>CM061542.1:97022253-99422253 GCA_030864215.1 Capsicum pubescens
ATTAGAAGTCATCCGAATTTCACTATTTTTTCCTAATTTAAGAGTTGAAAACTAAAAAAATATATTTATAGTAAAACCCTTCCTTATTAAAAGTCGTTAAAATTAATGAAAACTAATACTTTTTACATTAGTTAAAGAATTTTAAATCAATTAAATTTTATTTTAAGAATATTTGAAAAATCTAGAAATAAATACAAAATCATTAGAATAAGAAAAATTTAAGAAGTACTAAATTTTTAAAAGTTGAAGTACGTAAATCAATGATTTTGTAAAGATTTGACTTTAAAAATAAGGAAAGATTTTTAAATATAAAAAAAATAATCGTAACATAAATATGGTGCAAATCGATGCGTCTCTCTTAGCCTCTAATGATACGAGAAAGAGGTACTATATGGCGAACGCAAGTGATGATCCATCAACTATTTGAAACTTTTAGTGGTAAAATATATATGTATTTATGTTTATGTTTACATTATTTTATTAAAGAGTGAAAGATTTTTTAAAAGTGATTTGAACTTTTATACTCTATTAAAAATCTCTGCAATAAACAAAATTATTTAATTTTAAATAATCAAACGTTACACATGTCACACGTGCGAGACACGTTCGGTTAAACTAGTATTCTTAAGTAAGTGCTCCTCTAATTCTTCAAGATTAGTTTGTATAAAATTTTTCTATTATATCCTTATTCAATAAATATAATTATTATTGATTTGAAAAGAGATATAAAATATAATTTGGGGTATATTAATATGTTTAATTTTATAATAGTAAGAAAGAGAAAATGGTCAAAAGCCCCCCAACCTATATACGAATTTTCAACTACAAATCTATACTTTGCGGGATTCCTATTACCCTTTCAGACTATTTTAAAGTAAAATTATTACACCCTTAAAGACTTATGTGGTAAAGAGAGTATATTTCGCTCTCTTTGAGAGAGTGAGTCAACAGAAAATATTAAAAAATTATTTTTTATATTTATTTTTACTATAAATATATATATACATATATATATATATACTAGTATATGTACCCGCGCGATGCACGGATAATATTAAAATATTATTTATTATTATTTTATATTAAAATATCTTGTTCGATCATGTTAAATCATATTACTTATATTACTTTAAAAAAAAGTTCAACTACCATATTAATTTTTAATGAAATTTAAAAAGAAAAATTATAACCTCCACCTCCATCCTCCCCCCCCCCCCCCCCCCCCGCTCCTTCTCCAATCACAATTTTTAAAAATAAAAAATAAGATAAAAATTCTAACTCCCCTCCCCCCCCCCCAAATCCCAACTAAATTCTACAAAAAAAAAATATATGTAACTACAAAAAAAATTAAGTTTCATCATTCACTTTATTATACCATCACATCCCCCTTCCCCACCTCCAACTAAATCTCGATGAGTAAAAATAATTCTGTAATTGCAAAAATAAAAAAATTATATTTCGTATTTTTTTGGTTATATTTTTATTATTTAAAGATTTTAGATAGTCAATAACAATTTTAAATTTTTATAATACTGCCTCTCATTTCTTTCGTTTAAAATTTATAAATAATACATTGCATCTAATTACTTGCTTTTATATTATTTTAAATCATATTATCTTAAGAAAGGTTCAGCTATCATAATATTTTTCAATGAAATATGAAAAAAAAATTCTACCCTCTCCCTCCCCTCCCCTCCCCCCTCCAAATCCCAATCTCTAACTAAATAAATACAAAAAATAAATAAAAAATCATGTAGTTGTAAAAAGAATTATTTTATTCTTGTTCATTTTATTATCACAATTTAACAAATATTAGGTCGGTAGTATTGTGCTTCTTTCCCATCTCTTTGCAAGTCAACAATACCAAAAAAATCATCACTAAAAAATGAAGAAAAAACTCAAGAAAACTTCTTCATAAATTAAATAATAGAAAAAAAATATTATTTTGAAGTCAGTTATTATCGATCCACTTTTTATATTTAAAGAGTGTTATCATTTGTAATGAGAGACGAAGAACTGTGAGAAAATTGCAATATATATATTACGTTTATTGTAGAACAAAAAATATTTTAACAAATGGATAAAGGTCATTAATTGTTATACATTATTTCCCCCTTTTCAAAACAATTAGCACATTTAATATTGCACATTTCTTAAAGAATAATTAATTAAAAATATAATTTGACCGATATATTTCTTATTAGTGTTTTAATTTTCATTAATTTTAGAATAGTTAATGATAAGGTAGAATTGAAAAAAATAATTAATTATTTTTTAATATTTTAAACTAACAACTATTTTGAGACAAATATTTTAGTAAATATGTCAACTATTTTCTTTTGATAACCGTAATATTCAGGCTTGATTTCGCACATAAACATGTCAGTTGTTTTGAGAAGGAGAAAGTAGTATCAATTTTAAATGACATGCAGCGAATATAATATTAATATTTAACTTTTAATTAGCATGTCACTTGACTTAAGATAAGTACCTACTATTTTTCTTTAATATATCATAAATGATTATTCCTTATATATGTTCTTTTTATTATTTATTTTCACAATTCTTAAAATGTCTAAATTTGTTAATAATATTTTTGAATGTCATTTATTTACTTTATTTTATTTTAAAATTAAACTTTAATATCCTCACCATATATCTACCCACCCCATTTTTGTACATATGTCATAAGTCTGCTATTTTTAATAAATAACTTATTAACTTATCATCTTGCTTAATTTTGAAATATAATTTTCTATTAAAAAATAAAATTTTAATTTAATATTATTTAAATAATTCATTAAATTTCACAATTACTTCATCAGTATATGAAGTCTCAATAGTTAATTATTTTGTGTCAAAATTCATAATGAATATGTATTTATGTAGTAGTGTGAAACAATAAATCAACATGTACATGTTATATTACTTATATAATTAATCTATACAAACACATTCAAACAATTTCAGATAAAATTCAAACACATATACAAGAAAATTCATCTGTCAATAAAAATAGTTTTATCTTTAGATATGAATAATTTATATGTCAACTACTAAACAATTCGATCCTAATTTTGAATATATGTCAAATATTGCTATGATGGTAAGGAAAGACAAAACAACTCAAATCAATTAAATAGATTATTTTTTAGTTTGCATACTTTTCCTATCACAATTTTATAAATGCTCATTTCAAATCATATAAATATTAAAAATATAATATTTTTTTATAAAGCAAATAAATAAAATAATAATTAAAAGATATTTTTTACATTCTTAGATTTTACTAATAAGTAACACTATTATTCTTGTTGCTAGTGTTATTGCAAAAAAATATTAATAATTTTTTTTTTTGAAAGTTAAATTTATGAGTAAAATAAAAAAAATCTTCAAAAAAATAAGCATCAAGAACAAATATACCACATCAAAGTGATAAGAGAATTCTCACCACCAACAACTAAAATAAGAGAAAAAGTGATGAGGATAATTAATACAACTTATCTCTTTGTATTTGTTTTTATCAAAAATGAAATGAACAAAATCATAACAGAAAATATTACTTACTTGAATTCAAGTTAGAAAAATAGATTAACGTGTAACATCACCATAATTCATCTGCATATGAAAAAGTTAAATTGTTAAAACAAAAAAAAATCTAAAAATATAGAATATGAAGAATTCAGTAAATAAACCCATGAATAGATTGTAGAAGTACATATAGGAGAAGTTATTTAGTAGAACTTCATTCAAATTTGAATTTCATTTAAATTTAAATTCAAAAAATAAACTAATTAGGATATTGATTGGAATAAATACAAATTTAAAAAAATAGAGGAGCAAAATCTTATAGTTACTATATAAAAGGAGAATTCACAACCAACAACTGATAAATTTAATAATAATCTTTATGGGTGGGATAATTGAAGGATTTTTTATTTATATTTAAAATTAAATTAAATCATTAAATTATAATAATTAATTTGTAGAACTTCATTCAAATTTGAATTTCATTTAGATTTAAATTCAAAACACTAACTGATTAGGATATTGATTGGAATAAATATAAATTTTATAAAGTAGAGGAGCAAAATCTTATAGTTGCTATATAAAAGGAGAATTCACAACCAACAACTGATTTCAATTTAAATTTAATAATAATCTTTATGGGTGGGATAATTGGAGAAATTTTTATTTTTATTTAAAATTAAATTAAATTAAATCATTAAATTATAATAATCTTTATAAGATTTTTATCCTCTATTTTTTAAAATTTATATTTATCTCAATCAATATCCTCCTCCTACTACTGCAATTATTACTATTTATTTATTTAATTTATTATTATTATTATTATTACACATACTACGCACCATGCACTACTACTTTTACTGTATTTATTATTTATTATTATTATTATTAATATATTTTTATCTTTTTTGTACATTTAAATAAATTTTATTTAGATAGTTTTATATATTAATTTGAATTTTTAAAGAGATAAATACATGAAAGAGTAAAAGTACATTTAGAACTTTTTAACCATGAGTTTCTATTTTTAAGGTAATGAAAATCTTTTTTTCTAATAAGGGATAATATATTTTCAAATTTAAATATTTCTAATCTTTTAACTCATTATTAATATAGAAGATATAGATATAGATGTTCAAGATATGGAATATATATGGAATAAATACATCTAATATTTAAAAAAAAAAAAAATTATTTTATCTTTAAGAAGATATTGTATCTCCAATTGAAATTCAAAAAAAATTGATTGAATAAAGAACATCTTATATGATTAGTTAAACTATAATAAGAGTCCAATTAGAACACTCTAGTGTGATAACTAACTATTTTCTATGTACTTTTATTTTATAATTATTTTAATTTAAAATTAACAATCTCTCAATTATCTTTTAGTAGTTTACCCTTTTTTCACTTTTTTTTAAAAAAAACTTTTCTTTTCTTTTCTTTTCTATCTTTCATTCTTTCTTTTGTTTTTTTGTTAATTTTTTTTATAAAAATCAATTGACAACTTAAATATATAAAGGGATTTCAAGTAGATATATATGTTTAATTTAATTATTAAATTCTAATTTATATTTTAAACTTTAAAATAATTGCAAGTAAGGATAAGTTTTAGATATACACCAGAAATATATATATTTTTTATTTATCAATAATAATAATAATATATTTATCATTATATTTGATACATATAACTTTATGAAATATAAGAGTTCATTTAGAATTCTTTCACTATGTGTTTCTATTTTTTAACTAATTAATAACTTTTCTAAAAGATAATGTTATTTCAAATTCAATTAATTATAAAAATCTTATTACACTACTATTAAACTTGTCCTAAAAACTGACACGTGGCTTCTTAACATCTTGTCACTTGGCTTCTTCTGATGCTTCGTCCTCTGCTTTATAATATATATATATATATATATATATATATATAGCTATATATATATATGTATGTATATATATGTATGTATGTATGTATATATTATCTAACTTATTATTATATTTTTTTATTATTAACTTCTTTCTTCCTCCCACTATCATAGCCAAATTTCTCCACCACCATCCAACCAACGCCGTTGCACAACCACCACCATGTCCACCAATTGTCCATTTCTCCATCTTCCTTCATTTTTCTCCCCATATAAATCATCAATCTATATTCTTTAAATTATTATTATTATATTTCATTATTATTAATTTCTTTCTTCTTTCCATCACCATAGCCAAAATATCTCCACCATCATTGTCGTTGTGCAGCCATCACCATCTCCATCAGTTGTATACTTTTTCACCTTCCTCTATTTTCCTCCCCATATAAATCTTCAACCTTATTATTTAAATTATTATTATATTTTTTTATTGTTACTTTCTTTCTTCGTTTCATTACCATAACCAAATTCTCTCCACCACCAATCCACTGTTGCCGCTGCACAGCCACCGCCACCTCTTTGTCTATTTCTCCACCTTCCTCCATTTTCCTCCCCATACAAATCATCAACCATCTCTCTTTTTCATAGCTAAAATCATCCAAAATCTTGCCTAAATTTCAAGAACTAAGAATTAAACATCAAAAAATCAAGAATCTTTAAGACAACATTGTAATGCTTATACCACGTAATCTTTCACCAAACTTCAATCTAAGCCAATTCACTAATTAAAATATTGATCTCATCTCACCCACCACCACCATCCTATTAGCCACCACCGTCGTTGCAAACACTATTAATAATTTTTGTTTAGATTCATCACTAGAACAAGATTTTTAATCACATTTTTCAGAAATTTGGCTCATTTTTGCATTTTGAGCTATTAGTAGAATCTTAAATAATATTTTAATGATGAAAAAATGATGAAAAGTGATGAAAAGAATATGAATGGAGAAGAAAGTAAATAAAAATTAATTTTAAACAGAAAATACACGTGTAAATATGAGATTGACGCGTGTATTGCATTGCCTACTTCAAATCTGGGTATAATATTTTGGGATGAAATTAATTCCACTTTAAAATAATTTAGGGGATACTAGGACTCCCGTGGAGATTGAGCATATAGTTGAAATTTAGGGTAACGATTGTTTGGGGGGGGGGGGGGGGGGCTATTTTCTCTAGTAAGAAATTTATTAAGCAATGTGTCCAATGTGAATGAAATAAATTAAAAAGAAACGGAAGGGTATTGGTATTTTTTTTTTATCACAGTAATGTTTCAAACATTGCGTTGGAATTGGAGATAATGTTTTGACAATCATTATAATTTTAAATATATATAATAAAGTAATAATTTATAATAAATATAGTTTTTTTTTAATTTACATTAAAAATAGGCAAAAGTTCAAAAACATATGGGATTTACCACAATTAACGTGTGGCTAAAGGGCAGAGAAAACTGTTGCTAATAGTTATGTACTGTGCACTTTTTTCACAATTAACCGTGGCTAATTTACATGATGAATTCGCAAATATACAAATAAGCAAAATTATATGATGAATTCACAAATATACAAAAAAACAAAACATCACATATAGGTAGCTTTTAGTCCAAAATTATAAGGCTATGGTAAAAATTTGCATAATTACAAAATATTATATCTATATAATATATATATATATATATATATATAAAAAAAAAAAACTTAAATTCCTCTCTTTCTAGCCTCCCTCTTCCTTCTCTCTCCCATCTCTCTGACTTCCCTCCATCCCCCCTCCATCTCACTATCTTCTCTCTCTGGTTTTCATTCTCTTTCTCTCTCTCTTTTACAAATATATTTTGCAAGATGTATATGTATAGATTCAAAATGCATTCTACAAATGTATATATACACATATATAGTTATTCAATATACACTATGAAATTACACAAATCAATAATACATTTATTCAATATTCACTCTGATTATATACAAATACATCCAGATATACATTTGAAAAAGGGAGATCAGATATACATATACAAAAATACATTCACGTACATATTTGAAAATGCATTCACATAATACATTTCTTCAATTCCCCTATTCAATATTCACTATGGTAATATACAATTATATTCAGCTATACATTTTAAAAAGGGAAATCAACTATACATATACAAAAATACATTTGCATATATATTTGAAAATGCATTCACATATAAATTTGAATTATGCAATATACAATTGAAAATATTGAATTAATAAACAACTTATACATATACGAATATACAATTGACACATAATATACAATTAATAACAATTTGTTTGAATTAAAAAAATCACGATTGAATTTTAAAAAAATTGCGACTTTATTATTAAAAAAATGTATACAAAGATACAATTGAAACATAATATACAATTAATAACAATTTGTATTAATTAAAAGAAAATAACGACGGAATAAAAAAATAAAGAAATAATTTAAAAAATAATTGTATATGAGTATACAATTGAAACATAATATACGATTAATAATAATTTGTATGAATTAAAAAATAATAACGATTGAATTTTTTTTTTTAAAAAACACAATTGCATTTAAAAAAACTGAATTAAAAAAAAAAAGAACAAGAGAGGGGAGGCAGAGGGGGAGGGGGGGGGCAAAAGAGCGAGTGAGAGGGTGAGGGGGAGATATGGTTAAACTGATGAAAACTTACATATAGATTGTAATTATTTTAAGGAAAAATTACATAAACTAGCATACTTAAGACATTAATTACAAATAATAGCAACACTTTCTCAAAATTACAACTTATAGCAAAAGTAGCAATAGTATATCATTTTTATTTAAAAACGCGTGTTGCCCACCCTTTCTTTTACCTTTACCTATTTTCATGCCACTTTCTCTATTTCAGTTCCCTCCACTATAACGTTTTCTTTATTTTTTTTTCAAATTCTGTTGTTTTCTCTTAATTTTCGGATAAACATTGTTCTCCATCAATTAAGGTAAGTTGATTTTACATTTAATGCATGTTATTTTTTTCATATAACTTTTTTTTTGTAATTTATTTTCGGCATTTTTCAACCTTCTTCTGCTTTTTGAGATTTTTTTTTTTTTCTTTTTGTGTGTTGAAATTTTCGGAGTTACGCAATAATGGCAGAACATGCACATTGTAGTAGTTAAAAACATTTACTGTGAGAGGTACTTGTTTAATGGTGACTTTTGTGAAGTGGGTTTTTGTTTTGATGTTTGATTTGTTTTAAACATTTTATTTTGGTTGATTTCTTGTCAGTGTATGTTTCATTAAGGGTATATCTGTTTGGTGGTTGCTTTGTTGAAAGTGATTTCTTTTTTCAGCTTAATTTGTGATTTTTTTATTTTGAGTTTTAAGTGGATTTCCTAACACTGGGTAATATTATATGCAGATATGTGTATGTTATGATGGACATTTCAGAGGTGTTAGAGAATGAAACTGTGAGAAATGGGAATGGTATAAAATCATGTGGTCAGGATGATCTCGAGAGACTGACGAATGGTGGGTTTGAGCGAATGGTTAATGGTGCAAAGAAAAATGAGAATTCGGGTGATGAGATTTGGAGGATTTTGATACATACTGGGAAGATGTTAATGACCGCTTAATGGGAGGTATTTTATATTTTTATAGTTTATGGAGAATATGTTCATAGATGTATTTTATATATACATTTGATAAGTTGTGTACTTATTTTGAGTTACTGTTAAGATATTGAATTGTAGTTGCTAATGTGAAGATATGTATTTGTTACTTTTAAGATATGTATTTTGTATTTAGGAATTATATGAAATGTATTTGTTACCGTTTAGATATGTATTTGTATTTGTTACTGTTAAGATTTGTATTTGATATGCAGTTGTATTGTTATTCATCATGACTATGATATGTATTTGGCACCGTTTAGATATTTATTTGTATTTGTTACTGCTAAGATTTGCATGTGATATGCAGTTGTATTTGTTATTCATTATTTGGTACGTAGAAAATACATATGTGGCACTTTTTAGATATGTAATTGTATTTTTTAATATATTTAAAAATACATATATGATTCATTGTCCTCTGCTGGTCATGATGTTGTTGTGCTTGCCGAAATTGAAGAGTTAGCAAAGGTTATACCTTTATGTCTCATGGCCTGTAATTTCTATGAAAATAGTGTATTGATATTGACAATCATTCATATTACAAAGATAAAGATAAGTTGAATCGATTTGATGTTTGTTTTACGAATGATTTGCCTCAACAACCAAGTGGCAACTTATAAGTACTGAATATACATATTACATATATAACAATATGTATTTATTTTTTAACAGAATTTTATTACTAAATGTATTTGCAGAGACTGTGGATTGTATATGGTTATATATGTTGAGATCCTTACTTATGGTGAAGGTGTTCCTTATGTTCTCTTTGATTCAGACCTTCTTTGCATAAGATATGCTTTACTTTTGTGGGATTATGTTTCGAGAAAAAAAAAAGATAAGACACAAAGTGATGATGAAGCACCAATGAGGCCTCCTAGGAAAATTGGGATAACAGAAGACACTGAAGTTCATGAAATTTAATGTTTACTTTTTAATATTTTATTTTTGACGGCAGTTAACTTTAGATGGACAAAGACGTATTTTAATAGTTCTTAAGTTTCGCGTATTACTTTCATGTTGAAAGTATTGTAGAACTTGACAGTTATATTTTGATTATTGGTGTTGAATCAACTTAAATTGAATGTTTCGTTCTTAATTTTATGTTTCTGTTAGACATATGCAGTTATGCATTTGTGTTTTTCCAGTTATGCATATGTATTTATAAGGATGCATATGTATTTTATATTTTTGCATATGTATTTATATGACTGAATATGTAATTATAGATATGCATATGTATTTCAGTTAAGCTTAGGTTTTTTAAAGACGTGCATATGTAATTTATAATTCTTTATATGTATTTTTTCAGATTTTTAATGTTTGCATATGTAGTTTATGTAGAACTATTCATATATAAAACTAAAAATACAAATATGTATTTTTAGATTTATATATGTATATTCCAAGTTATTGTATTTTTTTATTGGTCCTGTTGGTACATTTATTGATTACAAATATAATGATGTTGAATAAATTTAAAATAATATTTTCAATTTTTGTTTTATGCTTAATATCACATTTGTTGTACATGTATAGATGTACAAATTTTGATTATTGATGTTAAATCAACTTACATTGAATGTTTCGTGGTTAGTTTTATGTTTTTTGATTAGTTTTATGTTTTTGTTAGACATATGCAGTTAGTTATGCATATGTATTTTTTTAGTTATGCATATGTATTTAAACATCCCTCTTTTAAGGATGATGAGGGTTTCTAAAGCTCACCCAAATCCCTCTTCCAAGGATGGTTTGAGCTTTCTAGAGCTTGGGATTTTCACCCACAAATTCATTTTGGGTATTTAGGGCTTTCACCCATAAATCGTAATCAAATTTACGCAAGCAAAAGTAGAACCCAACACCAATACATTAGTATATACACAAATGAATCACAATCCACACATAAATACACCCTCTTCTAATATAATCCCAAGAGAAAGAACTAGCTACCCATAAGAGTAATAAGCAAGATATACCCAATAATCTCCATTGATTAGATTTATGAAAGACTAAGTGAACGTTACTTCAAACTTTGAGCTTCAAAACCTCTTCAATGGGAGTTAGCTAATCCTTCACTTTGAAGTTATTCGAATTTATTCTTCACCCAAAATTAATATAATAAGTGTCCTCCAAAAATGGAAACTAAGGAGTAGACAAAACTTTAATAATTGGGAATGGATAAATAATTTTCAAAGAGATAGAATTTGAGTCTCTTAAGGAAAAATTTGGGAATAGCTGTGTGCATTTACATCTTTGCTCTTTGCTGCCTTTTCGCTAAGCCGCAATCCCGGGAGCTTGTCCGTGATCACGGCTGCGACGACCGCGCGCAGAGACATGCAATCGCGATTGTTGACCTTCTTGATTGGCCGCGATCGCGATCCTCAAATCGCGATCGCGATAACTGCGGTCTGTTTCTGCTCCAGGTCTTCCAACTGCACTTCTTTCCTTCTTTTGATCTTTTTCAGCTCGCATCTACATATTTTTACCTCATCACGTATATACCTGCAAAATGTGAATATTAGTGCATTTAATCACAAATATTATCTCAATTATTTATTCAAGACATGATAATGTGCACGAATGATGAGTGTGAATGAGTGGTAAATTCACCACTCATCAACACCCCTAACTTAAAACCTTGTTTTTCCTCAAGCAACACTACCTCGCACCATGAGACATTGAACATTTATGACCAAAATAGATGACCCAATGATAACAATGACATCAAGCTTAGTTACTACCGCAAGTAGCTCTTCAAACATGGGCAAATCTATTCCCCCGACACCCCTCAACATGAAATGCAATAAGCAAGGATGCAAAAGACTTCAAAAAGAAATAATGTAACAATCATCGATACTTTAGGAGTGACTCACTTTTTGACCTCAACTACACTATACTCCTTTTTTACCTCTTTTCTCAGAAGATGACAAAATTACTCACCTCAACTTGTTCACATGCCACCTCACAAGAAGAAAAATTTCACACACCAAGCTACCAAATATGCAATAAGAAATTTAAGTGCAAAACTCTCTCCCGCACAAGAATTCTCTATGATAACAAGTGTCGTATCATAGTCTTGCCCCTATTTTCAATCGCCACTACAATGAATGTAAATGGTTGCAGACCTCAAAGAACTTTTTGAGCTTGTAACATAGGTTCAGGGTAGGGTAGGATATCATTTAGGAATAATCATGACTTATACCCTCCTTGAACATCTACATCACACTTATCTAATTCACCTTTTACTATGGGCCACTTCTTTTCTTTTACAAATGTGCCTACTTTAATTTCCTTGTTTCATATATTTTTTTCATTTTCTTTTCTTGCAAATTTCATGCAATTCTTTTCTTTTGTTGGGTCCTTTCTTCTTCTATTCATTTGTTTCAATGCTTAAACATGTAGGCACTCACTAACAACTTCGTAGCCCAAAGTTACTTCCTTCAATCTTCACTATCCACAACTTAGAATTTTAGCCTTGAGTTGCATTTTTAAGCTCAAGAAGAATATGGTTCAAAAGAGGGATAAAAATTGAATGACTTACGATTTTTAATGTGTTAGACAAAGAAAGGTTCAAAGGCTCAAAGTGGGTGACTAGGGATAACATCTATGCATGAGTAGGCTTTATAGGCTAAATGGGCTTCCAATGTCACAGAGTAAGATCACCTCATCAACCACATACAATCACAATTTAGCCTTGAAATACTAATGGGGCAAGTTTTAGATGACACAAGTATATCAGAGATTTAGACAAATAAACTCACTGTCAGTATATCAGAGATTTAGACAAATAAACTCACTGTCACCGCACATGGCATGTGACACACTACTAGAAATTCCCCCTAAGGCAACAGACTTTCTGACAACGGTTGTTAAAGCATTGCTATAAAATACCTATTGCAACAGTTGAAACCATTACAAAAAATAATTTTTCTAATATCTACAATAAAACACTATAACCATTACTATTAAAGACCAACCATTGCAGTGGGTACACTTATAGCAGCGCTTATGGAAACAGTTGCCATAAAATATCTATGACAATTGATAGTACTTGATGGGTAAAAATAAATATACCTATTACATCGATTTTCTTAGTTTTCTCCAAAATTTTTTTAAAAGTCCCCCAAGTTAAAAAGAATCCATTTCAATAAAAACCCTCTTCTGCCCAAATTTCAAAAGTTTTCCTAAAGCTCTCTTCTTCTGATGTTTGTCGGCTTAATTTGTCACAAGTCCGTTCAAAAATTGTCAATTTGTGCTTCAGTTTGTCGTCTCAATTTGTAATTTGAAACCCTAGGAGCTCTCTTCTTCTGTTAGAACCCAAAAATTTGTGATTCAAAATCTGGTCGGTGGCAGCTCGATGTGATTTGAAACTGTAGCAGCTCGATAGTTGTCGGAATAATACTTGTGTACCGCTGTTTTGTTCTGGTTCGTTGTTCAGCCCTAATTTGATTGTGGTTAGCTGTAAATATTGCTATTTTTTGAGTAGTTGATTATTTCATGCTTTATCTTGTTATGATTGTGTTAATGTGCTTGGTAAGTTTGAATTTGTGCTGTTTACCGGCTGTTCAACTGGAAATTCGTTGAGTATAGAGACTGTGTATAGTAATTAAGAACACTAGAAGTAGTTCTTGATTTAAGGTTATGAGAATGATGTGATTCGTGTAGCGAAAATTCAAACAGATAAAGAGTACTATTTGTTATGTTGTAACCTGCAAGATGTATAACATTCAATGAAATTGCTCAAAATTGGTAATTTGATTAAGTCTAACCAGCAGTTTGCGAGGCTGCACCTGTCTATGGAAAAGCATAATAAGGTGAATATATCATGTAGTTTGCTTGTTTGACTCTTAGATTGAGTTGCTACTAGTGAGATGACTTTTCTCTTCTCTACAGTATCGTTATCTTCAACATCATCTTTATCTTCTTCATCATCAGCCTCATCACCTCCTTATCAATTTCGTGACTCCATCTCATCAAGCATCAATTCAAAATGTCTTTCCAATTCTCCAGTTGTGTTACCTTCAGTTATCTCTTGTGCAGATTTTACTTCTTCAACTCCATCTATCTCTAGTGTGTCTGTGCTCCTTTCGAAGATTTCTCCACAGTCCATAACTAAAACTTCAAAGTCTATAGATGTCAACTTTGCTTCCCTGACTTCTACACAATCAGCTCCTGGACTATCTAAAAATTCTCCCCTTTCTATTGCGGAGGGAGAGGTAGATTGTCGAAGTGTCTCAAGCTGCCAATGCTGACCGATGATTTTGAGAGAAAACCTGGTCATTTGAAGAGTGATGCCAATGAACAAGGTGACATTGGCATATCAGAAGTGATAAATGAGTCTTTTAAGGAAGCAGCGTCTGCAAGTGAGATTTTACAGTCCCCACAAGAAATAATTGAGAGTAAAGTAGATGAATTGCATATGTCTAGAGATATTCTCGGTGTTGCCAATCTGTTTGGTAAGAAGCTATTGTTTTTGTTGGCTTTCATGAGTCATGGGAGGAAAAACCACGCAATGAAAGAAGCTCGGGTGTGTTAAACGGTGTTGTGGATACTGTTTGAGCATCTTGTAACTTAGTAAAACCTGTTGTTTATCATGGGCCCAGCTTGGAGAAACTTGCTACTTGTAGCATCAATGCTTTGGATTCTAAAGGTGCATATATTTTCGTTATTCCAACATTAGGTTTGGAAAAGATGCAATTAGAGCTGTGTATGTTTGGGTTGGAAGGTTTTTTAGTTCTGAGATTAGCAAGGTTCGGTAAGTAAACTGCAAAGGGCTTGGTGATCCAGGGGAGATTGACTGAAACAGGTTGCTACAGATGTTCGTCGTCAAATGGTTCTTCGAATTGAGACTAACATTAAGGTATGTCACTATTTCATTGTTCTTTCTTTTCTTGATCTAAGTTCTAGGTCTTCATAAGAGATTCAATTCGAGCACACACTTCCAGCTCTATATTTAACCATTGTATACTCGCTTTCAATAACAGAGTTAGCCATACAACTGATACACATATTGTAATGTACCAACAAAAAATGATACACATTGTGCAAATCCTTCCAGAATTAAAATGCAAGAGTTGCACAATTATAAGGACATAATTTCGAAACTAATAGTTGGTCACTGGAGGGCAAAAATATTCTTAAGAAAGAGAACATTCAATCAAAAAGTTGGATTGCGAAGAATTCTAAAATTCAATCTATCTAACGATCTGATCCTACATTCCCTGTTTTTATCAGCGCTTCAAAATCACTGCCTATATCTGTTTCTTTTTCTATAATCCTCTTTGAAGAATTATATCACATCTCCTTGAGCATACTTCTTGATAAATGAATAGTTGATTTGCAGTAGACTCTCATCCTTCTAAAGCTAGGTGACCTCACTGTCCGGTTTTTGTTATTCTTCCCTCTTCATTCCTACCATGAGTTTGGGAACTAATACCCTCAACCTATGTTGCTCGGACTCTTCAAAAGTGTCAATGGGTGTGTGTTGGATTTTCCAAAACTAGTGTATTTTTGGATAATCTGACATGGGTGCGACATCGAAAGTGAAGAGTCCACGCAACTTAGCCCTCAACTACTTATTTTGGAGCTAATTACCGATAACGCATGTTGAATATGAGATGTCTGGTTAACATCATTAATTTATTTATATTATCAGGAGCTTCTTTTTGGATAATGCAGCTAAAGCTTTGTATCTACACATTTGCATAGATGTGTAGGTGAGTTATAGGAGATTTTCTTCAACTTCAAAGCCTTCTTTTTTCTCCTCCCACTCTATCTCCAAACTCTTTCACTTATTTTCTCCGAAAAACTACAACTCTGGTGGCATGCGAATCAACTATTGCCATGAGCACCCTAGTTTGGTTCTATTTATTTTAAAGTTGATTACATGAGTCTCCCTCTAATTACAAAAGTCCCCCAATGAACAGGACCCAAGATTACATTAGCCAGCCAATTTCTAAGTTTTTTGTGACAAAGCTAGTCTTTTTAGATGATCTACCATTATCTGTTAAGCAACTAGGCGAATAAAATTGAAATAACAATTGCACCTTCAATTTCTCTCAACATCGATAAGTACTAATCACAAAGCAAAACCAAAAGGAGAAATGGGGCTTGGGGAGTAGTCCCTTCAACACTCATTTGGAAAATTTGGAGGGGAATGTAATCTGAGAGTCCTTGAATAGAAGGAAAACTCTTTTGTACAAATTTTTGAAGAAACTTGTTTTTTTTTTTAAAATATGGCGAACTTTCAGTCCAACCATGAGATTCCGATTGCCATAGGTGATTGGTGAGATTCGTACAAAATTACATATTATCTAAATTCTCTACTTTTCTGTAGACAGGGATTTTCCTTTGTGGTTGTAGAGAAAATGGAATATTAAATAAATGGACACTAGCTAAATATAAGTTCTATACAAACAGCAGTTCAAAATAAAAAGTATAGGCTAGTGATGAAAGTAGTTCCGTTTTCATATATGTACTTATAGTACAAAGACACGTCTGACAACATGGTAGTTGCAGTTTTACGAATTCACTATGACAAACTAAATAGTCTACGGGAGCTTTTACCTTAGTAAATGAGGTGCTTAATTGATGCAATGACAATGCATGCAACTTTTTAAAAGTCAAGAGATGAATATTTAATGGATCAATTATGCACCCGGTTAACATTGCACAGTACCTATTCCCAAATATGATATAGCATTAGATAATTTTTACAAGTGCAGGCCAAATTACTGTGTAAAGCCTTCTTTTCATAGAAAGCACAAATGAATCATTTAAATGCCTTTGAAGCTATACTAACAATCTATATACTTGTGAGAGTAATTCAAGCATCTTGGAAGGTCACTCACAGCGTTCAGTTTATTCAGTGTACGTATCCCTACATAGTTTTCACCTATGATTTTCTTAAGCTGCTCATAGTTTTTGGTATATGGGTTCTTCTATGTTTCAGCTGTAACATTCACAGCTTCCAAGATATGACAAAAAAAAAAGAAATTTATCATGTAGTATGTGGCTATGATCAGGAAAATGCTCTTCATGCTTCACCTTCGAGCTTCTCTTGGTTTTAGTAATTTAGAACAAAATATATGGTGGAGGCACAGCCATGGACAACAAGAAGGGGAAGCAATCCAAGATTGGAGTCACCACAATACCAAGTCTTGTATATGCCAGTAACCCCAACTGTTGAAATCAGGTATCAACAGTATTCAAATGGTGGTATCAAATGGTGGTATAAGTTTTATTGGTGTCACCAAATGTACTTACTGCACTTATTATTGCTTCTTGATATTGTTCGAATATTGTGGTGTGGTTTAACAACTTGATACCCCTACAGTTAATGCAGTTTTGAATATTACCCTTGTTCTTATATAACGGGATCATAGTACTCCACCTCCATTCTTCGGATATTTTAGCTGTCTTAAAAACTACATTAAACAACCCAGTCAGCCCTTCCAAACTTAACGACCCTGAGCTCTTCAATTATGGATGAGCGGACTTCCTTAACTGAAGATTAAGTAATATTTGCTGATATCACATTAGAAATGCTGTTCCCTTTGTCTATCTTCGTGCAAATTATGCACCCATTCAACCTTACATTGTATAGGTAACCAAATATTCCGGCAGATCTGAAAATCAAAGATAAGGTCAAATGTATCTATTGCATGTTTCCATCTATAAATAAAATAAATAAAATAAATAGTGTAATGAAATATAACCTTGGAGAAGTTATTCAGATCATTTCCTAATTTTTGCAACAAGTTTAATCCTGACGTTTCTTTTGGTTGCAGGGGTATTGCTAGATGACTTGCTTGTTGCTGAAGATTTGGCCACTTCTGAAACAACTAGTGCAGCTTCACATGCAGCAGCTGCAGTTAATGTACAAGCGGGGAGGTTAACAGGAATGTACGGGTTTGGTGATGAAAGAACACGACAGACAGACCCTGAAGTAGTTAATGATGGCTCAGTTGTACTGGGACCTCCTGTAGCTCCTCCTGTAAATGGTGATATATATTCCGATATAAGCACTGAAACTGCGATGCTTCAAGGAACTCGGTGAGATTGCAGTTGCATAGTAACAACAGCTTCTGCTGTCTGTCGTTTGTTAATGCATGATTATTCGCTAAAGATATATGTGGTTTGCGTCCACTATCCTATCTAGACCTCTCCAGACCTCGCGATTTCACAGGGTATGTTGTTTTATTCTTTTCTACTGCAAGAAGTTTGTTGTCTGTCAGGTTCTGGTTTCACTTGCAGTTTTATGGATACACCTATGAGTTTAACTGTTTGATGGTAACCTCTGTTGCAAAATGTTTTGCTTACTTGGTTGTGTTTGGTGATCTCAACCTTAGTATGTCCTTGTTTATCCAATTTTTCAAGGCTTCTGAGGGATCCTCCCTTTAAAAAGAGACTAAATCGCTTCCATCTCATCCGATTCCCATAGCATAACATCAGAAGAAGCCTCACTTGCAACGCCCCCATCATCATCAGTGAAAATATCAAGATTTGATTTCTGAAGCTTTTGAAGCTTTCATAACAAGTACTTTGTTCTCCAAGATGCTCTTTTGAAGTCTGTGTGGAGTGAAGAGGTTTGTTTATTTTCTTTTTTTCTTTTGCTTCCTTGCTCGTTATGGTATTATACACGATTGCCTAACTTACCTTCTTTATTCTTTTTATAGTTGTCCTTCCTATGTTCTAAATGAAAATTAAATATGTTGTCATTTAAGTGCTAATTGAAATTATTTATTCTCTTTTTATAGATATCCAAAATGAAGAAAGAGATGAAGAAAGAAGTGATGAAGAAATTGACCTTGAGAAGATTTTTGAATTGCTGATAGATGTTTTAATATCGATTTTTTTTATATTAAATTTCATGAAACTTATCGTCACTCGAACTTGATACTATATGGGAAAACTAATGATCATTTAACTTTAATTTTTTGCTTTTGGGTTAAGATTATTAGTTTGTTGCATATTTTAATTTGGATTATTATTAATGAAAGATTCTGTTGTGGTGTGTATATATGTATTAATATAATTTAATATATATCTATAATCTATAATTTATAATATATTAAAAGTGTGAAGGGTTTTAGAAATGTCGTTTGAACTTTTTGCCCTTCATTGAAAGTGTTGCTTTAGACAAAATCGTCCTTTTACTATTTTTTTCTGATATTTAAGAGTTGAAAATTAATTAAATATATTTATGGTAAATCTTTCCTTATTAAAAGTCATTAGAATTAATGACAACTAATATTATTTTTATTAGTTTAAAAATTTTAAATCAAATAAATTTGATTTTAAGATGATTTAAAAAGTCTATAAATCTACATCTACAATATATTAAATCCATTAACCATTTGAAACTTACAGATGGTAAAATATATACGAGCTTACAATAAAATATATGTTTTGAATTTTTCGCACTTCATTAAAAACCTTCATAATAGATAAAATCATTTAGTTTTAAATAATCAAAAGTTACACGTGCGAGACACGTGCGACTAATATATATATATATATTAATTGGTATTTGAAGTAGTTGCAATAGGTGGTAAAAATCGTTGCAATAGCTAATTATAATAGTTGCAATAGGTAGCAAAAAAAGTTGTAAAAGACTTAAAAATCGTTGCACTAGGTGACAAAAAGAGTTGCAATAGGTAGTTAAAAATCATTGCAAAAGACCAATAAGTGTTGCAGTAGATACCCAAAAATTGTTGCAACAGGGTTATTGCAACGCTTTTGTGTCGTTGTAATATAGTCTATTGCAACGGTTCTTAACTGTTGCTATAGACAATATGAAGCGTCCCAATAGGAGGTTAAAAAAATCATTGCAATAGGTCTTATCTATTGCAACGGTTGGTGTAACCAATGCAATAACCGTTGCGATAGACCTATCCTTACGCCCACATATGCAACGCTAGGCTAACCGTTGTAGTACAGCTACGGCAATGATTTCTTCATCTATTGCAACGGTTTTTGAACCGTTGCCACAGAGGTAATTTCTAGTAGTGTGGACTCGCCAAGGAGGCTCAATTGCTCCTCAAGTTAGAGACAAAATGGAGTATTTATCGATATTTACAAGTCAATAATTTGGGAGTCACAAAAATGAGAAAGTTTTGTTACAAGGTTGCTTACGTCCACACCCTTGATTTTTGAAAATTTTTGGATGGAATAGGTGTTTGCTATTGTATTTGCACCATGCACAATTTTCTAATCAAGAAAACAACCCAAGCCTTTGTCTCACATTTGGGCTTAATATGGGCAAACCAACCATATGGCTACTCAGACTTAGGCAATGGCATGCGTGCAATCCCAAATCCATAATGCCAAAGGTACTCAGACTTTCCTTACATTTGTGATCTCTGTGCTACGGGTACTCAGACTTCCCCTGTATCCATGGTTCAAAACCCAATTACGATGCTTTTCCCTTAAGAATGTTGTCACTCAATCTATCATAGGGAAAAGTTTCCAAAATCATCACAACTAAAATAAAGATAACTACTAAAATAAAGATAAAGTAAAACACCAAATCTAAAAACAAACACGTGACTAATTCATGAAAAGTGGGCACCATCAGAGTGCCCAAATAATGCAACCCAAAACAAATAAAAATCATCCAGAATATCATCAAAACAATATCAAAAACATCCAGAAATATATCAAAACTATACAAATCCAGGGACTGACACCCCTGACTAAAAAATCTAGCAGTGTCCCCACTGCATGGTCAATAAAAACATAAGCAAAAGATAGGAGTGTTCCCTGAAACAGCATCAGGAGCTACTCTCTCCTGCTGACACTGCATCATCTCCACCAGCATCAACATCAGACCACTCAGCAGGCGCCTTGTCATCACTATCAACTCTGAGAGAAGGTAGCTTGTCACGAGGTTTCAGGACCTTCCACAGGCCCTTAACCCCTTTCAACATTTTGCTAAATAACTTGTCTCTCTTTTTCTCATCTTCTTATGGGAGTCCCGAAGATCCGTGTGAGACTCTACCAATGCTGAGTATGCCCTCTCGAGTCTGGCAACTGTGGCTTTCTGCTTCTCTTGCTCCTCCCTATACTTATCATAATTTGCCCGGGACACATACGAGTGACGCCTAGTGGAGGTCTCTCCCTAGCCTTGAGGCAATCCTGACACCAGCTCTCTGATAAGCCTGATGTCCACACCAATGTCTTCCAGCGGCCCTGCGGCGGATGGTCTACAAGATTCGGATCCCTCAACTGTCGACTTACCCAAGTCAACATTCTTCTTTTTTCTTTGGCTAGGTACACCCTCACCCCTGATTTTGAGTGGAGAGATGCGGGGGTTTGGTTTCACCCAGGTATCTGTGGGGTACTCTTCTACCTCGACCCTTTTGCATAATTCAGTAATAAGGGAAGAAAAAGGAAGAAGTGTACCACCTTGAATCTTGAAATACCTCTATTCTTTAAGCACAATCTGGACCACGTTCAGAGCAATACCAGACATGATACAGGCCACCATGCGAGCTAGAAAATCAGTTGCAGAAGTCATATATAGCAAGGCAAAACTCGACTGCAGATAATGTTCAACCAGATTCTGGCCTCTGCTGTAAAATCCTGCATGGAGATCCCTCTTTTGGTGTCAGCCCAGGAGACTTCTCTGTCAGGGCATAGTATCCTAGCCATCCAAGTGCCTGGCTTACAGCACTTCGCTTGGAACTCAACAATGTCTTCATTTTGGAGCATATATACCTCGTTCCCCTGCTCCACTCCAAAATGTACTTCCTTTCCCCGAATCTTCATCACCGGGTTTGAGAGGGTGACTATGCTCAGATTTGCATTGAACTCTCTTACCCACTGCTCATTGGCAAGACAGGGGTCCAGGGAAAAACATATCCACTCGGTATCAGCAAGCCTGTTGAAAATTTTGGAAGTTTCTCTGGCACTTTGTCTATGCCGATGCCTCTTTCTGGGAGGAGTTTGGTCTTTGTGAGGTCACTATAGTAGAGGTTGTGACATTCTGGAGCCATGAAATGGATGTGGTCTAGTCTCCCATTTTTGTTGCTGAGTGCCTATAATTCGGACCATCATTAGCATTTTCACACCAAAACCATGCTAGATTAATCAGATGAACTCATGTGGCAATGTTATAGTAGGTTTAGGGGTGATAAATGAGCGTGCAGAATTTTTTTATCTTAGTAGAAAACTAGCTTCAGTTATAGAAATCGCGGAGCCTTGAGCATGATTGCGGTGCCGATGATCACGATCGCGGTAACTGAGGCCAGTTCGTCAGTTTCTACAACATCACCCAATACACCAAATTTTAACCCCACAATGAGTTCCAATCAACCAATAGATTATCATGCTCATGAAACTTAACCCTAATTGCTCAATTATGCTCTTGAAAGGTAAAGAAGTCTATAATGGGTTCATTAGAGAATTCTATCAAACACATGGTGCACACCCTAATCAAATCTTATTTACACCAAAATCTAGGTACTCAAAACATCCCCGGTGGTGTGTACACAAACTACAACAGTTAACCACAACAATAACCACAAACATGCATAGATTCAGCATTTAGAAACACTATTTCAGGTCTACTCCTAAAAATAAGTTTTAAGCCTAAAACAAACATAAAAATAAGGGAGTTGAGACCACATACCGATTTAGAAGATGACAATGAGTTGAAATGCATACTTGGACACACACACAGTTAAATTGAAGTAAAATATTGAGAGAATTTGAAATGGGACGTGGGCAAGAAATAACAATCGGATGGTCTTTTAAGCTTCATTGGCCATGATCGCGGTCTACTTTCTATGATCACGTGTACTCGGCTACAACGATCACAGTTACACGAGCCGCGATTGCAGTAACTGAGACCAATTTTTAGGTCCTCTACACTCCCCTGCTCAGTTCAAAACACAATAATTTCACACCTTTCCTTTTTCAATTTCAATCAACATTCCTCATAACACCACAACTTCATGGATTATTCATAAACAAAAATAAAATCTACTCTACCCCGCATAAATAAAAGGATACGTGCCACTTTCGTAGCGTGATGGGTTATCTCCTATCTTTGGTGGCTAGACACCGTAAAAACTATCACTTGTGTTTTCACTTAGAAGATTTGAATCTCTGTCCCAACTTTTGCTCTCTATGACTTGAGCGGCAGAGGGACAGAAGATTCAGATCTTCTAAGATGAAACATGATAAAAAGAGTGACATGACTTTAAAGATTTGAACCTTTTACCCAACTTCACATCAAATTTACGATTTAGCTCCTTGGGTAATGGTGGGAATATTAAGAGGCCACTAGTTGTACATCAGAAGTTGAGCACCTTGTCCTTCAAGTATGGGGCTCCCATTTGCTCCTTTGGAATAACGAACTCTAAAAAGTAGCGGTGTTGCTCCTTCTCCCCATGATACTTTATTTGCTTTGGTAGATGGACTTTTATTATATTCTCTAAGCATAATGCTGAAAAATGGTTTGAATAAGGTCTATCCCTTAGTTCCAGGGTTGCATCTTTGTTAGCATCTTCGCCCCAAAATGGACTAGAGTCATCATAAAAGATTAGCTTAGGTTTTTTTTTGACTCTAGCACTATTTCCTTGACTTCGGCATCTTCAACAACATTTGGTTAGGTTGGTTGGTAAATCACCATGAACTCTTTACTACCAAGCTCATCATTGACCACATAGCTTGGTTTCTCTTCTTGATCAACCTCCTCTTGGGAAATGGGAAAGGTGATGGTATTTACAAGATTTGTTTACTTGCCCATTTCCTCTATCTTGACAATCTCCCTTCCAAATGCCTTATTGGATCGATGTATGTCATGCACATTCTCCTCTGTTGAAGTTACCCGATCCAAAATAGTTGAAACATTGCTGTAAAACTATTGGATCGGCATGATGTTTTTCCCTTGTTGTATCATGATACCTATCAAACTCACAAGAAGAACTAGCATTTGGTTAGCATAATAAGGGGAGGGAGAATTTGGACAATCACTCCAATGTCCATCGATACCACCACATGAAGAACAATCATACTCTCAATAGGATCGACATGGTGCTTCCATCTCTCTTTGGGGAGCATATCTATAATCTCTCTAAAAGTGGGATCCGTTACAATATGGACATGGATCGTCAAGATAGGATTTCCAACTACCAAAGTCATATTTATCCCAAGATGCCATAGAGTAAAGCAAGCAAAAACAAAATTCTACCTAAGACAATAAACAAAAGAAAATCACAAAAACTTATTTACAAGTTTGAATTTAAGAAAGTAAGCTAAAATTTCAAACTAACTCAATACGCCAAATTGTTCCTCGACAATGGTGCCATTTTTGACAATGCACAACTTATACATCAATTTGAGTGCAAGGCGATCGTCATCAATATATTTACCCAACTTTGAGTCAGGGTCCAATCCACGAGGAATAATGTAAGTGATAATCAATTAGCTTGTAATAAAAGACACTTGCTAAATTCAAACCTAGAATACACGTGTGTAAATAAATAGGAGGCTTTGAAAAGTATCGAAACTAATGTTTATTTATTGACTTTTAAAGTACTAAGTTGGGGCTAAAAATAATTAGAGTACAATCAATTAAAATGGATCTGGGAATATGCATTTCTAGGGGCAAGTTATGCATGTGAACATGATGATTTAGCGAAAATTCTAATCGTTGATATTGTGGTAGGCTAGTTTTAAAGTCCTTGAGGCTAGTTCTTCAACAAAACCCCAAAGATGTCACTCATTGACTCTTTCGAGTACCTAACGAGTATGACAATTAAAGCCACCCAATACCTCAATTAGGCACCCCTATTTCTAGGATGGTACCTAAGGGATAGTCAACCTTATAATCACCCTTACGTCTAAATAGTGAAAATTAGCTAACTAAATCCAATAATTGTCTACTATATCCTTGGTTCCAACATCCTTCTTTCAAGAATGATGAGGGTTCCTAAAGTTTACCCAAACCCCCCTTTCAAGGATGGTTTGGGCTTTCTAGAGCTTGGGGTTTTCACCCACAAATTCATTTTGGGTATTTAGGGCTTTCACCCATAAATCCTAATCAAATTTACTCAAGCAAAAGTAGAACCCAACACCAACACATTAGCATATACATAAATGAATCACAACCCATACATAAATGCACCCTATTCTAACATAATCCCAAGAGAAAGAACTAGCTACCCATAAGAGTAATAAGAAAGATATACCCAATAATCTCTATTGATTAGATTTATGAAAGACTAAGTGAACGTTACTTCAAACGTTGAGCTTTAACAAATCTTCAATGGGAGTTAACTAATCCTTCACTTGAAAGCTACTCGAATTTATTCTTTACCCCAAATTAATACAATAAGTGTCCTAAAAAATAGAAACTAAGGAGTAGACAAAGTTCCAATAATTGGGAATGGATAGATTATTTCCAAAGAGATAGGGTTTGAATCTCTTAAGGGGAGATTTGGGAAAAGTTGTGTGCATTTACATCTTTGCCTTTTGCTACTTTTTCGCTAAGTTGCAATCGCGGGAGCTTGTTCACGATCGCGCATAGAGTCACACAATCGTGGTTGCTACACTTCTTGACTAGCCGCAATCGCGACCCTCAAACCGCGATCACGGTAACTGAGGCCTGTTTCTACTTCAGGTCTTCTAACTACACTTCTTTCCTTCTTTTGATATTTTTTAGCTCACATCCACATATTTTTACCTCATCACCTATATGCCTATAAAATGTGGATGTTAGTGCATTTAATCATAAATATTGTCTCAATTATTCATTTAAAACATGATAATATGCACGAATGATAAGTGTGAATGAGTGGTAAATTCACCACTCACTAGGGCCATCGCATTCATAAAGGTTTAACGGTTTGGGTCTGGGTCGGCTACTCATCACAATCGTGATGGACTATCAGTGATTGCGAAGGTTTGTTTTAGGTCGAGTATCAAACGGGATATAACTGACTGCGTTCACGAAGAGAAAATGGTACCTGGGAAGAAGTTAAATCTTTTCCTCATCAAAAACCCCAATTTTCACCATTATTAGATTTTTTAAGCTTGTTTCTTGGTGATTCAAAGGAATTTTTTATCAATCTTGCGTGGAAAATCTCTAAACTCTTAATTTCATCATTTACCATTCATTTTATTGCAAATATACCTTTAAAACTATGATTTCAAACTTGGATTTTGAGGCTTTTATTCGGCAAAGTCCAAAATTAATTTTTCTTCAATTACAAGTTCTATTTCAACTCGCTTTAGTTGGGTTTTCTGATTTAGAACTCTCTTATTATGTAATGTCCCTTTAGGCCATTTTTTATATTTTTACTTATTTTCACCATTTGAGATTTTCTATAGCTTCCCTAAGTCATTTATAATTTGCTGGAACTGAGTGTTCGGTTATGGAGCAGTTCGTTTGATTTTTTGAGTTAATTCCTTATTTTAAAGTCTTTATTGGTTCCAAATGGCTACCGAGAAATTTTTTTAGTATAATGGTCTCGTATGCAATTTCTAACTATTCCAGCAACTCTTGAATGTTGATTTTAGGCTAGGTAGACCTTTGGTTCGGGTCTCGAGCAACCCGAGCTCATTTTGACTTATTGATCAAAAGTTAAGAAAATGAATTATGGGTAGGGGACCCACATTTAATCAAAACAACCTTTAATGGAAAATCTGATTGTGTCATTGAGTCCAGAACGTCGAATTTGGTATGGTTAAATAGTTTATTTGCATATACAGGATTCTGGATGAATTCCGAGGGCTTGGTGAGGACTTGGAAATTTCTAAGTCTATTGCTGTCAATTGTTGCATCGCTATCGTGAGCCAAGGGTCGCGATCGTGATACCCTTAGAAGTTATCTAGTGCCGCAATCGCAGTATGTATGTCGCGATCGCGACTAACATTTGCAGGCACAAAGTGCAGCGATCACGTGTCCTCGGGTCACGATAGCGAGACCCGAGGACCTGGACTGGGTATAAAAGACCCCTTTTGCCCGATTTTGCTCATTTTCTCATTCATTTTTAAGAGAAAAAGCCCCCACAGAGTGAGATATCATAAAATTGAGACTTGTGGGTGACTTGGAAGCTTGATTAACATTTAACTTCGCGATTATCTTCTAATTTGAGGTAAGAATTCACCCTTTTCTTGGTAGATTTTCTTGATATCTTTCTCAAAACCCTAAAATATTGAGGGCTTAATTTTAACCTTAATTCAGATTTGTTTTCATCCATTTTTAGGGTAATGATTCCTTGATCATGTAAGAATATTGGGTTGCTTTTGGAAATGAAGTTTTTATATGTGGGACCCACATGGGGTTTTTGTGTGATTTTTGGACCCAAAGCATAATGGTGAAGTATGGGTATCATTATTCTCACATTGATGAGTATAATTTGTTCATGATAGCTTGGCATCTTTAGGAGGCTTCTCGAAAGGAAAAAATGGAAGTTTTGAAGTTCGTTGAGCTTTCTTTGGCGTTGAGGTAGGCTAGGTTCTATCCCTTGTTAGATTGAACTATTTCATAGTATTCTTATGATATTGTGCTAGATTTTTGATGGGTTTTAGGTGTCGTATTGATTAAATTAAAGCCTTGGTTTAATTGAACCATTCCATTTTGAAATCGTAGAGTTGAAGCTCTTATCTTGTTTCCTCATGCCTTAGGTAAATTGGACTTCATTACTCATGTTTAGCATGAGAATTCCTTAGATTACTCAAGTTAGGTAAAAATGCTTTAGACACTCATGCTTAGGGTAAGTTTTGCCTTAGTTTCTTACACTAATGAAGGTTGCCCTAGTTTCCATTGGACTTAGTTAAAGTGCTTGTGAAGAATCTTTACCTTAGGGATAATTGTGGCTTGCTATATATCTCAGAGTGGATTTAGATATCTTAGCCTATTTAGGGGTAGAATTTGACTTAGAATGCATTTTGGGGATTTAGAAGTGGGATCCTTGACCCACCTTAAGCCAAGATCGATGATTAGTTCTCTTGAAATGCTTATACGCTTGTTGAATACTTAGAGAATGTCCCTTGAGGAAATATTGAGGAAACTTGGTACTTGGTGGTTATGGTGATGATGACACTAGATGTAATGTTCATAGACTAATGGATTAGTGTGTCACTTATGCTATGATGAGATATCAATTATGCTGTGACATGCTATTAGTTATGCCATGTATAAGTTATCTATTATGCTAATGATAGGCCTTTGACCATTGCTAATGAATGATAAGTTATTGCCTTTGCTATTACTTCTGATTGTGATCAGTCTAAACAATTATGTTAGTAATCATGCTAGAAAACATTCTTATTCATGAAGTTAGCAATTGTGTTATTAATTATGCTAGAAGTCATGCTTATTGATTTTATGGTAAGTTATGCTATAATTAGGCTAGAATTCATGATACTTGACTATATTATTACTTCTATTAATTATTCCATCAACTATGATGATGTGGCTACTAGTTATGGGCATGGATTGGTTATCCTACTATCATGCGGTCATGGATTGTTTTGCCAAGACCATTACCTTATCCATGTGTAATTCCCTGAGTCTGCACCCCGGATGCCACACGGTGCTTACGACCCCAAAGGACCACAAGCTAACCCATGACTGATATCTGCTGTGAGCACTGAGTAACAATACTGTAATAAATGCAGAAAATAGGCTGAAATTCCATAAGGTTCAAACCTGAAATACTGATAAAGAATACCAACGGTAATTATAATTTATACAACTGAATACTGTCTGAAAATCTAGTCTGAAAGCCTTTAACTGCCTGAATATGGAGTTGATGGGACAAGTCCCCAACTAACCCCGACTACTGAAATAAAATGAATACTGAAATAATGACATGATAACCTTGTCCTCAAATTATGAGGACTTACCACTAGGTCTGCTGATGATAGTATGGGCTACTAAGTACGGTCAGGAGCCCGTGCGTATGAACCTATGATATAAAATATCATAGCACAAAAGAAAAGGTATGCATCAGTACTTGAATGTGTTGGTATGCTAAGTGAGGTAGGCTGATATGCAAAGGTTCATATGCATGAACAATAATTGGCTGAATAGCATGGATATAACTGAGTGAGAGTACATGTATAACTGAAACTGATGAAACACCGATTATGCAATACTGTGCACATATCTACATATACCATGCCCGAGGTCATAGTAACACTGGATATTGAGTTCTGATAGGTGAATGACTGATATTTGAGTTTACTAATAACGGTATTACTGATAGCTGGGTGACTGTTTTTGACAGTTCTGATTCTGTAGAACTGAACTAAGTTCTATACTGAGCTGGGTGACTATGTCTGACAGTTTTGATTCTGTAGAACTGGACTGAGTTCTTTACTAAGACTGAAACTAAAATTGTAGGAGATAATCATCTAACCTACATGCCCCTCTCTAAACTGATTGGGGTCCAACCTGTAACCCCAGCTGGAAAGGTGTCAGTACCGTGCCAAGGGTAAAGACAAGCTAAAGAGTCACCCTCATCTGGCAGTTGGTCTGAACTAGAACGGTGGTACCCTTAACTGGCAGCTGAAACACCTCATCAATCCTCAACTAGCAGGTTGATGTCTCAACCTACACTGTCTACGTAGTTCGGGAATGCAAGGACTTCTTCTAAGGCTCACACCCTCTACTGGCAGGTGAGTCCCCATCCTTGGGTTCACTCGGTGCTGAATCCTACTCCCAACTGAATAAACACTGAACTAATTTCTAAAATGTTCTAGTCTAGACTGAACTGTTACTAATCGTGTTAACTGACTGAACTGGACAGAGTTCACTGAATACTGTAACTAATTGCGTGTTCTGAGTTTTATTTGTTGACTGGATATACTGAGTTCTGTACTGACTGAATACTACTGTACGTGATATCACTGAGACTATTCTGAAGCTACTGTAATTCTAGGTAACAACTAGATTATTGGGTATTATATATCCCCAGAACTCGATAGCATGAAAAGTAAAGCATAGCATGATCTTTAAAAGCACTACAATGTTCATAACTCATTCATAGAGATATTTTATCAAACACTTGTAAGATATAAGCTTGCACATATGCTAGCATGTCATGATTTCCCCATTTAATCCATATGAGAAATTTATCAGTAAGATATAAGCTTGCACATATGCTAGTATGTCATGATTTCTCCATTTAATCCATATGAGAAATTTATCAAACACTTGGGGAACATAATCTATGCACATAATACTAATCAACATGTAGGCATCATGATTTCCAATCCCAACTCACAAATTCAAGGGCTTTAACATGAATTCACATAATACTACACACATGTCAAAATAAATTTGTATGAATCTTATAATAAATCATGAATTAGAAACCCAATTAACATCATAATCATGAATACATTCAAGCCCAACTTGGAATTCATGAAATCAACAAACTTGAAGTTTTAAAAGAGGTTCTTGAACTCCAAGGGTGAAAGGAAACCCTTAGATGAACACCTAACATATCTTGGTGCTTGAATTCCTGAAGATTGATGGTGAATGGTGAATTTCTTGAATCTTGATCTTGACTTTGATGGGTTAGGGTTTATTCTTGAGAGGATTTGAGAGAAAGCGAGTGTATTTTGCTTACTGGGGGCTGAATATCGTATTTTTGGGGTTGATTAAGGGTGGGAAAATGACCAAATGCCCCTTTGGACACAGGTTTTTAATGACTGAAAGCTTGCTTAGTGACGCGCAGACCGACGCACCGCGTCAATGGCATCAACACAATGACCAACACGCCGCATCGAGTTCATGTTGGTTCACTGGAATTGCACTGAAAGCTGGGGGAAATTATCTATTGACGCGATGTATAACGCGACACGTCAAGATCGTGTCGATCCACTATTTTGGTCACTTGAATATGGTTCAAATGAGGTCCAAAAAATCCAAAACTCACCCGAAGTGACCTACTGACACTCCTGATCATGAATAAACCTAAAAATCGATACTTTAAGGTCATAAGGGTTGTGAAATAGGATCGCCAACTTACGAAGGCTAAAATACTTCTAAGTATAAATACTTAGTTGAAATTTCTAAGTCTCGTGGGACCTTTTTTCAAGATCTAACGGACTGAGTTAAGCTTAGAATTTTGCAGGGTATTACACCATGCCCTACGTACCTCCAGTCATATGGTAGGGAGCGGTTAGCCTCAATCCGATGGGGATTATTTCTTATGTTTATGTTAGGAGGCTTATTTTTAAGGGTTGCGTGTCTTACCTCGCTTATATTTGTGATAGTAGTGTGGAAAGTCCGTCGCTTAACTCTGTTCCTGTAGTTTGTGAGTTTTTTTATATTCCCCCTATCCGTGAAATTAAGTTTGTTATTGATCTTAAGCCTGACACCCAACCCATTTCTATGACACCTTACCGTATGGCTCCTATCAAGCTTAAGGAGCTGAATTCTTAGCTTCAGGATCTTCTTGGTAAGGGTTTTATTAGACCAAATGTATCTCCTTGGTGAACTTCTGTATTGTGTGTGAATAAGAAAGATGGCTCCATGCGTATGTGTATTGATTATAGGCAGCTTAATAAGGTGACTGACATGACCTAAACCAGGGCCTTGTCATAATGGGTATCCCAAGTTCAACCAGGATCGAGGACAACCCCCGTTACCCAACCCAAACTTCAAATACGCATACCCCAAGTCAGATGAATTTTGAATGTATAACAAGACAACGTTTATTATAATTCCAGACTTTGGGATAGGTCTATAACCGTGACCAACCCAAGTAAGTCTAACCATCCAATACCAATTAACAACTATAACCAAACCGATATAATAACCAAGTTCCAACCCATAACATAACATAAAAGGATGGAACAATCATAAATTCAGTTAAACGATATCAGCCTTAATGCCAATGCCAATACTAAGGCTGTCACTAATACCTACACCGCCCATTTTAACCTATAGTAGTTCCACAAAGCCTCTATTCAATAGAAAAATAGTATTCGGTTGGGACATGCCCCCAACCATAGACAAAACCAATGTCTATGAAATAACCAAAGTATGTAAATATATCCATGATATAAAATTGAGCTTTCCGAAGTATGGAATCTCACTGCTTTAATCCAATAGCTGATCTCAAATTCAATCACTAAACATGAGGAGTAGAATGGCTGATTCCTACATTGCATGGGGATATTGCCGCCTGAAGATGGGTTAGCGGGTGAACGCTAGCAAGTACTCAGGATAAGGATAAAATAATATCAACCTTTAAAACCAAGTAAACCAACCATATGCATTCACAATAATACATACATAAATATATCCATGCTGCGAAGCAGGAATCGAGTTTAGCACGCATTTAAAACTATTAACCTGGATATGTATAGCTTAACCATTATAGAACCATGCACGAGCTATATGGGTCCAGTGTAACCCCCTGAACGGGCCCCGAAGTATGTAGCCGCACGAACTGGAGATACAATAGGAGTAGGGGATTCCCAAGTACCCTTAGCTCTCCATAATACATATTTATAATTGTAACTTAGGGGATTCCCATATACCCTATATAGTCATCAGGACCAAATCCTCATGTTGAAAAACATGAGTTTCCTGTGTTCATCCATTAGACTCACACCTTCACGGTTAGCTACCACACCCCGCTAATATTGCCCAATTAAAACCATTACCATATAACCAAGACCAGCATTATATTTGTTATTAACCAAGGCTATAAGTAGTGGTATCGTCATACCGACTATATCTTGAAAGTAATGTCCTTATCCAACCTTTTAGAGGAGAGGGATTCCCATGTACCCATAGATCACATTATTAATTTGACTTAGGAGAATCCCATGTACCCCATAAGTGATCATTATTATGTTTTCTTGGGGATTACTTTGTACCCCACAAGGCTTTCTATTAGACCAACCATGACCACCAAGACCTTACCATTTAACCATTCCAAACCACTTAGGGTTCCATTACCAAGCTATACGATGCAATATTTCCATTAAAAGTTCAACAATGTAGCAAAAATATTCTCATAGGCATTTTATCGAACATATTAGGGGCATAGTGTTTCCAAAACCAAAACCTAGTACCAATTGACCCTTTCCACACAGGCAAATGTCCAAACCACCATTAAAACATGTAATTCAATAGTTAGAATATTGGAAACCCATAACCAAATATTTATAACTAAAACCCCCAATATTTATTTGAAAATCCAAAACCATACAACATTCATGCCATAAAATCAATTCATAAAACATGCATTTAGTTGGAGGTAACAATGAAGGTGAAGTATCTTGCCTTAGATTAAGAAGAAGATGAAAATAAATCACTCCTATGAGCCACAATTGACCACCTTGAAGGAAACCCTACTTTTGCTTAACCCAAGAGCCTTGAGAGATTTTGAGAGAGTTTAGAGTGTTTGATTGATTGAAAATAGGTTAATGAAGCTCCCAAAAGGTGTTTTAAGTTATGGAAGGAGTTATAAGGGGAAATTTCCATATTACCCCCAACATAAACTGTATTAATTACTCGCAAGAGGGTACGATGACCCCCCATACGTATCCTAGGGTATGAGTGGTACCCACCACTTATTGCTCAAGTAGAATCTTAACTCCCACACTAACCAACCTACGACTCTAAAGTCCCACTCGTACCCAATCACATGATTAGTACCCATAAATCGTACCTTAGACAGAATCAAGAGGGGTTGACACTTTCAAGCATACGAGTTGGATTATACCACTTGTACCCTATCTCACAACCCATGGTGAGACACTCGTACTCAAATCTAAGTTAAGTTACTAAGTTTTAGATTAAGTAAAGGAAAACCCAACCATACAACCTGTCATCCACCGTATGACTCGTACCCACCCAAGTCATAACCAGACCAGAAACCAATACAACCCACCAACCAACACTAGTTAACATATGAACAAGACCATACCAACCGTACCCTATCATACGACTAGTACACCCTAGTCGTATGATGTCCAAAAACCAGAAATCCAAGAAATTTTCCAAGGTTCCAAAACCCAGGGTGTTTCAGTGACGGTGAAGAATCGTTATCCTATGCCTCACATTGATGATTTATTTGACCAACTTCAGGGAGCAGTAGTGTTTTCTAAGATTGATCTTAGATTTGAATACCATCATTTGAGGATTCACGTCGAGGATATCTCAAATAAAACCTTTAGGACTCGTTATGATCATTATGAGTTCTTGGTGATGTCATTTAAATTATCTAATGCCTCAGTCGCGTTCATGGATTTGATGAACCATGTATTCAGGCCTTATTTGGATTTCTTCATGATTATGTTGATTGACGACATCCTTGTGTATTCAAGGAGTAGAGAGGAACACGCACAAAATTTGAGGATTGTGCTCCAGACTTTAAGAGATCATGTGTTTTTTGCCAAGTTCTCTAAGTGTGAGTTTCGGTTTGAGCCAGTGACATTCCTTGGACATGTGGTGTCTATGGATGGTATTATGGTAGACCCAATAAAGATTGAGGTGATTCATAATTGGGCTAGACCCACATCTTCGACTGAGGTTCGTAGCTTCATTAGTTTGGCCGATTATTATAGATTTTTCGTTGAGGGTTTGGCTACTATTTTAGCCTATATGACCAGATTGACTTGGAAAGAGGTTCCCTTTCACTGGTTCGAGGAGTGTGAGTCAAGATTTGGAAAGCTTAAGACTTTTCTCTCCTTGGCTCCTATTTTAGCTCTTCTATTAAGAGGGAGGGATTCACTATATTTTTTAATGCTTCTGGTGTTAGTTTAGGTTGTGTATTGATATAGAAGGTTCGTGTTATTGGTTATTCTTCTAGACATCTTAAATATAATGAGCACAACTTCCTCACTCATGATTTGGAGTTGAAGGTGGTAGTTTTTGCGCTTATGATTTCAAGGTATTATCTTTATGGTGTGCATTGTGAAATTTTCACCAATCATCGCAGTCTTCAGCATCTTATGACCCAGAGGGAGCTTAATATTAGGCAGCATAGATGGATGGATTTTCTTAAGAATTATGATATTTTCATTTTGTATTATCCGGCAAAGGTAAATATGGTAGCAGATGCCTTGAGTCGTAAAGAAGTGAGTATGGGTAGCTTGGCTTGTATTTCAGTTTCTCAGAGGCCGTTGGCATGGGACATCCCGTCCTTATCCAACTTGATGGTTTGCCTTGATATTTCAGACCCTAGGAGGATTCTTGCTAGTGTTTAGGTGAGGTCTTCATTATTTGAGCAGATTCAAGATTGTTAATTTGAGGATAGTAAGCTTTTCTTTCTTTGTGATCAGGTGTTGGGTGGTGAGTCTGAAAGGGCCACCATAAATTCTGATGATGTTTTGATATTTGATAGCCAAATTTGTGTTCTGAGGATCGATGTTTTGATTCATTTGATTTTGCATGAGGCTCATAGCTCAAGATATTCCATTCACCCTCTCATAACCAAGATGCATAGAGATTTAGGGAACCATTATTTATAGAGTGGCATGATGAGCGATATGGCAGATTTTGTAGCTTGTTGCCTATGCTGTCAGCAGGTAAAGGCCAAGTATCAACAACCTGGTAGATTGATTCAAAGATTACCCATTCTTTAGTGGAAATGGGAGTGGATTACCATTGAATTTATTAGTGGTTTGCCTCACACTTCCCATGGTTTTGATGGGATTTGGGTTATTGTAGATCGTTTGACCAAGTTAGCATATTTCATTCCTATTCAGATGTCCTTCAGTACTGAGAGGTTGGCCCATATCTATGTTCGGGAGATAGTCCATTTGCATGGTGTGTCCGTTTCTATTATTTTGGATCATGGTTCTTGAGGACATGCTCCAAGATTGTGTTATGGAGTTCAGAGGCCAGCGAGAGCAGCACTTAGCCTTGGCAGAGTTCGCATATAATAACAACTATCATTTGAGTATTGAGAAGGCGCCTTTTGAGGCTTCATATTATAGGAGATATTGTTCTTTGATTGGATGGTTTGGGACTTTAGAGGTTAGACCCCGTGGTACTGATTTGCTTCAGGAGTCAATGGATAGAGTAAGGGATGATTCAGGATAGGTTGGGAGCGGCTTAGAGTAGGCAAAAGTCCTATGCAGACCATTGTCTTTGCGCCTTGAGATTTGGAATTAATGATCGTGTATTCCTTTGAGTATCACACATGAAGAGTGTGATGAGGTTCGGAAGAAAGGGCAAGCTCAATCCTAGATAATATTAGACCTTTTGAGGTAGAGGTTGGGGGTTTGCGGGTGAACGCTAGCAAGTACTCAGGATAAGGAAAAAATAATGCCAACCTTTAAAACCAAGTAAACCAACCATATACAGTAACAACCATACATACTTAAATATATATATAACTATGCCGGGAAAAGGGAACTTGTTTAGCGTGCATTTAAAACCATTAACCTGGGTATGTATAGCTTAACCGTCCTAGAACTACCTATGGGCTATATGGGTCTAGTGTAACCCCCTGAACAAGCCCCAATACGTATAGCTGCACGAACCAGAGATACCATAAGAGTAGGGGATTCCCAAGTACCCTTCTCTCTCCATGATAAATATATAAAACTGTAACTCAGGGGATTCCCATATATCCCATATGGTCATCAGGACCAAATCCTATGTCAGCAAACATGAGTTTCCAGTGTTCGTCCATTGGACTCATACCTTCACGGTTAGCCATCACACCTCGCCATTATTGCCCAATTAGAACCACTACCACATAACAAAGACCACCATTCCATTTGTTATTAACCAAGCCTATAAGTAGCGGTATCATTATACCAACTATAGCTTGCAAGTAATGTCCTTAGCCAACCCTTTAGAGAAGAAGATATTCCCATACCATAGATTACATTATTAAGTTGACTTGGGGGAATCCCATGTACCCCACAAGTGATCATTATTATGTTTGCTTGAGGGATTCCTGTGTACCCCACAAGGCTTTATATTAGACAAACCATGACCACCAAGACCTTACCATTTAACTATTCCAAATAATTTAAACCATTTATACCATGTAGGGTTCCATTACCAAGCTATACCATGCAATAGTTACATTAAAAGTTCAATAATGTTGTAAAAACATTCTCATAGGCATTTTATCAAACACATTGGGGGCATAGTGTTTCCAAAACTAAAACTAAGTACCAATTGACCCTTCCCATACAACCAAATGTCCAAACCACCATTAAAACATGTAATTCCATAATTAAAACATTGGAAAACTAGAACCAAGCATTTTAAACCAAAATTATCCAACATTTATGCCATGAAAATAATTCATAAAATATGCCTTTAGTTGTAACTAACAACGAAGGACATCTTGCCTTATATTAAGAAGAAGATGAAAAGAAATCACTCCTATGAGCCTCAATTGACCACCTTGAAAGAAACCCTAGCTTTTTCTTAATCCAAGAGCCTTGAGAGATTTTAAGAGAGTTTAGTGTGTTTGATTGATTGCAAATAGGTTAATGAGGGCCCAAAAAGTCATTTTAAGTCATGGAGTCCCAAGGAGTTATTAGGGGAAATGTTTATATTACTTCTAACTTAAACTGTATTAATTACCTGTAGGAGGGTACGACCCCCCATTCATACCCTAGGGTACAAGTGGTACCCACCACTCGTACCCTAAGCAGAATCTTAACTCCCACACTAACCAACCTACGACTCCAAAGTCCCACTCGTACCCAATCATATAATTGGTACCCATAAACCATACCTTAGATCGAATCAAGGGGGGTTGACACTTTCCAACATACGAGTTGGATTATACCACTCATACCCTATCTCCCGACCCATGGTGAGCCACTTCTACTCAGATCCAAGTTAAGTTACTAAGTTTCAGATTATGTGAAGGAAAACCCAACCATACGATCTTCACCCACCATACGACTCGTATCCACCCAAGTCGTAACCACACAAGAAACCAATCCAACCCACCAACCAATAATGGTTAACATACGACCAAGACCATACCAACTGTACCCCATCATATGACTAATACCTCCTAGTCATATGATGTCCAGAAACCAGGTGTTTTGGTCTCCCTCACTAGGATCATTCGTCCCCAAATGACGGACAAGGTAGGACAAGGATGAGTTACACCCTACTTACGACCTTTAACTAAGTTAGAAAACAAAGATGCAAGGAAATTAACCTTACTCTAACCAAGTTAGAAAGAAAAGATGTGACCAAGAACACATACCTTCCACACAAATATCTGAAGCATAAAACAAATGTGGATACTTGGACTTTATGTCCTCTTTTGATTCCCAAGTAGCTTTTTCCACCTTGTGGTTCTACCATAAAATCTTAACCGAAGCTACATCCTTAGTCCGCAACCGATGAACCTGCCAATCCAAGATGTCAGTCGGGATCTCCTCATAAGATAGAGAATCTGAGATAACTAATCCATCCAAAGAAACAACTGAAGAAGGATCATCTAGAAACTATCTCAACATAGAGACATGAAATACCAGATGAATGAAGCTCAAACTAGGAGGAAACTCTAATTCATACGCAACATTACCAACCCTCTTCAATACAACATAAGGACCAACACAACGGGGACTGAACTTCCCCTTTTTTCCAAACCACATTACTCCCTTCACAGTAGACATCTTTAGGAACACTCAATCCCCAACCTCAAACTCGAAGTCCCTACTCCTTACATCTGTATAAGACTTTTGTTGACTTTGAGAAGCCTTAAGACTATCCCAATCATCTTTACCTACTTCATATCCTGATAAACCAAATTCGAGCCAAACATATCCTACTTACCGACCTCAAACCATATAATAGGAGGTCTACACATCCTACCATACAATGCCTTAAGAGGGGCCATCCCAATGCTTGAATGATAGCTATTGTTGTAAGAAAACTCTACAAGATGTAGATGCACAACCCAATTACCACTATAACCAATCATACACACACGAAGCATGTCCTCCAATGTCTAAATAGTCCTTTCTGCTTGCCCATCCATCTGCGGGTGGAAAGCAGTACTCAAAATAACCTTGGTACCCAACTCCTTATGAAACGACTGCCAAAAGTGAGATGAAAACTGCATACCACAATCAGAGACGATCAAAACAGGTACCCCATACAGCTTCATAACCTTATGAATATACTCCCTCACATAATCCTTAGACAAAAAGTTAGTCCTCATTGGCAAAAAGTGAGCCGACTTTGTCATACTATCCATGATGACCCTAACCGAATCAAATTGGTTTTCAAATTGAGGAAGACCGATAACGAAATCCCTGTTGATTACCTCCCATTTCCATTTCGGCTATTTAATCTCCTGAGACAAGCCTCTAGGCCTCATGTGCTCAACTTTCACTTGTTGACACACTAAACACTTGGACATAAAATTAGCCACATTCTTCCTCATACTATTTCACCAATATATCTTCTTGAGAACATGATACATTTTTATCGAATTGGGATGAACAATGTAGTGCGATTCATGCACCTCAGCCAATACCCTTTCTTGTAAACCATCGACGTCAGGAACATATAACCTCTCTTGGTATATTCTTCTTCATACCATTTCACCAATATATCTCCTTGAGAACATGATACATTTTTGTCGAATCGGGATAAACAACATAGTGCGATTCATGCGTCTCAACCAATACCCTTTCTTGCAAACCATCGAGGTAAGGAACACATAACCTCCCTTGGTACCGCAAGGTACCATCACCACTGATCTCAAATACCCTTACCTTTTGCCCACCTACATCACCCTTGATTTTTATCAAGGAAGAGTCTAGAATTTTATTCTCCTTAATATCTGCACCAAGAGATGATCGAACTACTTTCTGTATGAACACACCACCATTCTCGGAGTCTAAAAGATGAACTCCAAGATTAGCCAAATGGTGAATATCCTTCACCAGCTCCCACTCTCCTTATCCACATAAGCTAAACTCCCCCATGGACTACCTACTAAGAGCATCAGCAATAATATTAGCCTTACTTGAATGATAGTGAAGACTCATGTCATAGTCCTTGAGAAGCTCAATCCATATCCTATGCCTAAGGTTAAGCTCCTTCTGAGTGAACACATAATGTAGACTTTTATGATCAGAAAAGATATCTACATGCACTCCATACAAATAGTGTCACCAAATTTTTAATGCAAACACCACAGCTAACAACTCCAATCATGAGTAGGATAGTTCTTCTCATGCACTTTCAGCTGTCTAGAAGCATAGGCAATCATCTTACTATGCTGCATCAAAACACAACCAAGTCCCACCCGAGATGCATCACAGTAAACCACAAACCCCTCACTGCCTTCAGGTAAAGTCAAAACTAGAGCCGAAGTTAGCTTATCCTTCAGCTTCTTGAAACTACCCTCACAAGCATCCGACCAAGAGAACTATACCTTCTTTCGAGTCAACTTGGTCAATGTGGCAACTATCATTGAGAAATTCTCCATAAACCTCCTGTAATACCCAACCAAACCCAAAAAACTCTGAATATCGGTTGGATTCGTCAGTCTAGGACACTTCTTAGCCACCTTCACCTTTTGTGCATCCATTATGATCCCCTTACTAGAAATAATATGACCCAGAAAAGTAACAACGATTAACCAGAACTCATATTTAGAGAATTTAGCAAACAACTGTTGCTCTCTCAAGGTTTGCAACACTATGTGGAGGTGATTGGCATAATCCACCTCACTCTTAGAATATACCAGGATGTCAGCAATGAACACAATGGAAAAAAGATCTAAAAAATGATGGAATACCCTATTCATCAAATCCATGAATGTTACCAGGGAATTAGTCAAACCAAATGACATAACCAAAAACTCACAGTTCCCATACCGAGTATGGAAAGATGTCTTAGAGATATCCACCTCCCTAATCTTAAGCTGATAATACTTAGAATGAAGATCTATCTTAGAAAAGAATTTGACACCTAACAACTAATCAAACAAGTCATCTATCTTTGGAATAGTATATTTGTTCTTAATCGTCACGTTATTCAACTGTCGATAGTCAATACATATCCAAAAGGAACCATCCTTCTTACGCAAGAATAACATTGGTGCACCGCACGTCGATACACTAGGATGAATGAAACCCTTATACAAAAGATCCTTAAGTTTCTCTTTAAGTTCCCTCAACTCAGTCGGAGCCATTCTATAAGGAGTAATAGATATTGGACGAGTGTCCAGAATAAAATCAATCCCAAACTCAACCTCCCTATCTGGAGGAACACTAGGAAGATCATCCAAAAAGAATTTGGGAAACTCATTTACCACTAAAAATGAATGCAAAGAAAGACCTTCCGAGTTAGAGTCTTTAACCTAGACCAAATAATAAAGACACCCTTTAGAGATTAACCTCTAAGCCCTAAGATATGATATAAACTTACCCATGGGAGCTAAGGAACCACCCTCCCATTCAATAACCGTTCACTAGAAAACATAAAAACAACACTATAGGTTCGATAATCTAAGGATGTGTACCACAAATATAACCAATCCATACCTAGAATAACATCAAAATCTACCATATCTAATTCTTACAAATCCACTAAATTCTCCTTACTACCAACATATACCACACCCTCCTATAGACTCTTTTAGCAACCACAGAGTCACCTACCAGGGTAGAAATAGAAAAAGGATCCAAAATAACCTTAGGATCAAAACCAAAAGACATAGACACAAATGGGGTCATATAAGAGAGTGTGGACCCCGGATCAAGTAAATAATAAACATCCTGAGAAAAGAGTTGTAAGGTACTAATCATGACATCAGGCAATGCCTCAAACTTTTATTGGGTAGCAAGAGCATATAATTTTTTTTTCCAGTGCCGATGATAGAAGTAAAAACAGATAAAAAAGCAGCACCCTTCAGTTCAGGAGCAAATAAAGAGGCAACCAAAACCTTATTTGCTCTCGAAGCAACCTTACCAACCAGATAATTTCTAAGTATGTGGCCTAGCTGACCATATTTGAAGCACCTGTCCCCCTCATCACAGAAGCCCCGATGCAACCAACCGCAAAACCTATAAGGACGACACGATAAAGTCGACTGTGCCCCACTTACCTGAGATTAGGAACCTTGTGCCTTAAAGTTGTAGTCACCCTACTGATTCTTGTCACTCGGCGACTTAGGGTAAAAAGTACTAACTGTAGAGAAGGAACCAGAAATCCCCCACTTCTTCTTTTGCTACTTACTAGCATTTTAACCACTTTTCTATTGACCACTACCTTGGTCAGAGAACCTGAACCTCTTACCTTACCTTTTATCTATCTCAGCCTGTTTCCTCTTCCACCTGTTGTATTTTGAATAACTAACCTAGAGATATCTATATTCTTGATCAGCAATGTAGTTTTGCTTTCAAGGATCAAATCCCGAGACAGTCCTGAAGTGAACTTTCTCATCCTAGACCTCATATCAGACACCAATTTTAGAGCATACATAGACAACTGGTGGAATTTCAAGGCATAATCTTTGACCGACATCTTCCCCTATTTCAAATAAACAAACTCCTCTGCCTTTGCTTTTCTCAACTCCTAAGGAAAAAAGCGGTATAGAAAAGCATTAGAGAAAGTCTCCTGCAAGGATGATTCCTCAACATCACCCCTTTACCTATCCCATTCCTTGTACCATTGGTATGCCATATCTTTGAGTTGATAAGCTAAAAACTCCACCCCTTCCACATTCGTGGCATACATAATCCTGAAAATCCTTTCAATCATATCCAGGAAACCCTAAGGATCCTCCTCTACCTTAATACCAGTAAAGGTTAGAGGACTCATCTTCATGAACTAGAAAACCCTTGTGGCCTCAAATAATGTAATACTAGACGCACCATGGTCATCCTGAGAGGCTACCAACTGAGTAATCATATGAATCGACTGACGAAACTCAACATTAGTCATATTATCCTGAGAAGCCTGAGGAGGACTTGAAAAACTAGTAGAACTTTAGAAATATTAGGGACTGGACCCCTAGACCGAGTATGGATCCCATGAGTAGATCGCATCCCATCAAAATTGTTCCCAGTTGGGACAAAGAAGTTTTTGTGAACTTCAGATCGTTAAAGCATGATCTAAAAAATAAACAAACAGAATTAGAGAAGATTCCAGGGCTCAAACCCCAAGCTTGAAAATAGAACACAAAGAAGAGAAACATTTCCTAAATGCCTTGTAGCCTCATTCTTATAAGTGCGGTGCATTACACGCCTTTAAAAGAGACTCTACTCGATACGGCTTTATGGACTCCCAATTAACCATGAACCTAAAGCTTTGATACCAACTTGAAACAACCCAAACTAGGGGTTTGCCGTAATAGACATCCCAAGTCCAACCAGGACCGAGGACCACCCCCGTTACCCAACTAACCTGCAAATATGCATATCCTGAGTTGGATGAATTCTGAACATATAGAAAAATAGAGTTTATTACAATACCATACTCTAGATAGGTCTATAACTATGACTAATCCAAAAAAGTCCAACCACCCAATACCAACCAATAGCCATAACCAAACCAATACAATAACCAAGTTCCTATCTATAACGTAACATAAAAGATGAAACAATCATAAATTTAGTCAAACAGTATCAGCCCAAATGCCAATGCCAATACTAAGGTTGACACCAATAGCGACACAACCCATTCCAACCCATAGTAGTTTAACAAAGCCTCTATCCAAAAGAAAAATAGTATCCAATTGGTATATTCCCCCAACCATATCCAAAACCAATGTCTATGAAATAACCAAAGTATGTAAAGACATCTATGATATGATATAAAGCCTTCCAAAGATAGAAGCTCAATACTTCAATCTAATAGCTAATCCCAAATTCGATCACTAAGTAGGAGGAGTAAAATTGTAGAATCTTGCATCGCGTGGGGATACAGCCGCCCGAAGATAGGTTAGTGGGTGAACGTTAGCAAGTACTCAGGATAAGGATAAAATAATGTCAACCTTTAAAACCGAGTAAACCAACCATGTGCATTCACAACTATACATACATATATATAGCCATGCTGGAAAGAGGGAATTGGGTTTAGCATGAATTTAAAACCATTAACCTGGGTATGTGTAGCTTAATTGTCCTAGAACCACTCACAGGCAATATGGGTCTAGTGTAACCACATGAACTATCCTCGATGTTTGTAGCTGCATGAACGGAGATACCATAGGAGTAAGAGATTTGCAAGTATTCTTCTCTCTCCATGATACATATATACAATTGTAACTTAGGGGATTCTCATGTACCCCATATGGTCATCAGGACCAAATACTCATGTCGACATACATGAGTTCTAGTGTTCATCCATTAGACTCACACCTTTATAGTTAGCTATCACACTCTACCAGTATTGCCCAATTAAAACCATTACCACATAACCAAGACCACTATTCCATTTGTTATTAACCAAGGCTATAAGCAGTGGAATCATTATACCGACTATAGCTTGCAAGCAATGTCCTTAGAAACCCTATTAGAGAAGAAGGGATTACCATATACCCATAGATTACATTATTAAGTTGACTTAGGAGAATCCCACGTACCCTACAAATGATGATTATTATGTTTGCTTAGGGGATTCCCTTATACCCCATAAGGCTTTTTGTTAGACCAACCATGACCACCAAGACCTTTCCATTTAACCATTCCAAACCATTTATACCATTTAGGATTCCATTACCAAGCTATACCATGAAATAGTTTTATTAAAAGTTCCACAATGTAGTAAAGACATTCTCATAGGCATTTTATCGAACACATTAAGGGCATAGTGTTTCTAAAACCAAAACCAAGTACCAATTGACCCTTGCAATGCAACAAAATATCCAAACACCATTAAAATATGTAATTCTATAATTAAAACATTGGAAAACCATAACCAAGCATTTATACCCAAAACCCCCAATATATATTTGCAAAAACCCAAAACCATACAACATTCATGGCATGAAAACAATTCATAAAACATTATTTTAGTTGTAACTAACAATAAATGAGAAGTATTTCCTTAGATTAAGAAGAAGATGAGAAGAAATCACTCTTATGCGCCTCAGTTGACCAGCTTTAAGAAACCCTAGTTTTTGCTTAACCTAAGAGCCTTAAGAGATTTTGAGAGAGTTTAGAGTGTTTTCTTGATTGCAAATAGGTAAATGAAGCTCCAAAAAGGTTTTTTAAGTCGTGGGCGCCCAAAGAGTTATAAAGGGAAATATCTATATTACCCCCAACTTAAATTGTATTAATTACTCATAGGAGGGTACGACCCCTCCATCCATACCGTAGGGTGCGAGTGGTACCCACTATTCGTACCCCAAGACGAATCTCAACCCCCATATTGACCAACCTATGACTCTAAAGTCCCACTCATAACCAATCATACAATTGGTACCCATAAACCATACCTTAGATAGAATTAAGAGAGGTTGACATTGTCTAACATACGAGTTGGATTATACCACTCTTACCAGATGTTGGGCGTATTTATACCCCTAAGAACCATAATTTACCCATATTTTAGCTAAGTTTTGAGGATAAAATATATAATTCCTGCACTTTTAGTCCATTTTCCTTTAAGTGAGCTAACCTATGTGATTAGCATGTTTTCAAGTATTAATGATAAATATTTCAGCACTTTGTGGACCTTTGGGCAGCAAAGGAAAACTTCATATAAGAGGGAAGGCAGCTTTTGGAAGCTTGTGGACTAAATGTGATGCATAGAGAGCTTGTCCCGGACAAAATCAGTATTTCTAAATACTTAGGGATGCAGCAGTAACTTAGTAGGACAAGGATGTTATAAAAACCTTATTTGCTGAATTTTTCAGCATTCATTCATTTGATCATTATTATTCGAGCACTTTTCATTATTTAGTTGACAGATTTTGTAAGTTTAGATAGAAAAATGCTAAGGCTAGAGCATTGGAGAGGAGAACGACGTTCTTCCCCTTTTGACGCCAAGAATTATTCCCATCGCTAAGATTATTCTAAGTTGTGGTATGATGATTATGTCTATGGTGATTTCCGTTGTACTCATGAGTAGCTAAACTTCTCTGTTAGGGTTATGGAAACCTTGTAAGGTACTATCTATTGCTATGAGTTTGTGAATTCTTGATGTGTATGCTACTTATATCATTACTCTTTTCGTTTTAATTAAATTCTCATGGTTGCAAACATAGAGAACATGCCATTATAGCATTAGCTCGTTCGGGAGAAAAGTTACATGTTTGGAAAAGAGAGTGTGACAAGGAAATAGGGCTTCTAACCTCTATTTACACGTTAATGCCTTAACCAGATTAAATTCTTGGAGAATTTATACCATTCGTTATACACTTTAGGCTAGGGAGAGCTAAAGTGAAATAAATCCTTGATGGTTGGGAAACACTTGGATTTAGAATTAGAATACGATTCTCTATAAGTGCATGCATGTCTAAATTCCGCGTTACTCATAGTTAATAGAGAAGTAGAAACTACAAGGTGGACATAACCCTAACTTATTATTCTCTGTGATTAACCTTTACTAAACAAATCATTCATTCGTTACTTTGATATTATTAATTCACGCCTAAATCAAAACCCCCCTTTTGTCCTTGGAATTTTCGACCAACAGTCTACTAATAATTACAACACTTAGTGACCAGAGTATTCCCTGTGGGATTCGACACCCAACCCAGTTGGGTTCTATATTTGACAACGACAGCTTACACTTTCTAACGAGAGTTGTAATTTGGGCGTTATCAAATTTTGGCGCCGCTGCCGGGGAATACGGTTGTCAACTAAGTTTGTGATAGTTAATAGACCCTTTGGTCAAAGATTCTCGAATTTTACTTTTTGTTTGTTGTTTTTGTTTTGTTCAGGTTTGGTAGAGTGCATGCCAAATACACGAAGATCTGGTCAACCATTATTACCCATAAATCCTGAACCACAACTTATTGGCAGAATGGATGCACAACGTGACTTTGAAAGAAGGGCTGCTCAACAGGAGCAGGCTAGGTTAGCTGCGTTGGCAGCTGCTCAAGTGCATCAACAGAATATTTATAACCTAGGTCGGGCAACAAATCCTGATGATGAGGACCTGGGTGATGATGAGTTACTTAATCCACGGCGTGCAGATGAGGTGGCAGCACCTGTGAACAGGAGAGATCGTCAAGCTAGAATGAGACCTGAATGCCGAACTGTGCATGCTCCTTTTGATGATGATGATGACGATCTGGATGGGGCTGGTGCCACAGGTGCTATTATTCCTCCGCCCTTGGCACCCGGAGCCAAGTTCAATATCACTAGCACCATGATTCAGCTATTGCAACTTAAGGGGTTATTTGGTGGACTTGCAGGCGATGATCCGAATATGCATTTGATCAACTTTATCTCAACATGCAAGTCGTTTGACAATCCAAGAGTTGGACAGAATGCAATTCGACTGTGCTTATTTCCATTGTCTCTATCTGGAGAGGCAACTCTATGGTTGAACGGGCTAACTCCTGATTCTATTACTAATTGGAGGCAACTGAAAGACGCTTTCCTAGAAAGATTCTTTCCGCCATCCAAAAGAGCACAATTAAGAGATGAGATCAACAATTTTTGATAGCTTCCAACTGAAGCTCTCCACGAAACATGGGAGAGGTTCAAGAAGAAGCTTATGCGGTTCCCAAACCATCAGATGACCAATATCCACTTGATGGAGATATTATACAGGTCTTTGAATTCGGTGACTAAGCCAGTGGTTGATAATGCTGCAGGTGGGTCATTCATGGACCTTACTTTTATTGAGGCAAGTGATATTCTAGATCATATGACAAAGTAGAGTAGATCTTGGCATACCAGGGATTCTGAGGTAGCAAGCTCTACTGTATCTATTGGCTTGACGGCAGAACAAAGGCGAAGAGAAGAGGAACGTGACCAGGATATGGCTCACATGAAAACGCAGATGGATCTTCTTACCAAGCATTTATTATCAGGAAAGACCAAAAAGGTTAAGGCCGTTGTATCACAGGAAAGAGATGAATCCAATTCTGAGGAGGAAGCAAATTATTTGAATAATCAGGGGGGTTTCTGAGGCAATGCCCAAGAAAACCAAGGTCGGAACTATTATGATAAATACGGATACAATAATAAGACTGACAGGAGTGGTTTGTATGTTCCTTCTGGATATTGTGAGGCCGCGACATCTGGATCTGGGAAGATGTCCATGGAAGATATGATGGCTAAGCTGTTGAAAGGAGTGGAGGCAACCAACACGGGAGTAATGGAGGTAAAAAATGATTTATCCTCAATAAATCAATTGGTTGATTCACATTCCACTTCAATAAAACAGTTGGAACAACAATTCAGTCAATTATCAGCGACACTCAATCAAAGAAAAACTGGCACCCTACCTAGCGACACCGTGCAAAATCCAAGGAATGATGGATCATGTATGGCTATTACTACCAGGAATGGTAAGGTATTGGAAAATCCATCTAAAGGCAAGCAAGTGGTTGATAATACAGAAGAGAATATGATTAAAGCAGATAGTGATGATTCTGTAGAAGCTGAAAGTCAGAACGTTCATGACACTACACTTAGACGTCACCAGCCTGAAAAGATTGATAATCTGAAGCAAGATAAAAAGAAAGTGGTGGAGAAAACTATTCCCCTTCCACCACCACCTTTTTCTCAGAGACTGAAGAAGAAAGCTGATGACACCAGGTTCAGTAAATTCATGACTATGTTGAAGCAGCTGACTATTAATGTTCCGTTGGTGGAGGTGCTGGAATAGATGCCTGGGTATGCTAAATTCATGAAGGACCTTTTGACAAAGAATCGGGAAGCAAGCTATGAGCTGGCAGATAATGTTCATTATTGTAGTGCAATCGCTACAAGATTGTTAGTTCAGAAGAAGACATATCTTGGTGCTTTCACTATTCCTTGCACAGTTGGATCTTTGGATTTTGCTAAGGCATTGTGTGATTTGGGAGCTAGCATCAATTTGATGCCGCTATCTATTTACATAAAGTTGGGGTTGGGTGATCCTACACCAACCAATATGTGCCTCATGATGGCAGATAGGTCGGTAAAACGACCTGTTGGTATCTTATATGATGTATTGGTGAAGGTTTCCACCTTCATTTTTCCTGCAAACTTTGTTATTTTGGATTGTGAGGTGGATTCTGAAGTTCCCATAATCTTGGGGTGTCCTTTCCTTGCAACAAGAAGTGTGCTTATTGATTTAAGAGCTAATAAGCTTTTATTTCGAATGAATAATGAAGTGGTCCATTTTGATGTATGCAAATCAATGAAGCAGCCCAAAGATATGAATGTGTTCTCTGTAGCTGATGTTTATTATGAAGATGAGAAAGAATTATCTGTAGAGAAGCAGCTTATTGTTGATCCATTGGCTGCTGTGCTTATAAATTTTGAGCGTGAGGATGTTGAAGAGTATGAAGAAACTATTTGTGCTCTAATAGGAATAGGGTCATATTCTCATGCTCCTAAGAAGCTGGACCTTGATCTTAAGAATCGACCTTCACCACCAGCAAATCCATCCATTGAAGAACCACCAGTGCTAGAATTGAAAGAGCTGCCCAGCCACCTAAAGTATGTATTTTTGGGAAGTGGTGATACACTTCTGGTTATTGTTGCAGCTGATTTAGGTGAACAACAAGTAGCGGCTCTCATCTCTGTTCTAAAAAAATACAAGAGAGCCATCGGTTGGACTATTGCTGATATAATTGGTATCCCTCCTAGGATATGTATGCACAAGATTCAGCTCGAAGAAGATTATGTGCCCACAATTGAGCATCAACGTTGTTTGAATCCACCTATGCAAGAGGTGGTGAAAAAAGAAATTATTAAGTGGTTAGATGCTTGGGTGGTGTATCCAATCTCCGACAGTAAATGGGTGAGTCCGGTACAATGTGTGCCCAAGAAAGGGGGCATGACGGTAGTCGCAAACGAAAAGAATGAACTAATTCCACTCAGACCTGTCACAGGGTAGAGAGTGTGCATGGACTACCGGAAGCTGAATTCGTGGATGCTAAAGGATCACTTCCCAATGACATTCATGGACCAAATGCTTGATCAATTGGCAGGGAAGGGATGGTTTTGTTTCTTAGATGGTTATTCCGTCTATAATCAGATCTGCATTGCTCCTGAAGATCAAGAGAAAACAACTTTTACATGCCCGTATGGTACGTTTGCTTTCAAACATATGCCATTTGGGTTATGTAATGCACCTGCCACTTTTCAGCGTTGTATGATGTCCATTTTTTTTGATATGGTTGAAGACACCTTGGAGGTATTCATGGATGATTTTTCAGTAGTAGGTGAGTCGTTTGAATAATGCTTGGAAAATCTGAGTATGGCATTGCAGAGATGTGTTGAATTCAACTTGGTGCTAAACTGGGAGAAGTGTCATTTTATGGTGAAGGAAGGCATTGTTCTTGGGCATAAAGTCTCTGAAAGAGGAATTGAGGTGGATCGAGTCAAGATTGAAGTTATCGAGAAACTACCACCTCCAATTTCTGTAAAGGGAGTTCATAGTTTCCTCGGTCATGCAGGTTTTTATCAGAGGTTTATTAAAGACTTCTCCAAGATTGCTAGTCCATTATGCAAACTTTTGGAGAAGGATGAAAAGTTTGACTTCGGTAAAGATTGCTTGACGGCATTTGAATGCCTCAAAGGGAAGCTAGTTGAAGCTCCTATTATTGTAGCACCCGATTGGTCTCTACCATTTGAAGTGATGTGTGATGCACGTGGGGTAGCTTTGGGTGCTATACTTGGTCAGAAAAGAGAAAGGCTATTTCATCCAATATACTATCCGAGCAAGGCCTTGAATTGAGCCCAGAAGAACTATACCATCACAGAACAAGAGCTTCTAGCAGTTGTTTATGCTTTTGAAAAGTTCCGTGCTTACTTGTTGGGAACCAAAGTGGTGGTTCATACAAATCATGCGGCTCTGAGATATTTAATGGCAAAGAAGGATGCTAAGCCAAGGCTAATTCAGTGGGTGTTATTGCTTCAAGAATTTGATTTCGAGGTAAAGGATAGAAAAGGTTGCAAAAACCAAGTAGCTGATCATCTATCTAGACTTGAGAGTGAGCACATAGCGCAACCCGACCTTGAGATTGATGATGCATTTCCCGACGAAGAGATCCTAGCCACTATGGTGGAAGACTTGCCGTGGTATGCAGACTTTGCGAACTACGTGGTAAGTAAAGTGATGCCTGAGAATCTCTCCTTTCATCAAAAGAGAAAGTTCACGCATAATTTGAAACACTACTTCTGGGATGAACCGTATCTTTTTTGACGAAGTGCTGATGGTGTTATTTGGCGATGCATCTCTGATGTGGTGGTGCCTAGCATCTTGGAAGCAAGTCATGCTTCCCAAGTTGGGGGTCACCATGCAGGTGATCGGACAACCAGGAAGGTATTGCAAAACGACTATTATTGGCCTTTATTATTCAAGGATGCCTATGATTTTGTGAGAAGATGTGATCAGTGTCAGAGGCAAGGCACGATTTCAAAGCACCATGAGATGCCCATGTCTAAAATTCTTGAAGTGGAGCTATTATGTATGGGGTATTGATTTCATGGGCCCATTTATGAATTCGTTTGGGATGAAATATATCCTAGTTGCTGTGGATTATGTATCAAAATGGGTCGAAGCGGTAGCGCTGGCTGATAATGAAGGTAAGCGTATTGTAGCATTCTTAAAGAGAAATATCTTCTCTCATTTTGGGGTACCACGTACCATCATAAGCGATGGAGGATCACACTTTTGCAACAAGTTGTTCAGATCCGTGTTGGTGAAATATGGGGTCAAGCATCATAAGGTAGCTACACCTTACCACCCACAAACTAGTGGGTAGGTAGAGGTTTCTAATCGGGAGATCAAGCTGATCCTTGCTAAGACTGTAAATGCTAGTAGGAAGGATTGGTCCCGAAAGCTGGATGATGCCTTATGGGCTTATAGGACTGCGTTCAAGACACCAATTGGTATGTCACCTTACCAACTAGTTTATGGGAAGGCTTGTCACTTGCCAATCGAGCTCGAACATAAAACGTTGTGGGCGTTGAAGCGGCTTAACCTGAATTGGGATGATGCTATTAATCTAAGATTGGAACAGCTGAATGAGATGGATGAATTCCATCTACACGCGTATGAAAGAGCATACCTCTTCAAGGAACGGATAAAAAAGTACCATGATCGGAGGATTATCCAACGAAACTTACAGAAGGGTGATTTGGTACTTCTTTTCAACTCCAGACTGAAGCTATTTCCAGGTAAGTTGAAGTCTAAATGGTCTGGTCCATTTAAAATTAGCCAAGTCTACTCGTCTGGAGTAGTAGAGTTAGAAAACAATGATGGTGGTGTCTTTAAGGTGAATGGCCAACGAGTGAAGCCATATATCGGTCCACTTGACTCGATAAAATATATAGCCACCGTCTATCTCGATGACGTCTAAAGTAATCGAGATAACTATGTCGTGCCGCGACAATAAATCAAGCGCTACATGGGAGGCAACCCATCATTTTTAATAGTTTTGTTTTACTAGGAGTTTGTTTTTGTTAAATAAAAATCAAAAAAGAAGAGTCGAGCCATGACCAAAACTAAGGCGCTTGGTGGGAGGCAACCCATCCGTCTAATCATTTTTTGTTATTTTTGATTAAGTGTAGGTGAAAGATGTATAAAGGAGGAGATTGGTCCTAAATTTTGAGTTGAAAGTGAGCCATGCTAAAGGTGGTAAAGTAGGAATGATGGAGCAAATGCTATCAGCTAGGCATTGCCTATGCTAATCTAGGCAATAGACAAGGCAATGCCTATACTAATCTAGGTAATGGACAAGGCAAGGCCTATGCAAATCTAGGCAATGGACAAGGCAAGGCCTATGCAAATCTAGGCAATGGACAAGGCAAGGCCTATACCATTGCCTATGCTTACTGCCTCACATAGGCAACGGACAAGGCATTGCCTATGCAAATCTAGGCAATACCATAGGCGCCGCCTATGTAAATCTAGGCAATACCATAGGCGCCGCCTATACCATTGCCTATGCTCACTGTTTCAACAAGGCATTGGCAAAGGCGCCGCCTATGCCCAACAAGGCATTGACAAAGGCGCCGCCTATGTCTAACTAGGCAAAGCATTAGGCGCCGCCTACTTATGCCTTTTTGTCTCCTAACACGATTTTACATGGATCAAACCCGACCCATGGCTTAGTCTATAAATAGATCTTCAACCTTAGAACAAAATGCACTTGTTTTCTCAACCTAGGCGCCGCCTAAGCTTCCCAAATCTCTCAAAATTTTTCTTTTTGCTCATCTAATCTTGCAAGATCATCTTCCCAAACAATCGCCAAGTAAGTTATTCTTTTATATCCCGTAGTTGTTACAATACTACGCTTATAATGGTATTTTAGATTTTGGAGTGGTGTTTGGTGATAAGAATATGATTGGTTTGTTATGATACATCTAGATTGAGTGAAAGAATACGTGTGGGTGTTCTTGACTTTGTTCCGACTTATACTTGATTGTTATACACTGTCATATTTTTATGGAGTCGAAATTGTGAAGTTAATACGTAATCTTGAACGTTGTAAGCTTGAATGTTTGAATGACTCATTCATCGAGGTATGGATTATGATTGACCACAAGTACACGATGGTGTGATTATTTCTATGAAATAACCTGATAAGAAGTCTATGTGGTAGTCTTGTTCAAAAAGTGCATAAATCCATTGAAATAAAGTTGGAAAGGATAGTCAAGATTACATGAAAATATGACTGTGCTAAACATGTTGTTGGAACATATCGCCTAAATATATGTCGACGAAGTCTGAGTAATCGACATCACTCACTTAATTTGTCTGTGCCAACAAATTAAGTGTGGGGTGGTGCCATCACTGGTTGTTGTTTGATTATAGTGAATCTTCCGAGATGAAACTAACATGACTCTATTTTGATCTCAGGTAGAATGTCTCCAAAAGGACGACAAGGAAAAGAAAAAGTGTCCACCTCACAGAAAGGTCAGAAACGGTCAAGAAAAGAGCAAGCTGAGTCTTCCTCCTTGCAAGTGCCTCGACGCACTTTCGGGATAAAATGGGTCCTAGAGGAGGAAGGAAAAGAGTGGTACAAGAACAACAAAGTAAAAAAATATGTTCACGTGGATTTGATGCAGAAGGAGAGTCTAGCAAAGAGAAAGCCCCGCATTTTGGCTAAAATCATGGCACTAAATCTTGATTTCATTTTCCGAGATATGGGGGAATTCAATCTTGATCTAACGCGAGAGTTTTATGCCAATTGGTCCCCAAAGACTACCGGAAGTGAAGTAAAGATTCGAGGCCAAGTCTTGCAACTGAATGCGGAGTTCTTCAACTCTTTTTTGGGCTTTCCATCTATGGATCCATCACCGCTCAAGGAGCTTTATCACAGACCTCCCTACAGGACAATCAGACACACACTATGCGGAACGAGGTCCATGGACCGGTGGATTCGTCACAAGGATAACGGTCGGCACAATACCTTCCCGTATGCTTCCTTGAACAGAGAAGCTCGTATATGGTTGAGGATAGTCAACTCTTGCCTGATTCCTGGGACACAGTACACAAAGATAACACGTGATAGAGTATGCTTGGTGTACGCTCTGATGACTAATATTCCCATCAATATTGGTGCGGTTATACGATCGTCAATGCGTAAGGCTAGGCTGCACAAAAGGTCCAATTTCAGCTTTGGCAATTTATTGACTGCGATTTTAAGGAAGGAGCACATTGAAGAGGAACTTGCAGATCATAAGCTTCCACACAACCCGAAGAAGTTTGATCTTACGAAAGTTAAAGAGCCTGAAACTGGTCATGGCATCAACCTTACCACTGCAGAAAGACATGATCGGGATGAAAGTTTCTTTCGCCATCTATATGGCATGACTCGGTTTATCATGATGAGTGGGGGTTGGGTTCCGACTGATGCAGAGCTTCAGCAGTTGGATTATGACTACCCGATGAATGAGCATGCGCGGGCTATGTGTGGATTAGGGGTACATTTTGAGGAACCTCTCGATGATGACGTGCCGACTGACGATAATCACCGACTTCCAGACTCAGACGTAGAGGACAACTCTGATGACGATGACTTTGATGATGATTCCGACGCAGGGGGTATGACCCCAGACATAGAGGAAGAGTCCGACTAATCAGGTTCTCCTTATTTATTTTCCACTGAGGGCAGTGTGTCCAGTCTAAGTGTGGGGTGCTGGTATTTGTATGTTGTATGGTACTTCTTTGCTTACATTTATTCTTGTTTTTGCTAATTAGTCGTAATTAGTTAGTTAAATTTTCGATTTTTTTTTATATTTTGCATGAAATTGTTCTGATAGACGGCATGGTATTATAACAAAAGTTTGTGCTAATTCATTACTATTGAGACATTTAGGCTCTATGTGTGACTCACTGTGTGATAATTGTGTGGTTTAATTCATTCATTTGTTGGGTCAAGAGTCTATACTGCTCCCAATAAATTTGACCATGTGCCTTGTGTGTGTGAGGTTATAGTATATTCTGTGTTGTGGCTAATGCTAGAACTTGCCTAGTGTGTGTGTAAAGTGAAATAAAGAGTGAGTTTAGGAGATGATTTAGGCATTTCTTTGGCAGCCTGTAATTGTTTACCTTCTTTTTACCTACCTTTGTACATTATCCTAGTTAACCCCCTTTGAGCCTTTATCTATTTTCTTTGACAACCTCATATGTAGCCTAATCCATTTTTTTGTCAAGACCATAATTTGATCCAAATTCCTAAGCGCTTTAAATTGTAGAGTCATGTGACAAAATAAGAGGAAATTGGGTGAGAGTGATGCCTTAGAGTGTATTGGTACTTGAAATTGTTGTGAAAAAGAGTGGCTATCATAGAGGTGTTTATAAAAAAGAAAAGAAAAGAAAAAAAAGAAATAGAAAAATAAAAAGATAGTTGTGTTTATAATTGAATAAGAAAATAGGTGAAAAGGGGTGGTAGATGAAAGAAAAGTAGAGGGGTTGCTTAAAAGAGAGTGTTAATGACATAACGTAGTGTATTAAAATGCTTAGGGAACATAGTCACTATTTCTGGCAAAAATAGTCCTACCTGTCCCTTAGCCTACATTACAACCTGTAAAGACCTATTTGATCCTAAGCTTAGCATTCTGATATTAGTAGAGCATTACACTAAAGGCAAGCCTATGGTCATCAGTTGCAACATAAGAATTCTTTGTGAGAGTGAGAGCAAGGAGAGTCTTATACCCATGTTTCGAATAATGCAAAACTTTTGAGTGATTATGGGTGATATCTTGTGTGAGACACACATGGTTGATGATATTTAGGTAGTGTTATATGATTCTTTGTGGCTTAACTTGTGGATACGAATTAACCATCCTCATGAGTCTATGTTGGAGGTTGAATTGTTTCTAGGAGTGATCAAGAAACCTACTCTTTGTTAATGATTGCCCTGCATGTCTTGTTGAACATTCTGTGTTGCTACTGTGAAATTCTAGTTAGATGTTTGCATGGACGTAATATTTTGTTCGAGGACGAACAAAGCTTTAAGTGTGGGGTGGTGATGTTGGGCGTATTTATACCCCTAAGAACCATAATTTACCCATATTTTAGCTAAGTTTTGAGGATAAAATATATAATTCCTGCACTTTTAGTCCATTTTCCTTCCAGTGAGCTAACCTATGTGATTAGCATGTTTTCAGGTATTAATGATGAAGATTTCAGCACTTTGTGGACCTTTGGGCAGCAAAGAAAAACTTCATATAAGAGGGAAGGCAGCTTTTGGAAGCTTGTGGACTGAATGTGATGCATGGAGAACTTGTCCCGGGCAAAATCAGTATTTCTAAATACTTAGGGATGCAACAGTAACTTAGTAGGACAAGGATGTCATAAAAACCTTATTTTCTGAATTTTTCAGCATTCATTCATTCATTCGATCATTATTATTCGAGCACTTTTCATTATTCAGTTGACAAATTCTGTAAGTTTAGACAGAGAAAAACGCTAAGGCTAGAGCATTGGAGAGGAGAACGACGTTCTTCCCCTTTTGACGCCAAGAATCATTCCCATCGCTAAGATTATTCTAAGTTGTGGTATGATGATTATGTCTATGGTGATTTCTGTTGTACTCATGAGTAGCTAAACTTCTCTGTTAGGGTTATGGAAACCTTGTAAGGTACTATCTATTGCTATGAGTTTGTGAATTCTTGATGTGTATGCTACTTATATCATTACTCTCTTCGTTTTAATTAAATTCTCATGGTTGCAAACATAGAGAACATGCCATTATAGCATTAGCTCGTTCGGGAGAAAAGTTACATGTTTGGAAAAGAGAGTGTGACAAGGAAATATGGCTTCTAACCTCTATTTACACGTTAATGCCTTAACCGGATTAACTTCTTGGAGAATTTGTACCATTCGTTATACACTTTAGGCTCGGGAGAGCTAAAGTGAAATAAATCCTTGATGGTTGGGAAACACTTGGATTTAGAATTAGAATACGATTCTCTATAAGTGCATGCATGTCTAAATTCCGCGTTACTCATAGTTAATAGAGAAGTAGAAACTACAAGGTGGACATAACCCTAACTTATTATTCTCTGTGATTAACCTTTACTAAACAAATCATTCATTCGTTACTTTGATATTATTAATTCACGCCTAAATCAAAACCCCCCTTTTGTCCTTGGAATTTTCGACCAACGGTCTACTAATAATTGCAACACTTAGTGACCAGAGTATTCCCTGTGGGATTCGACACCCAACCCAGTTGGGTTCTATATTTGATAGCGACCGCTTACACTTTCTAACGAGAGTTGTAATTTGGGCGTTATCATTACCCTATCTCATGACCCATGGTGAGCCACTCTTACTCAGATCTAATTTAAGTTACTAAGTTTCAGATTAAGTGAAGAAAAACCTAACCATATGACCCGTCACCCACCATAAGACTCATACCCACCCAAGTTGTAACCACACCAATAACCAATCCAACCCACACACCAATACTAGTTAACATACAACCAAGACCATACCAACCATACCCTATTATACAACTAATACACCCCTAGTCATATGATATCCAAAAATTAGAAATCCAGGAAATTGTCTAAGGTTCTAAAACCCAGGGTGCTTCAATAATGGTGAAGAATCATTATCCTATCCTCATATTGATGATTTCTTTGAAAAATTTCAGGGAGCGGCAGTGTTTCCAAGATTGATCTGAGATTTGGTTTCCATCAGTTGAGGATTTGCATCGAGGATATCCTAAAGACAACCTTTAGGACTCTATAGGATCATTATAAGTTCTTGGTGATGTCATCTGGGTTAGCTAATGCCTCAACTACATTAATAGATTTTATGAACCATGTACTCAACCCTTATTTGAATTCCTTCATGATTGTGTTCATCACGACATCCTTGTGTATTAAAGGAGTTGAGAGGAGCATGCACAATATTTGAGAATTTTGCTCTAGTCTTTAAGAGATCATGTGCTTTTTACCAAGTTCTCTAAGTGTGAGTTTTGGCTTGAGACAGTGATATTCGTTGGACATGTGGTGTCTAAGGATGGTATTATGGTAGACCCAACAAAGATTGAGGTGATTCATGATTGGTATAGACCCACATTTTCAACTAAGGTTCGTAGCTTCATTGGTTTGGCCTACTATTATAGATGCTTTGTTGAGGGTTTTGCTACTATTTCAGCCCCTATGACCAGATTAACTCAAAAGGAGGTTCTCTTTTAATGGTTTGAGGATTGTGAATCAAGCTTTGGAAAGCTCAAGGATTTTCTCATTTTCACTCCTATTTTATCTTTTCTATTAAGGGTGAGGTATTCACCATATTTTGTAATGCTTATAGTGTCAGTTTAGTCTGTGTAATAATGCAGAAGGGTCGTATTATTACTTATGCTTCCATATATTTTAAAGTGCACGAGCGTAAATACCCCACACATGATTTAGAATTGGCAGTGCTAGTTTTAACTCTTAAGATTTTGAGGCATTATCTTTATGGTGTGTATTATGAAATTTTCACCGATCATCATAGTTTTCAGCATCTTATGACCCAGAGGGAGCTTAATTCTAGGCAGCATAGATGGATGGAGTTGCTTAAGGATTATGATATTTTTATCTTGTATTATCTGGGTAAGTTAAATGTGGTAGCAGATGCCTTGAGTCGGAAGGAAGTAAGTATGGGTAGCTTAGCTTGTATTTTAGTTTCTCAGAGGCCGTTGGCATAGGATATCTAGTTTTTAGCCAACTTTATGGTTTGCCTTGATATTTTAGACCCTAGGAGGATTCTTGCTAGTGTTGAGGCAACTTCTTCATTATTTGAGCAGTTTTGAGATCGTCAATTTGAGGATAGTAAGCTTATTTTTTTTTGTGATCAGGTGTTGAGTGGCGAGTTTGGGAGGGTCACTATAAATTCTGAGGGTGTTTTGAGATTTGGTAGTCTCATTTGTGTTTCGAGGATCGATGGTTTTATTCAGATGGTTTTGCATGAGGCTCATAGCTGTAGATATTCCATTCATCCCATCACAACCAAGATGCATAGAGATTTGAGGCAACATTATTTGTGGAGTGGCATGACGAGAGATGTGGAAAATTTTGTATACCATTGCCTATGTTGTCAGTAGGTAAAGGCTAAGCATCAATGACCTGGTAGATCGATTCAAAGATTTCCCATTCCTGAGTAAAAATGGGAGTGGATTATCATAGATTTTGTTTGTGTTTTGCCTCACACTTCCCGTGGTTTTGATGGGATTTAGGTCATTGTAGATCATTTTACCAAGTCAACACATTTCTTTCCTATTTAAATATCCTCTAGTGCTAAGAGATTGACACATATCTATGTTTGGGAGATAGTCCATTTGCATGGTATGCCCATTTCTATTATTTTGGATCATGGTTCTATGTTCACTTTGAGATTTTGGAGAGTGTTTCAGGAGGATTTGGGTTCTCAGGTAGATCTCAGTATAATATTTTATCCGCAGAAAGACGGTCAGTCGAAGTAGACTATTCAGGTTCTTAAGGACATGCTCCGAGACTGTGTTATGGAGTTTATAGGCCAGTAGGAGTAACACTTAGCCTTGGTAGAGTTTGCATATAATAACAACTATTATTTGCGTATTGAGAAGGCTTTTTTTGAGGTTTTATATTTTAGGAGATGACATTTTTTGATTGGATGGCTTGAGTTTTCTGAGGTTAGACCCCGTGGTACTAATTTTCTCGGGGTACTGACTTGCTTCAGGAGTCATCGGATAGACTAAGGGTGATTCAGGATCGATTCAGAGCGGCATAGAGTAGGCAGAAGTCCTATGCAGACTCTAGGATTTATGCCTTTAGATTTGGAATTGGTGATCATGTATTCCTTTGTGTATCACCCATGAAGGGTGTGATAAGGTTTAGGAGGAAGGGAAAGTTCAGTCCTAGATATATTAGACCTTTTGATATTTTCTATGCAGTTGGTGATGTGGCTTATAAGTTAACTTTACCTCCAGATTTTGTCGTTGTCCATCTAGTTTTCTATGTTTTTATGTTGTGGCAATACATTCTTGATCCATATCATGTGCTTAGATAGAACTCAGTCTAGTTAGATGAGCATTTGACCTTTGTAGATGAGCATGTGTTCATTCTGTTAAGTGATGTTAGTCGGTTGCGCACTAGGGAGATATTTGTAGTTAAGCTTCAGTGGAGGCACTACCCAGTGGAGGAGGCCACTTGGGAGATCAATAGCGATATGCGGACCCAATATCCTCACCTGTTTGAGACTTTAGGTACATCCTAATCCCTAACTTTTACAGTTGAAAGTTCCTTTAGTAGTGGATATTATAATGACCCTCCAGGTTATTTTCCATATTTTGACTTATTTTTTCCATTAGAGATTTTCTATATCTACCCTAAGTCATTTATGACTTGATGGAACTAACAGTTCAATTATGGGTAGTTCATTTGTTTTTTAGAGTTAATTCCCTATTTTGAAGTCTTCGCTAGTTTCAAATGTCCACTAGGCAAAAACTTCAGGAAAAAATCTTGTATACAAATTTAAACTGCGCCAGTAGCTTCAGAATGTTGATTTTAAATTGGTAGACCTTTGGTTTGGGTCCCAAGGCACCCGAGCTTATTTTGACATATTAGTCAGGAAAATACAAAAATAAAATATGGGTGTGGGATCCATATTTGATCGAAACAACCTTGGATAGAAAATCTGATTGTGCCATTGAGTCTGAAATAATTAATTTTGTATGATTACACAGTCCATTTACATATATGGGATTCTGGATGAATCTTGAGGGCTTGGTGGGGACTTGGAAATTTCCAAGTCCATTGTTGTCAGCTGGTGCATCGCTATCGCATGCCAAGGGTCGCGATCATGATACCCTTAGAGGTTAGCTAGTACCATAATCGCTATATGTAGGTCGCTATTGGCACCAACAAGCATAAAAATGTGGCAATCACGAGGCCTCAGGTCGCAATAACGAGAACTGAGGACTTGGACTAGGTATAAAAGACCCTTTTTTCCCATTTTTGCTTATTTTCTCATCCATTTATTGAGAGCAAATAGCCTAAAGAGTGAGATATCCTAAAATTGGTACTTGTGGGTGACTTGAAATCTTGGTTAACATTTAACTTTGCGATTATCTTCCGATTTGAGGTAAGAATTTACCCTTTTCTTGGTAGATTTTCTTGATTTCTTGTTCAAAACCCCAAAATATTGAGGGCTTGGTTTTAGCCCTAATTTAACTTTTTTTTTCACCCATGTTTAAGGGTAATGATTCCTTGATCAAGTAATAATGTTGGGTTGGTTTTGAAAACTTGATTTCCGTAAGTGAGACCTACATAAGGTTTTGTGTGATTTTTGGATTTGAAGCACAATGGTGTAATATGGGTATTTTTATTCCTATATTGATGAGTAGAATGTGTTCATGATAACTTGGCATCTTAAGGAGGCCTGTCAGAAGAGAAAAGCAATGGTTTGGTGGTTCGTTGAGTTTTCTTTAGTATCAAGGTAGGCTAAGTTTTATACCTTGTTAGATTAAGCTATTTCATAGTGTGCTTATGGTATTTCATTAGATTTTTGATGGGTTTTAGGTGTCGGATTGATGAAATAAAAGCCCTGGGTTAGTTGGACCATTTAGACTATTTTGAAATGGTAGAGTTGAAACTCTTAGCTTGTTTTCTTATTCCTTAGGTAAATTAGATTTCATTACTCATGTTTAGCATGAGAAGGCCTAAGATTACTCAAGTTAGGTAAAAATGCTTTAGACACTCTAGCTCATGGTAAGTTTGGCTTTTAGTTGTTTACAATAATGAAGGTTGCCCCAATTTCCATTAGACTTAGTTAAAGTGCTTGTGAAGAATCTATACCTTAGGGCTAATTGTGGTTTTCTATACATCTAAGAGTGGATTTAGATACCTTACCCTAGTTTGGGGTAGAATTTACCTTAGAATGTATTTTGGTGATTTAGAAGTGGGCTCCTCGACCCACCTTAACCTAAGATTGAGGATTAGTTCTCTTGATATCCTTATACGCTTGTTGAATACTTAGAGAATGTCCCTTGAGGCAATATTGAGGAACCTTGATACTTGGTGGTTACGGTGATGATGACATTAGACGTAATGTTCATAGACTAATGGATTAGACTATAGCTTATGCTATGATGAGATATGAATCATGTTGCGACAAGATATTGGTTAGGCCATGATAAGCTATCTACTATGCTAATGATAGGCCTTTGACCATGCTATTGATAAGTTATTGCCTATGCTATTACTTATGATTATGATCATGCTAAATAATTATGGCAGTAATCATGCTAAAAAACATTCTTATTGATGCTGTTATCAATTGTGTTATTAATTATGCTAGAAGTCATGCTTATTAATTTTATTGGAAGTTATGCTAGAATTCATCATACTTGACTTTATTAGTACTTAAGCTATTGATTATGCCACCGACTATGATGATGTGGCTACTGGTTCAAGTCTAGATATTTACTATATATATGCCCAGTTCAATTCCAGAGAATAATGGTGATGTTGATTATACCCGGTTCAATTTTGGAAGATGATGCTGGTATTGATTATACCTGATTCAATTTTGGTGGATGATTATTATGATGCATTGATACCTGCAAAGGTCGGAGGATGATTATGAGGATGCATTGATACTCGATAAGGCCAAAAGATGATTATAATGATATATTGATACCCGACAGGGCCGGAGGATGATTATATATATGCATATACAAGTTGGGTATATTGTTGCTACTAGGAATGCTGGTTATAACCCAAAAGTGATAAATAATTATAAGGTGGTATAGTTGATAATTAGTGATAATTAAGGATTAGTGGTGGATATTATTTAAGTGACTAATTATGACTAGTTGATAAATGAGGATTAGTTTGTAAAGGTTGAATAGTAATAATTAATGTTGCTTAAATGATAATTGATGACTAGAGGTTATATGATGACTAGTAATCAAATGAATTAGTTAATAAGAGATGGTTAACTAATAAAAAGTGACTAGTGAATCGATGATAAGGTTGTTAAATGATGGTAATATTATGGAATACGGGTACATTGTCAAATGTTGGTAAATGATCAATTGTTGATAAATTAAGGAATGGTTGTTAAATAATGAGTTGGTTGTTTGGAAGTGATGAATGGTTGCTTTATTCTATCTTTCAGTGTACTCTCCAGGTGTATGGGAATCTGTGATGAGTTATTTACTTTCCGCATCAATTGGCTATGAGAGTTAATTTTGTAGTTTGTGATTTCTTATGTGATGCCTTGTGATGCATTATTATTCTAATTTATTTACTTATATTGCATAGTGATGTTGGCATGTGTTGATGCATCGTGTTATATTGTTATTCCAGTTAAATTACTTATTATGTACAACAGTATTGGAGATGATTCAGGTTTATTTTGGTACCTTGACTTAGTTATGTTATCTTGTATTTTATAATACTTATATCATGATTTATCTTAGTCGGCTAATGATGCATACTGAGTACCCATTATTTTGGTACTCATACTACACTTCTGTACCTTTTTGGTGCCAATATAAGTACTAGCTGTCGCCATTGATTGTTGATCGTGCTTGTTGATATCTGGAGATTGCGTGAACTCTTGGAGTTGGAGTCACCAATTTCCTTCTATCTTTAGATATTCGGTCTTTTATTATTGAGACAAATGTTGTTGACTATTCTAAGTATTTAAGTTATAATACTATTAGATGCTCTTATACTGACTCTACTAGGTCGTGGGATGGTATCTTGTATTGACTATTTTATTTATTTAGAACTTCTTGCGTATTTATAAGTCTGTTGTTCATTTTCTCCTATCATTGGACATTTTCCAACAAGTTAACCCATTGTGTTTAGCTCTAGGTTATGATTTGGCGTATCTTCTGATAGGACAGAGTAGGTGCCATCATGACTCGTAAATCAAGTCGTGACATAGTATGTACAACATGGTTCTTAAATAAAATTTTGATTTTACCATTTTTTTAATTCCAAGTCAATTTTTGAACTATTTTTGGATGCAAAAAAGAAAGTAGCTAATATGGGTATCATTAGACTCCTTTTTAGGTATAGATTACATTTTTGATAAATTTGATCCAATATATAGCCGTTCATAAAGGAAGGCTCAATATTGAAAGATTTAGGCTAGAGATCTGATAATTCGAGGAAGGTTATGTTAACTTTCTTCAGACTAGTTGAGTAGTTATCTATTCTTGTAAAGTATTTTATGAATTGGGGATTTTCATCGTGAGGTTTATATTTTGAGTTAGTTATTTTATCTTATTTCTTGTGTGGGTCCTATATGAGTATTATTATTGACTTGAGATATTAGTATTGTTGTGATGTCTGTGTGGGGCTTATGTTAATATTATATTTGACTTGAGAGACAATTATTGTTATACATTTGAGTGGAGATTAGTATTGGCCTTTGTTTGAGCATTAAATTCCTTCATTAATGTTATGATGTCCGAGTGAGGGCTTGATATATTTTGGTGTCTTACATGTTTATTCATTATTTTGGTGCCATGCAAAAGATTTATATCATGAATTATTAACATATTGAGGAGATTTGAGCTCACTTAATACCATCATTGAATTGATTCATTATATAAATTATTTTGGTTATGAGCATGAATCCCCATTTCAATTATCTATATACATGGTATTGGAACTACAAACAGATACTAATTTTGAAATAAAATAAGTCACTATATGAAATATTTGACCGATGAATGTACTAGCACAATTGATTGAGATGTGAGATTCTGAACGTATATGGGTTGCAAACCCCTATGATGTACTATATTAGAAACTTTTGCTCAGAAGATGTATACGAAGTGATATTAAGACATTACATCAAGGTAATTTCATTGTTTTGCACACTTATATTTATTCATGTGTTTTATATTGTGTATTTAGCCTTTTTATTATATATACTCGCTTGTAGTCGTATAAATTATACTTCTAGAACTATTAGGAGATACGGTTTGACCCATTATTAGAAAATTTTCTGGACGCAGGTGGAAGTGTGCTAATATTATTCTTTACTTGTTTATTTGTCTGCTTTCCTCAGTCGGACTATGATACCCACTTAGTACAAGTGAATCGTACTCGCTTATACATTTGTGTCCTTTCGATACAGATACTACTATGAGTGCGACCCACGATAGCTGATTTATGCTGATTTAGAGTTCTGGTATGTGATGAGTGGTGATTTTAGCACTCATTCACATTCATTATTAGTGCACATTACCTTGTTTTAAATGAGTCAAGATTGTGATTAAATATACTAATATCCACTCTTTGCAGGTATAAGAGTTGAAAAGATAAAGAAATGTGGAGTGGAGCTTGAAATGATCAAAAAAGAGCAAAAAAAGTGCAGCTGAAGACCTGCAGCGAAAGAGCCTCAGTTACTGCGGTCGAAGTCTGTTGGTCGCGGTTGCGGTCAGTCAAGATGGTCAATCAACTGCGACTGTGAAAGTTAATCGTGGTCGTGTAGCCGTGGTCGCAGCAATACTTGCGCGATCGTGACTTGGTGGAAATGTTCAGCGCAAGGGCAAAACTATAATTGCATGTACTGATCCCAATTTGAACAAAAAGACTCAAACCCTAGTTTCATGTATCATTCATTCTATCACATTCTTTCTTCCCCAAATTTTATAAGTTTAGCTCTAGACTTTGTAACCTCTATTTTTGGGAGAAGAAAAATATTTTATAAATTTTGGGTGAAGAATATATTGGAGACTTTCTAAGTGGAAGATTTGCTCACTTCCATTGTTGATATTATGGGAGAGCCAAGTTTGAAGTAACATTCGCTTAAATCTTCAACAATTCATCTCAATGGAGATTATGGGTATATTTATGCTTATTTATCTTAAGTGTATCTAAATCTCCCTCTTAGGGTTATGTGTGAATAGGGGTTAAAGTGTGCGTGGGTTGTTATTGTTAGCATCTATTTAGTGATTCATGTTTGTGGGTTCTATTGTTGCTAAGCTAGTTTGGTTTGAATTTGATGGGTGAAAGCTCTAAATACCCACATGGGTTTGATGAGTGAAAGCTCCAAGCTCTAGAAAGTTCAAGTCCATCTTCGAAAGAAGTTTTTTGGTTGAACTTTAAGACACCATATTATCCTCGAAAGAGGGATGTGGGGACTAAAGCAATGATAGACAATTATGCGTGTAGTTTGCTAAATTTTCACTATCTTAGACATAAGGGTGAATATGAGGTTGACTATGCCATGGGTATCATCCTAGAATAGGTATGCCTAGATTCAGGTTGTTGTTACCAATTATTGAACACACCTATTAGGTATTTGAAAGAATCAATGGATGAAAGTTTGGTGTTTTGTTGAAAGACTAGCATCAAAATCTATAACCAAGCCTACCTATATTTGATTTACTAAATTGATGTTAATAACTAGCTCCCACATGTCACTTCCTTAGTAATGCATAATCCCAAGATCCATGCATAATTATTTAAACTCTAATTATTCGTAGCCCCAAATTTATACTAGAAAAACCCAAAAAGAAATATTATTGTAGGTAGTCATCTCCCCCATTTTATCTTCTTGTAACATTTGTTTGAATTTAACTTGTATATATCATTTCAAATTAATTTATTCACCACTCACATTATTCCTCGTGGATTCGACCCCGACTCCAATGTTGGGGGTAAATATATTGACGACGATCGTCTTCACTTAAATTGACATGTAAGTTGAGCGTTATCAAGAATGGCATCGTTATTGGGGAATAATTTGGCGTATTAATTTAGTTTGGAATTTTAGCTTACTTGCTCGAATTCAAGATTGTATATATGTGTTTGTGATTTTTCTTTGTAGGTAGATTTTATTTTATTTTCATTTTTCCTTATGGCATCTTCTAACAAGTATGGGTTGGATAGTTGGAAGTCATATCGTGACCCCCCATATTCGTATTGTGATGGACTACACTTTAGGAGAGATTGTAACTATACTCCTTGGAGAGAGATGGAATCACCATCCCAATCCTATCGGGAGTATGGTTGTTATATGTATGGATGCCTACAAGGACATTGGGATGAATGTCCAAACACCCCCTCCCCCTGTTATACTAACTAAGTTTCTATTTCTTCTTATGAGCTTGACAGGTCTTACGAAGAAAGGAAGAAGAAGCAACATACCGAGTCCAATAGATGTGAGCCAAGGTTAATTTCTACTTTGGACCAAGTAGAAGCAATGGGAGAGAACATCAAAGACTTGTATTGATCCCATGAGGTGTTTCAATGGTCAAGTGTCAAGGCAAGGGAATCGGGCGAGGAAATAATTCTTACAAACCTCATAACCTTAACCATTTCTCAAGAGGAGGTTTATCAAGAAAAAAAACCAAGCTATGATGATGAGCTTGGTAATGAAGGTTCCTCGGTGGCTTCCCAATCATCCGACTCACATGAGGAACAAGAAACCAAAATAAAAGAAATGGTACTAGATTCAAAAGAAGAATTAGAGAAAATCTTTTATGAAGACTCTAGTCCATTTCTGTGTAAGGATTCTAAGATGGATACAATTCCAGAATTAAGCTAAGGGCCCCATTCTAACCATTCTTCAATATTATGCTTGTTGGATTTGATGAAAGTCTATTTACTCAAGACAATGATGACCGTTGGGGAGAAGGAACTCCATCCCTATATTTTTGGAAGTTAAATATCCGAAAGAGCATACAAAGGCCCCACACTTGAAGGCCTATGAGCGTAACGTCCGACGATCAACTAGTGGCCAATTCCTACCTTTACCCAAGGATCCTAATCAAAAGTTTGATTTGGACTTAGGTAAAAGGTTCAAATCTTCTAAATGGAGAGATCAAAACTTGCTTGCCATGTCCTCGCCTCTTCCAAGCCTCATCTTGAAAGATTTGGATCTTTTGTCCCTTTTCTGTTCGTTGCATGTCGAATAAATATTGGGATGGAGATTCAGCTCTTCTAAGTGGAGACACAAAAGAAGAGACGGAGGCGTCAGTCCTCGATGTTAAACTAAGCGCTCGATGGTAGGCAACCCATCACGCCACGAAAAGTGGCACATATCCTTTTTCTTTATGCATGTTAGAGTAGAATTGATTTTTAGTCTTAATTTGTGTATGCATAATCCATAAAATAGTGATGCTTAGAGAAATTTTGGTTGAATTTGAAAAAGGAATGTATGGAATTGGCAAATTGGAATGAGCAGGAAATGCAAAAGCCCAGTTATTTCGTCTCAGTTACCACAACTGCGGTCCATACCTCCGCGATCGCGGAAGCCGCGTGACCGCTATCGCAGTACTAGGACAATGACCACAATCAAGTCAGTTTTAAAAATTGTACTACTGCCAAATTTCCCACACAACCTTCTCTCAAATTCCTCTCTACTTATTGGCATTCCATTGCATATCTTAGTGTCAAGTTCTCTCTTTTTCATCATCTAAGTTGGTAAGTTGTCAAACTTTTGTTGGTTTTTGATATATAAGGCATGTTTAGAACTTGTAGTGTAGAAAAAGGTCTGAAATAGCATTTTTAATGCACAATTCATGCTTTTTGTTGATTATTGTTGTGGTTAGGTGTTGTAATTGGTGTGCACTTAATTGGGGAAGTCTTGAGTACCCATAATTGAGCCATAAGCCACTTAGATTAAAGAACTCACCATGTGTTCAATTAAATGCGCCTATGAATTCCTTTATAAATTATGTTGCATTTGGGGATATGATCACACACTCTAGGCTCCAATTCACTGTTTATAATGATTAGTTTGCCTAGTTATTATAAGGGATTGGGATTAAAATTGAAATTCAAACAAATGTGCAAAAACTGTCAAACCTGATCTCGGGTACCGCGGTCACGGTCCCGATAACCGCAATTGCATCATCGAGGTCACAGTCAATGCTCTGCAATCGTCCTACCTGAGAGCATACTTTGATAGGAATCAAAATTTCTACTCATCCCCTACTGCCCCTGAAACCTCCCATAACACTACCACATGAGTTTATATGCTAGTTTTAGTATGTTTTTGGTGTAATAATCCTAATGATGGCCTGAGTTGCATTATTTACAGGTTTTAAGCTACGTAACAGTGGGTGATTATGACAATATCTGATTTATGGCCTCGGGATGTGAAAGACAGTACGCGAATGACCTCTGAAGAGCCAAATTGTTATTGGAGAGAGGCATCAGCATCAAGGGGGTCCCAAAATAGTATCCAGGATTTTTCAAAAGGCTTTCTACTTCTGGATGGATATGCTTTGTCCCGGACCCTTGTGAGGAAAATGAGTAATGGGTGCAGGATTTTTACGTAAATCTGAGCTCTATCTCTCTTACAAACCCAGTAATGAAAATTTGAGGAAGGCAAGTGCATTTTGGAGTGCAATAGGTTAATGAGGCACATATGCTTCAGGATACTGACATGGCCAATTTCCAAGCAAAGGGTCACGATCCAGGCACCTGGATGGCTAACATTCTTTTCCCAGACAAAGAGGTTTTCTAGGCCGCTACCAAAAGAGGGATCACCACAAATAAATTCTCCGTAGAGGCTAAGATCTGGTTTTGTATTATCTGTAGTAGAGTCTCACCATGCACCCTCATGCCATCTATCACCGAGTTGCGAGCACACATGGTGGCATGCCTAATGACTGGGATTGATCTAAGTGTGGGACAGATCATACTTGAGGAATGGAGGTAATACAAGATTTAGGGTGGTACCCTTCTTCCTTTCCCTTCTCTTATTACTGAATTGTGTAGAAAAGTAGGGGTAGAAGAGTACCCTATATATACCTGGGTAAAACCAAATCCTCGAATCACTCCCCTCAAAATAAAGGGGAAGGTGCACCTGAGCACAACAAGAAATGAAAAGTTGACTCAACCAGGTCAGTAATTGAAGATCCTGAATCTTATAGGCCATCCATCACTGGGACTTTGTATGATTTCAATATTTATTCCAGAGCCAATAAAGAGTTGTTAGTAGGCTTGCCTCAAGGGCCAGAAGAGCCATCCACTAGGCGTTATTCATATGTGTCCGTTGCAGATTATGAGAAATACAAAAAAGAATAGGAGACACAGAGTGATACAGTAGCCATCCTAGAGAGAGTGTATTCATCCATGGCCTCATCTCACAGGGATCTCAAGTCTTCACATGAGAAGATACTGAAGTGAGGGAAGAAAAGGGATAAATTTTTCAACAAACTGTGGAAAGGGGTTAAGAGCCTATGGAAAGGCCTGAAGCCTAATGCTAAACTTTCTTCTTCCAAGCTTAACAGTGATGACAAGGAAACTTTTAATTGGTCAAATGCTAAGGATGGTGGTGAAGATTCGGAGTCAACAAAAGAGAGCAACTCGTGATGCATATCCAGGGAGACCTTTTCTTTTACTTTTACTTAATTGTTCTTATAGTGAGGACACTGTATTCTTATAGTTGGGGGTGCCCCCAAATATTTACTTTGCTTGTTTTGATATGATGTTTTGGACGATATTTTCATTTTATGTTTTGAGATGCACATTTGTGGGATACCCGATTGGTGCCCACGTTTTATGGGTTATCATGCTTTTTCTTTTAGTTTTTAGTTCTTCTCTTAGTATTTTAATTTATATTATGGATCTTAGTGATGCATGACATGTAAGTGGTTGAGGCATTGGTGCAGGGGAATTTTGAGTACCCGTAGCATAAATTTCAAAGGTGCAAGAGAGGTCTGAGTACCTGTGGCATTGAATTTTGCAAAATTGGGATCACTTTACACACCATTGGTGAAGTATGAGTAGCTATATGATTAGCTTGCCCGTTTTGAGCCAAGATGTTAGACTAAGGCTTTTGTTGTAGACATAGTTTAGCAATTTGTGCATGGTGCTATTGCAAATCAAGAAACCCCCTTCGTCCAAAAATTTTGAAAAATCAAGGGCATGGACGTGAGTAATATTGTAACAAATCCTTTTCTCTTTTTGCGGTTCCACAAATTTTTGACTTTTGAATAGTGATAAATACTCCGATTGTGTCTCTCTCGGGAGGGACATTTGAGCTCCCTTGGCAAAATTTTGCATGCCATGTGTGGTGAGCTACTTGATACTCTTGTACGCTTCTGTTATCTAGAACTTGCCCCATTAGTCTTTCAAAACTAATTTTGATTGTACTTAGTTTGAGAAATGATCTTAGGCCCTCTATGTAATTTTAGAACCCACTCTAGCCTAAAAATCCTTTCCAAACATAATGGAAATCCCTAGTTACCCACTTTGAGATTTTGGACCTTTCTTTGGCAAACATATTACAAGCCGTGAACCATTATTTTATCCCTCTTTTGAACCATACCCTCCTTGAACTCAAAAATCTAATTTGAGGCTAAAATCTTAAGTTGGGGGTGGTAAAGATCGATGAAAGTGAGTTTGGGGCCATGAAGTATTAGTGAAATGCCAAATGTGCCTAAGTGTTAAAAATCAATGTTTATAAAAGAAAGGATTGCATAAAAGAATGAGTTGCACAAAAGTGCAAGGAAGTGGAAGTGATAGAATAGTGGTGAACAAAGGAAACAAAAGATAGGCTTTCAAAAAAGAAAAGAAATAAAGAAGAGTGGCCCTTAGTCGAAAGAGAAGGGTTGTTAAGCGTGATGTAGATGTTCAAGGTAGGGTGTAGCCATGTTTTTCCTAAATGATATCCAACCCTAACTAAAACCTTTGTTACAACCTTAGAAATTCCTTTGAGATCTCTGACCATTTATTTTCTTTGTAGTGGTGATTAAAAATAGGGGCGAACTTATAGCATGACACTCGTTGCATTGAGATTTCTTTTGTGGGGGGAGAGTTCTTGCACTTAAAATTCCTTGTTGCATATTCTATAGTTTGGTGTGTGGAAATTCTCTTTCTTGTGAGGACGATATGTAAACAAGTTGAGGTGAGTGACTTTTGTCATCTCCTGAACAATGAGGCAAATAGAGTATGGTTTAGTTTTAGTCAAAGGTGAACCACTTCTAGAGTATTGGGTTTTGTTGTTTGATTGCTCCTTAAATTCTTATGCAGCCTTGTGTATTGCATTATATAATGAGGGGTGTTGAGAAATTAGCCTAACATATGTGCAATGAGCTACTTGTGGTTGTGATTCAAGTATAAGTTGGTATGGCCTTTAAGGCATAAAATTTGGGCATAAATAATTGTGTCTTATGGTAAGAGGTAGTGTTGCTTAAGGACAAGGAAATGCTTTAAGTTGGGGGTATTGATGAGTGGTGATTTTACCACTCATTCACACTCATTATTAGTGCACATTACCTCGTTTTAAATGAGTAAATGAGTCATGATTATGATTAAATGCACTAATATCAACTCTTTGTAGGTATAAAAGTTGAAAAGATAAAGAGATGTGGAGTGGAGCTTGAAATGATAAAAAAAATAGAAAAAGTACAGCTGAAGACCTGAAGCAAAAGAGCCTCATTTATCACAGTCGCAGTCCATTGGTCGCGGTTGCGGTCGCGGTCAGTCAAGATAGTCAATCAACTGCGACCACAGAAGGTAATCGCAGTCGCATAGCGGCGGTCGCAGCCATACTTGCGCGATTGCGGCTTGGCAAAAATGTTCAGCGCAAGGGCAAATCTGTAATTGCACGTGCTGATCCCAATTTGAACAAAAAGACTCAAACCCTAGTTTCATGTATCATTCATTCTATCATATTCTTTCTTCCCCAAATATTTTAGGTTTAGCTCTAGACTTTGTAGCCTCTATTTTTGGGAGAAGAAAAATATTGTATAAATTTTGGGTGAAGAATATATTGGAGACTTTCTAAGTGAAAGATTTGCTCACTTCCATTGTTGATATTGTAGGAGAGCCAAGTTTGAAGTAACATTCACTTAAATCTTCAACAATTCATCTCAATGGAGATTATGGGTATATCTATGCTTAATTATCTTAAGTGTAGCTAAATCTCCCTCTTAGGGTTATGTGTGAATAGGGGTTAAAGTGTGCGTGGGTTGTTATTGTTAGCATATATTTAGTAATTCATGTTTGTGGGTTCTATTGTTGCTAAGCTAGTTTGGTTTGAATTTGATGGGTGAAAGCTCTAAATACCCACATGGGTTTGATGAGTGAAAACTCCAAGCTCTAGAAAGTTCAAGGCCATCTTCGAAAAAAGTTTTTTGGGTGAACTTTAGGAAACCATATTATCCTCGAAAGAGGGATGTAGAGACTAAAGCAATGATAGACAATTATGCGTGTAGTTTGCTAAATTTTTGCTATCTTAGACATAAGGGTGAATATGAGGTTGACTATGCCATGGGTATCATCCTATAAATATGGATGCCTAGATTCAGGTTGTTGTTACCAATTATTGAACACACCTATTAGGTATTCGAAAGAATCAATAGGTGAAAGTTTGGTGTTTTGTTGAAAGACTAGCATCAAAATCTATAACCAAGCCTACCCATATTTGATTTACTAAATTGATGTTAATAACTAGCTCCCACATGTCACTTCCTTAGTAATGCATAATCCCAAGATCCGTGCATAATTGTTTAAACTCTAATTATTCATAGCCCCAAATTTATACTAGAAAAACACAAAAAAAAATATTATTGTAGGTAGTCATCTCCCCCATTCTATCTTCTTGTAAAATTTGTTTGAATTTAACTTGTATATATCATTTCAAATTAATTTATTCACCACTCACATTGTTCCTCGTGGATTTGACCACGACTCAAAAGTTGGGTAAATATTTTGACGATGACCGTCTTGCACTTAAATTGACGTGTATGTTGAGCGTTATCAGCGAGCTCTACATTTAGAGCCTTATTTCATTTTTTTATCTTTTATGTATTTATTTGTATTCAAAGAAAGATTTATTATCAGAGTTTAGTATTGTCTTTATATGTTTTGTATACTTCTGACACCAGGTTTTGAGATTTGGTTGTATTTTATTAAGATATTTCAGATTTATTATTATTATAGTATGACTTTATTCTAAGTCTCTTATTTGGTTTATTTTCTTTCACTTTCATACTTAATATTCTGTAATACCCCAGGTTTTGAACTCTTAATTTTTTTCTGGGATTGTGTTTACTGCTCAGGTTAACACTCAGGCGACGAGTTATGAAGACTCATTACAAGTTGTATAGAGTGATAATCATGGTCTAACTAATAAGGTTTCCCTATGTTTTTGTCATTGTCATAACTAGGACCATATGAGTCGTAAGGTAATGTCACGAGTTCTGGTGAGGGACTTGTGACCTTAATAGTGAGATGGCCCTAAGTTGCTATCTTAGTAACGAATTGACTTCACGAGTCGTATGGTGGGACTCATGAACAAGTCAGTAAGGAGTCCCTGAGTTTCTTCCCAGGCTACGAGTCTTGGTGACGACTCGTGATTAGTGACCACATTTCCTGAGGTGACCTTTAGTCACTGGCGATAGTTTTTCCTGCATTCTTATTAGGGGCACTTTGGTGATTTCCTTCCATCCCCAATTATAAACCACGACCTTAAAGAACACTAAGGGTCTCTTTCCTATTATTTTAACAAGTCAAAAACATTCTCTTCTCTTTCAAATTCCTAAGTCAAGAACAAAGCTAGGTTTTCTAAGGGATAATCATCTAGGGCTTAAAGTGTGGTTTCTTCTCCAAATTCTTGGTATTTTCAGGCATGTATCTCTTCCTTAAACTTTTATTTTATCATGGCATACAATGGTTTTATATTCATGTGGTTGTAATATTTGGTTTTGGAATTTGGGTTGAGGGTTTTGGATGATTATTTTTTAAATTGTATTCTCATGGTTTTCATGCATTTGTTTATGCTTATGTATGGATTTTGGAACTCATCGAATGCATGATAATGCTAAACTTACATCATTATTTCAATGTAAGGCTATGTCGTCAATATAAACCCAACAAGAGTCGGGGTCGAATCCATAATGAGTGTAACTAGTTTTCTATTCCTAGGTGTGTTGAGAGTTAACTAGGAGTTAACCCGTAATGAAAATTTAAAATAAAACATCAAATTAAATGGTAGGAGGGTTTTGAATTAGAACTATGTTGAAGAAAATCACACTATAACACTAATATGAGAGCAAATAATTGATGAATAAAACCAATTGTGATAGGTCTTGGGATTATGCCATCCTAGGGGTAATTCATGTACAGGTAGTCAAGAGTTAGTTTAATTGTTAGTCCATCAATTTCTTTCCATATTTTAGAATTAAAGAGTTCACATTAACATTATCATTGCCATGGTTAGGGGTATGTCCCAACCTAGTTTGATATTCAGATTGGTTTAGAGGCTTTTGAGGACATATGTGGATTGGAGGGTGTTGTTGACTCTTAGATCTGATTTTTGAGTTTTATTAACTTTTCTATCTTTATTCTCTGGTTGTCTTCTGCTTTGTTATTATTTGGATTTTGCTCGATTGAATAGTCTATGGGTGGTGGTGTAGAAACCTAGGTGGACTTGAGAAAACCGTCATGACTAGGCCCGGGGTTGGATCGTGACAAGCTTGGTATATAGCATGGTTTTAGGGTTTTTAGGTGTCCACAAATCAATTTTGAGTAGGGTCCTTTTTATGGGTATGTAGCGCGCAACACTTAAAGGGGGCTATAAGACATTTAGGAATGTTTTCCTTATGTTCTATTTCGGGCTATAGAGTCCACGGTCATGGAATTTCTCTAACTCCACTTTTTCTCTCATTTTAGATCATGCCTTCTCAAAGATCTGATGTTAGTAGAAACTTTGTCGGAATCTCTACCCCACCTAAGTGTAATATGAAGGGGACTCACCCCATTTATGAAGTACTGACCCAATATAGGGTCCCTACTCCCGATTGTGCTGCTCTACTTGGGGTTCCACCAGTCCCCACTAGTCCTTCTCTGATTGGTGACACTCATGCTAAGTCATTTCTATGAGACATATCTAATTTGGAGTTCCATCGTTCTATTTATCTAATGAATCAGTTGGTGACCTCCTAGTCTCGCCAGTAAGGTCAGGGTGGTTCTATGCTCCTTCTTCAGAGGTTACTCGAGTTGGTTAGTTTATGAGGTTTAATCCCCCAACGTTCACTGGCTCTAAGGTTGAGGAGGATACTCAAGTATTCATTAATAAGATGGAGAAAACCTTTTGGGTGATACATGCTTCTGATTCTGAGGGCATAGAATATCCTACATATTAATTGAAAGATGTGGCATATCAATGGTACAAAGAGTGGGAGCAATTGAGAGGTAATTATGCTGAGTTAGCTATTTAGGATGAGTTCTCTGGTGACTTCCTTGATCATTTCTTTCCCCAAAAGTTGAGGAAAGCAAACCAGAGAAGTTTGTGAATCTGAAACAGGGCAAGATGAATATGAAGGAGTATGTCTCGAAATTCCATTAGTTGTCTCGATATACTTTGGAGTTAGTGTCTAGTATGAGGGATAGAATGAGGAAGTTAGATTCTGGTTTGTCTCATGACTTGGTATTGGAATGTAAGGCTGCAATATTGAATAATGATATAGATATCTCAGGACTTATGGCTTATATGAAGTAGGTAGAGAATGATAAAAAGAAACATGTGGAGATTAGAGAGAGGTAGAATAAGAAGTTTAGTTATTCATAGCAGGGTGGAGGTCAGCAAGCTAGTCGAAGGGATGGTAGATAGTGAAGCAAGAAGATGACTTGGGGAAAATCTAGTTTGTATTCTTCAGCTAGTCCTCCTTATCGGAAGCCATTTGGTGATCATCAATTTTAGATTAGTAGTGGCCCTGAGACACCGGGTGCCCATTCTCAGGATAGCGGAGCTCAGTCAGCCCCACCATATCCTCGTATATTTTGCGGCCAGCTTTACTGGGGGTATTGTGATGAGGGGTGAAATCAGTGCTTTAACTATGGTAAGATTGGTCACATGCATAGGTATTGTCCTGCGTATAAGGTAACCACTGGTGATAACAGAGTTTTGATCGACATATCTTCGACTTCTACACCAAAGGGTTCTACTTTCGGTACCAGCTTTGGTCGAAATAGTCTTTATGCTCTTGCCACTCGTTGGGAATTTGAGGTATCTCCTGATGTTGTCACTAGTACATTAAAGATTTTCTCTTGAGATATGTATTGTTTGATTGATATGGGGTCTGCCTTTTCTTATGTGACCCTTTATGTGGTTATGCATTTTGGTTTTTTTCCTAAAACCATTTCTGAGCCTTCCCCTGTGTCTACTCTGATGGATGATTCTATTGTGGCTCGAAAGGTGTATGGATGTTGTGTGGTGTCCATATTTCATAAGGAGACCTTGGTAGATTTGATAGAGTTGGACATGGTAGATTTTGATGTCATTTAGGGGATGGATTGGCTTCACACATGATACTCTTCTCTAAATTGTAGAACCCGTAAAGTTAACTTCTAATTTCTTAATAGATCAGTAATCAAATGGGAGGGAAGTTTCTTAGTGCCAAAAAGGAGGTTTATTTCTTATCTAACAATCTGGAAGTTTATTTCTAAGCGGTATCTCTATCATCTGGTTTAGATTAAAGATTTTAGTTTTGAGGTTCCCTCTTTGCAATCTTTCCCCGTGGTGAATGAATTTCCTGAAGTATTTCCCAGGGATCTTCCTGGCATTCCTCCTGATAGGGAAATAGACTTTGGGATTGATATTCTATTGGATACCTATCCTATCTCTATTCCTCATTATAGAATGGCTTTAACTGAGTTAAAGGAGCTTAAGGAATAGTTAAAGGATCTTTCGGACAAGGGTTTCATCTACCCTAGTATTTCTTCATGGGGTGCCCCAGTGCTTTTTATGCATAAGAAAAATGGGTCTTTTCAGATGTGCATAGATTATCGGTAGTTGAATAAGGTAACGGTGAAGAATAAGTATCCTCTTCCTAAAATAAATGATCTTTTTAACTAGCTTTGGGGTTCTAGAATAGATGGACAATTATAATGGACTATTTAGACTTTAGAGGATATGCTAATGGATTTTGTGATTAATTTTGGAGGTAGTTGGGTTGATCACTTACCTCCCATTGAGTTCATGTATAATAATAGTTATTATTCAAGTATTCAGATGGCTTCTTTTGAGACTCTTTATGGTAGGAGGTGTAGGTATCCTATTGGGTGGTTCGAGGTTGGTGAGACTAGGTTATTTGGTCTGAACTTGGTTCACCAAGCTATAGAGAAGATGGAGGTGAATAGGGAAAGATTTAAAACTGCCCATAGTCACTAAAAGTCTTATACAAATCTGAGGCGAAGGGAGTTGGAGTTTGATGTAGGTGATTGGATATTTTTTAAAGTTTTTCCTATGAAGGGAGTGATGTAATTTGGAAAGAAAGGGAATCTCAGTCCCCGGTATGGGAGTTCATATCAGATTTTGAGGGGAGAGGGAAATGCTGCCTATGAGTTGGATTTGCCTGTGAGTCTCGGTTCTATTTATCTGGTTTTCCGTGTGTCGATGTTGAAGAAGTGTGTGGGTGATCCTTGTTTTATTATGCCTATTGAGAATGTTGGTATTTTGGATTCCTTGTCTTATGAGGAAACACTAGTTGAGATTTTTGATAGGCAAGTCCGTTGGTTGAAGACTAGGGATGTGACTTCAGTGAATGTTCTTTGGAGGAATAAAAAGGCGGAGAAAGCTACTTGGGAAGATGAAGAGGAGATAAATGCCAACTATCCATTTTTGTTCTCTGGGTTGGATGATCATGCATAAGGTATGCGCTTCTCTTATTCTAATTGCTTTCCGGGTGTTGTTCATGGTTTTGTGGTTGCTTTCTATCTTGTATTCATGCAAAAGAGTGCCTTAACTTCTTATTTGGTGATAAATGATCCTTGGGGAGGGGGGAAGGGACGTGTAATGTAATACTCCAGGTTTTGAACTCTGACTTTTTCTCTGTGATTGTGCTTATTGCACAGGTTACGACTCAGGTGAAGAGTCAGAAGGTAATGTCATGAGTCTTGGTAAGGGACTCATGACCATAACAATGAGATAGCCTAAGGTTGCTATCCTGGTAATGACTGGACTTCAAGAGTCATATGGTGGGACTCGTGACCAAACCAGTAAGGAGGCCCTGAGTTTCTGCCCGGGCTATCAGTCTTGGTGATGACTCATGATCAGTGACCACAAGTCATGAGGTGACCCATAGTTACTGGCGGTAGATTTTCCTGTATTTTAATTAGGGTCACTTTGGTCATTTTCTTCCATCCCCAATTATAAACCACTGCCATAAATCACTATAACGGTCTCTTTCCCATTATTTTAACAAGTCAAAAACACTCTCTTCTCTCTCAAATTCCTAAAACAAGAACAAATCTAGGTTATCTAAGGGTTGGTCACCTAGGGCTTAAAGTGTGGTTTCTTCTCCAAATTCTTGATATTTTCAGGCATGTATCTCTTTCCTAAACTTTTATTTTATCATAGCATGCAATGGTTTGATAATCATGTGGTTGTAATGTTTGATTTTTGAATTTGGGTTGAGAGTTTTGGATGTTTATTTTTTTAATGGTATTCTCATGGTTTGAATGCATTTGTTTATGCTTATGTATGGATTTTGGAACTCATTGGACTCAAGATAACGCTAAACTTACACTATTATTCTGATGCAAGGCTGTCGCCATCAATATAAACGCAACAAGAGTTGGGGTCAAATCCACAAGGAGTGTAACTAGTTTTCTATTCCTAGGTGTGTTGAGAGTTACTAGGAGTTAACCCGTAATGCAAATTTTAAACAAAACATCAAATTAAATTAGGGGGGTGGAATTAGAACTATGTTGAACTAAATCACAATACAACACTAATGTGAGAGCAAATAATTGATGAGTAAAACCAATTAAGATAGGTCTTGGGGTTATGCCATCCTAGGGGTAATTCATGTACGGGTAATTAAGAGTTTGTCCAACTCTTAGTTTAGGAGGTTGAATAGGCTAGGTCTAGGGTCTTAGTGTTAACCTTTCAACAAAAAACTAAGTTTTACCTATGGATTCTTTCAAATACCTCATGGGTATGCCAAGTTTATCAACCTAATACCTTAACTTAGAATCCTTATTTCTAGGACGATGCTTATGAACATAGCAATTTCACAATAACATCCTTATTTCTAAGATAATGCTAAGTAAGAAGTTAAAATCAATTAGTTGTTCACAATTACTCATCACCCACACCCCTCTTTCAAGGATGATATGGGATCTAAGCCAATTGAGGATTTCACCCACAATTGTCAATCCAAGCATAGAGTAATAGCAAAACCCAACATCATTAACTAACATTTTAGACTAACAATCAACACACATACATATTAACACCCTATTCAAGCCTACCTAGATAAGAATTTAGCTACTCATGGATTTAAAGAGAGGAGAGTTAACCAAATTTGCATTCAATTCTTCCATTAAAAAGTAAATTAAGATTAAACTCAAACTTCAATTTGAATCCTCAACTAAAATCTCACTTGAAATTAAGCATACAATTGTTTTCTTATTTCTAGAACTCAAAAATTGCATAAACAATCCGCCACCTGTGAAAGAGATTCCTTAAGGTTTTGGGATCAAGCTTGGTGAAATTCTAATTCTACCCCTGCACTTTTCCACTCTATCGTAATCGCCCTATATTGACAACATTTGCGACTTCCACGGTCACAGTGGTCACCTCGCGATCACCGAGGTCTGACTTGGATCTAGATCACGATCGCGACCCTCAGGACGCAATTGCAGTTCTCGAGGGTTGATCCCTGGTCTTGATTTTCAGCTTGTGCAGGGACTTTGATCTTTTTCTTCCCTTTTCAGTTTCGTTTCATCCCCTTTTCATCCGATTACTTGCAAACATGCAAACCATGGGATTTAATGCATTTTAATAAATAATTATCCTCGTATACACACTCATTTCATCGCAGTGTGCTCAAGTTTTGATGTAGATGAGTTTTAAAATTTGCTACTCATCAACACCCTAACTTAAAACTTTGTTTGTCCTCAAGCAACACTACTCTACACTTAATGAGACTACTCAATTATCATGCAACTAAATGATCACAATGATTCATGCAACTCTACTCAATTATTCATGCAACTAAATGATCACAATGATTCTAAACTCGATTATGACTACCACTTAGCCCTCATGCATGGGAAAAACTCATCGTGCAACTCCCCTAAAAATCAATCAGACTTTCAAGAATGCAAGAATTTTAAGAACAATCAAAAAACAATCACTAACTCTCTAGAAGTGACTCCCTATCAATAGCAACTCGACTACACTTCTTTGCCTCATTTTTAGAAGATGACAACTTCACCCGCCTCAATTTGTCTTCATGCTTCCTCACGAAAGAAAGTCCTAACTCACCATAGTATCTATCATGTAAAAAGGAACTAAAGTGCAAGCACTCACTCTCACAGAGAGTCTCTTAATTCAAACAAGTATTATGTCATATACTTTCCCTTATTTTCAATCGATACTAACTTGAAGACATTTGGTTGGAGATCTCGAAGGACTTTTTCAAACTTGTAATGTAGGCTCGGGAAGGGTAATGGATCAAAGTGACTACACCCTCCTTGAACTCAACATAATACATTATTAGATTAAACTTTGGGTCATGGGCCACTCCATTTATTTCCAGCTCACATATGTGCCAACTTTCACTACCTTGATTCACCTATCTCTTGAAAGCATTTTCTTTCCATCTCTTTCCTTTGTAAAATTCATGATTTTCTTTCTTTTATTGATCCCTTTCTTTTTCTTATGCTTTTTATCCTCATTGTCAAGCTTTTAGGCACTCACTTACAATACCGTGGCCTAAAGTTACCTCCTTTAATGTTCATCATCCCAAACTTAGGATTTTAGACTCAAGTTGCACTTCTAAGTTCAAGGAGAGTAGGTTTTAAAAGAGGGATAAGGTTCAAACGACTCATGGGTTGTAATGCGGTTGCCAAAGAAAGGTTCAAAGGCTCAAAATGGGTGACTAGGGATACTATTTATGTTTGGGTAGGCTCTTTAGGCTAAAGTGGATTTCCATGTCCACCAAATATGGACTAAGTTAATTTCACCAACCATGTGTAATCAAAATTATCTTTCAGAGACTAATGGAGCAAGTTCTAGATGACTCAAGTAAGCATAGAATTAAACAACTAAACTCACTGCACATGGAATGTAAACTTTTCAAGGAGGCTCAATTGCATTTCTTATTAGAGGCAAAAAGAGCTATTTACCATACACTACCTACTAAAGACTTTGGAGTCACAAAAAGAGGTAAAGTATTTTTACAAAATCAAAATCATTCACGTCCAAGACCTTAATTTTCACAAAAAAAAATGGAAGAGGGGGAGGGGTGTGTGTATGCTTGCTTTGCATTTCACCATGCAAGATTGGCTACCTTTAGCACCAAATCAAGCCGTCATATCACATTTTGGCTCTCATAAGGGCAAACTATATGGATACTCAGAATTTTCCATAAAAATAGGGGTTCTCACAAGGGCAAACCATAGATACTCAGACTTTCCCTGCATCTATAGCTCAGAAAGCCAAAAACACAACAATTTTCCCTTAAGAATGTCGTCACTCAATCTATCATAGGGAAATACATCCAACATTATTATCAAGAGAAATAAAACTCTATGAATGAAAACAAATCTAAAAATGAAAGCAAATGAGTAATCCATCAAATGTAGGCACCATCAAGGTGCCCAATATTACAACCCAAATAAAAATAAAATCATCCAACTAAATATAATATCTAAAATAGATATCTAAATCATACAGACAGAAGAATCAAAATATCAAATAATTACGAAGATAGGCACACCAACTAAAATCTTGCAGTGTCCTCACGACATAATCATGAAAGCACAGAAAGAGTAAAAGGGTCTCCCTATAACCGCATCAAGAACTGTTGTCACTCTCAATCTCAGCATCCTTATTGTCATACCACCTAATGGGGACCTTATCATTAGAATATTCCCTAGGATAAGGAAGTCTCTCTTTGGGTTTCAACACCTTCTATAGGCCTTTTACTACTTTTCACATGTGGTGAAGAATTTGTCTCTCATCTTCTCTTTCCTCCTTATTTTATCATATGACTCCTGCAATGACTGATGTGATCGTGCTAATAAAGAGTAATCCCACTCAAGTCTGGATATAGTATCCTCCTGTTTCTTTTGATCTTTAAGAAATCTCTCATAATCAGTCTGAACAACATAAGAATGACGAGTGATAGAAGGCTCTCCCAGACCCTGAGTTAGCTTAGACACCATCTCACTGATAATCCACATTTGTCTCGAGATCTCCTCAAATGGATCAACTGAGGATGGCCTATAAGAATCCATATCATCCTCCACTAATCTACCTGAGTCAACCTTCCTCTTCTTAGTCTTCCCAAGTGTTTCCTTTCCTTAGATCTTCAGAGGATAAATAGGGGTCTTTGGGGATACCCAAATATCGCTGGGATGATCTCCAACACCTTCTCTTCTGCACAATTCCCTAATCAATGATGGGAATATGAGCACGGACCCACCTTTTTTCTTGTAATGTCTAATGTTAAAACGTATAAACTAACCCACATTCAAACGGATGTCATCTAAGAGACACGCCACCATCTGAGCTTACATGTCAGGGATATAAGTCATGGTGGTACTTGGAGAAACATGATGTAAATGATAGTCAATCAGTTTCGATCCTCAGCCATGAACTCATTCCAAGTGATCCTCATTTTTGTAGCATTCCATGTGACCTGGGCATAGTTTCTCAGCCAACCAGTTGCTAAAAGCATAATTCTCTTCCTGGTAAGCTCTCATGTCAACATCTGGCATCCCATACAAATCATCGATCTCATCAGCCCCAAAATAAACGTCCTTCCCCTAGATTCTTATAACTAGGTTGAAGATAGATACTACATTAAGATTTGTGTAGAATTCCCTAACCCAATGCTCATTTTATTTGCATGGTTCCAAGGCAAAGCACCTCTCTCAGTAGACAGAAGTCTATCATAAAAGGTTGGCAGCTTCTCAAGAACTTTTTTCAACTCTATGCCCCTCTCGGGCAGCAACTCTATCCGCACAAGGTCCTCATAGTAAATTGTCTGACATTGAAGAGCCATGAAGTGAGTCTGATCATAATTCACCATGTTCATCTTGAGATTCCTAAATACAACACAAAGCATTAATAATCAATGTTATTATATGAAAACAATGCTATGTGACTTGGCTAAGCTAAATAAATATTCCCTCGGGTCAAATTTGGGCTTAAAATGCAAGTTTAAGAGTTTTGAAAGGTCTTCCAAACCACCCTTATATGCGGCGATTGTGGGTCATAGAACAGCGATCGTGCTACCACGATCACGATATAGAGACCATGATTGCGGTACCTGAGGATGATGGCCTAAGATGATGATAGCCTAAGAATGCAAGTTTTTCCTACCAAATTGTGTTCACAATGACACTGATAACAAGAAACACAACACCTAAACATCCATTTATGCCCTTAGCTCATGGAAAACACATATGGGAATTCATTCGGGCATTTAACCAAACACTTGATGTGTACCTCTATTTTATCTTAATTATGAACAATTTTGGGTACTTAAGACTTCCCCAATGAGGTACACACAAATACAACAACCACCACATCAAAAAACATCAAATTAGATACCAATGAAGTGCACAATTCATCAATTTAGGTCATTGTCCTAAGCATGCATTCTAAAGACTTAATTAACATTAAAGAGGAGATCAGGAGAACATACCAGATGTTAGGATGAAAAAATGGATGCCTATCACTTAAAAGACTCTAAACAATGATGCACAAGGATGAATTTTTAGGTGTTTTGAAGGTGAGAAAATATGGGAACTATTTGGAAAATGGCTCCTTTTTTGTAATAGTTCTTTTCATGATCTCGGTCAAGCCAACACGATCACGGTCACACGGGGATTTTGATCGCCCTAGGCCTACTACAATCATAGGACCTGAGTATTAATTTTGGTTAGATTAAGTCTTGGGTCCACGATCGTTATATCTTGACCGCGATCACGACACCTATGACTGGTCTCAAGTCCCCTGTTTTTAGCTACTCAGCCTACAACTCAATTCAACCATATTTCCCTTTACTTAAAATTATTCTATTTCACCTTTTAAGAACTATATTTTTCATGGATTATCACAGAACAAAAACAAAAACTACCCTAATTGATTAAAATTTAAAGGATACGGGCCAATTTAATGGAAATGATGCGTTGCCTCTCATTCAGCACCTAACTTAACGTCGTGGAACGACGTCCATTAATCATCAAGTTGAATCCTTGAGCTTAAGTGACCCAACATTCATTTCTTCATCCACAACATCAATCACAGATTTCACTTGAAGTTATATTGGTTACTTTTCAATTTTACACACATAGAAAGAGACTTCATCATCATGCACCCAAAACTTTATTTCTCCATACTCCATATCAAGTAGTGCTATTTCAGCAGCTAAAAATGGTCTCTCAAGTATGATTGTTATCACATGATCGATATCACAATTAAGGACTACAAAATCCACCAGGAGGATAAATCGGTCAACCTTAACCAACACAACACTTAATATGCCTGCCGGTTTTTTAATTAAATGGTCCTCAATCATGAGTCTTATAGTTGTGGGTATAGGAGCTCCAAATCCTAACCTTTGATACACGACATATGGCATCAAGTTGATACTATCACCAAGGTTACACAATGCCTTTTCAAATTTGCAAGTCCCAATGGTGCAAGGGATTGTAAAGGCACCCGGGTCTTCATTTTCTCTGCCATAGCATTTGACATGGTGGCAATATAACTATGGGTTACTTTAATAGACTCACCATCCACAAGTATCTAATTAGAAATCAAGTTTTTCATTGCTTTATCATAGCCCAGGATCTCTTGAAGAGCTTCCAACAATGGAATATTTATTGAGAGGTTGATAAGCTTTGCAAGGAACTTTTGGAACTTGGAATTGTCACCTTTCTTTTTCAACCTTTGTGGAAAGGGTGGAGGAATTTTCATTGGGGTAAATGGAAAACTTATAGGTTTATCCCCCATCTTCATTCACCATCAATCACTTCAGCAGTTTCTTCCAAAAATTACCAGTCTCTTTGACTATCCTTGGCTCCTCATCAACCTTTTCAAGAGACTTTGAAGCACCATCACTTGGAAATTTGGATCGCTTTTTCTTTGCATTAATTTGATCATCAAGAGACTTCTATCCCACTTCAATCACATGCTCACCAATAATTCTATCACTTTTAGTTACTATGGCCATAACTTGGGCATCATTCTTTGGATTTGACACTGTGTCACTAGGTAGGCCCCTTTTTGGCCTAACATTGAGTTGGGTAGAAATTTTCTCCACTTGTGTATCCAATTTCTTGATGGAAGATGAATGTGAAATAACTATTTGGTTAAGTTGATAAAATTTTCTTTTCATCTCCCTTACAATTTTGTCAGTAGCTTTAACACACATAAAAAGTCGAGTAAGCATATCTTTTATTTTGAATTTTTCTAGGTCCATTGACATTGATTCCTTGTCCTTGACACAATTATGAGTGGGTAAATATCTATCATAACCTCTCTCCTTGTCCCTCCAATCGTGATCTCTATCCCTTTCTATATCACGCTAATTACGATCTCGATCTCGACCGTTCTAACCTTGATTTTTTGCCTTGCCTTTGATAGGTGGGGCGAGAGCCTCCCGGATAATTTTCCAACATCCTTATCTGTACATTGAGTGCCTTATTTTCATCCTCATCATAACCTTTGTCACCTTGAAAGGCAATGAAATTGATAGCTTTTGTAGGTGTTCCCATTACATGCTTAGTGAGGAGATTCAATTGGGTCATCACCTTGGCCATATTTTCATCCCTTTCTTCATCCTTGTTTCTTTGATCTTTGATAACATAAGATGCGGCGAGGGAACCTATGGCCACTTTGGAGTCCCAGGTGTGCCATCCCCGATTTTTCTTAGTGACCTGCTCAAGTAGATTTGTCACAACATTATATGACAACTTCACAAGAGAATCACCCAATGCATCATCCACCACCGTCTTGTTTAGTTGGTCCAACGCTAATAAAATATTTGGAGAAGCATCTTCTCTGATATTTTATGGTTCGAGCATTGCATGAGCTTGACATTAAAGTGTTTCCATACCTCATATAAGGGTTCACCACTAAGTTGATGAAAATTTGTGATTTCATATCTTAGTTGTAGAATTCTAGACGAGGGAAAATATCAATCCAAAAGGCCTTCATAAACTTGACCCAAGATGTAATAGACCCGAAAGGTAGAGATCTCATCCATAAAACTACCTCTCCCGTCAATAAGAATAGAAAAAGTCTCAATCAAATAGACTCTTGAATAATATGGGGGATGTCAAACGAGGTACACACCTCAATGAAGTTTTTCAAATAGAGGTTTCCATCTTCGTGTGCTTGACCCTAAATAGACCTTTTATTTATAACATATGGAGCATCACACTTATTACATGGAACACCCATTTTCCTTGACTGGTGGGATGCGCATGGCACTAACATACCCTGTATCATTAAAATGATCCTCATTCTCGAGGTGCCAATCAAATAAGCCGTCATTGTTCCCATTGTGGATCATGGTGTTGTGATTATTGTGAAAATAATTTAACAGAAGAACAAAAACAACAAATAATATAAATAAAAACACTAGGGATAAACCCAAAGTTACTAACCACACCACACAAGAAAAAACTAAGTTTTACTCCCTAGCAATGGTGCCATTTTTTATAACAATCAATTTACACCATTATTTCAAAGCAAGGCGATCGTCATCAATATAAACCCAACAAGAGTCGGGGTCGAATCCACAAGGACTGTAACTAGTTTTCTATTCCTAGGTGTGTTGAGAGTTAACTAAGAGTTAACCTGTGATGTAAATTTAAAACAAAACATCAAATTAAATGGGGAGCTGGAATTAGAACTATGTTGAACAAAATCAAACTATAGCACTAATATGGGACCAAACAACTGATTAGTAAAACCAATTGAGATAGGTCTTGGGGTTATGACATCCTAGGGGTAATTCACGTACGGCTAATCAAGAGTTAGTCCAATTCTTAGTTTAAGAGGTTAGGTAGGCTAGGTCTAGGGTCTTAGTGTTATCCTTTCAACAAAACATTAAGTTTTACCCATGGATTATTTTGAATACCTCATGAGTGTGCCAAGTTTATCAACCCAATACCTCAACTTAGCATCCATATTTCTAGTACGATGCTTATGAACATAGCAATTTCACAATAACATCCTTATTTTTAACATAATGCTAAGAAAGATGCTAAAATCAGTTAGTTGTTCATAATTACTCATCACCCACATCCCTCTTTCAAGGATGATGTGGGATTTAAGTCAATTGGGGCTTTCGCCCACAATTGTCAATCCAAGCATAAAGTAATAGCAAAACCCAACATCATTAACTAACATTTTAGACCAACAATCAACGTTCATACACATTAACACCCTATTCAAGCATAATCCCAAGATAAGAATTTAGCTACTCATGGATTTAAAGAGAAGAGAGTTACCCAAATTAACATTTAATTCTTCCATTAAAAAGTAAATTAAGATAAACTCAAACTTCAATTTTAATCCTCAACTAAAATCTCACTTGAAATTAAGCATACAATCGTTTTCTTCTCTCTAGAACTCAAAAATTGCATAAAAAAAATCCTCTACTTGTGAAATAGTTTAACTCCTTAAGGTTTTGGGATCCATCTTGGTGAAATTCTAATTCTTCCCCTACACTCTTCCTCTCTATCATGATTGCCCTATATTGATTGCGTTTGTAACTTTTGCAATTGCGGTGGTCATTTTGTGATCCCCGAGGTCTAACTTGGCTTTGGATCACGATCGTGACCCTCAAGCCGTGATTATCATACCTGATTGTCGATCCTTGGTCCTAATTTTCTGCTTGTATAAGTACTTTGGTCTTTTTTTCCCCTTTTCAACTTTGCTTTAGCTCTTTTTTATCTAATTATCTACATACATGCAAACTATGGGATTTAATTTATTTTAATAAAGAATTATCCTCATATACACAATCATTTCATTGTAGTGCCCAAGTTTGGATGTAAATAAGTGCTAAATTTGCCACATGGGCATGGTGAATGGAATGTTGTCGTGCATTCCTCCAAATTTATTATTTTTGGTTTGGGATTGGTATTAACCTCGACCCACTTGTATAATTGGTTTAGAAATATAAATAATTACATGGTTTTGCAGACTTTACAAAACTATTACATTATATTAATGGCTAAATAGATAAAAATGGGTTTTAAAGGCCTTGGTATCCATGGATTGATCTTAAATTGGATTTATAGTCTTATGGATAATTGGTTTGGTTTGGCATAATGTAATTGGCTTGCAAGCATAATTAATTGGTATGACGATTCGGTAAATGCCTAAATGGATGACTACTTAGTTAAATGGATGGGTTATGTGTAAATTTTTTAATTTAGTCTTAAAGGGGGTTTTGTAGCTCGCTGTGGAATATAGAGGTCCTAAGAGGACCAATACTGTAAACCACATTTTCCGGTGTGGAGGCCTTGATGGTCATGTGCATAGTTCACACTTCATATATATTTTGGAATGGCTGGGGTCATGGATTCCTTGGCCCTTCCTTGGATTTCTCCAGTTTATGAGGAAAAAATACACTAGATCCCTTTTAATAGGGGGAGCCAGACCCATATAGCCCATGGGAATTTTTAGGATAGTTAGCTACACTGTCCAGATTAATGATTTTAAATCCCATTCTAAACATTGTTCCATATCCCAACATTCTATATATGTAAGTATGCACGTATGTGAACATGAACATTGAGTTTTGACTTGACATTGAAATGACATTATTTTATCCCTACCTTGAGTTACATGCTAGAGCTCACCCTGCTAACCATCCCTGGATTTTACATCCTTTCATGATGTAGGGTCCTAGGGGTTTCTTCTGTTAGTTCATGCAGTGTTAGATGGTGTTGTCTTCCGCTTTATTATTATTTGGATTTTGCTTATTTGAACAAGCTATGGGGGTGGTCTCTGATCCTCGGTGGACTTGAGATACCCGTCACGACTAGTCTTGAGATTGGGTCGTGATGTATTCTTTGTGGATTTTTGGCTTACCTACCAAGAATGGGTCATGGTAGGTGTCATCATGACCTTGAATTCTGACATAACTGGATTAAAGTAAATACAAAAATATATATGACGCACAAATATTTGTTGATTCGGATCATACAATCCTTTTATGTTAGAAGGGTTTTCTAGTAACTTTGAATGATTGAGTATTGATTAATATTAATGCATGTACTAATCACTCTTATTAAGCTGATCAGATGTCAGTTCTTGGTTTGTCACAACCCCTACCGATATAGCTACTTACTCTTCTTTCTTTTGTAAACACTAGTAACCTATTATAGAATACATTATAGTTCTTAGATATAAAAGTGTATAAGAGATGCTCTGATCTTAGGTGGATTTATGCATCTAAGTGTTATCATCTACACATATTTAGCCTAGTTTTGAGGACCTTATGTCTGTTTGATGAGTTTTTAATGATATAATTCAGCATATATGTGTTAAACTATCTGTTTATAATGTTTAAGGTGTGTTCAAAAAAGTTTGGAATCAATTTGGTCACTTAGAGTTTAGACGAGAAAACTAGAGTATCTCGATGAATTCTATTATGTTATGTGTGCTAATTAGTGGTGTTTGATGATATAAGGTACCATGTGAAATGTTAAGATCAATGTTAAAAAGCATACTAAAGGTCTAATGATGTTGGAAAGACACCTACAAAGTGAGGAACTCAAAGGCAAAAAAAAGGAGTAAATGTTGGCAAAATCAGGAATTTTTTAGGCCAAGGGTGTGCCACGCCCTCTAGCCTCCGAGATAAGGGCGTGCCACACCCCAATACACAAAAAAATCTTTGCTAAAACAATATGCATCTACGTTAAGGGTGTGCAACACCCCTAAAGATATCAACATGCTAAAACTAAAAAACTAAAACTTTTTTCAAGCAAGGGTTTTGTAAAGATATCAACATGCTAATTTTTAGAATCAACAAATTGTAAATAGAAATCTCTATTTTCTACGTGATCACGAATGAAATGATGCTTAATGTCTATGTGCTTGGCCCTAGAATGATGAACTAGGTATTTTGACAGACGAATAGCACTAGTACTATCATACACACCGACTTAAATAATAAATTAAAATCAAGTAATTGATGCATGATCCATAAAATTTGAGTACCACAATTTCCAATGGCTATGTATTCTGCTTCGATAGTTGATAGAGCAACAAAAGTTTGCTTCTTGTTGTGCCATGAAATTAGGGAATCACCAACAATCTGACATGTTCCACTTGTTCTCTTTCTATCACTTTTGTCACCTATAAAATTAGTATCTGAATAGCCAACTAAATCAAAGTTTGACTAGTGATGATACCAAAGTCCGATGTCTTATATCCCGATAAGATAGCAAATAAATCTTTTGATGTTAGTTAAGTGGGTCTCTTTGGGAGCCAACTGGAACCTTGTGCATTTACACATGTTGAACATAATATCTAGTCGACTTGCGATTAAGAAGAGTAGGGATCGAATTATCCTTTGTATGTCTTTTCATCAACATCCTTCCGAATGTATCCAAATCCAGACTTGTTGATGGACTCATTGGAGTCCTAAAGGCCTTTTTATTTTTCATTCTAAATTTTTGTATAAGCTTCCTGGTGTACTTAGCTTGACTAATTAAGGTACCTTTGGTAGCTTGTTTGATCTCTTTTCCTAAGAAGAACGCCAATTCTCCCATGAGGCTCATTTCAAACTCTCCTTTTATTAGATTTGCAAAATTCTCACACAAAGAAATGATAGAGCTTTGAAATATAATATAATCAACTTATATTTTCACAATAAGTAAGTTAGAATCAAGATTTTGAGTGAAGAGAGTAGTATAAATTTTTCTATTTGAAAATTGTTATTTAGTAGAAAAGTACTTAATCTCTCATACCACACTTTTGGAGATTTCTTTAGACCATAAAGTGCTTTTGAAATTTTGAAAACATGATTTGGATAAGAGGAATTTTAAAAACCAAGAGGTTATTTAACATAAACCTCTTCACGAATGTAACTATTTAGGAAAGAACTTTTTATATCCACCTGATATAGTTTAAAGCATTTGAAGAAATCAAAGGCTAATAAAATTCAAATAAATCCTAACCTTTCTACGGGAGTAAAGGTTTCATCATATTTTATACCTTCATATTGGGATAACCTTGATCTACTAATCTGGCTTTATTTTGGATAACCTTACCTTCTTCATTTAGTTTATTTCTGTAGATCCATCTGGTTCCAAATACTAAAATATTATTGGGCCTTTCAATGAGACTCCAGACTTTATTTCATTCAAACTATTCTAATGCTTCCCTTATAGAATCAACCCAACACTCATCTTGGAGAGCCTTATTAACCTTTTTGAGCTCGATTTGAGATAAAAGATCAACAAATGTTTACTTTCTTAATGAAGATCTTGTTTGCATCTTATCATTTGGATTTCTGATGATAAATCCATTTGAAAAGATTGTATTGTGTCTCTTTTATTTGGGAACGTTGATTTTAGTTAATTCATCAATGGGAGCTAACTCTGGATTAACTGTAGTCGACTCATCGATTGATGGTTCAGGAGTTATGTCTGCTTTGACTCTTGCTTGTAGATCATTCACCCATTCTTCATCAAAACTCAAACTCGTAGGAGAGTGATTTGTTTTATCAAATATGATATGCATAGATTCTTCAACACATAGAGTTCATTTATTACAGGCCCTATAAACACGACTAGTGGGAGAGTACCCAAGAAAAATATCTTCATCACTTCATGGGTCAAACTTTCCTAAGTTATTCATAGCATTATTGTGGATGGAGATCTTACATCCAAAAGGATGAAAGTAACTACTATTAGGATTTTTCCCTCTCTATAGTTCATAATGAGTTTTCTTCAATATTGGTCTGACAAGACATCTGTTGAGAATGTGACATATTGTGCTTACTCCTTCTACCCAAAAATAATCTGGTAAGTTATGTTCTAGAAGTGTGGTTCTTGTAGTTTCTTGAAGATATTGATTCTTTTAGTCCACTACACTATTGTTTTGAGGAGATCAAAGAGCTGAGAAGTTATGAGATTAGCCGTTTTGAGCACAATATTCCTCAAAATCTTTCTTTTCAAATTCTTCTCCATGATCACTATGAACATAGGTGATAAAATGTCTTGCTTCTCTTTGTAATCTTCTATAAAAGATCTCAAAATTAGTGAATGTGTATGATTAAGAAACATTACCCAATTAAAGTAAGAATGGTCATCAATGATAACAAATACATATCTTTTTTCACCAATACTTGCAGTCTTAGTGGGGCCTAACAGATCTATGTGGATTGTTTGAAGAGGTTTAGTGGTAGTGATAATAACTTTGACTTTAAATGATGTCCGAGTCTATTTACCAAGTTGACAAGCATGATAGATGTGATGCTTTTCAAATTTAACTTTGACAGACCTTTAACCAGTTCAAGTCTAGAGAGTTTTTCAATGGCATACATGCTGGCATGCCCAAGCTTTCTGTGCCAAAACTAGGTGTCATTAGTTTACACAGTGAGATAAGTTAGAGTAGCAAAGTCAGGATCATTAAGAATATAAATATTGTCAACACGCTCACCGATAAGAGAAATGTCTCTCTTTTCATGCTTGATGGAGCAACTCTCAACTTTGAATAAAACTCTGAATCCTGCGTCACATAGTTGACTGATACTCAGTAGGTTATGTTTGAGTCTGTCCGTGAGATATGAATCAATAAGTTTGCAAGAGGAGTTGAGCTTCACTGAGCGGACTCTAATGACGTCAGCTATGGCATTATCACCAAATCTAACTGATACATCTTTAATTTTCTTTAGAGAACAAACTTTTTCTTTTTTTCCGATCATGTGTCTGGAACATCAACTATCGATGACCTGCATTCCTTTCCTATATCTTTTGTAGATATGTTTTGCAAAATAAAAAAATTAATTTTATTTAGGTACTAAGTGGTCTTGGGTCCTTGAGGGTTAGATGTACTTTCTTTAGGTATCCAAACCCACGCACATTTACACCCTTGTCTACAGTTGTGTGATTTGTACCCCTTCTTTCTACAGGTTTAATAAACTGGTTTTTGAAAAGAAAAAGAAGTTTTGGCTGATTCAAATGAACCTGATAAAGAAATTGAGTTTGTCTTAAAGGAAATTGATCTTATAGAGCTATGACTCAGAGATTTTCTAACGTTGTTTAATTGTATTTTTACATCATCAAGTTCTTCTTGAAGTAGGTCAGTTTTGATTTGACATGGTTCAAGTTCAACTTGCAAATTCCTTCATTCCTCTTCAAGCTTTCATTTTAACCGATCTTAATTTTTTGTTTGTTTTCTTGAGCAAGTTTATTATATTCATCAATAAATTTTTAAAGCTCATCAGTGATTAGATCAAGATTTTTTTCAAGAATGTTGCAATTACGACAACTGTAGGGTCTTAATTCACTTGATTCACCTTTTGCCATGAAGCACATATTGGTTGCTTCTGTCTCTTCTTCAGTTTCAGTTTCATCACTCATTTCCTAAAGTTTTTTTTTGGGTGATCTTCTTCTCAACTTTTGATAATTTTGTTTGATATGACTATGCTTTCCACAGTAATAACAACGATCATCATTTTTTGTTAATTCATTGTTTTTTATTTCTTAGGGTCTCTATTGCATTTATTTCAAGATTTTCCTTACTCTGTGATTTATGAGAGTCATTCCCGCACTGTTGGCCTCTTCCAGGGATTCTTCTTCTCCAGTTGTTATAATATTGAAAGCCACTGGCTTTTTCTTTTCTTCCTTGTTATACATGTTGATATAATTTCATCCATAGGCAATGAGATTACGTCTTAATTTGCCGTAAGTCATATTATGGATATCCCCGTTTTCTAGAATGGCAACTTTGGTTTCCCATACTTTTGGGAGGCTTTTAATAATCTTTTGGACTTGCAGACTGTGTGGATAGATCATCCCTAATGATTTTAGTTCACATATAATTTTACTAAATCTAGCCAATATTGATTCCACACTTTTATTTTCTTCCATTTTGAAGAGTTCGTACTCATTTACTATAGGACTGATTTTTGCCTTTTTGGCTATGTTTTTTCCTTCATAGGTTTATTCTAATTTGTCCTACATCTCTTTTGTGGTTTCATAGGTTGATATCTTGTCGTATTCTTCTCTGCTAACGGCACAAAGGAGTAAGGTTATAGCTTTTGCTTTAGTTTGAATTACCTCTTGTTTCTCTTTGGTGACTTTGAAATTTTCAAAGTCCTCCACGTCAATACTGTTTGACTCTTTATCCTTATATTTTTATTTGAGTCCTAGAATGGTCTTTGTTCCCTTCTTAATAACAACCCATGCATAGAAGTCATTTGATTGAACAAAGATTTTGAATATGTTCTTTCAATAGGAGTAGTGTTGTCCATTAAAGTATAGTGGTCTTGGGGAAGAGTGATAATCTTGAAGGAGGTCTCCTGGAATCTAATAGTTTGTCATTGGATTTTTACTCAAGATCAGTTAAGCAACATTACTAGTAAAACCTGCTCCAATACCAATTGAAAATCAAGAGGGAGGAAGAATTAAATTTTCTTGAGTCGACTGGTCAGGTTTAACAATTGACTTGCCAACAAACATGTATACTTAAATAGAATAAAGATAAGATTAACTATTCAAATGAATAAATAAGTAAATAAAATAAGAACACAATGAGTTATCCTAGTTTGATACACCAATGTGATGCCTACTTCCAGTCCCCGTGGGTTTCAAGAGCTTCCTTTAGATTCTTCAAAGTAGAGCTGGAATACAGATGTGGAAAATAAGTTCTTAAGCTTATTTTGATATTTAGATATTGTGACACAGCCTCAACTAGTATAACTAAGTTGACTCGATCTTTCTTTAGTAACTACAGTAAACAAAGGAGTTCAAAGTTTTATCAAGACTAAGATTGAGACACACTTAAGATTTTTCATGAAATTTCATGTGTTTTTGAGCCTTCAATCTTCTCTTTTTATATCGTTTGGTTGATACTAGTTCAAAAGAAAACCCAAAGGATTTCTTCTCAATCAAGGATTTGATTTGGCTCCTTGATAGAGGGTAATACGTCGATATCAAATATGTCCATATATACTAGGTTGCTTCTCTTTTATCACTACCGTTCATGTCCATATAAATTACGTCTATGAAGAGGGTGTGATTTCCTTTCCATGTTGCTCTGTGATTCTGTTGATTTACTTCCTTGTATTTTGGGATCTGAAGGGATCTTTGATAGATCTTTTATTATAACACCCCATATTTTTGCCCCTGGAATTCTTGCGCTTTTAAACTCACTGCCCAAACTATGAATCTCTCTATGAGTCGTAGGGAGTCATTACAACTCGTAGAACCCAAATCATAGCTCGACTAGTGTGTTTGGATAAGTCTATGTGTTGGTCACGATTGGCACCCAGTGAGTCATCAAGACTCATTACAAGTCGTATAGTGGCTCTCGTACCCAAACCAAAAAGAGTGGCCAAAGTTTTTGTCTTACCAACAATTTGACCTCATGATTTGTAAGGTCAAAATATGAGTCGTAAGGCACGACTCATAGTCAGAACTAATTTGGTGTCAGTCGTAGGGTGACCCTACGAGTCGTAAGGTCTCCTGTAACAACTAGGCGATAGTTTTTCAGTCATTTTATTAAGGGTACTTTGGACCTTTCCTCTATTCCCCAACAACATCCCATGACTTAAAACCCCTTTAGCATAGCATTATCACTAAAAAATGAATCAAAATAACTTCTTAAACTCTCTCAAATTCTCTCAAGCAAAAATACTTACAGTTTCTCAAGGTTGGCAACTAGAGCTTCAAAGGGCGATTCCTTCCTAAAATTTCTTCGTGATTAAGGCATGTGACTCTACCCTCAAAATTTGTTTTACTTAGAGATTAAGGCATGCGACTCTACCCTATAATTTTTTATGTTAGTTTGAATATGGGTTTTGATATAGGTTTAGGGTTTTGGAATGAATGTTTCTTAAACTATTTTTCCATGATTTATTTTGCATTTTTCATGCTTTATATATGGTTTTAAACTTGTGGGGCGCTTGGACATGATGGATAAATTAGGGGATTTTTCTTCGTGATTAAGGCATGTGACTCTACCCTCAAAATTCATTTTACTTAGAGATTAAGGCATGTGACTCTACCCTATAATTGTTTATGTTAGTTTGAATATGGGTTTTGATAGAGGTTTAGGGTTTTGGAATGAATGTATCTTAAACTGTTTTCCATGATTTATTTTGCATTTTTCATGCTTTATATATGGTTTTAAACTTGTGGGGCGCTTGGACATGGTGGATAAATTAGGGGATTATGATTTTCCCAAATTTTATGAACATTGACAATTGAATTGGTGATTACCCCAACCCAATGTTGTGTGGTTTTGAGTATGAGTATAATTGCATTGAACTACTTTTGGAATAATTGCATAAAATAAAAAGGTTATTAAAACATGATGGTTTGATTTAATGAGCAAAGGGAGTCGGCTTCCCCCCACCTTGTATTAATGAACAAAAGGAGTTATTTTCCCAAGTTAAGGGAATTATAATAGTATAATGATTTACCTCGCAAGTGTAGTTGTTATGAATATACAAACAGTATATGCCTGTGTATTGTGGTTAATTTAATGAGAATATGTGCTAAATATTTTAATTGGTCTTAAAAGAGGGATGCGTAGCCTGGCCATGAAAGTGAAGGTCCCGAGGAACCAATACTGGAAATTGTAGTTGCCGATGAAGGGGTCTAAATGACCAAGTGGTTTGAGTCTTTCTTATTATATGATTCGGTGGTTTGAGTTCCCCATGTTAAATAACTAGGTTCTTAAGTCACCTTCGATATATGTCGGGAGGTTTGAGACCCCCATGGTGCATATGTACATTTAATTATTCTCTGGTTCGTGCGGCCGCACGCACTGGGGACCTTTAAGTTGGGGAGAGCTGGACCCATATAGCCTGGGGTGCCTTATTATGACGGTTATGTTTCACAGCCTAGGTTAGGCTTAAACTTCATGCTTAACCTTGTTCCCTACCCTAGCATTCTATATACCTATATATATATTATATGTGCGTGTGTGAATGCATGTATATGAACATATACCTTGAGTTGAACTAGAATTTGAATTGTCATTACATTATCCCTATCCCCGAGTTACATGCTAGCGCCCAACCTGCTAACCATCTTTGAACATTGTATCCCTACACGATACAGGATACAGAGACACAATTGTTTTTTTTGCGTAGTGACTAAGTGACTTCTAGTTCGGTCAAGAGTTGACTTGAAATGGTGAGCTTTTATTCTCCAAAATACCCTCATATTTGGTTTTCTTATGTCATACACTCTTCTTTAGACTTTTTTTTTTCTATTATTAGGGGATGACCCAATTTTTTATTGGTATTTGATTATTATAGGCTTGTGGATATTACTATAGACTTGGGTATTGGTTATTGGTTATTAGTTATCGATTATCAGTTATTGACAAATCTTAAATACCTTTAAGTTATTGATCATGTTATCTTGTTATATGTTCGAAATTCAGCCATTACTAGTGTATTATGATCTTTTTATCTAGGTAAAGGGGGTGATCCTCAGTCCTTATTAGAATTGGGATGCTCGTAACAACCAGGAGATGGTTCGTATTGTGATAAAGTTGGCATCAGGGCCTAGGTTAATGGTCCATTAGGTTTCCATAAATACATGTCAAGTAGAGTCTCTTTTATAGGTGTGTAGCATGCCATACTTATAAGGGAGAGGCTATGAGACATCTAGGAATGTTTCCCTTCCTTGTTGTTCTATTTTGGGCTATAGAGTCTAAGGCCTTGGATCTCCTCCAATTCCTGTTTGTTTGTATTTCAGATTATGCCTCTCAGAAGATCTGATGTTTGTAGAAATTCTTCAGTACCACTTGAGGACAATGCAGATGGAGCTCATCCTACTTATGGAGTTCAAACCTGATCTTCTTGGGTTCCAGCTCTTTATTTCCCTTGTGGAGTTCCAAAGGTTCCCTCTAGACTCCTCGAACACCTCAGGACGATGTGTTTAATGTTGAGTTTTTCAAGTCAATCCATTTGCTCACCCAGTAGGTGGCCTCTCAGATCGAGCATATTGCTTCCGTTGCTTCATCTTCTGAGATAACTAGATTTTTCTAGTTTATGAGGTTGAATCCTCCGATATTCACCTATTTTAAGGTTGAGAAATATCCTCAAAACTTTATTGATGAGATGGAAAATATCTTTAGGGCTATGCGTGCTTTGGACTCTGAGGGTGTTGAGTTTGTAGCATACTAGTACTTTCTTAGATTGATTCTTTCCTCAAGAGTTGAGGGAGGCAAAAGTCGAGGGGTTCGTGAATTTTAAACAAGGTAGAATGACTATAAAGGAGTATACCCTGAAGTTTCATCAGTTATCTCGTTATGCTCTATAGCTGGTTTCTTCTATGTGAGCGAGAATGAGAAAGTTTACTTTGGGATTGTCCTGTGATTTGGTTTTATAGTGCAAGGTCTCCTTGTTAAACAAGGATATGGATATCTCTAGGATTTTTATGTACATGAAATATGTTGAGAAGAAAAATATGAAGCAAGTTGAGATAGAGAAAAGACAGAGTAAGAAATTCAAGCATTTTGAGCAGGGTGTAGGTCAGCAAAATAGTGGTAGAGATGGCAGACAGTGGTCTAAGAAGAAGTGGGGAAATGCTAGTGCTCCATATACTATGTCGTCTGGTGATCGTCACTTTTAGAATGACAATGGATTTAGGGCACAAGGTACCCAGTCTCAGGCCAGTAGAGCTCAGTCGGCTCCATCTCATCCCCCTTGTTGTTTTTGTAAGCAGATCCATCATGGAGTATGTGATAAAGGAAGAAATAAGTGGTTTAAGTGTAGTCAGCTCGGTCACCTATGGCAGGATTGTCCTTAAAGGGTTACTTCTTGAGCTAATAACGTCCCTGTTGCTACTTCGTTAGTTCCTGTACCAAAAGGTGTTGCTTCTGGTTTTGGCACTGGTCAAAATTTTCTTTATGCTCTTACCACCCGCCAGGAATCTAAGGCATCTCCTGATGTTATTACCGGTAGGTTATAACTTTTTTCTGTGATGTATATTGCTTGCTTGATTCGGGGTGTACTCTTTCTTATATAGCCCCTTATGTGGCTATTCATTTTGGTCTGGTCCTAAGTATTTTTCAGTCCCCTTTTCTGTGTCTACTCTGATGGGTGATTTTGTGGTTACTAAAAGAATTTATACGGGTTGTGTCGTATCTATCTATGGTAGAAAGACCTTGGTAGACCTAATAGAGTTGGATATGGTTGATTTTAATGTAATCTTGGGAATGGGTTAACTTTATTCATGCTATGCCTCTCTAGATTGTCGTACCCATAAGGTCCTTTTCAAATTTCCTAATTAGCCGATTATAAAATGGGAGGAGAGGTCTCCAGTGCCTAAGGAAAGGTTTATTTTTTATCTTAGAGCCCAGAAATTTATTTCCAAGTAGTGTTTATACCATCTAGTTCTGGTTAAGAATTATAGATCTGAAGGCCCTTTTTTATAGTCTATCCCCGTGGTTAGTGAGTTTCCCAAAGTATTTCCTGACGATCTTCCTGATATTTCTCCCGATAGGAAAATTGATTTTGGGATTGACCTTTCTCTGGATACCTATCCTATCTCTGTTCCTCCTTATAGAATGTCTCCTGTTGAATTGAAAGAACTTAAGGAGTAGTTGAGAGATCTTCTTGACAAAGGTTTTATTTTCCTTAGTGTTTTCACGTGGGGTGCTCCTGTTCTTTTCATGCATAAGAAGGATGGGTCCCTTCGTATAAGCTTAGACTACCGCCAGTTGAATAAGGTAACCGTAAATAATATGTATCCTCTTTCTAGGATTGATGATCTCTTTGACCAACATCAGGGTACTAAGTACTTTTCTAAGATTGATCTTAAGTCGGGTTTTCATCAGTTGAAGATTAGGGAGGTGGAGATCCCTAAGACTAATTTTCATACTCGATATGGCCATTATGAGTTCCTGGTCATGTCTTTCAGGTTGACTAATGCCCCGGTAGCATTTATGGATCTTATGAATTGGGTATTTCATTAGTTTCTTGACTTGTTTATCATTGTGTTCATTGATAATGTTCTGGTATATTTGAAGAGTAAGGAGGATCATGCCAATCACCTTCATATAGTGTTGCAGATTCTTAAGTATCAACGGTTTTATGCTAAGTTTTCCAAGTGTGAGTTTTTGTTGAATGTTGTTACCTTTTTGAGTCATATTATTTCTAGTGAAGGGATCATAGTTGACCCACAAAAAGTTATGGTGGTTAAGAAGTGGCCTAGACCCACACCTCTACATAAAATTCAAAGCTTCTTGGGTTTGGCTGGTTATTATAGGAGATTTGTTGATAGTTTCTCTTAATTGCTTCCCCATTGATCAGATTGACTCAAAAGAAGGTGACGTTCCTATGTTCCAATACTTGTGAGGGAAGGTTTGGGAAGTTGAAAGATAAGTTGACCTCTGCTCCGATATTAACCCTACCCGAGGGCACTGATAGTTTCATTGTATATTATGATGGGTCCTATGTGGGACTTGGTTTTATTTTGATGCAGCATGGTAGGGTGGTGGCATATGCTTCTAGACAACTTAAGGTGTATGAGAAGAATTATCCTACTCATGATTTAGAGTTGTTGGCTATGGTTTTTGCTTTAAAGATTTGGCGCCATTACTTGCATTGAGTTTATATTAGTATATATTCTTATCACAAGAGCCTACAGTACGTGTTTACCCAGAAAGAGTTAAATCTCAAACAAAGGAGATGACTTGAGTTGCTTAAAGACTATGATATGAGTCTTCATTATCATCCAGGTAAAGCTAACATGGTTGTCGATGCTCTTAGAAGGTGGTCTATGGGGATCTTATCTCATATTGATGAGAAGAAGCGAGGTTTGGTGAAGGACATTCACCGTTTGGCTAATCTTGGAGTTTGTTTTTTGGACTCTGAGGATGGAGATCTAATCGTCCAAGAGGTGGTGAAGTTATCTCTTGGTGTTGAGTTGAAAGAGAAGCAAATTTTAGATCCAATTCTGATGCAGATCAAGAATAATATTGGTCAATAGAAAGTCTTGGCTTTTGAGATTGGTGGTGATGATATCCTGAGGTACTAAAATAGATTATGCACTTTTTATGTTTATATGTTATAGGAAAGAATTTTGACCGAGGTTCATGATTCGAGGTATATAATTCATCTTGGTTCAATGAAGATGTAACATGATTTAAAAGAGATTTATTGGTGGAATAACATAAAGAGACATACAGCGAATTTCGTGGTTAAGTGTATGGTTTGTCAGCAAGTGAAGGTTAAGCCTTTGAGGCCTGGTGGATTGACTCAAGAGATTGAGTTGCCTATATAGAAATGGGAAGTGATTAACATGGATTTCATAACCGATATTTCACAATCTCATAGTGAGTTTGATTTTATTTGGGTCATCATGGATAGGATGACTAAGTCTGCCCACCTCTTGCCTTGAGGACTAGTTATTCTGTAGAGGATTACACAAAGTAGTTCATTCAAGAGATTGTCAAATTGCATGGTACTCTAGTCTCTATCATATCTGATTGATCTTACTTCTAGCATTCTTTTCAGAGAGAATTGGGGACTAAGGTGAACCTTAGCATCGGTTTCCACCCTCAAGCGGATGAACAAGCGAAGAGGACCATTCAAACATTAGAGGATATGCTAAGGTCTTGTGTGATCGACTTTGGTGGTAGTTGGGTTGATTATTTATCTCTCATAGAGTTCGCGTCAAATAACAACTATCACTCTAATATTAGGATATCTCCTTTTGAGGCCCTCTATGGTAGGAGTGTAGGTCTCCTATTAGGTGGTTTGAGGTTTGTGAGAATATCTTGTACGGTCCTGACTTGGTTCACCAGTCCATGGAAAATGTTAAGGTAATTCGGGATAGGCTTAAAACTGCCCAAAGTCGCCAAAATTCCTATGCGGACATGAGGAGAATGGAGTTGGAATTTGAAGTTGCCCATTGGGTGTTCTTAAAGGTGTCTCCCATAAAGGGGATGATGCAGTTCGGATAGAAGGGGAAACTCGTCCCCATTATATGGTCTCGTGTTTGGTTTGAAGAGACTGTGCAATATGGCTTATGAATTGGATTTTCCCTCTAGTTTGGGTTCCGTTCATTTGGTGTTCCATGTCTCGATGTTGAAGAATTGTATGGGTGATCCTTCCTTAGTCATTCCTTTAGAGAGTGGGAATATTGGATTCCTTGTCTTATGAGGAAATCACGACTGAGATCTTGGATCATCAAGTCTGTCGGTTGCGGACTAAGGATGTGGCTTCGGTGAAGGTTCTATGGAGAAACCTAAAGTTCAAAGAAGCTACTTGGGAAGTTAAAGAGGACATGAAGTCCAAATATCCATTCTTGTTCCTTGTTGCGAATAATCGTGCTTAAGGTATGTGTTAATCTTAATATCTTTGTTTTCTATCTTTGTTAAAGGTAAGTGTGGTTGTATTTCGTGTTCAATCGTTCTAAGGGATGCCTTATTTCATCATTCGAAGATGAATGATCCTAACGGGGAGAATGTATCACCCCAGATTTTTGCCCCTAGAATTCTTGCATTTTTAAACTCACTACCCATACTACGATTCTCTCTACGAGTCTTAGGGATTCATTACGGGTCGTAGAACCCAAATCGTTGCCCGACCAGTGCTTTTGGATAAGTCTCTGTGTTGGTCACGATTGGCACCCAGCGAGTCGTCAAGACTTATTTCGAGTCGTATAGTGGCTCTCGTAGCCAAACCATGAGAGGTGGCCAAAGTTTCTGTCTTGTCTACAATTTGACCTCACGAGTCGTAAGGTCTAACTATGAGTCGTAGGGCATGACGCATAGTCAGACCCAAGTTGGTGCCCATGGATGTTGTCCATCCAACGACTAAAGTCACGAGTTGTAGGGTGACCTTACGAGTTGTAAGGTCACCCGTAACGACTGGGCAATAATTTTTTAGTCCTTTATTAAGGGCACTTTGGAAATTTCCTCTTTTCCCCAATAATAACCCATGACTTAAAACTCTTTTAGGGTATCATTATCACTCCAAAATGAATCAAAATAACTTCTTAAACCCTCTCAAAATATCTCAAGCAAAATTACTTACGGTTTCTCAAGGTTGGCAACTAGAGCTTCCAAAGGTAATTCCTTCCTCAAATTTCTTGGTGATTAAGGCATGTGACTCTACCCTCAAAATTTATTTTACTTAGAGCATGGAATTATATGATTGTTTATGTCAATTTGAATATGGGTTTTGATATAGGTTTAGGGTTTTGGAATGAATGTTTCTTAAACTGTTTTCCATGATTTATTTTGCATTGTTCATGCTTTATATATGGTTATAAACTTGTGGGGTGCTTGGGCATAGTGGATAAATTAGGGGATTATGATTTCCCAAAATTTCTGAACATTGACAATTGAATTAGTGATAACCCCAACCCAATTTTGTGAAAATGGTTTTGAGTATGAGTATAGTTGCATTGAACTACTTTTGGAACAATTACATGATATAAAAAGTTTATTGAAACATGATGGTTTGATTTAATGAACAAAGGGAGTCAGTTTCCCCCCACCTTGTATTAATGAACAAAGGGAGCTATTTTCCCAAGTTAAGGAAATTGTAATAGCATGATGATGTTATCTTACAAGTGTAGTTGGTATAATGATACCAACAGTATATGACTTATGGTGTATTTTGGTTTAATTAATGGAAATGTTTGCTAAATATTTTAATTGGGCTTAAAAGAGGGATGTGTAGTCGGTTCATGAAAGTGAAAGTCCCGAGGGACCAATACTGGAAACTGCACTTGCCAGCGCGGGGGTCTAAATAACCGGGTGGTTCGAGTCTTCCTTATTATATGATTGGGTGGTTCGAGTCCCCCATGTTAGATAACTAGGTGCTTAAGTCACCTTTGATATATATTGGGTGGTTTGAGTCCCCTATGGTGAATACGTACATGTGATTATTCTTTGGTTCGTCCAGCCACACGCACTGAGGCCCTTTCAACTGGGGGAGAGTTGGACCCATACAGCCTGTGGGTGCCTTATTATGACGGTTATGATACACGGCTCAGGTTAAGAATTTAACCTCAATGCTAAACGTTGCTCCGTATCCCAGCATTCTATATATATGTGTGTGTGTGTGTGTGTGTGTATGTGTATGTGTGTGTGCATGTAAGTATGTGAACATGTACATTGAATTAAACTGGAATTTGAATTATCATTATTTTATCCGTATCCTCGAGTTACATGTTAGCACTCAACCCACTAACCGTCTCTGGACACTGTATCCCCATGCGATGCAGGATATGGACAAATAGCTGGTTTTTCATGCAGTGACTAGGTGACTTTTGGATCGTTTGAGAGTTGAATTAAAGTGGTGAGCTTCCATACTCCAAAAGACCCTCATTTCATGTTTGGTTTCCTTATGTCATACACTCTTCTTTAAACTTATTTTTGGCTATTGCCGGGGGCATGTCCCAACTTTTTATTGGTATTCGATTATTTTAGGCTTTTGGATATTACTGTGGAGTTGGGTATTGGTTATTTGTTATTGGTTATCAGTTATCGATTGTTGACAAATCTTAAATACCTTTAAGTTATTGATCATGCTATCTTGTTATATGTTTGGAATTTAGCCGCTGCTAGTGTATTGTGATCTTTTTATCTAGGTAAGGGGGTGGTCCCCGGTACTTATTAGACTTAGGATTCCCATCACAGCCAGGCCTTAATTCGGATCATAACATTTACTGATATCGTATTCAGGATTCCAAGTATATCTCCATGATGATCTTTCTTGCCTTGATTATCCTTCTTGGTGTATCCTGCATATCAGCAATAGATCAGTTTGTCATTATTAAAATATATTACTTTGATATGGGAAGCTAACAGAAAGGACCATCTTCAGTAACATCCCACAACTCAGAGTCTTCAGCCATGAGAAAGTCATGCATCCTAGTCTTCCACCACCCATAATAATCTCTATTGAATCTAGGTGGTCTAGTAGAAGACTGGCTTTCTTAAAGATTTGGAGGAGCAACCATGTTCAAGATCCTTCCAAGGTGTTAACCTATTCAGGAAGACCTTGCGCTGATACAAATTGAAGAGTCTACGTGAGTTCCTCTCCAACTTTAGGACCTAGTCCCAAATTAAACAGACTTATACGGCAAGAAATTGAACAGTAAAGTACAAGAAATAAAAAAATAAAAGACAAAATAATTTTACATGAAAACTCCTTGCTCAAGGGGGAAAAGTCATGACCTGCCTTCAGGATTTTTAAGCTCCACTAATATTCAAGAAACTTAAATACAACTCAATTACAGTAAGGATTAACCTCATAATCCTTATTCTCCTAGCAATAACTCTAATGCACACTACCCATCTAACTCTAACTGAAATGACAAGCTAACTCTAGCTTTCACTATCACCTAACTCTAGATGATAACAAGGAGTTTGGAAACAACACACCACAATCTACTAATAACAAAGACAAAAGTAGGCAATGTTTATAACCACAGTATAAAGACTCAAACAAGAAAATCAAATACAACTTTGTGAGCAATCAGTTTCCGATTGCAAAGTGAGCCGTTGATGTAAGAGCTTCAAGAGAGATAGTTGTTGTGAGTATATGGAAGCTTGATTTTCTTGTTGGAGAAGATCAATATACATATAACACAAGAAAACCTAGGAAGAATTCCATTGGTGGTACAAAATGGTTACAACAGCTTTCCACCAACTTTTTGTACTTTCGTCCAGTTGGTGGTTGACTATGATAGTGATGTATAGTCCCAAATACGTCCCTAAGTAGTTGCAGTTTTGTAAGCGCACATTCTCTAGGAACCAAGTCCCAACAACTAGTATGTTAATCATCAAAACTAAGAATTTAACAACTTAGTTGTCCTTTCTCTTATCACTGCGTGTAGGTCAGACAAATCATATGAAAAATAGGATTAGATTTAATTAATCCAAAAACGTATAAGCATGCATGTGGTTGTAATGGCTTTTCAAGCTCCCGACATCAAATTAAAAGCCCCCTCAATGCTATTGTCCTTGTTCTTTGATTGATGGATCATGAAGATCTTCATTATGCCTTTTTAGGTTTGGTGAAATGTTATTAAACTGATTTGTCCATTGAAGTATTGCCACGTAAAGATATAAATATCCTTTTTATATATGTTTTCTATTTAGAAGGAAAAAAATTGATTTTTCCAAAGAAACATATGCGGTTTGTTTATTCTAAAAGGTTCGTGTACAATTTGCAACTCCTTAAAATCTGCCACCATTTCTTCCTAGGACACGTTGCTCTTTACTATGACTAGACAAAATTGTACTCCCTCCGCTTAGTCTTTAGCTTTTTAATTGACACAAAGGATAAAAGAAACACAAGATAATAGAACTCATTTTTTCAGAAATTTTTTACAATGGGAGAGTCACAACCAACAAAAGTTGTGTGACCCTCCATTAATTTTTTGACACATAAGTTGTGGGCCCCTATCTTTTTAATTTTGTAATGAAAGCAATGAATAAGAGAGAGAAAATATATTTATATAATTCATATGGGTCTTAATTGGTAAAATAAATTTTGTTAAATAAATGTAAAAAATTAAAAAAAGAAGAATTATATAGCTCTTGTATGCAAAAACATGTACGGTAAAAACATAATTTTTTTCTTTATGATTTCAATAAAGTTCACGTAAACTTTTGATCATTATTGGAGATAAAAATTACATCAAATTTATGTATTGATCCTATTTTTATTAATAGATATTTCATTCGTTTAAATTTATGATTTCTTTTTAAAATTTAAAAAAAGACATATTTTTGTATTTAGAACAATAACATTTCTCATGAAAAATCACAAATGAGATTTGAGAAAGGTAGAGTATATGCAAACTTTATCAGAGGGGGTGCTTCATCTTTTTTATTTTATTAATAATTTAATTATAAAAAAACATATAATTTTTACTCACAATTAATAATTTATAACAACACAAATTTTCGGGTTATAAAATACTATATTTTATCTCAATTCAATTTTTTTATTTTTTTAAATATGTACCAAGTCAAAACTTTCACATAAATATATAAAATAATATTTCAATGTTTTAGATTATTAGAAAAATAAGTATTTAACATTTTACGTATAAAAGTGTAAATTCTATTGGAAAACAAACTCAAAACTGTTTTTAAAGTCAAACATTGAATTTTAAACATAAATGAAAAAAATTATTCTGAAAAAAAAAGATACTCACATTTTAATATTTTATAACCAAGAAGATCCTTATAAATATTGATAGATTGAGTTTCATTGCATTTAAATTATAAAATTGAATAAACAAGGCATATTGTCTATGTGTCAATTTTACACATATTTTATATATTTTAGTTTATGTGAAATTTTTGACTCTGTATATATTTAAATAAATAAATAATTTTTAATTGGGATAAAATGTAGTATTTTACTACCCAAAAATTTATGTTGTTATAAATTATTAATTGGGAGTAAAAATTATATATTATTTTATAATTAAATTATTAATAAAATAAAAAAGATGAAGCACTCCATCTGATAAAGTCTGCATACACTCTACCTTTCTCAAATCTCATTTGTGATATTTCATGAGAAATATTATTGTACTAAATACAAAAATATGTCTTTTTTAAAATTTTAAAAAGAAATCATAAATTTAAACGAATGAAATATCTATTAATAAAAATAGGATCTATACATAAATTTGGTGTAACTTTTATCTCAAATAATGATCAAAATCTTACGTGAATTTTTATGAAATCATAAAGAAAAAAATTATAATTTTACCGTTCATGTTTTTCATACAAGAACCATATAATTCTCCTCTTTTTTATTTTTTATATGTGCTTAACACAATTTATTTTACCAATTAAGAACCATATGAATTATATAAATATATTTTCTCTCTCTCATTTATTACTTTTATTATAAAATCAAAAAGATAGGGGCCCACAACTTATGTGTCAAAAAATTAATGGAGAGTCACACATCTTTTGTTGGTTGTGACTCTCCCATTGTAAAATTTTCCATTTTTTCATATTACCCTTTCAATATAATAAATTTAATATTTTAAATATGTATAAAATAATAAATTATATTTCCTCCATTTCATTATATGTGTCATCATTTTTTTTTATCCGTTTAAAAAAATATCATCTTTCCTTATTTGGTAACTATTTAAACATATAATTTCATTTTTATCCTTATTAATCTCACTTAATTAAAAAAAGATATGAGCATATTTTTTAAGAGAAAATGGTCAAAAGCCCCCCCCAACCTTTACCCCAAATCTCAACTACATACTCAATCTTTAAAGGTGACCTATTACCCTCCTGAACTATTTTAAAGTAGAATTATTATCCCCTTGAACTATTTTAAAGTGGAATTATTACCCCTCAAAAACTGACAACCAGTCATTTGGAATGTGGTGTGATGCACGCGCTGCCACGTAGTTGCCACACCATTTTTTTTTACTCTAAAAAATTAATTATTTAACTTTATTATTTTCTTTTTTTCCCCATTTTCCATTTTGCTCCATTTTCTTCTTCAACCAATTTCATCTTCTTGGGTCAAATATAGAATTCTTGGGAAAAAATGGCGGATTAATGAAGTTCTTGAATGACGGGTTAATGAAGTTCTTGAATGGCATTTTAATGAAGTTCTTGAACCCAATTTCATCTCTTTTGGCTCAAGATCGCCATTAATGGCGAATTCTTCCCCATTGTGGAAATTCAAATCTTTGAGCTCGCCATTAATGACAGATCTTAAGCAAAAATAGAGAAAATTAAAAAAATGGGTTGAAAATTATACGTGGGTTATGTTGGAAATTATATATGGCATTGTGGAAATTCGAAGCTTTGAGCTCGCCATTAATGGCGATCTTAAGCAAAAAGAGAGGAAATCGAAGTTGTTGAATATTTTCAAGTTTTTTGAATCGGAGTTCCCCAATTTCTTCATTCAAGAATTCATTAATCGGAGAAATCTTATTGTTTCCTTAGTTCAAGTGTTTCTTGGTTTCGTTTTTGGAGCAAAAAGAATTTCTTGGTTTCGGAGAAATCCATTAATGAGGAAGATAAGGAACTCCATTAATGAGTTCTTGAATTTTTGTTTTGAAAAAAAGAAGAAGAAGACATGACGTGGTAATTAAAATTCATTAAGAGAAAGTAATAATTAAAATATTTATTATATTATTAAAAATAATGACGTGGCAATTAGAAAATAAAGAATTTAAAGTGAAACGGGGTCAACTGACGCGCCCATGGGCGAGTGTAGTCACGTCCAGTGACAGGTCAGCAATTGAGGGGTAATAAATTCGGTAAAAACAAGTTTAGGGGGTAATAGTTCTCTTTTAAAGGTTGAGTGTGTAGTTGAGATTTCGACTAAAGGTTGGGGGGTAATAGACCATTTTCTCTATTTTTTAATAAAGAACAATTTGATAAACTTTACCAAGTCTTTCTTTATTTCTTAAGCTTCATGCTCAGTCAAACAGCGACACATAAAATAAAACGGAGAAAGTATTTAATATTAAAAATAAAATAGATAGAAATAAATAAATTATTTATTATTTTTATAAACTGAACAAGTATTATTAATATTTCACAAAAAAAAAAAAATAGACGAAGGAAGCATCATGTACATACCACCTTCCGGTATCAAAATTAGTAGGCGTTTGGATATAAAATTTGATATTCCCTTTTGTTAATTGATTTAATTTGATTTGACATGAATTTTAAATAAATTAAGAAGATTTTAATATTTTATGGTTGTAAACTATAAGTATGTATAGTATATTACGATACTCTTTTATTTGTGGTCTTAAATTTACTAATAGAATATTGAAATTTTAAAGAATTGTCAAATTAAGAAAGAGACAACTTTTTAAAAATAAAAAATTGAGATAAATAAATTAAAATATAGAAAATAATATATTTTTTAAAAAAGTAACATTTTAAATTAAATTAAAAGGAAGTATTTGGAGATTAAATTATGTATGACATAAGTCTTCCTCGAAGAATATTTAAGTTTTGTTGGTGAAAATTTCTTAAGAAAGAGAGTGGTTAGAACCATTTTCTCAAATTCGAAAACTTCGAACTTTTAAGTTGGGAGAGAAAAATTGTAATGCATAATATAACCAAACTTTTCTTTTTCGAAAAGAAGGTTAAAAAATTGTATGTCTAAATCAGTGTTTTAAAAAACGTGATAGATGTGGCGAGGCATTTTACATAGCCCGAGTGAGTCGTAACTCTCTAAATATAGGGCATAAGAAGGTGTTTGAATGGGCTAAAAGCTAATCAAAATAACTTTTAAGTTATTTTTTATTTTTTGAAGTGTTTGGCAACTTCAAAAATTGCTTTAAAAAAGTGAAAAATTGTTTTTGTGAAATCAAAAGTCAAAAGTACTTTAACTCCTACTTTTTTATCTTTGGCTTATAAGCATTTTAGTTTGACCAAGTAAAAGACATCTTTGTCACTTATGATTCTCACATATTCCAAAATTACCCCATGTTTGTCCTAAAACATTTGTTCTCTTCTACCATTTGTGTGTTCTCTCTATTTTGTGTTTCTCTCTCTAGGTTTGCATTTTTCTCTTCATTTTGTGTCTGTATTTCTTTTTTTTTTTAATGTGTTGTTAGCAATTTGATGCTTGTGAGATTTATGAGGAATTGAGAAATTTTTTTTCTGGTAGTTCATTTGACTGAAACGATAAATTTTAATGGGTCGTTAGCAATTCAACTTCTTTTTGGGCGACTTTTGTTCAATTTTCTTGAAGAAAAATGGAAAATAAATTAACTTATTTAGCTAAAACAATAATTTTTGTTCCTTTTTGAGTGTCTTTGGTTCAATTTTCAGAAGGGAAAAATCTTGTAAAACAAAAATGGGTTAATTAATGTGGCAAAATTGACAAATAAAAATGGGTTAATCTCGTGAAACAACAAATTTTGCTCCCTTTTGAGTTTCTTTTGTTCAATTTTAAGAAGAAAAATGGAGCACAAGTAACTTATCCATTCATGAAAATATTCTTACAAAAATAAATGTATTAAGTAGTTTATACTGAAATTGAATTAAAATATAAATTAATTTAAATTTAAATTATTTTAAAAATAAAAATCTAATAGTAATCAACTTTATATAATGTTAACAATTATAAGGATATTTCAGACATTTTGACTAAAAAAAGTGTTTAACAACAATTGTCTACCAAACACATCTATAATTTTTTCAGCTTTAGCACTTTTATTCAAATACATAACTGCTTATTTTTAAAATAAATTTCAACACTTTTAAAGTTTTTTTTTAAAAGCCACTTTTTTTTTCAGCCTATCCAAACGGACTCTAAGTCCATGAATCTTTGGGGCATGTATCTCATATCTTCAATTTTATAATTTTATTACTAAGAAAATAAGCAAAAGTAAGATTTTCAAAAATTCTTCAAACAAATCTAAATAATTCACCAATAATAGAGGAAAAATATTATGATTATTTTCTAGGAAAGCTTTTTTTTTATTATTTATATATTTAGAAAAAAATGATAGCATAAAGTATAAATATTATTACACCAATTATATAAAATATAATTTATAACAAAAATATTTTTAAAATTATAAAAATTAAAATTAATGTACGAGCATATGCTTTTACACTCGTGGCCTTTCATTTGTGTTTCAGAGCACTTTTGGTACGCCCTGCCTCGAAAACGCCATTAAAAACACTGGTCCATATGATTCTTAGTTCTTCCTTCTGTATTGGGTGAAATAAGAGTGATGAGTATATGACACGGGTCATGCAAACTGAGTTGTATCAATAATTGGGTTATTCCAAAAACAACGTCAAGATAAGTCAAAAAGAGAAATATCCTCTCATTCTAGCACCGAGAACACGAGAAGCCACCAGCCTTAGTGACTCTATACTGAAGGACAAACGAGGACCAAGGTGTCAGGTACTCAGATGCGCAAATGTTCCTTTGGAGACCTATACCGATCAGGAATATTTAGCTTGTTGTCCCCTAATGGTTCCAACATGTGGCATATAGTCATTGGTCATGGTACGATAGGGATTGGGTGGCATTCTCCTATAGGTCGCAGGTCAACCTTGTCCGCTATAAATATATACTCTCTCCCCATTGTTAAGAATCCATATGATCATATTTGATCAATCTTCATCTAAGCAAGAAAATTCTTCAGCTATGTCTCCAGTTTTCTCTGGTTTTGTTTCTGTTTAGTTTTTACTCTTTATTTATCGATATCAGTCGAGGCCAACTAATGGTTAGCAAATCTTGATTATATGATCCGTGGTGACTCAGATTTTCTTTTTAACTTTAGCTCATTTATAACTTACGTTATTCCTAGTTTTTACTTATTGTCTCACAAAATTTCACTGCTAATGTGAAGCTAAGCCCATAACGTGTGTTGTTGACCCCACTACAAATTTAACCATCTCAAAATCACAGTAAATACCTTTTATTCATTTTTACTTGCCCATACAAGACTTTGCACTTTAAGAAAATAATCAATGAAGTGAATATAGTACTCATAACTATTAGTATTTGAAAAAAATACTTATGAAATGATTTGGGGATTAACAGTTAATGTAATGGATAAAAGAGGAAACAAAAAAATATTTTTTTTTCTGATATACTAAAGTGGACAAATAAAAGTGAAAATAAAAATTTTAATATTATAAAAATTAAAAGTAAAAATATATTTTTACTATAATGGACAAGTAAAAGTGAATGAATGAAGTATTCAATTTGAAGGACTAAGGCCAGCTCATTTGATGGATTTTGTCTTTTATAGTTAAGATGAAGAGCTTAAGATCTCTAAGTAGCACATTATGTCTTGTTAGAATTACGCCTCTCTTTTAAGCAACATTTTGTGGCTCGGATATTCGATATTTTTTGTTTTACTTGTCTATTAAAGAATTACTTTATCAGATAATATTTGTAGTTTTGTCCATTATAACTGATTTTCAAGAGGGAGTGTGAATTGAAAATCATTCTTATTAACAGTTTTATATTCAAATGTTGTCGTTTTATAGTCGACTTTGAACCTGCAGAATTGTTAGTGGATAAAACAAGTAATAATTTCTAATAATCATAATTGTGATTTTTAGATTTTATTGTACTTTGATCATTTTTTCTTCTCCCTAGTTGCTATAATCTGTTAATTAGTTCTGAAAATGGTTGGCATAGTTTTCGGAGCATTAAGAAGTGATTTGAGTGAATGTGATGTTTCTAGACACTTGAAAAGTGGTTAATTTATCTTTGATCAATATTCTATGAGTTGAGCATTGTATGTAGATTCTGAGTGTTCCATTAGATGCAAAATATCAATTTTGAGTTAGTAGCATGGTTAGTCTGAGTTTCGAGCCTTTATATGTTGTTTTGACCTCCTAGATGAGAAACTTGCTATAATAGCTTAAAAGAGGTCTTTGAGGGAAAAATTATTGTAAAATGATCTACTTTTAAAAATATGATGATTTCCTTGAGTACGAAACGTCAAACTTAGCTTAGTAACATATTCAAATTATTTTTGTGGGGTCCCAAATAAATTTTGAGGGTCTGTTCGGAGGATTTCAAATCTTTTCCTTCAGTATTTTTGCTGATATCTGGTAGTAACAAAAATTCTTCATCGCATTTATGGTCCCCTAGCCATGTTCGTAGAGAAAAAAATCATTGTTTATCATGATCGTGGTGGGAGGATCACGTTCGCAAAGGATATGCAGTTTTGGTCATCGCGAACGCAAGAGGAAGACCGCGTTCGCGATGGTTTAGCAGTTCGGGTCTGGGTTGGCTTCTCATCGCAATCACGCTGGACCACCACTAATTGCGAAGCTTTGTTTTGGGTCTAGTATCGAACGGGATATAACTGACCGCGTTACCGCAGAGAAAATGGCACAAGGGTAGAATTTAAATCTTTTCCACATCCAAAACTCTATTTTCACCATTATTAGATTTCTAGAGCTTGGTTCTTGGCGATTTCAAAGGAATTTTTCATCAATCTTACGTGTGTAATCTCTAAACTCTTAAATTTCATCATTTACCATTAATTTATTTACAAATCTACCTTCAAAACTATGATTTCAAACTTGAATTTTGAGGCTTTTATCCGGTAAAGTCTAAAATTAATTTTTCTTCGATTCCAAGTTCTATATCAACTCGTTTTTAGTGGAGTTTTCCGATTTAGAACTCTCTTAGTACGTACAACATGGTTCTTAAATAAAATTCTGATTTTATCATTTTTTTTATTCAAAGTCAATTTTTAAACTATTTTTTGACGCAAAAAATAAAGTAGCTAATATGAGTATCATTAGACTCCTTCTGAGGTGTAGATTACATTTTTGATAAATTTGATCTGATATGAAGCCGCTTATAAAGGAAGGCTCAATTTGAAGGTTTCGGGCTAGAAATCTGACGATTCGAGGTAAGTTATAACTTAACTTTCTTCAAACTAGCTGAGTAGTTATCTTTCTTGAAAAGTATTTTATGAATTGGGGATTTCAATGTGTGGTTTATATCGTGTTGCTTGTGTGGGTCCTATATGGGTATTATTATTAACTTGAGATATTATTGTTATTGTGATATTCGTGTGGGGCTTATGTGCATATTGTATTTGACTTGAGAGACAATTATTATTATACACTCGAGTAGAGGTTGGTATTGGTCTTGTTTGAGCATTAATTTTTTTTATTTATATTATGATGTCTGGGTAAGGGCTTGATATATTCTTGGTATCTTACGTGATTATTCATTATTTCGGTGCGATGCAAGGATTTATATCATGAATTATTGACATATAGATGAGATTTGAGCTCATTTAATATCATCATTGAATTGATTCATTATATAAATTATTTTGGTTATGAGCATGCATCTCCATTTTAATCATCTATATACATGGTATTGGAACCACAAAGAGATACTGATTTTGAAAGAAAATAAGTCACGTTATGAAATCTTTGATCGATGAATGTACTAGAGCGGTTGATTGAGATATGAGATTGTGAACGTATATGGATTGCAAACCCCTATGATGTCCTATCTTGGAAGCTTTTGCTTGGAAGATGTATATGAAGTGATATTGAGACATTACATCATGGTCATTGCATTGCGTTGCATACTTACATTCTTTCATATGTTTAATATCGTGTATTTAGCCCTTTTTATTGTATATACTCGTGTGTAGTCGTATATATTATACTTCTAGAACTATTTGGAGATATGGTCTGAGACGCTACACTAGCTGGTGTGACCACTTTAGAAACTTTTTTGGATGCCGGTGAAAGTGAGTGTGCTAATAATATTCTTTACTTGTTTAGTTTTTTACTTTGCTCAGTCAGCCTATGATACCCACTAAGAACAAGTGGGTCGTACTCACTCCTACTTTTGTACACTTTCAATGCAGATCCCAGTATGAATGCGACTCACGATAGCTGATTTGTGTTGATTGAGAGTTGATTCAGAGTTCTGGTAAGCTCTTTATTTAGAGCCTTATTCCATTATTTTAATCTTTTATGTATTTACTTGTATTCAAAGACAAAGATTTATTATCAGATTTCGGTATTGTCTTTATATGTTCTTTATACTTATGACATCAGATTTTGAGATTTGGTTGTATTTCATTCAAATGTTTCAGATTTATGATTATTATAATTTGACTTTATTCTAGAAGTCTCTTAATTGGTTTATTTCCTTTCTATTTTATACTTCATACTCTTTGTGGATTTTTGACTTACCTACCTAGAATGGGTCGAGGTAGGTGTTATCATGACCTTAAACTCTGATATAACTGAATTAAAGTAAATACAAAAATATACATGATACACAAATATTTGCTGATTCCGATTAGCGGTGTGATATGTAGTCCAATCCTCTTAAGATACAGGGGTTTTCTAGTAACCTATTATAGAATACATTATAGTGCTTAGATATAAAAGTGTATAAGAGATGCTCTGATCTTAGGTGGATTGATGCACCTAAGTGTCATTATCTACACGTATTTAGCTTAGTTTTGAGTACCTCTTCTGTGTTTAATGAGTTGTTAATGATATAATTGAATATATATATATATATATATATATATATATATGCTATACTACTTTCTTATTGTTTTTAAGGTGTGTTCAAGAAATTTTGGAATCAATTTGGTCACTTAGAGTTTAGACGAGAAAACTAGTGTTACTAACTTGAGTTATGTGTTGTTCTAGTGTATCTCGATGAATTCTATTATGTTATATGTGCTAATTCGTGGTGTTTGATGATATAAGATATCATGTGAGATGTTAAGATCGATATTTGGGAGCATAACAAAGTCTAATGATGTTGGAAAGACACCCACGAAGTGAGGAACTCAAAGGCAAAAGAAAGGAGTAAATGATGACAAAATCGAGAATATTTTAGGCCAAGGGCGTGCCACACCCTCTAGCCTACGAGATAAAGGCATACCACACCCCAAGCCACAAAAAAAATTTGTTGAAATAGTATGTATCCACGTTAAGGGCATTCCACGCCTCTAAATGTTTAGCAACATGGCGTGCCATGCCCAAGGCACCAAAATGAGCAAACTCTCTTTTAGTATAAATAAAACACTTTGTTCTTATTGTACACGTCTTGGATGAATTTTGGGGATGAAAATACACTTAAGAAGGCTTCAATTAGGGTTCTTTATCTTTTCTTTAGTTTACACTTAGTTTTATACATGAATTTCATTATTGTGATTCGTTATAAGACCATGGGTGGATAAATACCCTCGTCTAGGGTTGAGACCAAGAACATGAATACTTATGCTTGCAATTGAGTTTGTTTATTGTTAATTATCATGTTTAGTTCATGTACTCTTATTCGTACTATTCTACAGATTCAAGACCCTTAGGATAAACTTATATTTCTATTATGAGTCTGGAAGGAGGAACAATAGATAGACCATGGGATCTATGGAGTGGGATCTTAAAAGTTCAAGGAATTGAAGTTAGAATTTGCATTTAGGATAGGAATATAATTTCTTTTCCTTCTTTAAAAGGATCATTGATGTCCTTGTTGGTGGGAGGAGTTTACTAAACACTTTCTTTGGATGGTGGTGTGTCATGGTTTATAATGTACGGTACTTGTATGGTATAGTATGGTATTATACAGTACGGTATAATATAATGTTTGAATGAACTGTATTGTTCACTGTTGTTTAATAACAGTTTTATTGTTTGGTTTGACAGTATGGTACTGTATCGTAACTGGTAAGTTTACTAAAATATTCTTAATTATTATAAATGTTAAATTTATTAACAATTGTTAATAAAATAGTTTTTCTGTTAATCTGTCACAAATTAAGTCATGTAAATTGATGGATATATTTATTTATATATTTTTATATATTAAATATTAATTATTTTAAATAAATATATCATATTATTATATATTTTCTGATAAATTCTACAGGAAGAAGAATATAAGAGAAAAAATAAATTATTAAAGAAATAAGAGAATTCCACGGGTGCAATCATAATTTCATAGACACAATCGTGGAACTTTTTGAAAGAAGTTGAAAAGTTCATGGGTGATGATAATCACCTCAAAACTCACACCCGTCAAGTGAAAGAATTGAGAAGAAGATATAAGTTGACGGTTACAACCACCATTTCCAAAGAATGCATTCGTGGATGCAATATTATAATTTTCTATAAATAAAGGCATTTCTTTGATTATTAATGATCCAACAACATAAGCAAAATATAAGAATTGGTCTTGCATACTTTTTCTTTCTTTCTTTCTTTTTATTTTTGTAGAATAATATTTTTCTTTTCTTTATTAATTTCTTCGTAATGGAGTAATTTCTTTTTTTGTTGGGACAGTTGATGAAGCTTGATATATTTATAATTTTAACTCAGTTTAATACATGCTTCGCCTGAACAATTAATTTACATCTTCATGTTGCGTTGGAATAATAACCTTTATCTAATTATTATTATCACATCTACCATTTTATCTCTATGTTATTCTTATATTCATTTTGTTATCCTCATGGAGCAAAATTAAAATACAATAACTAATGAGTGAAATAGTAGACCGGAGATAATTTTTAGTTATTCTTTATTTCAAATCTTTAATCTTGCTTCTATCAGTTCTTATCCTCACTGAGGGATTGACTAAAACAAGTTTGTAGATTTAAATAATCTCTATCTTATTTGTTTCAATCTGTATCTTCACGGAGGGATTGATTCAAATAAGATTGTTGATTTGAGGGGTCTTTATCTTATTTCTTTCAATTTGTATCCTCACAAAGAGATTGTTTCAAATAAGTTTATTAATTTAAAGATCACCCGTAAGTTTTTTTTTTACACCTTTTAGCATAATTCAGACAAGAAAATATTTTGATTTAACTATTACTAGTTTTAAATTAAATAATTGACACAACCTCATGGAATGTGAATTGAATATCTATTCCTTAGTGAGTAAAATATAATTGTTTTAATAAGAAACAATAACTAATTACCCTCTGAACTATACCCAAAAAGGCTATGACACACCTCAACTTAAAGGGGGTCCTATTACCCTCTTGAACTAATTAAAAGTGTAATTTTGTGCCACGTATGTACCACGTAGGCACTAAAGGTGTCAAAATTACACTTTTAATTAGTTCGGGGGGGGGGGGGGGGGGTAATAGGACCCCCTTTAAGTTGAGGTGTGTCATAGCCTTTTTGGATATAGTTCAGGAGGTAATTGGGTATTTTCTCTTTTAATAATAAATAATTATTCTTCAGAGGAATACAAGTGGAGACTGAGATTATATTATAATAATATTATCAGGTGAATTCATCGATTCCCAACTCTTTTAAAATATATAAATCTTTTTAAAGTGGTTTATTTTATTTTAAGTAATTTATAATTCAAAACTGACTTTTGATCGATTTAATTCTCTCAAATATTAATCAAGATAATACGAATTTGTAGTCTAGATGGTTCCAATCTCCGTGGGACGATATCTTAAACTATACTAGAATTTGACAGAGTACGAGCAACAAAAATCTTATACACTTTAGACTCGTCATAAATATATTAAGTTGTTAAATTCATGTAAATTTTAACAAAATTAATACAAGAGTATATCAAAATAAATGTAATCAAATTCATTTTTTATAGCAACAAATTTCATTTCCTTTTAGTGTTTTGAAAAGTGACCACCAACGATAAGTACAATGTTTGAATGCATTTTTTGTGTATGTCATAGTGTGTTCGGTATGAAATACAAAGAAAATATAGAAAAAATGATTTCGTACTTATTTTCTTGTGTTCATTACGCAAATAGAAAAATATTTTGTAAAAATATTTGTATATATTTAACACAAAATAATAAGAATGAATAGGCCATGAGGGATAGGGTAAGAAAAAATTATGAACTTTTTGTTAAAAAGAATATTTGGGGGTGCGGTAGTGGAGTGGGAGATCAAGGGTAGGGGTAGAGATGGAGTCAAAAAAAGTTTTGAATTTTTTTAAAAATAAATTAAAAAATATATATATATATTTCTACTATATAGAAAGGAGAGTTGAGGACAACAAAGGGTAGTTTTGGAATTTCAAATCTATTTATTAATTAAGATTATTTTTGATATTTCATATTTATTTTATTATTGTAATAGTTGTACAAAAGTATCTTTCCATGCTTCTACTTCTCTACCACATGTGAATACCTATTCATGTGACTATGGTTGAACCACGTGCACATTACAATATATATTTATATCTTTTTCATTGTATGTAATAAATGTAAAAAAAATTTGTCAAAATTTATATTTTCTCCATTTTATTATATGAGTCAATCATTTTCTTTTAAATTCATCCTAAAAAAAGGTCAATTTTTCTTATTTGACAACTATTTTATGTCATTATTTCATTTTATTTTTACTGTGTCCCACTTAATAAGAAAAGACAATTAAAAAGTAAACATTAAAGTGAACTTTAACAATTTTGTAAATCTTATGAATTTACTATTTTTTCTTAAATTTTGTGTCCGATCAAGTGGCGATAAATAAAATACTCTCTCCGTTAGTATTAGTTGACCCCTATGGACTTGTCACACTCATTAAAAAAAAATATTATTAAGGGTCTATTTTACCAAATTAGCCTTATTAATTATGTTTTAAAAATATAAATTTGAGTATATACAATTTATTTAATCATTTATTGATAAGGGTATTATTGGAAGAACATACTAAAATTCTCTTGAATTTATTAAAGGGACAAGTAAATTAAAATAAATATTTTTAGAAAGAGAATCAACTAAAATAAAACGGAGAAAGTAGGAGGGAGAAATTGTTATTTTACCACGCAAATATCTATCCATGTGGCTATTGTTTCCACCACATGGATATTAAATGTCATTACAAGATGATGATTCTAGAATTAAAAATAATAAATTAATAGCTCTAGCTTCTAGAATTGACATTTCTAGAATAGAATAGATGACTCAAATAAATAGGCAAAAGTGTCTTCATATTACACAATAATCTTCTCTCATTAATTCTCAATTCTCACATATCTGTATGTATATTTCTCTACCTTCTCATTCATTTATTTATTTTTTTGAACATTTATTTATTCCTTCAACAAACTATAATTTTCTATTGTTTTTAGTAAATATGCATTTTTTGATAGAATGAATAATTTTAATTTAATTTCAGCATGTGTTTTTAGAAAAAAATTATCTGTATTATATATTTTGCTATCCGAGAGCGAGGTTCATGTGTTGGTCGAACACATAAATTTTTTGATCAGTTGACGACCATCTTGGGTGGTAACACGCATACAAAAATTAATGTATTGAAGTATTTTCGAACTCTTTGACATCGACATTTTCATTGAATTATGAAGCAAAAACGAAGATGGAGTTTAGAATTTTGGAGAAATAGATAAACTGTGGCGAAGAGGCGGCACGACGGAGGCTCAGCTACTGGTAGTGTAGATTTGAAGGGGTTAGATATTAGGGTTTAGGGGTAGATATGTATAAATATTGAAAATAGTTGGGCCTTTAATTATTACTAGCAAAATGTGAACTTTGGTCCTTATACTATTGAGTATTGACAAGCCATTATCATTTGTTCTTTTTAGTTGTCATACCAAATTTTATGATCTGCTCAGTTTTCTTTAAAATATTTTGCATAATTATTTAAAAATTAATTTAATAAATATGTCTTTAAATGTCTACTTTGCAGTTTCATCTCTTCGACAATAGCTATTTGCACGTCTGTGTCTATATTTGACTTTGTGGTAAGTACAACTTATTTAATTTCTTTATTAAATTATAAATATTCTTATTCATGATTTCTTTATAATATAAAACATAAAATGCTTATTTTTCTCTATTAATGAGTGTATCTTATATTTTTTTAAAGTCACATGCCTCACATAAATATAATTATTACTTGATATGGACGTGTAATGAACTTTTAATTTTATTGATTTTTTTCAAGCATTCATAAAAATATTTGGACAACAAAAAATGTCGTGTAGTAGAGATTCTAAAACTGATCAAACTTTCAAAAAAGCAAATATCGACAAAAATGCTAGGAGACGTGAATTATATAGACTGATGCCACTTGAGAAAAAAAGCCCTTTTGGCACATTGACGAGCAAAAAGAGTTGAGTTGAAAAGACAACGATTGTTAGAAGGTTCAACAAACAATGATTCGACTTCTGCATTGTCTTCTAGTTCAATTAATATTTCTGCTGAACAAAGATATCTTTTTTTAAAAAAATCAACACTTTCATCAGAAACAAGATTGAATTGTCGTGTGACATAGTAAATGTGTACCAAATTATTATGGATTGTTAACGAAAAAATAGAATACGTTACAATATGTTGTATTTTCCCAAGGAGTCTTTCACAGCCCAAAAATAAAGGTCATGATGGCACTTGTCGCGGCGTACCTCGACAAGTAAGCCTATCACCCAAACTGATACAAAAAGAGAAAAAGACAGAAATATCTCAAGGTAAGGTTTCTAGAACGAAGCCGAACCATATAAGTAATTATAATAATGCGGAAAAAACTTATCCAAAATACCAATCATGCCCAAAACTAGGTGTCAATAGTGTAAGAACTACTAATACAATTCAAGAGTCCAATACATTGAAAATTAACCACAAAGGAATAATATATGTCTCTGAATACTAATAAAGACATAACTAATGTAGAAAGATAGAGGTGAACTTCGGACACATGAATGTCCAACCGCTACCTTGGAAGATCCAACAATAGCCCGAGTCAATCAAGCTGAAGCGCACTCGAGCTAAGACCTGCACCGAAAGGGCGCAGGCATGAGTACGGTCCACTTGTACTCAGCATGTATCATAGGCCGACCAAGCAAAGTAGTAAATAACGCATACAAAATATACATTAAGGACACATCACCTGCAATTAGAAAATGTCCCACAATAGTAGCCCACACCGCTTGCACTAACAGTTCTAATATATTTTACATATATTGCAATATCACACCAAGATAGAACAAAAGTACATATTATATCACATATAAGAAGAACAAGGGGGAATATGCATATACCAGATCATCAAATACAAGTAAAAGAAGATACGACAAATACATAGACGACAAGTCAATATGGAAATACAACACAACACAATAAAGTAAGTGCAATGTATATGATGATGAAGATGATGATGATGATGATGATGCATGAGATCGTCGCATAATCCCCGTATACACCTACGGAGTCAAGCCTCCCAACGTAGGACTTATGAGGGGTTTGTCAATCCGTATACAATCCACATATCTCATATCTCCTTTTTGGCACATCCCTCAGAAAGAGTTTTATAAGGTGTTATAATATCTCCTCCCCGGTACATCCCTCGGGGAAGGTTTTAAAAAGGTGTTGCCGGTGTTACTCAGGTATTGCCACAGTGGTACCAATGTTTCATGAATGAGTATGATATGAGGATGTAATACTCACAACCAATCACAATAAGTATTTCCACAACCAATCACATGATATATTTCCAAAACCAACCACAATGATATATTTTCATAACCTTGTGAGTCAATATCCACTCATTATTTCCGTTCCATCTATGAATTTCCACATATCTCATATATCAATAAGTATGGATATATCACAATACACCAACGGTACCATATTAGGCATTTCAATAACACAATATAATTATTCACATGTATTTAGGGCTATCAACATTACATAGGACTCCACACAGTCACACATATCACATAATATCTCAATTTCGACAATTACATCATATATAGGCCTACACACGAGTCCAAAACATAGCAACCATTATTTAATATTAGTTTCCACCCTTAACATGTATTTTGTACCATCATTTACTATCCAACCCAGTCTGAAAGAGTTAAGCCATAACCTACCTCAACAACCAAAATCGGTCCGCCACACTTCAAATCCACGACCTTACTTTCCACGAATGATCTCAAACTTCATTAGAAATATTAAATATGGAATCTACGCATCAAAACAAAATAAATGACAAACATATTGACTACTTTTATTTCGGGATAAAAACGGACTCCCGGAACGAATTTCCAAAAAAGAAGGAAAAAATCAGAACTTTACTTCAAAAATATGTTCCTCATATTTTTAGGATTCTACAACTAAAAGTCCAAGTTAAATTGAGTAAAATCTGAGGTTCAAAAAGAAGAAAAACCATTTTGAGCTTTACCGATTAAAAATCTTTGAAATCCAAGTTAAAATCAACAATCAGAGTTGTTTTAAAGGTTAAATTGATGAAAAACTAGTAATTATAAGATAAAAACATTATTCAAGTGAAAAGGAGTGAAAATCGGGTTTAAAATCAAGCTCTAAGATTTTGGGAGGTTTGAGAAATTAATCAAAAATTACTAAGAAAAGGGTGAATTCTTACCTTAAATTCATAATAAAATCAAGAAATAGATGTTAATCTAGCTTTCCAAGCTCACACAAACTTCACTTTTAAGCTCCCCTACTATTTTAGGGTTTAACTCTCAAGAGCCAAGATGAAAAATAAACAAAATGGACCCAAAAGCTATTTTAATAGTGCAGAAAATCTGCACTAAAAAAGAAAAAAGCTGCTGGTTTTTCTATTTTAAGTCCAATTCGGACTTTGATGGGGTACCCAGGATTCGTTCGGAGTCTGATATGTAAAAATGAACTATGCAATCATATTAAATTTAACATTATAGACGCGTTGACTAAGTCAGATTTAAAAAAAAAACATCATTTTCACAAAGTTGACCCCCAAAATCCGAAATCATAATTTTCTAAATCGAGGGTCAAAATGAGATTTAAAAGCTGTAAAATCATACCAAACATGCTAACACCCTAAAATTGACATTCTGGATCTGTTGGCGAAGTTGGATTTTTCATACGAGGTTGTTTCGACCAAATGTGGATCCCACACCCATATTTCTAATTTTTCAACCTTTCGACCAATAGGTCGAAATGAGTTCGGGTGCATCGGGACCCGAACCAAATATTTACCTAGCCTAAAATTGATATTATGGAGCTGATGGCGTAGTTGGTTTGGCTATTCGTCACATGGATCAAAATATATTCACATAAGTCCAAAATAAGGCTCTCGAAGCCATCAAAAACCACAATATCGCATAAATGATATCAAAATGCATCAGAAATCATGTCAATCACTCTCACACCCCAAAAATACCATAATGAAACTACGGGGAGGGGTAAAACAATCATATCACATAAAATCACAAATTTTACATATTTCATCAAATTTTTAGGTCGTTACATCATCCACCACTAAAAATCTAGTTCGTCCTCGAACTAAGGCAAAGAAACACTTGAATCAATGAAGAGCTGAGGATAAGAACTATGCATATCAGACTCGACCTCCCAAGTAGCTTCATCTACAGGTCGATGTCACCACTGGACCTTAACCACAGGGAACACTCTAAAGCGCAACCGCCTAACATCACTAGCCAAAATGAAAACTACCTCCTCAACAAAGGACAACCACTCATCTAACTAAATCGAATCCCAACGAATGATATCAGACTCATCATGAATATAGCGATGAAGCATAGAAACATGAAAAACTGGATGAACAGATGATAGATCAGGGATAAAGCCAACTCATAAGCCATATCACCAATAGTCGGAAGAATCTTAAATGGACCAATATACCTGGGGCTAAGCTTACCCCTCTTCACTAACCTTATCACACCCTTCATCGGTGAAACTCGAAGAAAAACACGATCACCAACACCAAATCTCAAGCCACGAAGTCTACGATCAACATAACACTTCTGTCTACTCTGAGCCGATCTAAGTCTACCCTAAATGATCCGAACTTTATCCAAAGACTCACGAAGTAAGTCGTACCTCGAGGTCTCACCTCTGAAACATCAAACCAACCCACTGGGGAGCGACAACGGATACCACACAACACCTCAAAATGAGTCATATAAATACTGGAATGGTAGCTATTATTATATGTAAATTCTGCTAAAGCCAAATGGTGCTCCCACTGGCCACCAAAATCCATCACGCATGCGCAAAACATATCCTTTAAAACCTGGATAGTCCGCTCTGACTGGCCATCATTCTGGGGTGAAGCGTTAAGATCAATCCGAGTATCCAATTCATCCTGAAAAGTCTTCCAAAAGTGAGATGTTAACACAGAACCTCGATCTGAAATAATAGACACCGACGCCCCATGCAGACGTACAATCTCACAAATAAAGATAGGGGCTAACCTCTCAACACTGAATGAGACCCGAATTAGAATAAAATGAGATGACTTGGTCAATCGATCCACGATGACCCAAGCACTATCAGAACCATAATATGTACGAGGCAAACCAGTCACAAAATCCATGGTGATGCGTTCCTATTTCTACTCGGGAATAGGCAACCTCTGACGCAATCCACCAGGTCTCATATGCTCGACCTTCACATGCTAACAACATAGGCAACGAGCCATAAAATCTGCTATATCTTGCCTCATACCACCCCATGATACATCTTAGTCACACCTGGATGGATAGAATATCTGGAACAATGGGACTCCTCCAAGATCAACATAATCCAATCACCCATTTTCGGCACACAAACTCGGCCCCCAATCCTCAAAACTCCATCTGAATCAAGTAAGGCTTCCTTAGACTCCCCACTCAACACCTTATCTCAAATCAACCTCAATCCAACATCATCAAAATAATGAGCTCGGATCTGTTCCATCAAAGAAGATCTAACCTCCACAAATGACAAAACACGCCCAAGTGTTGAAATATTAAGTCTAACCATCTGGTGAAATAAATACTGAACATCTAAGGCCAAGGTTCTATTTTGGGTCAAAAGATGCGCCAAGCTACCCATGCTAGTCGACTTTTGGATCAAGGCATCCATAACCACATTAGCCTTGCCCGGATGATAGAGAATAGTTAAGTCATAATCCTTAGGCAGCTCAAGCCAACGATGTTGTCTCACATGAAGATCTCACTGGGTAAAGAGGTACTGAAGGCTACGATGATCTAAGAAGATCTCATAACGGACTCCATAAAAGTAGTGCATCCACAACTTTAAAGCAAACACAACTGCGCACAACTCCAAATCATGGGTAGGATAATTCCTCTCATGAGTCTTCACATGACGAGACACATACACAATCACCATGCCCTCCGACATCAACACAACACCCAAACTAACATCGGAAGCATCACAAAACATGAAAAAACCTATGCCCTTCTTGGGCAAAGCCAATATAGGAGTTAAAGTCAACAAATCCTTGAACTTTTGGAAGCTTGCCTCACAAACATCAGATCACTAGAAAGAAATCTTCTTTTGAGTCAACTTAGTCAATGAAGCTGCAATGGATGAAAATCCCTCAACAAAATATCTATAATAACCCGCCAAGCCAACAAAACTCTGAATCTCGGTGGGCGAAGTAGGTATATCCCAATCACGAACCGCTACAACCTTAGTTGGATCAACCATACTACCTTTCTTAGTCACCACATGATCCAAGAAAGAAATAGACTCCAACCAAAACTTACACTTAGAGAACTTTGCATACAACTTCTCATCCCTCAATCTCTGAAGCACAATCCGCAAATGCTCCAAATAAACTAAAATATCATCTAAAAATACAAAAATAAAAAAGTTGAGATATGGTCGAAACACCCGGTTTATCAACTCCATGAATGCGGCAGGAGCATTGGTAACCCCAAAAGACATGACCTAGAACTCATAATGACCATATCGAGTCCGAACAACTGTCTTTAGAATATTCAAAGCCACTACTAAAAAAATGCAAAAAAGCGACGGCAAAAAACGACGGCCAACGTTGCTTTTTTGGGTGAAAGAGACGGAAATCCGTCACTTTTTTTGCCATCTCAAAAAGGGGCATTGGTTTTTGAAAATGACGGCCTGCGTTTCTTTTTTTTCGACGGACAACATCGCTTTTAGGGAAAAAAAAATTTTTACTTATTTTTTTAAAAAACGACGTTGTGTATCGATTTTTGTTCTTCAGTGAAGAACACATGATGAACAAAAAACGATGAACATCATCGATTTATTGAAAAAAAAGTTTTTTTTCCAAAAAAATTGACATTGTCCGTCGTAATTTGAGAAAAATAAAATATTTTTTTTAAAAGCGACGTTGGTCGTCGCTTTTTTGTTCTTCATAATAAATAAAAAGTGACGGCCATCGTCATTAACCTTTAAAAAAAATTACCGATTTAAAAAGCGACGCAAAGCGTTGCATTTTTGGAAATATATTTAAAAAAAGCGACGGACAAAAGAGACCCTGTCCGTCGCTTTTTTGTATTTTTTTGGAATGCAAATATTTCTATTTTCTATATCCCACCTGCCAAATAAATACAGTTTAATATATACGTCATGCAACAGACATTACTAATCATACAAATAACTACATCATCAAAACATTTAAGTAATTCAAATCATCAACGCTTCAACAACATCCAAAACACTAATTCAATATTCAAAAACACTTAACAGATAATTCAAAAACATTCAGAACACTTAAGTCTTTAAGCTTCTTAATTCAAAAGTTAAAAGTTAAGTTCAAACATTAATGTCTAAAAAAGGTCTAGAAGCAAATCCAACTAACACTAAGGAGTAGGGTCAACAAACTCATCACTTTTTATTTCTTCTTTGCTACTTGAATCGGGAGATGAAGAACGGTGACGATGGTGACTCATGCTAACAACTTGGTTCTTGAGTTCGTCGATAATATTGCTCATGAATTCATTTTGAGCAATGGACTGTGCGAAGGTTCGTGAAAGATCTATAATCTGCTGTGACATAGCAGCAAGCTGAACACCGTCCATTGCCTCAACCTGGCACGATGAATCAATACCAGCCCATCTAGCACGAAGACGTCGTAACTCATTTCGAGAACCAAACCCATAGGGTTTTCCCCTTTTTTTCCTCCCGCCACTTTTTCGATCCAAATTTTATTTGATTCCTCCTGTGAAGGCTCGGTTGAACCAAATTCAGACAAGTAGCGTATAAATTCATTATGCATATTAAAAAAGACACATTAGTAAATTTTACTGAATTTTTAAAAAGACCAGGATAGGAAAGAATGTTGTGTTTCATGTTCTTCCCAGTAACATTATTAAGAGTCAAAACAAGCACTAAAGCACAAATCTAAAAGATGATTGTGGAATTGGACAGCAGCAAAAATACAATGTATATAAGCTCCCTGCAGATTGGCTAGTAGGAACCTTTGGCAGAATAGTATCAAGTAAAAGTGTTTTGATAACTGATAAAATATCTCTAGCAAGTGATGGTCCAGGTAAATCTCTTATACAAATAACAAGGTGGTTGTGTTCTGTAATGCCATATATATAACGAGAAGATGTTTAGTTTTCTTCCTAGCTATTTTCAAGTTGAAATTCCTCCTGAGATATGTAGGAACATGTACTTAGCTAACAGACTATTCTATAAGCATTTCTGTGCAAGAGGAAAAAAGAAAAAAACAAACTTTCCATGGTTTTTAAACATGAAACTAGAAATAACTTCAAATATTTAGTGTATGTTGCCAGTCTTTCTAGGAAGTCAGAACTCTTTAATATTGATTACCGTGATGTACCTACTGGTTTTAAGAAGGTCAACCAAGTAGGCATAGTATAGCTTTTTTTATAACCGTGGTGTTTGGGCCATCTTGCGCGCACCTCGACTAATTCCATGGGATACATGCCACGTCTCACCAGCAACAGACATATTATAGTTTCAAAATGCAAGATTTCTAGGTTTTTGCCTATATGCACCTAACACAGTTTTTCTGGTATTGGACTCTTATATACCTAAGACAAAACATTTCTTTTTTGCATTTGATATGCAGACAGTTGAAGAAATATACAAGGTTGCTTTAATATCACTCAGTCCAAATGTACCTGGACAGATATTTGTAAGTCAATAGTTACATGTCTCCTCCGGATAATGTTATGTGCTTTAAATTAACAACATCATTTTCTATTCCAATCAACTTAGTAATGTCCTGTTCATTTGGGTCTTGAAAATAGGGCTAATAGTGACCCCCCTAAACTTGGAGATATCTCATATGACCAATATGTCAGAGATAGGTGTGACTGCTGATAAGCCCATGAAATTCTTGAACTTTTTTATGAATTGACAAATTGGCACAAAAAGAAAAAAATCTTTTTTCTTCAATGGGGTTCTGGATATGGACTTTGAAACATGTGGTCCCTGAGTATCTTCTATCTAACTAACGAGTTCTAAGAAAGCTTAAAGTACGTCACAGGTTCGACCATGTCATAGATAAATACTTGCCATAAGTAAAGGGTAGAAGAGTGGATCCATTATCTATCAGGTTTCAAACCTTTTGCTACAAGTCCTTGGGAATTTCTCAGTAATCAAAAAAGGAAAAAAAAATAGATAAAGCTTAAAGCTATAAATACATCTATGAATTTATCACCCATTAGTATGAGAATATTCAAATAAGCAAAACCATTAGAATATGTCTCATCTTTTGTGGATATTTTTTCGTAGGATAACTTACCAATGAGAGTCAAAAGGGAGTTGTGAGTTGAAGATAAGTTGCTTACTCTAGGGAAATGCATATGTGTAATCAATAGCTGACCTCTTGTGGAAATATATATCCTATAAGAAAACCGTGTTAAGTATGAGAACTGATATATAGATATTGCAACTTTTTACCCAATACGTGAACTAATCCAAGCCCTAGATTTCATTACATATTTCCAAATCCAACTGTGTTTAGCTCATTGTTGTGTTTACAGGGGAAGTATCAAGATAGGATGGCAGGAGGTAAAGAGGAGTATATCGTTCTTTTACTCCCTCGTGTCAACAGATACCCAGGTGCAGAATCCTTTTCTGTTTGCAAGTTTTTGTTGATATTTGATATCTTCTTATACGTCATTTGGATACAACAATTTTAATAGTATGACCTTACAAGCTATGTTGAAATGTAGGAAATGTACTACTCAACTAGAAGACAACAGTTCTTGATCGATCAAGGTTATAGCTTTAAGGTACTATCTCTCGGCACCTTAAAGAGGAATAAAAGTGCATATTGAATCACCACTGAATAAACACCCAAGTGACCAAAAACCAAATTGTTGGAACCTTAAGAACTATACGGGTTACTTGCTAGTCGATAACAAAAGGTAGCCAATAGGAGAATGAAATAGCTAATTAAATATAAAGGTATAACAGAGTAAAATATAAATATAAGTATTACATTGGAATTTTCAGCCCTGGGCTTAGCCCACACATCCGGTTCCTACTCATTCATTTTTTCCAGCAGATGTGTTCGTCTGAAGACCTAAAGTTGAGTCGGTTCGCGACCCAAGTCCATTTCCAACAAACAAAAAGGTAAATAAGCACAATCAAGTAATATTTAATGAACTTTATATAAACACATAAAGTAAAACCTAAGGTTACTACATACCATTTCTCGAACTATGACCCCAATACTCTTTGCACCTCCGGTGTGCAATGAGCCACCTTTTAGACTGGCTCTAGCTTTTTTATTTTGCTCTGAGATTGCCTTATATTCAGAAGATTCCTAATAAATACATAAGTCATCATATACGGCTTTGAGAAGCCATTATGCAACATTGTCTCTACGTCTAACACGTTCAAGCCAATTGCGTAGCTTTGCACCAGCATTCCTCTAAAAAATAGTGGATATAACTCTATTATGTTTTTTCAACCAAGTACATATTGTCTGAAAATCAAGTGAGTAATGTTATATGATATATATATATACACGCAAGCATATAGAAATATATATTACTATTAAAGTTAATCAAATAATGATTAAATCTAGTATACCTTGAACTCTTCAAACATGGCTTGTCTATGATCTTCTGGAATCTCCGACCAACTGAGCCAAGGTTGTGAAAAAAACCTACTAACGCTCTCCCTTACTGCCTTATTAACTTCTTTTGATGAGGGATGCCACCTGTAAAATAACAAAATAATTATGTAAAGAACTTAGCACTTATATTGCTGCTACTGTTGTTGTCTAGTGAACAAATCCTCCTCTAATTTAACTGTCTACAAAACCGATCTAGTACATCAAAAGAATCCCTAGACAACACTTACTGCAAAGCTGTACCTCATGTCACGTGACAGTACTGACGTAATAAAATAAATATGTAAGCATGAATATTTTATTAATGAAAAATAAACTTATGAATTAAAAAATAAACTTACGTAGATCCATCAGGCTTGATGAAGACTCTACCAAGCCTGTCTTTATCTCCAGGAATGAGACCAATCAAATGTGCATCAGTATCATGTACTATAGGTGGAGGTGGAGGTGGAGGTGCAGATCTAGATGCGGATGCTACCCCTGGGAGTACCCAAGGTTCATTAACTGGGGGAGTAGATGTCTGGGCATCAGAGTCAGAGTTGTCTCTCAGCCGCAATCCTGAGAGGTGGGGGGATGAACCGCGAGTGGATAGAGTACCAGATGATAATCTTGGAGTCCCTATATCTGTAGGCGGCCTGAAAGTATTTGGAGCGTAAGAAGTGCACACCTGTCGCTTCTTTCTAGGACCATGATAATCTACAGGATTACCAGTGCCAAATAGGACATAAGGCCTTCCTGATGAAGAGGTGTGCATCTGTGGCTGTGAAAAAAGTCGACCAGGAATATTATTAGGATTTATAGGCGTCCTAGATTTCTTTTTAGCAATTGACTTCGAATTCTTATCAGGACAAGGCCAATCACCGCTACTACCGGATGTCATCTGCATGCAAGTTTACATTAAAACATATAAAAATCAATTTGTATTCTACCAATAATGCTAGCATCCTATAAATATAACTTTTTAGAAACTTACATCCAAGTAATTAAAAGGTAATTACATGTACAACAACTTGTACTTGAACAAGTAGTAATATTGGACATCTTGAACTCTCAAACTCCCAAAGTTGCTTCATTTTTTTGTTGCTAATTTATATAACTTTGTTGTTTTAGAAAAGTGATAAGGTGGGGATTTGGTTCAATCTGATCCAATTAGAAAAATCATTCATACTATATAGTCTTATCAATATCACTTTAAGTTCAATAACTTACTTTTCTCCATTTAGTGGCCTTTCTGATTTAAGTAATAATAACATGTAACTAAAAACTACATTTAATTTCTGTTAGACAGTGTTTTATAGGCCAGGGAATGTTACAGGTTAGTTAGTGGATACACTTTCGATACGTACTTGTCCGAGCAAAGAAAAAATCCATTTAATGAGTCCAGTAATGGACTACTGGAAAATCCACCCTGCAGAGAAACAAGCCAAAACAACAGATTAAGAGTTGTGTCCCTTCATAAGATGATCAAATAAAGGAATAATCCATGTGAAGAACAAAATATAAACAGAAATCTAAAATTTTACCCTCTTAGTATCCGAGTGTGAACCTGGTAGAAACTTCAATATTTCTTCAATAGGGCGCCTGAATATAAAATTATACAGATATCATAAATAGTGGACTGAGATTAATATTTTTCGCACTATGTTCCAAACAACATTTGCTGAGATAATGGAGTTAGCCACCCACATGATGGTGGATAGTAGTGGAGGAAGAAAATCAATTAATGAAACAGTGGTAAGATTTCTAACAGAAAAAAGAGAAGTTAATGAACTTTTCTTGCAAGGACTTAATTCCATGACTGCTTCTCAACGTAATAAAGCCTAACTCTAGAATTACATAGAATAGAAGTATCTTATTCCAGTGAATCACAAGGAATCTTGTCAAAATCATTAAAGCAGCCAGATTCATAGAAAATAACAAATTATTTGAATACTAAGAGGTGCATATCAAGAGAAGACATAGGTATAGTTTGGATCAGATTGGACTATAGTTTGTGACTGTAATCTTTATTCAACCTTGGTCGTTTACCCACTCGCTGACACATTTTATTGGCAACCCTTTTTTTCTTCCCACATATTGAAATAACAAAATTATTTTAGATTTGGTTATGTATTATCATACCAACTGATGATGGTTGGGCAATGATGATACACCCCTGCTTCCTTATAGTTCAATGCAAATGCAGCCAACAAAATCATCCAAATACCACACAAGAACACACTGTTTTTCTATGGATATAATCCAGCAAATGATTAGAACATGTTTTATTTCTTTGAACAAGTAGTTCTGATTCAGCAAACGGATTAAAAGCTACTACTGTAAGGTTCAGAAAAAAAATTAAAGCAGAAATCTGGTATTTAATGAATGATTATCACCTATATACCCATTTTTTGCTTTTATTTACCTGCAATATATAACTCTATAGCTGACAGCTAGTATACAACAACAATCTGGTAGTAAAAACTATAGAGAAGATTAATCAAAGTTGTAACTAACAGACACATGAAAGTAGAGAAAGCAATAAACAGAGAAACAAAGAAAGAAACATGTACACCAGTAAGTGGAACTTCCTCAGATATTCAAGTAACAAACAGAGAAAGCAGCATGTACACCAGTAAACAGAGTTTAGGCTAAAAAGATAACTAGTACAAACAATTAATCTCAAAAAACTCTAACCAACAAAATACAATAAACTAACTAGTGGTAATAAAAAAAACAAACTAGATAATCTATATTCTCTCAATCTTCCTCATTGCTTGTTTCATTTCCATCATTCTCCCATTCTTCCTCATCCGTTGTTTTATTTTCATGGTCCCATTCGTCCTCCCAGAATGATTCATTTCCCTCATCTATTTCTTCTGTTGTATTTGCAATGTCAATGATCTCATCATTAGAAACTTCTTCTAATATGCATTGAGGATGTTCTAGATTGTTTTCCAACTCATCATCCACTATCTGATCAACAACTGTGACTTCGTTCTGGTATGTCACATCTGACACATTCTCAATCTCAATTCTCCCCACAGGCTTAGTCTTTATAGCCACCCACCAATTTACTTTATATCTGCACAATGGATATGTAGCATAATATACCTGCCTGGCATTTTGTGCAATAATAAAGGGATCATAACGATTATATTGCCTCGTGTGCTTAACTTCAATTATATTATGATGTTGATTCACCCTGGTACCTCTATGTGATGGATCAAACCACTTGCACCAAAATAGAATTATCTTCTTTTTTGGCCAACCAAGGTACCTGACTTCTAATATCTCTTGTATGACACCAAAATATTCAAGGATTTGACCATTACAGTCAACATCACCTTCAATACACACGCCACTGTTATTAGTTTTCTTATACTTAGAAACTTTCTTGGTTTGAAACTTGAAACCATTCACACAATATTTATCCATTGTCCGAATTTGAGTTGCAGGACCAAATATAATATATCTCACCAATGGAAAATGTTCGACGGTACTATGTTCATCCAAAATGTACATATCATTAAATCAAAATACAAATTTTATTAAATGACCTATATATAATTTTAGTAAATGCACATATGATCTATTATACTTACATATTCTTCCATCCAATCGGAAAACCTCGCACATATGGCATCATTACCCTATTTGCCAATGAATAAACTGTCAAGTATACATCAATAAGATTTTTTTATTACTGAAGTATCCTAAACAAATTAATATAATTCAATAACATCATTAACACTTACTCAAAATATGGTTGAATCTATGGACAATTGAGCAAAACATGTGTCACAATAGATTTTCTTTCCATCCCAGTGAGGGCTCGCGTATAATAACTTTTAGATCCTCTGCCTTAATTGTTAAAAATCGATATAGGTGGAAACATAGGATCACCATCACCTTCATCATTACGATTGGACCTATTTCTCTTGCATGGTACTTCATCCCCAAAGTAGTAAGAACAAAAATAAGCAGTTTCTTTTGTAAGATAATCTTCACAAATTGATCCTTCTATCTTTCCCTTTTGCTTAATCGTTTGTTTGCACTCGCCAATTTTCCTACATAATTTTATCTTAGGCAGATAAAAGTAATTTTTTTAAGAAAATGATGGAATTAAATTAAAATTTTTTACCTCTCTCCTGGATACATCCACCTCATTTAAACTGGGCCTCCAAGACGTGCCTCTTCTACGAGGTGAATTGGAAGATGCTCCATCACATCAAAAAAGCCACATGGAAAGATCTTCTCCAACATAGTAGTGATGACAGGAATATTCTGCTCCATTCTTTCCAAGCTACTCTCCAACAACTTTCTCGAACATAAATCTTTGAAGAACAAACTTATCTCTGTGATTGGTTTCTATATCCTCTCAGGAAGGTGGCTAAATGCGATAGGAATCAAGGTTTCCATAAAAACGTGACAATTATGGCTTTTCATACCAATCAACTTTCCTTTTTCCATATCCGCTCATTTTCCTAAATTCGAAGCATACCCCTCAGGCATCCTCAAATTCTTAACCCACTCATATATTTCCCGTTTCTCATCTAATGTGAATGAAAAACTGGCCTTGGGCTTAAACAATTTACCATTTTCTTTTTCCTTCAACCACAATTCTTTTCTCTGACAATACTCCTTTAAATACATTCTAGCTTTTGAATTATCTTTTGTCTTGCCTTTAACATCCATGACTGTGTTGAATAAATTATCAAAATAATTTTTTTCAATGTGCATCGGATCAAGATTATTTCTTAGTTTATTGTCCCCCCCAATATGGCAACTCCCAAAATATGCTTTGTTTGGTCCAATTATGTTCAACACCATATCCAGAAAGTCTAGAAGGTGGACCATCTGTAACTTTAGGCAAATTACAAACTCTCTCCCAAATCTGATGCCCTGACAGTAATGAAGGTGGCGGATCATTCTCAATCTTATTCTTTCTGAACGCATTTTTCATCTTTCTAAACTCATGGTCCATTGGTAAGAACTGGCGGTGACAATCAAACCAAGAATTTTTTCGACCATACTTTAAAGTGAATGATTTGCTATTTTCCATGCAATATGGGCAAGCTAACTTTCCAGCAGTCATCCAACCAGACAACATCCCATATGCAGGAAAATCGCTAATAGTCCACATTAAATTGGAATGCATGACAAAATTCTGCTTAGTTGATATATCATATGTCACTACACCTTCATGCCATAATTGTAGTAATTCATCTATCAATGGCTGGAGATACACATCGATCAAATTTTTTGGATTGCGGGGACCTGGAATAATACAACTTAGAAATATGTAAGGACTTGTTATGCACATTTCAGGTGAAAGATTATATGGAGTAATAAATACAGGCCAACAAGAATAAGGTGTGCCAGAATTAGAGAATGGTGTGAAACCATCTGCACACAACCCCAATCTAATATTTCTTGGCTCACTAGCAAAATCAGGATAAGTTCTATCGAAGTGCTTCCAAGCTTCTCCATCTGATGGATGAGACAAGATACCTGGTGGCCTTCTATTTTCATAGTGTCATTTCATGTGTAGGGCAGAACTCATTGAAGCACACAACCTCTTTAGCCTAGGTATAAGAGGTAAATAGTGCATTGCCTTAATTGAAACCATCTTTCCACTGGGAGTTCGCTTATAACGAGCATGTCCACAAAACTTATAATTTTTTAATTCAGCATCATTCTTATAGAAAAACATACAACCATTTAGACAACAATGGATTCTATTATATGACAATCCCAACTTGGAAACCAATTTCTTTGCTTGATAAAAATTCTGAGATATGTTTAACTCTAGATTTACTAGTTCACCCAAAAGACCAACCATAGAGTCCATAGCAGCTTGAGCAACATTCCAATTAGATTTGATACTCAGTAATCTAACTGCAACAGATAAAGTAGAATGCAGACTCCCTTCACATAGTGGGTGACTAGCCTCTTTTAATTGTTGATAGAAACTTCCTGCTTCTTCATTAGGATCGTTTTTTAAATTCTGTTTGGGTTCAATCCCATCCCCAATACCAAAAGCATCATTGACCATTTTATGAATCCTATCCTCGTGTTGTACTCTATCGTGTTGCACCCTATGTTGAACTCTAGCATGTTGAATCCTAGCATGTCGACCGTGTACAAGCATGTCATATTTATCCACAGGCAACAAATTATAAAATATACCATTCAAACCATCTTTTTCTCCGTGATTGACCCATACAAAGTATCTTGGCTTAAATCTATTACGATAAAGATGAGTCATAACTATATCTGGTTGAAAAAACTTCAAGCACCTACATGAACTACAAGGACACCTAACCACTCCATTTTTTAAAATAGATCTAGTGACATCGCATGATCGATAAAACCTCTAACGTCATTAAGATATTGGGGTTTTAAACCACCAACATTTCCATAATCCATATCATACATCCACAGACGATGATTCATCTACAAAAATATAGATATTCAATAATATGCAACTTTACATTAAAACATATAAAAATCAAGTCATTAGTTCAGATATCAAGTGAATACACTTAAATCATTTTCAAGTAGCTAGACTGAAGCTTTTTCAAGTCATTAACTTCACATTTGAAGTAGCAACACTTAGTCATATTCAGTCACAAGTTCACAATTTGTAGTAACTACACTTGAGAATTTTCAAGTCATTAACTTCACATTTCAAGTGGCTATACTTAACCATTTTCAAGTCACAAGTTCACAATTTGTAGTAACTAGAATTGAGCATGTTCAAGTCATTAACATCACATTTCAAGTAGCTACACTTAAGCATTTTCAAGTCATAATTCACAATTTCAAGTGACTACACTTAAGCATTTTCAACTCATTAACTTAGCATTTCAAGTAGCAACACTTAAGCATTTTCAAGTCACAAGTTCACAATTTGAAGTAACTACACTTAAACATTTTCAACTCATTAACTTCGCATTTCAAGTAGCAACACTAAAGCAGTTTCAAGTCACAAGTTCACAATTTGTAGTAACTACACTTGAGCATTTTCAAGTCATTAACTTCACATTTCAAGTAGCTACACTTAACCGTTTTCAAGTCACAAGGTCACGATTTCAAGTAAATACACTTAAGCATTATCAACTCTTTAACTTCACATTTCAAGTAGCTACAATTAACCATTTTTAAGTCACAAAGACACAATTTCAAGTAACTAAACTTATGCATTTTCAAACCACAAGGTCACAATTTCATGTAACTACACTTGAGCATTTTCAAGTCATTAACTTCACATTTCAAGTAGCTACACTTAAGCATGTTCAAGTCACAGGCTCACAATTTCAAGTAACTACACTTAAGTATTTTCAACTCATTAACTTCACATTTCAAGTAGCTACACTTAACCATTTTTAAGTCACAAAGTCACAATTTCAAGTAACTAAACTTATGCATTTTCAAATCACAAGGTCACAATTTCATGTAACTACACTTGAGCATTTTCAAGTCATTAACTTCACATTTCAAGTAGCAACACTTAAGCATTTTCAAGTCACAGGCTCACAATTTCAAGTAACTACACTTAAGTATTTTCAACTCATTAACTTCACATTTCAAATAGCGACACTTAATCATTTTTAAGTCACAAAGTCACAATTTCAACTAACTACCCTTAAGCTTTTTCAAGTCATTAACTTCACATTTCAAGCAACAATAACACTTAAGCATTTTCAAGTCATAATTCATTAACTTCACATTTCAAGTCACTAGTTCACATTTCACCACAATCACCATAGCTAAAAACATGTATGTTATTTAATCTTCAGGGGAGCACAAGACCCATAACACTAAGTAGAAAATACAGATAAAGAAACTGCAGGGGAGCACAAGACCCATAACACTAAGTAGAAAATACAGATAAAGAAACTGCAGAGAACCAACCAGCCGAAATCATGATGTATTATCTTCAGTAATCAAGCTCTCCAACTGGAATGGTGTCAACTGATTAGAAGAACCTGGCATTTACACTTACACTCAGTAAGCCTTTAATTTTATTTTTACAACAATCTTTATGTACCTTATCCACAGAAAACTATAAGAAACAAATGTACCCTCACAAGAAGCTTTTCTAAGTACGGTAAACCAAAAAACAGGAGTAGCAAGAGTACCTAGTCCTTCATATGGAGGATGTTGAGCTATAATATGTATAGCTGCAAGGGAAACACCGATACAACAACCACATTAGTTAAAAATATCAAATAAACGACATTCTCAAATAAGGGTAAGAATGAAATTGCAAAAGGCTGAGAAAGACATTAAGTTATCCATCTCTTAGTTGCACAGACTCTTCACTTTCGAGGCCACACCCATATCGGATTCTCCATGACACACACGTGTTGACCATTTTGAAGAGTCCGAGAAACATAGATCCATCTAATAAATAGATTTCATGTAGTGCTTATTCATGCATCTCATTATGACAAGAACAGTGCTTTTGAACATCCCTATCAAGTTTCAGAGCTAGCATTATCATAAATTGCAAACAAGAGTAGAACCCACCTAAAAATACCAATGCATACCAGCGAGATAGGTGATAATCCAAAACTAACGCGATGACAGTAAGGAAAATCTGAAAATAAGCAATTTTGTGTTGAATATTCCAATGGTAAATAATGAGAATTCAGCAGAAAAAATAAAGAAATACTTGGATGTAGATGGTAATGAAATTTGAAACCAAATCTCCCAGTTTTGGAAGCTAAAGATTTTACTTACTGTTTATGGCATATGCTTTACAATTAGAGAACAACAAGTACTATTAACTAATGTCACTTGCCATCGTATGTGCATGTTCAATTTTATTTCATAAATATATACTATATAGTATATGACAGTGACATTGAACACATAGAAAGTGATGGGTTAAATTTGATAAGTTTACCAATTGATTGGTTATTCAAACTGAGTACGTAGTTTAGCAAAGGGGATTTATGTAGAATCCTAAACAGAAAACAAAGAACATACTGTATTTTTTAAAACAACTAGGAATTTGATGCTTTCCTATTGCTTAATCTTGTAGACAGAACAAGAAGACTTACATAGTAAAAATAACATAATTTCTAGTTACTTAATCTTGTGGCATTTCCCTTTAACTTCCATAATATTTACAAGATTATCTCATAGACAAATCTTGCTAAGTGGAATGAACAAAAAACTATTTCTACTCTATCACTAAGAAAATAACAAGTATATCAAATGGTCCATCAAATTATTATTTCATCCTTCACAAAATTAAACAACTTTACCAAATTTCTCTTTTAAATTCACCATCTTCAACCAGTAGAAAGAACGAGTGACTAACAGAGTAATTAGTAACATAATTTCTAGTTCAGCCATATCTTGATCTTATGGCATTTCCTCTTTAACTTCCATAAAGACTTACAAGATTATAATATGCATCAATCTTGCTGGGTGGGTTGAACAAAAACTATTTTCTACTCGATCACTAAGAATATCAAGTATATCAAATGGTCAATCAAATTATTATTCCACCTTCCCCCTTTCAACAAATTTACCAAATTCCCCCTCCAACCTCACCCCCCAGCAAACCCCTTCAACCAGTAGATAGAACAAGAAGTCTAACGGAGTAACATAATTTTTACTTCACATAAACCTTAATCTTGTGGCATTTCCTCTTTATCTTCCATAAAGATTAACAATATTTTGACATATATAAATCTTGCTAAGTGGAATGAACAAAAACTATTTGCTACTCTATCATTAGCAATAGCAAGTATATGAAACGACGCGTCAAATTATTATTCCATCCTCCATAGAATTTAACAAATTTACCAAATTTCATTATCAAATGGTCCATCAAATTATCATTTCATCCTTCACAGAATTAATAAATTTTTCTTTTACCCCACCCCATGTCTACATACATAGCTAAAACCCTATCAAGCTTAACTTGAATTTATATGTAAACTTTCACTAAATTACACCATTACCAGCTAAAATTTTAGTTATCTTTGTATCTTGATTCTTTTTCTACTTGCCAATTCCAAAATGTCTAGTGCTCCGACTTATCAATATCTTGATCACTAAAAAATACATAAATTATATCCTTCATTTACAACAACATACCTAGTATATTTCAGATAGTAGATAGTGGGGTATGGGGAGGGTAAAGTGTACGCAGTCCATACCACTACCTCCAAAGAAGTAGAAAGACTCTTTCCATCCTTCATATATTTACCAGATTCCCCTTTAAACCCACCCCAGATTCCCCTTTAAACCCCCCACCCCCACCCCCACCCCCAATTATACTTACATAGCTAAAACCCCATAAGAACAATCATCAAATTTACCTTGAACTGTATGTAAACTTTCACTTTAATTACAAAAAATTAACACCAATTACAAACAAATTCCTTTACTTCATCAACAGTATCAATAGTCCAACTAGGAATTTGAGGTACCTGGTCGATGGGAGCTTTGGCTGCGACATTATAACGATAGTTGCGTTGAAGGGGCGTTGATCGGAGAAAGGAAGGAAGAGAGTGAGAGAGAGAGAAGCGGCGCAAAAGAGAGAAAGAAAGGAAGAGAGAGAGAGGAAAGAAAAGAAATGGTTATGTTGTTGCCCTAATACGCGGGGACTAAAAAATTTGACTTAATTTTCGACGACAAATTTCGACGTTGGCCGTTGCTTTTTAAAAATTAATATATTCAATTTATTTTTTAAATTTATAAACATTATTTATTGATTATTAAATTAAAAATATCAAATATCAACGATATCTGTCGCTTTTTAAATAATTAATTTTTATTTTATTTTAACAAAAGCGACGCTATCCGTCGCTTTTTGTAAAAATAAAAAAATAAAATAATTACAAATTGCGACGAACAACGTCGCTTTTCTAGAATTAATATTTTAAAAAATAAAAATTATAGCGACGTTGTCCGTCGCTTTTAATAAAAATAAAAAAAATTAAAAATTAAATTTAAAAATCAACGGACTACGTCGCTTTTTAATTTTTTTTTTTATTTAACTTTAACAAAAGTGACGCTATTCGTCGCTTTTTATAAAAAATAAAGAAAAATTAAAAATAATTACAAATTGCGACGGACAACATCGCTTTTCTAGAATTGATATTTTATAAAAATAAAAATTATAGAGATGTTGTCCGTCGCTTTTAATAAAAATCAAATTTAAAACTCGACGGACTACGTTTCTTTTTTAAAAATAATATTTATTACATTTTAATAAATTACGACACTGTCCGTCGCTTTTATTAAAAAATTATAAATTATTTTTTAATTACTTGGCACAAAAATCCGCGAAAAAGGCGACGTATATTACGACGTTGGCCGTCGCTTTTAGTAAAAAATAAATAAAATCTAAATTTAAACTAAAAAAGCGACGCCGAACGTCGCTTTTCTCATCGCTTTTTAAAGCGACACAGTCCGTCGCTTTTTTTTAATGTCGTTTTTTGACCTTTTTTTAGTAGTGAGCTCTAATCCTCAATTGGTGATAATAGAACCTCAAATTAATCTTTGAAAATACTACAGCTCCCGAAGCTAATCAAATAAATCATCAATGCGAAGAAGAGGACACTTAGTCTTAACCGTCACCTTATTTAACTGTTGATAATCAATACATGACCCATCCTTTTTCTTCACAAACAAGACAGACGCACCCCAAGGTGAAATACTAGGTCAGATAAATCCTTTATCCAACAACTCCTACAACTGATGTTTCAGTTCCTTCAACTCTACTGGGGCCATCTTTATAAGGAAGAATAGAAATGGTCTTGGTGACCGGCTTAACATCAATACTGAAATCAATATCTCGATCCGGAGGCATACCAGGCAAGTCCGTAGGGAATACATCCATAAACTCACGAACAAAATCCAAGGAAGGAGGCAAAACAGTACTGGCGTTACAAATATAGGACAAGTAAGACAAACATCCCCTGTCAACCAATTTATGAGCCTGAAAATAAGATCTGACCCTCTTAGGACCCAAATGAAGTACACCTTTCCAAGATATCCTTGGTACACCCAGCGAAGCTAAAGTCACAGTCTTAGCAAAACAATATAAGACAACATGATAAGGGGCCAACCAATCCATGCCTAAAATAACGTCAAAATCGACCATATCTAATACAAGTAAATTTACCAAAGTCTCACGCCCGACAAAAGTCACAATAAAAGATTGATGCACGATCCACCACTAAAGAATCACCTACCGGGGTAGATAAATGAATAGGCATGGCAAGAGGCTCACTAACAGAATCAAAATCCAAAGTAAAATGCACAGACACATAGGAGAAAGTCAATTCGGGATCAAATAATAAAGATGCAGGTCTGAAACAAATGGGGACGATACCTGTAATCACAACATTAGAAGTCTTTGCCTCGGGTTTGGCTGGCATAGAATAACACTGACCACGACCACTAACTGCCTAAGTGGCCCCACGACTACCCGCACGAGCTCCACTACTTTTGCCTCCCGCACCCCAGGTAGCACCCCTACCCCTCACAGCTGAAATAGGTGTAGATCTAAACACAAGGCGAGGACAGTCCTTGGCCACATGGCCAGTCTTATCAGGCACATAGAAACCTCTATGACCAGTCTCAACAGAAGAAGGCACAACTAGGCCCGGACGACCACCCTGAACTGCCGAACCAGAAGGTCCAACACCTGAACTCTGTAAGGTCGCCTGCACTGGCCTACACTATCAAAATCTTTACCATGGGGAGACTGACCTCTGAACTCACAAAAACAATACACCTTCTTGGTGCCACCCTGAGATACTTGAAAAATACCCTCTATCGTCTTAGCATAATCCATAATACTCTGAAAAAAAGCCCTAAGCACAACCATTTGAGACATATCCAACTAAAAGAAGACATCCAAACCTTTCACAAATTTTTGAGTGTTCTCAAACTCGATAGAAATACTATCATAGGAATATCTGGATAGGGCAGGGAAATATGCCTCAGAGTTAGCAACTGTTATGGGGCCTTTCTCCAAAAGATCTGAATCATCCCGCATCCGATCCCTTAAACTGTAAGGCACGAATCTCTCCAGAAAAGAATCAACAAACTGATCCCATGACAACTCAGAAGCATCAATAGGCCTACAACCGACAAATAATCCTCACCAATCTCTCGCAGCATCTCTCAACTGATAGTAGTATAAGACACACCATTCGTGCAGAAAAAGTGAAACACAACTCAGAACACAATGTATGAAAGAACTTCGCACGATAAAGAATAAAATGAGGGAAGTTTCCTAAAGACATCCTATAGCCTCTCGAAGATAGATACGGATGTCTACGTACCGATCCGCGAGACTCTATTAGACATCCCGTTCTTACACCGTTGAGACCAATGAAACCTGGCTGCTCTGATACCAATTTGTCATGACCCAAAAATGAAGGGCATGATGGCACTTTTCGTGGCATACCTTGACAAGTAAGTCTATCACCTAAATTGATAACAAAAAAAGAGAAAAAAATAGAAATATCCCAAGGTAAGGCTTCTAGAACAAAACTGAACCAAATAAGTAATCATAATAGTGCGGAAAGAACTTATCTAAAATACCAATCATGCCCAAAACCAGGGGTCAATAGTGTAAGAACTACTAATACGATCCAAGAGTCAAATACATAAAAAAAATAACCACAAAGGAATAATATTTGTATATGAATACTAATAAAGACATAACTACTATAGAAAGATAGAGGTAAACTTCGGGCACATGAAGGTCCAACCGCTACCTTGGAAGGTCCAATAATCGCCCGAGTCAATCAAGCTGAGCTGCACTCGAGCTAGGACCTGCACCGAAAAGGCACAATAGGCATGAGTACGGTCCACTTGTACTCGAAAGGTATCATAGGCCGACCAAGCAAAGTAGTAAATAAAGCATACAAAATATACATTAAGGGCACGTCACCTGCAATTAGAAAATATCCCACAACGGTTGACCACACTGCTTACACTAACAGTTCTAATATATATCACATATATTGGAATATCGCACCAAGATAGAATAAAAGAACGTATTATATCATATATTAGAAGAACAATGGAGAACATGCATATACAATATCATCAAATACAAGTAAAAGAAGATACGATAAATACATAGATGATAAGTCAATATGGAATTACAACACAACAAAACACAATAAAGTAAGTACAATGTATATGATGATGAAGATGATGATGATGATGCACGAAGTCGTCGCACAACCTCCGGGATTAGCGTACAATCCCCGTATACACTTACGGAGGCAAGCCTCCCAACACAGGACCCATGGGGGTTTGTCAACCTGTATACAATCCACATATCTCATATCTCATTTTCGGGACATCCCTCGGAAAAGGTTTTATAAGGTGTTACAATATCTTCTCCTCAGCACATACTTTGGGGAGGGTTTTAAAAAGGTGTTGCCAGTGTTACTCAAGTGTTGCCACAATGGTACCAATGTTTCATGAATGAGTATGATATAAGGATGTAATGCTCACAACCAATCACAATGAGTATTTCCACAACCAATCAGATGATATATTTCCACAACCAACCATAATGATATATTTTCACAACCATGTGAGTTAATATCCACTCATTATTTTTGTTTCATCCATGAATGTTCACATGTCTCATATACCACTGAGTATGAATATATCATAATACATCAATGGTACTATATTAGGCATTTCAATAACACAATACAATTATTCACATGTATTTAGGACTATCAACATTACATAGGACTCCACACAGTCACACACATCACATAATATCTCAATTTTGATAATTACATCACATATAGGCCCCCACACGAATCCAAAACATAGATAGCCATTATTCATGATTAGTTCTCACCCTTAACATGTATTTTGTATCATTATTTACTATCCAATCCAGTCTGAAAGAGTTAAGTCATAACCTACCTCAACAGCCGAAACCGGTCCGCTACACCTCGAACCCACGACCTTACTTTCTACAAATGATCTCAAACTTCACTAAAAATACCAAATATGGAATCTACCCGTCAAAACAAAACCAACGACTTTCATATTGACTACTTTTGGTTCGAGGTCAAAACGGACTCCCGAAACGGGTTTTCAAAAAAGAAGAAAAAAATCAGAACTTTACTTCAAAAATATTTTCCTCATATTTTTAGGAATCTACAACGGAAAACCCAAATTAAATCGAGTAAAAAAATGAGGTTCAAATTGAAGAAAAATCATTTTTGAGCTTTACCGGATAAAAATCTTTAAAATCTGGTTAAAATCATGAATCTGAGTTATTTTAAAGGTTAGATTGACGAAAAAATAGTAATTATAAGATAAAAATATTATTCAAGTGAAAAGGAGTGAAAATGGGGTTTAAAATCAAGCCCTAATATTTTTGGGATTTTGAAGAATTAATCAAGAAATTACTAAAAAAATGGTGAATTCTTACCTTAAATTCGTAATAAAATTAAAAAAAAAATAGATGTTAATCTAGTTTCCCAAGTTCCCACAAGCTTCACTTTTAAGCTCCCCTACTATTTTAGGGTTTAACTCTCAAGAGCCAAGATGAAAATGAACAAAATGGACCTAAAACTATTTTAATAGTGTAGAAAATCTGCACCAAAAAAGAAAAAAGCTGCTGACTTTTCTATTTGAAGTTCAATTCGGACTTTGATGGGGTGCCCGGGATTCGTTCGGAGTCTGATATGTGCAAATAAACTATGCAATCATACTAAATTCAATATTCTGGACGCATTGGTAAAGTCATATTTTTGAAAAAAATATCATTTTCACAAAGTTGACCCCAAAACCTAACATCACAATTTTTTAAATCGAGGGTCGAAATGAGATTTAAAAGCCGTAAAATCATACCAAACATGCTAACACCCTAAAATCGACATTCTGAATTTTTTGGTAAAGTCGTATTTTCCATCCGAGGTCGTTTCGGCCAAATGTGGGTTCCACACTCATATTTCTAATTTTTCAACTTTCCGACCAATAGGTCGAAATGAGCTTGGGTGCATCGGGACCCAAACCAAAGGTCTACCCAGCCTAAAATTGATATTTTGGAGTTGTTGGCGTAGTCCGTTCGTCCATCTGTCACACAGATCAAAAGATATCCACATAAATCCAAAATAAGGCTCTCGAAGCCATCAAAAACCACAATATCGCATAAATGATACCAAAATGCATTGGAAATCATGCCAATCACTCTCACACCCCAAAAATATCATGATGCAACTACGGAGAGAGGAAAGACAGTCAAATCACATAAAATCACAAATTTTACATATTTCATCAAATTTTTAGGTCATTACAGAGTCCCATAAAAATACCTTCTTGTTTATGTTGGTTCTTCACAAATATAGTTCACGATAGCTTAGGTAATTGAAACTTTTATCCTAATAGCTTTTGTGTTTGTCTTCTTTGAATAAAAAAGTCTTATCATATTCTGTACTGAATGAAATTTCAATACATCCTTCAAGGATAACACCTAAATGTGAATCATGATTTGTGAATCATGGTTGGAAAGAGACGCATTTTTTCAATGAAAAAAAGTGTTTATATTTAGATTTTGAAGTTCTAAACTAATTTAATCATTAAATTTAATTTAACAAGTATTGATCATGAATGCCCAAGAGATTGAACACAACGGGAAGAAAAAATGCATCTACTATTGTAGAATTTATAAATGCATAGTTATCAATGTAAATAGACAACAATCACTATAATATGTGAATGCCACGTGAGCATCCAGTAGTATGATATTCCCACGGTTGTATGAAACATACATTTGGAATTTTATGATATGTCTGTGATAGTGATATTATTTAATATTGAAATGTATTTATTTAATTTAATTTGATATATACAGACACAAAATAAATTATGCCACGTGAGCATCCAGTAGTATGATATTCCCACGGTTGTATGAAACATACATTTGGAATTTTATGATATGTCTGTGATAGTGATATTATTTAATATTGAAATGTATTTATTTAATTTAATTTGATATATACAGACACAAAATAAATTATGCAAAGCACGTGCATTCTTATCTATTGTATATATATTTGTGGGTGGGTGCGGGGGAGGGGGGACTGGTAGGAGGTGGGGGTGGGGTAATTTTTTTTAAAAACTTTTTAAAAAGTAAAAAATAATGATTCGGGAGAGGGAGGGAGTTTGGTAAGGGGTGAGGTCAGGGTCAGGGTAGGGGGTGAGATAAGAAAAATATTTTAATTTAAAAAAAAAATTAAATAATATTTTTTTTGGACGGGGTAGAGTGGGGGTGGGGAATGGGGAATGGAGAAGGGTAGGAGGTGGAGTTAAATAATATAAGGTAAAAGATAAAATAAGATTATATAATATTAAATAAGGGTATACTTGGAAAAAAAATAAGCAAACAATGGGATACCACCAAATCGGTGGTTACATAAAGTGAGGATTTTCATGGTTATCAAACCATGAAATTAAACCATATCATACCATACATTTTGAGAAATAATCAAAACAAATATGATTCCCTTAGCCTTTGTTTGGATGGCGATTTGTCATGATTTCATAATGTATGGTACAGTATGGTATGGTATGATATAGTACAATATGGTAATAGTAACCATACCACACCATAACATGGAAAACCACCATCCAAACAGTGTGTTAGGACTCGTAGGTCAGATATTAGTATATTAATTAACATGATTAGGTTTGAAAATTTGTCAACTTTAAGACTTAATATTATAAATTAAGTACCTCTTAAGTTAGCGGTCACTTTCACACTACAATCTTAAGTTTGATTAATTAGTCGATCTCTTAATTAGTGCAAGAGTCATTCAGGCCTTCATGATGGCTCAGATACACAAACATATCAATTGTTGGACTCTCTGTTAATCCCTTTGCCTAAAATTTATACTATATACAATAAAACAAATAGGATAATTATTTTTAAATTATTTTAATGTATAAATTGTTGATTTTTCTTGACGTATTGAAAACTTTGATATATTACAACAAATGTGACTCAAAAACTAGTATTAAGTCGTAGATTTGAATCTTTGTACACATTTTTCAATTCATTACTTAGTTATTCTTCCTTTTATCACTGCGTATAGGTCAAATAAATCATATGAAAGTCAGGATTATGTTTAATTAATCTAAAAACGTAAAAATGTGCTTCTGGTTGCAATGGCTTTTCAAGCTCCCGACATCAAATTAAAAGCACCCTCAATGCTATTGTCCTTGTTCTTTGATGGATGGAGATCTTCGTTATGCTTTTTTGGTTTGGTGAAATGTTATTAAACTGATTTGTCCATTGAAGTATTGCCACGTAAAGATATAAATATCCTTTTTATATAGTACTATATGTTTCCTATTTAGAAGGACAAAATTTGATTTGTCAAAAGAAACATATGGGGTTTGTTTTATTCTAAAAAGTTCGTGTACCATTTGCAACCCCTTAAAATCTGCCACCATTTCTTGCTAGGACACGTCGCTCTTTACTATGACTAGACAAAATTGCACTCCCTCCGCTCAATCTGTAACTTTCTTATTACCACAAAGATCAAGAAGCACTAAATAATAAGAGTGTTTTATCATATTATTCTTTTAATATAATAAATTTAATATTTTAACTGTATATGAGATAATAAATAATATTTAATATTAAAAATAGAATGAATAGAAATAAATAAATTATTTATTATTTTTATAAATTAAATAAATATTATTAAATATTTTAAAATAAAAAATTATACAAATAAAGATAGACGAAGGAAGCATCATATACATACCACCTTCTGGTAGCAAAATTAGTAGGCGTTTGGATATAGAATTTAATATTCCCTTTTGTTAATAGATTTAATTTGATTTGACATGAAGTTTAAATAAATTAAGATGATTTTAATATTTTGTGATTGTAAATTAAAAGTATGTCTAATATATTATGGTGCTCTTTTCCTTTGTGATCTTAAATATACTAATACAATATTAAAATTTAAAAGAATTGTTAAATTAAGAAAGAAATAATTTTTTTAAGATAAATAAAAAATAAGACAAATAAATTAAAATATAAAAATAATATATTTTTAAAAAAAGTAACAGTTGAAATTAAATTAAAAAGAAGTGTTTGGAGATTAAATTATGTATGACATGTGTCTTCCTCGAAGAATATATATATTTTGTTAGTGAAAATTTCTTAAGAAAGAGAGTAGTTGGAACCATTTCCTCAAATTCGAAAAACTTCAACTTTTAAGTTGGGATAGGGGTGTACATAGGTTGGGTTGGTTCGATTTTTTATTAAAATATAACCAAATCAATAATGTCAGTTTTCTAAATCTATAAATCAAATCAAACCAATATACAATCGGTTTTTTTATTTCAGTTTTAGTCGGATTTTTTCGGTTTTCTCATTTTTTTTTACAATTATAATGTGATTGAAGAAAAAAATTAAATGTTTTCACTAAAAAGATAAAAAAAAAATGATCATAGAGTAGTTCCAATAAAAATTAAGTTGACAGATTACTAAGACGTGTAAACTACTATCTCTCAAAGTAATATTATGTGGATACCTAAGTAGTTCAATTTCTACGTCACTAGTCATAGTAACTTGTCTAAAAGTTTCCTTCACATAAAATGTGAGCACACAAAAGAATGAAGAATTGGAGACAACTTGTTAAAAACTTAACTCCATAAAGTAATTAATTATAACATAATTCCATAAAACAAAAAAAGAGAGAAAGAAGAGAAACAAACCTAAATCACAACTTGACGAATGAGAAAAGTAAGATGAGAAAATAATGAGAACTCTCTGAAAACTTGGAAAGTAAAATGTAAAAAGTGAAGCAATTAAAGAGTTTTAGGTTTTTATATTAACTAGTTAAACCCCACGTGTCTCGCACGCGTAACATTTGATTATTTAAAATTAGATGATTTTGTCTATTACAAATTTTTTTAATGAAGAGCAAAAAATTTAAATCACTTCTCAAAGATCCTTCACACTTTAATAAAATAGCGCAAACATAACATATATTTTATTAAAATATTTAATAAATTTTTAATTCTTAAATATTGAAGAAATAATTTTGTCTAAAGCAGACATTTTTAACGAAGGACAAAAATTTAAAATATTTCTGAACACCGAATCAAATAAAAATGAAGTTGAAAAAAAATGAACCAAACTGAAATAGTTCGATTCGGTGTTCGATATCTACTTTTTAAAATTATAAATTAAAGAATTGAATTGAAATTTGATAAAATCAAATCAAAGAGCAGAACGTGCACTTTTAATCAACGCCTTAACAACATAAATCGTACTAATGAATGAGAAATAATTCTTTTTTTTTAAATATACCTTTAAATCCTCTCGTAATAGCACGAAGTCTCAACCACACACTCACATAATTTTTCTTTACCTGCACATCATGCGAACGCCAACAATTGAAATTACAATCAATCATACAATAAAAAAACGTAAATAAAAGATGCATAATATTTAATATTGTTGACCTACAAATTAAAAACTAATATCAAAGAACATAAAACTAATCTTCTCTTGAACATACTCTTTAACAATTAAATTGTGAATGTTATTCTATTATTTATTGGAAAAAAAGAATGCTCAATATATAGATGTACAATTTTTTTTCCTTTTAAGAAAGAGTTGATGAAACATGGAAGAAATCTAATCTAATTTGAGAAACTTTTTTCATAAAAAACTAATTATTATAGAAAATCAAGACAAACGAAACTTAAAAGAAAAGAAAATTAAGGACTCCTAATTAAATCAAAAACCATACTTAAAAGAAAGAAATTAGGTCGTATGCTAACTACAATCTGGCACTACTTATTTTTTTTCTTTTTGAGGTGGTACATGTTTTTTTTAGTAAAAATAGTTAAATAATAATTTGATAAAATAATAAAAAATCGTTTCTTATTACGTATTTAAAACTTTTTAAAATTTAATACTTATTAAAATTTTCTTATTCTAAGGCTTTTATATTTGTTTCTAGATTTTTCAAATCTTATTAAAATCAAATTTAGTTGTTTTATAATTCTTAAACTAATGGAAAAAGTATTAGTTGTCATTAATTCTGACGACTTCTAATAAGAAAAGGTTTTACCATAAATATATATTAATTAATTATTAACTTTTAAAAATTAGAAACAAATAGTGAAAAGACGATTTTGTCTAAAGCGAAAACTTTTAATGAAGGGCAAAAAGTTCAAACAACATTTCTAAGGCCCTTCACATTTTTAATATATTATAGATATAGATATAGATTAGAGATATAGATATAGTTATTGGGATTTGTATTAATTTGTTATTAATGAAAAAAATACTATAATTAAAGTCTCAAGAATATATCTATTTTCTGAATATAAAAATAATAATAAAAGTAATTAGAAAGTAGATTATAAGTAATATTTTTTTACATATAAAAAATTAAAATTATATATGTATTACGTCGGTTCGGTTTGATTTTATTTTTTCTAATACCAAATCAAACCAAGAATGATCGTTTTTTTTTGTCAACACCAAATCAATCAAACCAAATTATAAGTCGTTCCTTGGTTTGGTTTGATTCATCGGTTTGGTTTGATTTAACGGTTCAATTTGTACACCCCTAGTTGGGAGTGAGAAATTGGAATACATAATATGACCAAACATTTTTCTCTCCAAAAGAAAGTTTGAAAAATTGTATGTCTAAATCAGTGCTTTAAAAGGCGTGATAGGTGTGGTGAAGAGTTTTACATAGCACGAGTGAGTTGTAAGTCCCATGAATTTATGGAGCATGTATCTCATATCTTCAGTTTTATAATTTTACTACTAAGAAAATAAGTAAAACTAAGATTTTCAATAATTTTTCAAAAGTATTTAAATAATTCACCAATAATAGAGGAAAAATATTATGATTATTTCCTAGGAAAGTTGTTTTTTTTAGAAAAAATTATGGAAAGTATCATACTTAAAATTATAATTATAATAAATAGCAACACTTTTGCATAATTAAAGTTTATAGCAAGAGTAGCATTATTTTGCCCATTAACTAGACAAATGTCTGTTTTACTCCCACTACTTTACCTTTTCATATTTTCACTCCACTATCCCCCCCCCTCCAATATAGTCATATCCTCTATCTTTTTTTTTTCTTCATCTTATTATTTATCATTTTTTTTAATTTCTTTTTTGTCTTCTTTCCACTTTATTTTCTCTCTTTTATTTCTTTTTTTTTTCCTTTTTTTTTTCTTTATTTTTTTCTTTCTCATATTTGAAGATAATTATCTTCGTGATCTTTAAAATTTTGAAATAAAACATCACTACTGTTTTTTCTCTCTTTCACTCTCTTATATCTCTAATTTTTTTTCTTGTTAGGTTTTTTCCATCTTATTTTTTTATCGTTTTATTTTTTTTATTTTGATTTCTTTTTCTTTTTTTATTTTTTTCTTTCCACTTTATTTTCTCTTTTTTTTTTCTTTTTCATTTTTTTCTTTTTTGTTTTCTTTCTTTTTTCTTTCTCATATCTTTTTTTCTTTTCCTATTTTCGTTTTCTTCTTTTTTTTCCTATTTTTTTTGTTTCTTTTATTTTTACACTTCTATTTCTAGATTCTATTTCTTTCTTTTTCTTTTTCACTTTTTTTTTCTTTTTTTTCTTTTCTATTTTTGTTTTTTTTCCGTTGTTTTACTCTTCTATGTCTAACTTTTATTTTGAAAAGACAAATATGTATATCACATACACATATTTAAAAAATATACAAAATGTATAGCCATATAGATCTGGATATGCATTTACAGTACGAAACATACATATGTATCTGCATATGTATTTACAGAAATACATATCTCACTCTTATGTATATATAAACATATAAGACACAAAATCTCTTTAACAAAAAGGATAACTATACATATACATATAGGTAATCAAAAAATACATGATACATATCTTAAACAGTAAAAAATATAAATAAATACATATGTTATCATCTAGAATGACATAGAACAGTTCAAAGACAAATTCAACATCGTACAAAAATACATATAGATATGCATCTATATATACAAAATACAAATACATGCACATGCCCCCCAAAAAATTATAATACATTTGTGACATAATACATCTGCCTAATTGCACTTGAACTACACATTTCTTCTTGTTCATGCAGACACCACAAATATTCTTATGATAAAAAATCGTGTACTACTCCTTTGATAACATCGCCTTAATATATTCTTCAATATCATTGATTGTGTGTCATTCTATATGTGGTGCAAACCTTGGAAGTACTCTTGCCATGAATATATGATCCTGCAACTCCTATAGAACAAAATAATGACATGAATCTATATTACATGTACTTTTCACAATAATATAATATAAAATACATAGTATGCATATGTTTTCTTTACATAATATATATTAAATTACAAAAAAATACATATAACTCTACATATGTATTTACATAATACATACCTGATCCACATGTATATTACTATACCAAAAATACAAATATGACTCTGATATTTATTTACGAAATACATATCATATTCATATTAAACAGTAACAAACATAACTATACTATATATCTTCATATGTATTTGCGCAATACAAAGGTGACTAATATAAAATAAGAATATACATATGGATCAGGTATGTATTATGTAAATACATATGCAGAGCTATATGTATTCTGTACGATGTTGAATTTGTCTTTGAACTGTTCTATATCATTTTAGAGGATAACATATATACTTATTTGTATTTTTTACTGTTTAAGATATGTATCATGTATCTTTTGATTGCCTATATGTATATTTCTTTAGTTGTCCCTTTTGTATATACAAATGCATATTCATATGTATTTTTGTATAGTGTTAGATTTGTCTTTGAATTATTCTATGTCATTTTAGATGGTAACATATATACTTATTTGTATTTTTTACTGTTTAAAATATGTATCATTTATTTTTTGATTACTTATATGCATATGTATATAATTGTCCTTTTTGTTATAGAGATTTTTGTGTCCTATATGCTTATTTATACATATGTGTCAGATATGTATTTCTATAAATACATATGCAGATATATATGTATATTTTATACTGTAAATACGTATCCAGATATGTATGTCAATTAATTTTATATATTTTTTGAATATGTATATGCGATATAAATATTTTCCTTTTAAAAATAAAAGATAGAGATGGAAGAGTAGAAAAAATAAAAAAATAGAAAAAGACAAAAAACGAAAAAAAAAATCTGAAAAAAGAAGTGAAGGGGGGGGGGGGGGGAAGAAAGACAAACAAAAGTTAGAAATAGAAGTGTAAAATTAGAATCGAAAAAAATAAAAAAATAAAAATAGAAAAAAAGAAGAAGAAAATGAAAATAAGAAAAGCAAAAATTATATAAGAAAGGAAAAAAATAAGAAAATGAAAAATAAAAATAAAATAAAAAAAAAGAGAAATAAAAGAGAGAAAATAAAGTGGAAAGAAAAAAGAAATCAAAATAAAAAAGTAAAACGATAAAAAAAAGATGAAAAAAAACTAACAAGAAAAAAAAGTTAGAGATATAAGAGACTGAAAGAGAGCAAAAAAATAGTAATGATGCTTTATTTTGAATTTTTGAAGATCATGAAGATAATAATCTTTCATATTTGAGTTTGATTTAAAAAGGAAATCTACTAATTGAAATAAGAGTAATTTATGAAAAAGGAATCCACTACAGTAATTTATGAAAAAGGAAAAAGGAATTTACTGCTTCCTTATTTAACTTAATTGATTTGAGTAAAAGAAGGATAGTAAATCTTGTTGTACATGTATTTTTGTAGCAACACTTTTATAAAATACAAAATACAACTTGCTATTTTTCGTAATTATGAAACAGTTGCTATAAAAGTTCTAATTATAGCTATAAGTTTGCTACTTATGAAAATTTCTTTTTTTTTTTATTTATATATTCAGAAAAAATGATAGCATAAAGTATAAATATTATTACACTAATAATATAAAATATAATTTATAACAATTTTGTTTTAAAATAATAAAAATTAAAATTAATGCCCGAGCATATGCTTTTATACCTGTGGCCTTTCATTTGTGTTCCTAAGCATTTTTGGTACGGCCCGCCTCCAAAATGCCTTTAAAAACTCTGGTCCATATGGTTCTTAGTTCTTCTTTCTATATTGGATGAAATAAGAGTGATGAGTGTATGACCCGGGTCGGGCAAAATTGAACCGTATCTATAGTCTGGTTGTTCCAAAAACATCGTCGAGATAACTCAAAAAGAGAACAACCTCTCATTCTAGCACCGAGAGTGCGAGAAACGACCAGCCTTAGTAAGTCAACTCTAAAGGACACGTGGGGACCAATGTATCAGGTACTCAGATGCGTAAATGTTCCTTCGGAGACCTCTATCCGATCGGAAATATTTAGCTTACACTCCCCAACGACTCCAAAATATGGCATTCAGTCATTGGTCATGGTACGATAGGGATTGGGTAGCATTCTTCTATTGGTCACTGGTCAACTTTGTATTCTATAAATAGATGCTTCTTCCCAATTTTTAAGAATCCATATGATCTTATTTGATCTATCCGCCTCTAAGCAAGAAAATTCTTCAGTTTTGTCTCCAATTTTCTCTGTTTTTATATCTCCATTTAGTTTTTACTCTCTATTTATCAATATCGGTCGATGCTAACTCGTGGTTAGCAAATCTTGGTTATACGATCCACGACAACTCATATTTGCTCTCTAACTTTAGCTCGTTTATTACTTACGTTATTCTTGGTTTTTACTTGTTGTCTCACAAAATTTCACTGCTAACATGAAGCTAAGCCCATAATGCATGCTGTTGACCCAACTACAAAGTTAACTATCTCAAATCAATGTTAAATACCTTCCATTCATTTGTACTTGTCGATCCCACAACGTTCTACTGCCTTGATCTAGAATCAATTATCATTGTAAAACGAGACAAAAATTATCAGTTTCTTTTTAAGTCTTAAATATTGGTAGTTCAGAAATAGTAATCTTGATTTAAATAAATCATAATTAAAGGTGATTAAGTTATGACTATTATTTTTATTTTTGGGATAATTCATAAATTGACCTTGTAATCTTGTTTCAGCTAGATTATTGTCGATGTATATCAGCTAAACTAAAAGAATTTGCACTTTCTTTAAGAAAATAATCAATAAAGTGAATATATTACTCATGACTATTAGTTTTTCAAAAAAACTTACGAAATGATTTGGGGATTAACGGTTAATGTAATGGGTAAAATTGAAAAGAAAAAAATAACTTTTTTTTGCCATACTAAAGTGGACAAATAAAAGTGAAAGAAAAATTTTAATATTTAATTTTGATATAATAAAAAATAAAAGTAATAATATATTTTTACTATAATGGACAAGTAAAAGTGAATGGATAGAGTATTTAATTGTGAAGGACAGAGGCCAACTCATTTGATGGATTTTGTCTTTTATAGTTAAGATGAAGAGCTTAAGATCTCTAAGTAGCACATTATGTCTTGTTAGAATTACACCTCTCTTTTAAGAAACTTTTTGTGGCTCAGATATTCGATATTTATTTATTTTACTTGTCTACTAAAGAATTACTTTGTCAGATAATATTTGTAGTTATGTCCATTATGACTGATTTTCAAAAGAGTGTGTGAATTGAAAAATATTCTTCTTAACAATTTTATATTCGAATGTTGTTGTTCTATATCCGACTTTGAACCTGCAGAACAGTTAGTGGACAAAACAAGTTATAATTTGTAATAATCATACTTATGATTTTTAGCTATTGTTGTGCTTTGATCATTTCCTTGTTCGTAGTTGCTATAATCTTTTTATGGGTAGTGAGAATGGTTGGCATGGTTCCCGAAGTATTCAAAAGTAGTTTGAGTGAGTTTGATGTTTCTAGACACTAGGAAAGTGATTAATTTTCCTTTGGTCAATATTTTGTGATTCGAGCGCTGGATGTTGATTTTGTGTGTTCCATTAGATCAAGAATATTAATTTTGGGTTAGTAGCATGGTTAGTCTGAGTTCTGAGGCTTTATATGTCATTTTTACATCCTAAACGAGAAACTAGTTATAATAGCTTAAAAGAGGCTTTTAAGGGATAAATTATTGTAAATGACCTATTTCTAAAACTACGATGGTTTCATTGAGTAAGAAACATCAAAATTAGCCTAGTAACATATTCAAATTATATTTGTGGGGTCCCGAGTTGATTTTGAGGGTCTCTTCGGAGGATTTTAAATCTTTCCCTTCAGTATTTTTGTTGATAAATGGTAGTAACAAAAACTCTTCATTGAATTCATGGCCCCTAGTCGTGTTCATAGAGAAGAAAATTTGTAACACCCTAGATTTTTTCCTTTGAAAATTTCTTGAGTTTGGAGCTCATTGCTCAGACTACAGCTTACCTAATGAGTCATAAGGTCTCCTTAAGGACTGTAGGGATCATGTCGTAGGGTGACCAGTAAGGGTTACCCATGTTTCTATTATGATTACGATTGGGATTTCACGAGTCGTAATGACTCTTTACGAGTCGTAGGGTGCTTTCTGTAGTCAAACCAGTATAGGTGCCCAGTGGCAATGTTGTGGTTACGACTAGGACTCTATGAGTCGTAAGGTCCATGTACGAGTCATATAGTATGACTCGTAGGGTCAACAATGGGGATACCTTGGGACACTGCTCAAACTACGAGTCTAGGGGATGACTCGTAGTCAGTTGTTATGAGTCGTAAAGTGACCCGTAACAACTGGGCGATAAATCTTTAGTATTTCATTAAGGGTACTTTGGACATTTTCTCTCTTCACCAATTGTGACCACAACTATAAAACCCTTTTGGGACGCTCATCATCCATAATACATAATCAAACCACTCTTAAACTCTCTTAAGTCCCTAAGTCAAGAACAAGCTAGGGTTTTTCAAGGTTGATCGTTTAGATCTTCCAAGTGGTGATTTTTCTCTATAATTGTGATACTTTCAGGCTTGCACCTCTCCAATTAAACTTATTTTACTTAAAGCATGTGTTTAAATGGTTATTCATGTGGATTTGAATACAGATTTTGAATTGGGTTGAGGGTTTTGGAAGGATTGTTACTTGATTTGAATTTCCATGGTTTTAATGAATGTGTTCATGTTTTATTTATGTATTTTGAAACTCGTTGGGGTGCATGGGTATGGTGAATGGGATGGGGCTCGAGGTATTCCTCTAAATTGATGATTTTGATTTTGGAATTTGGTTTGGAAATTGTGTTTCCTCAACCCACTTGCATAGTTGGATTTAAAAATATTATTAATCAAGTGATTTGGTTTATATCCCTAAAACATTGCATTGTATAAACAGTTAAATGGATAAAAAGGATTTGGAAGTCCTTGTTGTCCATGTTTTTCTATTTTAAACTTAATTTAATGAACAAAGGAGGGGTCGTGGCATTCCCCATAAGTGGATGGAATTGGAATGGCATAATTATAAGCTTGCAAGAGTAATGGTATGGCGATACCTATGGTTGATGACTTAGCAGATAATTCGTTGCTTAAATAGATGAGTTATGTGACATTTGTTTTAATTGGTCTTAAAAAGAACTGTGTATCTCGCTGTGGAAGGTGGAGGTCCCGGAGGGACTGATATTAGAAACCACATTTACCGGGGTGGGGGTATTTATGACAGTGTTCATGGAGCACACTTATATATATATTTTTGATTGATTGGGGTTGAGGTATTCCCTGGCTCGTCCTTGGATTTTCCTGGTTTGTGCGGCTAACACGCACCGGGACTCTTTAAGTAGGGAAAGTTGGACCCATAAAACCCATAGGTGTCCTTAGGACGGTTAGAGCTACGCAGTCCGGATTAATGATTTTAAATCTCATATTAAACCATGTTTCCTTTCCCAAAATATCTCTCTCTCTCTATTTATATATATATGTATGTATGTATGTGAACATATACATTAAGTCTGGATAGGATTTCAAGTTGGCGCTATTTTATCCCTACCCTAAGTTACATGCTAGTGCTCACCCTTCTAAACTTCTCTAGATGTTGTATCCCACCCAATGTAGGGAACAGAGACACTTCTGCTTTTTCTGCGTAGTGATTAGGTAATTCCTGGATCGATTTTGAGTCATCTTAAAGTGGTGAGCTTCCATACTTCGGAAGACCCTCATTTTATGTTTTTGTTTTATTTTGTTTTGGACTGTTGTTTTTGGACTCTTTTTGGTTATAATCGAGGGCATGTTCCGACGTTGGTTGTTCTTGGATTTTAGAGGCTTTGTGGATTACTGTGGATTGGGATGGATGTTAAAGTTCTTAGATTTCTTTATGAGTTAGTTGAGTTGCCTATCTTGTTATATGTTCAAAACTTAACTCTATCTTGTTATATGTTTAAAATTTATTCGCTGATAGAAGTATTGTATTTCACTTGGCTAGGATACAGGGGGTGGTCTCCGGTCCTCAGTGAACTTGAGATACCTGTCACGGCTAGACCCTAGTTTGGGTCGTGATAAAGTTAGTATCAGAGTGAAGTTCATAGTTAATTGGATGTCCACAAAGCCGAGTCAAGTAGAGTCTCTTTTATAGATGTATAGTGTGCCACACTTATAAGAGAGAGGCTACGAGGCATTTAGAAATGTTTCTCCTTTCTTGTTTTCTATTTTTGGGATATAGAGTCTAAGGTCTTGAAATCTCCTCTAATTCCGTTTGTTTGCATTTCAGATCATACCTATCCGAAGATCTGATGCTTGTGGAAAATCCCCTATCCCACCTGAGGAAAATATGGATGGAACTCGTTCTACTTATGGAGTACAAACTCGGTCTAGGGCCCCTGCTCTTAACTACCCATGTGGAGTTCCACCAGTCCGTACTAGTCCTCCTCGGTCTTCTCGGGCTGATGATATTCATTCCCCACCGCCCCAAGGAGATATTTCTAATGCCAAATTCCATCGATCTATTCATCTGCTAGCTCGGTTGGTGACTTTTTAATCTCGCCAGCCTGACCATGTTGGTTCTGTTGCTCCATCTTCTGAGGTCACTAGAGTTGTCTAGATAATGAGGTTGAATCCTCCGACCTTTATAGGTTCTAAGGTTGAAGAAGATACTCAGGGGTTTGTTGATAAAATGGAGAAGATATTCATGGTGATGCATGCTACTGATGTGGAGGGTGTGGAGTTTGCCGCATATTAATTGAAGGATGTGCCATACCAGTGGTACAAGGAGTGAGGGTAATTGAGGGGTGACGATTCTGAGTAGGCTATGTGAGAGGAATTTTCTAGTACTATTCTTGATCGCTTCTTTCCTCAGGAGTTAAGGAAGGCTAAAGATGAGGAGTTTGTAAACTTAAAGTCGGGAAGGATGGTTGTAAAAGAGTATGCTTTGAAGTTCCATCAGTTCTCTCGTTATGCTCTAAAGTTGATGTCTAGTATGAGGGCAAGGATGAGGAAGTTTGCTTCGAGTTTGTCTCGAGACTTGGTACTAGAGTGTAAGGCAACAATGTTGACTAATGACATGGATATCTCTAGACTGGTGGTGTATATGTAGTAGGTTGAAGATGAAAAGAAAAAGAAAATAGAAATAAGAGAGAGGCAGAATAAGAAGTTTAGGTATTCAGAGCAGAGTGGAGGCCAGTAGAATAGTGGTAGAGATGGTAGGCAGTGGGGCAAAAAGAAGGCTTAGGGAAATTCTGGTTCTTATTCTACAACTAGTGCTCCGTATCCTAAGTCGTCAGACGATCATCGCCTTTAGGCTAACAGTGGGTTTTAGACCTAGGATGCCCAGACCCAGGCTAGTAGAGCTCAGTCAGCTCCATCGTATCCTCCTTACAGATTCAATGGAAAGATGCACGCAGTAATTGTGATGAAAGGAGGTATCTGTGTTTCAAATGTGGACAACCTGGTCATTTTTAGAGGAATAATCCGGCAACAAATATTTCTACTAGAGTAAATAAGGTTCCGGTTTAATTTCTTTAGCTCCTGCGCCAAAGGGTGTTACCTCTAGTACTAACACTGGTCGAAATTGTCTTTATGCTCTAGCCACCTGTCAGGAATCTGAGATGTCTCCTAATGTTGTTACAGGTATGATACAACTTTTCTCTCGTGATATATATTGTCTGCTTGATTTTGGGTCTATCCTTTCCTATGTGACCCCTTATATAGTTGTTCATTTTGTTTTTGATCCTGAGAGTATTCCTGATCCCTTATATGTGTCTACCCAGTGGGTGATTCTATTGTGGCTAGAAGGGTCTATAGGGGTTGTGTGGTATCTATTGGTGATAAGGAGACATTGGTGGATCTGATTGAATTGGATATGGTAGACTTTACTGTGATCTTTGGGATGGATTGGCTTCACTCATGCTATACTTCTCTAGATTTTTGGACCCATTTGGTCAGTTTCCAATTCTTAAAAAAAAAGATAAGGGAATGGGAGGAAAGTTCCTTAGTTCCTAAGGTAAGGTTCATTTCATATCTTAGAGTCTGGAAGTTGATTTCCAAGGGCTGTCGTACTATATAGTTTGGGTTAGAGATTCTAGCTCTGAGGTTCCCTCTGTACAATCTGTCCCTGTTGTAAATGAATTTCTTAAAGTGTTTTTTGGTGATCTTCCTGGTATTCCTCTCGATAGGAAAATAGACTTTGGGATTGATCTTCTATTTGATACCCTTCCTATCTTTATTCCGCCTTACAGAATGGCTCCGACTGAGTTGAAAGAAATTAAGGTGCAGTTACAAGATCTTTTTGATAAAGGTTTCATCCATCCTTGTATTTCTCCATGGGGTGCCCCTGTACTTTTCGTGCGTAAGACGGATGGTTCCCATCAGATGTATATAGATTATAGACATCTGAATAAGGTAACGGTGAAGAATAAGTACCCTCTTCCTAGGATATATGATTTCCTTGACCAGCTTCAAGGTTCTAGATGTTTTTGTTTTTTCTAAAATTAATCTTCGATCAGGTTATCATCATTTGAAGATTAGGGAGGCAGATATCTCTAAGATTTCCTTCCAAACCCGATAGGGTTATTATGAGTTTCTAGTAATGTTATTCAGGCTGACTAATGCTTCGACTGCATTTATGGACTTGATGAACCGAGTATTCAGACAATTTTTGGATTTGTTCGGGATTATGCTTATTGATGACATCTTGATATATTCTAAGAGCGAGGAGGATCATGCAGTCACCTTCGTATAATACTGTAGACTCTTAAGGATCAACGTTTATATGTCAAGTTTTTGAAGAGTGAATTTTGGATGAATGTCGTGACCTTCCTAGGTCATATTATTTTTAGTGAGGGGATAATGGCGGATCCATAGAAGGTTGAGGTGGTTAAGAAGTGGCCTAGAACCATGACTCCAATTGATATTCGAAGCTTCTTGGATTTGTCCAGGTATTATAGGAGATTTATGGAAAGTTTTTCATTTATTGCTTCTCCATTGACTAAGTTGACTCAGAAAAAGGTGCAGTTTTTATGGCCCGATGCTTGCGAGGGTAGCTTTGAGAAGTTGAAAGAATAAGTTGACTTCTACTTTGGTTTTGACCCTGCCCAAAGGTACTGATAGGTTTGTTATTTACTGTGATGTGTCTTGTGTGGGATTAGGCTGTGTCTTCATGTAATATGCTAAGGTTGTGGCCTATGCTTCTAGGCAGCTGAAAGTTTATTAAAAGAATTACCCAACCCATGAGTTGGAATTGGTGGTTGTTGTGTTTGCTTAGAAGATTTGGCATCATTACTTGTATGGGGTTCATGTTGATATCTATTTATATCATAAAATCTTGCAGTATGTGTTCACTCAGAAGGAATTTAGTCTCAGTCAAAGGATATAGCTTGAGTTGCTCAAGGACTATGACATGAGTCTTCATTACCATCCACGTAAAGCTATTATGGTTTCTGATGCTCTTAGCAGGTTGTCCATTTGTCTTTTGGATTTTGAGGATTGAGGTGTAATTGTAAAAAAGGTGGTGAAGTTATCTCTTGGTGAAAATGTGAAGGATAAATAGGTTTTGGACCCCATCTTGATGCAGATTAAGGATGATATGGGTCAGGAACAGGTCATGGAATTTGAGATTGGTAGAGATGGTATCTTGAGGTACCAGGGTAGATTATGTGTTCCTAATGTTGATGGGCTACAGGAAAAAGTTTTAAATGAGGCTCATGAGTTGGGGTATACAGTTTATTCGAGCTTGATGAAAATATATCATGACCTGAATGAGATTTATTAGTGGAACAACATGAAGAAGGATGTGGCTAACTTTATGCCTAAGTGTATGGTATGTCAGCAAGCGAAGGTTGAGCACTTAAGGCCTGATGACATACCCCAAGAGGTTGATTTGCCTATGTGAAAATGGGAAGTGATCAACATGGATTTTATTACTGGTCTTTCGTAGTCTCAAAATCAGTATTATTCAATTTGGGTTATCGTGGATAGGATGACTAAGTCAGATCATTTTTTGCCTCTGAGGACTACTTATAGTGAGAGGATTATACGAAGTTTTTTATTTAAGAGATTGTTAAGTTGCATGGTGCACCCATTTCCATTATATCAGATTGAGGTATGTAGTTATCTTCTCACTTTTGGAATTCGTTTCAGCAAGGCTTGGGCATATGGGAGAACCTTAGCACCATATTCCACCCTCAGATGGATGGAAAAGCAGAAAGGACTATTCTAACTTTGAATGATATGCTAAGGGCATGTGTGATTAATTTTGGTGGTAGTTGGGTAGATTATTTACCTCTCATTGAGGCCGCTTATTCAAGTATTGGGAAGGTCCTTTGGAGGATCTCTACAGTAGAAGCTATAGATCTCCTATTGGATGGTTTGAGATTGGTGAGACTAGGTTGTTTGGTCTGGACATAGTTCACTAAGCTATGGAGAAGGTGAAGGTGATTTGGAATAGAATTAAGATCGCTTAGAGTCGCCAAAAGTCCTATGCGGATATAACACGAAGAGAGTTAGAGTTTGAGGTTGGTGATTGTGTGTTCTTGAAGGTATCTCATATGAAGGGAGTGATGCAATTTTGGAAGAAGGGAAAGCTCAGTCCCCAATATATGGGTCTATACTCAATTTTAAGGAGAGGGGGTAATGTTGCTTATGAGTTGGATTTGCCTTCGAGTTTGGGTTCCGTTCATTCAATTTTTCATGTTTCGATGTTGAAGAAGTGCATAGGTGATCCTTTTTTGGGTGTGCCTATTGAGAGTGTTGGTAATTTGGATTCCTTATCTTATGAGGAAGTCTCGGTGGAGATTTTGGATAGACAAGTCCGTTGTTTGAGGACTAAGGATGTGGGTTCAGTAAAGGTTCTATGGAGGAACCAAAAGGTTGAAGAAACTACTTAGGAAGCTGAAGAGGACATGAATTCCAGATAACCATTCTTGTTCTCCGAATTAGACAATCATTCTTAAGGTATGTGTTTTCCTTATCATCTTTGTTTTTTGACTTTGTTAAAGGAAATGGTAGTTGTGTTTCAATATTAGAATTATGCTAAGGTATTCCTTGACTCATCATTCGGGGATGAATGATCCTGGGGGGGAGGGGTAATATAACACCATAGATTTTTGCCTCTGAAAATTTCTTGAGTTTGGAGCTCATTCCTCAGAGTACGACTTATCTAATAAGTCATAAAGTTTTCTTACTAATCGTAGGGCTCGAGTCGTAGGGTGACCAGTGAGGGTTTCCCGTGTTTCTATTATGGTTACGATTGGGAATTCACAAGTCGTAATGACTCTTTATGAGTCGTAGGGTACTTTCTGTAGTCAAACTAATATAGGTGTCCAATGTCACTGTTGTGGTTACGACTAGGACCCTACGAGTCGTAAGGTCTGTTTATGGGGGTCAACAGTGGGGATTCCTTAGGATATTGCTCAGACTGTGAGTCTAGGGGATGACTCGTAGTCAGTCGTAAGGTGACTCATAACGACTGGGCGGCAAATCCTTAGTGTTTCATTAAGGGTACTTTGGATATTTCCTTTTTTCCCCAATTCTGACCCATAACCATAAAACCCTTTTTGGACCCCCTCATTATCCATAAGACATAATCAAATGCACTCTTAAACTCTGTCAAAACCCTAAGTTAAGAACAAGCTAGGGTTTCTCAAGGTTGATCATTTCAAGCTTTCAAGGGGTGATTTCTCTCTATAATTGCGATACTTTCAAGCATGTACCTCTCCCCTGAAACTTGTTTTACTTAAAGCATATTTTTAAATGGTTATTCATGTGGATATAATATTTATTTTGAATTGGGTTGAGGGTTTTGGAAGGATTGTTACTTAATTTGAACTCCCATGGTTTTAATACAACTATTCATTTTTTATTTATGTATTTGAAACCTGTTGGGGTGCATGGATATGGTGAATAGGATGGGGGTCGAGATATTCTCCCAAATTAATGATTTTGGTTTTAGAATTTGGTTTGGAAATTGTGTTCCTTCAACCCACCTGTATAGTTGGATTTAAAAATATGGTTAATCACATGATTTGGCTTTTTTCCCTAAGCTATTGCATTTCCTAAATAGTTAAACAGATAAAAATAGTTTTGAAGGCCTTGTTGGCCATGTTTTTATTTTTAAACTTGATTTAATAAACAAAGGGGGAGGGGGAGGGGGTCGTGGCATTCCCCTTAGTGGACGGAATTGGTACAATATAATTATAAGTTTACATGTGTAATGGTATATCGATACATATGGTTGATACCTTATTGGATAATTCCTTGGTTACATGGATGAGTTATGTGAAACTTGTTTTAATTGGGCTTAAAGGGGGTTGTGGAAGGTGGAGGCCCCAGAAGGGATCGATACTGGAAACCATGTTTGCTGGCGTAAGGGGTCTTTATGGTTGTGTGCATGGTTCACACTTTATATAAATTTTTTGATTGGCTGGGGTCAAGTTATTCCCTGGATCATTCTTGGTTTTTCCTGGTTCATGCGGCTAACACGCACTATGACCCTTTCAGTAGGGGGAGATGGACTCATATAGCCTGTGGGTGTCTTTACGACGGTTAGAGATACACAATCTTGATTAATGATTTTAAATCTCATGTCAAACCTTATTCCCTATCCCAACATATATATATATGTGTATGTATGCATGTATGTGAACATGTACATTGAGTTTGGAATGTATTTTGAGTTGGCATTATTTTATCCCTACACTGAGTTACATGCTAGCTCTCACCCTACTAATTGTCTTCGAACGCTGTATCCCACGTGATGCAGGAAACAAAGACATTTTTACTTTCTCTGTGCAGTGATTAGGTGATTCTTGAATCGATCATGAGTCAGCATGAAGTGCTAAGATTTCATACTTCAGAAGACTCTTATTCCATGTTCTTGTTTCATTTTTTTTAGACTATGTCATGATAAATTACTGGTTATCATGGTTCCAGTAGGAGGATCGTGATCACGAAGGGTATGGGGTTTTGGTCATTACGAATGCGACGGGGTGACCTTGTTCCTGAAGGTTTAGTGGTTTTGGTCCTGGTCGGCTACTCATCGCAATCACAATGGACAACCAGTGATTGCGAAGGTTTGTTTTTGGTCGAGTATCAAACGCGACATAACTGACCGCGTTGGCGAAGAAATTTTCACCATTATTAGATTTTTGGAGCTTGGTTCTTGGACATTTCAAAGGAATTTTTTTATCAATATTGCATGGGTAATCTCTAAACTCTTAATTTCATCATTAACCATTGATTTCTTTACAAATATACCTTCAAAACTATAACTTGGATTTTTAGTCTTTTATCCCGTAAAGTCTTAAAATTTATTTTTCTTCGATTGCAAGTTCTATTTTAACTCATTTTTAGTTGGGTTTTCAGATTTATAACTCTCTCAGTATGTAAACATGATTCTTAAATAATATTCTAATTTTATCATTTTTTTTTATTCTAAGTCAATTTTTAAACTATTTTAGGATGCAAAAAGAAAGTAGCTAATATGGGTATCATTAGACTCATTTTGAGGTGTAGATAATATTTTTGATAAATTTGATCTGATACAAAGTCGCTCATAAAGGAAGACTTAATGTTGAAGAATTCAGGCTAAAGATCCGATGATTCGAGGTAGGTTATGACTTAACTTTCTTTAAACTGGCTGAGTAGTTATATATTCTTGTAAATTATTTTATGGATTGGGGATTTCATCATGAGGTTTATATTTTGAGTTAGTTATTTTATCATGTTGCTCATGTAGGTCCTATATGAGTATTATTATTGACTTGAAATATTATTATATTTTTGATATTCATGTGGGGCTTATGTGCATATTATATTTGACTTGAGAGACAATTATTATTATAGACTCGAGTGGAGGTTGGTATTGGTTTTGTTTGAGCATTAATTTCCTTCAATGATATTGTGATGTCCGAGTGAGGGCTTGATATTTTGGTGTCATACGTGATTATTCATTATTTCAGTACCATGCAATAATTTATATCATGAATTATTAACATATTGAGGAGATTTGTGCTCATTTAATACCATAATTGAATTGATTAATTATATAAATTATTTTGGATATGAGCATGCATCCCTATTTCAATTATCTATATATATGGTATTGGAACCATAAGGAGATACTGATTTTGAAAGAAAGTGAGTCACTTTATGAAATTTTTGACAGATGAATGTACTAGAACGGTTGATTGAGATATAAGATTGTGAACGGATATGGCTTGCAAACCCCTACAATGTCCTATTTTGGAAGCTTTATCTCAGAAGGTGTATACGAAGTGATATATTTTGAGTCCCTATAAAACTTCAATGATTTTATTTTTGACCCTCCTTCGCATGTAATGTTAATTTTTTAATTGAATTATGTTTAAGGATGTTAAAAGGGTAATTTGGGAAAGTTACAAAATTTCTTAAAAGGGTTTAGAGCTATTTTGGAACTCCGAGGCAGTGTGCCTTCATGATATCACCGTGCCACGGAGGTTAGCCTCTGCAATATTAGGTGGCATGGAGGTCAACCTCCACGATAAGGCCGTGCCATGCTAAGGTGTAAATTTTATTCAATTAATTTTTTCTTAACTTAGGGGTGAGGGACTTTTGGTCTTTTCACCCTTTTAACGACTTATAAAAATAAATGGGACCCTTTTACTCCAGTTTTCAAAGATCAACCTGTACTTTACTTATCTTTAACTTTACACCCAAGAAAGCTCAAGAATTTTTCAAGAAATCACTACTTCGATATCGTAACATCAAATTGACTTCAATTTCTTGTGTGTTTCAGGCATGTTTCTCTTCCCTAAACTTAAATTTTACATTGTGGCATTAATTGAATGGACTTTCATGTGATTTAATTATGGGTTTTGAAATTGGGTTGAGGGGTTTTGGTTGTTACTGATTAAATTACATATCCCATGTTTTGAATTGATTATTCATGCTTTAAATTGATGTTTTTGGGGACTGAATTGGTACAATATTTAGATGGTTGGAATGAAGGACATGGGTTTCCCCAAAATTGGATGAATTTTTTCTTGGAATTGGCATTAACCCCAACCCACTTTATAATCTTATTTTGAATATGGACAAATTGCATGCTTTAACTTGCTTTTGAATTCAATGCATTGCATTAATGGATAAATGCATATAAAATGGATATGGATGGCATTGATGGCCATGGTTTGGATTTTAATGGAACTTGGGAGTTCAATTTGGTTGTGTGAATTGGTTTGGCATAACTATATTAGCTTGCAAGCATATTGGTATGACGATACCAAGTGGTAAATGCTTGCAAGCATGGGTGACCTTAGGACGGATCGAGCTATACAGTCTAGGTTAATAGTTGTAAAAATCTCATGTTCATGACCCTTACACTATCCTGGTATCCTTTATATGTATATATGAATGTGTGCATGTAAATTTGACTGATTTTGGACATGGAATTATGTTATCACTTTCTGTGAGTTACATGCCATTTCTTATCCCACTGACCATCCTAGGATGCTGCATCATTTAATGATGTAGGGTCCAAAGAATTTTCTATTGATCCTGTGCAACATTAGGTAGTTGAGCACTGTCGTTGAGTTTTTGTGAAGTGGTGATCCTCCATCATTCGGAAGGCCTCATCATTTCATTATTCTTTCTTTATTTTCATATTACTTTTGGATTCTTTTGGGTCACAGTCAGGGGCATGTCCCGACTTAGTTGTTATTCTGATTTTAAAGGGTATTGTGGATAGTTGTGGGTTGGTTGGATATTGATTGACTCTTTTAGAGGGTATTGTGGATAGTTGTGGGTTTGTTGGATATTGATTGACTCTTAATTTTTATAGAGTTGTCTATTCATCTTTTATTATTGTTTAATTGGCTTCTGCATTGGTGTTATATTATTATTATTGTGCTCATGAGGTTGGGTTAAGGAGGCGGTCTCTGATCCATGGTAGACTTGAGATACCTGTCAAAGCCAGGCCATGGTTCGGGTCGTGACATATATAGACATTACATCATGGCCATTGCATTGGATTGCACACTTACATTTTTCATGTGTTTAATATTGTGTATTTAGCCTTTTTTATTATATATACTCGTGTGTAATTGAATATATTATACTTCTAGAACTATTAGAAGATACGGTTTGAGCCAATATTAGAAACTTTTCTGGATGCAGGTGGAAGTGTGTTGATAATATTGTTTACTTGTTTAGTTTTCTACTTTTCTCAGTCGGCCTATGATACCCACAAAGTATAAGTGGACTATACTCACTCCTACTTTTGTGCCCTTTTGATGCAAATTCCAGTATGAGTGCGACCCACAATAGCTGATTTATGTTGATTTAGAGCCGATTCAGAGTTTTGGTAAGCTTGTCACTTATAGCATTATTCCATTTTTTTAATCTTTTATGTATTTACTTGTATTTAAAGACAGAGTTTTAATATCAGATTTCAGTATTGTCTTTATGTGTTCTTTATACTTATCACACCAGGTTTTGAGATTTGGTTGTACTTTATTCAAATATTTTAGATTTATGATCATATACTCTAAATTTATTCTAGAAGTCTCTTATTTGGTTTATTTTCTCTCTTTCGTACTTCATATTCTTTGTGGCTTTTTGGCGTACCTACCATGAATGGGTTGGGGTAGGTGTCATCGCGACCTTGTATTCTGTCATAACTGAACTAAAGTAAATACAAAAAAATATATATGATACAAAAATATAAGTTTATTTGGATCATCGGCGTGATATCCAACCTCTTAGGTTACAGGGGTCTTCTAGTAACTTTGAATGATTGAAGTGTTGATTAATGTTAATGCATAGTAACTTTGAATGATTGAAGTGTTGATTAATGTTAATGCATGTACTAATCACTCCTATTGAATTGATCAGATTTAGTTCTTGGTTTGTCACAACCCCTACTGATATAGCTACTTACTCTTCTTTCTTTTGTAAACACTAATAACCTATTATAGAATCCATTATAGTGCTTAGATATAAAAGTGTATATGAGATGCTCTGATGTTAGGTGGATTTATGCACCTAAGTGTCATTATCTATACGTATTTAGCCTACTTTTGAGGACCTCTTGTGCGTTTAAAGAGTTGTTAATGCTAAAACTGGGCATCTATATATTAAACTACTTGTTTATAGTGTTTAAGGTGTGTTCAAAATAGTTTGTAGTCAACTTGGTCACTTGGAGTTTAGACGAGAAAATTAGTATTACTAGTTTGAGCTATGTGTTGTTCTACTTAATCTCGATGAATTCTATTATGTTACATTCTCTAATTCGTGGTGTTTGATGATATACGATACCATGTGAGATCTTAATATCAATATTCAGGAGCATACCAAGGTCTAATGAAGTTGTAAAGACACCCACGATGTGAGGAACTCAAACACAAAGAAAGGAGTAAATGATGGCAAAACCAGGAGTTTTTTAGGCCAAGGGCGCGCCATGCCCTTTAGCCTATGAGATATGGGCGTTCCATTCCCTATGACTCAAAAAAAATTTGCGGAAATAGTGTATATCCACATTAATGGCATTCCATGCCCCTAATGCGGAGCAACATGGCGTGTCATACCCAAGCCACCAAAACGGGCAAACTCTTTCCTAGTATAAACAAAACACTTTGTTCTTATTGTATAGGTATTGGACGACTTTTGGGGATGAAAATACACTTAAGGAGGATTCAATTAAGGTTATTTATATTTGATTTAGTTTACAATTGGTTTTTATACATGAATTTCTTTCTTGTGATTCGTTATATGACGATGAGTGACTAAACACCCTCGTCTAGGGTTGAGGCCGAGAACATGAATACTTATGATTGAAATTGAGTTGGTTTATTGTTTATTATCATGTTTAGTCGTTCATGTACTCTTATTCATACTGTTCTACAAATTCGTAACCCTTAGGATAAACTTATATTTCTATTGTGGTCTTGGAAGGAGGAACAATAGATAGATCGTGGGATATATGGAGAGGGATCTTAAACATTCAAGGAATTGAAGTTAGGATTTGCGTTTAGGATAGGAATATACCTAATTCACACTATTTGGTTCACATATGGTATGAAACATAAATGCGTTTAACTTATTTATCGCATCCCCACTCAATGATTTAGTTGTGGGTTTAAGTTAGATAGACGATTAGAGCCTCAGATGACCATAATCATGCTATCAACCCCGTGAATCAACTACCAAGATAATTAACTAAAATAACTTGATTGTATAGCTAAGTATGAGTGTTAGAAGTACCTTGACCCTAGATTTCTCCCCATTATTAGTTCCAACACCTTACATTATAGAGTTATTTACAGTTACTTTTGAATCAGTAATCTTAAACTTCATTGGTTACACTTGCACTTGTTTAATCTCAGTAGTGAATTCAAAATTGCATTTTTGTTAAACCAAGTCCCTATGGTTCGACATCCGTCTTGATAGTGATACTTTACTACTTGCACGACCACGTACACTTGCGTGTGTGCTAGGATGTTCATAATCAAATTTACAAGGCGAGTTAAGGTTAATGCATTTATCAAGCCACAAATCCATCAATTTAGGGTAAAGCTATGTCCCCCATTACAACCATTAAAATCATGCACCAATTTAGTCCCAAAACCATAAATTAAATCTTGAATAATTATTTAAAACATGGGAAATACAGTTCAAGTAATGACCATATAAAACCCTCAGCCCAATTTCAAATCCAACCATTAAAATAACATGAATAATGATTAAATATATGCCATAATGTAAAAATACATGTTAGGAATGAGAAACATACCTAAAATATAGAACAATTTGAAGAGAATTTGTTGTTTTAGAGCATGGATGTTGAATTCCTTTTAAAACCCTTGATCTTTCTTGGGTTTTGAGTTTAAGAGAGAAAGAAAGGAATTTGATATTTGAAAATTGAAGAAAAAATGTCAAATATATTTTTAAAAGTCGTACGAGGGGTAAAAAGACCAAAAGCCCCTCACCCCAAGTAAAAAAAACAAAAACTGTGCGAAATTAACATAGGAGCGTAGCACGCCCTTATCGTGGAGGGTAGTCTCCGTGCTACGCCCTTATCACGGAGGCTAACCTCCATGGCATGCCACTATCGCGGAGGCTTACAACATTGGTGTCCCAAAATGACTCCGAACCCCTTCCAAAAATTTTGACACTTTTCCAAAACACCCCTTTAGCATCCCATAACACAATTCAAGTCAAAAATTAACATTACGTATGTGGGAGGGTAAAAACTGAAAGAATTGAAATTTTATGGGGTCTCATATTATCCCCACCCCTCCATGATAATAGTGATCACCCAATGAAATCAAAGGACTTAAAAATATGACAAGAGGTAAACAAAACTCATACCTTAAGCACTTTTATCCAATCCGCAGGTACAAGAATGAATACTTGGTTCTCATATCTTCTTCAGCTTCCCATGTATCTTCTTCCGCTTTTTGATTTCCAAAGAACCTTTACTGAAGCTACATCTTTGGTCCTTAATATACGAACTTGCCTATCCAATATCTGAACCGGGACTTCCTTTTATGACAACGAATCCGCAACAACAATATTCTCAATGGACACTATTAAAGAAGGGCCATCCACACACTTTTTAAAAATAGACACATGGAAACCAGGATGAACCAAAGCCAAGCTCGCTAGCAAATCTAACTCATAAGAGACATTTCCAATTATCCTTAAAATATGATATGTGTCAATGTAACGATGACTGAGCTTCCCCTTCATCCCAAACATCATGACTTCTTTCATGGGAGACAACTTTAAAAATACCCAACCACTTACTCTAAACTCTAACTCTCTTCGCCTCATATCCACATAATACTTTTGGCAACTTTGAGTAGTCTTAGGTTTTTCTCTAATCACCTTCCTCTTCTCTAAGGATTGGTGAACCAAGTCAGGGCCAAACAACCTAGTCTCACCTACCTCAAACCATCCAATGGGAGACCTGTACCTCCTACGATAAAGAGCCTCAAAAGGATCCATTTGGATACTAGAATAATAACTGTTATTGTATGAGAGATCAATAAGAGGCAAATAGTCCACCCAACTTCCTTTGAAATCAATCACAAAGGCCCTTATCATATTATCTAAAGTCTAAATAGTTCATTTCATTTGTCCATCCTTTTGAGGGTGTAAAACGGTGCTAAGGTTCACCTGTGTATCCAAACCTTTCTAAAACAAACGCAAGAAGCGAGATGAAAACTATGTACCTCAGTTTGAAATGATGGACACTAGTGCTCCATGAAACTTAACAATCTCCTAAATGAATGACTTAGCATAATCCTCTCCTGAATAGTTAGTCCTCACATGCAAGAAGTGAGAAAACTTAGTCATTCTATCCACAATGACCAAAATGGAATTATACTGATTGAGAGATCATGGAAGACCTATAATAAGATCTAAGTTACTCATCTCATACTTCTACATAGTCAACTCTATCTCTTGAGACATGCCACCCGTCCTTAAATATTCTACCTTAACTTTCTGATAAACCATACACGTAGCCATAAAGTTTGCCACACCTCTCTTCATATTATTCCACCAGTAGATTTCCTTCAACTCACACATTTTAGTCAAAGCCGGATGAACAATTTATCAGGACTCATGAGCTTTGGTCAAAATCTTTTCCCACAACCCATATACATTTGGAATGCACAATCTTCCTTGATATCTCAAGATGCCATATCCACTAATCTCGAAAGCCATAACCTTTTGCTGACCCATACCATCCTTGATTTGCAAAAGTATAGGATCCGTAAACTATTTATCCTTGACCTCAATACCAAGAGATGACTTAACCACTTCCTAGACAAACACTCCACTATCCTAAGAGTCCAAAAGATGAACTCCCAAATTATCCAGCCTTTGAATATCCTTTACCAACCTTCTTTTCTCCTTCTCAATGTGAGATAAGCTCCCCATATACAACCTTCTAAGAGTATTAGCAACAACATTAGCTTTACCTGGATGATAATGCAAACTCATGTCATAATTCTTAAGCAATTTGAGCCACCGCCTTTGCCTGAGATTTTGTTCCTTCTGTATAAACATATACTGAAAGCTCTTATGGTCTGAATAGATATCCAGAAAAATAATAGCACTAAATTTTCAAAGCAAAGACCACAACCGCCAAATCTAGGTCATGAGTCAGTTAATTTCTCTCATAAACCTTAAACTACCTAGAAGTATAGGATACAACCATACCATGCTACATCAACACACAACCCAGTCCCACACGAAATGCATCATAATACACAACAAACCCCTCAGTACACTCGGGTAGGGTCAAAACAGGAGCATAAGTCAACTTATCCTTTAAATTCTCAAAACTACCATCATAAGCATCTGACCACAAAAACTTAACCTTTTTCTAAGTTAACTTCATCTGCGGAGTAATAATAGCTGAGAAACTCTTCATAAACCTCCTATAATACCCAACTAAGCCCAATAAGCTCCTAATATCGGTTGGATTCGTAGGTCTATTCCATTTTATAACTGCATCATCTTTCTATGGATCTACCTTGATCTCCTCATTAAAAATAACATACCTGAGAAAAGTCATAACACTTAGACAGAATTAACACAAAAAATTTAGCATACAATTTCTGGTTCTTAAGAGTTTACAACACCATTTAGAGGTGATTGGCACGATCCTCCTCACTTTTGGAGTACACTAATATGTCATTAATGAAGACTATAACAAACAAATTTAGAAACTTCCTAAACAACCAATTCATGAGATCCATGAAAGAAGTCAGAGCATTAGTCAACCCAAATGACATAACCAAAAACTCATAATAGCTATAAAAAGTTTGGAAAGCAATCTTGGGAATATCAACCTCCCTAATTTTCAATTGGTGATCGCTCGAATGGAGATCAATCTTAGAGAAACACCTAGCACCCCGAAGCTGATCGAAAAGATCATCAATTCTAGGAAGAGGATACTTTATTCTTCACTATAACCTTATTCAAATGATGATCATTTATACACATCCAAAGAGATCCATCTTTCTTTCATATGAAAATTAGAGGAGCGCCCCACGGAGAAACAGTAGGACGAATAAAGCCCTTGTCAAGAAAATCTTTCAATTGCTTCTTAAGTTCCTTTTGTTTAGTCGAAACCATCCTATAAGGAGAAACAGAAATATGATGAGTATCCGGTAGAAGATTAATCCCAAAATCTATTTCTCTTTTGGAAGGAATTCTGGAAAGATCATTAACCTGAACTAGATGATACAAACACCCCTTGGTGATCATTTTTAAGCTCTGGTATAAGAAACGAAACCTCTATTTGGGTACTAAGGAACTTCCCTCCCATTAAACCACTGGTTCATTAGGAAAATCAAAACTAACGTTTTGGGTCCTACAACCCAGAGAAGCATAACACGAATGAAGCCCATTCATCTCCAAAATAACATCAAAATCCACCATATCAAGTTTTATAAAATCTACCTATGTATACCTATGAAAGATAGACACCATACAACCCCTATAGATTTTTCTATCCACAATAGAATCACCCACCGAAGTAGACAGAGAAAAGGGGTAGAAAATATTTTCAAGACTAAAACCAAAGTGCACAACCATATAAGGGGTCACATAAGATAGGGTAGAATCTGTATCAAGTAAACAATAAACATCATGAGATAAGAACTATAATATACCAGTGATAATATCAAGGCATGACTCAGATTCCCGATAAGTAGCAAATGCATAAATATAATTTGGACATTGCCGGTACCAGAAGTGGAACCCTTAGGTGCAGGAGACGAAGAAGTGTGTAACACTCTTAAATTTTAAGCATTTTTACTTTCATCCTCCCCTTGATCGAAATATCAATTTTTGACTTAAATTGTACTTAAATATGTTAAAGAGGTATCCCAGAAGAGTTTTAAAATTTTCAGATGAGGTTTTGGGTCATAGAGGTAGTAATCTACCACGATATCGATATGCCACAGAGGCTGGTTTACTCAATAGCCTCCATGACATGGAGGCTGGTCTATGCGTTAAGGTTCATAGCACGGAGGTTAGTCTTCATGATAAAAATTCAGCTGTTTTATTCTATTTTAATTGGGATGAGGGGTAATAGGTCCTTTCACTTATACCTGACCTTTAAGCACTAGATGATCCAATTATTATCAGTTTTCATGATATAAAGGGCTATTACTTCACTTCTAAAATATCCTCTCTCAAATTTTGCCTTTCAAGTCAAGGCTAGAGTTTCAAGGAGGTGGTCATCTAGGGTTCTAAGGGTGTTATATTCTTCAAAATTCTTGGTAATTAAGGCATGTGCCTCTTCCATGTACTTTTATTTTATTAATGGCATGAAAATTAGTTTACTATTCATGGTTTTTATATTGGGTTTTGAACTATGGGTTGAGGGTTTTGAATGTATTTGTTTTAAATGTTTCCAATGATTATTATTGAATTGTTATGCATTGAATTGATGATTTATGAACTCTTTGGGTGCATAGGGATGGTGAATGAATTTAGGGTTACAGTGGATCCCCAAAATCAATGGTTTCGGTATTGAAATTGATAATAACCTCAACCTACTTGCATAATTGGCTTTGGGATATGATTTATCACTTAGTTTGGCTATTATTTTTGAAACCTTGCATTGCATAAATCATAAATAGAATATGAATTTAATTAGTTTGGTTTTCAAATGGTTTTGGAAAGGCCTTGGTGGCCATGGCTTTGGTTTTTAAATTGGAAATTGTGGAGTCAATTTGGTTTAATGGTTTTGTATGGCAAAAAGAAATAGACTTGCATGCTCTAAACTTTGGTATGATGATACCAACAATGAATGACTAATTATAAGAATCCTTAGTAAATGGGTGGGAATGTGTAAATTGTTTTTAATTAGTCTCAAAGGGGATTGTGTAGCTAACCGTGGAAGGTGGAGGTCCCGGAGGGACCGATACTGGAAACTCACGTTTGCTGACGTGAGGGTTGGTCTTAGTTAATATGTTCTTATGTCATACTATATATATTTGTATCAAGGATGGTGAAGGGAAAGGATTCTTCAACTTTCTACGATCACTCCAATCGTGTGGCTAACACACACTTGGGCCCTTTCAATAGGGGGAGCTGAACCCATCTATCCAGTAGGTGTAGGTAAAGGATGGTTAAGATACACAGTCTAGGTTAAGGTTTTACTCTCATCCTTCCTTGTTCCTTTTCCTGATATGTGGCATGTATATATGTATATATATAGTATTGCTTATGGTGTTGTGCAATGGTTTTAATGGCTTTTATATTACGAATTATGGCACTATTTTATCCTGTATATCTGAGTTACATGCTAGCGCTTCAACTGTTAACCGTCTTCAGATTCTATGACCTCACATAATACAGGAACTGGCCATACTTCTACTCCTCTTACACAGTGATTAGATAGTTGGGGGACAACTCAGGTGTCAGATATAAGTGGTGAGTTTCCATCCTTTGGAAGACCATATTTCATGCTTTGGATTTCCTTATGTTTGATTTTTCATTTGCATATACCGACCAAACTATCTTTGGTTCTATTAGAGGTTTTGTTGGACAATAATGTGGGCATGGGTATTGTGGTTGGTTTTTGGTGTTGATCCTTTATAGGTTCTTTAAGATTTCCTCTCATATTTTGTTTTATATTGGTATTCATCCGCTGCTAGGTGTATTTTATTATATTAGATTAGGCTAAGGGGGTGGTATCCGGTCCTTGGTGGACTTGAGTTTACCATCATGGCCAGTCCTGGTTTGGGTTGTGAAAAAGTGGCAACCAGTACCTTAATAGCTCCAGTGGAAACTCTAGCCAAAGGACATTCTCACAGCATATGCCCAAGTTGTCCACAATTACAGCACTAATTCTTCCTCTCCTCATAATATCCATGGTGATGCTGCCCATAAAAATGGCATGGAGGATAAGGTGGGGCTGATTGAGCTCCACTGGTCTGGGACTAGGAAACCTGTGTCTTAGGACCACTGGTAGCCTAAAAACGACAATTACCTAAAGGCTTAGGATAAGGAGCACTGGTTGACGAATACGAACTTCCCTAATTTTTCTTATTAGTCCACTACCTATCGTATTGCCCATTATTCTGTTGATTCGCACCCTACTTTGCATATCTAAACTTCTTACTTATCCTTTCCTCCTATATATGTATGTCTTTTTTTCTCATCCTCCACCTACTGCATATAGACTACCAGCCTGGAGATGTCCATATCATTATTCAACATAGCAGACTTACACTCCAACACCAAATCATGGGATAACCCAGAAGCATATTTCATCATCCTAAATCTCATATTAGATACTAACTCTAGGGCATAATGATATAGTTTCTGGAATTTCATAGCATACTCCACACTTATCTTACCTTGCTTTAAGTTCAAAAATTCTTTTGCCTTAGATTCCCTTAACTCCTAAGAAAAAAAGTGATCAATAAAAGCACCTAAAAAGTCATCCCACTTAGCCGGTTTATCATCATCACCCCTTATCACTTTCCACTCCTTATACCACTGATAAGCCATATCTTTCAACTAACAGGTAGCAAACTCCACACCCTATGAATTAGTAGCATGCATAACTCTAAAAATCTTCTCCATCACCTGAATAAACCCATAAAGATCCTCCTCAACCTTAGAGCCTATAAAGGTTGGGGGATTCAAACTCATAAAATGGCTAACCCTGGTGACCTCAAATGAACTAACAGCAGAACTAACATGATCAGACCAACGAGACAGTGATGCTACCACCTTAGTAAGCATATAAATAGATTAACGGAACTCCACATTAGAGATATCTCCCCGAGGTAACTGAATATAAGTATCACCAGCCTAGAAGGCTTGAGGAGGACTAGTAGGGACCAGTGAAACCCCACGTGGAGTAGTATAGTCAGGAGAAGGGACCCTAGACTGAGTTTGCACTCTGTAAACAGGAAGAATTTCCTCCATATTCTCCTCTGGTAGGAAAAAGGCTCCAATAGAGTTCCGATAACCGTTAGATCTTCGGGGAGGCATGATCTGAAATATGAGCAATCTAGGAGTTAGATAAATTTCAAGATAACTAGACTTTATAACTTAAAATAGAACACAATAAAGGGAAATATTCCTAAAGGCCTTGTAGCCACCCCCTTATAAGTGTGGCGCTCTACATACCCATAAAGGGGACTCTACTCGACAAGGTTTTATGGATACCTAATAAACTTGAACCGTGCTCTGATACCAAGCTTTCCACGATCCAAACCTAGGACTGGTCATGATGGGTATCTCAAGCTCACCGTGGGTCAGATACCTCCCGTTATCTTTAGCTCAAGAGCACATAAATATAAATAATGAAAGTTAACCAAAATAACAATGAGAAGAATGGATAAGTTAAATGAAAATTCTAAGAATTCAAATAAACAACCATCCCACACTTGTCCACAAAAACCTCTAAACCAAGAATATCAAAGGAAAATCCAAATAAAATACTAAGACAATAAAGAAACCAGGGAGATGATAGGGCCTTTTGAAAGATGAAGGATCTCTACTTCATAGAAGATCCACAGGAATACTGAGTCACCTAACTCTGCATAGGAACAACAAAAAACCCTTTGAAACCTACATCATGAAACAATGTAGAATACAATGACAGTTAGTAGGGAAAAAACTGACTTTTATCTTAGGGGATAGGGATAAAACAATGCACTTACCAAAATTGAGTCATAAACCATATGCACCACATTTATATACATATATATAGGGTGGCGGGATAGGGACAAGGGCCATGAACATGAGAGTTTAAAGTATTAACCTGAACTATATAGCTTGATCTATCTTAAAGGAACCCATTGACTATATGGGTCCAGCTCCACCTGATGGAAGGGCCTCAGTGCGTGTTCATGAATTGAGAAAAATTAAGGAAAGGCTAAAGATACCAAGGCTATAGCCCTCCCAATATATATATATATATATATATATAATATGCACTAAGCACACAACCACATGTACCCCTAACACCAGCAAAAATAGTTTCCAGTGTTGACCCCCCACAAGACCTATACCTTCTAAGCTACACAATTCTCTTTAAGACTAAATTAAAATAGTTGCACATAAATCAACCATTAACTTAGGATTATTTCATTAAGGCACTTACCAACTTGGTATCTTCATACCAATATGTTTGAAAACTTATATAATTAAGACAAGCCAATCCATGTAACTATTTGACTCCCAAGTTCTATTTAAAATCCAAAACCAAGGCCAATAAGGACATCCAAAACCATATTCTTTCATTTATCCTATAATACACTGCAATGGGTTCAAAAGACAAATTAAACCATGTAATTATCCATATTCATAATCAAGTTTACAAGGTGGTTTGACGTTAATGCAATTTTCAATGCATAATTCCATCAATTTGGGGAAACCCATGTTCCCCATTCTGACCATTAAAATCATGCACCTATTCAGCCCTAAAACTATAAATTAAAGCATGAATAAATAATTTAAAACATGAGAAATATAGTTCAAGTAATAACCATCAAAAGTCCTCAATCCAATTCAAACCCAATAATTAAAATCACATGAGTAATAATTAAATATATACCATAATGTAAGAAATACAAGTTAGGGATGATAAACTTGCCTGTATTATAGAACAATTTGAAAAGTATTCAATGTTTGGAGCTTGGATAGTGAATTCCTTGTAAAACCCTTGAGCTTTCTTGGGTTTTGAGTTTAAGAGAGAAAGAATGGAATTTGATCTTTGAAAACTGAAGAAAATGGGTCAATTTTATGTTTAAAAGTCGTACAAGGGGTAAAAATACCAAAATCCCCTCACTCTAAGTGAAAAAACAAAAATTGGGCAAAATTAAAATAGGTGCATGGCACGCCCTTATCGTAGAGGGTAGCCTCCGTGCCATGCCCTTATTATGGAGCTAACCTCCATGGAACTCTACTATCACAGAGGCTTACTGCATCGGAGTCCCAAAATAATCCTAAACCCCTTTCAAAAATTACTAAACTTCTTAGAAACACACTTTAACATCCCATAACATAATTAAAGACAAAATTGACATTACGCATGCGGGACGGTAAAAAATAAGTTGGTTGAAATTTCATGGGTCTCACAGACCAGTACCACCATTCCTTCAAAGGCTTAAAAATGATAAGGAGGATTCATATTTTAAGAAGTTCTTTGACATATTAAGAGAACTTCATATTAAACTCCCATTGTTAGATATTTTGCAGGGTATGCCTAAGTATAGTAAGTACTTAAGGAACATGGTGACCAATAAGATGAAGCTGAACAACATAGAGATGGTGGCACTTACTGAGGAGTGCAGTTTAGTTATGGTGAGTAAGATATTGAAAAAGCTTATGAATTTTCAGAGCTTTACCCTTCCCATGTAAATTAGTGATATTAATGTGGTATATGCTTTGAGTCACTTAGGGGAGAGCATAAATTTGATGTCTTTATCTGTTTTTAATATTCTTAGATTGGGAAAGCTGAGGCTATGTTCTATGGTACTCCAAATTGCAGATAGAACAAGAGTGCATCCTAAATAAATCATTGAAGATGTCCTTATTAAGGTTGCTATGTTCATTATTCTACTAATTTTATTATTCTTGATTATGATATTGATGATAGGGTATCAATCATACTGGATGTCCATTCTTGGCAATGGGAGAAACACCATTTGATGTTAGAGAGGGTACTCTCACATTGAGACTAAATAATAAAAAGGTGATCTTTGAGATATACAGACCACTCAATCAACCTTTTCACTATAAGGATTTATGCATGATCACGTCCATGAAAATAGAAGAGTATATGGTGAAGGAGTGTAAATCTCTATTGATATCTTTGGACTATCTCATAGAGTGGCCTAAACTGCCAATTATATGTTAAGATGAAAAATTTAAAAAAGAGCCTGATAAGGCTAGTGTTGAAAAAGATGCAGACCTTGATAGTAAGAACTTAAAAAGTTAGAGAAGAGTAAGAATATGGCCTCCAGTAGGAGGAAAAAGTTGAAGAAATACGACTGAATGTATTAATATGCGTAGTATCGCAACACTAAATTAGACGCTACTTGGGAGAAAATCCTAGTTAAGATAGGTATTTTATTTTTCTTCTTTTTTTATTTTAGATCACTATTTTTTTTGTTTTCCTTTTTGAGTAACAAGTTGAAGGAAAGTCTGAGTATCAGAAACCCAAGATAGAGAGCATGTCAAAGACTGGGTGTGGAGTCCATCAGACCTCATTGATGATTAAGATGCTACTAGCTAGGCCTAGTGTAATGATCCTCCAGATCATTTTCTGTATTTCCACTCAGTATCACCATTTAGGTATTTTCTGTAGCAGCCTTAAGTCATTTATGACTTGCTAAAACTAACAGTTCGATTATCGAGCATTTCATTTAACTTTTCAAGTTGATTCTCTATTTTGAAGCCTTCGTAGGTTCAAATTGACTACAGGATGAAAAATTTAGTTAAACAATCTCATATACTAATTCTTATAGTTTTAATAGATCAGAAATATTTATTTTAGGTTGGGTGGACCCTTATTTTGGGTCTTGAGGCTCTAGGACTCATTTCACACTATTAGCCAGAAGTTAAGAAATATGGCAAGTGGGTGTGGGATCTACTTTCTATTGAAACGACCTCAGATGGAATTTAGACTGTGCCATTAAGTTTAGAATATCAAATTCATTGGATTGCATAGTTTGTTAGCGTATATGTGATTTCAGATGAATTCCTAGGGGTTGGCGGAGACTCGAAACATTCCAACTCTCCAGCTAATGCAAGGAAATCTAGTGCAACCGCTAAAGAGACCTTTTGGATGCCCTTGCGGAGGGTGGTTTAGAAGACTTGACCACCTCAGTAAATGCCGCTTTAGTAGCTAATTGGCTGCTAAAGCTCTAGTCACTTTAGCGCCAACTGACCACTTTAGTGTCCTGCCATTTAGTGGTGAACCACTTTAGCGGTCAGCTAGGTGCTTTAGCATTGACCTCTAAAGTGGCCTAGCGTCTGATTTAGCGGCATCCACGTACATAGTAAGGGTATAAGTAACCCACTTAGCTTGATTTTCATCATTCTTCTCTCTTTCCTTAGAATATTGAACCCTAAAAAGGGGGAACTCTTGGGAACGTCAATTATAGATGGTTTTGGAGCTTAGTAAAGTTTATTTACACGTTCCTTATTTGAATTTGTTGTAAGTTTCCATTATTTTCATGATTTAATTCTCCATTCTTATCTAAAATCTCTGAAAGCTTGGTGGATTTATTTTAGCACCATCATAGCTCAGTATTTACTTATTTTTATGGGTAAAGATTCCTTGAGACTAGAGGAATGTTGTGCTAGTTTTAAAAGTGTGATTTCACAAGTGGGCCCCATATGGGATTGTTACATAGTTATTGCACCCAAAGTATAATAGTGTAATATGGATATCATTGTTCTTGTTTTAATGAATAGGTTGTGATTTTGATAGCATGGCACCTTGCAAAAGTTTTTTGAAAAGGAAAATCGATGGTTTAGCAGATTCTTTGATCTTTTATTTGGTTTCCAGGTAGGGTAGGTTTACCTTCTTCATAGATTGAGCTATCTTGTAGTATGATTATGATATTATTCTAGATATGGGGTGGGATTTAGGCATTGGGAGTATGAATGAGAATATTTGGATTAGTTAAACCATTTAGTCTATCATGAAACTATAAATTAGGAGTAATTAGCTTAGTTACTCGTGTCTTAAGTGATTTTGTCTTCATGGCTCATGTTCAAAATGGAAATTCCTTAGTTGCTTAAGATAGGTGAAATTGCCTTAGTCATTCATATTTAGGATGGAATTGTCTTTAGTTGCTTAAGTTAGGGGAAATTGTCTTAGTTGCTATTATTTTAGGAGAGATTGACTTAGTTGTTCATATTTGGAAATAATTATGATCTTAGGGATATTTATGGCTTATTCAACATCTAGAAATGAACTTATATACCTTAGCCTAGTCCGGGGTAGAGTTACCTAAAATAGATTTCAGGAATTAAAAGTGGGCCCCTCTAACCCACCTTAGGCCAAAACTTGTGATAACTTTGAAGATGTATTTGCACACATTATACTCGTATTAATGTTTAATCAGGGACTTGAGGAGATTGAATATATTTAATGAGTATGTTAGTAGGATATTAAAAGATTGATGCTAGTTCTGGGTATTGCTAATGATATAGCCTATATATATGATTATTGATATGGCTTTTGGATATGATTAGTGATATGGTCTATCGACATACTTAATGGTATAGATATCTATGTGATTAATGATATGACATGTCAATATGATTAAAGACTTATAGATATGATTATTGAAATAACTTACGAATATGACTATTGACATGGCTTACAGTCATGGTTATTGGCATGGCTTAATAAATGTAGTATTGGTATGGTTTATGAGTGTGGGTACTGATATAACTTACAGTTGTGATTCTTGGTCCGATGTATAGATATGAGAAAAAAGGATGATCTATATTTATAGTTTGTTGGTATAGTCTATTGAGTTAGTTTATTAGTATGGTTTCTTGATATGGTTCATTGATATATTTTATAAATATGAGTTTTGGCTTGAGTCTGACAGTTGGTGATGATCTTTATAATATGAGTTCCGATTCATGCCTGACAAATGATGATGATGATGGTACTACTGAGTTTTGGTTCAAGTACGACATTGGGAATTATGTAAGAGATTATATAGTTTGAATGGGTTCTTGGTTATGGCATGATAATTTGGTAATTTATGGCTATTCAGGTTCTAGTTTCCTTGATTGTACTTTCCAGGCTTATAGGGGCCTACGTTGGGTTATTTACTTTTCCACACTTATTGGCATATGGAGCCCAATATTGTAGTTATAGTTGTGTGATCTTTATGTTACTATTTTGTATGCAATTATTTATGCACTGCACATCAGATCTTATTTCCACATTCACCCTTTTTGCCTTGACTTAGCTTATTTTATCTTGTATCTTATCATACTTATATCATGATTTATCTCAGTCGGCCGATGATGCCTACTGAGTACCTATGATTTTTGTATTTGTACTACACTTTTGTACCTTATTGGTTTGAACCCAAGTACTAGTTACTGCCGCTAATTTGGTGCTTGTGCAGGGTGGATTTAGAGATTGGGTGAGATCTTGGTGTCATAGTTACCCATTTCTTTCCATTTATATATGTCTAGTCTTTACCCTTGAGAAAAATTGTATTTAATTATTTAGTACTAATAGTTCATTTATAGTATCTCTTGTACTGACATTACTGAGTCTTAGGATGGTTATTAATTTTCTATCTATCTATCTATCTATCTATCTATTTGACTATTATGACTATTTTATTTCCACTTAAGTCTTTAATTATTAATTTTTGGCTTTTAGGCCATTTTCCACTGAGTTAGCCCATTGCATCTTGCTTTGGGATATGGTTTGGCTTACCTACTGGTGGGATAAAGTAAGTGCCATTGTGACTCGTAAATCAAGTCATGACAAATTAGTATTAGAGCCAGGTTTCACTGATATTATTGGTACAAGACAAAAAGTATTGTAAAGGTCCGTGGATTAGAATAATAACATTAGTTTCTTATCTTCAGGAGGCTATAGGACATACTAAGGAGTTCTTCATATCCTTAACGTATTTTGTGCTAAGTGTCTGATTTAGTTTCTAAAGCATCCCCTTACTTTCACTCTTTCACAAATGGCTAGGACACATGTTACCGTTATACGATATGAGGGTCCTGAGATCGAGCCCCAGAGATTCTTTCACCTCAGCCGGCGGTAGGCCAGGAACTAGCACAGGCTCTGCTGAGATTTATTTCTTCTTCAGTGCATACGGATGCTTTGGTTTTTCTTTCTGAATTGGTTTGTGGTGTACTGCCTGATGGTATATAGTCTATATTTCAAAGTGGTTCTGAGGCGAGGGTGCAACTTGTAGTTGTGACTCCCAGAGTTGAGGTCCCTCTTGTGTTGGTAGTTTCCCAGCCTTATATGTCTGCCGAGAGTAGAAGATGTTGGGTAGATTCTTTATATTGGCTCTGCCTATGTTTTTTTGTGCACCGGGCAAGGATACGTATGAGTTCTTGATTGCTTATGAGGATAGGCTCTATAATTTAGGACTATTTGAGATTTGTGGTGTAGATGACACTACTTTTCAGCTGGACTTGGCACCTCGACATTGGTGGAGAGGTCATCTTGATTCCAGGCCAATTGGATCTCCCTCTTTGACATGGACTAGTTCTTTGAGATCTTTTTACTGAAGTATATTCCTTGAAGTCTTGGGGATTGTTTGAGGGAGAAATTCTCGAGGTTAGAGTGGGACTCCTTGACTATTTGGAGTATGAGGCTTAATTTCATGAGTTGGCTAGGCATGTTACTTCTATTCTTACTACTGAGTATGAGAGGGTTTGTAGCTTTATCCGAGGATTGATGTTTTCTCTTTGCATGTCTATTTAGAGTTGGGTTATTGTTAGTAGGTCTTTTGATGAGGTTTCTGATCATGTACAACTTATGGAAGAGATGCATCATGAGGCCTAAGGGGGCACCAGTAAGAGGTTGTGTTACTAGGGTAGGTTCAGTGGGATCCATAATAGCTCCCATTTCAGAGGAAGTGGTTCTCAGGAAAGGTACCCTCTATCTTAACCATAACAGCATCAGGAGCAGTCTAGTAGACCCGTTCAAGCCTTGCTTTAGATTGCCGAGGGAGGCCAGTCTTGCTCCAGTGATTGTCTTGGCCAGGGTTGTAGTTAGTCCCCAGGGGGTTCGTCTTCTGGATATTTTTATGGTGGAGCTTATTCTGGATCATCTAGATTATTTTGTTTTAGTGCAATGCTTGGGGCATGTTATGGTTGTATAGCATTGGGTAATTTCTTGAGAGAGTGCCCATGTCATGGAGCAATGGTTCCTTTTTCCCAAAGTGTTCCACCAATTTAAATAGTTTTACCCCAGCTAGAGGTGGTATGTATGGTTATAAAAGTAGTCTCGAGGGTGTTCATGGAGGTTCTCAAACAGGTAGGACTGGAGGTCGATCAAGAGCCCATCTAGATGGTGGGTGTGGTTAGTTGTATGTCATAACTGCTAGACCTAAGGTTGATTCTTTAGATTTTTTTATCAAAGATATGATTTTTGTATTGCATCAGTCGACTTTTGCTATATTTGATCTGAGATCCACTTATTCTTATGTGTGTACTTATTGTGACCCACAATTAGAGTTATCTTGGGATTCATTACCCATGCCATTGTGTGTATCTACTCCCTTGGGTAATTCTTAGTAGTGGACCGAGTTTTTAGATCATGTATTGTGACTGTTTGAGAATTTGGTCCTCAGGCTAATATTATTGTGTTAGGTATTGTGAATTTTAATATGATTCTGGGCATGGACTAGTTATCCCACTATCATGCAATCCTAGATTATTTTTCCTAGACCGTTATATTAGCCATGCCTGACATACCCTCAATCATGTGGTAGGGATCTGTTAGCCGTGAGCCGACGGGGATTATCATTTATATTTGTTCTAAGGGATTATTTCGAGGGATTGCTAGTCTTATCTCACTAATATTTGTGATATTAGTATGGAGAGTCTATTGTTGGAATCTGTTCCTATAGTTTATGAGTTTCCTAATGTTTTATTTACTGATCTACCTGTCCTTCATCCCGAGCGTATTATTGATTTTATTATTGATCTTGAGCCTATATCTCAAGCTATTTCTATGGTACCTTACCGTTAGGCTCATACTGAGATTAAGGAGCTAAATTTTAAGATTTAGGATCTTATTGGTAAGGGTCTTATTAGACTGAGTGTGTCTCTTTGGGGAGTTCTTATGTTGTTTGTGATGAAGAAAAATGGTTCCATATTTATCTGCATTGATTATAGGCAGCTTAATAAGGAGACAGAAAAGAATCATTATCCTATGCCTTGCATTAATGATTTATTTGACTAGCTTCAGCGAGCATTGGTGTTCTCAAACATTGACTTGAGGTTCAGTTACCATCAGTTGAGGATTTGGGTTGAGCATATCTCAAATACAGCCTATTACGGTCATTATGAGTTCCTAGTGATGTCTTCTAGGTTGATTAATGCCCCATCCATATTTATGGACTTAATGACCGTGTTTCAAGCCGTATTTAAATTCTTTTGTGATTGTGTTTATTGATGACATCCTTGTGGATTCAAGGAGTAGAGAAGAGCATATGCAACATTTGAGGATTGTGCTCCAGACTTTGAGAGATCAAGTGCTTTTTGTGAAATTCTCTATTTGTGAGTTTTTTCTTAAGTCAGTGACATTTCTTAGACATGTGGTGTCTAAGGATGGGATTATGGTAGACCCAAAAAAGATTGAGGCCATTTGTGATTGGAGCAAGCCCACATCTCCGATTGAGGTTCATAGCTTCATTAGTTTGGCTGATTATTATAGATGGTTTGTTGGGAGCTTTTCTACTATAGCAGCACCAATGACCAGATTAACTCAAAAAAGGTTCACTTCAGATAGTTCGAGGAGTATGAGTCGAGCTTTAGAAAGCTTGAGGGATTTCTCACTCAACTCCTATGTTAGCTCTTTTTGTTAAGGGTGAATGGTTCACTATATATTGTGATCTTCTAGTGTTAGTTTGGATTCTATATTGATGCATCAGGGTCGTGTTATAGCTTATGCATCGAGGCAGATGAAGGTACACGAGCGCAGCTACCCCATTCATGATTTGGAGTTGGCAGTGGTAGTTTTTGTGCTTAAGATTTAGAGGCATTATCATATGGTGTGCATTATGAGATTTTCATGGATCATCATAGTCTTTAGCATCTTATGACCCAAAGAGAGCTTAATTCTAGGCAATGTAGATGGATGGAGTTTCTTACAGATTATGATATCTCTATCTTGTATAATTTGGGCAAGACAAATATGGTAGCAGACACCTTGAGCCGGAAGGCAGTGAGTATGGGTAGCTTGGATTGTATTTTAGTTTCTCAGAGGTCGTTGGCATGGGACATTTAATCCTTAGCCAACTTGGTGGTACGACTTAATATTTGAGACCCTAAGAGGATTTTTGCTAGTGATGAGGTGAGGCCCTTGCTATTTAAGTAGATTCGGGATCTCCAGTTTGAGGATAAGAGACTTTTTATCTTTCGTGATCAGGTGTAGAGTGGTGAGTCCAAGAGGGCAACATAGATTCTCAGGGCATTTTGATATTTGATTGACATATTTGTGTTCCGAGAGTTGATGACTTAATTCAATCAATTTTGCATGAGGCTCACAGCTCTAGGTATTCTATTCACCTACGTACTGCTAATATGTATAGAGATTGGAGATGATATTATTGGAGGAGTGGTATGAAGAGTAATATGGCAAACTTTGTAGCTTATTATCTAAGTCTTCAACAGGTGAAAAACGAGCATCAAAGACCTGATGTCTTGATTTAGACATTGCCCATTCTCCAGGAGAAATGGGAGTGGATTACCATGGACTTTGTTAGTGGGATTCCTCATACTTACCGTTGTTCTAATGGTATTTGGGTTATTTTGGATCAGTTGACCAAGTCGACACATTTTATTCTAATTCAGATGTCCTTCAGCTCTGAGAGATTAGCCCATATCTATGTTAGAGATTCTAGACTGATAGGTAGTCACTTCAGACTGATAGGTAATCTCTCTAGACTGGGGCTCAATGTTCACTTCAAGATTCTAGAGAGTTTCTCAAGAGGAATTGAATACTCAGGCGTATCTCAGTACAACCTTCCATCCTCAGACTGATAGGTAGTCGGAGTGGATTATTCAATTCTCAAGGATATGCTCTATACTTGTGTTATAGATTTTGGAGGTTAGTGGGAGAAAAACTTAGCCTTGGTAGAGTTCTCATATAATAATAGCTACCATTCGAGGATTAAGATGGCACCTTTTGAGGCTTTATATGGTAGGCGATGTCGTTCTCCTATTGGATAGTTTGAGACTTTTGAGATTAGGCCCTGTGGTACTTACATTCTTCAGTAGTCATTATATAGAGTCAGGTCGTTTAAGAATAGATTGAGGGTTTCTCAGAGTAGGCAAAGGACTTATGCGGATTGTAGACTTTATACCTTGAGATTTGGAGTTAGTAACCAGGTGTTCCTCTATGTATCACCCATGAAGGGTGTGATGAGGTTCGGGAGGAAAGACAAGCTCAACCACAGATATATTGGACCCTATAACATTATTCGTACAATTGATAGGGTGGCTTATGAGTTAGTCTTACCCCCCAGATTTTGCTGTTGTCCATTCTATATTACATGTTTCTATATTGCAGCAATGCATTCCAATGTGCTTAGATGGGACCTAGTTTAGTTGGATGAGTGGTTGACCTTTGTGGAGGAAACTCTGCTTATTTTTCCTAGTGATGTCAGGTGGTTTCACACATAAGATATTGTAGTAGTTAAAGTTTAGTAGACGCACCGCCTAGTAGAAAAGGCTACTTCGTACATCGAGATTGAGATGCAAACCAAGTATTCTCACTTGTTAGAGGCTTCAGGTACATCCTAATCCTTTACTTTCACGATTAAAGTTCTTTTAGTAGTGGATATTATAATGAACCTCTAGGTCATTTTATGTATTTCTACTTTTTTTTGCCATGTAGAGCTTTCCTATAGCATCCACAATTTATTTATGACTTACTGGAACTGACAGTTTGACTACAAGGCAGTTTGTTTGGTTTTGAGAGAAAATTCACTATTTTGAACCCTTCGTTGGTTTGAATTGGCTATCTGGCAAAAACTCAATCGAAACAACCTTGTATGCCAATTTTGACAGTTCCAACAGCTTTGAAATATTGATTTTAGGTTGGATCAACTGTTGGTTTGGGTCTCTAGGATCCCAAACTTATTTTGAGCTATTGGTCGGGTTAACAAATATGGCAAGTAGATGTGGGACCCACTTTTCATTGAAAAGCCCTCGAATGGAAATTTTGACTGTTCCATTGAGACTGAAACATTGAATTTAATAGTATAGCATAGTTCGTTTGCGTATATGGTATTCTAGATAAATCCTATAGGGTTTGCAAAGACTCAAAATATTCCAAATCTCTAGCTAATGCAAGGAAATCTGCGGCAACCGCTAAAGCAAACTTTTGGGCACTTTAGTAGAGGGCGCTTTAGTGGCCCAAACAACTTAGCAAGTGCTGATTTAGCGGTTGATTGACCGCTAAATTTCTAGTCGTTTTAGTGCCAATCAACCATTTTAGCGGCCTGTTATGTCAGCGGTGAACCGATTTAGCGGTCATCTAGGCACTTTAGCGCCAACCACTAAAGTTCCCCAGTGTCTGCTTTTATGGCATTCGCATACCTCAGAAGGGTAAAAATACCCCACTTAGCCCAATTTTCACCTTTCTTCTCCCATTTCTTAGAATATTGAACCCTAAAAAGTTGGACTATTGGAAAAATCAGTTGTGGGTGGTTTTGGAGCTTGGGTAATATTTATTTATGTGTTCCTCCTTTGAATTTTTGGTAAGCTTCCATTATTTTCACAATTCAATTCTTCATTCTTATCTAACACCCCTAAAAATGTGGTGGCTTGATTTTTGCACCATTATAGTTCGGAATTCATCCATTTTAAGGGTAAAGGTTCCTTAAGCATAGATGGACATTCTTCTGGTTTCGAAAGTGCAATTCTGCAAGTAGGCTCCCTATGGGATTTTTACATAATTATTGGACTCGAAGCACAATAGTATAATATGGGTATCATTTATCTCGTTTTGATGAGTAGGTTGGAATTTTGATAGTGTGGCACCTTGTGGAAGCTTCTCAAAAAGGAAAATTGGCATTTTAGCAGATTCTTTGGCTTTTTCATCAGCATCCAGATAGGCCAGGTTTACCTTCTTCATAGATTGAGCTATCTCCTAGTATGATTATGATATTATGCTTGATATAGGGTGGGATTTAGGTGTTAGAAGTATGAATGAGAATATATAGATTAGTTGAACCATTTATGCTATTGTTAAATTTTAAATTAGGAGTAAATAGCTTAGTTACTTGTTATATCCCTGGTTCTGAACTCTGAAATTCTCTTTATGTTGTGCTCACTGCTCAGGCTATGACTCAGTTGACGAGTTGTGAAGACTCCTTACGAGTCGTATGGTGCTAATCGTAGCATGGCCAATTTGTCCATGGTCCCTACTAGTCCTCTTCAAGCTTTCCATGATGATAATACTCATGGCACGATGCCTTAAGGTGACATTTCTAATGCATATTTCTACTGTTTGATTCATCTGTTCACTCAGCTAGTGACCTCCTAGTCTCTTCAGTCAGGTTAGGGTGGTTTTATTTCCCCTTCTTTGGAGGTTACTTAAGTTGGTCAATTCATGAAGTTGAATTCTCCAACCTTCACTGGGTCTAAGGTTGAGGAGGACCCTCAAGGATTTATTAATGAGATAGAAAAGATCTTTAGGGTGATGCATACTTTTAATTCTGAGGGTGTGGAGTTTATTGCATATCAGTTGAAAGATGTGGCATATTAGTGGTATGAGGAGTGGTAGCAGACAAGGGGTGATGATGATGAGCAGGCTATGTGAGAGGAGTTCTTTAGTGCCTTTCTTGATCATTTCTTACCTCAGGAGTTGAGGGAGGCCAAGGATAAAGAGTTTGTAAACTTAAGTCAAGGTAGGATGAGTGTGAAGGAATTCTTCCTGAAACTTCATCAGTTGTCTCGTTATGCTTCGGAGTTAGTGTTTAGTATGAGGGCTAGAATGAGAAAGTTTGCTTCAGGTTTGCCTTATGAATTAGTATTGGAGTGTAAGGCTTCTTGTTAAACAATGACATGGATATCTCCAAACTTGTGGTTTATATGCAACATGTGGAGTATGAAAAGTAGAAACAAATAGAGATTGGAGAGAGGTAGAATAAAAATTTCAAGTATTCAGAGCAGGGTAGAGGTTAGAAGGCTTATGAGAGAGATGGTAGATAGTGCAGCAAGAAGAGGACTTGGAAAAATTTTGGTTTGTATTCTTCGGGCCTTATCCTAAGTCATTCAGTGATCATCGTTTTCAGTCTAGTAGAGGTCCTAGGGCATAGGGTGTCCATTCTCAGGCTAGTGGAGCTAAGTCAGCCCCACCATATATAGCTTGTAGATTTTGCGGTCAGTTTTATCGAGGGTATTATGAAGAAGGGAGAACTTGGTGTTTTAACTGTGGTCAGCTTTGTCACATACAGTAGGATTGCCCTGCTGCTAAGGTAGCCACTAGGGATAATAAAGCTTTGGTCTCCACTTCTTCGGCTCCTGCACCAAAAGGTTCTACTTATAGTACTGGCACTGGTCGAAATCGGCTTTATACTCTTTCGATCCATTAGAAATTTGAGGCATCTCCTGATGTTGGTACTAGTATGTTATAACTTTTCTCTCTTGATATGTATTATTTACTTTATCTGGGGTCTACTCTTTCTTATGTGACCCTTTATGTGGCTGTGCATTTTAGTTTTGATCGCGAAACTATTCCCGAGCCTTTGTCTATTTCTACTCTGATAGATGAGTCGATTGTGGATAGAAAAATCTAAGGGGTTGTATGGTGTCTATCCTTCATAGAGAGACCTTGGTGGATTTGGTAGAGATTGAAATGATAGATTTTGATGTAATCTTGGGGATGGATTGGCTTCATTCGTGTTATGCTTTTTTGGATTGTAGGACCTGGAAAACCCAGTTTTCAATTCCCTAATGAACTAATAATTGAATGGGAGGGAAGTTTCCTGGTGACTAAAGAAAGATTTATTTCTTATTTTAGAGCCCAGGATTTGATTTCCAAGGGATGTCTATATCATCTAGTTTGGGTTAAGGATTCTAGTTATGAGGTTGCCTCTTTGCAATCTGCCCCTGGTTAATGAGTTTTCCAAGGTGTTTCCCAGTGATTTTCTTGGAATCCCCCCCAATAAGGAAATAGACTTTAGGATTGACCTTCTACTAGATACCTATCCTATCTCTATCCCTCTATGTAGAATAGCTCTAGTGAAGGAGAAACAGGTTTTGGATCCCATTCTTGTGCAGATTAAGCATGATATAGGACAACAAAAGGTTATGGCCTTTGAGATTGGTGGTGATGGTATCCTGAGGTACTAAGGTAGGTTGTGTGGTCATGATGTTGATGGGATATGAGGAAGGATTTTGGCCGAGTCTCATGAGTTAAGAAATACTAATTATCTAGGTTTGACAAAGTTGTACCACAACTTAAAGGAGATTTATTAGTGGAATAACATGAAGAGGTATGTGGCTAACTTTGTGGCTAAATGTATAGTCCGGAAGAAAGTGAAGGTAGAACACTTGAGTACCAATGAAATGTCTCAATATATAGAGTTACCTATATAAAAGTGGGAAATGATCAATATCGATTTCATTATGGGTCTTTCATGTCCTCATATTCAGAGCAATTCAATTTGGGTTATTGTGGATAAAATGACTAAGTCTGCTCATTTATTACTCATAAGGAATACCAACTATGGAGAGGATTATGCTAAGATATTCATTAAGGCGATAGTTAGATTATATTGTGCTTATGTTTCCATCATTTCAGATTGAGGTATGTAATTTTCTTTCCATTTTTAGCATTCATTTCAGATAGGTTTGGGGACCAAGGTGAACCTTAGCACCACCTTCTTCCCTCAAATGAATGGACAAGTGGAATGAACTATCCAGACCTTGGAAGATATATTAAGGGCACGTGTGATTGATTTTGGAGGTAGTTGGGTTGATCACTTACCTCTCATTGAGTTTGCGTATAACACTAGTTATCACTCTATTATTAGAATGGATCCTTTTGAGGATCTTTATGGTAAGAGGTGTAGGTCTCCTATTGGGTAGTTTGAGGTTGGTGAGACTCAATTGTTTGGTCCTAATTTCGTTCACCAAGCCATAGAGAAGGTGAAGGTGATTAGAGAGAGGCTTAAGACTGCCCAAATTCACCAAAAGTCCTATACAGATGTGAGATGAAGGGTGTTGGAGTTTTTAGTTAATGATTGGGTGTTCTTAAAAGCCTTTTCTATAAAGAGAGTGATGAAGTTTGGGAATAAGGGTAAGCTTAGTACCCGTTATGTTAATCCATATTAGATTTTGAGAAGAGTTGGGAATGTTGCCCATGAGTTGGAGTTGCCTGTGAGCTTGGCCCCTATTCATCTATTTTTTCATTTGTCGATGTTGAAGAAATGTGTGGGCGATCCTTCATTGATTGTGCCTATTGAGAATGTTGGTATTTCAGATTCTTTGTTATATGAGGAATTCCTGATGGAGATATTGGATAGGCAATTCCATCGGATGAGGACTACGAATGTGGATTTAGTGAAGGTTCTTTAGAGGCATCAAAGGGTGGAAGAAGATACTTGGAAAGCCTAAGAGAACATGAAGTCTAACTATCCATTCTTGTTCCCCGCATTGGATAGAAGTGTTTAAGGTATGGGTTCCTTTTGCATTTTATCGCTTTTCAAATTTATTCATGGTTTTGTGGTTGCATTTATGTTTGTATCATACTAATGAGTGACTTGACTCATCATTTGGGAACGAATGATCCTAGAGGGGGGTAATACTACACACCATGTTTTGAACTATAAAATTCTCTAGGTATTGTGCTCGGTGCTTAGGCTACGTCTTAGTTGACAAGTCGTAAGGTGCTAATCGTAGCCTAACCACTAAGTTTATCCATGGATCTATTAAGGATATGATTTTGACCTCACAAGTCGTATGGTGAGGTCATGAATCGTGATGAGAGACTCGTGACCAAACCAGTGAGGTGTCCCTGAGTCACTGCCTAGTCGACGAGTCATGGTGATGATTCGTGGCCAGTGACCATGAGTTATTGTGAGACCTGTAGCGACTGGGAGTTGTTTTATGCACGTTTTTCATTAAGGGTAAATTGGTCTTTTCCTTCCTATATAGCCCTATTCTACCCAATTAACATAATCATAACTACTCTTCTCTCTCAAATTCCCCACTACTCTTCTCTCTCAAATTCCCCAATCATGAGTAAGGGTATGGTTTCTAGGGATTGGTCATCTAGGGCTCAAAGTATGGTTTCTTCTCCAAATTCTTAGTATTTTAAGGCATATATCTCTTCCCCGAGCTTGTATTTTATTATAGCATACAATGGTTTGATATTTCCATGGTTTTAATGTGAGGTTTTGGAATTTGGGTTGAGGGTTTTGGATGGTTATTGTTTAAATGATATTTCCATGGTTTGTATGCATTTGTTTATGCCTTGTTGATCGATTTTGGAACTCATTTGGTAAATGGAATGGGGGTCATGGATAACCCCTAAATTTTTAAGGATTTTTGTATGAAATTGATAATAACCTCAATCCACATGCATAATTGGCTCTGAGTTATGGAAATTCATATGGTTTTTCTTACTCTTACTTATGCTACACTTTTGTACCTTTTTGGTGCAAATCTGAGTACTAGTTGTTGTCGCTGATTCGACGCTCGTGCAGGGTTAATTTCGGTGATTAGGTAATCTCTTTTAGTTGGAGTAAACCTTTTTCCTTCTATTTATCTATGTATAGTCTTTCATCATTGAGATGGATTATGTTTGACTATTTAGTACTCCTAGTTCATTTCTAGTAGCTCTTGTTCCGACATTACTCAGTCTTGGGATGGTTGTTGATTTTCTATCTATCTGTTAGACTGTTATGACTATTTTATTGGAACTTAAGTCTTTAATTGTTAATTTTTGGTTTTGGGGCCATTTTCCACTGAGTTAGACCATTGCATCTAGCTCTAGGCTATGATTTGGCTTACCTACTAGCTTCATAGAATAGGTGCCATCATGACTCATAAATCAGGTCGTGATATCTAGAGGCCTCAGGAAGTATTTCTATCTCTACTTTTAATTTTACTTTGGGCACAAATTCTGATTTTAAGTGTAGGGTGAGGAATCTTTCCATTATTTAGCATGAAGTGTTGTTATTGGATTTTTATTTTACTTATTATCCTAGTCTTTAACTAAATTTGAAAAAATTACAAAAAGATTTTCTCTTTGTTTGTTTAATGGTTGGTGTCAGTCTAGTACGAGCACACTTCACGCACCCTTTATTTTTTTATTCATTTTCGATGGGGGTCCCTTTGAACCCAATATCCCTTTTGCATTTTCAGGAATAAATTTTAAAATTCTTGTATTAGGAATAAGTGAGATATTCTTGCTAGGTTCTATGTGTGACTACATGATGCATGCGGTTTTGAATGTAAAAAGCATGTTAGTTAATGTGAATGACTACTTTTGAGACACCTATGCTTAGTTATATGACTCTTGGTTGTTTTTTTCTTTATTTTGAATTCGTGATATTGAATGGTTTAGAGTATATAGAGATCTTACTTGATTTGAGAATGTTACAAGTGTGAGGTAAGCTTTTTTGTTGTATTCCTTGTTGCACATTGATGTCTAGAACTTTCTTGGTGTATGTGCATAGCAAAATAAAGAATTTTGTGTTTAGAATATGATATAGGCATTTCTTTGATATCCATGTTTATACCCTCTTTTGTCTATCCTTGTTACATGATCCTAGTTAACCCTATCGAGCCTTTAGTCTATTCTTTGGTAGCTTCACACGTAGCTTATCTCTCTTTGATTGACCATAATTTGATCCAAAGATCCTAAGCACTTTATTTGAAATAATAATATGGTTAAAAAGTGTATAATTAGAGAAGAAAGGAGTGCAAGTGAAACCCCAAAATAGTAGCTATTGGTGTGAAAATTCTTATGTGTTGTGGTGGGAAGTAGTGTAATAAAAAGAGAAAATTGATCAAAAATTGACTCATATGTTGATAGAAAATACACCCTCCTTAAGATGTGTGAATTAGCTTAAAAGCAATGGAGCAAAACAAAAGTGAAGTGGGTAGAAAAAAGGGGTTAAAGTTTGGTTTTTTAGAGAAGAGTTCAATGTATAAAGTAATGTATCAAAGCACTGAGGGAAGATAATCACTATTACGGCTAGAATAGTTCCAACCTGTCATTTAGCCTTCACCACCCACCAAGTCCTACGTGATCATGATTCTTGATATTCTAATATTAGTTGAGAAATACACTAAGAGAAACCCTATGGTTCATCATATGTGACATGAGAATTCATTGTGAGAGTGAGCAAAATTTGATTCTTATACCCATTCCTATGATGAATTGCATATTTGTAAGTGTGTACGGGTAACTTTCTTTGTTTGAGGGGAATGTCTGATGATAGTCAGGTGACTTGTATGATCTCTTTTATTGAGTAATATTCACAAGTTTTCCAACTTAGTAGAGTCAATTCTTGTGGATAAGATGTTTTGAAGTAGTGTTCTTGGGTTTTCAAGTGTATATGGCATGCTTGGTGTGGAACTTGCTATTTGTGTATTCATTGTAGTGCTAGCTTGAGTGTATTTCTTATAGTAGTATGGTCAGAGTATTCCTTAAATGGTTCTTAATGTAAAGAGTTGTCTGAGGATGAACAAATCTTTAAGTGTGGGGTGGTTATTTTAGGTGGATTATGCACCTATGTGTCATTATCTACACGTATTTAGCCAAGTTTTGAGGACCTCTTGTGTTTTTAATGAGTTTTTAATGATATAATTGAGAATTTATTTGTTAAACTACTTGTTTATAGTGTTTAAGGTGTGTTCAAACAAGTTTGGAATCACTTTGGTCACTTAGAGTTTAGACGAGAAAACTAGTGTTACTAGCTTGAGCTATGTGTTGTTCTGGTGTGTCTTGATGAATTCTATTGTGTTATGTGTGCTAATTAGTGGTGTTTAATGATATAGGAAACCATTTGAGATGTTATTATCAATTTTTGGGATCATAAAAAGGTCTAATGATGTTGTAAAGACACCGACAAAGTGAGGAACTCAAAGGCAAAATGAAGGAGTAAATGATAGCAAAATCTGGAATTTTTGAGACCAAGCACGTGCCACACCCTCTAGCCTCTGAGATAAGGGCTTTCCATGCCCCAAGACACAAAAAAAATATTTTTGAAATAGTGTTCATCTATGTTAATGGTGGTCCCCTCCCCTAAACGCGGAGCAACATAGGTGCACCACGCCCAAGGCACTAAAACTGGCAAACTCTCTTCTAGTATAAATAGAGCACTTTGTTCTTATTGTAGACATCTTGGACGACTTTTTGGGATGAAAATACACTTTAGGAGGCTGTAATTAGTTTTTTTTTTATTTTTCCTTTAGTTTACATTTGGTTTTATACATGAATTTTATTCTTGTGTTTTGTTGTAAGACCATGAGTGGCTAAACACCCTCGTTTAGTGTTGAGGCCAAGAAAATGAATACTTATGCTTGCAATTGAGTTATTTTATTGTTATTTATCATGTTTTTTTGTTCATATACTCTTATTCTTACTATTCTATTGATTTGCAACCCTTAGGATAAACTTATATTTTTATTGTGAGCCCAAAAAAATGAACAATAGATTAGATCGTGGGATATATGGAGTGGGATCTTAAACGTTCAAAGAATTGAAGTTAGGATTTGCATTTAGGATAGGAATTTACCTAATTCTCCCTATTTGATTTGTATACAGGATGAAATATAAATGCATTTAACTTATTTCTTGCATTCTCGCTCAATGATATAGTTGTAGGTCTAAGTTAGATAGACGATTAGAGGCTAGAAAGACCAAAATCATGCTATCAACCCCCCCAGAATCAACTACCAAGACAATTAACTGAACTAACGAGATTGTATGGCTAAGTAAGACTGTTCTTAGTACCTTGACCCTGTATTTCTCCCCTTTATCATTTCCAACACTTTACATTATTAAATTATTTATGATTTTTTTTAATTCTTAAATCTCAAACATTATTGGTTATACTTGCACTTGTTTAATCTCAGTAATGAAGTTAAAATTGGATTATTGTTAAACCAAGTCCATATGGTTTTGACATCCGGATCGAAAGGGCTATTTTATTACTTGCACGATCATGTACACATGTGTGTGTACTAGGATCGCAACCTGCTCAAGTGAAGTTATCTTCCGATTCGTGCTCTTCTTTTGTATGCGATGCTTTCCTGTATAGTTGAGGTAAATCTTAAGGTCCTGATTTATGAGATTAGATCTTCCTAATCTTATTTGATTTTCTCTTAAGTATAATTCAATGGATTTTTCTATGTCAATTTAGAACTGATAAGTTATCCTAAGCTGTTATTTTACGTCTATATCAAATACATCTATATTTAATTTTCTTGCATGGTTTAGTTACATCCTTTATCCTAGCTCCTTTTTCTTGTGTTTCACAATGTATTGATCTTCTTTAAAACCGAGTGTTCCTTGATTTGGATTTGCATTTATCCTTAATTGTTGAATCTTCTTTTATCGATTCTTGTGTGACTATGTTCATCCTTGATTGCTGGATTGGTTCTTATAAGATTGATTTGGATTCTTTTCCTAATTTGTTTGGCTGCTTATGATTTTTCATTGATATTCTTCCTATCTTGATTTTTCATTTTCTTTTACTTGCATTATGAACTCATGGGAGTATCCTCCCCTTTTTGATAATGTCAATCAAAAAAAGACAAAGGCAATTTAGTTGAATGTTTGTGTTATGCTCCTATTGTAATATGTCATTTAACAACTGACAAAAATTCTCTTGTGTTTCTTCTCTCTCTTGAGCATTATCAAAAAATAAAAAGTAGAACACAACAGAATACCTAAGACATATAGTAATAATAATAGATAAACCAATCAGAGTAGATAGTGTGAGGGGATTAAGTTTCCCTTGTTACAACCCAACAAAAACATAGTTTAGAAATGGGACAAATGGTCCCCAAAGAAGATTTTCTAAAGAAGAGTCACAAGAAAAGAGGTAATACTAAAGCTTGCAAAATAGTACTTGAAGGTGTTGATGACCCTCTCATGGGATATTTTTGGATTTTTAAACATTCCCAATGTTTGAATTGGATGTATGTATGATAACTGTAAGATCATTATAAGAGATAACTCAGTTGATAGAGTCAACTATGTGATCTATTTTTTATAGTCTTAATTCCTTCACGCTGAAGTCCATCTAGGGTGATCCTTAGCTTCCTAGCATAATGAAATATGTACTTTGAAATATAAAGTATCTTACCCACTTTCTCCCGTATGTGTTGCATCCCATCTTCTGAAGCTGATAGTCTACCCGTGATCTCACTCATATCCTTCAGCAAATCAGTGACTATGTTTGCAATGAGTTTTCTTTCTTTGGCTGCTCAGTCTTAATTTTTGGAGAGTCGTTCTTCATTCTTCTCTACTTTACAAGAACATATATTGTTCTATCAAAATCACGAGAACTATAAGTGGAAAATACTTCAATCAGATTACTGGAAGAGAGGCCAAGATAAGAGTACAATAAAATAGAGAGATAATTAACCTATATGGAAGGCTAGCATGAGCACCGAATTTAGTTACACTCCCAATCATATAGCTCCTCATCCATTCATCCCAGTTAATCTTACGCTTTTAGCAGACAATAGAGGACAAAGAAATCCCTACTAGTGATACTACTTAGGAATCCTTTTCTTGCAGGCAAAGAAATTGCCATAATATGGGTCAAAATGCGATCTTCAAAATACGTGGTGGAGGGATCAATATTAGATAGGTATGACCCAACTTCTACTATGAAGATCTTAGATTTATCAAGTGTTACTTCATAATCTTCTAGCCAACAACTCTAGAAAACTTAGCGCCTAAAATTTACTCAAATAGAAAATCATTCAGAATAATGCAATTACCCAAGACAAGGGTTCCAACTCCCCACTGTCCTTAATGATTTCCATATTTGTATAAAACATTCAAATAGATTTTTCATAAACTTTCAATCTACAAAATTAAAAGATAAAAACCAGTTTATGAGCCTTGAATAAGTATTTGTAGAACATTTAGAGTCTTTTACTTCTCCAAGTTTATCACTCTTTTTGTCATGATTTGTCAATTTTTGGAGCCCAAAATTTCCCTTTATGATCTGCATATCAGAAAAGATGCATATCTGTCGGAGAGAATACATCATCTTTGTTATACTTCAATTTCTTGATATATTTATCCTTGTATTGAGGAGGAATAGAGTTCTTTCTGTGATTTTGAGTGGTTATAGAAGAAAGACTTTTAATTCAGAATCAGAGGAATCAAGAGATATAAACTCGACTTCTAAAAGATTACAAAGCTTTTTACTAGAGTGTTTTGTAAATAAAGTCATTGGTCGTTTCTTTCTCATAGTTTGTGAGGGTTTGTATGGAGATGTTGAGAAGAAAAAAAGTTTTAAAAGGAAAAAAAGGAGAAGATAAGAGGTTTTGAGTTAAGGGTTTGAACGGATTTGACTCTTGAAAGGAAAGAATATTAGGAAAAAAAGGACAAATTGGAGATCAAGGGTAATAGTGAAATAAAATCTTTTATAACCACATATTTAAAAAAATATTTAATAATAGTAAGAAAAATCATGCTTTGAAAGTAATAACCCAAAGGCTTTCTCGAAGGAAACAAAATGAATATTATCATAGAGCTTTTTAAAAATATTACCAACTAATTTTTTGAATCATAAGTTCAAGTAGAAAATTTCCATTTTCTATATGATACTCGAATAAAATGATAGCTTGTTTTATGAGTATGCATCCACTAGTTTAGTTTTATTTTATGTGTTATCAATTTAATTATTCAATTTTTAGTTTTTAAATATGGTAAATCAATAATCAAACTAATAAGATGTTTTTATTAGTTTTTGGTCCTTAACGGTTTGATTTTTTAGCTAACCGATTAGAAAATACTCATAAAAATATCAATATGGAATAATGATTTTCAATGTTATGTAACAATAGAAACTAACATGAAATCAATAAGAATTCTCAAAAAATAAAAATAGTAGCATCGATCGCGCCTCATTTTTCGTGCAAAAAATGGAATTCGACATGACAACTCTTTGAGAATTGTTAAAAGAGAAAAGTCACCACTAACGAATTAAAGTGTGTTAAGACATTATTCTATAATAATTATGATTATTAATTATCAGTCTATGTCATCAGAAATTTGAGTAAAGGTTCTAGTTACCTTGAAAGAAAGGTGTTAAGCACCTTCAAAGGTCCACAAATATGGGTCTCGACCAAATTCATATATTATGTGGGAGATTTCATGTGATAGACAAGAGTCAATTGAGTTTACATCTAAAATATATAAATGATAAATTTAAAACCTTTATTTTAAGAAAAATAAATAAATTATTGAGGAAACTTATAATTTGTTGAGGCACAATTGAACATGCAAAGTCAATAATTGATGTGTCATGGAAACATGGCACATTGGATGTTTAAAATGATGAAACTATGCGTTGGCTTAGGTTGTTTTGTCGGATATGATGTTTGTTTATGTATTTTGAAGGAAATTAGGTAGGAAGTGGCTTGGACTGAAAAACTTTTGAAGAAAATGCTCTCAAAGAAGTAAAGTACTTATCAGTCTACGAGTCATTAAGTCACCTTACGAAACATAGCCAAACTCGTAAGGCTAACAGTAGCTAAAAAATAAGTTGAGGAACTAAGTAATGGAATGGTACGAGTCATAAGGATAGACTACGACTTGCATTGAGAAGTCGTACTGTGACCAGTGTTTAAATCCCTAAAGATTAATACTTAAGTGGTTGCGAGTGATGACCACGAGTTGTTATGTCTGAGTATGACTCATGGTGAGGAGTCATAAAGACACCAGACTCAAGTGCCATGAAGATGAAAAGCTATTGGAGTGACTACAATTAGCATGATATGACTGATAATGAGTCTATACGAGTCATCACCACTGAAGACAAAAGAGAGCTACGATAGCAGGTAGGGAGTCGTAAGGAGACCTAATGACTCATTTCCAGAGACTTACCACTACCAACTTAATTTTCCTATTCTGTTTTAATTAGGATTCCTTTATTATTTTTAGATACTATAAATATCCTGGTGTTATTCCTTTATTATGTTACACACTTTTTACAATATTTTGGATACTTACACATACTTTGATCACTGATATTATTGTTCTTCAGTTTTTGGTTTCGTATTCAATTAGATATTTTGGATTTTACTCTTTCATATTATGCAATTAATTATATGTCTTCTTCATTAATTTTCATGGATTGTTGCACAGGCATGAGTGGCTAATTTCCTTGACTAGGGTTGTGGGAACCCTAGTGGATTAACTATGAAAGGAAAGTGGAAGATTCATCTGTCCTAGTGTAGCTACGTGTATTGAAATATTCTTCATATTAATTGTACCCCAAGCTACTGCAAAATTTTGGGTATTTCTTGTATTCTATAACATCCTCAAAGAGGAGTTTGATAATGGGAAAAAGAGGTTACAACAGTGATTTGAGGCTATCAACCCTCGTCTAATCAACTCAAGAATAAAAAAGTGAGAGTTTTACTGAAGTTAAAGACAAGGGAAAACAAGGTAACACCCTAAGACTCACAAGGTGAGGGGTGAGATTTATCAACGTGTTCACAAGACAGTTGATAATGAATAGTTAGTCAACTTTGCACGAAGAACAGTGGGTTAAGTGGATCAAACACGACAAACTTACGGAGTTGATAAGCCATGGGGAACACATTCCTAGTGCTCATCTTCTATGGTTTACAACCTCAAGCACTCAAGTTTGGCTACTTGTTATTGTTGACTTTAAAATCCCCCCATTTACTTTTCCACACTGCTCGTGGATTTAGTCAAATTTGAGAGACCGTTCCACGTATTCCCTATGTGTTCAACATCAACCTTGTTTGGTTTACTATATTGTACATCGGTCGCAATAGACTTCTTTGGAGGTTAGTTTTTATGTGACATCAAATTTTGGTGCCACTGCCGAGGAATACGATGTTCAATTATTGACTAAAGTTGGTAAAAATAATGGATTTATTTTATATTCTGAGTTGGGTATACGCCCGTGTATGCCTAGCACTAGGATTCAAGGCAATCCCTTACTACAAATTGATTCAGATCCTGAAAAAATTCTGTAAACATCAGGAAAGATGACGGAGTATATTCGTGATGGTGTTTCGAAAGGGGTTCGAGATAACCTTGTTGTACCTCCCTCTTCTCTAGGTGATCCATAAAAATTTTATAATATATAGATGGAGTTGATGTTAGCAGAGTCAACTGAGCAATAGAGAAGAGCAGTGAAGAAGGCTCGATTGGCTCAGCAAGCAGGGCTAGCCAGGCCAAGACCAGTAGCTGACCGTCGAGCACCACACGATGGTGATCATGATAGAGATCATGGTGGAAGAGATAGAGTGATACCATATTATCAGTAAATACTTCCATATGATGAAGATGAAGACATGGGATACATTGATCCTACTAAGACAAGAGCCGTTATTCCTCCTGATCAACCCCCAAACATGAAGTTTGATATTACCAGTGTAATGACCCAGCTATTGAATTTAAAGGGTGTATTTTTGGGGTTATTGATAGATGATACAAACATGCATCTTACCAATTTTACCAGGACCTACACTTCATACGCTATCCTAGGGGTTGATTAGGAGGAACTGAGATTGAGATTGTTCCCGTTCTCATTGAAAGGAGAAGCATCATTGTGGTTGGGGGAACTTTCTAGAGGCTCAATCACTACTTAGAATGAGATGCGTTGACAATATTTGAATTAATTCTCCCCTCCTGCAAGGATGTTGTATCTTAAAGATGAAATTTAGAACTTTTAACAATTGCATATATCGTCCATGTATAAGGCATGGTTTTGGTTCAAAAATAAGTTGAGCATGGTACCTAATCACCGGATTCCAGGGTCAAATTTGCTAGTGATATTTTATAGATCCTTGAATATCAGCTTTAGGGCAATGGAAGTCACTACATCTTGAGGCACATTTATGCATCTGCATTGGGAGATGTTACAGGAAGTTCTAGACAAGATCCTTGTCACTAACCGAGGATAGCATACTTAAGAGGCTGATAGATGTGCTGGTACGTATGCTATTGGAGTCGTTAGTGAGTACAGAGCTAGTGATAATATATTAGCACAAGAAGTTGCACATCTCAGAACAAATATTAGGTTGCTTACCAAAATTTTTTTAGCAATAACATACGAAAAGGTGAATGCAGTGGGGGCACAAGGAACTACTTCAGGGGATTATGAGTTTGATACAGATGAGGAAGTAAAGTTTCTAAATGGCAGGTTTCCAAGCCAAAGTAAAAGGAAATCAAGGTTGAAACTACTATGGTGATAGGTATCGAGATAAAAGTAGAGATAAAGATGGTGATTGGAGGTGCAAAGATGATCATAAGGAGAAGAGTGATAGAAATATTCCACTAGGTAGCCGAGATACAGAGTCAAGAATTGAGGAAATTTTGTTTATGTTTGTAAAAAGGAAAGAACGTCAGGAAAGCTACCTTAAAAAGATTAAGGCAGACATATCAGGGCTGAATTAGAAATTTGAGTCGTACACCACCACAATCAAACAACTGGAGCAGTAGTTTGGCCAAATGTTGTCCATATTAAATCAAAGGCAGCTTGGCACTCTTCCTAGTAATACTATGAAAGATTTGAAGAATTATAGTCATTGTCATGCCATTACCACCTTGAGTGGTAAGACCTCTATGGATCCTCTCGTGCCTACTATAGTTGAGCCAATGAATAATGATATTAATGCTGATGTAGAGGATCATTTAAAGTTAAAGCTGTAAAATCATCAGGTGTGAGCATAGTGCTATGAAGGATAAAGGAAAGGGTAAGGTTGATGAACCTGTTCTGAAGACTATTCCAAGACTTCCCCATCCTTTTTTCTCAGAGGCTAAAGAAAAAATAGGAAAAAGGTAAATATCAGAAGTTCCTATCAATGTTGAAGGATCTTGATGTGGGTGACGATGTGCTTGTTGTTCTATATTTCATATTAGTGTTTTACTTGTTAATCCTATTTGTATTTTGGCCTTTTTTCTTATTCTTAGGAGTTTTGAAGTATGGACTTAGTAGTACTTTTTTAGTTTGCATTGTTGTCTAAGCTTTGTTCTTTTAGGGTTAGTGGTCGGTGTTGTATTTTGTGGTTATGATTGATGGTGTTGTTATAGGTTATGCCTTCGAGCGAGGCTTAGGTCAGGTTGGGGTTAGGGGTGTGGACTAGGGTGGAGGAAGGGGTAGGGAGTAGGAAGTGTAAAAAGGCTAAGGATAACTATAGGTTGAGAGTAGGATTATGGAACATAGGGTATTTATTAAAGAAGTCATTTGAGCTTGTGAAAATTCTTAGGAAAAGGCGAATTAATATAGCTTATCTCTAAGAAACCAAATAGGTAGATGGTTATAAGTTGTGGTACTCAAGAAGCATAAGGATTAGGAATGGTGTAGGTGTTTTAGTCGATGATGAACTTAGGAAGCAAGTGGTAGAGATTAAGAGGGTAAACGATAGGATGATGTAAATTAAGCTACTCATTAGAAGGTCTTCTTGGAATATTATTAGTGCATATGCACCACATGTTGGCTTGGATAATAAAGAAAAGAGGAGATTTTGGGAGGATTTGGATGAGATGGTGGGGAGTGTCCCTAATATGTAGAAGCTTTTCATAGGAGGGTATTTCAATGGGCATATAGGGTCTTTTTCGAAAGGTTATGATGATGTGCATGGATGATATAGGTTCGGTGTAAGGAATATTAAATGAGTGGTACTTCAGGATTCTGCTCGGGCATTTGGATTGGTGGTAGTTAATTTGAACTTTCCCAAGAAGGAGGTTCACTTGGTTACCTTCTATAGTTTGGTGTCCAAGACTCAGATTGACTTTTTGCACCTTAGGAAAGTAGATAGAGGCATTTGTAAGGATTGTAAGGTCTTATTGAGTGAGACTATTTCAACCCAGCATAGTCTTTTGGTGATGGACTTAAAGATCATAATAGAGTGGAGGAAGAGAGGTATGGAGGATCATCCAAGAATTAGCTGAGGTCGTTTGACTTTGGTAGGTTAACTGGATATGGGGAATAAGTTGATGGCGACAAATACTTAGGGGAGTGAAGGGGATATAGATAGTATATGGAATAAGACTGCAAACTACATTAGGGAGATAGCTAGAGAGGTGATAGGGGTCTTGAGAGGTCATTTAGGTAAGCATCTAAGAGAGTGGTGGTAGAACGAAGAGGTGAACAGGAAGGTAGAGGCCAAGAAAAGAGCGTATGCAAAGTGGGCAAAGAGTAAAGATGAAGAAGATAAATAGAATAATAGGGAGAAGTATAATATTGATAAGCGAGAGGCAAAGTTAGTGGTCACGAGGGCTAATGATGCTACTTTCAAGAGTTTACACATAGTGTTAGATAGTAAAGGTGTGGATAGAAAGTTTTACAGGCTCGCCAAAGTTAGGAAAGGAAGGACTCGATACCTAGATCAGGTGAAGTGTATTAAGGATATGGATGGCAAAGTTTTGGTGAAAGAGGGTCATATTAGAAAGAGATGGCATTCTTTCTTTCATAAGCTCCTGAACGAAGAAAGGGATACTAACATTGTGTTAGGGGATTTGGAGAAATCCTAGAGGTTTGCAATTATGGATATTGTAGGTGCATTATGGTTGAGGAGGTTAAGGGGGCTATTTGTATGATGCATAGAGGCAGAGCTACGGGGCCAGATAAACTTTTAATTGATTTTTAGAAGTGCACATGAGGGGTAGGTATGGAGTGGTTGACTCAATTATTTAACATAATTTTCAAGATGGCGAAGATGCCTGAAGCTTAAAGGTAGAGTACAATGATTCTATTGTATAAGAATAAGGGCGACATTCAGGATTGTACTAATTATAGAGGAATCAAGTTATTTAGTTACACTATAAAGGTTTGGGAAAGGGCGATAGAGTTGAGGTTGCAAAATATTGCTACTTTTTCTAAAAATTAATTTGGATTTTTTCCAGGGCTCTCAACTACATAAGCCATCCATCTCGTTAGGATACTGGTGGTTTAGTATAGGGAAAGGAAGAAGGATTTGCACATGGTGTTTACCACTTAGCGAAGGCCTATGATAGAGTCCCCGGGGAGGTTCTTTAGAGGTGTTTGAAGGCTAGAGGTATACCTATAGTGCATGTTAGAGCGATTAAGGATATGTACGATGGATCCAAGACTCGAGTTAGGATTGGGGAAGGGGACTCGGAGCACTTTCTTGTCTTGATGGGGTTACATCAAGGATCGACACTTAATCTTTTTATTTTTGCCTTGGTGATGGATGTTTTGATGCACCACATTCTGGATGAGATGCCTTATTGTTTTCTTTGTGGATGATGTAGTCTTGATTGATGAGACACGTAGCGGAGTTAATGCTAAATTTGAGATTTAAAGGAAAAATTTTGAGTCTAAAGGATTTAGGTTGAGTAGGTCCAAGATGGAATATTTGGAGTGTAAGTTCAATGAGGTGTCTCTTGAGCTTGATATGGTTGTTAAGCTTGACCCTTAATCTTTTAGTAAGAGAAATAGTTCCAAGTATCTGGGGTCGGTGATTTAGGAGAATAGACAGATTGATGAGGATGTCACTCATCTGATTGAGGTAGGGTGGATAAAATGGAGGCTCACATTCGATATCTTGCGTGACAAAAAGGCACATCTCATACTTAAAGGCAAGTTCTATAGAGTGGTGGTTAGATCAGTTTTGTTGTATGGAATAGAGTGTTGGTCTGTTAAAAAGACCCATATTTAGAAAATGAAGGTGGCATAAATGAGAATGCTTCAGTGGATGTGTAAGTATACTAAAAAAGATAGCATTAGAAATGAGGTTATTTGAGGTAAGGTAGGAGTGGCTTTGGTAGAAGCCAAAATAAGGGAAGCGAGGTTAAGATGGTTCGGTCATGTGATAAGAAGGAGCATAAATGCCCTCGTACGGAGGTGTAAGAGGTTGGCTAGGGATGGTTTCAAGCAAGGTAGAGGTAGACCAAACAAAATATTGGAGGGAGGTTTTTAGACATGACATGGAGCAGTTTTAGCTTACCGAGGACATTACCCTGGATAAGAAGTTGTGGAGGAGGCAAATTAGGGTAGAAGGTTAGTCTGAGTTAGGATGTTGTATGTTTTGGTGTGCACTTGGAGTATGGTCTTATTGAATATGTTAATTTCTATTGTATCTTGTTCTATTACTATCCTTATCATATCTTAGATTGCTTTATTTTGAGTCGGGGGTCTATAAAAAACAACCTCTCTATCTCATATTTGAGGTAGTGGTATGGACTGTGTACACTTACCCTCCTCAGACCCCATTTGATGGGAATATACTAGGTATGTTGTTGTTTTTGTTCCTGTTAATGTTGAAAGAGTTGTCTATAAACATAACACTTGCAAAGACATTGGAGTAGATAGTTGGTTACACGAAATTTAAGAAAAGATCTGGTCACTAGGAAGTGGACAGTGAGTTATAAGCATGCGGACAATATGCATCATTACACTGTTATTGCCTCTATATTGTTATTGAAAACAAGGAGCACTCCAGAGCCTTTACCATTCCATATACCATTGGGTCCTTCAACTTTGCTCGGGCTTTATGTGATATAGGAGTCAGTATTAATCTTAAGCCATTGGTTGTGTTTAAGCAGTTCGGGTTAGGGGCACCCAAACTGACATCGATGAGATTATTGATGGCTGACCGAACCGTGAAAAAAACAGTCAGTATTCTTTGTGATGTGTTGGTAAAGGTGGCATCCTTTATCCTTCTAGCTAATTTTGTGATACTTGATTGTGAGGTGGATTTCCAAGTCCCTATCATCTTGGGTAGACCCTTTCTAGCTGTGGGTAGGGCATCAATTTATATGTATACCCTCTGGCTCGTGCGGCCACATATATTAGGCCCTACCATCTGGGGTAGAGGTGGGCCTTACATCCCATGGGTTCCTTCTTATGTTATGACTATTGAGCTACACAATCCAGGCTAAAGTTTTAAAGTGCATGCTTAGCCTTGTATCCCCATCCTTCCATATTATTTATATATGTATTATGATATGATTCATATGGTATTTTAAATGATTGTACTTGACATTATTTTGTCCCCTATCCTTGAGTTTCATGCTAGTGTCCACCTCACTAACCTTCTCTGGATGTTGTATCCATGTGATGCAGGCACAATAGATACTTCTACTTATCCTACACAAAGTTAGGCGGATCGGCTCGGTTCGTCGATACGTTGTGGTGAAGTGGTGAGCTTCCATTCACTATAAAACTTAGACATTTCATATGTTTATAACATAAATTAGAATTGAGAGTTTTCATTATCATTGTTATTTTCAAAGTTGGGGATATGTCCCCGACCAAGACTGGTTTTTGGTTCATTTTGCATAGAGGTTTTATTGGATTGTTGTGGAGTTAGGTGATGTTTGTTGGATGTGTTTGGATGGTTGCCGATCATCGTTTATAGACATATCTTTTATTCTTTAAACTTATCTTATGTTATCTTGTGATATGTTTAGAATACATCCATTGTTGGGTGGTGTGTGGTGTTTGGTTAGGTTCCGGGGGAGGTCTCTAGTCCACAATAGATTAGAGATGCCCGTCACGTCCAGTCCCTGGTACGGGTCATGACAAAGTTGATAACAGAGCCTAGGTTTGGTGTCATTGGATGTCCACAAAGTCGTGTGAAGTAGAGTCTCTTTTATGGGTGTGTAGCATGCCACATTTATAATCGAGAGGCTATGAGGCATTTATGAGTGTTTCCCTTTCTTATTGTTCTATTTTGGGCTATAGAGTCTAAAATCTTAAAATCTCCTCTAATCCTCATACGTTTGCTTTTCTGATCATGCCTCCCAAAAGATCTAATATTTGTGGAAACTCTTCTGTCCCATCTGAGTATAATGTGGATAGAGCTCGTCCTACTCAAATAGTTCATACCCAGTCTAGGGTCACTGTGTCTGATTGTTCTAGTGGAGTTCCACTGGTTCCCCCTGGCCCTTCTCGGGCACCTCAAACTAGCATGTCTAAAGTAGAGTTTCACTAGTCGATTTATTTGTTTTCCTAGTTGGTGGACTTTTAGACTGAGTGTGTTGCTTTTGTGGCTCCATCCTCTGAGGTCACTAGAGTTGGACAATTTATGAGATTGAGTCCTCTGACTTGAACTAGTTCTAAATCCAGAAAAGATCCTCAAAATTTCATTAATTAGATGGAGAAAAAAATTTGGGTGATGCATGCTATTGATGTAGAGGGTGTAGAGTTCGCCGCTTACCAATTGAAGGATGTGGCATATCAGTGGTTTGAGGAATGGGACTAGTCTAGGGGTGATGATGATGAGTTTGATTTATGGGATGATTTATCTAGTACTTTTCTTGATCGCTTCTTTCCTCAGAAGCTGAGGAAGGCGAAGGCTGAGGAATTTATGAATTTGAAGCAAGAAAGGATGATAGTAATGGAGTATGCCTTGAAGTTCTATCAACTATCTCGATATGCCTCAGATTTGATATCCTTTATGAAAGCTCGAATGAGGAAGTTTGCTTCTAGGTTGTCCCATGAATTGATTTTGGAGAGCTAGGCTACCTTATTGAACAGAGATATGGACATCTCTAGACTTGTGGTGTATATGCAAAAAGTGGAAGAGAAAAAGAAAAAGTAAGCAGAGATAAGTGAAAGGTAGAGTAAGAAGTTTTGGTATTCTGATCAAGGAGGAGGTCAGCAGCAGAGTGGTAGAGATGGTGGAAAATGGTATAAGAAGAAATGGGGCAATTTTAATTCCTGATCTACGGGTAGTTCTTCTTATTTGAAGTCATTGGGTGATCGTTGTTTTAAGAATAGTGTGGATCCAAGGGTACAGGGTGCCCAGCCTCAGGCTAGTAGGTCTTAGTCAGCTTCATGATATCCCCCTTGTAGATTTTACGGTCAGGTGCATTATTGTGTTGGTGAAGAGGGGAGGAACAAGTTCTTCAAATGTGGTCATATTGGTCATATGAAGAGAGATTGTCCTTCTAGGGTTGCTTCTGGAGCAAATAAGATTCTTGTTTCTATTTCATCGACTCCAACACCATAGGTGCTACTTCTGCTTTTGGCTTTGGAACTGGACAAAACTATCTGTACGCTTTTGCCACCCGGTAGAATTCTGAGGCATCCCTCGATGTTGTTACTGGTTTGCTTAAACTTTTCTCTCATGATGTATATTTTCAACTTGATCTTAGGTTTACCCTCTCTTATGTGACCCCTTATATGGCTATCTATTTTGGTTTTGACCCTGAGTGTACTTCAGATTACTTTTCTGTGTTCACCCCGGTGGGTGACTCCATTGTGGCTAGAAGGGTCTATAGGGGTTGTGATGTTTGTTCTGTTAAGGAGACCTTGATGGAACTGATAGAGTTGGATATGCTAGACTGTAATGTGATTTTGGGGATGGATTATTTGCACTCGTGCTATTATTCCTATTATTGTCTGACTCGAAGGGTCAATTTCTAATTTGCTAATGAGCCAGTGATCGTATGGGAAGGCAGTTCCCTAGTGCCTAAGGGAAGGTTCATTTCGTACCGTAGAGTCCAAAAATTAGTTTCTAAGGGGCGCTTTTAGCACTTAGTGCATGTTAAGGATTCTAGATCTGAAGGTCCTTACTTGCAGACTGTCCCTATAGTTTGTAAATTTCCTGAGGTGTTCCCTGATGAACTTCTTGGTGTCCTCTCGATAGGGAAATTGATTTTGGGATTGATCTTCTTCTGGACACTCATCCTATTTCTATCCCTTCTTACAGAATGGCTCTGGCTGAGTTGAAAGAACTCAAAGAGTAGTTGAAAAATATTCTAGATAAGGGTTTTATTTGTCGTAGTGTTTCTCCTTAGGATGCTTCAATTCTATTTGTGCATAATAAGGATGGGTCCCTTCGGATATGAATTGACTATCGCTAACTGAACAAGGTGATCGTGAAGAATAAGTATCCCCTTTCAAGGATCGATGATATGTTCAATCAGCTTCAAGTTGCTAAGTTTTTTTCTATGATTGACCTTCAGTCAGGTTACCATCAGTTAAAAATTAGGGAAGTAGAAATCCCTAAGACTGCTTTCCAAACCCGATATGGTCATTTTGAGTTTTTAATGATGTCCTTTGATTTGTCTAATGACCCAGCAACATTCATGGATCTTATGAATTGGGTTTTCCATCAGTTCTCTGATTTGTTCATGATTGTGTTTATTGATGATATTTTAGTGTATTCTAAGAGTGAGACAGACCATGCTGATCACCTTCGTTTAGTGTTACAGACCCTTAAGAAGCAGTTATTGTATTTAAATTCTCTAAGTGTGAATTCTGGTTGAATGATGTAACTTATCTAGCCCATGTTTTTTTCCAGCAATGGAATCATGGTGGATCTATAGAAAGTTGTGTTGGTTAAGAAGTGGCCTAGACCCATGACTCCAACCAATATTCGAATCTTCTTGTGTTTTGCCGATTATTATAGAAGTTTTGTGAAAAGTTTCTCTTCTATTGCTACCCCATTTACTAAGTTGTCTTAGAAGAAGGTGAAGTTCTTGTAGTCGGAAGCTTGTGAGGATAGTTTTAAGAAATCAAAGGATAAGTTGACTTCGGTTTTGATTTTGACCTTACTCGAGGATACATATGATTTTGTGGTCTATTGTGATGCATCCCAGGTAGGAATGGGTTGTGTTGATGCAGCATGGGAAAGTGGTTACATATGCTTCAAGACAATTGAAGGTTCATGAAAATAATTATCCGACTCGTGATTTGGAATTGTTAGCTGTGGTTTTTGTATTGAAGATCTGGCGACATTATTTGTATGGGGTCTCTGTAGACACTTATTATGATTATAAGAGCCTGTAATACGTATTCACTCAGAAAGAACTAAATCTCAAGCAAAGAAGGTGACCTGAGTTGATAAAGGACTATGATATGAGTTTCTATTATCACCTAGGTAAAGCTAACGTGGTTGTTGATGCTCTTAGTAGGTTGTCCATGGGAAGCTTATCTCATATAGACGAGGACTAACGGGAATTAGTGAAAGATATGCACCATTTAGTTAATCTTGACGTCCTTCTATTGGATTTCAAGGATAATGGTGTGATTATTCAAGAGGTGGAAAAGCCATCTCTTGGTGTTGAGGTAAAGGAGAATCAAAAGTTGGACCCTATCTTGATACAACTCAAGGAGGATGCGGGTAGGAAGAAGGTGATGGCTTTTGAGATTTGTGGTGATGGTATCTTGAGGTACTAAGGTAGATTATGTGTTACCGATATTGATGGCTTACGAGAAAGAATTTTGGTCAAAGCTCATGAGTCGTGATACATAATTTATCCTGGTTAGACGAAAATGTATCATGATCATAAGGAAATTTATTGGTGGAATATGGCATATTTATTGGCTAGGTACATGGTGTGTTGGCACGTGAAGGTGGAGCACTTGAGGAATGATGGATTGTTCAAAGAAATTGAGCTGCCTGTGTGGAAATGGGAAATAATTAATTTGGTTTTCATTACTAGTCTTCCGTGGTATGTCCAGCAATTTCATTCGATTTGGGTCATCGTAGATAGGATGACTAAGTCTACTCACTTCTTTCCAATAAGGACTAATTTATCTTCTGAGGATTTAGCCAAGTTATTCATTACGAAAATCGTGAAGTTGCATGGTGCTTCAATTTCCATCATATCTGATCGAGGTACTCAGTTCTCTTTTCACTTTGTCATTTTTTCATAGAGATTTAGAGACTAAGGTGAGCCTTAGTACCTTTTTCCACCCGCAGACAGATGGGCAAGTGGAGAGATCCATTTAGACATTGCAGGATATGCTCAGATCTTGTGTGATTGACTATGGTGGTAGTTGGGCTGACCACTTTCCCCTAATAGAATTTGCCTACAACAATAGTTATCACTCTAGCATTGGTATGGCTCCATTTAACTCCTTGTATAGTAGATGTCGGTATCCTATTAGGTGGTTTAAGGTTAGTGAAAATAGTTTATTTAGCCCTGCTTTGGTTCACTAAGCCATAAAGAGGGTGGAGGTGATTCGGGATAGGCTTAAGACTGCCCAAAGTCACCAAAATTCCTACACAGATGTAAAACGAAGGGAGTTGGAGTTTAATGTAGGTGACTGGGTGTTCTATAAGGTGTCTCCCATTAAGGGCGTGATGTGGTTTGGGAAGAAGGAGAAGTTTAGTCTCTATTATATTGGTCCTTATTTGGTTTGGAAGAGGGTTGGTAATGTTTCATATGAATTGGAATTTCCTTCTAGCTTGAGCTCCATTCACCCGGTCTTCCATGTCTCAATGTAGAGAAAGTTCATGGGTGATCCTTCATTGGTTGTTCCCTTGGAAGGTATGGGCATTTCAAATTCTTTATCTTCTGAGGAAGTTCCGGTGGAGATATTGGATTGGCAAGTCCATCGATTATGGATGAAGAATATGGCTTCGGTAAAGGTTCTTTGGAGAAACCAAAAGCTTGGGGAAGCTACTTGAGAAACCGAGGAGGACATAAAGTCCAAGTATGCATTCCTATTCCCTATTCTGGAAAATCATGCTTAAGGTATGTGTGATCTTGACATCTTTGTTTTTTGTCTTTGTTAAAGGTAAGTGTAGATGTGTTTCTGTGTTAAATCATGCTAAGGGATGACTTAACCGATTATTCGAGGATGAATAATCCTAAGGGGGGAGAATAAAACACCCCAGGTGTTGATCTCTTAGAATTTCTAAAATGTTATCCTCACTGCCCTGACTACGGCTTACCCTACGAGTCGTAGGGAGTATTACTGAGTCATTGGACTCTAATCATATCCTAATTAGAGTGTATGTGGCTAAGTTCTGCTCTAAGTATGATTGTGTCACTACGAGTCATTTTGTGCAAATATTAGGATGTCCAGTGTTTATCATAAATGGTTTTTATGTTGACTACGACTGGACTCCACGAGTAATAGGGTCCATTATGAGTGGTATTAGTTGAGTCATAGGGTCAAATATGGGTGTGTGTTGTCTTGTCTATGACTCATGGTGACGAGTCATATCGAGTCCCTACGAGTCGTATACTGATCCGTAGACACTGACAGCAAAATTTCAACTTTTAATTTGAGGGCACTTTGGATAATTTCATTCTTACCTAATTAAAATCCCACGTTCATAAAGCACTCAAGGGGTTATTTCACATTCATAATGTAATTAAACACTCTCAGAACTCTCTCAAGCAAGATACTTAGAATTTCTAAGAAGTAGGTCATCCAAGGGTTCAAGGGTTGAATTCTCTCTATAATTTTGGATATTTCTGGCATGTTACTCTTCCCTAATTGCTAATTTGTTAAAAGCATATGTTTTAAAGTGTTGTTCATATGGTATTGATGATGTTGTGAAACATGGGTCGAGGGTTTTGAATGTTTATTTTTTAACAATGCTTCCCATGGTTACATGTTCATGCTTTGATTATGATTTGGAACTCGTGGGCTGGGTAGGTATGGTGAATAAACTAGGGGATTGTAATTTCTCCTAACTTGTATTTTTTTAAGTGGTAATGACCTCAACCCCATATCATGAAATTGGTTTTGAATATGAAAAATATGCATATTGAAATACTCTTGAACTATTGCACAGTGTGAAAAGTTAGTGAAGCATAATGATTTTGAATTAAACCTTATGGGGTTGTGTAATTCCCCAATCTAATACATAATTGAACCAAGGGGGCTATGAATTCCCCCAAATAGTGAAATTGTTTCGGCATGTTGATGTTATCTTGCAAGTGTAGTTGGTATGGTGATACCAACAATGTATTCCTAAATGTGTATTATGGTTCAATGAATGGAAATGTGTGACCATTGTTTTAATTGGTCTTTAATGAGGGTTGTGTAGCTGAGTCATGAAATTAGAGGTCCTGAGGGATCACTGCTGGAAATTGCGGTTGCCGATATGGAGGTCTAAACGACCGGTTGGTTTGAGTTCCCCTTATTATTATCATATGATCGGGAGGTTTGAGTCCCCTATATTATATAACATGATTAGGTGCTTGTGTCACCATGATATGCTGGGAGGTTCGAGTCCCTTATATTGCATATGTATACCTTGTGGTTTGTGCGGCCACACGCACTCGGGCCCTACCTACTGGGGAGAGCTGAACCCAATTTCTCATGAGTGCCTTCTTATGTTATGACGATTGAGCTGCATAATCCAGGATAAAGTTTTAAAGTGCATGCTTAGCCTTATTTCATTATCTCGGCATATTATTTATATATGTATTATGATGTTATTCATATAGTATTTGAAATGATTGGACTTGACTTAATTTTGTCCCCTATCCCTGAGTTTAATGCTAGTGTTCACCCCAATAACCATCACCGTATATTGTATCCCCATGCGATGCAGGCACAGACATACTTCTACTTATCCTGCACAGAGTTAGGTGGATCGGCTCGGTTTGTCGGTTCATTATGGTAAAGTGGTGAGCTTCCATTCTCCGAAAGTTCTAGACATTTCATTAGTTCTTATCATAGATTAGAATTGAGATTTTTCATTATCATTAACATTATCATTGTTATTGTTAATTTCAGAGTTGGGGATATGTCTTGATCAAGACTAGTGTTTGGTTCTTTTTGCATAGAGGCTTTGTTGGATTACTGTGGACTTGAGTGATGTTGGTTGGATATGTTTGGTTGATTTCCGGTCATCGGTTATAGACATATCTTTTATTCTTTAAACCTATCTTGTGCTATCCTGTTATATGTTTGGAATTCATCCATTGTTGGGTGGTGTATGGTGTTTGGTGTGGTTTAGGGGATGATCTCCGATCCATGATGGAATGGAGATTCCCATCATGTCCAGGCCATAGTTTAGGTTGTGACACACAAAATCTCAAAACGGGGAATAAAGGTTGACAAGGCAAAAATTGAAGTGATTGAAAAGTTACCTCGACTAGTCTCGATGAAGGGTATTCTAAGTTTTTTGGGCAATGTTGGCGTTTACAGATGATTCAATAAGGATTTCTCAAAGATTGAAAATTCTCTTTGCAAGCTTCTTGAGAAAGAGGTGAAGTTTGATTTTGATGAGGCACATCTGTAGGCTCTTGAGTTCCTGAAACAGCGGCTGGTATCAGCCCCTATTATTTTGTCTCCTGATTGATCCCTACCATTTGAGATCATGTGTGATGCAAGCGGAGTGTCTCTAGGTGATGTCCTAGGCCAAAGGAGATAAAAGGTACTTCACCCTGTGTACTATGCTATTAAGGGATTAAACCCTGCTCAAAAGAATTATACAGTTACTGAGCAAGAGTTGTTAGTAGTTCTTTTTGCATTCAAAAATTTTTGGTCCTATCTAATTGGGACTAAGTTCATTGTTCATAAACATCATACAGTATTGAGATACCTTCTGACAAAGAAAGATGCAAAACCAATATTGATTCGGTAGGTTCTCTTACTACAAGTGTTTGATTTTGCGGTGAAGGACAGAAAAGGCATAGAAAATTAAGTTGCAGATCACTTGTCCAAACTTAAGGAAGAAGCAATGCAGAAAATATGGGATGGGCTTAAAATTGGTGATACTTTTCCAGACGAGCAGATTTTAGTAGCATCGCAAGACCTAATTCCCTAGTTTATTGATTTTGCCAATTACTTAGCGAGTGATCTTGTCCCAGAAGACTTATCCTTTAGCAGTGGAAGAGATTTATGCATGATGTAAGGAAATTCTAATGGGATGAACCTTATGTATAATAAATTTGTGTGTATGGTACGATTCATAGATGCATCCCAGAGATGGAGATGATGAGTATTCTTGAGGCTTGTCATGCTTCACCTGCTGGGGGGTTACCATGGTGGAATCGTCATAGCCCACAAAATCTTGCAATGTAGGTAATGTTGTCCAACAGTATACAAAGATGCTCATGACTTCGTTGCATCCTATGACCAATGCCAGCGTCATGGCAATATTTTGTGGCGCCATGAACTCCCTATGACTTCTATTTAGAGCTGGAGCTATTTAATGTGCGGGGTGTGGATTTCATAGGCCATTTGTGAGCTTCAATGGCATGAGGTGTATTTTGGTTTTAGTTGATTATGTATCCAAATGGGTTGAAGCGGTAGCGCTCCCCAATAATGAAGGTAGAAGTGTCACCGCATTTCTAAAAAAACACATCTTTTCTTAATTTGGCACTCCAAGTGCAATAAATATTGAGGATAAGTCGCACTTCTGCAATCAGTTGTTCAAGAGTCTGCTTAAGAAATATGGAGTAAAGCATTAGGTGGCAACACCTTATCATCCTCAGACAAACGGCCAGGTTGAGGTCTCCAATAGAGAGATCAAGACCATTTTGGCGAAGACTATGAATGCCAATAGGACTGATTGGTCAAGAAAGCTAGATGATGCATTATGGGGCTACCGAACAGCTTATAAAACCCCCATAGGTGACTCTCCATATCAGCTTTTGTTTGGCAAGGCATGTCACTTCCCTGTTGAAATTGAGCACAAGGCACTATGGGAGTTAAAAAGTTGAATTTTGAGTGGCATGATGTAGCAAAGATGAGGATGAGTAAAATAAATGAGTTGGACGAATTTTGACTCTGAGATTATGAAAGTGATACACTGTACAAGGAGAAGATGAAGTTGCATCAGCATCGAAAGATTGAGAAAGGAATATTTAAGCCAGGTGACCAGGTGTTGCTGTATGATTCGAGACTTTGCCTGTTTCTAGGAAAGTTGAAGTTTAGATGGTATGGGCCATTCACTATGGTTAGAGTGTTCATATATGGTGATATATAATTGAAGCGTGATGGTGACGCCCCATTCAAAGTGTATGGGTAAAGGTTCAAGCACTATATAGGGAAAACTGAGGAAGTAAAGGTGATTGATAAGTTGAGCCTTGGTGAAGTCTGAGTAACCGAGGCAACTGAGTCATGATGTGACGTTAAATCAAGTGCTGCGTGGGAGAAAATGCATGTTTTATACTTATTTGATCATAGGGTAACTTCGGTGTTCAATGTGCAGGGATAGAGATTGTACAAAAACACAAGAAAATTTTCTGGTTCCAGGCTTTACAACTCTCTTAACGAGTCGTAGCTAGATTTAAGGACTCATAATCAGGAGTCGCAAGGTGCTGTAACTCAGACCACTCTCAGGTATTTTGTTTTTGGAGTCATTACGACCCTCAGAATGAGTCATAGTCAGTGACTGCGACTCATCACCTTGATTCGTAATGACTAAAGACCCAGGTAAGGTTCCAGTCCTCATGGAGGGATCCTAAGATTCGTAGTCACTGGTTATAAGTCATTACGATAACTCGTAACCAGGTTTGACATTACAGACTCAGCGGGTCAACCTAGCCTAACTCTAATGATTAAAACTAGATATAACATATAGGACAAATAATTGGTAATCCAATCATTCAAATTAGAGACTTCCTTTATTCACCTAAGCTTCTCAACTCATAGCAACAACTCTTTAAACTCATCCCAACAGCAACTACGAAAAAAAAATCCAAGTCGAGCAATGAAGTGTTCTGTGTTTTAATTCCAAATTGTTAAATAAATACTTCAATGTAAAATAGATTTCTTGGATTACTTGTTCAAAAACGTGAAAGAGTATAAGTTTACAAACCCTATTTGTGAAAAAATTATAAAATAAGAGTGATAATGGGAGAAAATAATTGTATGTAAACCAAAGTTAGTTGTTAGGAATGAATTAAGGGTGCTTGAAGTTGTCTATATATGGATTGTCGTGTAGGGATAAAAAATCAGAACCAACTTCTCTAATCACTCATGTTGCATTAATTGTGGGACTCTTAAGGACTCGTAAAGTCACTTAACGAGTCATTACATGCCTCGTAACCACTGGAAACATGGTTGATTAGAAGAGTGTAGGTTCTGTCAATATTATGACTCATCTCAATGAGTCGTAGTCATACTATATAACTCATAATGACTGGAAAGGGGGCATTGCACCAGAAAAATATTTCTAGTCAAATAACGATTGTTGGTAACGAGTCGTACTCTAACATTAAGACTCATTAGGAGGACTCATTGCCTGACTAGATAATATTAAGTAGGAAACATTCCACCCGACGAGTCTCACTACGACTCATAACAAGACGTAAAGACTCGCACTCATGAGTCATAGTGTTCCCAAACCATGCCACACTGACACCTTATTTTCTTTTATTTTCTTAGTTATCACTAATGGGGTTGTTTCAACAGGTACCAATGGAACCCAAAGGTGATTCATCAATGAATCTGACACCAAAAAATATCACTCAAAAGAAGCTTGCCCCATAGTCCACTCTTTACCTAAAAAATGAGGACATCGATAATTCAAGTGGTGAAATCGAAGAATATCCAGTAAAAGGGCAGGTGGAGGCAGAGGAAAAGTGACCAAAGGGTAAGAAATCAATTATTGTGAAGAAGGATACACCCCATAGGTCCACACCAAGGATGAAGAACCCTAGCACTTCACCACCAGATTCACCATCATCCTCCAATTAAGATGAGGATGATAAGGATGAAGAAGAAAATGGTAAGGATGCTGGTGAGGAAGAATCAGAGTATGAGGATGAAAATGAGGATGATGAAGTGTTTGATTTTAGAGAAGACAACAGTGAGGAGAGTGGTAGTCCAGTTAGAGAAGTACCACCACTACAAATACCACCCACTCTACTTTTTATTGAGGCCTCTTTGGTTTCCATCACTGAATGGTGGGGATACCCTTGAATGCAGGCCCTATACATACAACATAGTGCCATAAACCCTGAAAATAGAAAGCCCCTGCGAGGTCTTTATCTTGAGAGAAGACTGATTACAACAGACATGTATGAGATGCCTGAATTTAATGCTCAGTTCAAATAGTATAAGTTTGAGTGGATAACTAGAACACCGGGTCAATACAGTGAAGCTTTGGTATGAAATTTTTATGTTGCGTATCAGATGGAGTTGAAGAGGAAAAATCCACAGGGAAATTGGTGGTGGGGTGTGGACGTAATATCAGACTTGGTGATCTGAGGTGTTCGGGTGAACATCTCAACTCAGACGATCTCCCAGATATTACATGCTCTAGAATTCATACATCTGACCAACACTATAGAATTGGACTTTCGAGTATAGTAGATGAAGAAAGTCAAAGTAAAACAGATAGGTATGGAAGATAAGATTGTTCAGTTCTAGTGGAAGGCCAAAATTATTTCTTCATCTCGGGACGAAGCCCCATGGGTAGTTGATGGTGTTGGAGGATCATCGTCAATCAAAAAGAACAACCTGAATTTTTAGGAAAGGCTTGGTAAACCCTGGTTAGGCACAGGTTGAGTCCAAATTTATCGAACAATATTGTGGATCCAAACAAGGTAGTGATTATAGTAAGAATAATGTCAGGCTACGAGATCAATGTATCTAAGTGGATATCTCGTGAGATCAGGGATAGGGCTACTAGCACTGATACAATGTTGTCTTTCCCATATTTGTTGACTCAGATTTGCTTGGAGGCGGGAATGCCAGAGATCCCATATTTTAATTAATTTTTTAGGCTGATGACCACGACTAATTTGGGGTTAATCAGAGATATAACCAACCCTATATAAAATATGGAAAATTTAGGCGTGTTGATAATCAGTGAAATATATGGAGCTAGAGAAAATGACACTACAGGGTTCAACGACATGGGTGATACCCCGACTGAAACTGGCCAGTCCGTACCCCAGGTTTTTAATATAGCAGGTACATCCAATGCTCCCATTACACCTCCTATTGTGGCACCACGACCATCTACATCTAGGTTAATTCCAGTCGGCTATGTATTGGTTTTGTAGTTATTTTTGACTAAAGTTACGTCGAGATTGAGTACTGTGGAGACAAAGGTGCGACATGTGGAGGGAGACGTAAAAACATGGGTTGAGAAGAGTCTTAGTGATGATATAAGAAAAATATAGGCAAGGTTTGATGGGTTTGAGTAGAGGATTATTCGACAGCTTGAGGGTATCCAGTCCCTAGACTTAGCAAGAGTGTAGGTTAAGCTGCAAAAATCAATAGATGAGTTGAAAAATAGACCAATCCACTCAATGCCTATTGTTTAGGAGACCCGCGGAGAGGATGTGGTCGAAAATATTTGGGTTTTTGAATACGCAACCCCTGCACCTACTGTGAAGAAAGAAAAAAAATAAAAAGTCGAAGAGACAAAAAACTGAGGAAGAAAACATCGAGGCGATGAAAGTAGCGAGTGTGTAGGATGAGTTAGACCGACAGGCTAGGGTCCAAGAGTTGGCGGCGAGGCTGGTAGTTTAAGACTCGCTGATGCTACCAGAATTAGTAGTAGTACAACCCCACCGTCTGATCCACCACTGAGCACACCGGTCACTACCAATGCCACGATTGTTGAGGATGTCTCAACAACTATTAGGACCAATATTGATAAGAGTGGGGCCTGTTATAAGGGCCTTTATACTGATGATGTATGATCCAGCGCCTACGGCACCCAAGTATGTCTTTACCCCTTGTTTTTTATTTCTAGATGCACTGGGGACATTGCATATGTATTTAGTTGGGGTGGGGCTATACCGTATAGCCACCGCAGGTTGTTATTATCGTATTTCTTTTCCCATCGGCTATGGTTTGAATACGGAACTAGCATGTCTAGTTTAAATATGTGTTTATGTTTTGTTTTATGTTTTGTTTTGTGTATATAATGTTTAATAAAGAGGAAAGTTTGTATTTAAGGTAGTGAATATGTTTTGACTGATGTTTGGTGTTGAAATTATTTTTTTAAATGGTACCCCTCCTAAAATTTTGAAAATTGTGTGATGTGTGCATATGTGTGGCCGTTGTGAATCTCATAATGACATTAGAATTAGGAATATACTAATTGTGGCAAACAATTGCATAAACTATATAGAGAGTAACTGACAATGTAACCCTGTACAATGTGTGTGTGAGGCGTTACCTAGTTCCCATTGTGTGCGGAATCTAGAACTTGCCCAGTTAGTCTTTTCTTAAGTCATAGGATTGTCACTTAGGAAAGGATCATAGGCCATTTCTGAACACAGTCCACTTTAGCCTAAAATAACCAACCAAAAGTGAATTAGAATTGCTTGATCCAAAGTTTGAGCCTTAATGAACCTAAAATTTTTGTTTACACTGATTCACCCTCCTATTTTTAATTATAATGAACCTATTTTGTCTCTAGTCCTTCTTGGACACTGTGCACCTCAACTCAGGCAAATCGTCTAAGTTGAGGGTGGCTATTATAGGGGTGCACAAAGAAAAATAGGTACGAAAAATGAGTGTAAATACAAAAGAAAGTAGGGTTAGGTGTGGAGAAAAATAAAAATAAGAAAATTTTGAAAAATAGAAAAAGATCAAAAAAAATAAATTGTTGAGAAAATGAGCAAAAGAAAAGAAGAAGAAGCCACACCCAGTCTAAACAAGAATAAATAGAATAAAAAGGAGAAATAAGGGCAAAGATAAACTAAAGTTGGAAAATAAGTGGACCCCAAAGTAATCATAGTGTGAAGGAGGTTTAGTCACTATAAAAGTCCCAAAAATATCATACTAGCCCCAAACCTACATTACAAACCGAACAAAGCCCTAGAGTGATCCTAACCCGACTATCTGAAAACTGAGGCAAAGAAAATAAGGGCAAGCCTTTGGGATTCTGTGTACATTGTGGAACTTTTTTACGAGTGAGAGAATCTCTTGACCATCCTGGTATTATCATGTTCAATCTATGTGACTGAACGGGACAGTTTTTATTGTAAGAGTACATAGGTAGCACTGTTAGAATACTTATCTATTCAGGAAGCGTAATTTGTATATATATGTAGTTGTTCATTGCCAATGTAATTCCATCACTTTATTCTATTGTGTCATCTATTGTACTGCATCTATTTATACAGTTGGGTTTTGAAAAGTCTAAAAATAAGAAATGGTAATATGTTGTAAACTAAAGTTGAAAATTGACTGCTAAAGTTATCTTAGGATCTTCCTGTTTAAGCATTGTGTTTGTTTTTGTTTGTATTTTTGCCTGAGTACATGAAAATATTCTAAGTTGAGGGTGTTGATGTGCTGTGGAAACATGACGCAATCGATTCTTAAAATGGTGAAACTATACATTGACTTAGGTTGTTTTGTCAAATATGATATGTGTTTATGTATTTTGCAGAAAATTAGGTAAGTGTCTTAGACTGAAAAAATAGAAGAAAATTCTCGCAAAGAAGTAAAGTATTGATCAAGCTATAAGTCATTAAGTCACCTTACGACTCGTATCCCAACTCGTAAGGATAACAGCGGCTAAAAAATAAGTTGAGAAACTAAGTAATGGAAGGGTACGAGTCGTAAGGAAAGACTACAACTCATACTGCGAAGTCGTACTGTTACCAATGTCTAAAGAACTCAATATAGATACTCCAGTGGTTGTGAGTGAAGACCACGATATGTTATGTTTGAGTACGACTCGTGGTGAGGAGTCGTAAAGACAACAAACTCTAGTGCCATGAAGATGAAAAGCTATTGGAGTGACTAAGATTAGAAGGATATGAATCATAATGAGTATGAGTGTATACAAGTCATCACTACTAACGACAAAAAAGATCTACGATAGCAGACAGCGAGTCGTAAAGAGACGAAATAACTCGTTGCCAGAGGCATTACCACTGCCAACTTAATTTTCCTATTTTGTTATAATTTGGATTTGTTTGTTATTTTGAGATACTATAAATACCCTAGGGTTATTACTTTATTATGTTACACACTTTTTCCTATATTTTGGATACTTTCACATACTTTGATCATTGAGATTATTGTTCTTGAGTTTTTGGTCTCGTATTTAATTGGAGATTTTGGATATTACTCTTTCATTATTGTGCAATTAATTACATGTCTTCTTTATTTATTTTCTTGGATTTTTTCTCAAGCATGAATGGATAATTTCCTTGACTAGGATTGTAGGAACCCTGGTGTATTAACTACGAAAGGGAAGTGGATGATTCATCTATCCTAGTATAGTTGCAGTCCTCTTCATATTAATTGTACCCCAAGCTACTACAGAAGTTTGGGAATTGCCTGTATTTGATAAACTCCTCACAATAGAGATTGAGATTGGGAAAATGAGGTTACAACAGTGATTCGAGGCTATCAACCCTCGTCTAATCAACTCGAGACTCAAAAGGTAAGAATTATGCTAAAGTTAAAGATAAGGGATAGCAAGGCAATGCTCTGAGACTCATAAAGTAAGGGGTGAGATTTATCAACGCGTTCACAAGATGGTTGATAATACACAGCTTGTAAACTTTGCACGTGGAGCAATGGGTTTGGTGGATCAAACACGAGAAATTTATGGAGTTCAGAAGCTAGGGGAACACAGTCCTAGTATTCGTCTTCTGTTGTCTATAACCTCAAGTATTCAATTCGGCTACTTATTACTGTTGTCTTTAAAATCCCGCTATTTGCTTTTGTGTACTACTCGTGGATTTTGTCAAGTTTGACAGTCCATTCCACATATTCCCTATGGGTTTGACCCCAACCTTGTTTGGGTTACTATATTTGGCATCGTCCGCAGTAGACTTCTTTCGAGGTTGGTTTTTGGGAACCATCACTAATTATAATGATTTGACAAACACAAAAATCATAGATTTAAACAACTAAGAGATTAGTGACAAAAAATTCTCATCAAAACAAATAAATAAACTACAAAAAAATTCATATTTCCAATTTTTGATGCTTCATTTGGTGCGTCGGTTCGTTGGAGAAGAGATCAGAGATGGGTTTTCACCAGCCATGGTTGGTCGGAGCTTAAGGAGAAGATTGACATTGAGGAGATGAGTGTCTTCTTGTAGAGTAGTGGGGATTGTTAATCAATGAGAGATGACAAAAATAGAGAAACGACGGCTAGTGGTGGTCGGCGTTGGAGATGGACCAGTGGAGATGGTGGTCCTCCAGTAGCTGGGCTTCACGGTGGCTAAAAAAAAAGAGAAAATAAGAGAAAATAAGAGAAAATGAAGGTATGACATTGGTGGGAATTTTTTTATCAAGGGTGTTGTTGTTTTACTGGCAGACAACGAAAATTAGGGGAGGTGGAGGCAGCTGGTGGGAGTTTGCTGGTTGTTTGGCTGGTCGATGACATCCGATGCAAAAAGAAAAAAAGGAGCAAAGAAGTGGGAGGCGGCTGGTTTGTGTAATGAAAAAATAGGTTTTCAATTTGGGGCAGGGTTTGGTAATTAAAAAGGAAATAAACTTGGGATTAAATATGGATCGTAAGATTGAACTAACGGATGGATGAGATTAAAAGTTGAATTGGGTCGGGTCATTGGATTAAAATAGGATCATCAATAATGGATTAATTTAAATTGATTGAGGATTTCAAATTAGGCCAAATAAAAATCAAATCAAGCAGAAACAGACATCAATTGTATATAAAATGGCTAGAAATTAAATGAACTGGGAAAAATCCAATAGAGTTAGGCTGTTATTTAATAAATATAATACCATAATATTATTCTGAAATTAGTTATAAATAAAAGTCTAAAACTCTGAGAAATTGCGTTCAAAATGAAATACTATTTAACTAAATTATGCATACACGAAATTAATAACAATGATATATAACACACTTATAATTTATGAAATTAATTGTTCAAATATATAAATAATTATATAAAGAATTTAATTTATTGAAAATACCTAAAAGTTATTAATTAGTCAAATATCAGTCTGAGTTGGATATAGGGAGGTCAAAATAGGGTTTCAACAGATGCCCTTTCTTTGCTCGAGAATAAAGGATGAATTGTCGAGCAAAGAACATTGTCATGGTAGCCAATTTGTCCAATTGAGAGGATGATTTGCAGGAATCAAAAGAAATGAGATTGAATTATTAAAATGGTGTGGGCAAGACTTTGGTTTCAATTCACCTACATATCTCGTATTTTAAGACAATCAAGTCGTGTGTAGCTCTAGGTTTAGAAACAAATGAGATTCCTAAATATAATTGATGAATGTGGAATTTGAATATGGATAGAACGAGTTTGCAAGATTAGACTATGAATGATTTTGAAAAGTGAAATATGAATATGATTTAAGTTAGGTTGCGAAATATTGGGATAAAACATTATGTTTCAGAATTGGGAGGAGAATAATATTCAAATGTCTTTCACTATGATTTTGGGGCTTACCTGCAGCTTCTAACACAACTAGATAAAATGGTTAGCTCAAAGCATAGAGAAGATTAAATGATTCGGCGAAAAGTAATTGTAAAAGATAACAATATTGATGTGAGAAGATAAGAAAATGTATATGTTTGATGTTGCGCTTGTTGCCCAAAATTTTTTAGGAACCTAAAAAATTTGGCCTCATTTGAATTTTAAGGAGAAAGTGATCACGATGAATATATGCTTGCAAAATCAATTCTCCTTACTTAGGGAGGACGATCCCAATTGTCATACTTTAGGATAGACAATTCCAGTATATATATATATATATATATATATCTTATTTTAGGACACACGAACCCGATATATCCAATTCTAGGGTAGTGAACTCGGTATATCCTATTTTAGGGTGGATGAATTCGGTATATTCAATTTTAGAATGGATGAACCCGGCATATCCTATTTTGGGGCAGATGAACCGACATATCCTATTTTGGAGCGGATGAATCTGACATATCCTACTTTGGAGCGGATGAACCTGACATATTGATACGATACAAATCAAGGCCTAGTCGTGTCAGCGATTTCAAGTCCAACCAGGACCAGAAACCAACCCCAATACCCAACTATAACCACCCTACTCCCTCTATCAGAGGAATTCCGAGCATATAACAAGATAAAACAATAATAATCTAAAAACAATAAAGTAAGCTTAAAACCAAAGTCGAAAACCACAACCAATCAACCATCCATTCCCAATCCCAATGCCAATACCAATACCAAGGCTAACACAAATACTGACCCCCCCCCATGCCCATAGTAGTATGACAAAGCCTCTAACCATAGAAATATGCCAATACCAATACCAAGGTCTCAGTGTGTGTTAGCCGTACGACCATAGAAAAGAACCTGAGATGACTAGTACATCTCCCAAAAATATGAAGTGTGACATCATGCACACGATCACCTAGACCACCCTTACATCGACAAACATGAGTTTCCAGTTTTGGTCCCCTCGGGACCCCCACCTTCCATGGCTTTGATACTCAACCCCTTTTAAGCCCATATTAAATCATTTGCATGGTCTAAACCATTTACCAAGGAGTCTTTTCATGAGGCATTAACCATTGGTATCATCATACCAAAATTAGAGCTTGCAAGTCTATTACCTTATGCCATATAAACCATTAAACCAAATTAGACTCCATCATTTCCAATTAACCAAAACCATTTATAATTAAACCATGACCACCAAGGCCTTTCCAAAACCATATAAAACTAACTAAAACCAATTTGTGTTCTATTTACCATTCATGCAATGCAAGAGTTCCCAGAATAGTTAAAGTATGTGACAAAATCATTCTCACTGACAATTTCACAAACAGGTTGAGGGCATGCCATTATCAAAACCAAAACCAACCAATGTGGAGGCTCAACCATGTCCCCTTAATTAAATCACCATTCCCATGCACCCGCATATGCAAAACCATAATTAAAATAAGAAAGACCATAATTAAACCATGAGAAACAATATTCATCTATGAACAACCAGAACCCCTAACCTTTATTTCAAAACCATAACCACACCATGAAAATCATACATTAAAACATATGGATTTAGTAAAATAACAACGAGGGAAGATTCACATGCCTGAATTACAAAGATTCACAGAGAGAAATTGATCCCTAAGCTCTTAGATGACCACTTCGGAGAAACCCTAGCCAATTTGCTTGAGACGATTTTGACAGAGTAAAGAGGATGTTTAATCTTGTAAAGTGTGGAATGAATGAACAAAAAGTGTTATAGGGATGTGGGGTTTTAAGTGTTTTTAGTGGGAAATGTCTAAAGTGCCCCCAGCTTAAAGCTATAAGAAAAACCGTAGGTGGTTACGAGTAGACCCCGTGACTTGTGACCACAATATATGAATTATAACATTAAGTTGTCACCAAGATAGTAAGTTGGACACCCATACACTATCCACCATACGACTCTATGACCACACTCATAACCTAACCATACGACTAGTATGGTCTAGTCGTACCCAAGACAGAACCCAAGGGATTGGACACTAGATAACATATGACTCAATATTACCATTCGTAACCTATCCTCATGGATCTTAGTGAGCCACTCGTACTTAGATCCAATTCAAGTCACTAAGTATCTTATTTGATGAAGGATCGATAATGACCCATCACTACCCTAACGACCCATACCACCAAGTCATTACCAAGAATGAAACCCAACCACCATCCACTGTACACATAATGGCTAGGGTCACCTAACCCATACCCATACCATATGACTCGCATGATGTTCATTACTAGGATAGTAAGCTCAAAGCTCAGGAAATCTCCAAGGCCAAAACCTAGGGTGTTTCATATATCCTATTTTAGGGTGTATAATCTCAAAATATTCTATTTTAGGAAAGATGAACTCAATATATCTTATTTTAGGATAGATGAACTTGATATATCTTATTTTAGGATGTATCAACCCAATATATCCTATTTTAGGGTGGATAAATCCGATATATTCTATTTTAGGGCAGACAGGCCTGATATATCCTATTTTAGAATAGACAAACTCGATATATCTTATTTTGGAATGGATAAATTTGGTATATCCTATTTGGGGTAGACGAACTCGGTATATCCTATTTTAGGATGGATTAATGTGGTATATCCTATTTTAGGACAAACAAACATGATATATGCTATTTTAGGATGGATAAACTCGATATATACTATTTTAGGGCGGTTGCATTCGGTGTCCTTTGTTTGTTTGTAAATTCTTGTCATTGTCTTCCATGCCATTGTGATGAAATTTTTTAGGACCCTTCAAAAATTTCTGCCCTAGTTTAAAATATGTTTTACACTTCCTTGTGAATCGAAACATTGTATCCTTGTAGAATTTTTTAGGTTTCTCAAAAATTCTACACCAATTTTATTTGTGAATTTATATATTCTCTCATCACTCCAATGAAATATTAGTTTAAAAAAGTGATTATTTTCTATTCGAACGTCGAGGTTCAACTTCGAATCTGCAATTGTCACTTGAAGTCATGAAATGTGCCAAAATAACTTGCATTTATTGATTAGAGTATTTGTCAAAAGCTAACATGATTTAATCAAATATAAAGGGTAATGGTGTCACAACCTGATTTACGAGTCATGATGGAACCTACTAAATCTCAAAACCTGGGAGAGTCAGTACAAGAGCATCTAACAATAGAAATACAACCTAAGTATCTAAAGTAGTCAATACATCTATCTCAAAAACAAAAGACTGAATGTAAAAGATAGAGGGAAATGGGACACTCGAACTCCAAGAGCTCACCCTATTTTCGGATATCAACACCACGCAAACATGAATCATTGGCAACAACTAGTACTCAAATCTGCACCAAAAAGGTACAAAAGTATAGTATGAGTACCAAAATAATGGGCACTTAGTAGGCATCATCGGTCGACTGAGCTAAATCATGATATAAGTATGATAAAATGCAAGATAACATAACTAGGTCAAGGTATAGAAATGAGCTTGAATCATCTACAACTCCACTATACATAATGAATAATAAATCAAAATAAAATAACATAACAGAGCATCACATGAGCAATCACAAACTACAAAATTAGCTCTCAAACGCCAATTGGTGCGAAAAAGTAAATAACTTATCACAGAATCCCATATGCCTAGAGATCTTAGTCAAAGATAAAATAAAACAATAAACCAAAATTATAACTAACCTTCATCGTCTCTTAACCATTATTTCATGTTTATTATCAATCAGTCATTTACCAACATTTCAAAATTTGCCAAAATAAGGCAACCTTATCATCATTTATACACTAGTCCATTAATCAACTTATCCATCTCTTATCACTAATTTAATTATCGGCTAGTATTCATATATCCACTATTCATTATTTAACAACTAAACATAATTTGATAACTAGTCATTTTACCACTAGAGGTCATTTATATCATGTGACATTATAACCATTTCCTCATTTTCCAACTTAGCCAAATTTTTACATTCAATCTCACACCCCGATATAATTTATCATTAGAAGTATATCATCATAGAATAATATGCATACCCATGCTTTAACTAGTAAATATAATCAATAGCCAGACTTGAACCGATAAATAATCAATATTCGAACGCCAATTGATAAATATAATCAATAGTGTCATAATCAACTTTCAAACTCAAACTGGAATATAATCAATAGCATAATTATCTTCTGAACTCGAACTAGGTATATAATCAATAGCATAATCATCTTCCGAACTTAAATCAGATATACATATGTATAATCAAAATCATAAATAGCATTATCAATAACATAAATAACAGCATAAGCAGTAGGCATCAACCCTTATAGTAACAAACATAACCATCAAATATCAAGATTTCTCAATATGTCCTCAATACACATTTCCAAGAGTCTAATAAGCGTAAAGGTTACAAAACTAACATGTGTCATAGCCCAAAGTGGGATAAGAGACCACTCTTAATACTCAAGTTCCATCTTAGGCAAATTCTACCCGAACTAGGCTTAAGGTATCTAAATCAAATTTTAGATGTTCAACAAGCCACAATTAGTCCTAAGGTAGAGGTTCTTTCCCAACACATTAATTAAGTCCAAAGGAAACTAAGACAACCTTCATTAGTGTAAGCAACTAAGTCCAACTTACATTAAGCATGAACAACTAGAGAATTTTTCCTTAATCTAGAGTGATCTAAGACATTCTTATGCTAAACATGAGCAATAAAGTCCAATTCACCTAAAGCATAAAGAAACATGCTAAGTGTTAAACTCTATGGTTTCAAAATGGTCTAAACGGTCCAACTAAACCAAGTTTTGCATTTCATCAATTCCAACACCTAAAACCCATCCCAAATCTATCATAATATCACAAGAATACTATGAAATAGCTCAATCTAACAAGGAATAAATCTAGTATACCTCGACGCCGAAGAAAACTCAATGAACCACTAAACCGCCACTTTTACCTTCTGAGAAGCCTCCTCAAGATGCCAAGCTATCAAAAACACATTCTACTCATTATTACGAGAATAACAATACTTATATTGCACCATTATGCTTCGGGTTCAAAAATCATACCAAAACCCCATGTGGGTCCCACTTAGAAAAATTGCATTTTCGAAACTAATCCAACATAATATCAAGCTCAGGGAATCATTACCCTAAAAAATAAGAAAAAACAAAGCTAAATTGGGGCTAAAATCAAGCCTTACAAGTTTTCAGATTTTGAGTAATAAATCAAGAAATTTCACCAAGAAAAGGGTGAATTATTACCTCAAATTAGAAGATAATCGCGAAAATAGATGCTACTCAAGCTCCTAAGTCATCCATAAGTCTTATTTTGAGATATCACACTATTTAGGTTTTTTTTCTCATAAGTAATGGATGAAAATGGTTTAATTCACGACTTTGGGGTCTATTTATACCCATAACAGGTCCTCGGGTACCGCTATAGCAGCCCAGGACCTGCAATTGCACAATCTACTAGGTGCACAAGCTGGTTACAATTGCAACCCATGCCATCCAATCGTACCACTACGATCGCGACCCTTCATTGCATTAGCAGTTGCACCAGATAGTAGAGTTGAAACATGATTTTTTTAAAGTATTTGTCAAGCCTTTGAGATTTATCCAAAAATATGCATACGCAAATAAACTAGGTAATCACACTAAACTCAATGTTTCTGATGTAATGGAACACTCGGATTTTCCATTCAAGGTCATTTTGACCAAACATTGGGACTGACATCAAAATTGACATCAAAACTAACATTTTGGTACTGACACTGAAATTGATAGCTATATAAGGGGTCACAAAAAAAGTAAAGCCTCGAGGTCTAATAAAACATAGACATAAATATGGAAAACCTATAACATACCCGTAAACACATCAAAACTTTCCTGATCGTAATGAATCGGGATAGCATAAAATCTATTCTGACGCGGCCCACTAGTTGCACTTGAAGTGGCACCCTCTGAGTCAGGAGACCTGTTAAAATTGATAAGAGGTTAGACTAGCCCTGCTGGCTCAAATTCTTTCCCCTGAGAAACTAATGGACACTCTCAGATCCTATGACCTGGCTTGCCACATCCAAAACATACATTACTACCAGCCTTACACTCACCCTGATGATTCTTACCACATTCTTAGCAAAGCAGATTAGTGCAACCACTATTCATCCTTCCCTGAGACTTAGAGCCTTGCACTATATCTCGACTGTCTTGCCTGAACTTAGGCACTGGCACACTAGATAAAGACAGAGCAGGAGCTAAAAAATTTTAACGAAACTGAGAATGGTTATCGCCTTCTAACCTTGGATGAGAGAAGTTAAAACTACCTATTTTATCCCTATTATTCTCTCTCTCTCTCTCTGTCTCCCCTTACTTTTCCCCTTCTTAATCTGTTGGGCATAAACTATAAGTCTAGATAGGTCTATCTCTTTAATTAACATAGCAGTTCTATACTCCTTAACCACACTATCAGTTGCACCTTACTCATTCTAGACCTGTTATCCGCCACAATAGTAAGACCATACCTCACCAATTGGGTGAACTTAAATGAATACTCCTTCATGCCCATATTACAATGCTTAAAATTGATGAACTCCTAAACCTTAGCTTCCCTCAACTCTAGGGAAAAAACCTATTTAATAAAGTTGTGGCAAACTCCTCCCACTCTATAGGCCCTGTATCAACACCTCGGTCCTCCTTCCACTGCTTAAACTAGGTGTGAGATACATTATGTAACTGATATACAACCAATTATGCACTCTTACTAAAAGTGATGCCCATGATATCTGTCACTTTTTGCACCATGTCCAGAAAATCCCGTGAATCCTTCACAGAGTTGGATCCTAAAAATAGAGAGGGATTCATTCGAGTAAAATCCCAAATCCAGACTGTAGTTGTATTTGCTACTAGATTGGCTGGAGAAATAGCCCGCTGGTTGTTCTGAGCAGCTAATGAATGGGCTAAATTCGTGAAAGTGTCCCTGAACTCAGTGTGAGAGACATGTTCATTCAGGGGATCTTTCTAAAAAGGTGGGGGTGCGGGATAATCCCGTTCCTTCTTTCATTGTGTTTTCTAAGAGGCATTGTCTGTAAACAGAATAAAGGAAGAGTTAGAAAGTGGAATTTCATTGAGCTCATTCTCTTTCGTATGATATGAACACTGAAAGAAGGGAAACTTTCCTAAAATGTCTCGTAGCCTCTTGCCCATAAGTGTGGCGTGCTTCACACCCATGTATAAAACTTTACTCAATGCAGCTTTCAGACACCCTCAGAAAATTTAAAACCTTAGGCTCATATACTAAGTTTTGTCACAACCCGAGGCTACCTCCTGGTGGCAACAACGGTGTTTACAGCCACAAATGACCACAAGCTAACCCATGAACTAGTACATACTGTGAGCACTAAGTAAAATAGTAATACAATACAAGCAAGAAAGATCAATTTATAAGATGTAGCAAATATAAATGCGGAAATGCGTAGTAATGACATGTCTGAAATATCTAATAAAATATAAGAAACTAAATCGTCTGTCTAAAAATAACTGATAAATATTGAAAGAACTGGCTGACTACCTAACTAATTATTTGAAAGCCTCTAAGCATCATGAGGAGTTGATGGGAAAAATCCCCAACTAACTCCAACTGACTGAACATAAGAAAATACTAAAATAAAATTGAGATGAACATATTATGTCCTCAATGGATGAGGACTGACCACTACTGTTGCTGAGTGATGATGAGATGTCTAAGAACGATTGGGAAACTGAGCGTTCGAACCTATGTTATAATACAACATAGCACAATGAAAAGTATGCAGTCAGTACTTTAAATGTATTTGTATATGACATGAGGACTGGTTGATATGCATGAGATAACTTAGCATGAATGAATGAACATGTAATATCTAAGAATACAAGATCAAGTAAATATATTCTCTTAGGATAATATGTTATCTTAAAGATTTAAAATTTGTATAACTGAATAACTGACAAACTGTACACTTGGTCAAGCAAACCTGAGTTGAAATACACTAAGATACTGACTGAAACTGTGGGAGGTATCATGTAACCAATATTCCCCAATCTGAGCTAATTGGGGACCAACCTATAACCCTAGTTGGAAGGGTGCCAGTACCGTTCCACAAGTATTAACATATGGCTGACGATATGGATCCAAAAGGTTGATATCCTAAAGAACTAGGGAGTTAGTCCTAAACTGGCAGGTGACCCCGAAAAGAGTGTCAGTCCTAAAATAGCGGGAGACATCTCATAATAATATGTTGGCTATGTAGATCTAGAACTTAGGGACTACTACTAAGGATCCAGTCCTAACTGGTGGGTGAGCCCCCATCCCTAGGTTCGTTTGGTGCTATATCCTACTCCTAACTGAACTGAACTAAATTTAACCAAACATTACTTCTGATGGTGCTCATCATGATTACATCAACTGAGTAAAATAATAATAATATCCATGGTTTAACTGAATCATTACTTAAAAATCTGAAATCATGTAAAACACATAGGTATCGGGTGTTCATAACCCTCCAGCACTGAATGACCATAAAAATATGTAGAAAGCTTTAAAACCACAGTACGGGATCATAGTTCAAAGACCAATAACATAGACATTTCATCAAACATCTGAGAATCATGAACTTGAACATGGGAATGCCTTTAAACATGAGAAAACAACACGATGTCCTGGCTAAATTCACATTTCGATGTTATGATATGAATTTCAATTTAATACGACATGGGAAATCAAAACTTGAAGCATTATATAACCTAACTTTCCCTGGAATCATACAAGGACATGAATTAAGTCAAACTACTAAGGAAAAATCATGAATTTAAAATCATCTTGAACATATGCATATTCATATTTAAGGAAAACTCATACCTTTAATCAAAGAAAGGTTTTTAGGCTCCATAGGTGAAAGTAACCCATGGATGAACACCCCACATACCTTAATAGCTAGTTTCTTGAGGATTTCTTGAACTTAGAAGCTTGAATTATTGATTTCTTAGGGAAGAATCTTGAGTTTGTTATTGTGGAAAGGGGAGGGTTTCCTGAGATCAATTTGGAGTGAAGGGGCAAAATAATGCACTTTTGGAAGTCCTAAACTATGTTAAGGATGAATTGGGTTGAGGAAAATGACTCAACTGCCCCATGGACACTTAAACTATATAATTGTACAGGACAAAGCCACGCGTCGTGCCTATCTCTCTATAAGATAAAGAAACACACCACGTAGCTTACTCTGAGGGAGAAAGCCATGCATTGCGGACCACTCCATATTTGGAGAGAGCAATACGTCGCGGCCTTATTACATTGCGCCTCTATTTTAGCCATTGAAACATACCCGATCCTCATCCAAAAAAACCCGTAATGCTCCTGAGACATACTTATAACCTCCCTAAACATGAATCAACTCAAAAACTAATATTTCGGGGTTGGGAAGGCCAAAAGAAAAGTTTAGGGGTATTGAAAATGACTAAGTCCTCAATATTAAGTGAAATTTTCAAGACTTGAAACCCTTAAGCATGCAACTAAGAGCTGAATTAAGCTTAGAATATTATGAGGTATTATAAATAAGCAAACCATATGGAAAATTGGCTGAGGTATGAACGTCCGCTGCACTCTCGAGCATTCACTCACGGATTTAGGTTGCTCAATGGACTTTAATCTTATCATATAAATAATACAACACAAAAATATCACGACCAGTAATGTTGCTGAGGGATCCTTTTTGGGGGATCAATATAGTAGCAATTATGTGGTTCATGATGCAAAATGTGAAGCATAGGGACAGGGAACCAAAATTGGTCGAAACAGAGTCAGGGTCAGATAGGGCTCTATTCGTTTCTTCAAAGCTGACCTTAAAACCATCGGGCCAGTTACCATTCATAAAACCAACTTCACCAGAGAACTTTGTATCAAAGGCATTTTAGAACAAAAAATCATTCAGAATGATTCTTGTGCCAAGCACAAGAGTCTCGAGTTCACCACTATCAAGGAATAGGTGGAGATTCGCATAAAACATACGAACTGGATCCTCATTAATCAGAAGTCCACAAAATGAAAAACTAGGGATAAATCTTGACACTAAAAAAGTGACTGACATTACAGAAGAAATCTTTCAATTTACAGAGATTGATAATGCATCCTGGTATAATAGTGCGACTTTTAAAGGTGGAGAATTTTTCTTTTTGAGAACATGTTCAAAAGTTGTGTATGTCTTTGGGAGGGAGAGAGTTGAAAGAGTTGGAACCAGATTTCTTGGTAGAGGGGGATGGGCTGGAAGTAGGATGATATATTCTGAGGAGAGTTGACTGAGAGTCCATCGAGGACTCATCAGAGGACTCGTAGAGTAGAACATGAATATCAGAGAGGGCTTTGGGAAGATATTTGGACATATTCACCATTGAATAAGTTTTGGTCATGGGAGGAGAAGGAGGATGAATTTTAAAGGGGTATTGATGGAGAAGAAAGGATAGTTAAGAGGGTTGAAAAGTAAAGGAGGGATGAAGGAAACTATTTGAAAATATAAAAAAAAAAAGACGAAAAGACGTAATGGAAAAAGATGACTGGTGGAAGTGAAAGGTGGCATAGGGGTGTTGGGAAGGCAAAAGAATGCAGAGACAACAGAGAGGGCATGAAAATCGGTTAGAGTAATGATGACTTCCTTTGGAAAACCAATTTTTTGGTAAAAAATTTGACGAGAAATTTTAAACAAATAAAAGAAAAATTTTGTCCTAAAATAAAACTCATAATTCATTAATACTGAGAATACTAAGTCTCTTTCTAATGTAACAAAATATGTCTTCCAACAAGGGTTTTGTAAAAATATCTGCCAATTGATTTTTGAAGTCAACAAAGGTTAATGAAAAATCACCATTTTCTACACGATCCCAAATAAAATAATGCTTAATATCAATATGTTTGGCCCTAGAATGATGCATAGAATATTTAGATAAAATAATAGCACTGGTGTTATCACACATTACGGGAACAAATTCAAAAGACAAATTAAAATCAAGTAGTTGATACATAATCCATAGGATTTGAGTACCGCAACTTCCAACAGCTATGTATTCGGCTTCAATTATTGGCAGGTCAACTGAGGTTAGCTTCTTGTTGTGCCAAAAAATTAGGGCATCACTAAGAACTGACATGTTCCACTAGTGCTTTTTCTATCATATTTATCACCGACAAAGTCAACGTCTGAATATCCAATTAAATTAAAATGGAAGAACAAGGGTACCATAGTCTAATGTCTTGAGTTCCTATGTGGTATAAGATAATTCTTTTGTCTACAGTCATATGGGACTCTTTAGGAGTTGACTGGAACCCGGCACACTTACATACGCTGAACATGATTTCTGGTCGACTTGTGATCAAATAGAGTAGTGATCCTATCATTCCCCTGTACATTTTCTTATCAACATTCTTTCCAGATGATTTTAAATCAAGGCTTGTGGATGGACTCATTGGAGTTACAGAGGCCTTTCCTTTTTCCATATCAAATTTTTTTAGCTTGAGTGATGAAACTACCTTTAGGAGTTTGCATAATTTTTAATTCCAAGAAGAATGTGATCTCACCCATAAGACTTATTTGAAATTCTCCTTTCACCAAACTATCAAAATTCTCACACACAGAGATGTTGAAACTACCAAAAATAATATCATCAACATAAATTTGCACAATAAGAAGATTTGATCAAGCTTCTGTATGAACAGGGTTGTATAAATTTTACCTCTTTGAAAATTATTATTTAGTAAGAAAGTACTCAATCTCTCATAACATGCCTTTAGAGCTTGTTTGAGATAGTAGAGTGCTTTTGACAATTTGAAAACATGGTTTGGATACGATGGATTTTCAAACCCTTGGGGTTGGTTTACAAAACCTTCCTCATTAATAAAACCATTTAAGAAAGTGCTTTTGACATCCTTTTGATATAGCTTATAACATTTGAAAGCAACAAATGCTAATAAAATTTGAATTGATTCTAACCTTGCCAGGGGGAAAAGATTTCATCATAATCAATACCTTCTTGTCGGGAATAGCCTTGAGCTACAAGTCTGGCTTTATTTCTAATAACCTTACCTTCTTAATTCAATTTATTTTTGTAGACCCATCTAGTTCCAATTGTTGAGCAGTTCTTGGGCCTTTCAACTGAAGTCCAAACTTGGTTTCTTTAAAACTTGTCCAATTCTACCTGCATAGCTTCAACCCATGATTTATCTTTAAGGGCCTTATCGGTCTTATTTGGTTCAATTTCAGCTACAAGGGCAACAAACGCTTGTTTTCTCAATGATTCTCTTATTTTCACCTTGTCATCTGGATTTCCAATGATAAATTTATTTGGATAGATAGCATCGTGTTTCCATTCTCTTGGAACACTCGATTTCACTATTTCTATTGTGGAAAATGACTCCGGATGGGGTATAGTCGACTTGTCTTATGATGGATCAAAGGTTGTGCTAGCATTTTATCCAAATTGAAGATCACTCACCTGTTCTTCATCATTACTTAAACTCATAGGGGGTGATTAGATTCATAAAATACAATATGCATATATTCTTCAACATATAAAGTTTTTTTATTATAAGATCTATAAGCACGACTATTGGGAGAATACCCAAGAAAAATACCTTCATCACTTTATGGATTAAATTTTCACAAGTTATTCTTACCATTGTAGTGGATAAAGCATTTGCATCCAAAAGGATAGAAGTAGCTGATGTTTGGCTTTTTTCCTCTCCAGACTTTATAAGGCATCTTTTTTAGAATAGATCTAATCAGGAATCTATTGATGATGTGACATTTTGTACTTACTGCTTCCGCCCAAAAGTGATCCAGGAAATTATGTTCTAACAACATGGTCCTGGCAGTTTCCTGGAGAGACCAATTTTTTTACACTACTACACAGTTAAGCTGAGGAGCCTGAGGTGATGAGAAATTCTAAGAGTACCTGTTTTGAGCATAGTAATCCTCAAATGCCTTGTTTTTAAATTCTCCTTTGTGATCGTTGTGAACATAAGTGATGAGGTATACAGCTTCTCTTTGTACCTTGTTAAGAAATATCTCAAATTTTGTAAAAGCCTCATATTTATGAGCAAGAAATATTACCTAAGTAAAATATGAGTAGTCATCAACTATAACGAAAATATATCTCTTTCCACCAATACTAGCGGCCTTGGTGGGGCCAAACAGATCCATGTGGATTGTTTGAAGAGGTTCGGTAGTAGAGACAATGTCCTTAACTTTGAATGATGTCCGGGTCTATTTACCTAATTAGCAAGCATCAAAGATGTGATCCTTTTCATACTTGAGTTTTGGTAGACCTTTCACCAATTCCAATTTGGATAACTTCTTAATGATATGCATACTAGTATGCCCAAGCTTTATCTTCCACAACTAGATATCATTCATTTTCATGGTGAGGCTGGTTAAGGTAGCAAAGTCAGGACTATTTAAGACATAAATATTATCAATGTGTTCACCGATGAGAGAGATGTATCTTTTGTCATGTTTGATGTGCAACTCTCAGCTTTGAAGAATACTTCAAATCTAGCATCACATAGTTAAATGACACTGAGCAAGTTATGCTTGAGGCTTTATATGAAATAAAATCTAGTAAACTCACATGAGGAGCTGAGCTTTACTAAGTCGACTCCGATGATGTTGCCTCTAGCGTTGTCACATCTGACTGATCCCCCATTAACATTCTTTAAAGGAAAAAAATCTTTCTTTCAGATTATGTGTCTGGAACATTCGCTATCAATGACCCACATTCCCTTCTTAGAGCTCTTGCGAACATATTCCTGCAAAATAAGAAAATTAATTTTATTTAGGTACCCAAGTGGTCTTGGGTCCTTGTGGGTTAGATGTGATTCCTTTAGGAATCCAAACCCACACACTCTTAGGCTTATACCTACAGCTATAGGATTTATGCCCTCTCTATCCACAGATGAAATAGATAGTTCCTCGAGAGGAGAAAGAGCTCTTGGCTGATTTAAATGATTCTGATGAGGAACTTGAATTGCTTTTAAAAGAGTTCGATCTCACAAAACTATGGTATGGTGATTTCTTAATGCTATTTAATTGGAATTTTACATCATCGAGATCTTCATGAAGTAAGTCAATTTCAATTTGACATGCTTTGATTTCTATTTGATAGTTTCTTCGTTCCTTTTTAATTTTTCATTTAAATCGAGCTTCCTAACTTTTTTTCTCTTGAGAAAGTTTGTTATATTCATCTATAATTTTTTGAAACTCGTCATTTATCGTATCTAAATTAGATTCAAGAATATTACAATTATGATAATCATGTGGTCTTACCTCGCTAGGTTCACCAGTTGCCATGAAGCACATATTGGCGGCTTCTATTTCTTCTTCGGTTTCATCTTCCTCACTCTAGGCTCCAAAGTTTTGATTCTTTCTAGATGATCTTCTTCTTAATTTTGGATAATTTTGTTTGGAGTGTCCAGGCCTTTCATAGTGATAGCAGTGATTATTATTTCTAGTGGAGTCATTAGTCTTGGCACCTTGGGATTATCGCTTTCTCTATCTCATGATCTGCCTTACTCAACGCTTTATGAGAGTCATTCCTTCGCTATTAGAATCTTCCAGAATCTCATATCTTCAGTTGGTGCGGCATTGAAGGCTACTGGTTTCTTCTTTTCCTTTTTGTGATACCTGTTGATATAATTTCTTTCATATGCATTGAGATTACCTGATAGTTTATCATATGTCATGTTGTGAAGATCTCCATCTTCTAGAATGGTAGCCTTGGTTTCCTAAATTTTTGGGAGACTTTGAACCAGCTTCTGAACTTGCAGGTTGTGTGGATAGATCATCCCTAGTGATTTCAGTTCTCATACGATCTTGATAAATCTGGCAAATATTGTTTCAATGTTATCATTCTCTTCCATTTTGAACAGAAAGTATTCATTAACTAGGGCAATAATTTTTTATTTTTTGACCTTTGTGGTTCCTTCATATGTCACCTCCAATTTGTCCCACATCTCTTTTGCAGTTTCGTAGGTTGATATCTTATCGTATTCTTCTCCACTAACTGCACAATGAAGTAAACTTATAGCTTGTGCATTAGTTTGAATTACCTCTTGTGGGTCTTTGGTGACCTCAAAGCTTTAAAGATCTTCTACATCAGTATTGCTTAATTCTTTGTCTTTGTCCTTTTGTTTGTCTTTGAGTCCAGTGATCGCCTTTGGTCCCTTCTTAATAACAACCTAGGCCTGGAAGTCATTTAATTGGACAAAGATTCTAAATCTGCTCTTCCAGTAAGAGTAGTGTTGTCTATTAGAGTATGGTGGTCTTATAAAGGAGCGACCATCTAGAAGAAGAGCAACAGGAATTTGATAATTTTCCATTTGATCTTTTCTTACGTGCAGTTAAACAATATTATTGGTGAGACCTGCTCTAATACTAATTGAAATTCAAGAGGGAGGTGAATTAAAAAAAATTCTGAGTCGACTATTGACACCTCACAGTCGACTTTCTTGCAGATCAATATACTTCACAAAATAGATTAGACTTAAAATAAACACGTAAATAAATAACTAAATTCAAAGTAAAGAACACGAAGATTTATCCTGATTCAGAACACCAATATGGTGCCTACTTCCAGTCCTCTTGGGTTTCAATATTTCCTTATATCTTTCAGTGTTGGATCGAGTACAATGATGAGAAATAAGTTTCGAAGACTTATTTTGTTCTTCAGATCTTGTGACACAACTTCAGTTTGTAATATAAAGTTGACTCGATCTTATTATTTATATATCAATTATAAGCTACAGATTACAAAGCATTGTGAGACTAAGATTGAGACACTTTGAGGTTTCTCCTTGAAGTTGCATAACCTTGTCTATCTTTAGTTTTCTTTTTTTATAGGCTTCATTTGCTACTCTTCATAAGGAAACCTAAGACATTTCTTCTCAATCAAGGATTTGGAGGTGATTCCTTGGTTGAGGGATTGCAGTGTAGAGTATGTCCATATCAGATATGCCAATACATGGTGCATCCTTCATAGTCATACATGTCCATATCACATATGTCCATGTAGAGAGTATTGTCTTCTTTTTTTTTAATAATCTTGATTGATTTATTTTTCATAAATCTAGAAAATCAATGGTCTGTGATGAATACTACTTTAATCTTGGTGTGATGTTCGTTTCTTCTACCTTTGATCCATTTTCCATAAGTCTGGGAAGTTAGTGATTTGATTGATTCACTTTTCCTTTATTCCTTTTTCGAAGATTCTAATTGATAACTCAAAGACCTTTTCAGCATATCTCCCAACCTTGTGTCCATCAGTGGAAATTTTTAAATATCTTGTAGATTTCCTATCATTAGTTTGTCATTATTAAAACATAAAACATAATAGTAGGAGGCTAACAAAATGTTCATGTTTTTTTTGCCTAGACAACTAATTTTACTATTATGTGATGATTATTTTATTAGGAGACATTCCAGTTACCCATGTTTGAGTTAGGTATTAGTAATGACTACACCAGTAGGCCAATTACATAGTTGTTGATGTATTCTGATTTGCCTGAAAATTAGTGGATCCCTCAGTAATAGTCTAATGACTAGTATACATATGATTATAACTATATTTATTCATGTGTTGTTCATCAATTACATCACTAATACATTATTTTTTGTGTTCTTTATTTGCTGTAGATGCTAGGTGTAGGATATAAAAGAGTTGGACTGCCTAATAGAAAATGAGGGAAGTCAAGTAAAAAAAATTAGACAATAAAGCGACAAACAGTTCAATTGCCTCCCATAATTCTGTCAGGATCCCTTTAATCTCATACTGGTTCACATCATATCAATAACTCTTCCTCGAATCAACCAAATCCTAAAGTCAATCAATCCAAACTTATAACAATGTTGTGCCTCCCATAAAACCATTACAACCCCTCTATTCCCATACTAGTCTACTTAATGTAAATGGGTCTCAAGCAGGTCTTGGGATCAACCAACCCCAGCCTGCTATTATTGAATCTCAATCTCAATCTAATCGGCCCCAACCTACAAATAAAGATTTTGAACAATTAATGTCACCACCAGACAATAAGACTCCAGCCACCTCACGTAATATAGTTGACAATGTAGACAATGATAATCAAATATGGATTATACCTGAAGGGGATGGGTAAGATGACTAACGTTTAATAATACATATATTTAGGTGAACTATTTATGTGTGCACATGTTTGATAACTACTATATGTTGTGTAGGTTTGATCCATACAAGGTAGTTATTGATGGTATTGCTAATTGTGTTCGGGGTAAATTTGAATTGGATAGACCTTCATGGAAGAAGTTTCCAGAGTCTACTCCCGTGATGCCATTTGAGGAATTGAAGGTAAAAGATTTATACATTCCGATTCATGTATAAATATAATTATGGGACTATATAGCTAATATGATATTCATTTGGTATATGCAAAAGAAATTTAAATGGCTTCCTCACTGTAAAGATGTTATATGGTCTAATTTTTTTAAAATTTCAGCTTAAAAAATGACCCAACTTTTTCAAGATGTTAGGAAAAAATTTCCCTTTAAAACCACATTGGATGGGAGATGCAGTATTCAAGGAGATGAAGGTGTATTGGGAGTCTGACGAGTTCAAAATAAAGTCTGAACAAAATAAAAACAATTGTGATTCAAATGCTGGTGCATCACTTCATACATATGGTTGTGTACCTTATCGACTGATCTATAAGAGAATGGTAATTATAAATCTTTTTAAATGTATTTCATTAAATAAAATAATATAATACTCAATATTGATAAAATACATATCTTTTTTTGAATATAGAAAGAAGCTACTAGAAAAGATCCTTTAGTTTCAGAATTTTATTTTCAAACTCATCACAAGAAAAGTGATAAATGAGAAATCTAAAGCTACTTATGCAAGTGTTCATTTACTTTGTTTTCTAGTTGTGTTCATTTTAATCTTGTGGTGTTCCCGTTGTGTTGTGCATTCTACTGCATTTTCAAAAGATGTTGTTCTACATTTTCTATTGTTGTTGTGGTGTTTCTACTGCACTGCATTTTAGTGCTGATTTGCCACTATTGTTATCCACTTTTAGTGTTGTTTTTCTACTACTATTCAACACATATATTATTGTCTCAATTTTATTGTTTTGTAAAATTGGTGTCTTGATGTTATTATCTCTGCAAATACGGGTTAAACAGTAGGATCATGTGACCAAAGTAGGATCATGTGACCAAGAATCGAGAAAGTAGGATCATGTGACCAAGAATTCTTAACTGCTTGTAGTGTTATAGTGAGGTTTATGACCCAGAATCCTTAACTACTTAGGTTGCATCAATAGTAACTTTTGAGAGATTGTTGAGTTTAGAATCATGAGTCACACATATTCTGGGCATGGAAAAGAGTTGTGAAAGTAACAGTTAAATACAATGACTTAACACATATCTTATAATGAAATTACTAAAATTCAAGCTTCCACTTGTACTGACTCTTGATATTATAACTTCAGATGCAAGAGTTGATGTGTAGAAGGTCCTATATGGGTGGTATTTCTTGCTGTAAATGGTGGAGGAATAGTTATATAGCTCCCATCTCCAAGTATTTGTGTAACAACTTTGATAAAACCTCTTCATCAGTTGAACATGAATATATTTGGAGTCCCCCAGTTGGAAAAGATCCCAAAATGAACATCTCAACCAAAGAAGACTTAAGCATCAAAACCAATAAAAAGAATGTAAAAATGTAAGTGTGTATATTGTATATAAATTATTTTTACAATATTGAAAAAAAGTATCTTAGTTGTCTAGATTATTTTCAAGTTTTAGTAAGCATAAAGGTCAATAAAACATGTAATAATAAAAGGTAAGAGGATAGTACTCATTCTTGTTCCACTGATAGACCTCACAACTGGTTATTATCTAAAAACCATGATAAGCAGTATCTCTTCTGAAGGAGACAGAATTATTGAATTTACCAGACCCTTGACCCATAGTACTAGTTACTCCAATAGGAAGATTAAAGGAACCACCAAAAATTAGTACTGGATCGTCTGCTATGTTCTTATGGTAGGTTTATTAGAGGTTGAGAGTCTGGCTAGGACTTTCTGAACTAATAAGGACAAGTAGCATGCCTTTTTCATATGATAAAGTAATTGTGTTATTATAGGTTTACTGATGAAGTAATTATCTTATTTGGGAGAGATCTTTTATCTTTCTGTCAAACTACCCAGTCATCCTACTCTAAATCTTTTACTCCCGGTTGCTTTGTTTTGACTTTTTCATGTATGCTCTCTGGATGAAATACTAAACTAGCATGCCCGAGGTCTATTCTGCCTCTCTACTTTATCTGAGGTAGTGGTATGGACTGCGTACAATTTATGTCAATTCTTTGATATAGACATTGCGAAGAAAAAATGCTAGTCTCATAAACTATTTGTTAATACCTCAAGTTTAGCTCATTATCCACCCCCTTATTACTACCTTATGAGCCCAAATTGGTTTCTTATTCACAGACATGTACATTTGCCAATTTTTTCATAATGCCTCCTCCAATGTTCACAACCTTTATACCCCCAACTAGCTATAAATTACTCGAGTCAGTTGTAATCTTCTCAAAGTGTTGTCCCCACTTATAAAAAGATTCTTAGAGCCATTCAAATTTCCTCCACCAACAACTAAGATACGTCTCGAGCTTGCAGTATTATTAGTGCTTACTGGATAGGCTGTTAAGTTCTCTCTCTAAGAGGGAAATAAATAGGACTACATTAGAAGACCATACATAGGACAAGTTCAAGAATTCCTCTTAGGCGGAGTTACATAATCTTGCAACTATAGAGGAGGCTTTCTAGGTATAACAAATCATTTAGAGGGTTTGTTGTTACTAAAAGAGGCCCAAGACTACTCAAGCACAAGTGCTCAGGAATAATCTGACTAGAATCAAACGTATGGACTTCTCTGATAGATGGAAACAACTAATAAGAGATCTTTCTTGTTTGATTACCCTTTATTAGTTGGAAAATCACAATTTGAGTTCAAATACCTGAATTGCTAGAGTTTTTGATGAGCTGAGGACTGGGTATATAGCTAAACACCAAAGATTGTGAGACTCTTTTGATTGAACTTATGTTCTTTCCTCTAAACTATGTCAACGATTAGTGCACTGACACATGAGTATAACTTGGTGAATTGTACTTAAGAATTCTATTTTAAATTTTGCTATTGTGCGTGTGTTGAGTTATTCTACTAGAATGAATTTGTGTTACTATGTTTAAAATTTTATTAAGCGTGGTGAATGTGTGGAGACTGGTGTTGTATTGCTATTCTTATGGAGAAATTGGTATACTGATATGCAGTAAACAATGCTTGTTAGTGCTTGATATTAAGTTCATGTGAAATTAGGAGAAATAAACCAAGGCATGTGCTTTATTCATTGTTATTTTGTGGTGCACATCCTGGTTTGCTTTCTTAAATATCATCAAGTATTGTAGTGCTGATACCTCTTGAGAGTTAAGAATGATTTAGCTGAATGACATGTTAATTGAGTATTGTTGAGTGACGCTGAAATTTTTGATTCCTATAAGACATGGTGGCAGATATGCTTGCATTGGAGTCACAGTGTTTTCATATGCTAGAATGCAGAAACGTGGTGGTCCTATGTGATTATGTTGTGTGCCAATTGGGGGTGTGATTGAAGTTTGAGTAAAGCCACACCCAAGTTGATTTATTGTTGCTTAAGTGCTATGAAAATTAGAAGTTATTCTATTAATAACATAGACAGCAGTAGAAACATACCCACTAGAAAACTTTGAAGGAACAACAACTTGAAATATAAGAGCTCTATCCATCTCTAAAATAATTTCATGCTTTTTTTCAGCAGTGTCATCCTATTATAGTGTGTATACACAAGTGATTTGATGTAAAATTCCAAGACCAGATACTAATGCTTGAAACTCAGAGCTGAAAAACTCGATGCGATTATCTATTCCTAGAGATTTTACTGAAGTGGATAAAACATTCTGACTTTGAAGCATACATCTTTTAAGTTTAAAGCATACATTTGTAACTAAAGGTCTAGGAAGGTTTCAATAAGCTCTAACATTAGAGCTTCGGTAAGTTTGAATCGTTAAGCATGAAACTAAAGCTCGCAGCTGCATTTTTGGATCTCGTTGCTATGTTGCCAAGAGCTCCTTACAAATATACATCTTTAAGACTATTCCTAAGTGCACTCTAACTAAATTATCGAAGTAGTTCTTAGTCACACTAGTCAGACCAGCAATCTTAATATGGAAATCCTCAAATGTTTTAAAATTACCTTCTTCAATATTCAGGTAAATCTACATCTCCTTCTTTGTACGAAGGTGAAGCCTCTCCAAACTAGTCTCTCTCCCTTATTTTTTTTTGAGTTGAAATAAAAATAATTGCACCATAGAATATGTATATATAATTCAATGTATTTCTATTTCTTTAATCATTCTTCCATGCATTAAAAATAGGGATTTGTCTTGTCTTTGTCATGTTGTTTAAATATATGCGCCTTATTTTTGGCACAAACGTAGGATGCCCAACACAGAGTGGTTAAAAGAAGTGTTACTGAAGATGCACATTTAACAAATATAGGAGTATGTTATTTGTTGGTGCATTTCTCTTCTCCAACACTTATGGTATAGATTATTTATTACTGATTTGTTTTACATATTCGACTTTTATTATAATTTACTTGAGTAAAGAGTCAAATAAAATCAAAAAATAGAGACTCTACCTCCTTAAGGTAGAAGTAAATCTGCATACACCTTTCTCAGACCTTATTGGTGGAGATTACACTAGATTTTTTAGCTTTATTTTGTATTTGTTGATTGTTATTGTAATACCTTGCACGTTTCTAAGCTAAAAATTGGGCCTTTGTTCCTACGAGTGTAAACTCTAGTCCCATGATTCATACTTGAATCCATGTTCCATGATCATTAACCTAGTGTGAATAAAGATTATGAGGTGGGAAAGATGTTCATAAGTGTCACTTAGAGCAAAGTGAGCTAAGAGCCTTTGATTCGGCCAATTTTTGGTGTTTGATTTCACAAAGATCATCTTTGAATGAGTATAACTTTATGTATATATGGAATTTGGAAGATTAAGACCCACTAAATTGTAGATAATCAAATTAGCTTTCCAACGATATCAATTTTGCCTTAATCTGATACCCGAGTAAAAAGTTATGGCATTTTCCGTAAGAGGAAGTAAGGGGTCGTGATAGCCCCGTACTGCGATGGCTATTCAACCCGACTGGGGGTCGCGTCGTGAGGGCTACTTAACCCAACTAGGGATCACGCTGCGGGGGCTATTCCCCCACAGTTTTAGCTTCTTAAGGGTCAAGGATTACTTTGGTCCTTTCCCCTCAACCCCAAACGCCCAAAACACAAATTATAACACCTAAAAGGGCGTTATTTGCCCCTTTCACTCTAAATTGCTCTCAAGAAACCCTCTTTCATTCTCAAGAACAAAAATTCAAGTGTCACTATTCAAGAACCTTCAAGAAAAGTTATTCTCCTTCAAGATTTAAGTTTTTGAGGTATGTTAGATGTTCATCCATGGGCCATTTTCACCCATGGAGTCCAAGAACCCAATTTCAAGCTTAAAAGTATGATCTTTACATATTTTTATGAATTGTGTCCATGAACTTTCATGAATTTTGAATTTTATATCATGTTTACACGAAATTGTTATTGTTATTAAACCCTACACATTTGAATGGTGTTGTTCACTGATTTAAGACTTAATTGGGGATTTAGTATCAAAAATCATGCTACCACTATATGTTTAAAACTATTCCCACACTTAAGCCATGCATTGCAAGTGTTTGACGAAATGCCTCAAAGAATGAGTTTTGAATACTAACTACATATCATGTCCTCAAAGTTTTAGTATGATCTTTTTGTTATTGCTATCAAGTCCTGGGGGTTATGAATACCCAAAATTTAGCTGTTTACTTAGTCTTAGTAATTTTAGAATAGTTTAGACACATATGGGCATTATCAGTTCAGTCAGTTATCATGTCAATCAAACCTAGATCAGTGCAGTAATCCGAGTTAGTTCCTTCTTCAGTTAAACTTAGTTCAGTCCCGTAATCAGTGCCAGTTTAATTGGGAGTAGGATTCAGCACTGATCAAACCCAGAGATGGGGGCATTCCTATTATTATAGGGTTTGAACCTTAGTAGCGATCCTTGAGTTAAAGAACTACATAGCCAGCGTAGGTTTGAGATGTCTTTCTGCTAGTTTAGGGTTGACACATATCTTATGAGTCTTCTTGATAGTTTAGGGTTGACAAGATGTCTTCCTGCTAGTTTAGGGTTCACACAGCCATTGTTAGTACCTGTGGCATGGTACTAGCACCCTTTCAACTAGGGTCACAGGTTGAACCCTGATTAGCTCAACTTTGGGGCATGTCGGTTAGATGATACCTCCCACAATTTCAGTTTCAGTACTCAGTTCAGAATTCAATTCAGTGTTGCTTGACCATAACATATAGTTTATCAGTTATTCAGTTATCAGATTTTGGTATTTCAGTTTACAAACTATTTTAGAACTTGTTTTATGCTTGGTAATGCATTCTCAGTCTTTACAGTTTTTATGCATTCTTACTCAGTACCTTATGCTATACATTCAGTCAGTTATTACTCATGCACATGAACCCATGTATATCAGCCTAACCTTATTTAGCATACCAGTGCATTCAAAGTACTAATCACATACTCGTTTCTTGTGCTATGATATCTTATATTATAGGTTCGGATGCTTGAATTCTCGATCGTACTTAGACTTTCTAGTGCATCAGCAGCAGCAGCAGTGGTGAGTCCTCATCCTTTGAGGATGATTTATCTTATATTCAGTTATATCGGTAGTTTAGTTATTTAGTCAGTCGAAGTTAGTTGGGGACTTGTCCCATCAACTCCACAGTCAGACATTTTAGAGGCTTTCAGACTAGTACAGACAGTTGGTCATTTTTCAGTTGTGATTATCAGTCGTTTTATCAGTATTGACAGTATGTTTCCAGATGTTTTAAACCATGGTTTAGTAGTAATTTCAGTTGTTAAAACCTTATGGCATTTTAGTTAAAATTCTACACATATTGTTTATCAGTTTTATTCAGTGCTCACAGCAGGTACCAACTCATGGGTTAACTTGTGGTCTCTCAGGATCGTAAGCACCATGTGGAGTCCAGGGTGTACTCTTGGGGTGTTTCAGTTATGTTTTTATTTGATACTGCAATCTAATATAATTTATGTTAATAATTTGTTTCTTAGCACCTTTTATGGCCTGAATTAACATATCTTTATGTAGAATGAGTTTGTAAGAAAGAAACAAGAAATATTAGCTGCTCAAAGTGCATCAGTTATGGAAGAAGAAACTAATTCAGCTAGTTAGCCTACTCAGTTAAATGATATGGATATCTGGGTGCAATATTTTAGTGTAAAGAAAAAAGAAAGAGTTAAAGGTCTTGGCTCCGTGGGTCGAAGTGTAAAGGCGTCTAAGAAATCAATATCAACTTTGCCCAAAGAAATTGAGAAAGGAATGTTGATTTGTATGCTCAGTTGCAGAATAAGAGACATAAAAATAAGAGGATGAGAAAGGAATTGGACTTGTTGATGAAGCATGTATACAAGAAATGACGTGATGATGACTTTAATGAGGATGAAAGTGATGATGACTTTAATGACGTGAATGAAAGTGATTCTAATCCTGATAACATGAATGAATGTGATTCTGACCCTGATGGTTGGTAGTTTATTAAGGATTCAAGTTTGAAATATTATGTTATGGACCATTTAAGAATTATACATTATTGATGTGATTGTTATGAATTATGTTTTTTTGTCAGCTGTAATGATTTATATTAGACTTGTGTTGAATGGTATTTTTGAGAATTATTGTAGGTTTTCAATAGGTTTTTGACTAATTGTGAAATGATTTTACTGATTTACGTGTGAATTATTACTTGAAGATTTTCATGGGGGTGTACATGCTAAATATTCATAAAAAGTTTCTTGAGATAATTTGTTCTTGCGGAATTACTTGGAGCATTTCATGTGATTTTTCTTGTAAAATAGTTTCATAAATATTCACAAGAAATTTTCTTTTGTTAGTTAGGAATTTTTACCTTTAAACTTTGAATTTACTTGGGGATCTTCATCGAGAATAATTTGTGAATTTTTTTGTGGAATCCGCAGGTATATTCCTTTTTGTATGAAATTTTACCATATAATTCATGCAAAATTTTGATAGTTAATCGCAAATAAATGTGCAAATAACTTACCTGCGGATTTATTTCTACAACTAAATTACCTAGGGATTTTCCAAATCTCAGGTAATAATTATCTACGAAGGTTTTTCCTTTGGATTATAATTGGCATGAAAATTCGCAGGTAAACAAACTACTTGGAGATTTTACCGTATTATCCCTATGAAATTTCTCCAGGTAATAAGCAATTTTCTTGTAGTATCAGTTACTTGATTTTGATTTATCTCTTGAATCGGTGCCAATTATGTGTGACAATACTAGTGTCATTAGCTAATCCAAATATATTGTGCATCATTCTAAGGCTACGCATATAGATATTAAACGTTATTTTATTCCTGATCATACAAAAAAAGGTGATTTTCTACTAAATTTTGTTGACTCTAAAAATTAGTTGGCCAATGCTTTTACAAAACCTCTACTAAAGGATCGTTTTTGTCTCCTCCGAGAAAAACTCGGGATCACCTACCTTACCGAAAAATAATCCTTGTAAAATCTCTTAAAACTACTTACTCTTTTTAAAATTATGTGTAATCTCTTATTTTTTGTTATTGTTGTGCAATTTTTTATTTTGGGATTATTAATGTGCAATTTTTTATTTTTGGATCATCATTTCCTTTCCCCTCTCATAATTTCCCCTACTGATTCACTGCCACTTGTTTATTACTCTTACTTGTATCCTTCGCCTTTTTATATTTCTCATGCCTGCGACTCTTTCTTTTTGTCCCATCCATCTGAACCTATCACTTCATAGACCTCTTCGTTCATCCCCTTCTTTATTTGTCTCACCATTTTCTCTTCCTTAACTCAATATATAAAAATCCCTCTTCTCTCGCGACCCTCTGCATTCTTTATCTCATGCCTAAAACAAGATCCATGGCTAATCTCCAAAGTCCTCCAACTGATTGTCTCTCAAAAGATCAAGAATCGATTCTCATCACTGGTCCCTCTAAAGAAGCCTCCTCAAAATCCCTTCATTCATCTAACCCCAAGAAGTGTTCTTTCTCTTATGTCTCCCCCTCTCACAAAAAATCCATTTCTCTTCTCTAGAAAACCTTCCTCCAGAAGACATACACAAATTTTAGACTATCTGCCACCGAGAAAAGTTTATCACCTTCAAGGGTCTCTCTATTATGCCCAAAAGACTCATCAATCTTCGGCAATTAAAATAATCCCAGTGTAATCTCAGTCCCTTGTTTAAAGCACAGGACTTGTCTTTGTTCTTTCGTCTCTATAGAAAAGATGTTTTGAGAATCCAGTCAGAATGTTCTACGTCAATCTCCATATCTCCAAGGACGGCGGCAAGATTGAAACTCTAGTTTGAGGAACCAGAATTATCTTGAATGACTTTCTATTTGAAAAAGTATTTGACACCAAATTCTCTGGTATGGTCCTCTACATGAATGGTCCTCGACAGAAAACTTTGAAGTCATCCTTGAGGGTGCTAAGGCTATAGTCACCGAACTAGAAGGGAATTTATCAAATTTTAGGCCTATGTTACTCTATTTTAAGAATCGCATTTTAGCTCACATTATTGCCACCACGTTAATTCTGAGGAAAGGATATCTAAGAAATGTTACCTATCGAGATGCGTTCGTCTTGTAATGTCTGATTAAGTGCCTACAAGATCAACTGGGCACAATGATTTCGTGAATATATGCTAGAAAGTACACCCGACTCTCATGCATCTGCTAGTCTGCCATACGGTTTGTTGATCACTTGTATTTTGTATTTCTATTCCAATGATATTTCAGGTTTTCTCATTATAGAAGTTTCTGCAAAGACCTTCGCCGGCATGAGGCATACTCTAGTTGAAAGAGAATGATGCAAAAAGGAGTTTGGGAAATCTAAGACTGATCTTCCTACAACAAGTAAGCCTGCTACTAACTCTGATTGTGCAACTTTGAAGGAGCTGGAAAAAGTTAAGGAGCGACTGAGGAGGCTAGAGGAAGGACTGGTCAGGCTTCAAAAATCCATTGCTAAGTTGGTACAGATAGGTAAATACACTAGTATGGAGGTTGGGAAGGTGCACATTGTCCTGGACAGCTTTAAACAGAAGGGATTCAAATTATTCAACCGGTTGTTCAAGTAAGTCGACTCTATTAAAGTCGAAGCCAACTCCTCTCATAATGAACTCGCCATCTCCGAAGAGAATTCCTACTTTAGCTTCTCTAAGAATGTTGAATGCTCCTATGAATGCTTTTTTCATAACATGCACAACACCCTCACATACTTTATCAAAAAACATTGATTTGGTTCTTAAGACAAGTTTTCATTCAAAGGGGCTTTGTCTCTTTTTCTTTTTAGTATGTATAAGGGTTACTCTTCTCTCACTCTTTTTTTCTCTCCTCATCTGTTTGCATAAACTATGTCTTCTGTTAATACATGTTCTTTTGTATATGTGTATCGGTGCTTGCCTTGTTTATTTGCTTGTTTCTTTTTTATTATGCCAAAGAGAGGGAGAAAATAGTCATACTACAAGCAAGGGGAGCATCACATGAAGAGTCAGCTACAAACCATGGGGAGCCTTATAGTCAAGAAAGTTACTGATGTTTATTTTTTCATTATCAAAAAGGGGAAGATTGTTAGACTCCTAAAAATAGCTTAATATTTTAATAATGATACACTAACAAAATAAATATGTAGGAAGATCTCAAGGTCAAAAGCAATTCGTGGAAATCATGGTTGTATATGGAAGAAATCAAAGAAAAGCATGGAAAAGAGCATATATGGAAGGAATCAAATTAAAGAACGAAACCAGAAAGATATATATAGAAGGAGCAAATCATGGAGCATAAATCAACAACACAGTAAGATGTCAGAGATTTTGAAAAAGGCAAAGGATCGTATCAAATATATGGACATATCTAATATGAACATATAGAATATAAATCCTCAGCTCACCAAAGAAAATCACACACCAATACACGGATATATCTGATGGGGATGTGATATCGGTATGTGCCCTCAATCAAGGAATCAATCAAATTCTTAATTGAGAAGAAATGGGTTTTCCTTTTAGAGAAAATAAGTTGTTGAAGATGAAGACTATATAAAGACGATAGAAGAAAAATACAATGCACGAAACTTCACAAGAAACTCTTAGCGTATCTCAATCTTTAATCTTCATAAAGCTTTGTAATTTTAAATTTATAATAGTTACAAAAAGAGAAAGATTGAGTCAAATCAGTTATACCAGTTGAGGTTGTGTCACAAGATTTGAATAACAAAATAAGATTCAGAAATTGTTCACCTCTTCTATAATCCAATTCTCTCATTGAAAGCTCTAAAGGAATCCATTGTAACCCAAGAGAACTAGAGTAGGCACCACACTGGTGATTCGAATCAGGATAGATTTCTGTATTATTACTTACTTGTTTACTTACGCTCTCAATCCTATTATGTTTTATTTAGAATACTAACCTGCAGGTGAATTGATTGTCAAGGCTGATCAGACGACTCAGAAAAAGTTTTCAATTCACCCCCTCCCTCTTGAATTTCAAATCCTACCTTGTATTCTTAAACTCATACTTAAACTCTATGATTTCATTGTTTTAAAGAATATCAATAATTAATATAAGATAATTTATAATGTGATGCCGTCAGCTGTCAGCATCGGAACTCAAGCTCATCTCCTTTACTTATCTTACTATTTTGATTCATTCTTTATTTGCTATTTTTCCCCTTGTTCACGTTAAGTAAGAAAGTTTAGTCATTTTAATTTGCATGTTCTTAAATTACATCTATAAATTTAACCGTACGTCAAAACCATCAAAAAAGAGTTATGTTTATCTAAATAATACAAACAGAACAATTTGTTTTAAGCAATTTGGATTCCATATCAATTTCCAATACCTTTTGAATGCAAATATAAAAACAGACATGCTTCCTGAAAGATCAACATCGACGACGAGAAAAACAATTTGCACTCAATATTCACACAAACTAGGTGTATACATTAATATATTATTATCACTTGACCATAGTTAACTAAATATATTTTCATTTCATTGTTTTCGCTAATTTTGATAGATAAAACTAATGTTGTTTAAATGTAAACACTTGATCAATGTAGATAAGTCTTTGCTTTTGTTTTTTCCCCTTTCTTTTAGTCATTGAACCGACTTTATTATATGTTAGAAAGAAGCTCATGGATTCCCATGGAAACCTAAATGGATCCTAGTGCAACGCGTGTATTCAGGATTAAAAGAATCAATTCTTTATTTCGTTGCATATTTTTATTAGTAAAGCAGCAAGTGGAATTAAAAAAACAAAAAGAAAAACTGATAGTTAATTAAAGGAGAGGAAGAAATAAAAGAAACATTTTCAGTATGTAATGAACCAACATATCATAAATGGGGTGGTAGGGTTATCAAGCTTTACATTTATTGTTTTAGGTCATTGGTCAAACAATACAAGACAAACACCCTCTTAAATATCACTTGCCTTCTCTTATTTCTTGGTTCCCTCTTTATCCCCCCTAACAACTATATACTAGCTAGTTATGAAATCTATTTGATGCTATTTACACTCTTTTTCTGCATTCTTTCTTACTATTTGTGTTTTTTTCATGCTATCAATCTTAGGTAATATCCCATCTGTTAAAATTGGTCTTGGGCCTAACTCATACTCCAAAAGCTAGCTCATGAGGAAGAGGATTTCCCAAGCCTTATAAAGAGACCACCCATCTCATTAACCACCAATGTGGGACTTTCTTTTTAATCTTTTAACATCCCACCTCACGCCCAAATCTTAAATGGGGCCAAATGGGGCCCAGACCTCAATTAGGCGTGGACAATCTCCCCGACATATCAATTTGGGGTCCCAACATTGGGAGAGAATGGGCCCTACTCTGATACCATGTTAAAATTTATCTTGGGTCTAACTCATACCCCAAAAGCTAGCTCATGAGGAGGAGGATTTTCCAAGCCTTATAAAGAGACCACCCATCTCATTAACCACTAATGTGGGACTTTTTTTTCAATCTTTTAACACCCCACCTCACGTCCAGACCTCAACTAGGCGTGGACAATCTCCCCGACATATCAATTCGGGGGCCCAACATTGGGTGAGAATGGACCCAGACCAATTTTAACATGGTATCAAGGAAGGTCAGGGAAGTTTACTGGAAGATTTATAACTCACTCTATATCGGCGCTCAGAATGCCATTGTATCTTCTTATCCTATTCTAGAAGATGATGAAAACAATGTCTATAGTAGGCCTGAACTGAACATGTTCATTTATATTTGCCTCTTATACTTGCTTTGCCATTTTTAGGCATTTTTCTATTCCATCTCAATGAAGTAGCATTTCTTGTTTTATGCTAGACTTGTGATGCCAGCTTGATGTTCGGGTTGTTTGTATTCATGGCATAAAGCTATTCTTAGAGATGATGTATATTAAATTCTAAATTACGCGATAGACTTGCTCTGTTTTCCTGTCTTTCTAAATATATTGCTTAGTTTTTATCTGAACAAAAAAAAAGTTAGGCCCAAGACCAATTTTGTCATGGTATCAGAGCTATGACCATCCAGTTTATTTTTTTTGATGTTGGACCCCCTGTCTTATATTGTCCACGCTCCAGATGTCCAGCCCTGGGCGTGCGGGGGGGTGTTGGACTCCCACATCGGTGGCTTAGAGGGTCCTTGGTCTCTTTATATGGTCTTAGGAAATCCTCTCCTCAAAAGCTAGCTCACGAGGAGAAGGATTTCCCAAGCCTTATAAAGAGGCCACCCATCTCATTAACCACCAATGTGGGACTTTCTTTTTAATCTTTAACACTCCACCTCATGCCCAGACCTCAACTGGGCATGGACCATCTCCCCGACATAATAATTTGGGGGCCCAATATTCGGTGAGAATGGGCTCTGCTTTGATACCATGTTAAAATTGGTCTTGGGCCTAACTCACACCCCAAAAGCTAGCTCATGAGAAGGAGGATTGCCCAAGCCTTATAAAGATTGTCCATACCTAGTTGAGTTCTGGGCCCCAGTTGAGGTATGGGCGTGAGGTGGGGTGTTAAAAAATTGAAAAGAAAGTCCCACATTGGTGGTTAATGAGATTGGTGGTCTCTTTATAAGGCTTGGGCAATCTTCCTCCTCATGAGCTAGATTTTGGGGTGTGAGTTAGGCCCAAGACCAATTTAACACCATCCATCTAGTTCCCCTAAAAATGAGGAAGAAGTTGAATGGAAAAGAGATATTATATATGTCATAATTAAACAAAACAAAAATTCAAAATTCTTCAATTTTTGCTATAAGTGGGAGGTTTTAGCCTTTGCATTTTTCAAATGCTTTCGAGTCCATTCTGTTCAACTTGGACTGAATTTTCCTTTTTTTCTCACCCTCTAAAATCTCATAAAACCACCCTTTCATCACTAGTACCCTTTCTTGATCTCATTCTTCTAACCCTCAAAGTGAGATTAAACTAATAGGTAAAGCAAAAATAATGGTGAGTTCCTCTACTTTGTTTTCTTTCTATGTTGTCTTGATCATAGCTCATTTTCTAAATATATAATTACTTGAGTTCTACTAAGATGGTTTGTATTGCAGGAAATAGAAAGCCAGAACAAACTAATTAGCACTTCTTGGGAAGGCTATGCAGATTGGAGAAATAGGCCAGCACTTATCAATCGTCATGGTGGCTTAGTTGCGGCATCTTTCGTCTTAGGTAAATCACTTTCAGAGAACACTCTTCACAACCTATAATTTTTAGTAACATTGCATTCGAGTCATCTTATACCTATTTCACTTATTATGCCATCAAGATAGGTAGCGAAAGATTTTACCCACCAAAATTTCACGGTCCGTATATTTTTAATTAATAAGAATAGCGTTCTTATACATATTTTGTACTGGTAGTGAAAGATTGTACCCATTAAAATTGGGATACATGTTAAAAAAATAAGTGTTCATGCTGTTTTGAAAACTCAGTTACGGATGTTTACCCTAGTATCATTTTTTTGGACAGGGTTATTGTCTTACGTCTTGTAAGGCTAAGATTTTTGATGACTTTTAGAATAGTATATAATATAGTAGTATTGTTTAATTTCAGTGGTGGAGGTTCTTGAGAATTTGGCATATCTAGCAAATGCAAGCAACTTGGTGATGATTACATGCACTATTCACCAACCAATTTTGTAAATTTTGTGACCAATTTTATGGGCACAGCCTTCCGAATTGCTCTTCTTGGTGGCTTCTTATCGGATGCTTTCTTCACAACTTATCATGTCTATCTGACCAGTGCTCTTATTGAATTTCTGGTAAATCTTCCAATCCTATTTCTGATCACTCATCTTTTTCTATTTCTTTCTGTGCTTTTCCATGATTATCTACTTTTTGGTCCCCCTCCCCTCGCTCTTGTTTTATCATACCCCAATCCTGTGAAAGTTCATCAGTAAGAGCTCGTTTGGATAGGCTAAAAAAAGTGGTTTTTTAAAAAAAATTAAAAGTGTTTTTTAAAGTGCTGAACTTATTTTAAAAATAAACAGTTACATATTTGGATAAAAGTGTTGAAACTAAAAAAAAGTTATTGATGTGTTTGGTAAACAAGTGGTTTTAAGCATTTTTTTTAATCAAAATATCTGAAATACCCTTAAAGCTGCTAACAATAGATAGAGTTGATTATTATTAATTTTTATTTCTAAAATGACTCAAATTAAAATTAATATATATTTTAATATATATATTAAAAATGTTTTCTTGAATAACTATTAATTTGTGTGCTAAAAAACTTTTTTTTTTGTTAAAAGAGTTTAAATCATCAAGCAAAATATATATGTTACTAATCATTATAACTACATTAATAGATAAATAGTTGGTCACAAATAATACTATTTGTTTGATAAAAAGACTCTTAATTAGAAAATATATTACTCGTTGATTGAGTAATGACTATCACTATTAAAACGTTGGTCAATACGAATGTTACGTCTTGAAATATAGAAGTATATCTGTCAAACTGGTCGGGCTGACCCGACCCAACCTGGCCCAACCCGGCCCACTTACAAAAACCGGTCCGATTTGACCCAGCCCGATCAGCCCATGGGTTGTAGGGTACCGGGTCCTGGGCCGATTTATTTTTTTGGTTGGGCCCGGTTAACCCGGCCCGAACCAAACCCGATCAGGGCCCGCCGGTTAATTGGGACGGTTAATTTTTTTTATTTTTTTGGAGATTAGGACAAACTAGCCGTTGGCCCAACGGCTATATAGCCGTTTTTTGGTCCAAACGGCTAGTTTGGCCTTTTTTATTAAAAAAAAAAATTACATTTAAAATTATTTTTTAACCCCAAAAAAAATCCTATAAATACCCTACACTTTCAAATCATTTTCCACACAATTTTTCATTCTCTCAATTCTCATTCTCTCTCAAATCTCAATTCTCAATTCTCAAACATTCTATATATTTAATTTCCTAAAGTGCTCACTTTAATTTTTTAATTTTGCAATTACAAAGTACGAGTGAAAGTTTCTAAAGTCGCAACCTTAGGATACTTCCAAAATTTGGTATTGTCGTTTCATCTCTTACATTTAATTTTTAATTTGTGTATTAATTGTTGAATATTTAATTTTATTATATTTGTCATTTTGAATTTTTTTAGTTTAATTTATATTATGGATAAATTAAGAAACCTCGTCACCAAAGGTGTTAAAAAAATTTATCCCATAAGCGGTAGTGGTAGTAAAAAGTGAATTACTAGCGGTAGAGGTACTTCAAGTAGTAGATATATCTGTGTGCCTCCGACACCACTTAGTCAACCTTTTGAGGAAGACGTAGGTGTACCTTTAGGTGTAGGTGCCCACGATATGGATTATGTAGAAGCTCAAAAAAATTACGGTATAGAAGAAGAAAATAAAGTAGATGCGGTTAATTTAAACGAAGATGATGAAAATATTGGTGAGACACCCACAGTAGAAAATGGTAACGTTAGATTTGAATCGGTTAATCTCCCTCCCCGTCCTTCCCGTGCCCCAAGAGCTCATAAAATAACTAGTATTGCATGTCAATTTTTTAAACGTATATCAGATACTGAGGTGCAATGCAATATTTGTCAATAAATATATAAGCATAAAAGCGAAGGCAAATAAGGAGGTAAGGGTACGTTAATGAGACATATGGTGATGTTCACGAAAGAGAGTTAAAAATTGCACAAGGTGGTGAGGCTGTTGGTGGGCCCAAACAAACTAGAATAGACCTAGCAACTGGCCATGTAATGAAGAAGTATAATAAATTGAGGGACCGAGAAGAAATAGCTAAAATGGTAGTTGTGGGTTATTTGTCTTTTAGTTTTCCTTCTTCTGATGCCTTTATTCATTATATTCAAGTAATTTATAATCCTATGTTTAATGGTATTCCTAGAAGTACTTGTCGGGCCGATATTTTTAGACTTCATTCACAATATTATTTTTATTTATCAACATTGTTAAAAAATATTCAATGTAGAATGTCCCTAACTTCTGATCTTGGGCGTGTTGTAAATAAAAATAATTTTTTAACTATTACTTGTCACTGGATAGATAGTAGTTTTGTTATGCAAAAATGTTTTCTTGTTTTTTTATATGATGAAGATCTTAAACATACTGAAGATTTTATTGTTGATTCAATTGCTAAAGTTGTAGAATTTTATGGTATCGAAAATAAAATCTTATGTATTGCTTTAGATAATGCTTCTAACAACATGACTGCTATAGCAAAATTAAAATCTAAGTTATCTCCGTCGTTACCTGAAATTTTTCATATTAAGTGTGCATGTCATATATATAATTTAATTGTAAGAGATGGTCTTGAGTTTTTTGAGTTTTATATTAAAAAAATTCAGCTTCCCGTTGGTTTTATTCAAGAAAATAATCGTAGAAGTAGAATTAGAGACTTTAAACTTAAATGTGAACAAAATGGACTTGCACCAATATTGATGCCTGAAGAATGTGATACTAGATGGAATGCTACATATGATTTTTTAAAAACTTATTATAAATATAGAGTTTCTATTCCACTATCTTTTAACCAATATTGTGGTTCGTTTGCTGATTCTGCTGATTGCATGTTACATGATTCTGATTTGGTTGTAATTAATGATCTTGTTAAGTTTTAAAAAAAAAATTATATAGCTATGGTTGAATTTCCCGGTGCTTATTATCCTAGTGTTTGTAATATTTTGGCATATATAGGCGATATTTCTAGTTTGCTCAAAGAATATAAAAATAAAGAAGGTTACAAAGATGTTGTTGGTGTCATGTTTGCGAAATTTAAAAAATATTTTTTTCTGATTCCCCCTATTTACTTGGTTGGTGCTATGCTAAATTCTTGTATGAAATATAATACTATGTGCCACTTTAGTACTCTTATTTATTCAAATTTAGAAATAAATACTAACAATGATTCTCAACAAGTACAACTTGATTTGTGGACGGCTATGGGTGATGCGAATGAATATATAGATAAATTATATAATCACTTTGTTGATTTAGTTGATTTAGCCGTACCTACAAATATCACTCCAACTATCGCTCCTCATCCTCCTGAGGAGTCATCATCTTCTAAAAGGCCGGCACATAGTGGTTTTCCTGATCACTTTTATGATTTAAATTATTGGAACAGTGTCGAGAAGGGAGCTTACACATCAACTTATCGGGAAGAGCTTAAGTATTATCTTCGATCGCCGCTAGAGGATTGCAGACGACGGATCAACGCATTGGATTGGTGGAGAAGTAATGAAACACAATATCCTGTGCTTTCAAGATTAGCTAGAGATATCTTGAATGTTTCAATGGCAGCCGTTGCATCAGAGAGCGCTTTTAGTCAAGAACGACAGCAACTTGGAGACAACCGACATTCATTGGGAAGCAATGCAATGAATGCTCTCGTTTGCCTCAGAGATTGGATTAGAGCCGAACGAAGAAATCAAAGAATGGAGGTGGAGCCGAACTACAAGCAGAGACTTGAAGAAATTATGACTTCACGGGAGAACTCAGCAGAATCAAGTTCAATGCATGGTTTTGCCCCCGTTGACTTTGACTATCCTATGCAAGTTCCCGTTAATATTAACATGAATGAGTTGGATAAAATGATGCAAAATTTGTAGATTTTTCATTCACGTAAATTATAAATTTTGGATCATTTTGGAATAAATAAAATTCAACATTCATCCATTAATTAGTCCTTTGTAATTTTTTCCATTTAATGATTTAATTGAATTTCTAGTTTAAATTAAAAAATTAGTTTTAATATATTATTAATTTACTATTAAGTACTATACTATTATTAATTTATTATATTAAGTATCATATGTTTTATTTAAAATAGTGTATATATGTGTATATATTTTCTAAAATAGTATATATTTAACGTATACATGTGTATATGTTTTATAAATTAGTATATAACTATATATATAAATATTGTAGTGTGTATATATTGTAGTATATTTTATTTAAAGTAGTACGTATATATTGAATGATACGTATATATGTGTATATATCTTCTATAGACGTATATATTTAAGGTATACATGTGTATATGTTTTATAAATTAGTATATAACTATATATATATATATATATATATATATATTGTAGTATATATATATTATAGTATATTTTATTTAAAGTAGTACATATATATTGAATGGTGCGTATATTTGTGTATATATCTTCTATAGATGTATATATTTAACGTATACATGTGTATATGTTTTATATTTTAGTATATAACTATATAAATAAATATTGTAGTGTATATATATTGTAGTATATGTTTTATTTAAAGTAGTACATATATTGAATGATATATATATGTGTATATATCTTCTATAAACGTATATATTTAATGTATACATGTGTATATGTTTTATAAATTAGTATATTACTATATATATAAATATTGTAGTGTATATATCTATATGTTTTATTTAAAGTAGTACATATATTGAATGGTATATATATGTGTGTGTATATATCTTCTATAGACGTATATATTTAACGTATACATGTGTATATGTTTTATAAATTATTATATAACTATATATATAGTGTGTGTGTGTATATTGTAGTATATATATTGTAGTATATTTTATTTAAAGCAGTATGTATATATTGAATGATATGTATATATGTGTATATATCTTCTACAGACGTATATATTTAACGTATACATGTGTATATGTTTTGTAAATTAGTATATAACTATAACTATATATATATATATATATATATATATATATATATATATATATATATATATATATATTGTAGTATATTTTATTTAAAGTAGTACATATATATTGAATGATGCGTATATATGTGTATATATCTTCTATAGACGTATATATTTAACAGATACATATGTATATGTTTTATAAATTAGTATATAACTATATATATATATATATATATATATATATATATTGTAGTATATTTTATTTAAAGTAGTACATCTATATTGAATGGTGAGTATATATATTCTTCTATAGACGTATATATTTAATGTATGCGTGTACATATGTTTTATAAATTAGTATATAACTATATATATAAATATTGCAGTGTATATATATTGTAGTATATGTTCTATTTAAAGTAGTACATATATTGAATGGTATATATATATATGTGTGTATATATCTTCTATAGACATATATATTTAATGTATACATGTGTAAATGTTTTATAAATTAGTATATAACTATATATATAAATATTGTAGTGTATATATATTGTAGTATATGTTTTATTTAAAGTAGTACATATATTGAATGGTATATATATGTGTGTATATATCTTCTATAGACGTATATATTTAACGTATACATGTGTATATGTTTTATAAATTAGCATATAACTATATATATAGTGTGTGTACATATTGTAGTATATTTTATTTAAAGTAGTATGTATATATATTGAATGATACGTATATATATCTTCTATAGACGTATATATTTAACATATATATATGTATATATTTTATAAACTAGTATATAACTATATAACTATATAGCTATCTCTCTCTCTCTCTCTCTCTCTATATATATATATATATATATATATATATATTGTAGTATATATATATTGTAGTATATATATATTGTAGTATTTTTTATTTAAAGTAGTACATATATATTGAATGGTGCATATATATGTGTATATATCTTCTATAGACGTATATATTTAATGTATACATGTGTATATGTTTTATAAATTAGTATATAGCTATATATATAAATATTGTAGTGTATATATATTGTAGTATATATTTTATTTAAAGTAGTACATATATTGAATGATATATATATATATATATATATATATAGATAGATAGATAGATAGATAGATATAGACATATATGTTTATATATATTCTATAAACGTATATATTTAAGGAAAAAGGACATGGGGTGGCCATTTTAAAAAAAAATGGCCACAATTTGAAAAGGTGGACAACTATAGCCAGTCGGCTATTTTTAATTTCCCTTTTTAGCCATTTGGCCCAATTGGGCACATGCAATCTCTATACTCAATTAATACACTTTTATACCGAATTGATACACTTTTATACTATATTGATACAGTTTTTGAAAATGAGAAAGGAAATTCTATGCAAGCACATACAGTCCCTATACCCAATTAATACTCTTTTATACCACATTCATACACTTTTATACTACATTAATACACTTTATACTACATTGATACACTTTGATACTGCATTGATACACTTTTATACTAGATTGATACACTTTTATACCACGTTGATATAGTATATATACCATATAAATACACCTCCATTGAAAGTTTTGATCTGTTTATGTCCTACACCAATAACTTCATCGTCTTCAAATTCAACATACAAATCCATAACGCTACCATTAAAACACAGTGAAGCTTAAAGATAGAAACAGAAAAACTCACTGAATCATGTGTCAAGTAAATGTCACAATAATCACAGTAGGATCTGAAATATCATGCAAATGATTAACGTCAGAAACGAAATCACAAAAACAAGCATAAACCTAAAAGAATAGTTCACTAAAAAAAATATTGTTCCTACCAAGGCATTTGGTTAACAAAGGTAGCTGAAGAAGTTACTTTGCCAGTACAATAGTCGAGTTTTGTGTACAAGTTTTTCGTTGAAGTATTGTTACCGATAATGAATTCCGATTAATCAGACAGAAACAAAATTGGAATTCGGAATCCTGGGTGAAATTCAGAGGGAAAGGGAAGTTGGTCTCAAAGACTACTATTGGATTGAAGTGCCTAGAAGGTTCAATTTTGGTATCTGAGATTGGGAATTGGAGTGAATTTGGTTGAATTTTGATGGGTTGAATTTTATTTTTTCTAATTTCTATATGAAATCCATTGTATGGTTGGAATGGAGAAAAACGGGGGAGAAGAAGATGAAATGATACATGGTTTATATTGGGAGTGGCTATTTAGTGGGTATTTAATTGTGGGTGCTATTTTTGTGGTATTATTTTAATTTTAGGTGTCATTTTTGTCTTTTCCCCTATATTTAATGTATACATGTATATATGTTTTATAAATTAGTATATAACTATATATATAAATATTGTAGTGTATATATATTGTAGTATATGTTTTATTTAAAGTAGTACATATATTGAATGGTATATATATATGTGTATATATCTTCTATAGACGTATATATTTAACGTATACATGTCACATGTGTATATGTTTTATAAATTAGTACATAACTATATATATATATATATATATATATATATATATATTGTGGTATATGTTTTATTTAAAGTAGTATGTATAGTCGTATATATTGAATGTTATGTATATATGTGTAATTGTGTATGTGTATATATTTTTTAAATTCTAATGTAGTATATACTATATATATAGTGTATATATATTGTTTAACGTATTTAAAATGTATATAGGTGAGTATATATAGTGTATATTAGAAAAAAACTATTTTTTTTTTGTATTTTGACCGATTTTGATCTGATTTTTAACTGGGTTTGACCGGGTTTAGAATGGTTAGACTGGGTTGGGCTAAGTGGGCCGGTTCATGATTGCTTTTAAAAAAATTACTGTTGAACTCTAAATCGGCCCAACCCACTTAACTAGGCCCGAAACCGACCCAGCCCATAAATCAATTAAAATTAATGGGCCAATTTCGAGTTGACCTAGCCTGACCCACTTGACACCCATGTATAGAAGGATCATTTACTAATCGATCGAAAAACTCATCATATCATATGTTAGACAATCGATGAGTTGTATTGGGCGTCCATTCCATCGAATCTTCCTGTAACCAAAATATCTCATTGTTGACCAAATTGGGCAGATTCAATTCATTGGCAAATAAAAATATTATTTTATTACTAGGAATAAGAAAATTACAAAAGGAAGAGTCACCAAAATAGAGAATTATAGGGAAGCAAGCAAGAAGGATATAGGAATCAATTATTAACATAGTGATGGTCACTTTTTGAATTCCAGTAACAAGGAGCAAGTTGCAAAGTGAAGCAAATTGATTAATCCAAGTTATAAAGTTTTGCAGCATATACTAAAAGATACATGGACAATTGGCCGGTTGCTTTTCATCTTCCTTTTCGGTTTCCTTTCTTTTCTAAAATAGCTCCATCCATAATGATAAACATTCACAATATCTCTGCTGGTGCCGTACAGAACTTTACAAAAAATAGGTTGCCCTTGGTTATCTTTTTGTAAGTGGTAATTGTTTTATATATTTCTGGTATAGCAGATAATTCACTTTCATTTTGGGTATATACAATATTGAGTAGTCCATAACTGAAACAGGTTTTAACTAGATTTAGATTAGTTTTTGGTAATGCCATTAACTTATTGTATCCTTGTAGTTTTTCGGTTATATAATCTGATTTTGGTTCTTGAATGCTTGTAGCTCTGGGTTTAAGGTTTAATTAAGTTTGTATCTTGTGGGTGTTTTCAATAGATGATCTGGTTATGTGGTTATAAGCTTTTTGGTCTTGGTTTAGGCTATCTAAATATGTAATAGTTTGTGGGGTATAAACAAAGGGTATTTTGGTGTTTTTGGTATAAATGGCTTGTCAAATATTTTGTTCATGTTCATATTTAGGTTCCTTCTAACTCTTTTTCTTGTACTTGAAAAAGTAGATTGATAAATGTTATGGGTTTTTTGGAGTGTCCCAGCGTCTCCTTTTATCTCTGAAATTTTATTGTCTTCCGATCGACATTTCTCTGCACATTGCTGAGTTATCTGAGTCATAGCTTCAGACTTCATTTTAACTTCATTAGTCTTTATCTTTTCTATCTCATTTCCCCTACTATCTACTTTCATTGAAAGCGTAGTTAGGATTTTGAGTATTTCTTCTAGAGTATCGTCTTCTGTAATATCAGTTTGGGTAGCTTTATCTTGATATGTAATCTGCAATAACATTCTTGTTAGTCTTAATTACTTCAATTGTAAATGTAAAATTTAATATATTCAATACTAATCTCCAAATTTCCATTGTTGTAACTAAATTTTTTATTTTTCTTGTTAACGACCATCGTACCTGTGTATTATCTGTTTGTACAATAAACTTGTTATATACAATATATGGCTCAAATTCTAATAAACATTTATATAATGAGCATAATTTTTTTTTATTTATTTTCCATTATATTTCTGTTTCATTAAACGTTCCTGAGTAGTATCTACAATGATTTTCTAATTGAAAACAACACTGATATGCTGTTATGGTTGGATGATTTGTCATTAAAACCCACAAATTTTGATGATATATATGATTCGATCTTGTGAAACATCTTTTTTGTGTCACATCAACAACAACAACATACTAAATGTATTCTCATATCGTGGGGTCTAAGGAGGGTAGAGTGTACGCAAACCATACCACTACCTCAGGTGAAGTAGAGAGGTTGATTCCGATAGACCTCCGGCTTAGGACCGATACCAGTATAGCAATCACAAAACATAAATGTGTATAGACTAATACAGTATGCAAAATAAATTAACACCGCTATCCACAAAATAATACTACAGCCACAAGATAATACTAAAAACTATCTATGCGAAATCATAAACAACACTCAATATCACGAACAAAAAATCTCAAACACAGATAAAGAACGCTCATGTTAGAATCATTTTAAGTTGCAACTTTTTAGTGGGAAGATCATGAGAATACCCTTGCGCAGAAAAGCCCCTTTTCACAATGAAACTATAGTTCCATGTTTTGACTTAGCTCAAATTTATCTCAAATTAAAAGTCAACCATTTAGCATTGGCTCTCCCACTCATCCAATGGTTGTTTTTTACTTCGAACGTAATTGCTTCAACTTTTGCCGCTTGAATTATTTTTTATTTGTCGTAGAAAATAAGTATCAAGTCAATACATATAATTTCTACACAGTTTTAGAAACAAATTTAGAATTTACGAAAATATTGATAAAAAAACATGACATAAGATTCGTCCTAGTTACCTTAAAATTTTTGAAAACTTATAACCTTATATTATTTCCTCCATCGCATTTTAATTGAAATCTTACTAAAATAAATGTCTCATATTAGTTGATCACTTAATAAATCACAATAAAATTAATTAATTTTTTTATGATACCTCTACAATTAATAGTATACATCAAATGTTAACAATTTCAATGTTCATTCCTATGCAAAATAAATATCATTAATATTGCTAAAGGATTAAATAATAAAGTTTATCATTTAATTTATGATTTTTTAATCACTGTGTGAATAAAATATGTACAACTAATATGAAATGAAGGGAGTGTTAAATATAAACATAACGTAATACATATTTTCGCTGTCCAATAATACTTGTCCATGTTATTAAAAATAAATATTCAATAATATTTATCTAGTTTGAAAAATCAATGAATAATTTATTCATTTCTATCCATTTTAACCTTGCTATTAAATTTTATTCATTGCTCTATACATTTTTCAAAACATTAAATTCATTATATCCAAATGATGATATAATAAAATTACTCTTGTTATTGTTGGACGGAGGGAGTAATCTCTCCGTTTCTTTTTAATTGCTTCTTTTTTTTTAGAGTCAAATGATATAGACTTTGATCAATATTTTAAGATGTATTTTTTAATTAAATTGAAAAAAGTTATAATTATAATTTTTTTATGTAACTTTTGAATATATAAATTTTAATGTAGTAAAATAAAATTAATCTAATTTAATTTTAAAATTTAATTAAATTGATTTATGAAAAATAAAGAGAACAATTAAAAAAAATGAAATGGGGGGAGTATGTGATTACAAAAACTTTTCATAAAAAAAAAAAAGAACAAAATAATATGTCTGAAGTTAACTTTATCTGTTTGTTAGCATTAATGTTGTTATCGAAGGGATAAGGGTCAAGTGAGCCAGAAACAGTGTATCACCGCTAATAAGTAACACATGTTTCATTTTGCCATTGCACCACATAAGGTATCTTATCCGTATCTTACCCTTTCGCACTTCCTATACTAGGACTAGATATAAGTCCGTATTAGCATGGATTCAATATATATTATTTTTTAATTTTAATTTATACGATATAAATAAATTTTTTATAATTAATTATATTTTAAATATTTTTTAGATATTTTAAATTGTTAGCTATTGTAATTTATAATAATTTTTTGATATTGTAATTAGTATTTTAAGTTGTTAGCCATTATAATTTATAATACTCTCCTTGTCTAAACTTTTATAACATTGATAGTCTATTATATTTTTAAAATAATTTAAGTTTTTAATTATTTAAATTTATAATAAGTTTTCTTCTATTTCAATTTAAGTGACACTGATATAATTTCAAGATTCAATCAGATATCACGATTGAAGTCGCAAAACAGACATGTCTTAAATGACTCATAATAACTTATTAGAAGTGATAAAATAAAATTACTATAAAAATAATTGTGAAAAAAATTTAAGTGTGCCTCATATAAGATGTCAAGTTAATTTAAAACATCAATAGTTGATATATCATTTTTTTTAATTTTTTTTTATTAAATATTATTTTTTTAATATTTAGATGACTCATAATAATAAATTACGGATGAAATAGTAAAATTACGGTTGAAACAGTTGAAGCAAACATGTCATAAATGTCTATTTTACTTTTTTATTAAATATTATTATTTTCTTAATGCGTAAATGTCATATAATAATCAATTAAGAAATCACTTATTAGAAGTGATATAAAAAAAATAATATAAAAAATAATTGTGAAAAAACTTTAGACGAGCTTTATATAAGATGTCAAATTAATTTAAAACATCAGTAGTTTGTTTATTATATTTTTTATTTTATTTTTTTATTAAATATTATTAATTTTTTTAATACTTAAATGACTTATAGTAATTAATTAGAGATGAAATAATAAAATTACGATTGAAGCAACTGAAACAGATATATTCTAAATATCTATTTTATATTTTTTATTAAATATTATTAATTTTTATAATATTTAAATAACATATACTAATAATTAATTATGGTTGATATAGTAAAATCACGAAGGAAGCAGACATGACGATACCTGCTTCTCTTTACGCTTCTATATATTAGAATTAGAATATACTCTTGCAAGAGAGTTGTTTTTTGTTTGCCTTTGCTTTGTTTCTATTTATTAATGTGTTTACATTTATCCAATCGCATCATAATATTTATTACTATTGGCATTATAGAATATATACTACTTACAAATGAGGGAATAAGCACACAGCTGAGCGGCAAAAGGTATGCTTCTGGCTTCAGCTGTGTGCTTCCTAGATAAGGTTGTTGGCTGGCCTGGTAGGTATAGCTTGACCTTTTATGCTCAAGCACTTGAGATCAAATTTTTGCGACAACTAATTTTTTTTATCAATATTTTTATCTTAAACTTAGTTGTACGTGAGACCTACAACACCAATGCATTTAAATGCTACTTGGATTATGGGATAAATTGCAAGTAATAACAACATTGCCACTAATAGCAACTTTTTTAAAAAAAAAAAAAAAATTAATAAAAGATTTAAAGTAAAAAAAATTAAGAAAAAAAATGTTCTTTTATATACTTATTAAAAAACATTTATTTTAATAGGAGTTAGTTATTATGTGGGCTAAAATTATGGAATTTATTAATAAGCATGTTTTTCTTTTTGTAATTATATTTATATTCATTTTTTAAAAAGAAAAAGAAATATTCTTCTTCTTTCTCCATAATTCATTTTTACTCAGTCTCTCTATAATTATGAATTATAGTATAATATTTTTAATTTCTAGTTCATGAATTTTGAATTCGCAATAGAGTCGGTGGTAATAAATATTATATGTTACTCCCTCCGTTTTAAAAAAAATGACCTAATTTGATTTGACACGGAATTTAAGAAAAAAAAAAGACTTTTGAATCTTGTGGTGTTAAATTAAAGATATATTAAATGTACCAAAATGTCCTTCAATCTTGTAATCTTAAACATGTCATTTGAAAAGTTGAAATTAAAAAGTTGCTAAAAATGGAAAGGGATTATTCCTTTTTAAACAGACTAAAAAGGAAAGTAAGTCATTCTTTTTAAAACGAAGGAAGTAATAATTTATTTTTAATCTGTGAATTGTATACAACCTATTATTCATGTATTATTTTATATAATTAAGTTGAAATTAGTGTATATATAATGGAGTCATGTTTTAAGTGATTTTAAATTTTTGGGGTCTCAATTTATAAAATTGGCATATAAAATTAAATTCTATATAAATGATATATTCTTATAACTGTTTTTAGTGTATAAAAATAGTACATAATATGATATCCACGAATTAGTTTAATAAATTTTATTAAAGTTAGTTTTTATACTCATGTCATACTTAAGTAATTCCTTTTTTTGAATTCTCAATGTATGAAATTGACATTAAAATCGGTATCGATAAAGTTTCGTATATGTCACATTTGTATAAAATGAATTTTATGAATGTTATAATGAGAAAAAAAAATAGTGTTGTATATTACATAACTTTTTTAGTGTATGTAATGGATATTTAATGAAAAACTATCGCCGTATATATTGAAAATAAACTAACCGATAATTATTTGGTATCAAATGAATTTTTGTTGCAATAAAAAAGGTAATAAGTATTAGCCATGATTGATGTTGGTGTTGATTCACTATATTAATTTTGCTCTTTAGCAATCAGTATAGTTCAATAATTATACAAAAGTATAGTTATAACTTGTAACAAACAATCCAAAAAATACATATAAAATAATTTTCACATATAATAAAACTCAATCTATTAATTGGATCGGAATTTTAATGGATAAAGTATCACATTTCTTTACAATATTGTACTTCCTCATTTTCATTTTATCCTATTAAGTACTTTATTTGCCAAAGTTAATTCTAAAAGTATGTGTCATATTTAAAAAAAAAAAAATCAGAAAAGACTATTTAGAAAATCTTTTTTAGCTTTATTTTATTACTATTTATTGAAAGTCATTATTGCGATAAAAAAGATGAAATTTATGAATAATGAAAAAAGAATTGAAGGAATAATGTGTATCAATATAGAAATATTTTTACCAAATTATACTTCTTAATTTAAGAACAAATTTTGTAACTTTACTTAGAAAGATTTTTTTTTAAAAAAATAAAGATAATTATTGAAATCAAAATTTGTTCTTACCATAATTATCAAAAGAATTAATGAGGAGAGATATAATATTAAAGACTAAAAAAAGAAGATAATAACAAATAATTGTTTTTAATTTTTTTTTATAACTTGCAATTAAATCTTTAATTCAATAATTATGCAAAAGTATTGTTATAACTTGCAATAAACAATCTAATAACTATATATAAGATAATTTTCACTTGGATTATTTACATTGTGATATTTGGGCCCACTTGAATTTCTTATTGTGATGCAACTGTAAGTTTCTTCCTCTTCAAATAGAATGAAAAAATATATTCGCTTTGTCAATCTTATCAATTTATATGATACAATTCAAATTTTTAGAATCAAATCGTTTATTTTTTTATCATGAATTCGTATCTACAATTTTCTAAAATAAAATTATATGTTTGAATCACAATGATTGACGATTCAAAAAATTTAAAAAATATATGAAAAAAATCGTCTTCAAAATTCAGAATACGTCACATAAATTGAGATAAGAGAAAGTAAATATGTCAAATTCACAATTTTAAAGGATTAATTAAGACACACAACTAAGTGTCAACATATATGCTTCAGCTGTATGCTTTCTAAATAAGGATATTGGCTGGCTTGGTGGGTATAGCTTGACCTTTCATGCTCAAGGACTTGAGATCAAACCTCTGTGGTAGTCAAATTTTTTACCAATTTTTTGGTCTTAAACTTAATTGTACGTGGGGCCTACAACATCGCTTTGTCAATCGTACCAATTTATATGCACAATTCGAATTTTGAGAATCAAATAGTTTAATTTTTATTGTGAATTCATATCTAGAATTTTCATATTTTTTTAAATAAAATTATATATTTGAAATACAATGGTTGACAGTTCAAAAAATTTAAAATATATATGAAAAATCCGTCTTCAAAATTCAAAATACACCACATAAATTGAGATAGAGAGAGTAAATATATGAAATTCACAATTTAAAAGGACCAATCAAGACTAACTAAAATATCAACGACATATAATTGAATAATTATTTTCTTTAAATAGAAAGAAAAACAAAAGCTTTCTCAAATAAATAACTAGATAAATAGTATAATTTAACTATTATTAATATGATATTGAGCTCATGCATTGGAGGAGTTAATAACTTAAACGATCACTCAACTTTGAACTTTTATCCTAGAAAGTCACTTAACTTTGAATTTTACTCAGAAAGTCACTCAACTTTAGATGTTTTACTCGGAAAGTCACCCAACCCATTTTATTATTTTTTAAACTAATTTTTTCTTATGTGGAATTTTTTGAATAACAAAATTCTGGAAAATACAAAATATCTATTTAATGGCCTTTTTACCCATTCTTTTATTGATTGAAGAGTAAAACATTTGGTACTTCATTCTAGTGAAATGTGCTCAAAAGAGCAGAACTTCTTTTGATGTCTGACCAAAATGAACTGATTGAAAATAAGAAAAATACCTACGACATGAAAAATATCATTACTAAAATTCAATTGTTAAATTTTTTTTTAGATAAAAGTGAAATTTCCTAAATGAAAAGGAATTTTGATTAATTCGAAACGGAAGTCTCTCTTTATAAAAAGAAAGCATCTCTATATAATTAAATAAGAATTGATGAAAAATTGAAATTTAAGATAAAAGTTAAGAATTTGACACAATAATAAGCATGTCCAGCTAGAATGCAGATAAAATCAAATAAGAATTGATGAAAATTATTGGCATTTTCGTAAGTGTAACTTTTAAATAATAAGGCATGTTAGGGCATGACCATATTTTGTCCATGTACATATATTTGCAGTTTTTTATTGGTAGACGTCTGGCCATAAGATTTGAAATCTCAGTTTTTGATTTGAAATTACATTTGCTTATAAAATTTGAACAAAATTTTAATTTTAATTTCAATCCAACTTGAAATTTCCAACTAATATGTACCTAATCTAATAAGTAAAAATATATCATGTGTGCAATAATTTAAGAATAAAAATGTAATTAAAGAATCACAAACACAATAGCTAAAAATTCTCTATCAAGAAAGTGATTGCAGGCTCTATTGAAATACCGTAGGCTCTCAAATATTTAAATGTAGGTATCAAATGAAAAAAAATAAATTTTTTATTAAATGAACATTTTATTTTTTTCAGAATTTTGTTATTAAAAAAATTTCACATAAGCAAAAATTAGTTAAAAAATAAAATAAAATTGGTTGGGTAACTTTCTGAATAAAACGTCTAAAGTTGAGTGACTTTCTGAGTAAAATTTAAAGTTAAGTAATTTTCTGTGATAAAAGTCCAAAGTTGAATGACCGTTTAAGTTAGCAACTCTGCATTGGAGAGACTACTCCTTACTAGCCAGTCACCCATAAATGGTGGTAAACGAATAATATCTTCATGAGGCTGTTAGGACCGTAGCAAACGTACAACAACAACAATAAATTCAGTGTATTCCCACAAAGTGGGGTCTGGGGAGGGTAGAATGTACGCAGTCTATACCGCTATCTCCAAAGAAGTAGAGAGACTGTTTTCGATAGACTCCCGGCTCAAGATAGAGAATAGTAAGTAAGAGCGTAATGCACCATTAAGCATGGTGGGTGGCATAACATAAAAGAAATAAGACATACTAAAAATAAAATAGAAATCAGAGCAATACGAAATAAGATAAATAGGTGCAATATGAAATAAGATATTTGAAATAGATAAGAAGCTAATAAAATTCATTGAATTAACTGGCCAAGTGAGTTATCACGACAGCCTATGAAAAGACTGTTCAGAGGTGAAGTCTTGAAAGATTGTCCAAGTGTTGACATCAAATTCGCATGCAAAACTGACTTTGATAGTAGTTGAATTGTGGTGGAAGAAGGATAATTGAAGTCGGGGATGGATTTTGACCGTAGCAAGCGTACGATTACCTTAAATTTAGTACAAATTCTCCATTAGTAGAGATATGGGGGCCACAGATAACATTCCATTTTCAGTAGGCAAACGGCCAAATGTCACCCATTACACCTATCAAACTACTAGAAGTATCTAGGGTGTGCAAAAATTGAATCGATTGATAAATCGAATGGATAAAAATGTTATTGGTTTATTGTTATTGAGTTATTGAGTTAACAGTTTTTTAATGATTTTATAAAAAAAATTATTGGGTTATTGATTCGGTTCGGTTTTTTCTTATTGGGTAAACCGAAAACCCAATAAGAATATATATATAAATATATGACTTATTATATATTTCTCTTTTATTTCTACAAATTAACAAACCTATTATTTCAATTATACAAACTCTTAATTTCTCCTAACAATATTTAGTTCAAACTTGAGGATTTTTGGTTGCAACTAAAATTCATTTTTTTTCATGTTAGTTACTACTATTCTATTTTATGAGTATTTTCTTATCGGTTAAACCGAAAATCGAATCGTTAAGGACTAAAAATCAATAAACCAAAAATCGATAAAAAATATCTTATTGGTTTGGTTATTAGTTTAGCATATTTAAAAATTAAAAACTGATAAACCGAATCGATAATATGTAAAGTCTAACCGAACCGACCGATGCACACCCCTAGAAGTGTCTAATAAAATAGTTTAAGTACAAATTCTCCATTAGTAGAGATATGGGAGCCACAGATAACATTCCATTTTCAGTAGGTAAACGGCCAAATGTCACTCACTACACCAATCAAATTGCTAGAAGTGTCCAATAAAATAGTTTATGTTTAGTGCGAAAAGGCAAGCCTAGTATATGTTGGAGATCTATTAGTGATGAATCACCACTAGGGTCTTATGCCCCCCCCCCTCAGAGTACTCACTAATGAAAAAGGTGTCCTCGCTTCTTGCCTATAGAGAGTTGAAATATTTCGCGAGCTCCTTATCTAGCGGAGATGCTTATTTTGTCTTTGTTGCATGACATATATAGAGTTATAAGCACTAACTCGAAAAAAATAATAATTAATATAATTAAGTAATTTACAAGGTAAAATCTAAATAAGCTTTTATGATAAACATTACTCTATTTTCTATTTCTCAACTTTATATGTGTGACCTTTTTACTTTTGGCTTTTCAAAAAGAATGATATTTTTTTATATTTAGTCCAACAATTTAATTTTAAATTTTTCATTTTTTTAAATGAGATGATTTTAATGGCACAGAAATATCTATAGTTTATTTCAGCCACAAATTTCAAAAATTTATTATTTTTAAAAAATTAAAATATTATTATATAAATTGAGATAGAGGAAAAAATAAACAGTAATCTGGTAAAAGGTGGAGAGAGAAACTTATTGCAGTGACAACTTAAAAAGCATTTTCATTAGTTTTGATGTATCAAAACTGAGCTCTGAAGTTTCATTCCTACCCTAAGTGAGAGTGAGTCTTAATAATTTTATAACAAATGGTACTGGACCGATCCACTCCAAAAAGGGGAAAAGAAGAAGAAGAAGAAGGAAAAGGGAAATAAATATACTAACAAAAGAAGAAAATAAAGAATCCATATGTAATAGCTAGACCTATCTATCTACAGAGGCGGGGCCATCCCTCTTTAGGGGGTTCGTTCGAACCTCCTTCGACAAAAAAATATTCTATTTATACATGATTAAAATTATTTTTTATGTGGTTATAGTAGGTGTTGAACTCCCTTCGACTTAGTTTTCTTTGAATATTGAACCCCCTTACTTGAAATCCTGACTCCGCCTCTGTCTATCTACATATTACTATAAAATTATAAATATAACTGTTGATGATCAAAATATCCACTAAAAGTTGATTTACTTATTTATTCTTTTAAGTTAAAATTTTCTTTTTCTGAAAACTTATTAATGAATATAAATGTAATTTTATATTTAAACTAAACAAATCTTTTTTCTATTTCGACTTAGTTTCTCTTTTTTAAATCCAAACTAACTTAAAGTCTGTTTCTATTAGAGCCGGGCCAGACCCGGTCTATAATTTGATGGAGTTGAAATTTAGTTTTTACAGCCCATTCAAGAACATAGTTTCTTGGTTCGATTCGGATAAACCCGTAGCCCGTGGGGCATGAGCAATGTGGGTTGGACTATTCCGTAAGTTAAATACATGCAACTATTTAGATTGCTTATTAGTATTTTTATTTGGTTCGAAGGATATCATGTTAAAAGTTATTTAATTTCTCTATTAGGAGTATTTTTTGGGGGTATTGGAGACTTGATTAACAAGTATTAACACTATATAATATTGTCGGGTAATATTTATGTTTATTAACATTCTAAAATTAAATTATAAAATATTATTTTTTAAAATGTGGGCTGACCCGTGAGGTCCGCAACCCACAAAGTAATGGTGCGGGCTTGGTTTTTTTGGCCCATCATTTTGATGGGCCAGTCCGGCCTGACCCGTCAAAATCAAAGCCTGTGTAGGCTAGCTCAGATAGACTGGGCCAACCCGTATTGACAACTCTAGTTTCTATGTTTTTCAGATGGAATCAGATTAATGTTCGAACCTAAATTATTTTGAGAGAAATTGTTTTTATTGATAATAGCTTTGGACATGAGTTTTGGATAATACCATGTTGCCTGATTTCTTCCTACTTAAAAGAAAATTGTTTCTACCGCATAAGGGCATCCATATTTTAATCATAGACCTTTGGCTGAAAATACCATAAGAAAATAACTCTTCTACCAATATTAACTAAGGTAACAACAATAAACAAAAGGGTAATTATACAAAATACAATAGAAAATATACTCTATATTTAAGTGGTCAAAAATAGACTTTACACTTTATAATTTAAAATCTGATTTGACCATTCACGGTAAACTATTTTTCTTCTAGTTACATAGGAAACAATATTTCTTATACTGATAACGCTCAAATTACACTCTTGAATAGGTGTAAGCGATCGTTATCAATATAATAACCCAACTTAGGTTGGGGTCGAATCCACAAGGAGTCAAAGCATGAAATTCAAAACTCAAGAGTATTAATAGTCTACTAAAAGATGACCCATAGTGTGAATAAAGCAAGCATAAATGTAGAATGGGGGATTTAGTTTGAATGTGTGTATAAATGACAACTACTTCAATTTTAGTGCACTAGTTTAACCTTGAAGAATGCTAAGAGTGAATTTAATTTAGAATAAGCCTTGGGGTTATGCAATTATAGGTGTGAGATCATGCATGAGTATTTGACCATTTATTCAACTTTTAGCTAAAAGTCATGGGTAGGCTAGATGCCAATGTATTGGTATCAATCTTTCAATTACAACACCAAATTTTACAAATGGGTTCTTTCGAACACCTCACAAGTGTGACGATTTCCTACATCTATTGCCTCAATTGACATCCTTATATCTAAGAAATATCATTAAATGAAATGAATCAAATTCTTGGTTGCATTTATTCCTCACCCGTGTCCTCTCTTTCAAGAATGACATAGGTTCTAGGGTGGTTGGAGTTTGCAACCCCCAACCCTCAATTAATTCATGAAATAAATGTAACACCCATCACAACTAACTAATTAAAAAAAATAATTAGCTAAAACTCATGCACTACCACTACCTAAGCAAGCATAACCCTAAGATTGGAAATTAGCTACTCATAGATAAAAAGGATAAGAATATACCAAAGTTATCATTAACTTCATTCATGAGAAATAGAGACAATGTAGTTAAACACTTGGGGTTTCAATAATTTTTCAATGGAAAGTCACTAACATATATTTTTCATTCAAGCTTAGTACCAAATTCTCAAAATATGAAAAAATAGATGCTAAAAGAGAAGAGAGAAGCTAAAAGAGAGGCTATCTTCAAAAGATGAAAGCTAGGTCTTGAAAAAGGAGCTAAAACCCTCTTTCTAAACTCCACTCTACATTTGATAGAAATTGCAAAAATGCCACCTTAGCTTATTCTTGATCTGCTTGAGCGGATCCAAAGCGGATGAAGAGCAGATGGCTAGCAACTCCAAAGCAGATATGAAGCGGATGCAAAGCGAATGACTCATTTCCTTCACATTTGGCCACTTGATGACTTGAATGACTTGCCCAATCTTCTCTTTTTATTTTTACCTACATAAATGGGAATTGCATAAGAGAGTACCATCAAATCAATGGAAAAGAATGATAATTTATGCTTAAAAGGTGCTCGCAAGTCTTTAAATTGACGACTTATCAACCCCCCAAACTTAAACTATTTCTTGTCCTCAAGCACCCAAGACTAACTCAATGAGATACAATATTTAACTCAAATCCACCTAGAAGAAAGCTATACTAAAGGAATAGGCTAACAAAACTCTACAGTCACTTTCCACACATGTCATGGCAACAAGTAAACCAAAACTTTTCAATGAGCGCATATTTATGAAGCAAGGATGCAAGTGTGTGTCAAATGAATTTTTCAAATCACAAAACATCTTAAGGTAAGACACAAAATCATCAAAGATTGTCTCAATCTTGACAATACAACTTACTTCACTCATTTACCCAAACCGGTAGTAAAACATCACCCTCTACCCACAAGTACCGTTGCCGCTCACATGTAAGAGTTAGCTCCATACACTAAAGATATTTCAATTCTTAAGGGAGCTCAAATAAAGAAATAATTCACACTCACTCTCACAAAGAAATTCAAGTACATTGAATAGAACTATAGGCTTGCCCTTTGTGTTTTTCGCCACTAAAGTAGACTTACTTAGTTTGGAATCACGAAGGTCTTGCGGGTCAAGATGAAGGTTTAAGGTGCGGAAAGGAATATTTATGGATCAAGAGACTAAAAGACCTCCTTCAATGCAATCGCTCAATCCTTTCTACCCTCAAAATTTTCAAACCATCCACCTTATTCCTTTTCAAATCATTTCCCATATTTTCCTAACTTTTTGATTAGCATTTACCAAACCATTCAAAGCTACCATTTTCTTTCTTTCACTTCTTTGACTTTTTTTAAGAGATTTTCTACCTATAAGCCTTTTTTAGCCCCTCACTCATTCAATTTTTTTTAAGTTCTATGGGCTAGGCTATTCAATTTTATCATCAAGCACATCTTTTGTCTTTTAAGCACATGTATTGACAACCTTACATACAACTTTCTTATTTTTTCTTTGATCATCTTCTCCCAAATACACAACCCCCCAAACTTAGGCTTTTGCCTATAATCCATTATCTAGAATCATGCAACACATCAAAGGAGGTTAAGTGCCAAAAGAGAGCTTTTTAAAAGGGTTTAGGTGTTTTAGCATGGTTATCATTACAATAAGAAAGAACGACGGGCAAAAAAGCTCAAATGAGTTAACTAGGGAATAATGTAATGTGGGAATTTGGCTATGTGACGGGTCAAAAAGGGCCTCGGGCCATCCTCCAAACCAAGATTTCCTAGAATTTTTCTTTGAATACACTCGGGGCAAGTTCTAGACTACACAAATGCACAAGAATTATTCAAAAATCTCATTACTCATGGCATCGTACTCCTAGAGTAAAAAGTTAGTCTCCCAACCAATTTGAGCTTCATAAATTACTCCAAGTCAACGACTCATCCTTGTAAAGAGAGAGCCAAAAATTGAGTTTAATGGTCTCACTCAAAAGAAAACTCAAGACATCCTTGATCTTATAACTATATTTTTGTTTTTTCTCAAAAATATTTCATTCCTTTCCAATGACATTTTGGAAGTATTTTTGAATTTTTGCTTCTTCCTAGTTAACTAAAACGACTAGATACTTCACCTAAGGATGTTGCCTCATCATCCCTCATAGGTGAATTATCACTCGATTCGACAAAGAAACTAAACTAAAGTAAAAATAAAAGATCAAAACAAAGAGAAAATAAAAATTTGCTCCTTAGGAAAGAACCAAGTTTTGAAGAAAACCCTTGGAGTTTATTAGTCATATACATACAAAAGGCGACAAGAGCAATGCGCACCATCGGATACCACATTTAAATTAAGTGCATGACACAAATTCAAAAACAAAACAACAATATTTGACATCATTATCAAGATGCCCAACAAGGACCCATCCAAAGCAATACCAATAAAAAAAACATGCCCCACAAGGGCTAAAGTACACAAACATCAAAGTAATAAAATAGAATATGTCTCCACAATTTATCAAACCATATGCCATAAAATGAGACAGTAGGTACCGACCATCAAATGAATCATAACGATACCCCACCCCTACTAAAAATATTACATTATCCCCAATACAGAAATAAAAGAGAGGAAAGAAGGGTAAAGACTCCTTGTGGTGCACTAGGCACTCGGGTTCATATCGATGAATGATCGTACTGTCTCAATATGAGCCTTGTCATATTGGGATCCTCTCATCGAGTCTACTATGAAAGGTGACTCATCATCCCTGGATATTTTCTCATGGAAAGTTTTTCCTTGGAGACATACCTATGAGAAAGAAACAAAATAAAACCAAAACAAAAGACAAAAGGTAAAACATGTTTTTGAATTTTGTAAGTTAAGAAAGAAAATAAAAATAAAGATAAGGAAAGAAAATAGGATGCAGGGTAACTCATTACTAGAGTCCATGGGTTTTATTTATTACAACACTTAATCATTTAGGCACGACATTGTCTCACATTCTTCACATTTCTCAAAACTAGCTCTTAGGACATCCATAACCTCCAATGGAAACAAGAATGACCAATACCCTTAAGAATGATGTCATCCAATCTATCATAGGGCAAGGTAAACATTCATGTTTCCCGGTTAAGCATAGTGACCAACAAGAACCATGGATGCCATATTTCTCAACAAACTCCCTCAACCAATGACTACCAATTATTTCATTATTAGGTTTAATTGGACTCAAAATGATGCATAAAAAATGACCACACCATGCCCTAAGGAAAGTCACATTAGCCATTACAAGCATACAACACATTCCTCTCTTATTGTCCTTTCAACAAACATATGGTGAGCATGCTAACTATGAACTTGGAGAAAGAGAATAGAAAGCATAAGAGAGCAAGCTCATCTCCCAAAATTATCTCCAAACATATTTAAGGTGTTCATACTATCGTACTTGAGCCACCCACCATGTAAAATAAGCAAGAATGGTTTTAATGGACATTTATCAAGAACATGGTGCTCTAGCTTCATTTAAGAGAGTATCATGAATCAAACTAGTGAAACAAGGCTCCAATGACCACATAATTATTTCAAAAAGTATTAATCATTTCGATAAGCTCACAAAAACCAAATTCAAGTGATCAATCATAATGAGGTATGAAGCACAATATCCATTTTCAAGAGAAGTTAAAAATGAAATCATGAAAGAGCATACCTTTCTTGATGTAAGAGAAGGGCGAAATTGAGGAACAAGTCCAAAAGAATTATTACACTTCTTGCAAGCTCAATTGTTGACAAAGAAAGAGAGAAAATTTAGTGTGAGAGAAAGGAGTCGTTTGAAGGGAGTTGTAATGAAAAACAAAAACTTTAAGATTGGACCATTTTAGCATTGCTTGAGTGTTTTAAAATGACTTTGGGCTGATCGGGCCGGGACAGCCCAACAAGATACGACCCATATTTGTTTACAACTTAACAACTTAAGTGCAACCTGCGTCCCAATTGTTTTTAACCTACGGTTGGAATGCTTAAGCAATTTCAGCGCACAACATGGCAGTGAGTACTAGCTTCTTTGTATTCAACTTTAGGCCAGTTGCATCCATGGTGCGACTGACCTGCGTCTGAACTGCTGAAACATGTCCAGCACAGGTCCAAACAGATTACTTACAGCTTCTCTTCCTAAATCTCGAGAGTTATGCATCCCATATGCGCCTGGCCTGCTGCAGCAAGTCCAGCGCAGGTCCAGGCAGTAACCTTCAATTTCTTGGCCTCAACTTGCGCCTTGAATATGTCCAAGATGTTCCTGGACTGCTATAGCAGTTACAACGCAGATCCAGGAAGATTTTAATTGCCCCTGCTGCATCCCAAATACTCCCCACCCTCGGCTGACCTGCTAAAGCAGGTGCAACGCAGGTTGTAACAATTTTTGCACACGATTTCTTGTCACAAATTTCTTGGTTCGGAACTTAGTTTTGAGCCTCTAAGCTAATCTTCTCGCACCTAAAATTTATGATATTACATGCATCAACCGAAACTAAGCTAAAATTAGTATAAAAATATTAAAAACATCAAAAAATAAATCTTGGGTTGCCTCCCATGAAGCGCCATAGTTATAGTCATGGCACGACATCACTTGGTACTCATTTTGAATCTTTCAAGTGAAGAGACTCAACCTTAGTCGCTCCGGGTCCATCCACATAATAGTGCTTCAATCGTTGGCCATTCACCACAAATTTCTTCTTCTTGTGATCTTCCAACTCAATAGCTCTACTCGAGTAAACATTTGAGATCATGAATGGGCTCGACCATTTTGATCTAAACTTTCCTGCAAAAAGTTTCGATTGTAAATTGAAGAGGAGGACATCATCACCCATATGAAACTCTCACTTTAAGATTTTGGCATCATGCCACCTCTTCATTTTCTCTCTGTACACGAAAATTTCATATGCTTTGAGTCGAAACTCTTCCAACTCATGAAGTTGATTTACTCTTAAATTTGAAGTGTCCTCCCAATCCATATTCAACTTCTTCAAAGACCATAAAGCCTTATGTTCTAACTCGACGGGTAAGTGACAAGCCTTCCCAAACACCAATTGGTAGGGGGACATAACGATAGGAGTTTTATAGGCCGTTCTATATGCCCAAAGAGCATCATCGAGTTGCCTTACCCAATTCATACGATCAACATTCACGATTTTCTCAAGGATGGACTTGATTTCACGATTCGTGACTTTAACTTAGCCACTAGTTTGGGGATGATAAAGAGTAGAAGCCTTATTCTTCACCCCATACTTATCAAGCAAAGCACCGAAGACTTGATTACAAAAATGAGAGACGTCATCACTAATAATTGCCCTTGGAGTCCCAAACCTTGTAAAGATATACTTCTTCAAGAAAAAAATGACACTTTTGCCTTCGTTGTTCGGTAAAGCAATGGCTTCCACCTACTTTGAGACATAATCGACGGCTACCAAGATATATTTATTACCATATGAGGTCACAAAGGGACCCATGAAGTCGATCCCCTACACATCAAATAGTTCAACCTCGAGATTAGGCTTAAGAGGCATCTCATGCTTCCTCAAAAGACCACCTTGCATTTGACATTGAGGACACATTTTGACCAACTCATAAGTATCTCTATGAAAGGTAGGCCAATAGTACCCATTTTGAAGAACCTTAGCGGCTGTTCAGATCCCACCATGACGACCAGCGAATGGAGAGGAGTAACATGCCTCAAGAATATCTATCATTTCCACCTCCATGACACACCTATGGATCACACAATCCGCACACTCCCTAAACAAGAATGGTTCATCCCAAAAATACTTTTTCACATCAAATAGGAATCGCTTCTTTTGATAATGCTTTAACTCGTCGGAAAGCTCACCGCTCACAATATAGTTCGCATAATCCGTATACCAAGGTGTAATGCTCCCCGAAAGTGACATGACTAGCTCATAGGAAAAGGTGTCATCAATATCAATATCACCCAACTTCTCATGATTGGATTCAAGGTGAGAAAGGTGGTTGGCTACTTGATTGTCATACCCCTTTCGATCCTTTCCTTCAAAATTGAACTCTTGCAAGAGCAATACCCACCTAATAAGTTAAGGTTTTGCCTCTTTCTTTTCCATGAGATATCGAAGAGCGGCATGGTACGTGTGCACAACCACTTTTGTGCCCAACAAATTAGCCTGAAACTTTTCGAAAGCATACACCACCGCTAACAACTCTAGTTTCGTAACTGTATAGTTACGTTGAGCATCATTCAATGTCTTACTTGGATAGTAAATTGGGTGGAACAACTTCTCTTTTCTTTGGCCCAAAACTGCACCTAGAGTAACATCACTTGCATCACACATTTATTCAAAGGGCGATGACCAATCCAGGGCTACTATGATAAGAGCCGACATAAGGAGTTCCTTAATACAATTGAAAGCTTTTAAACAATCACCATCAAACTCAAATTTTTCCTCCTTTTCAAGAAGCTTGCACAAAGGGTGAGCAATATTCGAAAAATCTTTAATGAAGCACCGATAGAACCCGGCATGACCAAGAAAACTTCTAACACCCTTCACGGAGATCGGTGGAGGTAACTTAGAGATCACCTCAACTTTTTCTTGATCTACTTGGATGCCCTTTCTCAAAATTTTGTGGCCTAGAACAATGCCTTCCTTGATCATGAAATGATATTTTTCCCAATTCAAAACAAGATTAGTCTCCACACATCGTTCAAGGACTTTACTTAAGTGAGTGAGGTAAGAATCAAATGAGTCTCCAACCATGGAGAAGTCGTCCATGAAAAACTCCATTGTATCCTCTACTATATCGGCAAAAATGGACAACACGTATCATTGGAACGTGGCCGGCGCGTTGCATAACTCAAAAGGCATGCGCTTGATAGAAAATGTGCCATAGGGAAAAGTGAAAGTAGTCTTTTCTTAGTCTTCCGGGGTGATACAAATTTGATTATACCCCGAGTAACCATTAAGGAAGCAATACCAACCTCGACCAGCTAGCCTATCCAACATTTGATCCATGAGTGGCATGGTAAAATGGTCTTTCTCGGTCCATGAGTTCAATTTACGATAATCCATACACACTCTCCAACCCATGACCGGGCGCATAGGTACAAGATCGTTATTCTTATTTGGGACCACCGTCATGCCGCCCTTCTTAGGAACACATTAAACCGGACTCACCCACGTACTATTTAAAATTGGGTAGACAACTCCCGCATCAAGCCACTTAATAATTTCCTTCTTGTCCACCTCTTGCATCGATTGATTTAGTCTCCTTTGGTGTTCTACACTAGGAACATGATCAATATTTAGCTTGATTTTATAAGAACAAATTTTGGGTGAAATGCCTATAATGTTCGCGATAGTCCATCTGATAACACGAATGAACTTTTTTACAATTGATTTCAAGGAATCCACTTGATAAGGTTCAAGATCACCTGCTACAATAATTGACAATGTATTATCTTCACCCAAGAAAACATATTGGAGATGGGATGGTAACGACTTAAGTTTGAGTTGAGGTAGTTCAATAATAGACGGCTTGGCGGGTGGACTCTCATGATTTTTCAAATAAAGATCCAATTTGATCAGGTTTTTGGTGTAAGATCCAAAACCCATCAATGAAGCTACCATCTCATCATATTCTTAAATCACCTCACTTCCCTAGTTCCACAATACACCCACCAAGGGGTCATTCACAAGATCCAATTCGACGGTGTTAGCTACCTCATCATCAACCACATCAATCACCGAAATAAATTGCAAGTCCATAGGTTGCTTGATGGACTTACACACATTGAAGGATACATCCTCATTGTTCACCCAAAATTTCATCTCCCCACATTCCACATCCACTAAGGCCCTTTCGATAGCCAAGAATGGTCTACCAAGAATGATTGGGACCTCATGATCAACCTCATAATCGAGAATCATGAAGTCGGCCGGAAAGATAAACCGGTCAAATTTCACCAAAACATTATACAACACACCAATGGGCTTTTTGATTGAATGATCGGCCACTAGAAGCCTCATAGTGGTAGGCTTAGGAGCACCCAAGACTAACTTTTGAAACACGGCAAATGGCATTAAATTAATACTTGCCCCAAGATCACACAATATTTTTTTGAATTTGTAGACCCCGATAGTGCAATAAATAGTGAATGCGCCCGGGTCTTTTTTCTTCACCACCATTGCACTAGACATTATAGCACTACAATTGTGGGTTAGCTCAATTATTTCAAAATCCATGACTCGCTTCTTTGTAACCAAGTCCTTCATAAATTTAGCATACCCGAGCATTTCTTGCAAGGCTTCTAGCAAAGAAATATTCATCGATAAATTGCTAAACTTCGCAAGAAACTTTTTGAAATTGGTATCATCATCCTTTTTCTTGAGTCTTTGTGGGAATGGGGGAGGAATTTTGATTTTTGGCAATGGAACAATTGGAGTTTCATCCACTTTTGGAATATCATCATCAATCATCTTCAGAGTTTTCTTACTTTCAACATTTTCTTCAACTACTGTTAGCCGTTCAACACTTGTCTTATTAGGCTTTGGGCTATTATTAATTGATTCTTCTAGCCGCTTTCTCTTTGCATTGGCTTGTTCTTTATTTGCCTTTTCATTGGGGTCTTCACCAAGATCAACAACATCTTTACCAAGAGTCCGACCACTCCTAGTGACAATAGCCATGATGCGAGCATCATGTTTAGGATTGACAACCGTGTCACTAGGTAATCCACCCTTTGGTCTTGCATTAAGGTATGTCAAGATTTGGCCCAATTGAGTTTCAAGTTTCTTGATAGAGTCCGAGTGAGATGTCACCGTTTGACTTAGTTGTGAGAAGTCACCTTTTATTTCTCTCACCATCTTATCGGTCACCTCAACACTTATTAGAATCTGAGAAATAGTGGCTTCATTCTTGAGATTATCCGGGTCAATGGAACTTGACTCTTTACCCTTTGCCCGATCATGTAGAGGTACGTACTGATCATAATTTCTCTCCCTATCTCTCCAATCCCGATCTCTATCACGATCTTTTTCCTTCCAACCTTGATTCCCACCTTTCCTTTGATAGGTAGGGAGGGAACCCCCAATTGGTTCGATAAGAACCAAATTTATTCATCAAGGGACTCCGTTTCCTCATCATCATAAGATTTAGCACTCTTAGAAGCAACGCCGCTAACCACCTTAGGAAGAGCTCCCATCACATACTTGGTGAGAAGATCAAGTTGTGTTATCACTTTAGCCATATTTGTATCTCTTTCTTCATCTTTTTTCTTTTGCTCTTGACTCACAAAAGATACGGAAGGAGCCCCCACGCCCACCTCGATATCTCTTGTGTGCCACCCTCTACTTTGCTTGGCCACTTGATCTAATAAAGATAATACAATACCATACGATAATCTAACAAGAGAACCCCCGACCACATTATCGGCTACCGTCTTATTCAATTGATCCAATGCCCTATAGAAAATTTGAAGGAGCATTTTATCCGAAACCTCATGATTTGGACATTGCATTAAATTGTTGTTGAATTATTTCCAAGCCTCATATAATGGTTTGCCATTAAGTTGGTGAAAGTTGATGATTTCATCCCTTAGTTGCAACATCCGAGAAGAGGGAAAGTATCTTTCCAAGAATGCCTCCATGAGCCCAACCCATGAAATCATAGACCCTGCAGGCAAAGACCACAACCATAAGACCACTTCTCCCATTAAAGAGAATGGGAAAAGATGCAACCGGATTGACTCTTGAGATATGTGGGGTATGTCAAATGGAGAACATACCTCAATAAAATTTGTCAAGTGTAGATTAGCATCCTCATGAGCTTGACCTCCAAATAACCCTTTTATTTTAAGAAAGTGAATCATCACGCTAGTAACGTGAAACACTCCATTTTCTTCAATCGGTGGAATACGAATAGCAGTAGCTCGACCCGCATCACCGAGGTGATCCTCATCCTCATGATACCCATCAATCGACCTGGTATGACTGCCGTGTTGACTCATAGTATCGTGTATACTATTACGCACACGTGATAAAGAACAAAAACACCTAGCAATGTAAAATAAAACACTACGGCTAGCCCAAAATATCTAAAAATACTACAAGAGTGAAAATAATGTTTCACCCCCCGACAACGGTGCTATTTTTTATAACGCTCAAATTACACTCTTGAATGGGTATAAGCGATCGTTGTCAATATAATAACCCAACTTAGGTTGGGGTCAAATCCACAAGGAGTGAAAGTATGGAATTCAAAACTCAAGAGTATTGATAGTCTGTTAAAAGATGACCCGTAGTGTGAATAAAGCAAGCATAAATATAAAATGGCGGATTTAGTTTGAATGTGTTTATAAATGACAACTACTTCAATTTTAGTGCACTACCTTGACATTTAAGAATGCTAAGAGTGAATTCAATTGAGAATAAGCCTTGGGGTTATGCAATTATAGGTGTGGGATCATGCATGGGTATTTGACCATTTATTCAACTTTTATCTAAAAGTCATGGGTAGGCTAGATATCAATGTATTGGTGTCAATCTTTCAATTACAACACCAAATTTCACAAATGGGTTCTTTCGAACACCTCACAAGTGTGATAATTTCCCACATCTATTGCCTCAATTGACATCCTTATGTCTAAAAGATATCATTAAATTAAGTGAATCAAGTTATTGGTTGCATTTATTCCTCACCCATGTACTCTCTTTCAAGAATGACATAGGTTCTAGGGTGGTTGGAGTTTGCAACCCCGAACTCTCAATTAAATCATGAAATAAATACAACACCCATCATAACTAACTAATTAAAAAAAATAATTAGCTAAAACCCATGCACTACCACTACCTAAGCAAGCATAACCCCAAGATTGGAAATTAGCTACTCATATATAAAAGGAATAAGAATATACCAAAGTTATCATTAACTTCATCCATGAGAAATAGAGACAATGTAGTTCCACACTTGGGGTTTCAATAATTCTTCAATGGAAAGTCACTAACATATATTTTTCATTCAAGCTTAGTACCAAATTCTCAAAAGATGGAAAAAATAGATGCTAAAAGAGAAGAGAGAAGCTAAAAAGCTAAAAGAGAGGATATCTTCAAAAGATGAAAACTAAGTCTTAAAAAAGGAGCTAAAACCCTCCTTTTAAACTCCAATCTATATTTGATGGAAATTGTAAAACTGCCACCTTATTCTTGATCTGCTTGAGCGGATCCAAAGTGGATGAAGAGCAGACAGAGAGAAGATAGCTAGCAGCTCCAAAGCAGATGTGAAGCGGATGCGAAGTGGATGACTCATTTCCTTCACATTTGGTCTCTTGATGACTTGAATGACTTGACCAATCTTCTCTTTTTACTTTTACCTAGATAAATGGGCATTATGTAAGAGAGTACTATCCAATCAATAGAAAAGAATGATAATTTAGGCTTAAAAGGTGCTAACAAGTCATCAAATTGACGACTTATCATATACCAAATGCCCAACTTCTTCTTCAGGATTTTCACTTTCATTCTTTTTCTCTCCCAAAGAAAACCTCAAACAAATTAGTGAAAAATTCAGAATTGTTTCATGTTTTTTTTCACAATTCAAGGTTTCAATGTTTTCATAAATAAGCTTTGTTTCGAGTGGGTATAACTATAAAATATCGGTTATGTATTAAGGAGCCCAAATTTAAAATTTTGGATGATTTGGTATAGTTTTAAGGTATTTTTAAATGAATTTGATGCTTGGATTTGAGGAAAAAGAGGAAGTCTATTTTTTGGTACAACAGTGTATATATTTGTGTATTGTATTATATATTATTGTATATACAATACAATCTTTTTGTTTTGGTGATTCTCTTCTTCTTCTTTTTCTTCATTTTATACACACTTATACAATGTAGATACATTGTTTCAACCTTATATATACACAATATATATTTTAATAATTATGTATATTGTTATATAATTGTATACATACATATAATATTCTAGATTTTTTTTATCTTTTTTCCCCTTGAACCCTAAATGTATTACAATATAACTGAATCGCCATAGTTATGAATATATGCCCTTTTGAATAGGTTGGGTGTGCAAAATCCAAATAAATCAAACTTGGAATATGTACCTGTAATGTGGCCTCAGTTTTTTTCTTTGGTTCATACTTGGTAAAAACCAATTCAAGACTTTTGGAAAATTGTTTGTTGCCATTGTTAAACAATTTTGCTGCCAAAGATTTTACAGCTGTAAATTTCTTCGTTTCACATTGAAATGTTGAAATTTACATCTTCCATTAACATGGATGACATCAACAAACCTATACTCATTTCTATAAATGGGAACCTTCTTTCTCATTCATAACACATCAATTTCAAGAGTTTTCTTTCATTCTCTTGTATTTATTCTATCTTTCTATTAGAGTATTTAGTTAGATAGTAGGTGTTGGGAAACACTTATGTGAGCCTTTCTTTTGGAGTGATCTTATGAGGTGGTTTTCTTGGGATATTTGGGTTAATTATAGTTACTACTTTAATTTTGTAACCTCTCCATTGTACTCTTATTGATATAGTGAAATTGCTCCTTTTCGCTCATGGATGTAGGTCACACTGACCAAACCACGTTAAATTTGTGCCTCATTTATTTTCTTTAATTACTGTTATTATCAACTTGTTATTATCTTTGTTATTGTCATTATAACATTGTTTGGCTAAATTCCGCAATAATCGAGTTCTCATTCCTAACAAATTGATACCAGAGTCGGATCTAATAGAGTTATTTTCAGTAGCCAAAATGACTATAACAAAGACTTATGTTGAGAAATTTGATCAAAGTGCAAACTTTGGAATGTGGCAATTAAAGATGACAGCTTTCTTAATCCAGGATGACTTAGATATGACACTAGAAAGAAATGAGATGAAGGTAAAAAATATGATGGACAAAAAGTTTGCCGTCATAGACAAAAAGGCAAAATCAGGTATCATTCTAACTCTCTCAAATGAGGCTTTACGTGAAGTATCTGTAGAAACTACAACGAAAAGCATGTGGAAAAAACTATAAACCTTATGTATGAAGAGGACAATGAAAAATATAGACTCTACCTGAAGCAAAAACTTTACACATTTTGTATGATTGAAGGTACTTCTATACTCTCACATCTTGATGCTTTTCATTCTATTCTTATGGATTTGAGTAATATAGACACAGAAGTTAATGATGAAGATTAAGTTGTCTTATTACGTATTACCTTACCCCAATTATTTAGGCATATTAGAGATATGATGCTTTATGAAAAGGATAATATCTCTTACAGAGAAATTAAACCTATCTTAAAAACAAATGAACAGATAAATAAAGATATTACTGGAAAAAGTAGCGCAACCCATGGGGAAGGATTATGTGTAAGAGGTAGATCTAATAGGAAAGAATCAAATAATGAGAGGTCTAAATCAATGTCAAAGTCTAAATATAGAAATGTCGTGTGCAAATACTATCATAAGAAAGGTCATATTATTTCTGAATGCTATAAATTGAAAAACAATGCAAAACATAAGGAAAACAAAATTGAGCACCAAAATGCCCCCGAAGCAAGTGTAGCTACTGCTGAGTCTGAGGGAACAATAATTTTAGCAACTAATAATAGTTTTAAATCTAACAATGAGTGGATTTTGGATTCGGGTTGTTCTTATCATATGTATCCCAATAAGGATTTATTTACCACATTCGAATCTATAGGAGATGGAGTTGCCTTGATGGTCAATTTTGGTAAAGGTACAGTCTGAATTAGAATGCATGATAGTGTGATGAGAACTCTTACTAATGTTAGATATGTTCCTGACTTGAAGAAATATCTCATTTCATTGGGCACGCTAGAATCTCTTGGGTGTAAATACACAGGTGAAGGTGGAGTTCTGAAAGTATCTCTAGGTGCTCTTGTGATCATAAAAGCATGCAGATCAGGTACATTGTACACTTTATTGGGATCCACTATTATAGGTACTACTGTAGTTTCCACTTTAAATCAATCGGATCCTGACATCACCAAATTATTGCATATGAGATTGGGGCATATGAGTGAGAAAAGTCTTTCCATCCTCAGCAAAAGAGGTTTCTTATGTGGACAAAGAATCAGAAAAATGGAGTTCTGCGAATACTATGTGTTTGTAAAGAGAAAAGAGTCAACTTCAAATATTTAGCAGTTCATCGAACAAAAATTACTTTAAACTATATTCATTCAGATTTTTGGGGTCCTTCCCGTACTTCATTAAAATGTGGTGCCAGGTATATGTTAACTTTCATTGATGATTATTTAAGGAAGGTTTAGTTTATTTCCTGTAAAACAAAAATGGTATTTTCTTAACTTTCAAACAATGGAAAGTTTTGATTGAGAAGTAAATAGGAAAACCGGTCAAATGACTTAAAATAGATAATGGCGTAGAATTTTGTAATGACGAGTTCAACGAATTTTGCAAAAAAAAAAGGAATTGCTCGACATCGAGGATAACACCTCAACAAAACGGTGTTGCAGAAAGGATGAAAAATACTCTTTTGGAAAGATCCCATTGCATGATTTTAAATGCTGGGTTGACAAATGCTTTTTGGACAGAGGATATCTCTATAACTTGTTATATTGTCAACCGTGTTCCCTCTGCACCTTTGAACTTCTAGATTTCGGAGGAACTATGGTCAGGTACACCTGCTAATTATTCTGACTTAAAAGTTTTTGGTTGTCCTATGTACATGCATGTAAATAATGGAAAATTAGAGCCTAGGGCTAAAAAATGTATTTTCCTTAGATATGCATCTGGGATGAAAGGATACAGACTTTGGTGTCCTGATTCCAAGTCACCAAAATTTATAACTAGCAGAGATGTAACCTTTGATGGATCCTCTATGTTACATTCCATAAAAAAATCTTCTAGCTCTTGTACCCAGAGCAAAGAGCATGATATGTATGCATGAACAGGTGTAGGTTGAGCTTCTCATACCTTTTGAGCCAAGCTCATCAACTGTTGAACAAAATACAGTTGAAACTCCAGAAGTTGAGAGCATTTGCTTTTTTAGTTGCATAGGAAACTAAATAAAGTAGTGAACCATTAAATTATTTAGAAGTAATTTCTGGTACTGCTTCAGCCAAATGACTGATTGCAATGAATAAAGAAATTGAATCTCTTCATAAGAATGGTACTTGGTCTCTTGTGAAGCCGTCTTCAGGAAGCAGAATCATGGGTTCCAAATGGGTCTTCAAGAAAAAAGATGGGATTCCAGGGCTTGAAGATGCAAGGTATAAGTCACGATTAGTTGCAAAAAGCTATAGTTAGGTACAAAGAGTTTATTTTAATGATATTTTCTCACCTGTTGCTAAATATAGCTTTATTTGTATCTTGCTTTCCTTAGTTGCAATGTATTATTTGGAATTAGAACAACTTGATGTTAAGACAACTTTCTTACATGGCGAACTTGAGGAACATTGAGGGAAATAAAAATCATTGATGTTAAGACAACTTTTTTACACATGCATCAACATGAAGGATTTGAAATTGAAGAAAAGAAATATCATGTTTGCTTGTTGAAGAAATCCTTGTACGGATTAAAACAATCTCCAAGACAATGGTACAAGAGGTTTAATTCCTTTATGTTGGGTCATGGTTATTCAAGGAGCATGTATGATAGTTATGTTTACTTTCGAAAGTTAAATGATGGTTCATTCATTTACTTACTATTATATGTTGATTACATGCTCATTGCTGCTAAGGATTTGACAGAAATTCACAATTTGAAAAGTCAGCTGAAAAGTGAATTTGAAATAGAAGATTTGGGAGCAGCTAAGAAAATTCTTGGCATGCAGATCAGAAGAGATCGAGAAGCCAACAGACTATTCTTAACCCAGAAAAAGTACTTGGAGAGATTTGGCATGGAAGAAGCTAAACCAGTGAGTACTCCTCTTACTGCTCATTTTAAGTTATCATCTGCTTAATCATCGTAGACAGAGGAAAAAGAAAGGCTTATGGAAAAGGTATTATATTCTAGTACAGTTGACAGTATTATGTACGCAATGGTGGGTACACATTTAGATATTTCACAAGCAGTAAGTGTGGTAAGTTGATATATAGATTATCTTGGAAAAACACATTGGCAGGCGGTGAAATAGATTCTCAGATACTTGCGAGTTACTTCAAATGTATGTTTGGAATTCAGAAGAAATACTAACACTTTCATTGGTTTTGTAGACTCAGATTATGCAGGTGATCTTGACAAAAGAATATCACTGTCTGGCTATGTATTTTAAATTGGTGGTTGTGTTATTAATTGAAAGGCTACATTACAACATGTATTAGCTTTATCTATTACCAAAAAAATATACATTAGTGACCGAGGCGATAAAAAAAGTCTTATAATTGAATGGCCTATATGCTGAATTAGTCCATACCAAGGTGGTATTATTATTTTCTGTGATAGTCAAAGTGCCATTCATTTGACTAAAGATCAAATGTATCATGAGAAAATGAAGCATATTGATATCAAGTATCATTTTTTCCGAGAATCTATTGTTGAAGGAAATTTCTCTGTTGAAAAGATCAACACTAGAAACAATCCTGTTGACATGTTTACAAAGTCTCTTTCGGTCAGTAAGTTCAAGCTTTGCTTGAATTTGATTGCCGTTTGTGAAGAATGATTTTGCTCACATGGGATTTTGCAGAGAGGAATAAAATTTACTATATTAACCAAACTCAGACCAAGGTGGAGATTTTTAATGTGACCTTAGTTTTTTTCTTTGGTTCACACTCGGTAAAAACCAATTCAAGACTTTTGAAAGATTGTTTGTTGTCATTGTCAAACAATTTTGCTGCCAAAGATTTTGCAGCTGTAAATTTCTCCATTTAACATTGAAATTTACATTTTCCATTAACATCATACATGACATCAACAAGCACATTCTCATATCTATAAATATGGACCTTCTTTCTTATTCATAACACATCAATTTCAAGAGTTCTCTTTCATTCTTTCGTATTTATTCTCCCTTTCAATTAGAGTATTTAGTTAGAGAGTGGGTGTTTGGAAATACTTGTGTGAGCCCTTTTTTGGAGTGATCTTGTAAGGTTGTTCTCTTGGGATATTTGAGTTAATTAGAGTGACTACTCTAATTTTGCAACCTCTATATTGTACTCTTGTTGATATAGTGAAATTGCTCCTCCCCACTCGTGGAAGTAGGTCAGACTGGCCGAACCACGTTAAATTTGTGCCTCCTTTATTTTTTTTAATTACCATTATTATCAACTTGTTGTTATCATTATAACATTGTTTGGCTAAATTTTTCAATAACCGAGTTCTTGATCCTAACGGTATCTCTTATTTCCCATTTATCTAAAAACAACATCTGATTATCAGAATTTGAAAACACTACACTTTTGATTATCAAAATAAATAGTTAAAGGAAGAAACAAGCTCATTTCTCAATATAATTACTTCTTGTTCATATGCTAACTAAAAGTTCCAATACATTAATCAAAGAATGAGTTTTTAGTTGTAAAAAATGGTATGCTACCTACAGTTAGTAGCATTAGTTGAAGTAAACGTGAAAAAAATTTATTTAATTTATCTGTAATTTGGCTGTTACTTTGAAGATTGCGTTCAACCAGTGTATGGATGATATGTCCGTGATTTTGGTTTTAATTGATTAGATGAAGATAGGAGATGTGAGACAGAAGGGGAGTAATAATTTGGCTAAGGATATAAAGTAACTTTCTTTTTCTACACAATTGAGCCATATTTGATAATGTAACATAGAGTGAACTATATTCTATAATGTAATATTACTAGAAGTATCTTTTTTTTGTAATTTGTGCTAAACAAAATGCCTTTTTAACGTAAAATTAATACAATAATAACATACCCAGATATTCTCACAAAGTGGGATCTGCCGGTAGAGTGTACGCTATCCATATCACTACCTCAGATGAAGTAGAGAGGCTATTTCCGATAGACCCCCAGCTCAGGACAAATAACAAATATAACAAAAAACATAAAGGCACACAAAAAACAAGGGATGACACACCGCTAGATAACAATGAAAACAAGACACCCACAAAGTAGAATAATAAGCTTGCTATACAAAATCAGAGACATCACTAAGAGGCTACAAGACACTAAAGGCACCAATACAAATAATGCACCCTTACCTACATATAAATAATTGACTGAATATTTAAATGATCAATTTATTATTATAAAGTACAAATGTCCAAAATGAAGTAATGATAGACTGAATTTTCACATGCAAATTATTAACGTGCAATGTATGTTCAAAGTAACTATCTACATCGGGTCTTAGGATGAGAACTCCGATTGGGTGTCGAGTTGGATATTAATATCGAGTCCATTCATATCGAGGATGGATCCCCGGGCCAAGGCCTCAGGTTTGTATGGGTCGAGATTTAGGAGTCATGTTTTAGGATTTGGAGTTGGGTCAAGAGTCAAGTCACGAATCGAGGTACAAATTTGAGTCCCATATCAGGTCAAGAATGAGGATCTCAGGTCATGTGGTGAATCAGGGTTGTGGGTAAGTTTTTAGGGTTTGTAGTTGTATCAAGAGTCCAATCACGACTTGAGGAACAAAATTGGGTCTCATGTCGGGTCTAAGATCAAGATCTCATTTCATGTGTCGAGTCTGTGGGGATCCGAGTCGAGGTCGGGGTCTAATCTAAGGGTTGTGAATACATTTTTGTACCTCCTAAAATATATTCATATAGTTATTAAGAATTATCTAATATTTTTGCAATGGTTAAAGTTGATAAGGGATAACTTGCAATGCATGGACTAACATGAAAAATATACTGAATAAAAAGTATCAAGTAAATAGAGGACAAATAGCACTAAGTTTTGTGCTTTGATTATTTTTCCCAATCCCTCCAGCTGAAGGACCTCTTAGTGCTTCAAGCTCACCCTACATAACATTGCTGACTTAAAAGGTAGTGATTTTTCCATCGTCCAATCCACAACAAATCATATGAAATCCAGTTAGAACATGTGCATATATATTTTATGTGTTATATATATCCACTAACTTTAAATTCTGAATTCACTTCTAGTTAGACAAGATTGGGTGATAGTTCCTCAGTATATCTTAAAATTTTGATTTCAACACAGGTCTGGTGATACTCACGATACAAGATTTTTCAGACTCGCTTCAACCAGCAAAGTGCAAGACAGATATACCCTACAAATAAGTACATGGTGCACTAGCTGCAGTACTGTTCATAGGCCTTTACTTGAGAAAAATTGGCCAAAGCTACCATTCTCAAAACTATTTAGTCAAAGGGACACTAAATTTTTTTTTTGAATTATTTTTTAGGATTAGGGTATAAAAAGTGTAAAAAAAAGGTGAAAAAGTTGGCCCACATATGGGCCAAGGGACCATTGTATGGAAGCAAATGAATTACCACACAAATACGATAGGGAAGGAATAAAGGCAATCACACAAGACACCAAATTTACGTGGAAAACCATTCGGTGTGAAGAGTAAAAAATCACGGGATCAAACCTCCGCTATAATCACAAAATAGTTATAATATTTTTCTCTAAAATGGCCACAAAACAAGTGCCAAACAACAAGAAAAAATACATAAACCACAACACCAAACACTAGAGAAATAAATGAGTGAAAGCACCAAAAATGCATCTACTGTTCGGGAATAAAGAACAGGAGATACAGGACACAAAATCATTCTCCATCAGTTCCTAATCAAATATTGAGATGAGAGGAACAAGCAGTCCAAAAATCAGCTCAATCGGACAAGAAACGAAGTGGGAATCACAATTTGAAGTTGACAGTTGTGGCTGGAATTTAGGTGCGAAAATCAGCATTGTTTATCTCTCTTTGGCTTCTGAAAACTCTCTTTTTGTGTTGGTGAATAAGACTTAAAAAGATCAATATATATGCCCCATAGTAATGGGCCTATGGGCAAAAGTGGGTTGATCCAAATTGGGCTTCATTTATCCACATAGGAAGGGAAAAAGACCCAATAACCCAACTAGTGATTCCCATCTCAGTCTTGGTTACACTACGTGCAAATGGGATGATGAGGTGGTAAAAAATTGGTACGAGGACCATGATGAAAATTACAGGGAAAACAGGAAGTGAAACTTGTGGAACTTTTAACTTGCCAAATTTTGTATTCATGGTTGCAGCTTGCTGAACAGGGAATGTGGATAGTTGAGCAACGCAATAGTTAAGCATGATGGTGCAAGAGAAAATCGGGATGATTTTCATCACAATCTTAACTTCTTCAACTTCTTGTACTGAGCATTTTAGCGCACCACAAGCTGCAGGTTTCTTTATAACTGCCCGATTAAGGAATCTCAGACTTTTTGATGGAATATTTATTGATTCAACATGTTTGCTATTTGTAGTAATTTCTTCATCTTCATTGGATAGTACTGGAATTGTAGAAGGGCTTGAACCCAAACTTGCTATTGTATTACTCAAGTTTCTCGGTGCATAATAATTTAGCAAGGCAGCAGTTAGAACCTATATGCATAACACCACTATATTAGCTATTGTACAAGATAAAGCTCAAAGCATTTAAAAGGAGGTTATAATGAAAGAGTATTGCTTCTGTACATGGCAATATAAATGGGTCTTTACCCTATCAAGTCATTAAAAAACTACAAATAGGTCAGTAAACTGGAAATCAAGACATAAATCAGTGTAATCTGTTACAAATACGGTCATACTATTGCCACAGATTATCAGTTGCATATAAGTTGAAATGCATATAAAAACATACCTTACATATTGTTGTTAGAGGACTTCTATGAGGAAGCTTGTTCCTATAGAAAGGTGAACCAACAAGGAATATTGGTATTGACAACAATATAGCCAAAGTTGAAATCCCAAATCCCCATTGCCAACCTTTGTTGTCCTCAACCCACATAATAAATATGACAACAATGAGGCCACCACAGGAGAGGTAAAACACAAAGTAATTGAAGAAAGTTGATATTTGTTTCCTCTCTTGTGGGGTTTCTCTATCAAATTGTTCAGCTCCATGGGGTGGCAGTGATCCCTTTATACTTCCTACACCCAATGCCACTAAGTAAAGGGAAAAAAATTGGCAAAAACTATCATTCTCAAAACTATTTAGCCAAAGGGACACTAAATTTCTTTTTGAATTATTTTTTAGGGTTAGGGTATAAAAAGTGTAAAAAAGGTGAAAAAGTTGGCCCACATGCGGGCCAAGGGACTATTGTATCATTTTTCTAACTTTACAAATTTAACATAATACACTAACACCCATCTATATATTTAACATAAGACACTAACACCCATCAACTTCTTCCAATATAAAAAAAAATCTTCTCTCTCCTCTTAAATTTTCTCCAACTCCCGCTTGAAGAATTGTTCTCCTCAAACACCATTTTCATATTTCCATCTTCTACAGTTGCTAAGAGGACGTTTTTTCTTCATAAGGTTAGTTAAAATCGTGTTTCAATCATTTGTAGATCCATTTAAATAGGTTTGTTTGCTAATCGATTCGTAGTGATGTAGGATTTTTTTTCCGAATTTGGTTGATTAAGGAGTTTTGGTTTAGTTCCATCTTTTTAGCAAAGAAGTATTGAATGGTGGGATAATCATTATTTCAAGAGTTATTTTGGCAGTTTGATTCGAACAGTAAGTTGTTTTTGTCCGTAGACCCGTGGTCTATGAAATCAGAATGCCCTAGATTGAAATAAATTTTAGACGTATGGAATTCTTTTAAAAAATGGGTTCCTAAATAGTGAAAATTGAAAGATTAATAGTTAATTAGTTCAATTAGGTACAATGGTTTAATTTTTAGCAATTGTCATGTTTCGATATTGCATGTTGGATTTTGGTTCATAGTTATTGATATTTGGAGTGAACTGTTTGATGGTGGAATGGTGGGATAATCATTATTTGAAGAGTTATTTTGGCAGTTTGATTCTAATAGTTGCCTATTTTTATCCATAGACCAGTGGTCTATGAAATCGACCCGTGGTCTATGAAATCAAAATGCCCAAGATTGAAATAAATTTTAAGACATATGAAATACTTTTAAAATATGATGGCTGAAATAGTAAAAATTGAAAGATTAATAGCTAATTAGTTTGATTAGGTGCGCTAGTTTGATTTTGATACTCCATGTTGGATTTTGGTGGGGTATTTCTTTATTTTTTTGGGGGGAGGGGATTTCATTTGAGCATTGACTTATTTCTATTGATAGACTTGTGGTATATGAACTGAAAATGGGAGATTTGTTCTGCAGGTGTAGATTGTGCTGAAAATGGGTAAAAAAATCATCCATCCTAAAGGTAAATTTGGTAGCAGTAGAAAAAGAAAAGCTGAGGCAGCTGAAAATATCTCAAAAAGAAATAAAATTAACAAAAAAGTGTCCGAATCTTACCCAGATTTAAATGAGATAAGCGACTACGCCAAGTCTAGTGAATATGTCCTTCCCGAGTACAGTGTTAGTGGTGACAGTGAAGAGAGCGAGGGAAGTGGGAGAAACAGTGATGATGGGGACAATGATCCCTTTTCCGTGCCAAGTTTGTCAAGGTTTATTTCGGTAGAGCGATATGACCTTCGAACGATAATGGATGAGGTTGGATCTTTCCCGGCGAAGATATCGATCAAATCAAGAATGGAAGCTTATCGAGAATTTAAGCAAGTTCTTATTGACCAGGAGTTGAAGAAAAGATTCAAGCAGTCCTGTTTCAGACACCTGAGAAACATGCCGGGACATCTCAAGTTCAATGGACAGTTGGTCAATTATTTACTGTTACGACGCGTCAAGATGGATAAGATGCGTCATGAGATGTGGTTCTGCTTTAACAACAAACTTGTCTATTTTGGCTTGAAAGAATTTTGTTTGATCACAGGGTTGAACTGCTCATCATACCCCAGTGAGTCAAAAATGAAGAAGGTGTTAGACAAGGGGGAGCATTTTTGCTTTAAGGTGAAGAAAAGTAAAAACATTACGGTGGTCGACTTGTTACACTTGATCAGAGGGAATAAGATGAACGAGGACCATAATTTTAAGTGCTATTTACTGTGATTTTTGCACACCATGTTTCTTGCAAAATATTCGACGAAGGTTGTCGATACGAAACTGATTCAAATGGTCGATCCTTTAAGTTTTTTTAAGAACTATCCATGGGGGAAAGAGACATTTCAATTGACCCTGGACTATCTGAAGAAGAAAAATGACTTGAAGAAGCAGAGGAAAGTATTTGATGAGAAGAAGAAGGAATCCTATGCTCTATTCGGATGTAATACCCGTGTTTTTTCTTAGCTCAAAAATCATCTCAAGGATGTTAGAACTTGCTTTGAAATAATAATTCATTATTATACATATGGTACTTCCATAATTTTTACTTCCTATTACGTGGTAAATTGAATAATCTTTCCATCAATATATAATTCGCCCAAATCCGACACCCGGGCGAAGAGTTAGAGCCTTTTTAGTGAGATAGAGGTTGAGCTGAGCCTTCAGCGCGTCGCGGAGATAACTCAAATGGAAATTGTCAAATTCCAGTGTTGCTCCGTGATACTAGCACATTGTGCTAAACTTCCAGGTCGTATACAAGGTGGCAACGTGATAGCTCCGCATCGCTCCACAATGCAATTTCCCATTTGTCAATTTCCAGTGACACGACGCGATAATGCTGTGTCGCGCCAAGGGCCCAATTTGAGAAATTTCACTGAAAATTTAAATTATGTGTCTAGGGTTAATTTCCCCCACCCCTATATAATCTTTCAAACACGGGATTTAGCCATTATTCATAAAAAATATTGATGTTTTTCTCAAATACTCTCAAGAACTCAAGCTAGGGTTTTCATAGAAGGTCCAATTTCAAGAAGATTTCACCATCAATCTTCACGAAATCACAATCTAAGGTATGCATAGTGTTCATTCATGGTCTCCTTTCATCCATGAAGTCCAAGAATCCCTTTTCAACTACAAGTTATGGATTTTCTTCATGTTTTCATGCTTTGTATGTTCTCTTTCATGTTGATAAATGAGGAATTAATTTCTATTCCATGATTTGATGATAAATTCAATGTGGGTTGATTAGTATAGATAAAGATTTATGAAATCTCATGACTAAAACCTTGTATGATGAAATTGGAAGTGAACCATGATGTTTAATTGCTATACCATGATGCTTATATGTACTATGCCTTCCATATGTTTAATAAAAGGCCTAGATAAAGGAAATTTGCCAAACTAGCATGATATCATGAAAATTCCCATAAATGTATAAGCTTATGCCTATTAGACGTTTGATGAAATGCTTCAATAAACGTATTGTGGTGATTATCATGTATTCAAGAATATCAAGTCCTGTCAGTTTCCTTCCATTGAGTCCTGGGGGTACTTATGCCCAAAATATTAGCTGTGTGCCTAGATCCATGCCATGTTTTCATGATTCTCTCAGTCAAGCTATGAACTCTTAGACTTCAAATAGTCTTATGACTCAGGAAAAATCTCCATGATCTCATGACTCAGTCAGTTGTAAGATATCAGTAGTATTCCGTCATTGACGAAAATTAAGTAACTCAGTCCATGCTCAGTTCAGTTCAGTAAATCATACTCAGTGTCCATTCAGATGAGAGTAGGAATTAGCACCGAGTGAACCCAAGGATGGGGACTCACATGTTATACGAGGGTGTGATTCTTAGAAGTAGTCCTTGCGTTCCAGAACTATGTAGCCAACATAGATTGAGACATCGTAGCCTGCTATATGAGGGTAGATGAGGTGTCTTAACCTATTGTGTGAGGGTTCCCACCATTATCGCTAGAGTTACCTTTTATATGAGGGGTACTCACATGTTGTTCTTACCAGGGGCGCGGTATTGACACCCTTCCAATTAGGGCAAACATTGGACCCCAGCTCAGCTATTATAGCATATTTGAGGCATGTCGGTTAGATACTACTTCCCACAGTTTCATGTTACAGAATCAAGACTGTCAGATACAGTCACTCAGTCTCAGTAATAGAACTTAGATAGTTCTTTAGATTTCAGGACTATCAAATACAGTTAACTCAGATACAGTACAGAACTCAGATAGTTCCATCAGATTAAGGACTATCAGATACAGTCACCAATGTTATCAACATTATTCAGATATAGTCACCCATGTAATCTGCATTATTCATATATAGTCCTTCATATTATCAGTCATATTAGTTACTAGAATGTCACGTTATCAGTATACAAACTCAGAAATCATAAAATCATGTTGCCACTTACAGTTACGTATTTATGCATATATTATCACGTTTAAGTTAGAAAGTCAGTTAGCATTATTCATGTATGTGAACCATTGCATATATCCTACCTCACATGTATACTCGGAACATATGTAGTGAGCATTCCCGCTATGGTGCTTTCATTTTATGTTACACCATAGGCTCAGAGAAACGAGTTCCATATCTGTAGTAGATTCTAGTTTCAGCAGTCAGAGTAGAAATGAGTCCTCATCCTTTGAGGACATAATGATTTTATATTATCTTATTGATTAGCTTATTAGTTGGAGTTAGTTGGGGACATGTCCCATCAACTCCTTATTTATATTCTTCAGATAGTAGAGGCTTTTAGACTAGATGCAGACTAGTTAATGACTATCATGTTCAGACTTCAGTATTTTCAGTTTTGTTTTGGGTATTCTATTACCCCACATAGATGTTATATCATTCAGTTATGTTCAGTATTGAACCTTATGGACTTTCAGAGCATGTTTCTGCATTATTAAGTTATCTTATGTAGTACACACGTACAAATATAAATCATGGGTTAGCTTGTGGTCCCTCAGGGTCATGAGCACCGTGTAGCATTCCGGTTCAACAAATTGGGTCATTATAAACTTGGTATCAGAGCCTAAGGTTCAATAGAGTCCTAGGAAGTATGAAAGCCTCATCTAGTAGAGTCTTGTACATGGGTGCGTTACGCGCCATATTTATGTGCAAGAGGCTATGAGATGTTGAAGAACAATTTCCCCTCTTTTAGTATTCATGTCATTCCTGTGAGCATAATCACAAGTTAGTCTCTCAGTCTAATCCACTTCTTCTCCTTATTTCAGAACATGCCCCCTAAGAGAAGAAATCAGTCAGCCCCTCAGCCCGAAGAACCTTTGAGCGATCATGTTTCTCATGTGGAGTGCAGGACCGTATTTACCACTCTTGATCAATCAGTCACTTCTCATAATGAACAGCCAACAGTCATTCCGGCCAACCCAGTGGCCAACTCAGCCGCAACTAGAATTCGGGACTTCACCCGAATGAATCCTCCAACTTCCTTGGGTCTAAGGTAGATGAAGACCCTTAGGAATTCTTAGATCAAGTTTAGAAAGTGACAGATGCCATGGGGAAGACTACTATTGAGAGTGCTGAGCTAAATGCATACCAGTTGCAGGATGTGGCTCATTCTTGGTTCAAATAGTAGAAGTCCGAAAGATCAGATGATGCAGGTCCTATAGAGTGGGAGGAGTTTGTCACTGCTTTCTTAGACAGATTCTTTCCCCAAGATCTTAGAGAAGCCAAGGTTCTAGAGTTCATCAACCTTAGGCAGGGCAATATGACAGTGAAAGAGTATTCTCTTAAGTTTACTCAATTAGCCAGGTATGCCCTCATGTGGTTGCAGACAGTAGATCCAAGATGAGTAAGTTCTCTTCAGGGGTAAATGACAACGTGGTTAATGAGTGCAAATCCGCCATGCTGAATAGTGACATGACCTTAGCTTGACTTATGACCCATGCTAAGCAGATAGAGGAGCAAAAGATTAAGTAGAGAGAGAAACAAAATAAGAGAGCGAAGACAGATATTTTTAACTTTGCTGAGCCTTAGTCAGAAGGAGGAAACCGTTCTCAGTTTCTTCCTAAGTCATCAGCTCCAGCTCCCTCTATAGCTAGTGCACCAGTTCCTAAGTTCAGAGAGGGTAACAAAGATAGAGCACCAGGCTCTAAGACCAAGGGCAGTGTTAGCAGTGCCCGCACCTATCCTTTTTGCCAGACTTGCTGTAAGAACCATCAGGGTGTATGTAGAGTAAGTAGTGGCATTTGTTTTGGTTTTGGAAAGCCAGGACATAGAGTTAGAGACTGTCCAGAGCCAGGTCCTCAGGGTTAACAAAATCACTTTTCAACTCTTTTCGATCGCCCAAATCCGTAGGGTGCCACTTCCAGTGCCATTAGCGGGCAATGCACAAATCGTCTCTATGCTCTTCATACTCAACACGATCAGGAAAGTTCTCCTAGTATAGTTACTGGTACGTTACAGATCTTTCATGTGCATGTTTACGCTTTGCTAGATCCAGGAGCTTCTTTGTCTTTTGTTACTCCTTATATAGCAGTTGCTTTTGGGATCAGTCTTAAAATTCTAGCGGAGCCCTTCTCAGTCTCTACCCTAGTAGGTAAAACCATCATAGCCCAACGGTTATACGGGAACTGCCTTGTTATGATATTTTAGAAAGTCATTTCAGTAGACTTAGTCGATGATTGATTTTGATGTCATTCTCAACATGGATTGGCTTCATTCCTACTATGCCACAGTCGACTGTAGAAATAGAATAGTTCAGTTTCAGTTCCCGAAAGAATCCATCCTAGAGTGGAAGGGTAGTGTATTTACTTTCAGTGGTCAACTTGTTTCCTACCTTCGGGCAATGAAATTGATATCTAAGGGATATGTTTATCATCTAGTTCATGCTAGAGATTCCAATTTCGAGACTCCTAGTCTTGAATCATTTCCAGTTGTAAGTGAATTTCAGATGTCTTTCATAAAGATCTTCCAGGAATTCCTCCCGAAAGGGAAATAGACTTCGTTATTAATCTTCTTTCAGATACTCAGCCTATCTCTATTCTATCATATAGAATGGCACCAACAGAACTCAAAGAACTGAAAAAATAGTTAAAGGATCTCTTAGATAAGGGATTCATCAGACCCAGTATTTCCCCGTGGGGCGCACCTGTCTTATTTGTGCAAAAGAAAAATGGTTCTCTCAGAATGTGTGTAGATTACCGTCAACTTAATAAAGTCACGATCAAGAACAAGTATCCTCTTCCCAGAATCGATGACTTGTTTGACCAACTTCAAGGTGATAGCTATTTCTCTAAGATAGACCTCAGATCCGGCTATTATCAGCTCAGAGTTAGAGAATGTGACATCCCGAAGACAGCTTTCCGTATGCGGTATGGTCACTTCGAATTTCTAGTCATATCATTTGGTCTTACCAATGCCCCAGCCGCTTTCATGGATTTTATAAACCGTGTGTTCAAGCAGTACTTGGACATGTTTGTTTTAGTATTCATAGATGATATTCTGGTCTATTTCCACACTGAGTGCGATCATGCAGACCATCTCAGAATAGTACTCCAGACTCTCAGAAATCATCAGCAATTCACCAAATTCAGTAAGTGCGAGTTTTGCCTAAGATCAGTAGCATTCCTTGGACATATTATTTTCGATGATGGCATTAGAGTAAATCCTCAAAAGATCGAAGTAGTAAAAAACTGGCCTTGACCTGTTTCTCCATATGATATTAGGAGTTTCATAGGTTTGGCAAGCTATTATAGACGGTTTGTTGAAGGAGTTTCATCCATTGCATCCCCTATGTCTAGATTGACTCAGAAGAAAGTCAAGTTCCAGTGGTCAGATCCTTTCGAGAAGAGTTTTCAGGAATTGAAGACTCAAATCACCTCAGCTCCAGTTCTAGCATTACCAGACGGTTCAGACGGTTTCATAGTATATTATGATGCATCTAGAGTGGGTTTAGGGTGTGTACTCATGCAGCATAGTAAGGTAATAGCCTACGCCTCCAGACAGATTAAACCCCATGAGAAGAATTTTCCTACTCATGATCTTGAATTAGCAGCCATAGTATTTTCCTTAAAGATTTGGAGGCATTATTTATACGGTGTTCATGTAGATGTCTTCATAGATCATAAAAACCTTTAGTATGTATTTTCTCAGATAGATCTCAATCTTCATCAAAGAAGGTGGTTAGAGCTCTTAAAAGATTATGACATGAGTGTCCTCTATCATTCGGGCAAGGCAAACGTAGTGGCCGACGCTCTCAGTAGACTGTCCATGGGTAGTATTTCTCATGTTGATGATAGTAAGAAGAAGTTAGTCTAGGAAGTCCACCAGCTTGCCAGATAAGACATTCGCTTAGTCGACTCTTCAGAGGGTGGTGTATGTGTTCAGAGTAGTTCAGAATCATCTCTAGTTTCCGAGGTGAAATAAAAGCAAGATAAGGATCCTAGCCTTGTCAAGCTAAAAGAGTTAGTTCAGAATCAGAAAATAGAGGTTTTCTCCCAAGGGGGAGATGGTGTTCTTCGTTGTCAGGGTCGTCTCTGTGTTCTAGACATAGATGACTTAAGGCAGTGAATTCTTCTAGAAGCGCATGGTGCGCGTTACTCTATTTATCCATGGGCCACTAAGATGTACCGCGATTTGTGGGAAATCTATTGGTGGAGTGGGATGAAAAGAGATGTTGCAAAGTTTATTGCTAAGTGCTCTACATGTTAGCAAGTTAAGATAGAGCATCAGAAGCTTAGTGGTCCTATGCAGGAGTTCAGTATTGCTAATTAGAAGTGGGAAGTTGTGAACATGGAATTCATGACGAGTTTTCCTCGAACTCGTTGTCAGCATAATTCCGTCTGGGTCATTGTACATAGAATAACCAAATCAAAACTTTTCCTTCTAGTTCATACCCCTTATTCAGCCGAGGATTTCGCCAAGCTCTACATTAAGAAGCTGGTCAGATTGCACGGTGTTCCATTGACTATTATCTCAGACAGAGGTACCCAGTTCACCTCTTATTTTTGGAAAGTATTCCAAAAGGGTCTTGGTACCCAAATTCATCTTAGTACAACCTTTCATCCTCAGACAGATGGTCAAGAAGAAAGGACCATTCAGAATTTGAAATATATGCTAAGGGCGCGTGTAATTGATTTCAAGGGTAGTTGGGATGACCACTTGCCTTTGATTGAATTTGCATACAATAATAGCTATCATTCTAGTATTCAGATGGATCCATTCAAAGCTCTCTATGGTAGAAGATGTAGATCTCCAATCGGTTCATTCGAAGTTAGTGAGGCCTCAGTCATAGGCCCTGACTTAGTATTCGACGCCTTAGAGAAAGTTCAGTTAATTAGAGAAAGACTCCAGGCTGCTCAGAGTTGACAGAAGTCTTATACAAATGTTCGTAGAAAAGATCTCGAGTTTGAGATTGGTGATCATGCCTACCTCAAGATCTCTTCTTTGAAGAGAGTGAAGAGATTTAGAAGGAAGGTAAAGATCAGTCCCCGATATGTTGGTACCTTCAAGATTCTCAGTCAATTTGGCAAGGTATCTTAGGAGCTCAAATTTCCTTCAGATGTAGCCTCAGTTCATCAAGTCTTCCATGTATCTTTGATCAAGAAGTGTATAGGTGACCCATTAGTCGTAGTCCCTATTAATATCATAGATGTTCAGAACAACCTCTCTTATGAAGAGATTTCAGTTGAAATCTTAGACTATCAGACTCGTAGATTGAGGAACAAAGAAGTCCCTCTGGTTAAAGTTCTTTAGTGAAATCAGTCCATCAAGGGAGTTACTTGGGAAACAGAAGAAAATATGCATACCAAGTATCCTCACCTCTTCCCTACCAACTCAGATCAATCTTAAGGTAACAGTTATCCTTAAGCTTGCTCAGTTTCATGATTAGTGTACATCACTAACTTAGTATTCAGTCTCATGCTCATGTTCCCATGATAATCTTGGTATCAAGTACTACCGTATATTTAGTCATGCATTCATGTATCAGATCAGTTATATAGATATGCATCAGACATGTATTCTCATTGTGAGAAAACTTAGTTCTTCAGAACTTTCAGTTATGCATTTATGAATCAGTTATGCATGCATAATATATATGCATGTTCAGTATGTTATGTTCAGCTTGTTAGTCACATCTTTCATGAAATCATGTTCCAGTTATTCATGTTTAGTTCATGTTCAGTTTATTGTTTCCCCTCCCATCCAGTGTCATTCGAGGACGAATGTTCTCAAGGGGAAGATATTGTAATACCCGTGCTTTTTCTTAGCTTGATAATCATTTTAAGGATGTTAGAACTTGATTTGAAATAAGAATTAATTCTTATACACGTGGTACTTCCATAATTTTCACTTTCTATCACGTGAAAAATTGAATAAGCTTTCCATCGATATATAATTCGCCCAAATCTGACACCCGGGCGAAGAGTTAGAGCCTTTTTAGTGAGACAACGTTTGACCTGAACCTTCAGCACGTTGCGGAGATAGCTCAAATATCCATTGTCAAATTCTAGTGTTACTCCATGATAGTGGTGCATCACGCCAAACTTACAGGTCATAGACAAGGTGGCAACACGATAACTCCGTGTCGCGCCACCATGCAATTTCCCATTTGTCAATTTCCCGTGACACGGCGCGATAACGCCGCGTCATTAAATTACGTGTCCAGGTTTAAAAGGGTCAATTTTCCCCTTCTATATAAGCTTCCAAACATAGGATTTAGCTCTTATTCATCCAAAATATTGATGTTTTTCTCAAATACTCTCAATAACTCAAGCTAGGGTTTTCATAGAAGGTCCAATTTCAAGAAGGTTTCACCATCAATATTCACGAAATCATGATCTAAGGTATGCATATTGTTCATTCATGAGCTCCTTTCATCCATGAAGTCCAAGAATCCTTTTTCAACTACAAGTTATGGATTTTCTTTATGTTTTCATGCTTTTTATGTTCTCTTTCATGTTGATAAATGAGGAATTGATTTCTATTCCATGATTTGATGAAAAATTCCATGTGGGTTGATTAGTATAGATAAAGATTTATGAAATCTCATGATTAAAAACTTGTAAGATGAAATCGAAAGTGAACCATGATGTTTAATTGCTATACCATGATGTTTACATGTACTATGCCTGCCATATGTTTGATAAAATACCTAGATGAAGGAAATTTTCCTAACTAGCATGATATGATGAAAATCCCCATAAATGTACAAGCTTAGGCCTACTAGACATTTGATGAAATGCTTCAATAAACGTATTGTGGTGATTATCATGTATTAAAGAATATCAAGTCATGTCAGTTTCCTTCCATTGAGTCCTGGGGGTACTTGTACCCGAAATATTAGTTGTGTGCCTAGATCCATGTCATGTTTTCACAATACTCCAAGTCAAGATATGAACTCTTAGACTTCAGATAGTCTTATGAATCAGGAAAACTCTCCATGATGTCATGACTCAGTCAGTTGTCAGATATCAGTAGTATTCCGTCAGCCATAGAAATTCAGTAACTCATTTAATACTCAGTTCAGTTCAGTAAATCATGCTCAGTGTCCATTTAGATGGGATTAGGAATTAGCACCGAGTGAACCCAAGGGTGGGGACTCACCTGTTATACGAGGGTGTGATTCTTAGAAGTAATCTTTTCGTTCTATAACTATGTAGCCAACATAGGTTGAGATATCATAGCCTTCTATATGAGGGTAAATGAGGTGGCTTAACCTATTATGTGATGGTTCCCACCATTCTTACTAGAGTTACCTGTTATATGAGGGTTACTCATATGTTTTCCTTACCAGTGGCGCGGTATTGACACCCTTCCAATCAGGGCATAGAATGGACTCCAGAACAGTTATTATAGCATATTTGGGGCATGTCGGTTAGATACTACTTCCTACATTTCATGTTACAGAATAAGGATTGTCAGATATAGTCAATCAGTCTCAGTAATAGAACTCAGATAGTTCTTCAAATTTTAGGACTGTTAGATACACTCAACTCAGATACAGTATGGAACTCAGATAGTTCCATCAGATTCAGGACTGTCAGATACAGTCACCCATGTTATCAATATTATTCAGATATAGTCACCCATGCTATCAACATTATTCAGATATAATCCTTCATGTTATCAGTCATATCAGTTACTAGCATGTCACGTTATCAGTATACAGACTCAGAAATTATGAAATTATGTTGTCAGTTACATTTACGTATTTATGCATGTATTCTCATGTTCATGTTAGACAATCAGTTAGCATTATTCATGCATGTGAACCATTACATATATCCTACCTCATATGTATACTCGGTACATATGTACTGACGCATTCGTGCTATGGTGCTTTTTTTATGTTACACCATAAGTTCAGAGACACGAGTTCAGATCAACAGTAGATTCCAGTTTCAGTAGTCAGAGTAGAAATAAGTCCTCATCCTTCGAGGACATAATGATTTTCTATTATCTTATTGATTAGATTATTAGTTGGAGTTAGTTGGGGACATGTCCCATTAACTCCTTATTCAGATTCTTTAGATAGTAAAGGCTTTCAGACTAGATGCAGACAGGATACAAACTATCATGTTCAAACTTCAGTATTTTTAGTTTTGTTTTGGGTATTCTATTACCCCACACAGATGTTATATCATTCAGTTATGTTCAATATTGAACCTTATGGCCTTTCAGTGCATGTTTCCGCATTATTAAGTTATCTTATGTAGTATACAGGTACAAATATTAGTCATGGGTTAGCTTGTGGTCCCTCAGGTTCATGAGCACCGTGTAGCACTCCGGTTTAGCAAATCAGGTTGTTACAAACTTGGTATCATAGCCTAAGGTTCAATAGAGTCCTAGAAAGTCTGAAAGCTGCATTTAGTAGAGTCTTGTATATGGGTGTGTTGCGCGCCACATTTATGTGCAAGAGGCTATGAGATGTTTAAGAAAAGTTTCCCCTTTTTCAGTATTCATGTCGTGACTGTGAGCATAATCACAAGTCATTCTCTCAGTGTAATCCGCTTCTTCTCTTTATTTCTTAACATGCATCCTAAGAGAAAAAATCAGTCAACCTCTCAGCCCGAAGAACCTTTGGGCGATCATGTTTCTCATATGGAGTTCAGGACCACATTTACCACTCTTGGTCAATCAATCACTACTTATAATGAACGGCCAACAGTCATTCCGACCAACCCAGTGGCTAACTCAGCCACATCTAGAATTTGTGACTTCACCCAATTGAATCCTTCAGCCTTCCTCGATTCTAAGGTAGATAAAGACCCTCAGGAATTCTTAGATCAAGTTTAGAAAGTGACATACGCCATGAGGGTGACTACTATTGAGAGGGCTAGATAGCTGCATACCAGTTGCAGGATGTGGTTTATGCTTGGTTCAAATAGTGGAAGTCCGAAAGGTCAGATGATGCAGGTTCTATAGAGTGGGAAGAGTTTGTCACTGCTTTCTTAGACATATTCTTTCCCCAAGATCTTAGAGAAGCCAAGGTGCTAGAGTTCATCAACCTCAGGCAGGGCAATATGACAGTGAAAGAGTATTCTTTTAAGTTTACTTAATTATCCAGGTATGCCCCTCATATGGTTGTAGACAATAGTTCCAAGATGAGTATGTTCGCTTCAGGGGTGAACGACAACGTGGTTAATGAGTAAAGATCTGCCATGCTGAATAGTGACATGACCTTAGCTAGACTTATGATCCATGCTCAGCAGATAGAGGAGCATAAGATTAAGGTGTGGGAGAAAAAAAATAAGAGAGCGAAGACATGTAGTTTCAACTTTGCTCAGGTAAGTCAGAAGGAGGAAACCGTTCTCAATTTCATTCTAAGTCATCAGTTCCATCTCCATCTATAGCTAGTGCTCTAGTTCCTAAGTTCAGAGAGGGTAATAAAGATAGAGCGCCAGCCTCTAAGACCCAGGGTAGTGTTAGCAGTGCCCGCACCTATCCTCTTTTCTAGACTTGTGGTAAGTACCATCAGGGTGTGTGTAAAGCAGGTAGTGGCATTTGTTTTGGTTGTGGCAAGCCAGGCCATAGAGTTAGAGACTGTCCACAACTAGGTCCTCAGGGTCAATAGAATCACTCTTCATCTCAATCCGATCACCCAAATCAGCAGGGTGCCACTTCCAGTACTACTAGCGGGCAACACCCAAATCGTCTCTATGCTCTTTAGACTCGACACAATTAGGAAAGTTCTCTAGATTTATTTACTGGTACGTTACAGATATTTCATGTGCATGTTTATGCTTTGCTAGATCCAGGAGATTTCTTGTCTTTTGTTACTCCTTATATAGCAGTTGATTTCGGGATTAGTCCTAAAATTCTAGTAGAGACCTTCTCAGTCTCTACCCCAGTGGGTAAAACCATTATAACCCGGCGGGTATACAGGAACTGCCCGGTTATGATATTTCAAAAAGTCACTTTAGCAGACTTAGTCAAAATAGAGATGACTGATTTTGATGTCATTCTCGGCATGGATTGGATTCATTCCTGATATGCCATAGTCGACTGCAGAAATAAAATAGTTCAGTTTTAGTTCTTGAATGAACCCATCCTAGAGTGGAAGGGTAGTGTATCCAATTTTATGGTTAGCTTATTTCCTACCTTCGGGCAAGGAAATTGATATCTAAGGGATGCATTTATCATCTAGTTCATGTTAGAGATTCCAGTTCCGAGACTCGTAGTCTTGAATCAGTTCCAGTTGTATGTGAATATTCAGATGTTTTTCCCGAAGATCTTCCAGGAATTCCTCCCGAAAGGGAAATAGACTTTGGTATTGATCTTCTTTCAGATACTCAGCCTATCTCTATTCCGTCATATAGAATGGCACCAGAAAACTAAAGGAACTAAAAGCAAAGTTAAAGGATCTCTTATTAAGGGATTAATCAGACCCAACATTTCCCCTTGGGGCGCATCAGCCTTATTCATGTGCAAGAAAGATGGTTCTCTCAGAATGTGTATAGATTATCGTCAACTCAATAAATTCATGGTCAAGAACAAGTATTCTCTTCCTAGAATCGATGACTTGTTTGACCAACTTCAGGGTACCAGTTATTTCTCTAAGATAGAGCTCAGATTTGGCTATCATCAGCTCAGAGTTAGAGAATATGAAATTTCAAAGACATTTTTCCGTATGCGGTATGGTCACTTCAAATTTTTATTCATGTCATTTGTTCTTACCAATGTCCCAGCCGCTTTCATGGATTTGATGAACTGTGTGTTCAAGCAGTACTTGGACATGTTCATCATAGTCTTCATAGATGATATTCTGGTCTATTCCCACACTGAGCACGATCATGCAGACCATCTCAGAATAGTACTCCATACTCTTAGAAATTATTAGTTATTCGCCAAATTTAGTAAGTGCAAGTTTTGTCTAAGATCAGTAGCATTCCTTATCCATATTATTTCCAGTGATGGCATTAGAGTAGATCCTCAAAAGACCGAAACAGTAAGAAACTGGCCTCGCCCTATTTTTTTATCTGATATTAGGAGTTTCTTTGGTTTGGCTAGCTATTACAGATGGTTTGTTGAAGAATTTTCATCCATTGCATCCCCTATGTACAAATTGACTCAGAAGAAAGTCAAGTTCCAGTGGTCAGATCATTGTGAGAAGAGTTTTCAGGAATTGAAGACTCGACTCATCTCAGCTCTAGTTCTAGCATTACCAAATGGTTCAGATGGTTTCATAGTATAGTGTGATGCATCTAGAGTGGGTTTAGGGTGTGTCCTCATATAGCTCCTCATGCAGCATGGTAAGGTCATATCCTATGCCTCCAGACAGCTTAAACCTCATGAGAAGAATTATCCTACTCATGATCTTGAATTAGCAGCCGTAGTATTTTCCTTGAAGATTTGGAGGCATTATTTATATGGTGTTCATGTAGATGTCTTCACAGATCATAAAATCCTTCAGTATGTCTTTTCTTAAAAAGATCTCAATCTTCGTCAGAGAAGGTGGTTAGAGCTCTTGAAAGATTATGACATGAGTGTTCTCTATCATCCGGTCAAGGCCAACGTAGTGGCCAACGCTCTCAGTAGACTGTCCATGGGTAGTATTTCTCATGTTGATGATAGTAAGAAGAAGTTAGTCTTGGAAGTCCACCAGCTTGCCAGACTAGGCGTTCGATTAGTCGATTCTTCAGAGGGCGGTGTATGTATTCAGAGTAGTTTAGAATCATCTCTAGTTTCTGAGGTGAAATAAAAGAAAAAGAAGGATCCTATAACTGTCAAGATATAAGAGTTTGTTCAGAATCAGAAAAAAAAGATTTTCTCCCGAGGGGGAGATGGTGTTCTTCATTGTCAGGGTAGTCTCTGTGTTCCAGACATAGATGACTTAAGGCAGTGAATTCTTGCAGAAGTGCATGGTGTGCGTTACTCTATTCATCCAGGGTCCACCAAGATGTACCGTGATTTGCGGGAAATCTATTGGTGGAGTGGGATGAAAAGAGATGTTGCAGAGTTTGTGGCTAAGTACTCTACATATCAGCAAGTTAAGATAGAGCCTTAGAAGCCTAGTGATCCTATGCAGAAGTTCAGTATTCCTACTTGGAAGTGGAAAGTTGTGAACATGGACTTCGTAATGGGTTTGCCTCGTACTCGTTGTCAGCATGATTCATTCTGGGTCATTGTAGATAGAATGACCAAATCATCCCCATTCCTTCCAGTTCATACCTCTAATTCAGCTGAGATTACGCCAAGCTCTATATTAAAGAGCTGGTTAAATTGCACGGTGTTCTGTTGACTATTCTCTCAAACAGAGGTACCTATTTCACCTCTCATTTTTTGGAAAGCATTCCAAAAGGGTCTTGGTACCCAAGTTCATCTTAGTATAGACTTTCATCCTCAGACAGACGGTCAAGAAGAAAGGACCATTAAGACTTTGGAAGATATGCTAAGGGCGTGTGTAATTGATTTCAAGGGTAGTTGGGATGACCACTTTCCTTTGATTGAATTTTCATACAACAATAGCTATCATTCCAGTATTCAGATGGCTCCATTCAAAGCTCTCTATGGTAGGAGATGTAGATCTCCAATCGGTTGGTTTGATGTTAGTGAGGCCTCAGTCATCGGTGCTGACTTAGTATTCGACGCCTTAGAGAAAGTTCAGTTAATTAGAGAAAAACTCTGGGCTGCTCAGAGCCGACAGAAGTTTTATGCAGATGTTCGTAAAAAAGATCTCGTGTTTGAGATTGGTGATCATGTCTACCTCAAGATCTCTCCTATGAAGGGAGTGAAGAGATTTGGCAAGAAGGGAAAGCTCAGTCCCCGATATGTCGGTTCTTTTAAGATTCTCTGTTGATTTGGCAAGGTAGCTTATGAGCTCGAATTGCATTCAGATCTAGCCTCAGTTCATCTAGTCTTCCATGTCTCTTTGCTCAAGAAGTGTATAGGTGACCCATCAGTCGTAGTCCCTATTCATAGCATAGATTTTCAGAACAACCTCTCTTATGAAGAGATTCCAGTTGAAATCTTAGACTATCAGACTCGTAGATTGAGGAACAAAGAAGTCCATCTGGTTAAAGTTCTTGGGAGAAATCAGTCCGTCAAAGGAGATACTTGGGAAATAGAAGAAAATATGCATACCAAGTATCATCACCTCTCACCCTCCAACTCAGATCAAGCTCAAGGTAACAGTTCTCCTTAAGCTTACTCAGTTTCATGATTAGTGTACATCACTAACTTAGTATTCAGTCTCATGCTCATGTTCCCATGATAAGCTTGGTATCAAGTACCACCGTATATTCAGTCATGCATTCATGTATCATATCAGTTATATAGTTATGCATCAGACATGCATTCTCATTGTGAGAAAACTTAGTTCTTCAGAACTTTCAGTTATGCATTTATGAATCAGTTACGCATGCATTAGATATGCATATTCAGTATGTTATGTTCAGCTTGTTAATCACGTTCGTCATGATATCATGTTCCAGTTATTCATGTTCAGTTTATTATTTCCCCTCCCAGTCAGTCTCATTCGAGGACGAATGTTCTCAAGGGGGAGATATTGTAATACCCGTGCTTTTTCTTAGCTTGAAAATTATCTCAAGAATGTTAAAACTTGCTTTGAAATAAGAATTAATTCTTATATATATGGTACTTCCATAATTTTCACTTCCTATCACGTGGAAAATTGAATAAGCTTTCCATCGATATATAATTTGCCCAAATGTGACACCCGGGCGAAGAGTTAGAGCCTTTTTAGTGAGACAGTGTTTGACCTGAGCCTTATGCACATCGCGGAGATAGCTCAAATGGCAATTGTCAAATTCCAGTGTTGCTCCGCGATACTGGCACATCGCGCCAAACTTCTAGCTCATAGACAAGGTGGTAACGCGATAGCTCCGCGTCGCGCCACCATGCAATTTCCCATTTGTCAATTTCCAGTGACACGACGCGATAACGCCGCGTCGCACCAAGGGCCCAATTGGGGAAATTTCACTAAAAATTTAAATTACGTTTATAGGGTTAAAAGGGTCAATTTGCCCCCCCTATATAAGCTTCCAAACACAGAATTTAGCCCTTATTCATCCAAAATATTTATGTTTTTCTCAAATACTCTCAAGAACTCAAGCTAGGGTTTTCATAGAAGGTCTAATTTCAAGAAGGTTTCACCATGAATCTTCACGAAATCACGATTTAAGGTATGCATAGTGTTCATTCATGGGCTACTTTCATCCATGAAGTCCAAGAATCCCTTTTTAACTACAAGTTATGGATTTTCTTTATGTTTTCATGCTTTGTATGTTCTCTTTCATGTTGATAAATGAGGAATTGATTTCTATTTCATGATTTGATGATAAATTCTATATGGGTTGATTAGTATAGATAAACATTTATGAAATCTCATGACTAAAACCTTGTATGATGAAATTAGAAATGAACCATGATGTTTAATTGCTATACCATGATGTTTACATGTACTATGCCTTCCATATGTTTGATAAAATGCCTAGATGAAGGAAATTTGCCTAACTAGCATGATATCATGAAAATACCCATATATGAACAAGCTTATTCCTATTAGACGTTTGATGAAATGCATCAATAAACGTATTGTGGTGATTATCATGTATTCAAGAATATCAAGTCATGTCAGTTTCCTTCTATCGAGTCCTGGGGGTACTTATACCCGAAATATTAGTTGTGTGCCTAGATTCATGTCATGTTTTCACGATAATCTCAAGCAAGCTATGAACTATCAGACTTCAAATAGTCTTATAACTCAGGAAAAATCTCCATGATGTCATGACTCAGTCAGTTGTCAGATATCAGTAGTATTTTGTCATCCACAAAAATTCAGTAACTCGGTCCATTCTCAGTTAAGTTCAGTAAATCATACTCAATGTCCATTTAGATGGGAGTAGAAATTAGCACCGAGTGAACCCAAAGATGGGGACTCTCCTGTTATGCGAGGGTGTGATTCTTAGAAGCAATCCTTGCGTTTCAGAACTATGTAGCCAGCATAGGTTGAGACATCATAGCCTACTATATGAGGGTAGATGAGGTGGCTTAACCTGTTATGCGAGGGTTCCCATCGTTCTTGCTAGAGTTACCTGTTATATGAGGGTTACTCACATATTGTCCTTACCAGTGGTACGGTATTGATACCCTTCCAACCTGGGTATAGATTGGACCCCAACTCAACTATTATAGTACATTTGGGGCATGTCGGTTAGATACTACTTCCCATAGTTTCATGTTACAGAATCATGACTGTCAGATACAGTCAATAAGTCTCAGTAATAAAACTCAGATAGTTCTTTAGATTTCAGGGCAGTCAGATACAGTCAATTCAGATACAGTACGGAACTCAGATAGTTCCATTAGATTCAGGACTGTCAGATACAGTCACCCATGTTATCAACATTATTCAGGTACATTCACCCATGCTATCATCATTATTCAGATATAGTCCTTTATGTTATCAGTCATATTAGTTACTAGCATGTCACGTTATCAGTATACAGACTCAAATCTTGAAATCATGTTGTCAGTTATAATTACGTATTTATGCATGTATTCTCATATTTATGTTAGACAGTCTGTTTGTATTATTCATGCATGTGAACCATTGCATATAGTCTACCTCATATGTATACTTGGTACATATGTACTGATGTATTTACGCTATGGTGCTTTCTTTTTATGTTACACCATAGGTTCAGAGACACGAGTTCCAGATCTGCAGTAGAGTCCAATTTCAGCAGTAAGAGTAGAAATGAGTCCTCATCCTTTGAGGACATAATAATTTTCTATTATCTTACTAATTAGCTTATTAGTTGGAGTTAGTTGGGGATATGTTCCATCAACTCCTTATTCATATTCTTCAGACAGTAGATGCTTTCAGACTAGATGTAGACTAGATCAGACTATCTTGTTCAGACTTTAGTATTTTCAGTTTTGTTTCTGGTATTCTATTACCCCACACAGATGTTATATCATTCAGTTATGTTCAGTATTGAACCTTATGGGCTTTCAGTGTATGTTTCTGCATTATTAAGTTATCTTATGTAGTATACAGGTACAAATATAAGTTATTGGTTATCTTGTGGTCCCTCAGGGTCATGAGCACCGTGTAGCATTTTGGTTCAGCAAATTGGGTCATTACATTCAATTTCCCTAGACATTCATGGTATCTACCATAAAACCTTTAGTTAGTTTATCGTAGATTCTTGTTTTATTTATACTCTGTTATAGGTTTTGAGTTCTTTTTTCTCTGCTGTACTGATTACAGGTTTGGATGTACGAGGCCTTTCCTCATCTTAGAAAATTTGCTAGAAAATCAATGGATGAGCCCTTTCTCATTCCTCGCATCCTCAGATGGCACACTACAAAAAGTGACCAGATAATCGAAGGCGACCCATTCAAGTACAAAGGAAAAGTTACCGAGGTATGAGCTTATTTTTTATTATGCAATAATAATACTACTGTTGCATCGAATGTTATGTAATTGTTAATTTATATTTTGTAGAACGTGTACCCATACATCATCCCTATTGTTCATAAGACGAAGATGGATTACATAATTACCTTTGAGCCATATACGAACGAGGTGAAGAACGAGGTGAAGAAGAAGAAAAAAAGGAGCAAAATGGATCAGTTGGCCTCTGTTGTGGCGGAAGAGGAAAAATAAGAATAAAAGAAGGATGAAGAAGAAGAAATGAAAGAAGAAAAGAGCCAAGAAGAAAGTGTAAAAGAAGCAGCTTCAGCTGAAGAAGAAAAAATTGAAAAAAAAGCAGCAGCAGTTGAAGAAGAAGGCAAGGAAAAAAGAGGAGATGTAGTTAAAGAAGCCAAGGAAAAAGAAGAAGCTGAAAAAATAGGAGCAACAACTGATGAAGATGAAGAATAAGAAGCTAACAAAGAAGAGGCTGATAAAGCTGCAGCTGGTGAAAAAAAAAAGAAAAAGCTGCTAAAGGGGAAGAAAAAAAAAAAGCTGAGGAAGAAAAGGAAGGTCAGAAAGAAGCAGCTGTTGAAAGTGAAGGAAAAAAAGAAGGTGAGGAAGAAAAACAAGATGAGTTCATGGATATCGTTGAAGAAATCAACAACACCTACGCTGACGAGGAGGAAATTTTTTGAAAAAGACATTTGAATTATTTTATTGTTAATGTGTTAAATGATCTGTTTGGTAGTATATTTAAAACTCTCTTTTATTTCATAGAATGTTTAGCTAATATTTCGTATACTTCTTTCATAGTCTATCATTTCCATGCTGCTCCATTTTAAGTTGATGTGTTGATTGATCAACTATGATTCTATCAAAAACAGTGTTAACATTGTAGAAAAATAGAAGTATTATTATTTATTCAATATCACTACATCCATGTTACACTTTTCCAAAGAACGAATACTAGCATTATAGAACACAACATCATTTTTAGGCCATTCTCTCTTTCTTCGGACAAAATCAATTTTAGTTTTAGTTGATCCCTCTATATTTGGGTGTTATGTAGCAATACTTTAAGGTGATCCCTTTGTTCTTCGGTTTCTTTGAACAAATTCATAAGAAAATCTCTATTTTCTTTGCATTATTGGAGCCTTTATAGTAGATTAAATTTTGCGGAGCCATAAAAATTTGATGTGTCGCGTCTCGGACTTAATGTTGATGGAATGCTTGGAGGTGATAGCTCATCGAGATATTTAAAAAACGAACATGCACCATTATCCTAGAAAATAAATTATAATTACATAACGATTAACTTAACATTATAAAAAAGACATACATGACTCACCTTCGCAATTGGACAGTTATAAAATTTACGACCTGGATTTGAGTCTGTACGTGACGTCCTCAAGACAAGCGTATTCCCATAATGACAAATTAGAGTCTTTTTAGAATTGAATGTTTGAGATGCTTGAGACATTGTAGAAGTTTTAAATAAAATCAAAGTTAATGAAATAAAATAATGAGGGAGTGACGACTTTATATATGAAGTAAAAAAAGATGTGTTAAGTACAAAATTAGCCGTTTGTTACTGTTGAAAGAATAATTTTATTTGTTGGAACTGGTGTAAAAGTTAATAGACCGCCGTAGATCATGACCAACGTCATCCATCAACTAGATACTAAAATATACCATAGACTGGTATGGTCTATCGTAGACCTACACCTGTATGGGTGCATCGACAGATCTCTTAATTAGGCATAGACCACTGTGATCTACGTAGACTGATATAGACCAAAACTTGGATGTTGTTTAAAAGAGAATGAATAAATAAAAATAAATGTAGGGTGGGTTTCTACACATGTGAGGGAGTGTAAACAAGTCATACAATCATATTAGAGGTTATACAAATTAGGGGTAGTGTATTAAAGAGTGTGTGGATGGGTAGTGGTTAAATGTTCAATCTCCTAAGAGTAATGTTTCTCAAAGCATAAGTATGTTTTGTGGATATATTTTTCCCAACCACTATCCATTCTACATAATCTTTTGATTTGGGATGGTCATTTAAGGAGTATGTGGAATGTGTAGTCATCAAATACAAAATACATCCACAAAACATACTTGTGCTTTGAAAAACATTACCCTTAGGCTATTGAGCATTCAACCACTACCCATCCACACAATCCTTAATACACTAACCCTAATTTTTATAACCTCTAATATGATTGTGTGACTTGTTTACACTCTCTCACATGTGTAGAAACCCACCCTACATTTATTTTTAATTTATTTATTCTCTTTTAAACAACATCCAAGTATTGGTCTATATCAGTCTACGTAAATCATAGTGGTCTACGCCTAATTAAGAGATCCGTTGATGCACTCGTACAGGTGTAGGTCTATGATAGACCATACCAGTCTACAGTATATTTTAGTATCTAGTTGATGGATAACGTTGGTCATGATCTACGACGGTTTATTAACTTTCACCCCCAGTTCCAAAAAATAAAATTACTGTTTATATCATTTTTAATTTAAATCACCAACAGTTCAAGATTGTCTATTTAAATCATTTTTAATTTTATTATTTTATTCCATTATCCCCAACATATGTTATTCTCAGTTTAAATTATTTTTAATTTAATTATTTTATTCCAATATCCCAAAACCTGTTATTATCAGTTTAAATTATTTTTAATTTAATTATTTTATTCCAACATCCCAAAACATGTTATTACCAGTTTAAATTATTTTTAATTTAATTATTTTACTCCACCAGCCCAAAACATGTTATTATCAATTTAAATTATTTTTAATTTAATTATTTTATTCCACCAGCCCCCAAAACTTATTAGTATTATCTATTTTAATTTAACTGCTGCTCCATCGATTCACATGATCGATGATCGACTACTATGTCGGGTCGATGATAAACTAAGTATGTTAACTGCTGCAAAATAAGAAGTTTTCTTCTAACAACAATCCTATAAGAAAACTTCTTCTGCAATGAACACAAAATAAAAACTAATAAACATAAAAGAAAATAAAAAACAAAACAACATATTTCACGGGGATGCTGGGGGGGGGTGATGTAGTCAGGGCTATCTATTCTGAGCCTTTTCAGAATTGCCCTAAGAAAATGAGTAATTCTTCGGAGTTCTGTCTCTAGGTAGATGCGGTCTTGACCCAGGCCATAGAACAAGAAATTGAAATCATTCCTTAGAAGATGAAGGTCGTAGTGCCTTGGGGGAGCACGTCTGACAGGGTGCAGGGCTATCCTTCTTGGAGGCATATTTTTTGATTTGGGTGAAGAAGAAGAAGAAAAGTTTTTTTGATATTGGGTTTAGGGACAACTGAAGAGTTATGTAGAAATAGGCACTCTACTTATAGACCAATAGATGGAGTCCTTTCATATATCCACCCAATGGTCAGTCCATGTGTGTCAGAAAAGAAAATGTTTGGTTTGCGTATACTAGCGGTTTTTATTGTGAACAGATATTTCTAGAGTTTTTCATTAAATGGTAATGGAAAACAATGATTCATTGCATCGATCGGAGAGTTAAGGTGGTAAAAAGATCAACATAGCATATCTGATAAGCAATCATAAAACCAATACATAATATTTGATAGACTGTAGGAATGATTTACCATAGAATTTACATAGTCTATCATAGACAATGCATTAAGTCGATTACAACTGAAGGTTAAATTCTATAGAAACGAACATTTATCCCCTAAAATAGTAGCTTTACAACTGAAGCAAAAAAAAGGTTGTCTACGATTTGTTGTCCATTCTACATGTGGTTCTTTTGTGCCCGGATTTCTTGCATATCGAACACCTATTCACCCTTTTGGACTTGAATATCTCACCGACGCCCTTAGTACATTTGACTTTCTTCCTTCTGAGTTTGCGATCATAGGGTGTGGAGAAATCTTACTTTCTTGCACTTCCTGTGGCACAATCCATTCGGCTACTGGAGGAACAACGTTAATAGCTTCCGAGTACGTGAGGAGTTAAGTTTCATCTTTATAGATTGGCGAAGAGTACACATAGATGGAATTGCCAAAACCTACGCCATCGCCATACTTTTCTCGCGAAGATGCTATTGCATGTTCGTACGATATTTTCACCAAGTCAAATTTCTGACAAGAACAACTCCTCTCCAACAGATTGAACTTGGTAGTAACACCGCTGCCGAACATCATAAATTGGTAGAGACCCCCGTTTGCATTAGTCACATACAAGGAATCGCTTGCACTCTTGTTATCCCTTAGAATCCTTTCCGCACAAGGCACAAATATGTTGTTTTGACCATCGACAAAGGCATGCCGCTCCCTAAACTTTTTAGCAAATTTTTGAGAAATTGAATTAATTATGTATGACACGGGTACTCCCGTTCATCCATCAACACTGAGTTGAGCAACTCAACAATGTTTGTGGTCATCACATCATACCTATTGTCCGGGAAATGTGCTCTACTCTATTTCTCAAAACCAAGCACATTTTCAAGGACACGTGTTGCCTCAGGGCTATTATTCTTCAATTCGGCAAAGTGCTCGCTAAATTCATCAATAGTATATGTTTTTACCGCGGTGTAGAATAGATAAAGATGTTCTCTACAGTGCTAATTTACGCGTAGATTTTCAGCGAGGTGCCTCATACAAAGTCCATGGTGTGCACGACTGTAAACATGGGAGAAGGCTTTGGCAATACTGATGTGCCTGTCGGAGATGACACATATATCTAGTTCATCTTCTACGATAACTTTAACTTCTGGAAGAAAAAGGTTCAAGAAGCATCGTTCTCCTTATCGACGACACAAAAGGCAATTGAAAAGATGCGATTTTCTGTGTCCTATGCAACTGCACTCAGCAACATACCCCTGTACTTTCCATACAAATGTGTGCCATCAACGGTAATTACCCTTCTTATGTGGGCATATCACTGTATGCAAGCTCCAAATGCTAAGAAGTAGTAAATGAACGCTCCATTAATCTAGTTTACCATGATAGAGTAGGAAGACCCTGGATTTAACAACTCCACCATATGGGAAAAAGCCGGAAAGCAAGCATATCCATGCTCCGGTGTCCCGCAAATGATGTTCTTCGTAATTACACTTCCTTTCCAATGCATCCAATAGTTTGTGTGGCAATGCTACTCCTTGAACACAATCCTTTGTTTTTCTCTTATGCTTGGACCCTTACCATCCCAAAAATGATTTACGCATAGTGAAGCAATCAATTCAGAGTATAATCTCTTATGCCTGCAGGTGGCGTGTTCAACACCGCACGTGTGCAACCCGACATACTTTTATATATGAAATCTGCACGAGGTTTCATACTTCATTGCCCTCAACAACCAGCCGAACCATAAGATAAGTATTTTGCCTTCAAGAATTTGGAGCAGTTCTTCTCTAAATAATAATCAAAACACTGCCTCACCGCTTCTACGTCTAGTAGCATTTTAAGCTCTTTCTTATTGGTGAATATTTTATTGAGATGGAAATTGGCTCTGTCGTTGAAGGAATGTCCCGGTTCTGATCTCATTACACTGAATTCTTCATCGTCTTGCGAGTCCAATGAAACCTCTTATATATGCATAGGATTATCTTCTGTATTAATAGGTTGATCGTCATCATTCTCGTAATCACTGAAATCATCGTCGACTGCCCGACACGGAGGTGAGGGTTCTGATGAATTTACCAGTCCTTCGACGGACCTCTAAGCTATATTTATCCTCAAAATAGGCCTAAAGCCATCTGCATCGACATCCATCATGTACATCGACACACGTACATCACTATTTATGATCGTAGGATTCATCTTTTCCCTCGAATTCATTAGATAACTAATCACCACATCGCCCGACACACAATTTAGATTCCCGCTCTGTATTATACTTGCAACCAATTCATCGTATGAACTATTGCGGCGAACAACAACGGAGATTGTCACCTTCATAAAAGATCTTAATTTCCAGCATTTGGGAGTTTCTAACCATTCTTCCTTGAAATCACCAGAAACCAGAACAAATTCTACAATAGACATCGTAGAATTAGGCTTTGGTCTACGATAGATTATGCTTATGGTCTATATCGGGTTATATTAACGGTCAATGCATGATGATCAGTGGTCGATGACTGGGCAGCTATCCGTACAAAAACTATGATATTGTAAATATTGCTTCTAATCTACGATCCTTGGTTTATGGAACAAAGAAATGAACTTGGAGTTGCCTGAACTGCTGTAGTGTACTTTCTAAAGTGGTTTTGAGTAATGTGAATGGTTTCAAGCTTTCTAACAATGGTGGAAAGTGGTGTGTTTTAGAAGATACCAAACAAATAGGGTAACAATGGGTGCAATGGACAAGCTTATGATATTTGTGGACTGATTTATAGATGATCGCCGGAAATAACATCAGAAAAGTGGTCAGAATTGAAGCTTTTTGGAGAGAAAAAACCACCTTCTATTTTTAGCTTTTGGATTTTTTTTATTTAATATTTTTAGAAACCTAAATATTTATATATATATATATATAATGGTAGATGATGGAGTGGGTTGAAGTGTATTATTTAAAACTTGTGGATGAATTTATTAAGTTGGAAGTATTGGGTTAAAGTGAATTATTATAAAATTTGTGGGTGAAGTTGTTAAGTTGGAAAAGTTAATGATGATGTGGAATTAAGTTTCTTTTTGGCAAATTATTCATCAAGTTTGGAACTTTGGCAAAAAAGTTTTCCATGGCAAATTATCCCCTTTAGCAACTTTTTTTTTTACACCAGTTGCAACTTTATCAACTTCTTCTTTGTTAGCTCCTTCTTCTTCTTCTTCATCAGTTGCTGGTCCTATTTTTTCAGCTTCTTCTTTTTCCTTGGCTTCTTTAACTACATCTCCTCCTTTTTCCTTGCCTTCTTCTTCAACTACTGCTGCTTCTTTTTTAACTTTTTCTTCTCCAGCTGCAGCTTCTTCTTTTACACTTTCTTCTTGGCTCTTGTCTTCTTTCATTTCTTCTTCTTTATCCTTCTTTTCTTCTTCTTTTTCCTCTTCTGCCACAACAAAGGCCAACTCATCCCCTTTGCTCCTTTTTTTCTCTTCTTCATTCCTCTCCGATTCACGAAGGTCCACATGTACTGTATCATCATATTACAAAGTGTTACTGATATTTAAAGATGAAAATTCATTAACAACATCAATTATTGAATGAAGTTACCTCGCTCGTGTTGTCGCTCATCCTGTTCCTTTTTCTTCAGTCTTTTCTCTCTAATATAGGTAGCAATATCCAACACTACTTCCTCGAGTGCAACAACACGCTTATTAAGATCCTCGGGGGATGAGGTGCCCGCTGTATCTTTGGAGGTGCTCGAACTATCATCATCACCAACGCATACTTCAACGGAGTTACTACCCAAATCCCTATCATCATCACTGTCCTTATTTGAAATTAGGACAATCACCCCTTCTAACTTTTTCTTTAAGCCATCGAGGACGCTATTCTTCACCTCGTCCGTATATGACTCAAAGGTAATCTGGTAATCCATCTTCATCTCATGAACAGTAGGGATGATGTACGAGTACACGTTCTAAAAAATATCAATTAACAATTACATAACATTCCATGCAACAGTAGTATTATTATTGCATAGTAAAAAATAAGTTCATACCTCGATAACTTTTCCTTTGTACTTGAATGGGCCGCCTTCGATTATCTGGTTACTTTTTGTAGTGTGCCATCTGAGGATGCGGGGAATAAGAAAGGGCTCATACATTGATTTTCCAAGATGAGGAAAGGCCTCGTACATCTAAACCTGTAATTAGTACAACAGAGAAAAAAGAACTCAGAGTCTGTGGCAGAGTATAATAAAATAAGAATCTATGAATAAAAAAAACTCAGAGTCTGTGACAGAACTCAGAGTCTGTGACAGAGTGTAAAGGGTTTATGGTAGATACCATGAATACCCAGGGAAATTAGAATAGAGAATAAGATGCCTTTTGCTTCTCATCAAATACTTCCCTCTGCTTTTTCAGGTCACTTTTCTTCTTTAGATAGTCCAGGGTCAGTTGAAATGTCTCCTTCCCCCATGGATAATTCTCGAAGAAACTCAAAGAATCAACTATTTGAATCAGTTTCGTGCAGACAACCTTCATCGAATCTTTTTCAAGAAACATGGTGTGCAAGAAACACAGTAAACAAAACTTAAACTTATGGTCCTTGTTCAGCTTATTCCCTCTGATCAAGTATAATAATTTGGCCACTGTAATGTTTTTGTTTTTTGTCACCTTAAAGCAAAAATGCTCCCCCATGTCTAACACCTTTTTCATTTTTGATTCACTGGGGTATGATGAGCAGTTCAGCCCCGTGATCAAACAAAATTCTTTCAATCCAAAACAGACAGGCTTGTTGTTAACGCAGAACCACATCTTATCCCTCTTGACGCGTCGCAACAATAAATAATTGACCAACTGCCCATTGAACTTGAGATGTTCCAACAGGTTTCTCAGGTGTCCGAAATAGGACCGCTTGAATCATTTGTTCAACTCCTGATCGACAAGAACTTTCTTAAATTCTTGATAAGCAGCCATTCTTAATATGACCGATATCTTCTCCTGGAAATATCCGACCTCGTCCATTATCGTTCGGAGGTCATACCGCTCCACAAAAATGAACCTTGACAAACTTGGCACAGACAAGGGATCATTATCCCATCATCACTATTTCTCCCACTTCCCTCGCTCTCTTCACTATCACCACTAACACTGCGCTCGGGAAGGACATCTTCACTAGACTCGGTGTAGTCGCTTATCTCCTTTAAATCTGGATCAGATTCGGACGCTTTCTCGTCAATTTTATTACTTTTTGAGACATTTTCAGCTACCTCAACTTTTTTTTTCTACAGCTACCAGCTTTGCCATTAGGATGGATGTTTTTTTTACCCATTTTTAACAAAATCTACACCTATAGAATAAATCTTCCATTTTTAGTTCATATACCACAAGTCTACCAATAGAAATAAGTCAATGCTCAAATGAAACCCCCCCAAAAAATTTAAGAAATACCCCACCAAAATCTAACATGGAGTATCAAAATCAAACTAGTGCACCTGATCAAACTAATTAGCTATTAATCTTTCAATTTTTTACTATTTCAACCATAATATTTTAAAAGAATTTCATACGTCTAAAAATTTATTTCAATCTAGGGCATTCTAATTTCATAGACCACGGGTCAATTTCATAGACCACTGGTCTACGGATAGAAATTGGCGACTGTTCGAATCAAACTTCCAAAATAACTCTTCAAATAACGATTATCCCACCATTCCACCATCAAAGAGTTTACTCCAAACATCAATAACTGTGAACCAAAATCCAACATGCAATATCGAAACACGACAATTGCTAAAAATCAAACCACTGCACCTAATCGAACTAATTAGCTATTAATCTTTCAATTTCTACTATTTAGGTAACAATTTTTTTAAAAGAATTTCATACGTCTAAAAATTTATTTCAATCTAGGGCATTTTGATTTCATAGACCACGGGTCTACGGACAGAAACAACTTACTGTTCGAATCAAACTTCCAAAATAACTTTTCAAATAATGATTATCGCACCATTCAATACTTCTTTGCTAAAAAAAATGGAACTAAACCAAAACTCCTTAATCAACCATATTCGAAAAAAAATATTCCTACATCACTATGAATTGATTAGCAAAGAAACTTATTTAAATGGATCTACAAATGATCGAAACATGATTTTAACTAATCTTTTGAAGAAAAAACATCCTATTAGTAGCTGCAGAAGAAAGAAAAACAAAAATGGTGTTTGGGGAGAATAGTTCTTCAAGCGGGAGTTCGAAAAAATTTAAGAGGAGAGAGAAGATTTTTTTTTGATATTGGAAGAAGTTGATGAGTGTTAGTGTATTAGGTTAAATTTGTAGATGGGTGTTAGTGTATTATGTTAAATTTGTAAAGTTAGAAGAATGATACAATGGTTCCTTGGCCCATATGTGGGCCAATTTTTTCACTTTTTTTTACACTTTTTATACCCTAACCCTAAAAAATAATTCAAAAAGAAATTTAGTGTCCCTTTGGCTAAATAGTTTTGAGAATGGTAGCTTTTGCCAATTTTCTACCCTTCACTTAGTGGCATTGGGTGTGGGAGGTATAAAAGGATCACTGCCACCCCATGGATCTGAACAATTTGATGGAGAAACTCCACAAGGAAGGAAACAAAGATCAACTTTCTTCAATTACTTTGTGTTTTGTCTCTCCTGTGGTGGTCTCATTGCTGTCATATTTGTTATGTGTGATGAAGACAACAAAGGTTGGCAATGGGGATTTGGGATTTCAACTTTGGCTATATTGTTATCAATACCAATATTCCTTTCTGGTTCACCTTTCTATAGGAACAAGCTTCCTCGTGGAAGTCCTCTAAAAACAATATGTAAGGTAAGTTTTTATATGCATTTTAACTTATATGCAACTGATAATCTGTGGCAACAATATGACCGTATGGGTAGCAAATTACACTGATTTATGTCTTGATTTCCAGTTTACTGACCTATTTGTAGTTTTTAAATGACTTGATAGGGTAAAGACCCATTTATATTGTCATGTACAGAAGCAATACTCTTTCATTATAACCTTCTTTTAAGTGCTTTGAGCTTTATATTGTACAGTATCTAATATAGTGGTGTTATGCATATAAGTTCTAACTGTTGCCTTGCTAAATTCTTGTGCACCGAGAAATTCAAGTAATGCAATAGAAAGTTTGGGTTCAAACCCTTCTACAATTCCAGTACTATCCAATGAAGATGAAGAAATTACTACAAACAACAAACATGTAGAATCAATAAATATTCCATCGAAAAGTCTGAGATTCCTTAATCAGGCCGTTATAAAGAAGCCTGGAGCTTGTGGTTCGCTAAAATTCTCGGTACAAGAAGTTGAATAAGTGAAAATTGTGATGAAAATCATCCTAATTTTCTCTTGCACCATCATGCTCAACTGTTACCTTACTCAACTGTCCACATTCTCTGTTCAGCAAGCTGCAACCATGAATACAAAATTTGGCAAGTTAAAAGTTCCACCAGCTTCACTTTCTATTTTCCTTGTAATTTTCTTCATGATCCTCGTACCAATTTTTGACCACTTCATCATCCCATTTGCATGTAGGGTAACCAAGACTGAGATGGGAATCACTTGTTGGGTTATTGGGTCTTTTTCCCTTCCTATGTGGATAAATGAAGCCCAATTTGGACCAACCAACTTTTGCCCATAGTCCCATTACTATGGGTCATATATATTAATATTTTTAGGGCTTATTCACCAACACAAAAAGAGAGTTTTCAGCAGCCAAAGAGAGACAAACAAAGCTGATTTTCGCACCTAAATTCCAACCACAGCTGCCAACTTCAAATTGTGATTCCCGCTTCGTTTCTTGTCTGATTGAGATGATTTTTGGACTTCTTGTTCCTCTCATATCAATATTTGATTAGTAACTGATGGATCTTGATTTGGTGTCCTGTAGTTCCTATTCTTCATTCCCGAACAGTAGCTGCATTTTTTGTGCTTTCACTCTTTTACTTCTCTAATGTTTGGTGCTGTGGTTTATGTATTATTTCTTGCTGTTTGGCACATTTTTTGTGGAAATTTTGGAGAATAAGATTGTAAATCTTTGGTGATTATAGTGGAGGTTTGATCCCATGATTTTTTACTCTTCACACCGAAGGGTTTTCCACGTAAATTTGGTGTCTTGGGTGATTTCCTTTATTCTTGCCCTATCGCATTTGTGTGGTAATTCATTTTCTTCCATATTACTTTGTTTTTATTGGTTTGCTTGTCTCCTCTTAGTTCAAATTGGAAGAGAAAGCTTAGACTTGGGTATTCTTCCGCTGCTACCCTGTGGGGCTCTTTCACAGTGCCCCTGTCTTTCCCAACAAAGTGGTATCAGACCATTGATTATTATTGATTGTTGATTTGAATGATGGAGTAAAATATGATCAAGATGGTGTGTTTTAATGGTAGTAACTATCATACTTGGTAAGGCAAGATGAAAGATCTTCTATTTGTCAAGAAAATGCATCAACCAGTGTTTGTATCTACTAAACCTCAATCCATGACAGATTAGGATTGGTAATTTGATAACTTATAGGTTTGTGGTTATATCAGACAATGGGTTGAAGACAATGTTAGAAATAATATTATGAATGAGACACATGCCAAAAGTTTGTGGGACAAGCTCGAGACACTTTATGCTTCAAAGACTGGCAATAATAAGTTGTTCCTGCATAAGTAATTGATGAATATCAGGTATAAAGAGGGCAGTTGTATTTCTGATCATATAAATTATTTTTAGGGTGTTCTTGACCAGCTGTCCGGAATGGGTGTAAAGTTCGATGAAGATATTCAAGGACTTTGGCTTCTTAATACTCTGCCATACTCTTGGGAGACTCTTCAAGTTTCTTTGACTAATTCTTCTCCCGGTGGTGTTGTAACTATGGAATATGTTAAGAGTGGTGTCTTGAATGAAGTGATGAGAAGAAGATCTCAGGCCTCATCTTTTTCATCTTCACACTCTGATGTTTTGGTTACTGAAGAGAGGAGAAAAAACATGTCCAGAGGTTCGAATGATAGTGATAAAACCAGAAGTAAGTTGAGGTCCAAATTAAAGAATTTTATATATGACTATTGCAACAAAAAAGGGAATATCATAAAATATTGTTACAACTATAAGAGAGTTATGACACGACAAAAGAACGAAGGCGATAATAAAAATCATGTTGCAGTTGTTGCTAATGATGATCTTCTTGTTGCTTGTGGTGAAAATACCATTAATCTTGTTCATGATAAGTCTAGCTGGTTTGCGAATTCTGGTGCTACTTCTCATGTTACGCCAAAGAAGGAATTATTTTCTTCTTATACTCCAGGTAATTTTGGAATGTTGAAAATGGGCAATAATAATGAAGTTAAAGTACTTGGCATTGACACTGTTTGTTTGGAAAGTAACAATGGTTCCAAACTAGTTCTCAATAATGTCAAGCATGCTCCAGATGTTCGCTTGAATTTGATTTCTGTAGGGAACCTTGATGATGAGGGTTATGTTAACACCCTTGGTACTATCCAGTGGAAGCTTACTAGAGGTACGATGATGGTTGCTCGAGGTGACAAGTTGTTTAATTTGTATGTATTTCAGGGCTTTACTTCTAGAGGCTTGATAAACTTGGTGGAGAATGATACTTCATCAGAGTTGTGGTATAGAAGGTTAAGTCATATGAATGAGAAGGGGACTGATAGTTTGGCTAAGAAAAATTTGCTTTCTAGAGTGAAACAAGCAAAGTTGAAGAAGTGTGTTCATTGCTTAGCCGGTAAACAGAAAATAGTTTCTTTTCAGAGTCATCCGCCTTAAAAAAAGCTTGATTTGATGGAGTTGGTACATTCTGATTTGTGTGGTCCTTTTAAAGTAAGGTCTCATGGTGGTGAACTTTACTTTGTGACTTTTATTGATGATCATTCTCTCAAAATCTGGGTATTTTCTTTAAAGTCCAAGGATCAAGTACTTGATATGTTCAAAGATTTTCAGGCCTTGGTTGAGAGACAAACAGGAAAGAAATTGAAATATATCCATTCAGATAATAGTGGTGAGTATATTAGTCCTTTTGATAGATATTGCAGAGAGCAGAGTATTCAGTATTAGAAAACTCCTCCAAAAACTCCTCAGTTGAATGGTTTAGCAGAGAGGATGAACAGAACTCTAGTTGAGAGGGTTAGATATATGCTTTCAGATTCTAATCTGCCAGATTTTTTTGGGCAGAAACACTTAATACTGTTGCTTATGTTATGAATTTATCTCCTACTGTTAGTTTGGATGGTAATGTTCCTGACAGATTTTGGTATGGTAAGAATATTTCTTATAATCACCTTAGAGTCTTTGGGTGTAAAGCTTTTGTGCATGTTTCTAAGGATGAAAGGTCAAAGTTGGATGTTAAAACTAGGCAGTGTATCTTCATTGTTTATGGTCAAGATGAATTTGGCTATCGTTTCTATGATCCAGTTGAGAAGAAACTTGTTAGAAGCCGTGATGTTGTGTTCTCTGAAGACCAAACAATTGAAGATTTTGACAAAGCTGAGAAGGTTGATTCTCAGAGTAGTGAGAGTCTAGTTGGCGTTGATCTAGTTCCTTTGACTACTACTCCTGAAGAAAATCGTCATGATGATTAAAATCAAGTTTATAATGAAGATGATGATCATGTTCAGAATGAACAACATGACGTTGTTAATGCTCCAGTGCAAGTTTATATGGTTGATCAGCAACTAGTTGTTGATGTTTCAAAGAGTTCTCTTAGATGATCTACTAGAGAGAGAATACCTTCATCTCGTTATTCTCCCAATGATTATGTACTCTTGATTGACGGGAGAGTACCTGAGAGTCTTGATGAGGCCATAGAAAGTGAAGAAAAAGAAAAGTGGTTTGATGCTATGGAAGATGAAATTAAATCTTTGCATGATAATCATACGTTTAATTTGGTTAAGCTTCCTAAAGACAAAAAATCTTTGAAAAATAGGTGGGTTTTTTGGGTGATGCATGAAGATGGTAACCCAGTTCCACGGTACAAGGCTAGATTGGTTGTGAAGGGATTTAACCAGAAAAAGAGAGTTGATTTTGATGAGATATTCTCTCCAGTTATGAAGATGTCATCCATTCATGTGGTTCTAGGCTTAACTGCAAGTCTAGATTTAGAGGTTGAGCAAATGGATGTTAAAACTGCTTTTCTCCATGGTGACTTAGATGAAGAAATTTATATGGAGCAACCCAAAGGTTTTGAAGTCAAGGGAAAAGAGAATTATGTTTGTAAATTGAAGAAGAGCATGTATGGTTTGAAACAAGCTCCTAGGCAGTGGTACAAGAAGTTTGGTTCCTTTATGAGTCAGCAGGGATTCAAGAAGATTACTTCAGACCATTGTGTTTTTGTGCAAAAATTCTCTGATGGTTACTTTATTATTATGTTGCTTTATCTTGATGACAAGCTTGTTGTTGGTCATAATGCTTACAGGATTCAAAAGTTGAAGCAAGAGTTGAGTAACTCTTTTTCTATGAAAGACTTAGGACCAGCAAAGCAGATTCTTGGCATGCAGATTGTTCGTGATAGAAAGGCCAAGAAGTTGTGGTTATCACAAGAGAAGTACATTCAGAAAGTACTTTGAAGGTTTAACATGGACAAGGCTAAGGTTGTCAGTACACCTTTAGCTATGCACTTCAAGTTGAGCACGAAGCAGTGTCCTTCCAGTGGTGATGAGAAGGAAGATATGAAGAAAGTTCCTTATGCTTAAGCTATTGGTAGTTTGATGTATGCAATAGTTTGCACAAGACCGGATATTGCTCACGCTGTTGGTGTTATTAGTGGTTTTTTTTTCTAATTTGGTAAGAGAACATTGGAATGCTGTGAAGTGGATTATGAGATATCTTTGTGTCACTTCTAGTCTGAGTTTGTGTTTTGGTACAAAGAAACTTATTCTTTGTGGTTATACTGATTAAGATATGGCCGCTGATGTTGATACTCGCAAGTCTACTTCAGGGTATTAGTTACTTTTGCAGGGGGAGTTGTGTCTTGGCAATCTAGGTTGCAAAAATATGTTGCTCTAACTACTACAGAAGCTGAGCTTATTGTTGCCATTGAAGCTTATAAAGAATTTCTTTGGATGGAGAGATTCTTGGGGGAACTTGGTTGTGCTCAAGAGAGGTATGTGCTTCATTGCGACAGTCAAAGTGCCATATATCCTGGCAAGAATTCTACATTTCATGGTCGGTCTAAACACATTGATGTGAGATACCATTGGATTCGGGATGTGTTGGATTCTAAGTTGCTTGAACTTGAGAAGATTCATATGGATGATAATGGTTCCAAAACGATGACTAAATCTTTGCCAAGAGGGAAGTTTGAAGATTGTTGCATGATCGCCGGGATGACGGTCTCCTCCACATAGTTAGGAGGGGGAGAATTGTTGGGTTATTGGGTCTTTTTCCCTTTCTATATGGATAAATGAAGTCCAATTTGGACCAACCCACTTTTTCCCATAGTCCCATTACCATGGGGAATATATATTGATCTTTTTAGGTCTTATTCACCAACACAAAAAGAGAGTTTTCAGCATCCAAAGAGAGACAATCAAAATTGATTTTTGCACCTAAATTCCAGCCACAACGGTCAACTTCAAATTGCGATTCCCGCTTCTTTTCTTGTCTGATTGAGCTTATTTTTGGACTTCTTGATCCTCTCATATTAATATTTGATTAGGAACTGAAGGATCTTGATTTGGTGGCCTGTAGATCCTATTCTTTATTTTTGAATAGTAGCTGCATTTTTGGTGCTTTCACTCCTTTATTTCTCTAGTATTTGGTGTTGTGGTTTATGTATTGTTTATTGTTTTTTGACACTTGTTTTGTATACATTTTGGAGAACAATATTGTAACTATTTGGTGATTATAGTGGAGGTTTGGTCCCGTGGTTTTTTACTCTTCACACCGAAGGGTTTTCCACGTAAATTTGGTGTCTTGTGTGATTGACTTTATTCTTGCCCTATCGTATTTGTGTGGTAATTAATTTTCTTCCATATTACTTTATTTTTCTTGTCTCCTCTTAGTTCAAATTGGAAGGGAAAGTTTAGACTTAGGTATTCTTCTGCTGCTACCCTGTCGGACTTTTTCATATTGCCCCCTGTCTTTCCCAACATCACTCATCTCCAATGTAAAGGAATCGGGTTGTTCCTCTCCACTGTTGCCATGGCAATTGCAGATCTTATTGAAATCAAGAACAAAAAAGTAGCTACTGACTTGGGACTACTTGACTCTGCCAAGCCATTACCTATTACGTTCTTTTGGATCACATTTCAGTACTTGTTTCTTGGATCAGATAATCTTTTCACTGTAGCTGGACTACTAGAATTCTATTTCTCAGAAGCATCATTAAGTATGATATCATTGGCAACATCTCTATCTTGGGCTTCTTTAGCAACAGGATACTATCTTAGCACAGTGATAGTATCCATTGTCAATAGTGTCACGAGAAATTCAAAGTACCAATCTTGGCTCTCTGGGCGAAACATGAATCACTTCCATTTGGAGAGATTCTACTGGCTAATATGCATACTCAGTGCATTGAATTTCATACACTATTTGTATTGGGCTAGAACGTATAAGTACAAATCTGTAACCTCAAAGTAAAGAAAGTGGCAGTGGATGTATAAAGATCAAACTATTGTAGCCTTCTACTATAAATATGTCTCACTACTGGAAATTACCCCTATGACAACAAACTTTTTGGCGACGCTTAACAAAGCATTGAAATAGGTGGTTTATTGCAACGCTTTTAAGTGTTGCCATAAATAATTGTTCTATTAGGTCTAATTTAATACTATAACCATCGCATTTGATATTAAGCGTTGCAATAGATAAATAAATATGCTATAGCAACACTTATTTTTTTCCCTCCATTTTCACAAAATATTTTACTAAATCCGCCATAACAAAAATATTTTAATTAAACTTTTCTCTAAATCTTAAGCTTAAACTATTCCTAAATCCCTAAAACACTTCGTTATCACAAACTTCTTTTGCACAAACACTTTATCTAAATCGTTGTCACAAACTTCTTCTGCAAATCGTTATCACAAACGCTTTCTCTAAATCGTTGTCACAAACTTCTTCTACAAATCGTTATCACAAACTTCTTCGGAGGGCTTTCATCGAGGATTACCCTAATTGCTAAAGGTTCTGTGGAAGGAGATCCGCGTAACGCTATGGGAGATCATCCGGCGATGAATTTTGAAGATTTTGGTGTAACACTGTGGGATTTTTGGGGATTTTGTTGTAGCTATAACTAAACGACGCTTATTGTATCAGTAAGTCTCACCCTATTCCTTTTTTTTCTTTCAAAAGAGCCCGTGGTAGTTGGTTGAATTAGATGTTACTGATTTTGGGGGATTTTGCTATAGATGTTACTGATTTTTGGGGATTTTTCTGTAGCTTTAATTCTTTTTTGTGCTTGAAGAGATCGTTGACTTCTGATTCAGGCGGCGGTGAGTCACAGACGAGTGATCCTAATAGCCCTAATTTTACATATGATATGTTAAAACTTTTTATTGAAAAAATTGATTTTTTTTCTTATGAATGCAATGCCCACTTGGATGTTGATTCTAAGACTTGCTAAATCAAGATGATAAGTGAAATGTGATTAAAAATGAAGAGAAGTTTTTGGGTGATTATACAATTTGATTCTTTTGCTGCAGTCTGGGTGAGCATTAGGATGATATAACTCAAAGGCTTTGAAATGCCTGTAATTTGTGCAGTGGTGCTAGAATCATTATCATAGCCTAGTAGATTTAGCAGTCAAATTACTGTATTTGAACTCCGAGGCCCGAGGGTGAAATAATATTGTTGTGTTGGTTTTTTTATTGCTTCTGGTGTATGATTCCCATTTTATGGAGCTGAAAATCATTATTATTAGTTTGAGAGCATATAACTATTAGAATTTGGAATTGCAATCCGAAGAAAAGTTATGTTTCTGGATAAGATTTTTCACTTCGGGAGAATTTTTCTATTTGGAAGAGAACATTTCATAAAATAAGACGCATTGAACTAATATTTGTAAATGATCATGGAGAAGCCAAGGGAACTATCTGTCCGATTACTCTATGGTAGATGGCAACTCGAGTATAAGGTATAGAACTTGATTGAATGATATACTATTCCTTATGCAAATGAATCAGATTTTGGGGTGATCATCTTTTGTATCAACCATAATTTTGTGATGTTCTACTTTAACTGTGTTTATCATTCAATTCTTAGAGCCATAATTTGTAAAAAGTACTGGTTAAGCAGCCACAGTTCACATTGTATATGAACGTGGAAATGTCGCATATCTATGAATTATGTGATTGTATCTGATGTTAAGCTTTTCTTTGAGAAATTTTGCTAGTTTTATGTTATGTTATGTCTTCTTCTATTTGATTTTTGTGATAAAGTTGAGTCTTTTGGAACTATGATTGTGCTTGATATTTCTTCGACTTCTCTGGTTTATGTGGTTGTATGAAACTATGTTAACAACAGAAAGCATTGTTCGGTAGATAATGTAAAAAAGTTTTTGATTATCACTGCTTTATGTCGCTTGAAATTGGTATGGTCGATAATGTAAAAGAGGTTTTGATTATCATTGCTTTGACTTCTCTGCTTTATGTTGCTCAGAATCGCACAATCTAAAAATGTTGTTGTATTTGTGTTGGATCCTCCAAAAATATACTACTACTTTTGTTACATTTTTTAGATGTCCAAGAAAAATAGGTTAGAGATGTCCAACAGTACATGAAAAGTTAATCGAGTCAGGTTTTCTAAACTGAAACAGATCATACAAGTTGAGGGGAGGTACTATATTTATTAGAATATTAAGGTTAAATCTGTATATGTCATGGTGGTAGGATTTTATTACACTTTTTGCTGGTATATGAGTGCTTGGAATATCTGGTACATAAATGGTGAACATGAATAGTTCTTGTTGATGGTAATTTGGTATGGAAACTGATATGGAACTTGGCCATATAGGTCTGGTATTTCATGACTGTCCATCTAAATATGTCCTATCTACGATCAAAAATCTGTGAGATCAGGAACTAAAAAAGTTACCACTCACTTTTCTGAGCTTAAGAGACGACGATATTACTATCCTTTGTTGGTATACATTTGTGTTTCTCTTTAATTATGTTGATTTATATCTGGAATCCTTGACTAGACAAGGACTTATATTGAAACCCCTTAGTCCTGCTAAGACTCACTTTATGGGGTAATTTTATTCAGGTAGGTATTGGACTACTCGCACTCCAACAACTTCGTGGAGTTTATGGTGTTTTATTCTATTCCAGTAATATTTTCAAATCTGCTGGTTAGTTCAGTTCCTTGATTATCTGTACATATGCATACTAGGATCATCAAATGATTTGATACTGGCAGTTAAAAATATAATTCTGCCATTCTTTTTGTTCTTCACTGTAGTTGGTACTTGGCAGAAATAGATAGGAAAGTAACCCTGGATAACAAAAATGGGAGAAAGAATTCCATGTTTTTGCATGAAGTGTATGAAAGTATGTACAATGATTCTCTTTATCTGCATCCTAGATAACACCCTGCAATAGAATGGAGATGAGGAAGACTTCATTTTTGGGGAGGTGGGAGAGCTCAAATGAATTTTTTTGAAGTTTTGAACTATTAACTTACATATAAAAAAGAGACTATTAAGAGAAGTGTTAAAGCTATTAAACGTAAAGAAACCCTAAATCAATTGATAAAATCAAGCCCACCTTTCAAAGTTACTCTTGAGTCTTGAAAGCAAAAACACTAAGTTGATGTAAGACGATGAGCAGTTTCTTTTTAAGCTTTTTTGAATATTTTTTTTACTTGATTATAGTTTTTTTTTGGATTGATTGCTTGTGGGTTCTAGTTACGCTACTTGGTTTCATTGATATTGTTATTGTTGGTTCACATTTTTTAAGAGTCTAAGCAACCTAGGTAAGAGATATCGTTAAGTTTGCAATCTCAAAAACCTAACAATTTTGTTCTTCTAGTCGGTGAAGTGTTCTTAGTACGGATTGCTTATGTTTGTTAAACTTGTTAAAATTTTTGTGCAAGTTTCTTGTCTTCCTATTTCACGTAGTTTACAATGTTCATATTTTAGCTTAGCATGAATCATAATTTTGGTGATTTTGATGTGTTATATATGTAGAATCTTAATGGATAGTGAAGATAAAAGTTGGATGAATTATTTAATATGGTCTGATGAGTTCGAGTGTGGAGTGAAATATTTTCTTGAAAAGGCATTTGAGCGAGCTGCTCAAGGAAATGAGATATTATGTCCTTGTAGAGACTGCAAGAATCAACATTGGTGTTATAGAGATGTGGTGGAGGATCACTTTCTTTCTAGTGTGTTTCTTCCTAGTTACACCAAATGGACTTTCCATGGAGAAAGCGCTTCCTCGAGAAAGATATATCATCCAATCAATGATGATGAAGGTTCTAGTATGCGTGATGATATTTATGGACTACTTCACGATACGTTTAGAAATTTAGATGTTGAATCGAGGCATGGAGAAGGAGTTAGAGAGCGTTTACCTGAAGATGCAACTAATTTTTTTAAATTATTGGAGGAAGGAAAACAACAATTATATTTGGGGTGTCAGAATTTTAGTAAGTTGAGTTTCACTATTCGGTTGTTATTGTTTAAATCACTGCATGGGTTGATTAATGCAACATTTGATCTCTTAGTGTTGATAAAAGAGTCCTTTCCCATTGCTCAGATACCACAGTCTTTCAATAAGGCCAGAAATGTGATAAAAGATTTGGGTCTTGATTATGACAAAATACATGCATGCCCTAATGATTGCATGTTATTTTGGAAGGACAATGAGAAATCTAAGATCTTCTCTATATGTGGGACTTCTAGATGGAAGAGTGTTGGTGATTCCTCAACCAATGCAAGATCCAAAATTCTTGCAAAGGTTTTAAGATACTTTCCCTTAAAGCCTAGGCTTCAGAGGATGTTCATGTGTCCTGAAATAGCTGTTGCAATGAAATGGCATGCTAATGAACGACCGAATGACGAAAATCTAAGGCATCTCGCTGATGGCCAAGCATGGAAGGATTTTGATCATTTGTATCCAGACTTTTCTAGAGATCCTTGTAATGTTAGGTTAGGTCTCTCGAGTTATGGTTTCAATCCATTTAGAACCATGAGTATTTCTCATAGCATATGGCCTGTTATGCTGATGAACTATAATTTATCACCATGGATTTGCATGAAGCTGGAGTATCTTATGTTGTCAATGATAATTCCAGACCCATCTTCTCTTAGAAATGATATTGATGTGTATTTGCAACCACTACTTGATGAATTAAATGAACTATGAGAATCAGGAATAAATACATATGATGCTAAAACCAAACAAACATTCAAAATGCGTGCAACCTTAATATGGACAGTTAGTAATTTTCCAGCATTAGCAATGCTTTCAGGATGGAGCACTAAGGGAAAATTGGCATACCCTACTTGCAATCATAACACATGCTCTCAATATCTCAAACATAGTCGAAAAATGTGTTATTTGGGACATCAAAGATTTTTTCCACTTGATCATCCACTGCAAAAAGATAGGAAGTCATTTGATGGTAATGAGGAACATAGACCCGCACCCATTCCTTTGTCGGGTATAGAAGTGCTTGAAGAGTTGCGTGAATTCAACAATGTTTTTGGGAAGGGCAAAAAGAAAAGGTCTCAAGATAATAAGGGTCCTTGGAAGAAAAGATCTATTTTATTTTGAATTGTCATATTGGCCGGATAATAAATTGAGTCACAATCTTGATTGAATACACATAGAAAAGAATATATGTAATAGTTTGCTTGGAACTTTATTGGAGATAGATAGAAAGTCAAAGGATCATGTAAATTCTCGATATGAAGTACAAGAAATGAGAATACGGGAGGAGCTACAACCGGTAGAAGATAGTAATGGAAATGTAAGTTTGGCTCAATCTTCATTCTCCATGAATCCGAAACAGAAAAAATTATTTTGCAGTGTCTTGAAAAATGTCAAAGTACCTAAAGGGTGTGCTTCAAATATATCAGATCGCGTGCATATGAAAGAGATGAAGATATCAGGGTACAAGAGTCATGATGCTTATTTTATAATACATCACTTGCTACAGGTTGCTGTTAGAAAAGTGCTACCTAAGAATGTTGCATTAACGTTGATTAGGTTGTGCAATTTTTTTAGAGCCATATGTAGTAAGGAAATTAGGCCGAGAGATCTTAAAAACTGGAGTCTGAAATTGGTGAAATTACATCGAACCTTGAAATGATTTTTCATCCAGCATTTTTTGATATAATGCTACATTTGACTGTTCATTTAGTAAATGAAATTAAGCTTGGGGGCCTATTCATCTTCGCTGGATGTATTCCATTGAGAGGGCCCTATGTAACCTTATGGGGCTCGTTCGTAATAGATCATGTCCAGAAGCATCAATAGCAGAAGGTTATGTGGTTGAAGAGTGCTTGACTTTGTGTTCAAAATACCTACATGATGGTGTGAAGACACGATTTAGTAGGTACCAAAATGAAGATGAGGAACCCATTCTAAATTTGTCCCCTATATTCCCTAAGAATGGTCATCCAATTGGAAGTGAGAGAAAAAAAGATTGCACCTTTTTTATGGATGCAAAGTTACGTTATGAAGCACATAGATATGTCCTTTTTAACACAGAAGATGAAGAGGTGGAAAAGTTCATCGAGTAAGATATTTACATATTAAACTTAATTTATGTGTTTATGATAAAGTACATAAACATCTATTTATAACGACGAGTAATCATATTTTCAATATTCTTGATTGCAGGGAACATAAAAATTCATTGAGTAATCATACTAGATCCAATGCATGGGCAAGAGCAAGGAATCATAGTCAGAAATTCAATAGTTGGTTTGAAGAGAAAGTTAAAAATATTGAAGTATCCCATCATTTAAAGTGGCTATCTAAGGGGCCTAACACGGTGGCCAAGAGATATAGCGCATATTTCATCAATGGATATTGATTTCATACAAAAGATTGACATGCCCCACGTAAGACTCAGAATAGTGGAGTGACTTTATCAGCAACAACTGATAGTTTTGCTAGTGCTAGGGACCAAAATCCCATAGATGGAGTAGTGGTTTATTATGGAGTCATTTGAGATATCATTGAGATTAATTACTATGGTTGTTTTAGTGTTGTATTATTTAGATGTGATTGGCATCAGAATGAAGTAGATGAGTATGGGTTAACTCAGGTATACTTCAACAAGTTATGCAGTCAAGATGATCCTTTTGTGTTGGCATCACAAGTTTATCAAGTTTTTTATGTTGCAGATCCAATTGAGAAAGGTGTTTATTATGCAAGGAATAAAGTCCTTGTTGATTTGTATGATCTAGAGGAAGAGAATTGCCCTAATATAGGAGAAACATTTTAGAAGGAGCCTAATGTTTACATTGGTCCCTCAACTAGATTGGATGGGGGTGACTTTAGATGGACAAGAGAAGATGGAGCCGTTATTGTTGTTGATATTCCATCTACTGAAGAATGTTTAGAAGATATAGTTGTGGAAACATCAGAAGACGAGGATGAGTTTGACGATACTGATTGGGATTAGATGAAGGCAGATGATTAGACAAGAAAGTTCTTTTAAATATATGCTCATCATTGTTTAATTTTTTTTGTGCGAGTGTTAAATTTTTTTTTTGTACATATTTTATATCCATGCTTGTTTAGAAAGTTGATCACTTTAATTCTCAATATAAAGAGAACATTACGTCTCAGTATTTGCTCTTTCATTTCTTTCACAGGATTCAATTGACTATGCAATAGTAGGAACTTCTTCTAAGTAGTTGGTAGTCATTCTTTCAAGATATCCATTTCAGGTATGTTAGGGGTGTGATAAGGTTGTTTTAAATTTATTAAGAACAAACACTGAGCTTTGGTTTTTATTGTGTTACAACTGTATAGTTTTAAGTAGTGGTGATGATCTTTGGTTATTTGTGCTGAAGGAAGCTACATCAACTACCAACATCAGGTAAGAAGCATTAAGTGGAGTATATCTATGGAGCTATTATACACTTGTCATTTTTGTTCTATTACGGCTCCTTATTAATGTTTCTACTGCTTTTCATGCTTTCATGCGATAATTTCCTTCTCTTTTTTACCACCGGCCTCTCTTGTATGAGTGTATCAATCAAGATATCATTATGAGTAATACCTTAATGAATGTTTTTGAGGATAAAAAAAGCATAACTGATAAACAATGATCAGTTGAAATCATGAGAGAGTGGTATCTGTAACTAGGTAATCTTTAGGAGAAAAGGCTAAAATTTTATGATAATAACTACTGTGGCTGATATGCAGTTGTTTAATCCACATCTATGAAAAATTTTATGATAATAACGATTGACGATTGTGACTTTTTGGTTTCTTACCTTATTTTGCAGTCAACTCTTTGATGAACACTAAATCTCTTCTAACCAATATTTCATTCATTAAATTCAATTTGATCAGTCATGATTGCTGGTAGAATGCATGTCAAAAGGATTTAATTGGCATATTTTAGATAGTAGTCGAGATGATAGCTAAAGATTATTATATCATAACATAGGCAAGAACACTATATGCATAGTGATTAATTAATTGATTTAGATGAGCTTCTGTAGTATTTATTTACTGATTTTCATCTCAACTTGTTTTGTTTATTTTAGTCAGCTTTATGCTTGCTTTTTGACCATTCCACTAAAGTGGACTAAAGATACTGCTGAGAAGGAAAATGAAAAACCAGTCTAGTCTTTGCAAGACAATTCTTCTACCTCTGTTTCTGACTTGGCTTCGTTATCAAATTTGCTACTGAATTGAATTGTACATTTCTTCTTCGCTGAAGTTTGTATATTCTGTGACCTTGGGATCAACATTTATCCAACTCTGGCAGTATATCCCATTAAGTTTGGTCTTAAGATTTCTTTAGAATTCTGATTTGCTTTGCTGCTATTGCAAGATTGTTTAGAGGCATTTAATTCACCTAAGTCTTACTTGTGATGTCTGAGATATCTTGGCTTCTTGTCATGTATTGCTTTCGTCCCACTCACTTGATTGTCCTGTTTCAGTTTGAGTTGATTACTGAAAGAACAGTCGAAAGTGTGTGATTTTTAAGAATGAGATCGTGTGTGTGAGAGACACCGAATTTGTTTATATGCATACCTTACTACTCAAATTTTATCTTATCTCTGGCCTTTTGAACAGAACATGAAGACATTTACTTTATTAAAGAGAGTTAACTCCTATCAAAACTCCCCATGCACGACTAGAATTACTACTTTATCCATCAGTATTTAGTTTAAGATGGACTGAGTTAGATCTTATCCATCGTACAGTTTGGGTCTATATAACTATTTAATTCTACCTTTTTAGTCCATGAATTTGACAACTTGGGAAATCAACTTTGTATGAATATGTCCATCATCCAGCATATCCCTATTGAATAATAGATCTCATGTTATTTTAATTACTCCATATACAAAACACTAGTGGTAGCAGAATTTTACTGAGGGACTAAATTTTTTTTTATCTCTCATCATTATATCCTATGAGGTGTTCTTACATTGTTGCTGGCTTTGTGATTATCTTATGAAGAGAAGGAAGAATAAAAATGGTCATGTCTTAGCAAATAGAGAATCTGCTTGGTAGACAGGTATGCTGGCAGACATTTAGTGAAATATCTTTCCCTCAGGGCATGACTGTCGTTTTTAGCAAAAATAATTAGCTCTTTGTGGGTTGCTTATAACTAGTTGAATTCAACAATCTCAAGATTATCTTATTTATCTTCATCTTAAGCCTGTCAAAGTGGCGATAAACACTATATAATATTCTATATGATTTAAGAGGTAAAGAAAAAAAAAGATGTGTAGCAGCTAAAGAGGTTGACATTACATTTTTGCTCTTGATCTTATAGAGACTTAAAAATCATGAATCAACAAGGGTGTTTGAGAAATCATCAAAAATCTAAAAACTTTCTTTTAGCTGGATTACTAGAAGCTCTACAAAACAAACAAATACTAGAACAGAAAAATAAGAAGAAGAACACAGGCTACATAAATGCAAAGTAAAAGAATCAAAAGCAGAAGGAAAAGGAGAAGTCAATCAATGTTCCACCTATATCTCAAGTACCAGAACAAGTGCAACAGGTTCCATCTATACCTCAAGTATCAGAACAAGTGCAACAGGTGTCTCCGGATTCCACCTTTCTTGCAGCACCAGTAGAGGAGCAAGTGGGACAAGAATTACCAGACTCCACCATTCGTGCATCACAACCCACAGTTGAACGAGTGCAGCAATATCAGTCACAACATCCTAGTTTAAAAGAAAATGAACAATTCGAAGAAGGCAAGTATATATATATATATATATATATTAGTTCATACTATTTCAAAAATTGTCAGCATTTCAGTAATTTTGTTGTTAATATTATTGTTGGCCCTTCAACTAATAAAAGAAAAAGAGGTGCTACACAAATACAAGTAGTACATGGACGAACTGACCGCCAATTGATAGTGCTAAATGAGTTGAACTAGCCTATTGGTCCAACTAAAACAGTAGTCACTGAATTTTCCAGATTTCTTGGCACATTGGCAAGGAATGGGACATTTTATCCTCTTAATCTCAGTTGGACAAAGTTGAAGACACACAATGATATGTGGAGCTATATTCAGGTTCTAAGTTCTCAATATTTTGATTTCTACTTGAATGTTTTTCACAGTTTTTACACTAACCCAATTCAACCAAATTATAGGAGAAATATGACATTCCCAACAATGGAAAAAATTAGGCTATGAGATCAATTAATGTTGCGTTTAGAGGTCATAAGTCCAGACTCAAGAACCGTCACTTTTATGCCTATACCAATGATGAAATTCGAAGGGCAAAAAAGGCCTATCTCTATTCCAAAACCTGTATTTAAGGATCTCCTTAAGCATTGGCATTCTGAAGAAACTGAGGTATAATATCAATATGGACAACTGTTATATTATTATTAGCATGCATTTATTATTGAATTCATCACACTTGATCTTCCTTTTTACATTATTCTTTCTATCGATATAAGGCATCAAATTCTGTGTGTTTAAACCTTCACTACCTCAATCTTTATATTAAAAACTCATAAATATTGACTTGCAGGATACTTCCAAGACTAACAAACAAAACAGGAAAAAGTTTAAGTATCCGCACACTATGGAAAAAATAAGTTTTGCTTTAATCCGCAAGGTTCAGTGTTTTCTCATATTTTTACTATGAACTTGTTGCGTTTACTTGATAATATTGTAATGCTGACTTGCATGAAACTAAAAAAAAAAGAAGGAAAATGAAGGTGCTTTGTCGAATAAGGAATTCTTTGTGGCTACTAGAAGAAGAAAACCTGATCGAGCATATAAGGACACATCTGAAGAGATTACAAGCAAAATAGTATGAAATTTTCTATTTCAAAATTGATCAAGATCATTATTTTCTTAAATATTGAATAAACTAAATTTACTTGCTCTTGAATTCAATGTGTAGGTTGAAATGGAGAGAGTAGAGACTCAAGAAAGTGAAGATGGTACTCAATCAACTGATGCATTCACCACAGTTATGGGGCCTGATCATCCTGGTTGAGTAAGACTACTCGGACGCGGTGTTACCAAGACTCTTTTGAAACAGAAAGTAAGTGATTCTGGACCCTCTTTAAAACCTGATGAACTGGTGGAGAAGAGGTTGGATGAACTAGAAGAGAGGATGCAACAAAGAATGAATTCTCAAAGAGATGTCATTGAGCGTGAAGTTACAATGAACATCATTGCACAACTTTAGTGTCTAAATCCAGGATTAACACTTGATCCTAATATGCTAGGATTCAATATTCATTCGTCAGGAGAAGCCCTTGCTAATCAACTAATAAACCGTCCATCTGTTGGTAGTAACAATCAAGGTCAGTTTATATTTCTTGATCTGTTGGTAGTAACTATCTGTTGGTAGAACTTCTCTTGCTTTTGATGTGCGCCTGCTGCTAATTAGATGGTGATAGTTTGGTATTGTGGCATTGTATTCTGAGATTGACTACCTCAACAAGTCATTTGAGATTAGAGTGAGCATGTCACCTTTTTTGTCTAGGGTACTTGCCAATAGTTTTGAGCATTGATGCAACTCCTGTACCTGCTACACTTCAACTTAATTCCGTCCCTTTACTTCTCTCTTTTCTCTTCAACTCCCATCTTGATTTCGTCCCTATCGAGCCCGACAAATGGACCCACCTGTCTTTTTCCGCTCACATGACTTCCGATGGAAAAATCTTTGCACGTGCGCAGGATGATAAGTGTATAAACATGCAATATTTGGAAGCAATCAAGACAATTTAAAACTTTGATCCAGATTTTGTACCTTGGAGAAATGTTCATATTATGTATGTGCCTGATGAAGAGGTTAGTGGATCTGATGGGATGAAGAAGTTTGTGGATTTGAAAGAATTTGAAGAGTTAAATATTGGGTTTATGATGGATGGACAGGCTTCGACTAATGATGAGTTTAAGAGTGTTCTATGCTGATAGGACACCTTGGTATATGGTGATTAAGGTTGTTGGAACGCCTGGACATGGCTCTAAATTGGAACGCCTGGACATGGCTCAAAATTGTATGATAATACTGCTATGGAGAATTTGATGAAGAGTATTGAAGTTATTACAAAGTTTAGGGAGTCTAAGTTTGATATAGTTAAGGCTGGACTGGCTACTAATTCTGAGGTCATTTCGGTGAACCCAGTGTTTCTCAAGGCTAGAACTCCTTCCCCAACTTTGAGTTTTCACTCACTTTTTTAAGTTTGAGTATTTCTCTTCTAGGAGTAGTTGATTCTGCTGAAGGGAGATGTAACAAACTAACTATTGTATTGATCAATGCAAGCAACTAATAATCAGATTATCTACTTATTTTGTTGTGGAATAGTCCTTTTTATGTTGTCATTTAAGTGCTAATTTATATTATTTGTTCTCTTTTTATAGGTGTTCAAAATGAAGAAAATGACGAAGACATTGATCTTACTTGAGAAGATTTTTGAGTTGTGGATAAATTCTCTAATATCAATAGTTTTGTGTTGAATTTTTTGAAACTTATCGCCACTTGAACTTGCTAGCAAGTAAAAACTTAACTAATCATTTGGACTTGTTTAAATTACTAGCTTGTTGCATATTTTGAATTATGAGATTATTAATGAATGATTTTGTTTTGTGATGTGTATATATTGTGTTATAATTTATTATGTATGTAGATAAAAATTTATATTAATACGACTATTTATATAAATCGTTTCAATTTAATGACATGTGGCAATTGCAACGGTTCAATGTCGTTGCAATAGAATCTATTGCAACGGTTACGAACCGTTGCACTAGATGAAAATAGGCGTTCCAATAGGTAATGAAATAGTTGTAATAGGTAGTCAAAAGTGTTGCAATAGAATAATAAAAGTGTCGCAATAGATGTTATTGCAATGGTTACTAACCGTTGCAATAGCATCTATTGCGATGGTTCGTAACCGCTGCAATAGATAAAAATAGACGTCTCAATAAGTCAAAAAATAACCGTTGCAATAGATCTATCTATGGCGACAGTTAACAAAAACCGTCGCCATAGCTCGACCTATGGCGGCGGTTTAGACAACCGTTGCCATAGACCTATCGCAACGCCCACCTATGGGACGCTTGCCAAACCATTGTGATAGGTCTATGGCAACGGTTTTTTAGCCTATTGCAACGGTTTTGCAACCGTCACCATAGACCTAATTTATGGTAGTGTCTGATGAATTGGTGGACGTTGTCCACACAACAGGGCCAGAAAAGAGGGAATATCTATCCGGTTTCGATCAATTGATAGAGTCTCCAGTCACTTCACGAGTTGTATTCACAGCCTTTTGTTATGTCACGTCTTCAAATCACATCTTCAAATAACAAGCTTAATTAGGTTATCAAAATGCTAGGATGAATCACTGTTGAGCAAATGTCCTGCTATGCATATATGTTTTTTGGCAAGATCTATTTGTTTGATGATGGGCTGCTGGGTCATAATTCTGATAACTATAGATAGGTGCAAATAAGAAGACATGAGAGGCTGATTCATAATTTGAAGTTTATAGATTACGCAAAAGCTATTATGGATACACTAAGATCAATTTCTACCGGTGGGCATTGCCCGTGCTGAAAGATATGTTTTTGTAACCACAATATAACCTGCCTGAATGGAAATTTATACCCCTCATTTACTTTCTTCATCCTTGTCAATTTTCTGTTATCCAAAATTCTACTGGCCTTACTACTATACTATATAGTGTATATACTTTTTTGCTCACCAAGAGTACCATCCTTTTCATAAAAATATTAGAATAGCCCCCAAAAATAAGAGTTCAGCCCACTGAATGAAAATTATAATTGACTGGCACTCTACACAATCATTGTATATATATTTCCAATTACTCAATTTTTTTTTTTATTTCAAATGCGAACCAAAAAATATGACGCACCTAGTAAAAAATCACATATTCTAAACTCAATGTCAATAGAGAGCAAAAAATAAAAAGGAAAATTGCTACAGTGGTCACTGCATCCTCACCCAAACACAATGACCAGGAACACCTTGATGAACCACAAACACCATATAATATCCTGGAGGTGCAAGATTCCGTGATGGAGGTGCAAACACCGTAACTTTGTAATCAAACCAACTGAGCCATTCCACTCCCACAATGTCCAAAACCAACAGTCTCTGGTTCATCGCAAATGAGTGTGTTGTAAATGAGGGTGCAATCATGCTTACTATGAACCCTGCATCAGGATGGCGAAACGCTAGCGAGAACGTGATGGAAAATTGCTGACCGTACGATAGGATTCCCCCCTGGTCGACGGCTTGGATTAAAGGGGTGTTATGAGCGTATTCTGTCGCCAAATAGGGTGGCGAAAATGCTTCTAGGCTCAACTCTGTGGGGTACATTACTTCTGTAAAGTTGTACGTTGAATGTGGATTACTTCCACCCACTAGTATCCTGCCATCTGGTAGTAGAGTAGCTGATGAGTGGTACATTCTTGGTATTGTACTAGGGTTGAGCACGGTGAATCTTTTAGTCGGGTCGGGTTCGTCTGGCCTGTAAAGAATCGGGTTTAGTACCGGGTCAACAGCATTCTCCCATCCAGCTGCTCCATTTGCCGCTCCATTTAGTATGATCACATCTCCTGTGGGTAATAACAACATATCGGGCATGATCCGACCCAACGGCATTTCCTCCATGACCCATTGAGGATCCGGATCTGTCAGCTTCATACGCCCACATGTATTTGAAGCCCGCCAAAACTCGCCCTCCTGTGCTTTAACATACGCGCCGCCCCACGCGCCGCCGCATATCAACACCTCCACCACCGGATTCTGATCAACTGAATGTAAACGTAACGGTAGCATCACTGAAGACCCAGTAGACGGATAACTCCTCTTCTCGCCGGGAATCATCGGAAATTCCTTGATAATCTTGTTATTCACATAATCCAATACTATGGACCGTTGATTGGAAAAAATGTAGAGATTCCCGTCGGGTAAAATGTACAAGAATGGATAAAGATTATTCTCCTCGTCGGGGTCAGTAGTTTCCATCAAGAACGGAAGGTCAAAAACACCACCATTATCATTCTCATTCTTGGGAAAAAACTCATAGCTAAAAGCTTTTCTTCCTCCTACAATAATCACACGTCCATCAGGAAGTATATGATCAGAAGCGTACCATCTCTGAACCGTTAAATTCTGTGGTAATTCAGTCCAATCACAATCATCATCACACGGTGAAAACAATCGTATTTTTCGGTCGCCGGCATGGTATCCACCGGTTTGTATTAGTGTACCGTCAGAATTGAGGGCGCCAGAGGAACACCAAACGTCAGTTTGAACCATGAGAGGGCGGTAAGTGTTCGATGGAATGTCGTAGATAATAGAATGAGCAGAGCAATCGACGTCAAGAACTTCGTCGTCGTAGCGGCATTTGCCTTCGGGAAGTGAGAGATTAGAAGCTCCGAAATCGGTTCTGTCGAAGATGACAACTTTATTGTTGTGGAGAAGCTGCATGTGCATGGCGGAAACACCAATTGAATGATGTAAAAGGACCCATTCACCATTTACATTTGGTGGGAAAAAAGATGGAAGAAATGTACTGGGGATATTATTAAGCTGTGTATTTCGGCGGTGATGATGGCGCTGCTTTTGGCGGCTGTGTTGACGATGGCGGTGGGAAGATGACAATGATGATGATGGAGGTGGGAAAAGGGAGAAAAGAATCAAGATTGTGAAGAGGAATGAAAAAGATTGAATCTTGATCAATCCCATTGAATAATTTGGTTTAGAATTTGTGATCGAATTGTGCAAGAAATATAACAAACCAAGAAAGGCAGGCAGAGTTGCCAGTAGTGTTCATCAGCAGTTGTTTCGCTGATTAGTTCCAGTTTACTAAATAGATGGAGGAATAGCCGCAAGGAAAATTTAGCATTTTCATTTCTGTTTTTTTCCATAAATATTTACTTTTTCCCTTAAATTGAATATTCCTTAATTATTTGATTTGTTTAGTATATTTAATGTTGTACTATTTGTAACGGCAGAGTAATTGTTTCTATCATACTATTGAGATTGATAATTCAACCATAAGGTGTCTTCGATAAAGTAATCGATTCTCATGAATCTCCCAATATCATCTCCGAATGTCTTTTAAATTTCTTCACACAAGAAAATAGGTTGTAGTATTTTCATTTATTATAGTGCAAATTATGCTTTAACGTAAAATTAAAATATACCCCGATATTATTTGACTACACATCCTAGGATTCCAAAGAAAATAGGGGATGTCAAATTATAAACAATTTAAATATCCTACTTAAAATTGAATTAGTCTTCAATAAAAGATATAATTTCGCCTGCTTAAAAACAATTAAATATCCTACGACAAAATATGTAAATTATTTATTCCATATGCTGAAACGGTTAGTATGAATTGTGAAAACCACCGAAAACCCTTCTATATTACTTCTCTCCGTTAACTTAGGCACCGTTGATATTGTCATAAATGTCATGTAATGCAAATAATTGAAAGAAGCAGGCAAAACAAATTAAATTGGCAATAGTGTCGACGAGTCAACTACGAGGTATTTTAGGGTCTAACTATCGAAATTAAAGCCACGTACAAGCAGCTATTTAAGACATTCCACGTTTATGGCTTTATTTTAGGGTCATTTGTATGATTTGATAGAGAAATTAATATTTGGCTTAACTCATTGATAAATCATTGCACTCGTTTCGAGATTTTACTTGGAACCCTCAAGCTCTGTTTTTCTATTAAATAACTTCAATATTAATAAGACACTCTCTAAAACCCTAGCGAAAACCTAGCACGAAGAAACCCTAGAATTGTCGGCGATGGCCACTTTGGCCGTTGAACAGCCATTGCCCGAGGCTTCTCAACATAGTAACATGAAAACATTAATCCCCAACAAAGGAGATATGAATTATGCTGCCACATTACAACCTACTCAAATAAATCACATATATTTACCTCTAAAACCTCTAACGTACTTGCATGGAGAACCTAGAGTGATATGGGAGGAAGAGTAGATTTCCCAGATGATTGTTAATGAAGAATTGGAGCATGCAGTAGTTGGAAAATTTTCATATGGATGGTCGGATATACAAGAATTGTGTAAACTGACTCCAAAACAATGTGGATGAAAAAAAGATGTTAATATTGGTTTATTATGCAATAGGTATGTGCTTATTCGAGCCTCGAGATTGGAGGATTATGTAAACCTGTTGTCTAAATCAATATTTTACATTCCTCATAAAAATTGAAATTATCCAATGCGTACTTTTAAGTGGGATCCATTATTTGATCCAGAAGAAGAAACATCAATAGTTGTTGCATGGATTTCTTTGCCTGCGTTACCACCTAATTTCTTTGGGAAAGAGATAATTTTTTCATTAGATGCTGCTGTAGGAAAACCGTTACAAGTTGATATGGCAATATGTAACAAAACGAGGCCTAGTTGTGCAAGAGTCAAGGTTGAAGTGGACTTGTTGGGTGATTTTCCAAAATGAATCAACATTGGAATAAAGAAGAAGAATGGAGAAATTGTGACAAAATGAATTCAAATCAAGTAAGATTATTTACCAAAGTATTGCAAAAATTGCAAACTGCAGGGACATAATGAAAAAGAATGCTTTGATTTACATCCTGGGATATATCCAAAGGAGGAAGAAACAGAAAAAATAGACACTGAAGGCAAGATAATAGAAGATAAAAATCCAGAAAAAGGAGCAGGAAAAAAAGATCAAGAGAAGAAAGGGCAGAACGAAGATAATAACTTTCGTGAACAAAGACAAAGAAATAGAGAAAGAAGGGGAAGATATCATCAGAGAGGGGGTGCAACTATGAGATAGAATCAAAAAAACAAAGAGGAAGAAGAAGGAATGACTACTAACAACAAATGTGAGGCTTTGGAAAATGAAAGTGAGAAGGAGAAAGAATAAGAATATGAAACGGGGAATGCAAACATTAATAAAAACATTGACAAAGTTAAAGAAAGCACTAAAGGAGAAGGGTAGAAGAAACGTTTGGAAAATAGAAAAATGATATTGGTAACAAACCAACAAACAACATAATTGACTTGAACAAAGCTTCATCAGAGGGTCCAACCTCAGGGGAATTAGAGGAGGCGGTCAAGGTTACTTTAGAAAGGGAGAATATTTTAGCAAATAATCATAAGAAAAAGTCAATTCCAAATGAAATAGCAGCACAAGGGAGAGCAAAATCTAAAAAAGATACACAGAAGGGTAATACAAGAGAAAAATCAACAGGCAGTGTAGTAGTATTACCCAGAAAGACAGTAGAATCATCAAGTCAAAAGGTTACTTCATAATTGAATTCGTCCCCTGAAGAAGAAGATAGAATGGAAGATGAAGATGGGGAAGGCATTTAGGAAAACATAAGGGAGGTTAGTAAGCAGGGGGATCTCTTTCTTAGGCATGTGAATCAGCTAAATAAAGGAAAAAGGACTAGCAATGCTGGTAATACAAGAACAACAAGGAGTAGCTCAATTAAACCACCACTGGTTAAACACTGATAGACAAACTAATATATTAGAATATTAGATCAATCAACACTCAAAATTCATTTGAGAGGATGACTGATTTAAATAGAAGGAACAAATATGTGTACATAGCCCTTCTAGAACCTTTTCAAGGACCTTAAGAAATAAATGAATGCAAGAAAAAAATTGAAGATGGAATATGCTGCTATAAATATTTCTGACAAAATATGGATTTTTTGGAACAAAGATTGGACAGGAGAGATAATGTATGGCAGTATTTAACAAATTACAATCAAGTTCACCCACAATATAATGCAATAGGTGATTTGTATTACTGCCATGTATGCAAGATATAGTGCTACTGAGAGGTTAGAACTATGGGATGAGTTGGGATTTATAAGTTCAGAAATCAAACTCCCATGGATAGTTGGAGGAGATTTTAATATTATTTTGAATTCAGCAGAAAAATAGGGTGGACTACCAATCACTTATTCTGAAGTTGCTAAATTTTCACAATGTATTAACAACTGTAGTCTAGTCAGTTTAAAGTATGTTGGTAGTGATTACACTTGGTGGAATAGTAGAGTTGAGGATGAATGAATATTTAAGAGGCTTGATAGGATTTTAGGAAATCAGGATTTTATGAATGATTTTCCTTCTTCGAAAGTTCATCACTTAATACGATAGGGATCTAATCATGCTCCAGTACAACTACACTGCAACACTAATCGGGAGAGAGGAGCCAAACATTTTAGATTTTTAAATTTTTGGACTAAACATGAGAAATTCAAAATGGTGGTAAAAAAGGTCTGGGATGAAAAGGTGGAAGGCAATCCTTTTAAAGTAGTCCACGTAAAGATGAAGGCACCACAAAATAAACTAGTTAGATGGAGCAAAGATACTTATGGTAACATCTTTAAAAAGTGTCCATAATGGAAGATTTTGTTAAGATGAAAGAAGTACAACTGGAATTGAATAATTCTAAAGAGAATAGATTGAAGTTAAGAAGTGCAGAAAAAAATTGATACAGTTATATAAAATAAAGAAAGAATATTAGAAACAAAAGTCAAATGGCATGGTTTAAAGATGGTGATAGGAATACTAAATTCTTACACTCATACATCAAAGGAAGGAGAAGAAATATGATAATAAAAAAATAAAAAATATCAAGATGTGGTATTAAAGAAGGCTCAGGAAATTCGTGATGAATCTGTTAGAGTGTTTATAGAATAATTCACTGAACTATGACTAATAGGGGAATATTCCATGATTGATAATTTGCCAAAATTGATTACCGATAAGCAAAGAACTGAGATGGACAACACTTTAACTGTAGATAAAGTAAATGACGCAGTTTTCTCACTCAATAAGGATAGTGTCAGTGGCCCAGATGGTTTTTTAGGTGAATTTTTCCAAAGTTGTTGGGATATAATTGGGAAGGATATTTTCACAGTAATAGTGGCTTTATTTTGTGGGATGGAGCTACCAAGGTACATTACACATACTAACCTAACATTAATTCCTAAGAAGAATAATATTGAAAGAATGACTGATTTGAGGCCAATCAGTTTGAGTTCTTATATCAATAAGATCATTTCAAAGGTTATTCATGCTAGGATTGCGAAGTGTTTACCTGATATTATTTCAAAGAATCAATTTGATTTCATGAAAGGAAGAAGCATAACTAAAAATGTATTGCTTGCATAGAAAATCATCAAAGATATTAACAAAAGAAATAAGCATAATAATTTGGTTGTAAAATTAGATATGGCAAAGGCTTATGATAGAGTGTCATGGTTTTATTTAATAAGAGTTTTACGAAAGATGTGTTTCTCTGAAAGAATGATTGACATGGTGTGGAGATTAATTTCAAACAACTGGTACTCAGTGATAGTAAATAGTAAGATTTTTGGTTTCTTTCATTCTTCTAGAGGGTTGAAACAAGGTGATCTTTTATCACCCACTTTATTTATAATTGCTGCTGAAGCCAGAAGTATGAATAAGATTAATGAAGATGAGAAGTTTATAGGATTTGAAATACCCAAATAGAGTGAAAGGATAAATCATTTGTACTATGCAGATATCACAATCCTTTTTTGTTTGGGTTATAAAAGATCAGTGATAAAGATGATAAGGGTACTATAGGATTATGAGAAAGTATCTAGACAGTTAATCAATCTTTCTAAGAGCTATATATATTTACATGAGAAAGTTCATATAGCAGATAAGCATAAACTGAGAAGATTAACATGCATTGCTATAGGAAATTTCCCATTCACATACTTAGGATTCCCAATTTTCTATGAAAGGCAAAAGAAGATATATTTTTAGAAAATCATAAATAAAATTGCTAAAAGAATTCTGGCTTTGCATGGAAGGATCTAATTTATGGAGGAAGGCATGTATTATTATGTAATGTCTTGCAATCAATGCCAATATATTTGATGTCTGCAATGAAACCTCCGAAAGATGTTATTGATCAAATACATAGGCTAATGACAAGGTTCTTTTAGGGAAAAACAAAAGGTTCAAAAGAGAAGGAATGGGTCGCATGGGATGATGCTATCCAAACACAGAAGGGTGAATTGGCTTTAGATCTTTGCATACAGTTTCTGATGCTTTGTTTGCAAAGTTATGGTGGAATTTCAGAACATCTACACACTCTTTGTGGAGCCACTTTATGTGGAACAAATATTATAAGAAAAAACATCCTGTAATTGCAAAGGGTTTTGGAATTTCACAAGTTTGGAGAAAAATGATACATGTTAGGGAAAAATAGAACACAATATCTTTTGGCAGGAGGTGTCGACTTTTGGTTTGGCAACTGGACTCAGTTAGGTGCTTTATATTTTACGGAAGAAAGAAATAATATTGAGGAGGAGATAGAAGTCAAAGAATTTATAACAAAAGATGATTCCTGGAATGTGGAAAAGCTGAAAGAATATATCTCAGGAGAGTAGATACAACACATAAATGATACCATTAAACCATATAAAAGTGAGAAAGACAGGGACAAATCTTGGTAGATGCGTACTTCAGATGGTAAGTTTAGTGTCAAAGATGCACATGAGGTATTACAGAAAAAAAAGGACCAATGAGGAGTGCAAATTAATATGGAACAAAACTCTGCCTACAAAGTTATGCTTCTTTTTATGGAGAACTTGGAAGGAATTACTAAACTAAGGATTTATATAGCATCAAGGTATTGGTGTTGTGAGGAACCCAAATAGGAAACTATGGCACACTTATTTCTAACAGCTCCCATAGCTACTAAGCTATGAAAGTAATTTGCTGATTTTGCAGGTATTAAAATTGAAGGAGCATAATAACCACATGCGATCAGAATGTGATAGTTTAAAAAAGCACCTACAACATTGCAGCAAGTCTATAGAGTGTTACCAATAATCATTATATGGTTTTTGTGGAAAAAGAGAAATAAATTGAATCATGGAGAGATTCAAAGTTTCAAAAGCATGAACAATCAAGTAATGGCATTCCTCAAATAGGTGATAAAGTTAAAATTTCCATTGGTAAAGGACACAAAGAACAATTAAGCATATTTGGTGACCAAGTTTAAAAGATATAAACCAAAACTGTATTGCTATGCAGTGAAATAGACACTACCCACACATGGGAGGTTAAACTGCACTACAGATGGGGCTTCTAAAGGCAATCCAGGACAAGGAGCATATAGATTTTTTATAAAAGAAGATGATGGAAACTTAGTATATGCTCAAGTAGGTGGGATAGGTATTACTACTAATATTATAGTAGAGATGAAAGTAATATTGGAGATAATAAGATTTTATGCATTGAGGAATTTGAGAGACATGGAAATAAAATCAGATTCTTTGGATTTGGTTAATATTGTAAGAAATATGTGGCAGATCCCATGGGAAATAATTGAAGCAGTGGAAGAAATATGAAACCTGATGTCAACTATAATTGCTACAATCACACACATTTATAGGAATTTGAATACATTTACAGATTATCTAGCTAATCTAGCTACTCAATCAGAACATACAAAAACATTCAATAGCTTTCAGCAATTACCACTAGCAGGAAGGAAGATTCTTATCATGGATAAGATGCAAATTCCTAACTTGAAAATTAGAACAATAAAGATAAAGACATATTTACAAAATGTTTGGCCTACACAACACATGAAAAATAAAGATTCTGAGCAACAAAGACATTTACAGTGAACTAAATCCTTATACAAGGAACAATAGTGCTGCTAAATAAGATAGGCTAATCTATGTTAGCTCACAAAAGGTATCCAAAAACAAAGGGGAAATGCGTCATGTCTGTCGATCGGCCTAGGAGGTCAACATAATCCTATATCAGCAATGGATCCATCATCTTCAGTGCATATCTAACAGAAAAAAAAGGGAAGATTTTAAGCATAGATTCAAAGTGATAAAGAAGAGAAAAAAGGTTACTTATGGATGAACTGCAAACCTTGGATGTTTCCTTCTTCTCCTTTACTCCAGAGACAACCCAACCGCCTGAAACTTGATAGAGTTAGCAAATTGGAGAGGAGCAAAGACAAATCTATAAAAATATTACCTTGATTTTTTGACAGTATTTATTTTGAAAAAGAGACATAACACAAGGATGGAACAATATTGATTACCCACAGAAGAAGTAGAGTCATCTTAGAATTGAGGCAGCAACAACTTGGAAGCATAATAAAGGCGGAGAGGCGTCCGAAGATGAAAATAACAATAATAGAAAATTCTTACATTTTTATAGCTAGGTCAAATAGGAAACTGGGCTTGACCCACAACAATTTTTAGGCTTTGTTTTCTTTTTGACATTAGGCCAGCCCTTTTTGTTTTATTGTTTAATTATTAATAAAATAGATGCAAAGCCACAAAAATTAAATTAAAAAACTTTAATATTAATAAATAAATATCTATTAAATATTTTTCTGACAATTAGTCCAAAAGATTGTGTGTGACCTACACACGGATGACGTGACAAATCGATAAATCAATTGAAGACATGTGGCTTTTTAAATATAAAATAATTATTAAAATGATATATAAAACAAATCCAAACCCCAAATCCCCCCCCCCCTTAAAAAAACAAAAATTCTATTTATACAACCCCCATCCCCATTGCAACCTACCCAAACCAACCCCTTCTCTTTGCCTGAAATCACCATTGCCTTACTATCTTTCCCATTTTTCTTATTATCCTTTCATAGTTTTTTTGTGTAAAATTTTATGTGATAGAAAATTCTTCACCTTTTAAAGAATGAGAAGTTAGGTAAAATAATATTTTTTATATTAATAGCATCACGAAAAAATGAAAGAGCAGTGACAAAGGGTGGATGAGCAACAACAATGCTTAGAGAAGAAAGAAGAATGCTAGCTGTTAATGGTGTGATTAGTGATACTTTGATTCTCGTTGTTGAAATTAAAAATTTTTGTTGATTAAAATTCAATTTATTTGCTGAAATATTTACCCCCGAATCCATTCTTCAATGTTGGATACTGATTTGGGTCATGGGTCACCCATATGAACCAATCCGACCCGATCGATTGAAAGAAAAAAGAGTAAAGAATACTATCAATCAGATAAAAATCTCACACAGTTACTTTTCTAAGAGAAGTTATAACTTCTCTTTGAGATTATCTCTGAAAAATAGAACAACATATATATGAGAACAAAAGGTATGGCTTGGTACAACTTTTGGGCAGAAAATAAAAATACACAAGAATAGACACTTAGTTTGTAAATCAAAGCTTTGTTTTCAAGAGATTCAACATAGATTTGGGGCGTTTCTTTTAATAACAATATCAATGATTTTCGCTACAAATTTCTAAGGTACACACTTCATTATTTTTATTTGCTCCAAATTTACCTACAATGGCATCAGAGACAGGTTAGTTGTCCCGTTTGATTGATTATTGCTCGAATTTTAAGTGTCAAAAATTCTTGAAGTATGAACTCACATGTTAAAAAGAAATCTTAATCGAATATTGATCGAAGGTTCTATACCCGACATGAATTAAACATGCAACCTTTTGATTTGGAATCAAATGCGCTTCCATTGTGCCACAGATTCGATTCTGAATATATAGTTTACGTAGATTTTTCCATAAAATTGATTTATATTTTTTTAATTTACTCTTTCTAAGGAATTATTTTTAGAAATTACAAGGAAACTCACATTTCTAATATACATATTGTTTTTTTTTTGCCATTGTAATTTTTCAAAAAAAAAAATGGTGAACATTGGAATTCCTCTCTGTAGAAGTTTAGAAGATGAATAGGAGACACACTTTTTCTTGAAAATGTAAATAGTATAAGTACCTTATATATATATATATATATATATATATATATATATATATATATATATATATATATATTATTAAAAATGTGTCATACCTATTCTTGAAAAGGGTTAGGTGGAAGAAATCATCTAAACGTTTTTTTTTGTTTTGGTCCAATTTGTCCCTTTTAAAATTAAAAAAAAAGGGAAAATAAGGAGAACAAAGTTCTAGTCACATGTATTTGTTTTTTAGAATAATATAATGCCTCTAATTTACTTAGAAATGGAGAATGTATTAGAACTAGTCCCACAAATTTGTACCATTTTTTTTGTAAAAAGGTACAAAAATATCCCATGCTACTTTATGAATAGTAATGTGTTCCTTTTTTTCAAGGAATCTAAAAGTGACTCTTAATAATTTTTTGGTTAAATAAGTGTCTAAATTAGACTTGATATTATTCTTGTCTTAATTAGATCCTAATTTTTCTAAATGGATTTTGCCTTCTACAATAAAGTGTGACATATAAAAATGTCACATTGAGTGATTCAACCGTTCTTATTATTTCTTGGTTCATATTCAGATATGGTTGAATGGGAACAAACTCTAATCACTCCAAGTGGAAGTTTTGAATGTCGAGCAAAGAGACAAACTGAAAGAGGACGTCATCGAAAGACATATTTTTGAGGTTGTGAGATCATATGAAATTGTGACCTCAGGATAACACAAAATCTGTTAGAGAATGAGAGGGCTATACGAAGGGAAAGACAGAAAAAGCTAAAAGAGTTCAAGTCTTTTAAGATGTCCCCTAGTATAGCAGTTGCTAATTGTATTCATTTATTTGAATTAAAATGCGTAGAATAGAAAAACTGTGTAGAAATCTCGAATTGAGAAGTTTTAGCTATTTTATCAAATTCTCTTCGTGATCCTTGGGGTGAAAGATTAATTAAAGTTTATGACAAAATTCGGCCTAGAGAGACTTTTTGGGTGTATATAAGTCATCTCAAATTTTTGGGGGATGATTTTCATCTTAAAATTGACTTGTAACTTGAAGTTGTTTTTATTAACTTTATATTATAAATATATTAAGTTGTTTCTCTCCTTTTATATTAATTTCATTCATTTATTTGAGTTTATAAAGACTTAATTAAAAATTATCATTCTAATACACATTAAGAAATTAATTTCTATTTTTTGTCAAATGTTTAGTTCGTAGATGATGATCGGATTCTGAAGTGTCATTTTAATTTTACACTAACCATGAAACCTTTATGTGAAATGATTTTCTTGAATGTGTAATTTGCAAGCATAATTGATAAAATACTTATGTGATTGTCTCTTAATAATAGACATGTTATCAAAAAGCATAATTTTTAACTTGAACAAAGGAGAAAAACTAAATGGTGACAACTATGATATTTGGAGTCATAAAATAGGGTATGTACTGAAAGAGAAAAATGCTCTTGAAGGTATTAACCATGTCTTATGTTAGCCAAAAGAGGGTAGCACTGCACAACATAAAAGTGACCTTGAAGCTTATAAAACTTGGAAAAAGGTTAATTCCATTACACGTGGAATCATTGTAAGTTCTAAAGTTGATGACCTCATTCATGAGCGTGAGGAATTTTGTAATACTCATGCCATTTGGGAACACTTGTGAGGAACACATGGGGGTGATTCTATTACCCGCCTCAGGCAACTAACTATCAAGTTTGACACTTACAAGAAACGTTACGATCAGAAATCAAACAATACCTTAGGGTGATGTCAAATATGATAGTTTAACTCAAAAGTGCTGGTTAAGTTTTCTCGGATGAGAAGCTGGTTCAAGTAGTGATCCAATTTCTTCCCAATAGTTGGGAAAATTTGAAGGTTAACTTAACCCACATTGATAGCACCAAAATATTTTCTGATGTTTCCTGTCATGTTAAACTTAAAGATGAGCGGCTTGGTGCGGCTAAAACAGCTTCTAATACCTTCATGACATAATCAAGTGAAAGGAAGTCTTCAGTATTCAAGTGTAAGAAAAAAATAAAAAAAGAACGAGAAGGGTAAGGAGATTGAAAAAGGACCCTCTGAGAAAAAGAACAAGCCAAATTCCAAGAAGGGGAAAAAGTTTTTCAAGAAGAAAGACAAGAGAAAGATAAAGTGCAACAATTGCCAAGTTCTGGGGCATTTTGTTCGTGAATGTCCCAAGAAGAAAAAGACAACATTTCTAAATTCAACTTGAAGTTCTACATAGGTTTCTAGCACTACTTTATAAACTGAATCTTATACTATGTGGATTATAGACTCAGGAGCCACAGACCCTGAAAGTCGAGATGGAGAAGCATTTATGGAGTTTCATTGATCACAGGGATCAAGGTGGATTTATGTAGGAAATCATGCTAGACTTGAAGTCAAAGGGATTGACTTACAAAGTAGACTTGCGTGGAGACCGGTCTTTGATGTTGCATAATGTCCTATATGCTACAGAGATTTGATAAAACTTAGTGTCTGTGTCTGTTCTTTTAGATGTTGGTTTTCATTTGTTTTTATTTACAAAAGTCTAAGAATAACTCTAGATAATATTTGTATGATTTTGGACATTGTTATGATTGCCTTAGTGTAAGAATAACTCTAGATAATATTTGTATGATTTTGGACATCGTTATGATTGCCTTATTGTTTTAGATTATAATTCTTTAACTTATGACTATTAAGAAAATGAATAGATTTTAAGAAAACTTTTTCACCAGTTGTGAAATTTACATTAATTCTCCTACTTTTGGATATTATTGCACGTTTGAATTTAGAATTACACCAAATGGACGTGAAGACTGCTTTTCTCAATGGAGAACTAAATGAGAAAATCTGCATAGAACAACCTGTAGGTTTTATTGTTAAAGGACAAGAAAAGAAAGTTTGTAAATTAAAAAGATCAATATATGGCCTAAAAGAATCTTTAAGGCAGTGGTACCTGATATTTCATAAGAAAGTGATTTTGATTTTATTTCACTATGATCGATAAAGATCATTGCATCTATGTGAACATGCCCAATAAAATATTTGTGATTCTTTCGCCTTACGTGGATGATATTTTATGAGCTGGTAATAGTTTAGAGTATGTGAATACTGTTAAGTCATGGCTTTCAAAGTCATCTAATAGTAAAGATACAGATGAAGCAGACTATATATTGGGTGTTAAAATCTAAAGTGATCGGTCCAAGAAAATTTTGAATCTATCTCAAGAAACACACAATGAAAATTTTGGAACATTTTTGAATGAGTAGTTGCAAAATCATGGATACACTCCTATAGAAAGAGGTCAAACTTTAAGCCTTGAAATGTGTCTAAAGACTGAAAAAGAAAAGAAAGACATGTCTAAAGTATCATATTGTAGTGCAGTTGGGAGTTTGATGAATGCTATGATGTGTACTCGTCCATACATTTGTTATGTCATAGGTCTGGTTAGAAGGTATCAATCCAATCCTGGAAGAGATCATTGGAAAGCAGTAAAGAGAATATTTCGATATCTGAAGGAAACTATAGATTATTCACTATGCTATAGTGGATCTGATTTATTCATAAGAGGTTATACATATGCTCATTTAGCTGGTGTCCAGTATTGATAGAAAATCAACCTCCGATTATGCTTTCCTACTAAATGGTGGTGCAGTTTTATGAAAAAGTAAGAAATAAAATTGCACAGCCCTATCAATTATGGAATCTAAATTTGTGGCTTTTCCATCTGTAGTACAAGAAGTTTTTTGTGACCCCAACTACCACTAATCAATACATATGAGTAAGAAAGTAAAGAACATAAATAAATCTAAGTGAAAACCCCGAAGTAGGAGGACTCATCATCTTGCTGGCTGGAATTTGCAACTGTCTAAATCTGAATGTACATACTAAAACTTGTACCAATATTATGAGACACTATAGAACATAGACATATATATGGATCAGTACTTTGAGGATATACTGAGTATATGGGGGTGAAATGCATAAGTAAATAATATCATCACAACTTTTCAAATCATGCATGCTAAATGTAAATAACTCACATAGCTTGAGTAAATATGAAATCTAAAAATCAAAAATCATGAATAGTAAAGCATGTAGTATGAATCTTGTGAGTCATTACACTTAGTTCTAAAATCTGTATTCTGTTCTTGTTCTCAAATCATATAGGCTAAAAGAAGTCTGAAACTTATTCTGGATAGTAAACACTTTATCTCAAGACTTTAAATAATTAAAACTATTTTAAGAGTTGGGGACATCTATTTAGGAGGTTCTTCTAACTGATATGTACACCATGTGAGCATCCATGGTGTCCCATGACTAGCCCCCGTAAGGTTAGGGATTTTCTACCCTTGCCATTGGAATAGAACAATCTCATCTCAGTGATCACAATCTCAGTCATCCACGTAGAAGTGGGAATAATCTATATCCTATGTTAGCATGTAGTTCTGGGGTATGAAACTGTAGTAACGTACCCATATCGGTGCTAAATACTACTTCCAATCTCATGCTTAAGATATCTAAAAAATCCACTTTAAAAGTAATCTAATGGTTTATAATGAAACCCAACTGTAAATCTGTAATCTAAATCTGTAAAGTGGATTTTAAATCTATTCTGAGATCAAAAGATCAAATCTTTCTCAATAATATGAAAATATTCCAATCATGGGGTACTTATAGCACAGCAATTCTTTGAATAACAATCTTTAAATAGGGTTTAATGACTCGTGTATTAATCTCATGATAAAACATCCCAAAATTCATGCTTGATAGCATAAACATTCATAAATCATCTTAAAATCTGGAAATTTCAGCAATGTGAATAAAAACATAAACATACTCATGTAATTCAATTTTTAAATCATTGAAAATCTCATAATCTCATGAATAGCAATATGGGGTGTAAACCCAAACTTTAAATTCATAGGAAAACATATAAAATTAAATAACTTTCTCTATAAAATCAAGTTTTGGGCACAAGGACGAAAGGGTTGTCCTTGTTCATAACCCCACATACCTTAATAGTTTGGATTTGATGAATTGAATGTAAAAACTTGAAATTTTGAATCTCTAATGGTGTTCTTGAAGATACTTCTTGAAATTCTTGAATTAGGAATCTTAGATTCTTGACTATCTTGAAGGAAATTCGATGTGGTTCTTGGGTGTTCTTGAGGGGGCTAGGTTTTCTTGGAGAGAAAAAGATGAATGAGAATGTATCTAATGCTTTTGGGGGGTGAAATTTAATGTTATGGACGGATTTGGGTGAGGGAAATTGACCAAAGTGATCCTAGATCCTTTTGAAATTGAATTAGCATGTAAATCAGCTTTGGATTCGCATCAGGTTTCGTGTCAAGGTACAGTCGACGTGACACGTCAAGATCGCGTTGGCTCACTTCCTCACACGGAAAATGCCATAACTTTTCCTCAATTATTGGATTTTTAAAAAAATGGTATAGTTGGAAAGGTAATTCAATTATATACAATTTGGTGGGTCTTAAGATAAAAAATTCTACATATATAAAAAGTTATACACGTTTAAAGTAGACTCTTGTAGAATCGAATATCAAACTTTGGACGAATCAAAGGATCTTAGCTACATTATGCTCTAAGTGACTTCTATGAACATTTTTCACCTCAAAATCAAATCAAATATGAGGATAAGGATCATGAAACTCATATTTTTATGGGAATAATTTATATTATAGCTCATACACGTAGGAACGATGGTTCAAAGACTAGCCCAAAAATACGGGGTATTACATAGCTTGTGCATCTGTAGTACAAGAAGATGTTTGGTTGAAGAGATTCTTTGATCACTTGAACATTGCAAATAATTCTAAGGATCCTATGATTTTATCTTGTGACAGTCAAGCGGCTATTGCATATATGAAGGATCCTAAATATCACAGCAAAATCAAACACATTGACATCAAGTATAACTTTGTAAGAGATATAGTAGCAAGTAGAGAAATAAATTTATAATACATTTCTATGTAAGAAATAATAGTTGTTTTCCTTATAAAGTCGATATCTAGAGACTTGTTTGAGAAACATGTTATGGCTCTAGGTTTACGTAGGATATGAGTATATTTTTGTATTGTAAAATGAATCGATTTTAATTCTTATCAATATAAGAGTCTTGAATTTGTATTGAGTCTCATATACATGTGATAATATGTATTATTAATAAAATGAGTCGGACAAGTTGCAAGATTGGCTCTCTCACACAAGCAATCACCTCTTACATTGAGGAATGTAAAGAGTAAGTTCCACCATCAGATTATGACTTGTTTTGTAAAACTAGATGTGTGTTTTTCTAAAAGATATATTTGAGGATCATTAAAGAAGAAAACTCAGGTTAGACATTTAGAGGTGTCTACACCAAGATCTGTATAATGTTTAAATAACTAAAAGAATGAGACACACACATCAATATAAGGTGAGAACATCGTAGCATGTATTTTATACTACGTGTGCTAAGAGACCAATGGATTAGTGGATGAGTGAATCTCTTCTTATTCATTCAGTGAAATCCTAATAGTTACATTAACTTTTTATTGAAATACCCTTAGATATTTTACTATTTCTTGAAGTTTCGATCGTTGTGACTACTTTAGCATATTTCTAATAGCCATGATTAATTCATCAATACAATGTATGTCTAGGAAAAAAGTTGATTTGATATAGATAGATCCTAGTAGAAAAGGAAGACGATTAAAATAAATAATTTAACTAGTCTACACAAGCCGGCTATTACAATAACCATATAGGTTTCAAGTGTAATTGTGTATATAGAGTTATACATGAACTCGAGTTCACCTCTTTAAGAGGGTGAGGGATTGGATAAGTTACTACTAAAGTAGTAAATGATGTCTAGGGTATTGCGAGTAATAGAATCCTCATATTAAAAGTGGATCCTTTTCGTATGTGATTGGATTCCTATGGTGAGATTTTATAAAATCTCAAAAGGTTACAAGATATTGTAGATGTTGACGCTCGAAGATGACACAAACTATTTATCGATATGAATTATGTGTTTCTCTTTTATGATTTTATCTTGGGTCTATTCCATCATGTGCAAAGTGGAAGATATTGGATACTAATTTGGGTCATGGTTCACCCATATGGATCGGCCCGACCCAACTCACCCCATTGAAAGTGATAAAAGTAAAAGGATATTATTAATCAGATAAAAATCTCATACAGTTACTTTTTAAGAGAAGTTACAACTTCTCTTTGAGATTATGTCTGAAAAATAGAATAACATATATATGATAACAAAAGGTACGGCTTGGTACAACTTCTGGGAAGAAAGTAAAAATACGTAAGAATAGATATTTATTTGTGAATCAAATATGTAATTCCAAGAGATTCAGCAAAAATTTGGGAAAATAGTTTTAATAACAAGATCAATAAGGTACACACTTCAAATATTTGTATGAAATGTCCCGAACCTTTACCCTTGAAAATTTCCTCAGTTTTGAACTCTCTAATTATCAAACGACTCACACCATGAGTCATATGGTGTGGTAATGGGTCTAGGGACCCAAGTCATATAGGTGAGTATGTTGTTGGCTAAGTTCTATCCTAGTTATGAGAGACACCATATGAGTTGTATGTTAATGTGATGAGAGGGTTAAGTCCAATCGTATGATGCCCAGTGTCTAGCCCTTGTTGTTCTACCTTGGATATGAATAGACCATACCAGTCATATGGTTTATTGATGAGTGAGAAAAGGGAGTCATAAGTTGGATATAGTGTGGTGTTCAACCTTTTGTCTTGGTGATGACTTGATAGTACTAGTCGTAGGTTGTGGAAATGAGTTGGAGGGGCAACTTGTAACATCATACGAGTTTGTTATACTTTAAGCTAAGGTACTTCGAATATTTTCCACCCTAATACCTTAAGACCCCACATTTTATAACCTTAGTTGGTCATTTCTTATACATTTTAGAAGATTAAAAACACACTCTAAACTCTCTCTAAAAACTTCTTAAGAAGATTGGGCTAGGGTTTCTTCAAGGTGGTCATCTAGAGGCTTAAGAATCAAAATCTCTTCGTGAATCTTCATAACTCAGGCATGTTACTCCTACCTCATTGTTATTTTACAAAGAGCATGTGTTTTAATGTATGATTTTCATGATATTGTTATATTTTGAAATAATGGTTGGGGGTTTTGGATGTTCATGATTGAATGATGTTTCTCATGGTTAAATTATGTTTTTCTCTCATGCTTTTAGTATGATTTTGACATTGTGGGATGTATGTTAATGGTAGATGGATTTTGGGGTATTATGGTTTCCCCAAATTACTTGGTTATGGTTTTGAAACATATGTGCCCTTAACCTGTTTGTTTAAATGCCAATGAGAATAGTTTTGTCATATAGTATGGCTATTATTGAAATATTTAAATTGCATAAAAAGGTAATGAAACTTAAATTAGTTTGGTGGTTTTAAATGGTTTGGAAAGGCCTTGGTGGTTATAGTCATGATTTAATTGGAAATTTTGGAGTCAAATTGGTTTAATGGCTTTGGTATGGCATAAAAGGATAGACTTGCAAGCTATAATTTTGGTATGACGATACCAATTATTAATGCCTAATTAAAATGACTCCTTGGTAAAAGGTTAGAATGTGTAATTGGTTTTAATATGGGCTTAAAGGGGGTTGTGTTAGCAAAGCCATGGAAGGTGGAGGTCCCAGAGGGATCAATACTGATAACTCATGCTTGCCGATGTGAGGTTTGGTCTTAGTGACCATGTGCATGATTCATACTTATATTTTGGGAGATGTACTAGTCATCTTAGGTTTTTTTCTCTAGTTTATGCAGCTAACATGCATTAGGGCCCTTTCAGCAGGGGGAGCTGAACCCATATAACCCGTGGGTGGTTTTAGGATGACAAAGCTACACAGTCCTGGTAAAGTTTTAAATGGATGCTAAATCCGATTCCCTATCCCGACAAAGTATATATGTATCTATGTGATTACATATGGTTATTTACTATGGTTTTGAATTACTATATTATTTTATAGTATACCTAAGTACATGCTAGCATTCACTCTGCTAATCATCTTCGGATGCTGTATCCCCACGTGATATAGAAACCAACCGTACTATCATACCTCCTGCTCAGTGACTTGGTGATTTGGGGATAACTTGAGTCAGACTAAAGTGGTAAGCTTTCATTCTTCAGAAGGCCCATTTCATGTTATGGTTTATCTGATGTCTTTTTTATTTCTTTGACATTAGTTTTTGGCTTTGGCTGGGGGCATATCCTGACTAAATATTCTTTGAAATTGTTTAGAGTCTTTGTATAGAAAACTGTGGACTTAGGTATATTATGGGTTGTTTGGTTTGGTTTAGATGGTATAATACATTTGGGTAGGTCTCGGTTCTAGACATCCTAAAGTCATTGAATTTTAAATGCTCTATCTTAATATATATTCAGAATTCACCCGACATAGGTTGTATATTGCTGGGTTGGATTAGGTATAGAGGTGGTCTTCGATCCTTGTTGGACTTGAGATGCCTAACACAAAAAGACCCTAGTTTGGGTCGATTCATATTGGCATCAGAGCCAAGGTTTCAGTGTCATGGGGTGTCCAAAAAAACATGTTAAGTAGAGTCTCTTTTATGGGTCTGTAGCGTGCCACAGTTATAAAGGAGAGGATACGAGGTATTTAGGAATGTTTCCCTTCCTTATTGACTTACTTCAAGATACAAAGTCTAAGGTCCTGAATTTCTATAATTTCTGTTTGTTTGCCTTTCGAATCATGCCTCCTAAATAATTTGAAGCTCATGGAAACTCCTATGATATACTTGGGGACACTATTGATGGGACGTATCCTATTTATGAGGTCTAGACCCGGTCTAGGGGTCCAGTTCATGATTACCCTTCTGGAATTCCACCGATTCCCTCCAGTCTTTTTTGAACTCCTCAGGATAATGTGACTAATACTAAGCTTTGTCAGTGTATTCATATATTGGCTTAGTAGGTAGCTTCTCATTCTGAACATAGTTCTAAGACCACAAGGGTTGGCCAGTCGATGAAGTTAAGTCCTCTAACTTTTACTTATTTTAAGGTTAGGAAGAATCCTCAAGGTTTTAGTGGTAGAGATGGTGGAAAGTAGCCTAAGATGAAGTGGGGGAGTTTTAGTTCCTTATCTATGACTAATCCTCCTTACCCAAAGCTATCGGTTGATCATCGCTCTCAGCATGATAGGGGATGTAGGGCATGGGGTTCCCAATCATAGGCTAGTGAGTCTCAATCGGCTCTATCCTACCCTCCCTGTAGATTTTGTGGTTAGCTGCACCATGGACATATGAGAATGGGAGACACTAATGTTTTATTTATGGTTAGATTGGTCATATGCAACGTAATTGTCCTTCAAGAGTTGCACCTGGGGATAACAAGGTTTCGATTGCCTCTTCATCAGCTCCGGCACTAAAGGGTGCACTATCTGGCTCCGGTACTAGTTGAAACCATCTCTATGCCCCCACTACTCTCTAGGAGTCTGAGGCATCGCTTGATATCAAGACTAGTATGTTAAAACTCTTTTTTATGATGTGTACTATTTACTTGATTTGAGGTCCACTCTCTTATGTGATCCCATTTGTGGCTATGCATTTTGGCTTCGATCTCAAGTGTATTTTAGCCCCTTTTTTATTTCTACCTCGGTGGGTGACTCTGTGGTGGCTAGAAGAGTCTATAAGGGATTTTTTGTATCTGTGGGTAGTCGGGAGACCTTAGTGGATCTATTTGATTTAGACATGATTGATTTTGATGTCATATTAGAGATGGATTAGTTGCACTCGTGTTGTGCGTCTCTAGACTGTCAGATCCATAAGGTCATATTTAAATTCCCTAGCAAGCCGGTTATTGAGTTTGAGAGTGGTTCCCTAACTCCTAAGGGGATGTTCATATCACATCATAGAGCTCGAAGATTAACTATCTAGTTTGGGTTAAAGATTCTAACTCGGAGGGTCTTTCTTTGCATTCTGTCCCAGTGGTGAATGAATTTCCCAAGGTCTTCCCTGATGACCTTCCTGGTGTCCTAATAGGGAGCTTGACATTGGGATTGATCTTGTTCCATACACTCATCCTACTTTTGTTCCCTCTTTATAGAATGACTCTAATTGAGTTGAAGGAGATTAAGGAACAACCGAAGTATCCTTTTGATAAGGGTTTGTCCTCCCTCGTATTTTCTCCATGGGGTTCACTGTTAGTAGTGCATGATGGTTGATCGACACTAAGTTTGAACCTTAGATGTTGATTTTTGTGAAAGAAGTATATTAGCTTGAGGATAGAAATATGAGATTTATAGGGGTAGATTGGTAGGCTAGTGGGGTGTGTGGAAGAGATAAGTCTTGAAGTATAAGAGAGCCAAGTTTCCCTAGAACATATCTATAGTGATACCCCTTAGAGCAGAGTGTTGTGCTTATAGGTTTAGCAAGATAAAGATCGAGGGCTAATCTTAGATTTTTTCCTTGCGGTGGACTTTAAGAGAAAGTTGGGGTAAATTTACTCCTATTCATGTATTTCCCTCCTATTTTGGTTAAGAGAGTACTATACTAATGTCGGTCGCATTCTAATTGCGCTTGTGACTAAGGTCCTCATTCTAGGTTTTGCGTATGTCCATACTCCAGCCCCTAAACCAAAGGGATTAATGGTTCTCAAAAAATCCAAGCTTCCAAGTGTTCAAACTCTATGTCATGACATTCATGATCCATATATTCATGTCTCACATTATGCCTAGTTCCAAGAAATAGTAGTTTCAAGAAGAAATCCTTGCCTTGTCACCCTGAAGATGAATCTCGTGTCTATGTTATATTATCGATGATATATCCAGTCGTGTTTCTCTTGTTCCCCAGTCCTAAGGACCTATTCTATGGTGTGTTTATGTCGGAACGATCCTTCATTTATAACCTAGGTGGTTTCTATGAATTACCTCATGCCTATTGTAGCATCTCTCATTTTGAAAGTCTTGAATTGAGTAGCACGAGTAGTTCTCGTACTTTAGTTCCTCATTGACCCTTCTTATGTTAGGATGTAGTGACTGTGGAGGCATAGTAATATTTTGGATGAGGGAGTAGATGTCCTTTGTGGTAAAATCTCAGGGGTGTCTGTTAGAGCTAAATTTATAAGAGTAGACTGAAGAATAATATGAAGTATGTCCTATGAAATGTTAAGGAGGGGAGGTGCAGTGAAAACCTTTATGACAGTGATTTAGGTTTCTAGCTTTTAGGTAGGAGATCCGTAAAGCAGGGATAGAGAGACAGGCTAGAATGTTGGAGGTTGATAGATACCTTACCTTTGTTTTAAGTGGCTATAGCTCCTTGATCAAGACTCGTTTCTTGATTATAATGATAGATGGGGTGGTATTATCAAAGTGGTATAAAGTATAGGTTCTCATGGCTTTCACTAGCACCTTTAACTCCTAGTTAGTCTTTAACATGGGATGGACATGCGGTTATACTCAGAACCTCTAGTTATGTGTTCGCGGGGGAAGTTGAGAGGTTGAGATGGAGGCGTGTTGTCTTCATATTGAAATCTTGGTGGAGAGTGTTTCCGTATTTAAGGGATATTAAATGCATTGGTTGTGGAGGAAGGAGCTTTGAGGGAAGCTGAAGGGGAAATAGAGTCTGACGACTCATTCTTACTCTTCATTTCAGATAATCATGCTTAAAGTGTGTATGTATTCTTAACATCTTTGTTTTATGACCTTTTTAAAGGGAAGTTAGAGGGGTAGTAATGTGTTAAATCATGTTTGTGTTTGTGTTAAATCCTTTTTTTCAGGATGAATGATCCAAGTGGGGGAGATTGAAATGCCCTGAACCTTGACCCTTAAAGATTTCCTAGGTTTTGAACTCTCTGATCATCATATGACTCATGCCATGAGTCATATGGTGTGGTGACGGTTCTAGGGACCCAAGTCGTATGTTGGTCAGTATGTTGCCGGCCAAGTTTTGTCCTTATTATGAGAGGTTCCATGAGTTGTATGTTGATGTGATGAAAGGGTTCAGTCCAATCGTATGATGTCTAGTGTCTAGCCCTTGATGTTCTACCTTGGATACGACTAGACCATATCAATCGTATGATCTAATAAAGAGTTAGGCAAGGGAGTCATAAGTTAGACAGAGTGTGGTGTCCAACCTTTAGTCTTGGTGACGACTTGATGGTACTAGTCGTAGGTTATCCGACACGGGTTGTATATTGGTGGGGTGGATTGGGTATAGGGGGTGGTCTCCGATCCTTGTTGGACTTGAGATGCCCAACACGTCTAGGCCTTGGTTCGGGTCGTGTCATTTTATTTGGTCCAAATTTACCTGCCTTCACCAATCTATACTTAATTATACAAAATTTTTCAACATTCCCGCACCCATTTCGTTAAAATTTCAATTTCAAAGATATTTTTTCAGCAAATCTTATCTAGTTTACCATACCCAATTCAGCATAAGTTCAATATCCAAAATGTAAATTTATAATTTCAATGAAATCTATCATGAGAAGGTAGATTGTAAATATTTGGTGTGGAATGGTGGACTTGTGATGGTGAAGTTGTGGCATAGAGAGAAACAGTTTACGAAGAGGAGAAAGAGAAAAAAATTATTTTAAAAAAATAATGAGAAAGAAAGAGGAAGAGATTGAAAAAAATAATGAAAAGGGTGAGATTTTATATTTCTTTTTATATTTAAATTTGGGTTTTTCTTTTTGTTGACATGTCAATATTTGATTGGCTTGTCAAAAAATCTCCTCGGCTTCACAACTGAATAAGGTGACGAAGAAGAATAAGTACCCTTTTCCTAGGATATATAATTTCCTTGACCAGCTTCAAGGTGCTAGATGTTTTTATTTTTTCTAAAATTGATCTTCGATCAGGTTATCATCATTTGAAGATTAGGGAGGCGGATATCTCTAAGACTGCCTTCCAAACCTGATAGGGTCATTATGAGTTTCTAGTGATATCATTCAAGCTGACTAATGCTTCGACTACATTTATGGACTTGATGAACCGAGTATTCAGATAGTTTTTGGATTTGTTCGGGATTATGCTTATTGACGACATCTTGATATATTCTAAGAGTGAGGAGGATCATGCAGTCACCTCTGTATAATGTTGCATACTCTTAAGGATCAACGTTTGTATGCCAAGTTTTTGAAGTGTGAATTTGGATGAATATCGTGACCTTTCTTGGTCATATTATTTTTAGTGAGGGGATCATGGCGGATCCATAAAAGGTTGAGGTGGTTAAGAAGTGGCCTAGAACCATGACTCCAATCGATACTCGAAGCTTCTTGGGTTTAGCCAGGTATTATAGGAGATTTATGGAAAGTTTTTCATCTATTGCTGCTCCATTGACTAAGTTGACTCAGAAAAAGGTGAAGTTTTTATGGTTAGCTTTGAGAAGTTGAAAGAATAAGTTGACTTCTACTTTGGTTTTGACCCTACCCAAGGGTACTGATAGGTTTGTTATTTACTGGGATGTATCTCGTGTGGGACTAGGTTGTGTCTTCATGCAATATGCTAAGGTTGTGGCCTATGCTTCTAGGCAGCTGAAAGTTCATTAAAAGAATTACCTGACCCATGAGTTGGAATTGGCTGTTGTTGTGTTTTCATAGAAGATTTGGCGTCATTACTTGTATTGGGTTCATGTTGATATCTATTTAGATCATAAAAGCTTGAAGTATGTGTTCACTCAGAAGGAATTGAGTCTCAGTCAAATGAGATAGCTTGAGTTGCTCAAGGACTATGACATGAGTCTTTATTACCATCTACGTAAAGCTATTATGGTTTCTGATTCTCTTAGCAGGTTGTCCATTTGTCTTTTGAATTTTGAGGATTGAGGTGTAGTTATAAAAGAGGTGGTAAAATCATCTCTTGGTGCAAAGGTGAAGGATAAATAGGTTATGGACCCCATCTTGATGCAGATTAAGAATGATGTGGGTCAGGAACAGGTCATGGCATTTGAGATTGGTAGAGATGGTATCTTGAGGTACCAGGGTAGATTATGTATTCCTGATGTTGATAGGCTACAGGAAAGAGATTTGAATGAGGCTCATGAGTCGAGGTATACAGTTTATACGGGCTCGATGAAGATGTATCATGACCAGAATGATATTTATTAGTGGAACAACATGAACAAGGATGTGGATAACTTCATGCCTAAGTGTATGGTATGTCAGCAAGCGAAGGTTGAGCACTTGAGGCCCGATGACATATCCCAAGAGGTTGAGTTGCCTATGTAGTAGTGGGAGGTGATCAACATAGATTTTATTACTAGTCTTTCGTAGTCTCAAAATTAGTATTATTTGATTGGGTTATCGTGGATAGGAGTCTAAGTCGGATCACTTTTTACCTGTGAGGACTACTTATAGTGAGAGGATTATGCGAGGTTGTTTATTTAAGAGATTGTTAAGTGTCATGGTGCACCCATTTCCATTATATCAGATTGAGGTATGTAGTTATCTTCTCACTTTTGACATTCGTTTCAGCAAGGCTTTGGCATATGGGAGAACCTTAGCACCACATTCCACCCTTAGATGGATGGATAAATAGAAAGGACTATTATAACTTTGAAAGATATGCTAAGGGCGGGCCTGTGTGAATAATTTTGGTGGTAGTTGGGTGGATCATTTACCTCTCATTGAGGTCGCCTATTCAAGTATTGGGATGGATCCCTTGGAGGATCTCTACAGTAGAAGTTGTAGATCTCCTATTGGATGGTTTGAGATTGGTGAGACTAGGTTGTTTGGTCTGGACATAGTTCACCAAGCTATGGAAAAGGCGAAGGTGATTTGGAATAGACTTAAGATCGCTTAGAGTCGCCAAAAGTCCTATGCAGATATGACGCAAAAAGAGTTGGAGTTTGAGGTTGGTGATTGTGTGTTCTTGAAGGTATCTCCTATGAAGAGAGTGATGAGATTTTAGAAGAAGGGGAAGCTCAGTCCCTAATATATGGGTCCATACTCAATTTTAAGGAGAGTGGGTAATGTTGCTTATGAGTTGGATTTTCCTTTGAGTTTGGGTTCCGTTCATTCAATTTTTCATGTTTCGATGTTGAAGAAGTGCATAGGTGATTCTTTTTTATTGTACCTACTGAGAGTGTTAGTAATTTGGATTCCTTGTCTTATGAGGAAGTCTCGATGGAGATTTTGGATAGACAAGTCAGTTGTTTGAGGACTAAGGATGTGGGTTCGGTAAAGGTTCTATGGAGGAACCAAAAGGTTGAAAAAGGTACTTAGGAAGCTGAAGAGGACATGAATTCCAGATATCCGTTCTTGTTTTCCGAATTAGACAGTCGTTCTTAAGGTATGTGTTTTCCTTATCATCTTTGTTTTTTGACTTTGTTAAAGGAAATGGTAGTTGTGTTTCAATCTTAGAATTGTGCTAAGTTATTCCTTGACTCATCATTCGAGGATGAATGATCCTGGGGGGGAGGGGTAATGTAACATCGTAGATTTTTGCCTCTGAAAATTTCTTGAGTTTGGAGCTCATTCCTTAGACTACGACTTATCTAATGAGTCATAATGTTTTCTTACGAATCATAGGGCTCGAGTCGTAGGGTGACCAGTGAGGGTTTCCTGTGTTTCTATTATGGCTGCGATTGGGAAGTCACAAGTCGTAATGACTCTTTATGAGTCGTAGGGTACTTTCTTTAGTCAAACCAATATAGGTGCCCAATGTCACTGTTGTGGTTACGATTAGGACCCTACGAGTCGTAAGGTCTGTCTATGAGGGTCAATAGTGGGGATTCCTTGGGACATTACTCAAACTGTGAATCTATGGGATAACTCGTAATCAGTTGTATGGTGACCCATAACGACTGGGCGGCAAATCCTTAGTGTTTCATTAAGGGTACTTTGGATATTTCCTCTTTTCCCCAATTGTGACCCACAACCATAAAACCCTTTTTGGACCACACTCATTATCCATAAGACATAATCAAATGCACTTTTAAACTCTGTCAAAACCCTAAGTCAAGAACAAGCTAGGGTTTCTCAAGGTTGATCATTTCGAGCTTTCAAGGGGTGATTTCTCTTTATAATTGCGATACTTTCAAGCATGTACCTCTCCCCTAAAACTTGTTTTACTTAAAGCATATTTTTAAATGGTTATTCATGTGGATATGAATATTGATTTTGAATTGGGTTGAGGGTTTTGGAAGGATTGTTACTTAATTTGATCTCCCATGGTTTTAATGAAACTATTCATATTTTATTTATGTATTTGAAACCTATTGGGGTGCATGGGTATGGTGAATAGGATGGGGGTTGAGGTATTCCCCCAAATTAATTATTTTGGTTTTAGAATTTGGTTTGGAATTTGTGTTCCCTCAACCCACCTGTATAGTTGGATTTAAAAATATAGTTAATCACATGATTAGGATTATTTCCCTAATCTATTGAATTGTCTAAATGGTTAAACAGATAAAAATGGTTTTGAAGGCCTTGTTGGCCATGTTTTTATTTTTAAACTTTATTTAATAAACAAAGGAGGGGGGGTCGTGGTATTCCCCTTAGTGGATGGAATTGGTATAACATAATTATAAGCTTACATGTGTAATGGTATATCAATACATATGGTTGATACCTTATTAGATAATTCCTTGGTTACATGGATGAGTTATGTGAAACTTGTTTTAATTGGGCTTAAAGGGGGTTGTGTAGCTGGCTGTGGAAAGTGGAGGCCCCAGAAGAGATCGATACTGGAAACCATGTTTGCTAGCGTGAGGGGTCTTTATGACTGTGTGCATGGTTCACACTTTATATAAATATTTTGGATTGGTTGGGGTCAAGTTATTCCCTGGATCATTCTTGGATTTTCCTGGTTCATGCGGCTAACACGCACTGTGACCCTTTCAGTAGGGGGAGCTGGACTTATATAGCCTATGGGTGTACTTACGATGGATAGAGATACACAGTCTAGATTAATGATTTTAAATCTCATGTCAAACGTTGTTCCCTATCCCAACATCTATATATATATGTGTATGTATGCATGTATGTGAACATGTACATTGAGTTTGGAATGTATTTCGAGTTGGCATTATTTTATCCCTACCCTAAGTTATATGCTAGCTCTCACTCTACTAACCGTCTTCGAATGTTGTATCCCACGTGATGCAGGAAATAGAGACACGTTTACTTTCCCTGTGCAGTGATTAGGTGATTCCTAAATCGATCATGAGTCAGCTTGAATTGGTGAGATTTCATACTTCAGAAGGCTCTTATTTCATGTTCTTGTTTTATTTTGTTTTAGACTATTCTTTTTTTACTCTTTTTGGCTATGGTCGGGGGCATGTCCCGACTTAGGTTGTTCTTGGATTTTAGCGGCTTTGTTTATTATTGTGGATTGGGATGGATGGTAAAGTTCTTAGATTTCCTTATGATTTAGTTGTGTTGTCTATCTTGTTATATGTTTGAAACTCAGCTCTATCTTGTTATATATTTGGAATTCATCCGTTGCTAGCTATATTATATTTTGGTTGGCTTGGGTTCAGGGGGTGGTCTCCGGTACTCGATGGACTTGAGATACTCATCATGGTCAGGCTCTGATTTGGGTCGTGATAACTTACTGGTTATCATGGTTGCAGTAGGAGGATCGCGATCGCGAAGGGTATGGGGTTTAGGTCATTATGAACGCGATAGGGTGACCTTGTTCCTGAAGGTTTAGTGGTTTTGGTTCTGGTCGGCTACTCATCACAATCGTAATGGACCACCAGTGATTGCGAAGGTTTATTTTTGGTCGAGTATCGAACAAGACATAACTGACCGCGTTGGCGAAGAAAAAAGGGCACCTGGGTAGAATTTAAATCCCTTTCTCATCCAAAACGCCATTTTCACCATTATTAGTTTTTTAGAGCTTGGTTCTTGGAAATTCCAAAGGAATGTTTTATCAATCTTGCATGGGTAATCTCTAAACTCTTAATTTCATCATTTACCATGATTTATTTACAAATATACCTTCAAAACTATGATTTCAAACTTGGATTTTTAGGCTTTTATCCCGTAAAGTCTCAAAATTTATTTTTCTTCGATTGGAAGATCAATTTTAACTCATTTTTAGTTGGATTTTAAGATTTAGAACTCTCTTAGTATGTAAACATGATTCTTAAATAATATTCTAATTTTATCATTTTTTTATTCTAAGTCAATTTTTAAACTATTTTTGGATGCAAAAAGAAAGTAGCTAATATGGGTATCATTAGACTTATTTTGAGGTGTATATAATATTTTTGATAAATTTGATCTGATACGAAGTTGCTCATAAAGGAAGGCTAAATATTGAAGAATTCAGGCTAAAGATCCGATGATTCGAGGTAGGTTATAACTTAACTTTCTTTAAACTAGCTGAGTAGTTATATATTCTTGTAAAGTATTTTATGGATTGGGGATTTCATCATGAGGTTTATATTTTGAGTTAGTTATTTTATCGTGTTGCTCATGTAGGTCCTCTATGAGTATTATTATTGACTTGAGATATTATTATATTTGTGATATTCATGTAGGGATTATGTGCAATTATATTTGACTTGAGAGACAATTATTATTATAGACTCGAGTGGAGGTTGGTATTGGTCTTGTTTGAGCATTAATTTCCTTCATTGATATTGTGATGTCCGAGTGAGGGCTTGATATTTTGGTGTCATACGTGATTATTCATTATTTCAGTACCATGCAATGATTTATATCATGAATTATTAACATATTGAGGAGATTTGTGCTCATTTAATACCATTATTGAATTGATTAATTATATAAATTATTTTGGATAAGAGCATGCATCCCTATTTCAATTATCTATATATATGGTATTGGAACCATAAGGAGATACTGATTTTGAAAGAAAGTGAGTCACTTTATGAAATTTTTGACAGATGAATGTACTAGAACGGTTGATTGAGATATGAGATTGTGAACGGATATGGGTTGCAAACCCCTACAATGTCTTGTTTCGGAAGATTTTGCTCAAAAGGTGTATACGAAGTGATTTATTTTGAGTCCCCATAAAACTTCAATGATTTTATTTTTTACCCTCTCGCACGTATAATGCTATTTTTTTAATTGAATTATGTTTAAGGATGTTAAAAGGGTAATTTGGGAAAGTTACAAAAAATTTTAAAAGGGTTCAGATCTATTTTGGAACTCCGAGGCAGTGTGCCTCCACGATATCACCGTGCCACGGAGGTTAGCCTCCACGATATTAAGTGGCATGGAGGTCAACCTCCACGATAAGGCCGTGTCATGCTAAGGTGCAAATTTTATTCAATTTTGTTTTTCTTAACTTAGGGGTGAGGGACTTTTGGTCTTTTCACCCTTTTAACGACTTATAAACATAAATGGGACCCTTTTTCTCCAATTTTCTAACATCAACCTCTACTTTACTCATCTTTAAATTTACGCCCAAGAAAGCTCAAGATTTTTTCAAGAAATCACTACTTCGATATCCTAACATCAAATTGACTTCAATTTCTTGTGTGTTTCAGGCATGTTTCTCTTCCCTAAACTTAAATTTTACATTTTGGCATTAATTGAATGGACTTTCATGTGATTTAATTGTGGGTTTTGAAATTGGGTTGAGGGGTTTTGCTGTTACTGTTTAAATTACATGTCCCATGTTTAGAATTGATTATTCATGCTTTAAATTGATGTTTTTGGGGACTGAATTGGTACAATATTTAGATGGTTGGAATGAAGGATATGGGTTTCCCCAAAATTGGATGAATTTTTTCTTGGAATTGGCATTAACCTCAACCCACTTTATAATCTTATTTTGAATATGGACAAATTGCATGCTTTAACTTGCTTTTGAATTCAATGCATTGCATTAATGGATAAATGTATATAAAATGGATTTGGATGGCATTGATGGCCATGGTTTGGATTTTAATGGAGCTTGGGAGTCCAATTTGGTTGTGTTAATTGGTTTGACATAAATATATTAGTTTGCAAGCATATTGGTATGATGATACCAAGTGGTAAATGCTTGCAAGCATGGGTGCCCTTAGGACAGATCGAGCTACACAATCTAGGTTAATAGTTGTAAAACTCTCATGTTCATGACCCTTACACTATCCTGGTATCCTTTATATGTATATATGAATGTGTGCATGTAAATTTGACTAATTTTGGACATGGAATTATGTTATCACTTTTTGTGAGTTACATGACATTTCTTATCCCACTGACCGTCCTAGGTTGCTGCATCATTTCATGATGTATTGTCCAAAGACTTTTCTATTGATTCTGTGCAACATTAGGTGGTGTTTGATGATATACGATACCATGTGAGATGTTAATATCAATAGTCAGGAGCATAACAAGGTCTAATGATGTTGTAAAGACACCCACGATGTGAGGAACTCAAACACAAAGAAAGGAGTAAATGATGGAAAAATCAGGAGTTTTTTAGGCCAAAGGCGTGCCACGCCCTCTAGCCTATGAGATAAGGGCGTTCCATTCCCTATGACTCAAAAAAACTTTTCGTAAATAGTGTACATCCACATTAATGGCGTTCCACGCCCCTAATGCGGATCAACATGGCATGCCATACCCAAGCCACCAAAATGGGCAAACTCTTTCCTAGTATAAACAAAACACTTTGTTCTTATTGTATAGGTATTGGACGACTTTTGGGGATGAAAATACACTTAAGGAGGCTTCAATTAGGGTTATTTATCTTTCATTTAGTTTACTCTTGGTTTTTATACATGAATGGCTAAACACCCTCGTCTAGGATTGAGGCTAAGAACATGAATACTTATGCCTGAAATTGAGTTGGTTTATTGTTAATCATCATGTTTAGTTGTTCATGTAATCTTATTCATACTATTCTACAGATTCGTAACCCTTAGGATAAACTTATATTTCTATTGTGGTCCTGGAAGGAGGAACAATAGATATATCGTGGGATATATGGAGCGGGATCTTAAACGTTCAAGGAATTGAAGTTAGGATTTGCGTTTAGGATAGGAATATACCTAATTCACCCTATTTGGTTCACATATGGTATGAAAAATAAATGTGTTTAACTTATTTATCGCATCCCCACTCAATGATTTAGTTGTGGGTTTAAGTTAGATAGACGATTAGAGCCTCAGATGACCATAATCATGCTATCAACCTCGTGAATCAACTACCAAGATAATTAACTAAACTAACTTGATTGTATGGATAAGTAGGACTGATAGAAGTACCTTGACCCTGGATTTCTCCCCATTATTATTTCCAACACCTTACATTATTGAATTATTTACAGTTACTTTTGAATCATAAATCTTAAACGTCATTGGTTACACTTGCACTTGTTTAATCTCAGTAGTGAATTCAAAATTGTGTTTTTGTTAAACCAAGTCCCTATGGTTTGACATCCGGCTTGATAGTGCCACTTTATTACTGGCACGACCACGTACACTTGTGTGTGCGCTAGGATGCTCATAATTAAATTTACAAGGCGGGTTAAGGTTAATGCAATTATCAAGCCACAAATCCATCAATTTAGGGTAAAGCTATGTTCCCCATTCCAACCATTAAAATCATGCACCAATTTAGTCCCAAAACCATAAATTAAATCTTGAATAATAATTTAAAACATGGGAAATACAGTTCAAGTAATGACCATAAAAAACCCTCAACCCAATTTCAAATCCAACCATTAAAATCACATGAATAATGATTAAATATATTCCATAATGTAAAAATACAAGTTAGGAATGAGAAACATGCCTAAAATATAGAACAATTTGAAGAGAATTTGTTGTTTTAGATCATGGATGGTGAATTCCTTGTAAAACCCTTGATCTTTCTTGGGTTTTGAGTTTAAGAGAGAAAGAAAGGAATTTGATATTTGAAAATTGAAGAAAAAATGTCAAATTTATGTTTAAAAGTTGTACAAGGGGTAAAAAGACCAAAAGCGCCTCACCCCAAGTGAAAAAAATAAAAACTGTGTGAAATTAACATAGGAGCGTGGCACGCCCTTATTGCGGAGGGTAGTCTTCGTGCTACGCCCTTATCACGAAGGCTAACCTCTGTGGCATGTCACTATCGTGGAGGCTTACTACATTGGTGTCCCAAAATGACTCCGAACCCCTTCCAAAAATTTTGACACTTTTCCAAAACACCCCTTTAGCATCCCATAACACAATTCAAGTCAAAATTAACATTACGTATGTGGGAGGGTAAAAACTGAAAGAATTGAAATTTTATGGGGTCTCACATTATCCCCACCCCTCCATGATAATAGTGATCACCCAATGGAATCAAAGGACCAAATTCAAAATATGACAAGAGGTAAACAAAACTCATACCTTAAGCACTTTTATTCAATCCGGGAGTACAAGAATGAATACTTGGTTCTCATATCTTCTTCAGCTTCCCATGTAGCTTCTTCCACTTTTTGATTTCCAAAGAACCTTTACTGAAGCTACATCTTTGGTCCTCAATCTACGAACCTGCCTATCCAATATCTCAACTGGGACTTCTTTATAAGACAACGAATCCACAGCAACAACATTCTCAATGGACACTATTAAAGAAGGGCCATCCATAAACTTTTTAAAAATAGACACATGGAAACCTGGATGAACCAAAGCCAAGCTCTCTAGCAAATCTAACTCATAAGAGACATTCCCGATTATCCTTAAAATATGATATGTGTCAATGTAACGAGGAATGAGCTTCCCCTTCTTCCCAAATATCATGACTTCTTTCATAGAAGACAACTTTAAAAATACCCAACCACTTACTCTAAACTCTAACTCCCTTCTCCTCACATCCACGTAATACTTTTGGAAACTTTGAGTAGTCTTAAGTCTTTCTCTAATCACCTTCCTCTTCTCTATGGATTGGTGAATCAAGTCAGGGCCAAAAAACCTAGCTCACTTACCTCAAACCACCCAATGGGAGACCTGCACCTCCTACCCTAAAGAGCCTAAAAAGGACCTATTTGGATACTAGAATAACTATTATTGTATGCGAGCTCAATAAGAGGCAAATAGTCCACCCAAATTCCTTTGAAATCAATCACAAAGGCCCTTACCATATTATCTAAAGTCTGAATAGTTCATTTCATTTGTCCATCCTTTTGAGGGTGGAAAGCAGTGCTAAGGTTCACCTGTGTATCCAAACCTTTCTAAAACAAACGCAAGAAGTGAGATGAAAACTATGTACCTCATTCTAAAACGATGGACACTAGTGCTCCATGCAACATAAAAATCTCCTAAATGAATGACTTAGCATAATCCTCTCCTGAATAGTTAGTCCTCACATGAAAGAAGTGAGAAAACTTAGTCATTCCATCCACAATGACCAAAATGGAATTATACTGATTGAGAGATCATGGAAGACCTATAAAAAGATCTAAGTTACTCATATCATACTTCTACATAGGCAACTCTATCTCTTGAGACATGCCACCCGGCCTCAAATATTCTACCTTAACTTTCTGACAAACTATAAACGTAGCCATAAAGTTCGCCACAACCCTCTTCATCTTATTCCACCAGTAGATTTCCTTCAAGTCTTACATTTTAGTCAAAGTCGGATGAACAATTTATTGGGACTCATGAGATTTGGTTAAAATCTTTTCCCGCAGCCCATCTATATTTGGAATGCACAACCTTCCTTGATATCTCAAGATGCCATATCCCCTAATCTCGAAAGCCATAACCTTTTGCTGACCCATACCATCCTTGATTTTCAAAAGTATAGGATCCATAACCTATTTATCCTTGACGTCATCACCAAGAGATGACTTAACCACTTCCTGGCCAATCACTTCACCATCCTAAGAGTCCAAAAAATGAACTCCCAAATTATCTAGCCTGTGAATATCCTTCACCAACCTTCTTTTCTCCTTCTAAATGTGAGATAATATCCCTATAGACAACTTGCTAAGAGTATTAGAAATAACATTAGCTTTACCTGGATGATAATGCAAACTCATGTCATAATCCTTAAGCAATTTGAGCCACCGCCTTTGCCTGAGATTGTGTTCCTTCTGTATAAACATATACTGAAAGCTCTTATGGTCTGAATAAATATCTAGAAAAATAATGTCACCAAATTTTTAGAGCAAAAACCACAACCGCCAACTCTAGGTCATGAGTCAGTTAATTTCTCTCATAAACCTTAAACTACCTAGAAGCGTAGGATACAACCATACCATACTACATCAACACAAAACCCAGTCCCATACGAAATGCATCATAATACACAACAAACCCCTCAGTACACTCGGGTAGGGTCAAAACAGGCGCATAAGTCAGCTTATCCTTTAAATTCTCAAAACTACCTTCATAAGCATCTGACCACAGAAACTTAACCTTTTTCTAAGTTAACTTCATCTGCAGAGATACAATAGATGAGAAACTCTTCATAAACCTCCTATAATACCCAACCAACTCCAATAAGCTCCTAATATCGATTGGATTCGTGGGTCTACGCCATTTTTAACTGTATTATCTTTCTGTGGATCTACCTTGATCTCGTCATTACAAACAACATACCCTAGAAAAGTCATAACACTTAGAAAGAATTCACACAAAAAATTTAGAGGCTCTTAAGAGTTTGCAACACCATTTAGAGGTGATTGGCATGATCCTTCTCACTTTTGGAGTACACTAATATGTCATTAATGAATACTATAACAAACAAATTTAGAAACTGCCTAAACAACCAACTCATGAGATCCATGAAAGAAGTAGGAGCATTAGTCAACCCAAATGACATAACCAAAAAATCATAATGGCTATAACAAGTTTGGAAAGCAATCTTGGGAATATCAACCTCCCTAATTTTCAATTGGTGATCGCTCGAATGGAGATCAATCTTAGAGAAACACCTAGCACCCTGAAGCTGATCGAAAACATCATCAATCCTAGGAAGAGGATACTTTATTCTTCACTATAACCTTATCCAAATGATGATCATCTATACACATACAAAAAGATCCATCTTTCTTTCAGATGAAAATTAGAGGAGCACCCCACGGAGAAACAGTAGGACGAATAAAGCCCTTGTCAAGAAAATATTTCAATTGCTTCTTAAGTTCTTTTTGTTCAGTCAAAGCCATCCTATAAGGAGAAATAGAAATATGATGAGTATCCGGTAGAAGATTAATCCCAAAATTTATTTCCCTTTTGGAAGGAATTCTGGGAAGATCATTGAAAAAAACTTTAGAAAATTCATTAACCTCAGGGATATGTTGGAACAAAGGACTTTTAAAATTTGGATCCTTAACCCAAACTAGATGATACAGACACCCCTTGGTGATCATTTTTAAGCTCTGGCATAAGAAATAAAACCTCTATTTGGGTACTAAGGAACTCCCCTCCCATTAAACCACTGGTTCATTAGGAAAATCAAAACTAACCTTTTGGGTCCAACAACCCAGAGAATCATAACATGAATGAAGCCTATCCATCTCCAAAATAACATCAAAATCCACCATATCAAGTTCTATAAAATCTACCTATGTATCCCTATGAAAGATAGACACCATACAACTCCTATACATTTTTCTAGCCACAATAGAATCACCTACCGGAGTAGACAGAGAAAAGGGGTAGAAAATATTTTCAACACTAAAACCAAAGTGCACAACCATATAAGGGGTCACATAATATAGGGTAGAATTTGGATCAAGTAAATAATAAACATCACGAGATAATAGCTATAATGTACCAGTGATAATATCATGGGATGCCTCAAATTCCTCATGAGTAGAAATTTCATAAATATAATTTAGACATTATCGGTACCAGAAGTGAAACCCTTAGGTGCAGGAGCCGAAGAAGTGTGTAACACTCTTAAATTTTAAGCATTTTTATTTTCATCCTCCCCTTGATCGAAACATCAATTTTTGACTTAAATTGTACTTAAATATGTTAAAGATGTATCCCAGAAGAGTTTTAAAATTTTCAGACAAGGTTTGGGGTGGTTTTGGGTCATGGAGGAAGTAATCTTCCATGGTATCGATATGCCACAGAGGCTGGTTTACTCAATAGCCTCCATGACACGGAGGCTGGTCTCTGCGTTAAGGTTCGTAGTACAGAGGTTAGTCTTTATGATAAAAAATTAGTTGTTTTGTTCTATTTTAATTGGGACGAGGGGTAATAGGTCCTTTCACTTATACCTGACCTTTAAGCACTAGATGATCTAATTATCATCAGTTTTCATGATACAAAGGGCTATTACTTCACTTCCAAAATATCCTCTCTCAAATTTTTCCTTTCAAGTCAAGGCTAGAGTTTTAAGGAGGTGGTCATCTAGGGTTCTAAGGGTGTTATATTCTTAAAATTCTTTGTAATTAAGGCATGTACCTCTTCTAAGTACTTTTATTTTATTAATGGCATGAAAATTGGTTTACTATTCATGGTTTTCATATTGGGTTTTGAACTATGGGTTGAGGGTTTTGAATGTATTTGTTTTAAAGTTTTCCAATGATTATTATTGAATTTTTATGCATTGAATTGATGATTTATGAACTCTTTGGGTGCATAGGGATGGTGAATGAATTTAGGGTTATAATGGATCCCCAAAATCAATGGTTTCGGTATGGAAATTGATAATAACCTCAACCCACTTGCATAATTGGCTTTGGGATATGATTTATCACTTAGTTTGGATATTCTTTCTAAAACCTTGCATTGCATAAATCGTAAATAGAACATGAATTAAATTAGTTTGGTTTTCAAATGGTTTTGGAAAGGCCTTGGTGGCTTTGGTTTTTAAATTAGAAACTATGGAGTCAATTTGGTTTAATGGTTTTGTATGGAAAATTGGAATAGAATTGCAAGCTCTAAATTTTGGTATGACGATACCAACAGTGAATGTCTAATTATAAGACTCCTTAGTAAATGGGTGGGAATGTTTAAATTATTTTTAATTAGTCTAAAAAGGGATTGTGTAGCTAATCGTAGAATGTGGAGGTCCCGGAGGGACCGATACTGGAAACTCACATTTGCTGACGTGAGGGTTGGTATTAGTGAATATATGCTTATCTCATACTATAGATATTTGTATCAAGGATATCAAAGGGAAAGGATTCCCTGACTTTCTATAATCACTCTAGTCATGCGGCTAACACGCATTTGGGCCCTTTCAATAGGGGGAGCTGAACCCATATATTCAGTAGGTATAGGTAAAGGATGGTCAAGATACACAGTCTAGGTTAAGTTTTAACTCTCATCCTTCCTTGTTCCTTTTCCTGACATGTAGCATATATATATGTATATATATATATGTATTTCTTATGGTGTTGTGCAATGGTTTTAATGGATTTTGTATTACGAATTATGACACTATTTTATCCTGTATCTCTGAGTTAAATATCGGTGCTCCAACTGCTAACCATCTTCAGATACTATGACCTCACGTAATGCAGGAACATGCCATACTTTTACTCCTCTTGCATAGTGATTAGGTGGTCGGAGGACAGCTCAGGTGTCAGATATAAGTGGTGATCTTCCATCCTTCGGAAGACCCCATTTCATTCTTTGGATTTCCTTATGTTTGACTTTTCATTTGGACTTGTTTTTGTCTATGGTTGGGGGCATATACCGACCAAACTATCTTTGGTTATATTAAAGGCTTTGTTGGACAATACTGTGGGCATTGGTATTGTGGTTGGTTTTTGGTGTTGATCCTTTATAGATTCTTTAAGATTTTCTCTCATATTTTGTTTTATATTGGTATTCATCTGCTACTAGGTGTATTTTTTTATTTTAGATTAGGCTAAGGGGGTGGTATCTGGTCCTCAGTGGACTTGATTTTACTATCATGGCCAGGCCTCGTTTGGGTTGTGAAAAAGTTACAACTAGTAACTTAATAGCTCCAGTGGAAACTCTAGCCAAAGGACAATCTCGCAGCATATGCCCAAGTTGACCATAATTACAGCACTAATTCTTCCTCTCCTCATAATATCCATGGTGATGCTGCCCACAAAAATGGCATGGAGGATAAGGTAGGGCTGATTGAGCTCCACTGACCTGAGATAAGGAACCCTGTGTCTTAGGACCACTGGTAGCCTAAAAACGACAATCACCTTAAGGCTTAGGATAAGGAGCATTGGTTGATGAATATGAACTTCCCCAATTTTTCTTCTTAGTCCACTACCTATAGTATCTCCCATTATTCTGTTGATTTGTACCCTACTTTTCATAGCTAAACTTCTTACTTTTCCTTTCCCCCCATATATGTATCTCTTTTTCTCTTCCTCCACCTACTGCATATAGAATACCACCCTGGAGATGTCCATATCATTATTCAACATAGCAGACTTACACTCCAACACTAAATCATGGGACAACCCAGAAGCATATTTCATCATCCTGAATCTCATATTAGATACCAACTCTAGAGCATAACGAGACAGTTGCTGGAATTTTAGAGCATACTCCACACTCATCTTACCTTGCTTTAAGTTCAAAAATTCTTTTGCCTTAGATTCCCTTAACTCCTGAGGAAAGAAGCGATCAATCAGTAGCATACATAACCCTAAAAATCTTATCTTTCACCTCAATAAACCCATAAAGATCCTCCTCAACCTTAGAGCCTATAAAGGTTGGGGGGTTCAACCTTATAAAATGGCTAACCCTGGTGACCTCAGATGAACTAACAATAGAACCAACATGATCATACCAATGAGACAGTGATGCTATCACCTGAGTAAGCATATAAATAGATTAACGAAACTCCGCATTAGAGATATCTCCCCGAGGTGACTGTGTATAAGTATCACCAGTCCAGAAGGCCCGATGAGGACTAGTAGGGACCGGTGGAACCCCATGTTGAGCAGTACAGCCAGGAGAATGGACCCAAGACTGCGTTTGCACTCCGTAAACAGGAAGAATTTCCTCCATATTCTCCTCTAGTAGGAAAAAGGCTCCAACAGAGTTCCTATGACCGTTATATCTTCAGGGAGGCATGATCTGAAATATGAGCAATCCAGGAATTAGAGAAATTTCGCAATAACTAAACTTTATAACTCAAAATAGAACACAAGAAAGGGAAACATTCCTAAAGGTCTTATAGCCGCCCCTTTATAAGTGTGGCGCTCTACATACCCATAAAAGGGACTCTACTCGACAAGGTTTTATGGATACCTAATAAACATAAACAGTGCTCTGATATCAAGCTTGTCATGACCCAAACCTGGGCCTGGTCATGATGGGTATCTCAAGCCCACCGTAGGTCAAATACCTCTCGTTAGCCTTAGCTCAAGAGCACATAAATATAAATAATGAAAGTTAACCAAATTAGCAATGTGAAGAATGGATAAGTAAAATGAAAATTCTAAGAATTCAAATAAACAACCATCCCACACTTGTCCACAAAAATCTCTAAACCAAGAATACCAAAGGAAAATTCAAATGAAATACTAAGACAATAAAGAAACCAGTGAGATGATAGGGCCTTTTGAAAGATGAAGGCTCTCCACTTCATAGCAGATCCACAGGAATACCGAGTCACCTAACTCTGCCTAGGAGTAAAAAAAAACCTTTGAACCCTATATAATGAAACAATGTAGCATACAAGGATAGTCAGTAGGGCAAGCACTGACATTTATCTTAGGGGATAGGGATAAAATAATACAATTACCAAAATCCAGTCATAAACCATAAGCACCACATTCATAGAAATATATATAGGGTCACGGGATAGGGATAAGGGCCATGAACATAAGAGTTTAAAGTATTAACCTGAACTATATAGCTTGATCCATCCTAAAGGAACCCATTGACTATATGGGTCCAGCTCCTCCTGCTGGAAGGGCCCCAGTGCGTGTTCATGAATTGAGAAAAATCAAGAAAAGGCTAAAGACACCAAGGCTATAGCCCTCCCAAAATATATATATAAAATGTTCACTAAGCACGCAACCATATGTACCCCCAACACCGGCAAACATAGTTTCCAGTGTTGATCCCCCCAAGACCTATACCTTCTAAGCTACATAATTTTCTTTAATCCTAAATTAAAATAGTGACACATAAATCAACCATTAAATTAGGAGTATTTCATTAAGGCACTTACCAACTTGGTATCGTCATACCAATATGTTTGAAAACTTATATAATTAAGACAAGCCAATCCATGTAACTATTTGACTCCCAAGTTCCATTTAAAATCCAAAACCAAGGCCAGTAAGGACATCCAAAACCATATTCATTTATTTATCCTATAATGCACTGAAATGGGTTCAAAAGACAAATTAAACCATGCAATTATCCATATTCATAATCAAGTTTACAAGGTGGGTTGACGTTAATGCAATTTTTAATGCATAATTCCATCAATTTGGGGAAACACATGTTCCCCATTCCATCCATTAAAATCATACACCTATTCAGACTTAAAACCATAAATTAAAGCATGAATAAATAATTTAAAACATGAGAAATACAGTTCAAGTAATAACCATCAAAAGCCCTCAATCCAATTCAAACCCAAAAATTAAAATCACATGAGTAATAATTAAATATATGCCATAATATAAGAAATACAAGTTAGGGATGAGCAACTTTCCTGTATTATAGAACAATTTGAAGAGTATTCAATGTTTGGAGCTTGGATAGTGAATTCCTTGTAAAATCCTTGAGCTTTCCTGGGTTTTGAGTTTAAGAGAGAAAAAATGGAATTTGATCTTTGAAACGGAAGAAAATGGGTCAATTTTATGTTTAAAAGTCGTACAAGGGGTAAAAATACTAAAAGCTCCTCACTCTAAGTAAAAAAACAAAAATTGGGAAAAATTAAAATAAGTGCAAGGCACGCCCTTATCGTAGAGGGTAGCCTCCGTGCCATGCCCTTATTGCTGAGGCTAACCTCCATGGCACTCTACTATCATAGAGGCGTACTGCGTCGGAGTCCCAAAATAACCACAAACCCTTTTAAAAAATTCCTAAACTTTTCAGAAACACCCTTTAACATCCCATAACATAATTCAAGACAAAATTGACATTACGCATGCGGGATGGTCAAAAAAAAGTTGGTTGAAATTTTATGGGTCTCATAGACCAGTACCACCATTCCTTCAAAGACTTAAAAAGGATAAGGAGGATGAATATTTTAAGAAGTTCTTTGACATATTAAGAGAACTTCATATTAACCTCCCATTGTTAGATGTTTTGCAGGGTATGCCTAAGTATGGTAAGTACTTAAAGAAAATGGTGAACAATAAGATGAAGCTGAACAACATAGATGTGGTGGAACTTACTGAGGAGTGCAGTTTAGTTATGGTGAGTAAGATGCTGAAAAAGCTTACGAATCCTCAAAGCTTTACCCTTCTTGTGTAAATTAGTGATATTAATGTGGTATATGCTTTGAGTCACTTAGGGGAGAGAATAAATTTGATGTGTTTATCTGTTTTTAATATTCTTAGATTGGAAAAGCTGAGGCTATATTCTATGGTACTCCAAATTGCAGATAGAACAAGAGTGCATCCCAAATAAATCATTGAAGATGTCCTTATTACGGTTGTTAAGTTTATTATTCTACTAATTTTATTATTCTTGATTATGATATTGATGATAGGGCATCAATCATATTGGACGTCCATTCTTGGAGATAGGAGAAGAACCCTTTGATGTTAGAGAGGGCACTCTCACATTGTGACTAAATAATAAAGAGGTGATCTTTGAGATATATAGACCACTCAATCCACCTTTGCTCTATAAGGATTTATGCATGATCACGTTCATGAAAATGGAAGAGTATTGGGTGAAGGAGTGTAAATCTCTATTGATCTCTTTGGACTATCTCATAGAGTGGCCTAAACTTCCAATTATATGTTAAGATGAAAAAAATAAAAAAGAGCCTGATGAGGCTAGTATTGAAAAAGATGCAGACCTTAATAGTAAGAACTTAAGAAGTTAGAGAAGAGTAAGACTATGAGAGGAAAAAGTTGAAGAAATACGGCTGAATATATTAATATGCATCGTGTTACAATACTAAATCAGACGTTGCTTGGGAGACAATCCAAGTTAAGGCAGGTATTTTATTTTTCTTTTTTTTTTTAATTTTATATCACCATTGTTTTTGTTTTCCTTTTTGAGTAACAAGTTGAAGAAAAGTCTGAGTATCGGAGACCCAAGCTAGAGAGCATGTCAAAGACTGGGTGTGGGGTCCATCAGACCTCATTAATGATTAAGATGCTACTAGCTAGGCCTAGTGTAATGATCCTCCAGATCATTTCTTGTATTTCCACTCATTATCGACATTTAGATATTTTCTATAGATATCTTAAGTCAGTTATGACTTGCTGAAACTAACAGGTCGATTATCAAGCAGTTCGTTTATCTTTTAAAGTTAAGTCTCTATTTTGAAGCCTTTGTAGGTTCAAATTGACTATCGGATGAAAACTTCAGTTAAACAACCTCATATGCTAATTCTAATAGTTCCAATAGCTCAAAAACATTTATTTTAGGTTGGGTGGACCCTTGTTTTGGGTTTTGAGGATCTCGAACTCATTTCAGACTATTATCCAGATGTTAAGAAATATGGCAAGTGGGTGTGGGATCTACTTTCCATTGAAACGAACTCAGATGGAATTTAGACTGCGCCATTAAGTTTAGAACATCAAATTCATTAAGTTTCATAGTTCGTTAGTGTATATGTGATTTCAGATGAATTCCTAGGGGTTAGCGGAAACTCGAAACATTTCAACTCTTCAGCTGATGTAAGGAAATCTAGTGTAACCGCTACAGAGACCTTTTGGATGCCCTTACGGAGGGTACTTTATCAGCCTTGACCACCTCGATAAATGCTGCTTTAGTAACTAATTGGTTGCTAAATATCTAATCACTTTAGCGCCAACTGACCACTTTAGTGTCCTGCCATATCAGCGGTGAACCACTTTAGCGGTCAGCTAGGTGCTTTAGGGTTGACCTCTAAAGTGGCCTAGTGTCTACTTTAGCGGCATCCACATACATAGTAAGGGTATAAGTACCTATTTAGCTTGATTTTCACCATTCTTCTCTCTTTTCTTAGAATATTGAACCCTAAAAAGGGGGAACTCTTGGGAGAGTCAATTATGGGTGGTTTTGGAGCTTAGATAAAGTTTATTTACACATTCCTTATTTGAATTTGTGGTAAGTTTCCATTATTTTCATGATTTAATTCTCCATTCTTAACTAAAATCTCTGAAATCTTGGTGGATTGATTTTAGCACCATCATAGCTCAGTATTTACTTATTTTTATGGGTAAATATTCCTTGAGAATAGATAAACGTTGTGCTAGTTTTGAAAGTGTGATTTCGCAAGTAGGCCCCATATAGGATTGTTACATAGTTATTGCACCCAAAGTACAATAGTGTAATATGGATATCATTGTTCTTGTTTTAATGAATAGGTTGTGATTTTGATAGCATGGCACCTTGCGAAAGTTTCTTGAAAAGGAAAATTTATGGTTTAGCAGATTCTTTGATCTTTTATTTGGTGTCCAGGTAGGGTAGGTTTACCTTCTTCATAGATTGAGCTATCTTGTAGTAGTATTATGATATTATGCTAGATATGGGGTGGTATTTAGGTATTGAGATTATGAATGAGAATATTTGGATTAGTTAAACCATTTAGGCTATCATGAAACTATAAATTAGGAGTAATTAGCTTAGTTACTCGTGTCTTAAGTGATTTTGGCTTCATGGCTCATGTTCAAAATGGAAATTCCTTAGTTTCTTAAGATAGGTGAAATTGCCTTAGTCATTCATATTTAGGGTGGAATTGGCTTTAGTTGCTTAAGTTAGGGGAAATTGTCTTAGTTACTATTATTTTAGGTGGGATTGACTTAGTTGTTCATATTTGGAAAGAATTACTATCTTAGGGATATTTATTGCTTATTCAACATCTAGAAATAAACTTAGATACTTTAGCCTAGTCTGGGGTAGAGTTACCTAAAATGGATTTCAGGAATTAAAAGTGGGGCCCTCCAACCCACCTTAGGCCAAAACTTGTGATAACTTTGCAGATTTACTTGCACACATTATACCTGTATTAATGTTTGATCAGGGACTTAAGGAGATTGAATATATTTAATGAGTATTTTAGTTGGATATTAAAAGATTGATGTTAGTTCTGGGTATTGCTAATGATATAGCCTATATATACGATTATTGATATGGCTTTCAGATATGATTAGTGATATAGGCTATCGACATACTTAATGGTATAGATATCGATGTGATTAATGATATGACATATCAATATGATTAATGAATTATAGATATGATTATGGAAATAACGTACGAATATGACTATTGACATGGCCTACGGTCATGGTTATTGGCATGACTTAATAAAAACAGTATTGGTATGGTTTATGGGTATGGGTACTGATATGACTTACAGTTGTGATTCTTTGTCCGATGTATAGATATGAGAAAAAGGGATGATCTATATTTATAGTTTGTTGGTATAGTCTATTGAGTTAGTTTATTAGTATGGCTTCTTGATATGGTTCATTGATAAATTTTATAAATATGAGTTTTGGTTTGAGTCTAACAGTTGGTGATGATCTTTATAATATGAGTTTCGATTCATGCCTGACAAATAATGATGATGATGGTACTACTGAGTTTTGGTTCAAGTATGACATTGGGAATTATGTATGAGATTATATAGTTTGAATGGGTTCTTAGTTATGGCATGATAATTTGGTAATTTATGGCTATTCAGGTGCTAGTTTCCTTGATTGTACTTTCCAGGCTTATGGGGGCCTACGTTGGGTTATTTACTTTTCCGCACTTATTGGCATGTGGAGCCCAATCTTGTAGTTATAGTTGTGTGATCTTTATGTTACTATTTTGTATGCATTTATTTATGTACTACAGCATCAGATCTTATTTCTACATTCACCCCTTTTGCCTTGACTTAGCTTATTTTATCTTGTATCTTATCGTATTTATATCATGATTTATCTCAGTCGGCCGATGATGCCTACTGAGTATTCGTGATTTTTGTATTCATACTACACTTCTGTACCTTATTAGTGTGAACCTGAGTACTAGTTACTATCGCTGATTTGGTGCTCGTGCAGGGTGGATTTCAGAGATTGGGTGAGATCTTGGAGTCATAGTTACCCTTTTCTTTCCATTTTCAAATGTCTAGTCTTTACCCTTGAGACAAGTTGTATTTAATTATTTAGTACTCATAGTTCATTTGTAGTATCTCGTGTACTGACATTACTGAGTCTTAGGATGGTTATTAATTTTCTATCTATCTATTTGACTATTATGACTGTTTTATTTCCACTTAAGTATTTAATTATTATTTTTTGGCTTTTAGGACATTTTCCACTAAGTTAGCCCATTGCATCTTGCTCTGGGATATGGTTTGGCTTACCTACTGGTGGGATAGAGTAAGTGCCATTATGACTCGTAAATCAAGTCATGACAAATTAGTATCAGAGCCAGGTTTCACTGATATTGTTTGTACAAGACAAAAAGTCTTGTAAAGTCCCGTGGATTAGAATAATAACATTCCTTTCTTATCTTCAGGAGGCTATAGGACATTCTAAGAAGTTCTTCATATCCTTAATGTATTTTGTGCTAAGTGTCTAAGTTAGTTTCTAAATCATCCCCTTGGTTTCACTCTTTCAAAGATGGCTAGGACACGTGTTACCGCTATACAAGGTGAGGGTACTGAGATCGAGCCCCAGAGATTCTTTCACCTCAGCCGGCGGCAGGCTAGGAACTAGCACAGGCTCTGCTGAGATTTATTTCTTCTTCAGTGCTTAGGGATGCTTTGGTTTTGCTTTTTGGATTGGTTTGTGGTGTACTGCCTGATGGTATATAGTCTACATTTCAAAGTGGTTCTGAGGCGAGGGTGCAACTTGTAGTTGTGACTCCCAGAGTTGAGGTCCCTCTTGTGTCGGTAGTTTCCCAGCCTTATATGTCTACCGAGAGTAGAAGATGTTGGGTAGATTTTTTATATTGGCTCTGCCTAGGTTTTTTCGTGCACCGGGTGAGGATACGTATGAGTTCTTGATTGCTTGTGAGGATAGGCTCCATAATTTAGGCCTATTTGAGATATGTAGTGTAGATGACACTACTTTTCAGCTGGACTTGGCACCTCGACATTGGTGGAGAGGTCATCTTGGTTCTAGGCCAATTAGATCTCCCTCTTTGACATGGACTAGTTCTTTGATATCTTTTTACTGAAGTATATTCCTTGTAGTCTTGGGGATTGTTTGAGGGATCAATTCTCAATGTTAGAGTGGGGCTCCTTGACTACTTAACGTATGAGGCTCAATTTCATGAGTTGGCTAGGCATGTTACTTCTATTCTTACTACTGAGTATGAGAGGGTTTGTAGCTTTATCTGAGGATTTATATTTTTTCTTTGCATGTCTACTTAGAGTTGGGTTATTGTTAGTAGTTATTTTGATGATGTTTCTGATCACGTACAACTTATGGAAGAGATGCATCATGAGGCCAAAGGGGGAAGCAGTAAGAGGCTGTGTTACTAAAGTAGGTTCAGTGGGATCCATAATAGCTCCCAGTTCAGAGGAAGTGGTTCTCAGGGCAGGTACCCTCCGCCTTAACCATAACAGCATCAAGAGCAGTCTAGTATACCCTTTCAGGCCTTGCTTTAGATTGCCGAGGGAGGCCAATCTTTCTCCAGTAATTGTCTTGTCCAGGGTTGTAGTTAGTCCCCAGGGGGTTCGTCTTCTGGCTATTTTAGTCATGGAGCTTATTCTGGATCATCTGGATTATTTGGTTTTAGTGCAATGCTTGGGGCATGTTATGGTTGTATAGCGTGTGGTAATTTCTTGAGAGAGTGCCCCTATCGTGGAGCAATGGTTCCTTTAGCCCAAAGTGTTCCACTAATTCAAATAGTTCTACCCCAGCTACAGGTGGTATGTATGGTCGTAAAAGTAGTCTCCCGGGTGTTCATAGAGGTTCTCAAACAGGTAGGACAGGAGGTCGATCAAGATCCCAGCTATATGGTGGGTTTGGTTAGTTGTATGCCATAACTGCTAGACCTAAGTTTGATTCTTTGGATGTTGTTATCAAAGATACAATTTTTGTATTGCATCAGTCGACTTTTGCTATATTTGATCAGAGATTCACTTATTCTTATGTGTGTACTTATTATGACCCACGGTTAGAGTTATCTTGGGATTCATTATCCATTCCATTGTGTGTATCTACTCCCGTGGGTAATTCTTAGTAGTGGACCAAGTTTTTAGATCATGTATTATGACTATTTGAGAATTTGGTCCTCAGGCTAATCTTATTGTGTTAGATATTGAAGATTTTAATATGATTTTGGGCATGGACTAGTTATCCCACTATCATGCAATCCTAGATTATTTGTCCTCGACCGTTATATTAGCCATGCCCGATATACCCTTAATCGTGTGTTAAGGATCTATTAGCCGTGAGCCGACGGGGATTATTTTTTATATTTGTTCTAAGGGATATTTTGAGGGATTGCTAGTCTTATATCACTAATATTTGTGATATTAATATGGAGAGTCTATTGTTTGAATCTGTTCCTATAGTTTATGAGTTTCCTGATGTTTTATCTACCGATCTACTTGGCCTTCATCCCGAGTGTAGTATTGATTTTGTTATTGATCTTGAGCATATCACCTAAGTTATTTCTATGGTACCTTACCGTTAGTCTCCTACTGAGCTTAAGGAGCTAAATTCTAAGATTTAGGATCTTATTGGTAAGGGTCTTATTAGACTAAGTGTGTCTCCTTGGGAAGTTCTTATGTTGTTTATGATGAAGAAAGATGGTTCCATATGCATCTGTATTGATTATAGGCAGCTTAATAAGGTGACGGAAAAGAATCATTATCCTATGCCTTGCATTGATGATTTATTTGACCAGCTTCAGCGAGCATCGGTGTTCTCAAACATTAACTTGAGGTTAAGTTACCATCAGTTGAGGATTTGGGTTGAGCATATCTCAAATATAGCCTATTACGGTCATTATGAGTTCCTAGTGATGTCTTCTAGGTTGATTAATGCCCCATACATATTTATGGACTTGATGACCCGTGGTTCAAGCCTTATTTAAATTCATTTGTGATTGTGTTCATCGATGACATCCTTGTGGATTCAAGGAGTAGAGATGAGCATATGCAACATTTGAGGATTGTGCTCCAAACTTTGAGAGATCAAGTGCTTTTTGTGAAATTCTCTATTTATGAGTTTTTGCTTAAGTCAGTGACATTCCTTAGATATGTGGTGTCTAATGATGGGATTATGGTAGACCCAACAAAGATTGAGGCCATTTGTGATTGGACAAAGCCCACATCTCCGATTGAGGTTCATAGCTTCATTGGTTTGGCTGATTATTATAGATGGTTTGTTGGGAGCTTTGCTACTATAGCAGTACCAATGACCAGATTAACTCGAAAGGAGGTTTACTTCAGATGGTTCGAGGATTATGAGTCAAACTTTAGAAAGCTTGAGGGATTTCTCACTCAACTCCTATGTTAGCTCTTTTTGTTGAGGGTGAAGGGTTCATCATATATTGTGATGCTTCTAGTGTTGGTTTAGATTCTGTATTAATGCAACAAGGTCGTGCTATAGCTTATGCATCAAGGTAGATGAAGGTACACGAGCGCAGCTACCCCATTCATGATTTGGAGTTGGCAGTGGTAGTTTTTGTGCTTAAGATTTAGATGCATTATCATATGGTGTGCATTATGAGATCTTCATGGATCATCATAGTCTTTAGCATCTTATGACCCAGAGAGAGCTTAATTCTAGGCAGTGTAGATAGATGGAGTTTCTTACAGATTATGATATCTCTATCTTGTATTATTTGGTCAAGAAAAATATGGTAGAAGACACCTTGAGCCGGAAGGCAGTGAGTATGGGTAGCTTGGATTATATTTTAGTTTCTCAGAGGTTGTTGGCATGGGACATTTAATCCTTAGCCAACTTGGTGGTATGACTTAATATTTGAGACCCTAAGAGGATTTTCGCTAGTGATGAGGTGAGGCCCTTTCTATTTAAGTAGATTCGGGATCTCCAGTTTGAGGATAAGAGATTTTTTATCTTTCGTGATCAGGTGTAGAGTGGTGAGTCCAAGAGGGCAACATAGATTCTCAGGGCATTTTGATATTTGATTGACACATTTATGTTCCAAGAGTTGATGACTTAATTTAATCAATTTTGCATGAGGCTCATAGCTCTAGGTATTCTATTCACCCAGGTACTGCTAATATGTATAGAGATTTGAGACGATATTATTGGTGGAGTGGTATGAAGAGTGATTAGGCAAACTTTTTAGCTTATTGCCTAAGTCTTCAACAGGTGAAAAACGAGCATCAATGACCTGATGGCTTGATTTAGACGTTACCCATTCTCCAGCAGAAATGGGACTGGATTACCATGGACTTTATTAGTGGGCTTCCTCATACTTTCCATTGTTCCAATGGTATTTGGGTCATTTTGGATCAGTTGACCAAGTCAACACATTTTATTCTAATTCAGATGTCCTTCAGCTCTGAGAGATTAGCCCGTATGTATGTTAGTGAGATAGTCTGTATGTATGGTATACCTATATCCATCATTTCAGACTGGGGCTCAGTGTTCACTTCTAGATTCTAGAGAGTTTCTCAAGAGGAATTGAATACTCAGGAGGATCTTACTACAACCTTCCATCCTCAGACTGATAGATAGTCGGAGCGGATTATTCAATTCTCAAGGATATGTTTTGCGCTTGTATTATGGATTTTGGAGGTCAGTGGGAGAAGTACTTAGCCTTGGTAGAGTTCGCATACAATAATAGCTACCATTCTAGGATTAAGATGGAACCTTTTGAGGCTTTATATGATAGGCGATGTCGTTCTCCTATTGGATAGTTTGAGACTTTTGAGATTAGGCCCTGCGGTACTTACATTCTTCAGTATTCATTAGATAGATTCAGGTCATTTAAGGATAGATTGAGGGTTTCTCATAGTAGGCAAAGGACTTATGCGGATTGTAGACTTCATGCCTTGAGATTTGGAGTTAGTAACCACGTATTCCTCCATGTATCACCCATGAAGGGTGTGATGAGGTTCGGGGGGAAAGACAAGCTCAACCACAGATATATTGGACCCTTTAACATTCTTTGCACAATTGGTAGGGTGTCTTATAAGTTAGCCTTACCCCCAGATTTTGTTGTTGTCCATTCGATATTACATGTTTCTATGTTGCGACAATGCATTCCAATGTGCTTAGATGGAACCTAGTTTAGTTGGATGAGTGGTTGACCTTTGTGGAGGAACCTGTACTTATTTTGCCTAGTGATGTCAGGTGGTTGTACACATGAGATACTCCAGTAGGTAAAGTTCAGTAGACGCACCGCCTAGTAGAAAAGGCTACTTCGGAGATCGAGATCGAGATACAAACCAAGTATTCTCACTTTTTAGAAGCTTCAGGAACATCCTAATCCTTTACTTTCACAGTTAAAGTTCTTTAAGTAGTGGATATTATAATGACCCTCTAGGTCATTTTTTTATTTCTACATCTTTTCTTCCATGTAGAGCTTTCCTATAGCATCCATAATTTATTTATGACTTACTGGAACTGACAGTTTGATTACCGGGCAGTTTGTTTGGTTTTGCGAGCAAATTCACTATTTTGAACCCTTCATTGGTTTGAATTGGCTATCAGACAAAAGCTCAATCGAAACAACCTAGTATGCCAATTTTGACAGTTCCAACAACTTTGAAATAAAAATTTTAGGTTCGATCGACCTTTGGTTTGGGTCTCAAGGATCCCAGGCTTATTTTGAGCTATTGGCAGGGTTAAGAATATGGCAAGTAGATGTGGGACCCACTTTTCACTGAAAAGACCTCGGATGGAAATTTTGACTGTGCCATTGAGACTAAAACATTGAATTTTATAGTATAGCATAGTTTGTTTGCGTATATGGTATTCTAGATAAATCCTGTAGGGTTTGCAAAGACTCAAAATATTCCAAGTCTCTAGCTGATGCAAGGAAATCTGCGGCAACCGCTAAAGTAAACTTTTGGGCACTTTAGTAGAGGGTGTTTTAGTGGCCCTAACAATCTTAGCAAATGCTGATTTAGCGGCTGATTGGCCACTAAAGTGCTAGTCTTTTTAGCGCCAATAAACCATTTTAGTAACCTGCTATGTCAGTGGTGAACCGCTTTAGCGGTCAGCTGGGCGCTTTAGCGCCAACCACTAAAGCGGCCCAGTGTTCGCTTTTGTGGTATTCGCGTACCTCAGAAGGGTAAAAATACCCCACTTAGCCCAATTTTCACCTTTCTTCTCCCATTCCTTAGAATATTGAACCCTAAACCATTGGACTCTTGGAAGAATCAGTTGTGGGTGGTTTTGGAGCTTGGGTAATATTTATTTATGTGTTCCTCCTTCGAATTTTTGGTAAGCTTCCATTATTTTCACAATTTAATTCTTCATTCTTTTCTAACACCCCTAAAAGCTTGGTGGCTTGATTTTTGTACCATTATAGTTTGGAATTCATCCATTTTAAGGGTAAAGGTTCCTTAAGCATAACGGGACATTTTACTAGTTTTGAAAGTGCGATTCTACAAGTAGGCCCCCTATGGGATTTTTACATAATTATTGGACCAGAAGAATAATAGTATAATATGGGTATCATTGATCTCGTTTTGATGAGTAGGTTGGGATTCTGATAGTGTGGCACCTTGTAAAAGCTTGTCAAAAAGGAAAATTGGCATTTTAGCAGATTCTTTGGCTGTTTCATCAGCATCCAGGTAGGCCAGGTTTACCTTCTTCATAGATTGAGCTATCTTGTAGTATGATTATGATATTATGCTAGATATAGGGTGGGATTTAGGTGTTAGAAGTATGAATGAGAATATATAGATTAGTTGAACCATTTATGCTATTGTTAAATAGTAAATTAGGAGTAAATATCTTAGTTACTTGTTACACCCCTAGTTCTGAACTCTGAAATTCTCTTTGTGTTGTGCTCACTACGAATCAGTTGACGAGTTGTGAAGACTCCTTATGAGTCCTATGGTGCTAATCATAGCATGACCAATTTGTCCATGGTCCCTACTAGTCCTCTTCAAGATTTCCAGGCTGATAATACTCATGGACCGATGCCTCAAGGTGACATTTCTAATGCATATTTCTACTGTTCGAATCATCTGTTAACTCAGCTAGTGGCCTCCTAGTCTCGCCAGTCAGGTTAGGGTGGTTTTATTGCCCCTTCTTTGGAGGTTACTTAAGTTAGTCAATTTATGAGGTTGAATTCTCTAACCTTCACTGGGTCTGAGGTTGAGGAGGACCCTCAAGGATTTATTAATGAGATAGAAAATATCTTTAGGGTGATGCATACTTTTAATTCTAAGGGTGTGGAGTTTATTGCATATCAGTTGAAAGATGTTGCATATTAGTGGTATGAGGAGTGGTAGCAGACAAGGGGTGATAATGATGAGCAGGCTATGTGAGATGAGTTCTCTAGTGCCTTCCTTGATCGTTTCTTACCTCAGGAGTTGAAGGAGGACAAGGATAAAGAGTTTGTAAACTTAAGTCAAGGTAGGATGAGTATGAAGGAATATGCCCTAAAATTCCATCAGTTGTCTCATTATGCTTCGAAGTTAGTGTCTAGTATGAGGGCTAGAATGAGGAAGTTTGCTTCGGATTTGCCTTATGAATTAGTATTGGAGTGTAAGGCTGCATTGTTAAACAATGACATGGATATCTCCAGACTTGTGGTTTATATACAATAGGTGGAGTATGAAAATAAGAAACAAATAGAGATTGCTCAGTCAGCCCCACCATATATACCTTGTAGATTTTGTGGTCAGCTTCATCGAGGGTATTATTAAGAAGGGAGAACTCGGTGTTTTAACTATGGTTAGCTTGGTCACATGCAATAGGATTGCCCTGCTGCTAAGGTAGCCACTAGGAATAATAAAGTTTTGGTTGCCACTTCTTTGACTCCTACACCAAAGGGTTCTACTTCTGGTACTGGCACTGGTCGAAATCACCTTTATACTCTTTCAACCCGTTAGAAATTTGAGGCATCTCCTGATGTTGGTACTGGTATGTTATAAATTTTCTCTCTTAATATGTATTATTTACTTTATCTGGGGCCTACTTTTTCTTATGTGACCCCTTATGTGGCTGTGCATTTTAGTTTTAATCCCAAAACTATTCCCGAGCCTTTGTCTATTTCTACTCTGATGGATGAGTCGATTGTGGCTAGAAAAATATAAAGGGTTGTGTGGTGTCTATCCTTCATAGAGAGACCTTGGTGGATTTGGTAGAGATTGAAATGATAGATTTTGATGTAATCTTGGGGATGGATTGGCTTCATTCGTGTTATGCTTTTTTGGATTGTAGGACCTGGAAAACCCAGTTTTCAATTCCCTAATGAACTGATAATTGAATGGGAGGGAAGTTCCCTAGTGCCTAAAGGGAGATTTATTTCTTATTTTAGAGCCCAGGATTTGATTTTCAAGGGATGTCTATATCATCTAATTTTGGTCAAGGATTCTAGTTCTGAGGTTCCCTCCTTACAATCTGTCCCTGGTTAATGAGTTTTCCAAGGTGTTTCCCAGTGATTTTCCTAGAATTCCCCCCAATAGGGAAATAGACTTTAAGATTGACCTTCTACTAGATACCTATCCTATCTTTATCCCTCCATATAGAATAGCTCCAGCTGATGTGAAGGAGAAGCAGGCTTTGGATCCTATTCTAGTGAAAATTAAGAATGATATAGGACAACAAAAGGTTATGGCCTTTGATATTGGTGGTGATGGTATCCTGAGGTACTAAGGTAGGTTATGTGGTCATGATGTTGATGGGCTACGAGGAAGGATTTTGGCCGAGGCTCATGATTCAAGACATACCATTTATCTAGGCTTGACAAAGTTGTACCACAACTTAAAGAAAATCTATTAGTGGAAAACATAAAGAGGTATGTGGATAACTTTGTGGCTAAATGTATAGTCTGGCAGCAAGTGAAAGTAAAACACTTGAGGATAATGAAATGTATCAATAGATAGAGTTACCTATATGAAAGTGGTAAATGATCAATATGGATTTCATAACGGGTCTTTCGTGGCCTCATATTCAGAGCAATTCAATTTGGGATATTATGGATAGGATGACTATGTTTGCTTATTTATTACCCATAAGGACTACCTACTATGGAGAGGATTATGCTAAGATATTCATTGAGGAGATAGTTAGATTGTATGGTGCTCATGTTTCCATCATTTCAAATTAAGGTATGTAATTTTCTTCCCACTTTTGGCATTCATTTCAGAAAGGTTTGGGGACCAAGGTGAACCTTAGCACCACCTTCTTCCCTCAAATAGATGGACAAGTGGAATGAACTATCCAGACATTGGAAGATATATTAAGGGCATGTGTGATTGATTTTGGAGGTAGTTGGATTGATCACTTACCTCTCATTGAGTTTGCGTATAACACTAGTTATCACTCTATTATTAGAAAGGATACTTTTGAGGATCTTTATGGTAGGAGGTGTAGGTCTCCTATTGGGTGGTTTGAGGTTGGTGATACTCAATTGTTTGGTCCTAATTTGGTTCACCAAGCCATAGAGAAGGTAAAGGTGATTAGGGAGAGGCTTAAGACTGCCCAAATTCATGAAAAGTCCTATGCGGATGTGAGGTAAAGGGTGTTGGAGTTTTTTGTTAATGATTGGGTGTTCTTAAAAGTTTTTTCTATAAAGATAGTGATGAAGTTTGGGAATAAGGGGAAGCATAGTACACGTTTTGTTGATCCATATCATATTTTGAGAAGAGTTGGGAATGTTGCCCATGAGTTGGAGTTGCCTGTGAGCTTGGCTCCTATTCATCCATTTTTTCATGTGTCGATGTTGAAGAAATGTGCGGGATGTCCTTCATTGATTGTGCCTATTGAGAATGTTGGTATTTCAGATTCTTTGTCATATGAGAAAGTCCTGATGGAGATATTGGATAGGCAATTCCGTCGGATGAGGACTACGAATGTGGCTTCAGTGAAGTTTCTTTAGAGGCATCAAAGGGTGGAAGAAGCTACTTGGAAAGCCTAAGAGAACATGAAGTCCAACTATCCATTCTTGTTCCCCGCATTGGATAGAACTGTTTTAGGTATGGGTTCCTTTTGAATTTTGTCATTTTTCAAATTTATTCATGGTTTTGTGGTTGCATTTATGTTTGTATCATCCTAATAAGTGACTTGACTCATCATTTGGGGATGAATGATCCTGGGGGAGGGGTAATGTTACACCCCATGTTTTGAACTATAAAATTCTCTAGGTGTTGTGCTCAGTGCTCAGGCTACGTCTCAGTTGATGAGTCGTAAGGTGCTAATCATAGCCTAACCACTAAGTTTATCCATGGATCTATTGAGGTTATGATTTTGACCTCACAAGTCGTATGGTGAGGTCATGAATCGTGATGAGAGACTCGTGACCAAACCAGTGAGGTGGCCCTGAGTCACTGCCTAGTCGATGAGTCATGGTGATGATTCGTGGCCAGTGACCATGAGTCATTGTGAGACCTGTAGCGACTAGGAGTTATTTTATGCACGTTTTTCATTAAGGGTAAATTGGTCTTTTCCTTCCTATACACTATTCCATGACTTAAAACCTTTTATTAGCCCTATTTCTACCCAATTAACATAATCATAAACTACTCTTCTCTCTCAAATTCCCCACTACTCTTCTCTCTCAAATTCCCCAATCATGAGTAAGGCTATGGTTTCTAGGGATTGGTTATCTAGGTCTCAAAGTATGGTTTCTTCTCCAAATTTTTAGTATTTTAAGGCATATATCTCTTCCCCAAACTTGTATTTTATTATGGCATACAATGGTTTGATATTTCCATGGTTTTAATGTGTGGTTTTGGAATTTGGGTTAAGGGTTTTGGATGGTTATTGTTTAAATGATACTTCCATGGTTTGTATGCATTTGCTTATGCCTTATTGATCGATTTTTGAACTCATTTGGTAAATGGAATGGGGGTCATGGATAACACCTAAATTTGTAAGGATTTTGGTACGAAATTGATAATAACCTCAATCCACATGCATAATTGGCTCTGAGTTATGGAAATTCATATAGTTTTGCTTACTTTTACTTATGCTACACTTTTTTACCTTTTTGGTGCAAATCTGAGTACTAGTTGTTGTCGCTGATTCGACGCTCGTGCAGGGTTAATTTCGGTGATTAGGTAAACTTTTTTAGTTGGAGTAAACCTTTTTCCTTCTATTTATGTATGTATAGTCTTTCATCATTGAGATGGATTGTATTTGACTATTTATTACTCCTAGTTCATTTGTAGTAGCTCTTGTACCGACATTACTGAGTCTTGGGATAGTTGTTGATTTTTTATCTATCTATTAGACTGTTCTGACTATTTTATTGGAACTTAAGTCTTTAATTGTTAATTTTTGGTTTTGGGGCCATTTTCCACATAGTTAGCCCATTGCATCTAGATCCAGGCTATGGTTTGGCTTACCTACTAACTGGATAGAATAGGTGCCATCATGACTCATAAATCAGGTTGTGACATCTAGAGGCCTCGGGAAGTATTTCTATCTCTACTTTTAATTATACTTTGGGCACAAATTCTGATTTTAATGTGGGGTGAGGAATCTTTCCATTATTTAGCATGAAGTGTTGTTATTGTATTTTTATTTTATTTATTATCCTAGTTTTTTACTAAATTTGAAAAAATTACAAAAATATTTTCTCTTTGTTTGTTTAATGGTTGGTGTCAGTCTAGTACGAGCACACTTCACGCACCCTTTATTTTTTTTATTCATTTTTTAGGGGGATCCCTTTGAACCCAATATCCCTTTTTCATTTTCAGGAGTAATTTTCAAAAAATTTGTATTAGGAACAAGTGAGATGTTCTTGCTAGTTGCTATGTGTGACTACATGATGCATGCGGTTTTGAATGTAAAAGGCGTGTTAGTTAATGTGAATGACTACTTTTGAGACACCTATGCTTAGCTATATGAGTGTTGGTTGATTTTGGCTTGATTTTAAATTCGTGATATTGAATGGTTTAGAGTATATAGAGATCCTACTTGATTTGAAAATATTACAAGTGTGAGGTAAGCTTTTTTGTTGTATTCCTTGTTGCACATTGATGTCTAGAACTTTCTTTGTGTATGTGCAGAGCAAAATAAAGAATTTTGGGTTTAGAATATGATATAGGCATTTCTTTGATATCGATGTTTATACCCTCTTTTGTCTATCCTTGTTGCATGATCCTAGTTAACCTCATCGAGCCTTTAGTCTATTCGTTAGTAGCTTCATACATAGCTTATTCCTCTCTTTGATTGACCATAATTTGATCCAAAGATCCTAAGCACTTTAGTTGAAATAATAATATGGTTAAAAAGTGTATAATTAGAGAAGGAAGAAGTGAAAGTGAAGCCCCAAAATAGTAGCTATTGGTGTGAAAACGCTTATGTGTTATGGTGGGAAGTAGTGTAATAAAAAGAGAAGAATTGATCTAAAATTGACTCACATGTTGATAGAAAATACACCCTCCTAAAGATGTGTGAATTAGATTAAAAGCAATGGGGCAAAACAAAAGTGAAGTGGGAAGAAAAAAGGGGTTAAAGTTTGTTTTTTTAGAGAAGAGTTCAATGTATAAAGTAATGTATCAAAGCACTGAGGGAAGATAGTCACTATTATGGGCTAGAATAGTTCCAACCTATCATTTAGCCTTCACAACCCACCAAGTCCTACTTGATCTTGATTCTTGATATTCTAATATTAGTTGAGTAATACACTAAGAGAAAGCCTATGGTTCATCATATGTGACATGAGAATTCATTGTGAGAGTGAGCAAAATTTGATTCTTATACCCATTCCTATGATGAATTGCATATTTGTAAGTTTGTACGGGTAACTTTCTTTGTTTGAGGGCGCATGTCTGATGATAGTCAGGTGACTTGTATGATCTCTTTAATTGAGTAATATTCATGAGTTTTCCAACTTAGTAGAGTCAATTCTTGTGGATAAGATGTTTTGAAGTAGTGTTCATGGGTTTTCAAGTGTATATGGCATGCTTGGTGTGGAACTTGCTATTTGTGTATTCATTGGAGTGCTAGCTTGAGTGTATTTCTTATAGTAGTAAGGTCAGAGTATGGTTCTTAATGTAAAGATTTGTCTGAGGATGAACAATTCTTTAAGTGTGGGGTGGTGATTTTAGGTGGATTATGCACCTAAGTGTCATTATCTACACGTATTTAGCCAAGTTTTGAGGACCTCTTGTGTTTTTAATGAGTTTTTAATGATATAATTGAGAATCTATTTGTTAAACTACTTGTTTATAGTGTTTAAGGTGTTTTCAAACAAGTTTGGGATCACTTTGGTCACTTAGAGTTTAGACGAGAAAATTAGTGTTACTAGCTTGAGCTATGTGTTGTTCTGGTGTGTCTTGATGAATTCTATTGTGTTATGTGTGCTAATTAGTGGTGTTTGATGATATAGGAAACCATGTGAGATGTTATTATCAATTTTTGGGAGCATATAAAGGTCTAATGATGTTGTAAAGACACCGACAAAGTGAGGATGAGGAACTCAAAGGCAAAAGGAAGGAGTAAATGATAGCAAAATCTAGAATTTTTTAGGCCAAGCACATGCCACACCCTCTAGCCTCTGAAATAAGGGCGTGCCATGCCCCAATACACAAAAAACATTTCTAAAATAGTGGTCATCTATGTTAAGGGTGTTCCACTCCCCTAAATGCGGAGCAACATAGGTGCGCCACACCCAAGGCACTAAAACTGGCAAACTCTCTTCTAGTATAAATAGAGCACTTTGTTCTTATTATACACATCTTGGATGACTTTTGGGGATGTAAATACACTTTAGGAGGCTACTATTCGGGTTTTTTTATTTTTTCTTTAGTTTACATTTGGATTTTATACATGAATTTCATTCTTGTGTTTCGTTGTAAGACCATGAGTGGCTAAACACCCTGATTTAGGGTTGAGGCCAAGAAAATGAATACTTATTCTTGCAATTGAGTTATTTTATTGTTATTTATCATGTTTTTTTGTTCATGTACTCTTATTATTACTATTCTATTGATTTGCGACCCTTAGGATAAACTTATATTTCTATTATGAGCCCAAAACAATGAACAATAGATTAGATCATGGGATATATGGAGTGGGGTCTTAAACGTTCAAAGAATTGAAGTTAGGATTTGCATTTAGGATAGGAATTTACCTAATTCTCCCTATTTGATTCATATACAGGATGAAATATAAATGCATTTAACTTAGTTCTTGCATTCTCGCTCAATGATATAGTTGTAGGTCTAAGTTAGATAGACGATTAGAGGCTAGGAAGACCAAAATCATGCTATCAACCCCCCCAGAATAAACTACCAAGATAATTAACTGAACTAACGAGATTGTATGACTAAGTAGGACTATTCTCAGTACATTGACCCTGTATTTCTCCCCATTATCATTTCCAACACTTTACATTATTAAATTATTTATGATTTTTTTGAATTCTTAAATCTCAAATATTATTGGTTACACTTGCACTTGTTTAATCTCAGTAATGAAGTTAAAATTGGATTATTGTTAAACCAAGTCCTTATGGTTTCGACATCCGGATCGAAAGGGCTACTTTATTACTTGCACAATCATGTACACTTGTGTGTGTACTAGAATCACAACCTGCTCAAGTGAAGTTATCTTCCGATTCGTGCCCTTCTTTTGTATGCGATGTTTTCCTGTATAGTTGAGGCAAATCTTAAGGTCCTGATTTATAAGATTAGATCTTCCTAATCTTATTTGATTTTATCTTAAGTATAATTCAATGGATTTTTCTATGTCAATCTAGAACTGATAAGTTATCCTAAGCTATTATTTTACGTCTATATCAAATACATCTATATTTACTTTTATTGCATGGTTTAGTTACATCCTTCATCCTAGATCCTTTTTCTTGTGTTTCACCATGTATTGATCTTCTTTAAAACCGAGTGTTCCTTGATTTGGATTTGCATTTATCCTTAATTGTTGAATCTTCTTTTATCGATTCTTGTGTGACTATGTTCATCCTTGATTGCTAGATTGGTTCTTATAAGATTGATTTGGATTCTTTTCCTAATTTGTTTGGTTGCTTATGTGTTTTCTTTGATATTCTTCCTATCTTGATTTTTCATTTTCTTTTACTTGCCTTATGAACTCATGGGATTATCCTCCCCTTTTTTATAATGGCAATCAAAAAAAGACAAAGACAATTTAGTTGAATGTTTGTGTTATGCTCCCAATGTAATATGTCATTTAATAGCTGACAAAAATTCTGTTGTGTTTCTTCTCTCTCTTGAGAATTATCAAAAAAATAAAAAGTAGAACATAACAGAATACCTAAGACATATAGTAATAATATTAGATAAACCAATCAGAGTAGATAGTGTCAGGGGATTAAGTTTCCCTTGTTACAACCCAACAAAAACATAGTTTAGAAATGGGACAAATGGTCCCCGAAGAAGATTTTCTAAAGAAGAGTCACAAGAAAAGAGGTAATACCAAAGCTTGCAAAATAGTACTTGAAGGTGTTGATGACCCTCTCATGGGATATTTTTGGATCTTTAAACATTCCCAAGGTTTGAATAGGAAGTATGTATGATCACTGTAAGATCATTATAAGAGACAACTCCTTAGTTGATAGAGTCAACTATGTGATCTATTTTTTTATAGTCTTGATTCCTTCATGCTGAAGTCCATCTAGGGTGATCCTTAGCTTCCCAACATCATGAAATGTGTACTTTAAAATATAAAGTATCTTACCCACTTTCTCCCATATGTGTTGCATCCCATCTTCTAAAGCTGATAGTCTACCCGTGATCTCATTCATATCCTTCAACAAATCAGTGACTATGTTTGCAAAGAGTTTGCTTTCTTTGGCTGCTCAGTCTTAATTTTTGGAGAGTCATTCTTCATCCATCTCTACTTTACAAGAACATATATTGTGCTATCAAAATCAAGGGAACTATAGGTGGAAAATACTTCAATCAGATTACTGGAAGAGAGGCCAAGATAAGAGTACATTAAAATAGAGAGATAATTAACCTATATGGAAGGCTAGCATGAGCACCGAATTTAGTTACACTCTCAATCATATATCTCCTCATCCATTCAGCCCAGTTAATCTTATGTTTTTAGCAGACAATAGAGGACAAAGAAATCCCTACTAGTGATACTGCTTAGGAATCCTTTTCTTGCAGGTAAAGAAATTGCCATAATATGAACCAAAATGCGATCTTCAAAATACATGGTGGAGGGATCAATATTAGATAGGTACAACCCAACTTCTACTATGAAGATCTTAGATTTATCAAGTGTTACTTCATAATCTTCTGGCCAACAACTCTAGAAAACTTAGCACCTAAAATTTACTCAAATAGAAAATCATTCAGAATAATGCAATTACCCAAGACAAGTGTTCTAACTCCCCATTGTCCTTAATGATTTCCATATTTGTATAAAACATTCAAATAGATTTTTCATAAAATTTCAATCTACAAAATTAAAAGATAAAAACCAGTTTATGAGCCTTGAATAAGTATTTATAGCACATTTAGAATCTTTTACTTTTCCAAGTTTACACTCTTTTTGTCCTGATTTGTCAATTTTTGGAGCCCAAAATTTCCCTTTATGATCTGCATATCAGAAAAGATGCATATCTGTCAGAGAGAATACATCGTCTTTGTTATAGTTCAATTTCTGGCTAGATTTATCCTTGTATTGAGGAGGAATAGAGTTCTTTCTGTGATTGAGTGTTTATAGAAGAAATATTTTTAATTCAGAATTAGAGGAATCAAAAGATATAAACTCAACTTCTAAAAGATTACGAAGATTTTTACTAGAGTGTTTTGTAAATAAAGTCATTGGTAGCTTCTTTCTTATAGTTTGTGAGGGTTTGTATGGAGATCTTGAGAAGAAAAAGAGTTTAAAAAGGAAAAAAAAGAAGATAAGAGGTTTTGAGTTAAGGGTTTGAATAGATGTGACTCTTGAAAGGAAAGAATATTGGGAAAAAAAGGACAGATCGGAGATCAAGGGTAATAATGAAACAAAATCTTTTACAACCACATATTTAAAAACTTATTTAATAATAGTAAGAAAAATCAAGTTTTGAAAGTAATAACCCCAAGGCTTTCAAAAAGGAAACAGAATGAATATTATCATAGAACTTTTTAAAAATATTACCAACTAATTTTTTGAATCATAAGTTCAAGTAGAAAATTTCCATTTTCTATATGATACTCGAATAAAATGATAGCTTGTTTTATGAGTATGCATCCACTGGTTTAGTTTTCTTTTATGTGTTATCAATTTAGTTATTCAATTTTTAGTTTTTAAATATGGTAAATCAGTAATCAAACTAATAAGATGTTTTTATTTGTTTCTGGTCCTTAACGGTTTGATTTTTTAGCTAACCGATTAGAAAATACTCATAAAAAATATCAATATGGCATAATGATTTTCAATGTTATGTAACAATAGAAACTAACATGAAATCAATAAGAATTCTCAAAAAATAAAAATAGTAGCATCAAAGAGTCTGCTAGAGAGGTGTTGGGTGTCTCGAGGGGCTGGTCTGGCAAGTATCGGGGGGATTGGTGGTGGAATGAAGACGTTAAGAATAAGGCAGATTATGTTAAGTTGGTAGAGAGTAAGGATGAAAAGGAGAAACGGGTTAGCAAAGAGGAGTATAAGTAAGCTAAGAAAGAGGCTAAGTTAGCCGTTACAGCTGCTAAGACAGCAGTTTTTGAGAGTTTGTATTGGGGGTTAGAGAAGAAAGGTGGGGGAAAAAGGTTGTTTAGTCTTGCCAAGGCTAGGGAGAGGAAGGGTAGTGATCTAGACCAAGTGAAGTGTATTAAGGGGGAGGATGGAAGAGTATTGGTGGAGGATTCCCTCGTAAAGATAAGATGGAAGTCGTATTTTCATAAGCTCTTGAATGATGAGGGGGACAGAGGTGTTGTGTTAGGAGAGTTGTAGCACACCGGGAGTGTTGCAATTTTGGCTATTTTCGGCATTTTAGAGTAGATAGGGTCAGTGAGGCTATCTGCAAGATGCGAAGGGGCAGGGCGATGGGGCTCGATGAGATTTTGGTGGATTTTTGGATGTTTTCTAGCGGGGCTGGGTTGAGATGGCTGGACAACCTGTTTAAAAACATTTTCAAGTCCGCGAAGATGCCTGAGGCTTGGAGATGTAGCACGATGATCCCATTATATAAGAATAAGGGTGACATTCAGAGTTGCAACAACTACTAGGGTATTAAGTTGTTGAGTCACACGATGATGATTTGGGAGAGGGTGGTGGAGCGGAGGTTTAGGAATATATTGTCTATTTTGAAGAATCAATTTGGTTTTATTCCTGGTCGCTCTACGACTGAGGCAATTCACCTAGTGCGTAGACTGGTAGAGCAGTATAGAGAGAGGAAGAAGGATCTTCATATGGTGTTTATTGACTTGGAAAGGGCATATGACAAGGTCCCTAGGGAGATTCTTTAGAGATGCTTGGAGGCGAGGGAGGTTTCTGTGGCGTACATCAGAGCGATTAAGGATATGTATGAGGGGGCGAAGACTCGAGTAAGGACGGTGGGAGGAGATTCTGAGCATTTTCAAGTCATGACAGGGTTGCACCAGGAATCAACTCTTAGTCCATTTTTATTTGTTGTGGTGATGGATGTGTTGACGCGGAGTATACAAGGCGAGATGCCTTGGTGTATGCTTTTTTCGGATGATGTAGTTTTGATTGAGGAGTCACGGCAAGGTGTTAGCGATAAGCTGGAGGTTTGGAGGAAAACCCTGGAGTCTAAAGGTTTCAGATTGAATAGGACCAAGACGGAGTATTTGGAGTGCAAGTTTAGTGACTCGAGGCAAGAGGAGGAGGTAGTAGTGAAGTTGGAATCTCAAGCAGTTAATAAGAAGGATAGTTTTAAGTATCTTGGGTCTACGATCTAGGGGAATGGAGTGATAAATGAGGATGTATCTCACCGTATTAGGGAAGGTTGGATAAAATAGAGGCTCGCTTTGGGAATTTTATGTGATAAGAAGGTGCCTCCCAAGCTTAAAGGCAAATTCTATAGAATTGTGGTCCGGCCGGCTATGTTGTATGGAGTGGAGTGTTGTCCAGTGAAGAGTTCTCATATCCAAAAGTTGAAGGTGGCGGAAATGAGGATGCCCCAATTCATAGATATGAGAGGCTGGCGTTAGATGGTTTCAAATGGGGAAGGGGTAGACCGAAAAATATTGGAGAGCAGTGATTAGACGTGACATGGATTAGTTACAACTCACCGAGGACATGACCCTGTATAGGAAGGTTTGGAGAAAGAACACTAGGATAGAGGGATATGGTGGGTGTTTGAATCGTAGTCAATAGTTAGGTTTTGTTAGGTGTCTTTTGTTTGGTAATGTACTTTATTTTTGTGGTTGTTGTATCTATGTTAGTTTTATCACGTTTCTTGCTTTGGAAGCTCTGGTTTATTGTCCTGTGTCTTGAGCCGGGGGTCTATCGGAAATAGCCTCTCTACTTCTTTAGAGGTAGTGGTATGGACTGTGTATATTCTACCCTCCCCAGACCCCACTAGGTGGGAATATACTGGGTTTGTTGTTGTTGTTGTTGTTGAGTAGCATCTATTGCACCTTATTTTTTGTGCAAAAAATGGAATTCAACGTGACAACTCTTTGAGAATTGTTAAAAGAGAAAAGTCGCCTCTAACAAATTAAAGTGTGTTAAGACGTTATTCTATGATAATTATGATTATTAATTATCAGTCTACTTCATTAGAAATTTGAGTAAAGGTTCAAGTTACCTTGAAAGGAAGGTGTTAAGCACCTTCAGAGGGAAACAAATATGGGTCTCAACCAAATTCATATATTACGTGGGAGATTTCATATGATAGACAAGAGTCAATTGAGTTTACATCTAAAACATATATATGATCAATTTAAAACCTTTATTTTAAGAAAAATAAATAAATTATTGAGGAAACTTATGATTTGTTGAGGCACAATTGAATATGCAAAGTCAATAATTGATGTGTCATGGAAACATGGCACATTGGATGTTTAAAATGATGAAACTATGCATTGACTTAGGTTGTTTTGTCGGATATGATGTGTGTTTATGTGTTTTGCAGGAAATTAGGTAGGAAGTGGATTGGACTGGAAAAAATTGAAGAAAATACTCTCAAAGAAGTAAAGTGCTTATCAGTCTACGAGTTATTAAGTCACCTTACGAAACGTAGCCTAACTCGTAAGGATAACAGTAGCTAAAAAATAAGCTGAGGAACTAAGTAATGGAATAGTATGAGTCATATGGATAGACTACGACTTGCATTGAGATGCCGTACAGTGACCAGTTTTTAAATCCCTCAAGATTAAGACTCAAGTGGTTGCGAGTGAAGACCACGAGTTGTTATGTCTGAGTATGACTCATGTTGAGGAGTCGTAAATACACCAGACTCAAGTGCCATGAAGATGAAAATCTATTGGAATGACTACAATTAGCATGATATGACTCATAATGAGTCTATATGAGTCATAACCACTGAAGACAAAAGAGAGCTACGATAGCAGGTAAGGATTCATAAGGAGACCTAATGACTCATTTCCAGAGACTTACCACTGCCAACTTAATTTTCCTATTCTATTTTAATTAGGATTCCTTTATTATTTTGAGATACTATAAATATCCTGGGGTTATTTCTTTATTATGTTACACACTTTTTACAATATTTTGGATACTTACACATACTTTGATCATTGAGATTATTATTTTTCAGTTTTTGGTTTCGTATTCAATTAGAGATTTTGGATTTTACTCTTTCATATTATTCAATTAATTACATGTCTTCTTCATTAATTTTCATGGATTATTGCACAAGCATGAGTGGCTAATTTCCTTGACTAGGGTTGTGGGAACCCTGATGGATTAACAATGAAAGGGAAGTGAAAGATTCATCTATCCTAGAGTAACTGCGTGTATTGAAATATTCTTCATATTAATTGTACCCCAAGCTACTGCAAAAGTTTGGGTATTGCTTGTATTCTATAACATCCTCAAAAGGGAGTTTGAGATTGGGAAAAGAGGTTACAACAATGATTTGAGGCTATAAACCCTCATCTAAACAACTCAAGAATCAAAAAGTGAGAGTTTTACTAAAGTTAAAGACAAGGGACAACAAGGTGACACCCTAAGACTCACAAGGTGAGGGGTGAGATTTATCAACGTGTTCACAAGATAGTTGATAATGAATAGTTAGTCAACTTTGCACATAGAGCAGTGGGTTTTGTGGATCAAACACGAGAAACTTACGGAGTTGAGAATCCATGGGGAACACAGTCCTAGTTCTCATCTTCTATGGTTTACAACCTCAAGCACTGAAGTTTGGCTACTTGTTATTGTTGACTTTAAAATCTCCCCATTTACTATTCCGCACTGCTCATTGATTTAGTCAAATTTTAGAGACTGTTCCACGTATTCCCTATGTGTTCAATCTCAACCTTGTTTGGGTTACTATATTGTACATCGGCCGCAGTAGACCTCTTTGGAGGTTAGATTTTATGTGACATCAAATTTTGGTGCCATTTCCGAGGAATACGATGTTGAATTATTGACTAAAATTGGTAAAAATAATGGATTTATTTTATATTCTGAGTTGGTTATACGCCCGTGTATGCCTAGAATTAGGAGTTAAGGAAATCCCTTACTACAAATTGATCCAGAGCCTAAAAAATTTTGCAAACACCAAGAAAGATAAAGGAGCATATTCGTGATAGTGTTTCAAAAAGGGTTAAGGATAACCTTGCTATAACTCCCTCTATTCCAGGTGATCCACAAAATATTTATAATATATAGATGTAGTTGATGTTAGCAGAGGCAACTGAGCAATAGAGAAGAGCAGTGAAGGAATCTCGATTGGATCAGCAGGCAGGTCTAGCCAGGCCAAGACCAGTAGCTGACTGTCGAGCACCACGAAATGGTGATCGTGATAGAGAGCATGGTGGCAGAGATAGAGTGATCCCATGTTATCAGTAAATAGTGCCAAATAATGAAGATGAATACATGGGATACGTTGATCCTACTGAGACAAGAGTCGTTATTCCTCCTGATCAACCCCCAAACATGAAATTTAATATTACCAGTGCAATGACCTAGCTATTGAATTTAAAGGATGTATTTTTGGGGTTATTTATAGATGATGAAAACATGCATCTTACCAATTTTACTGGGATCTGCACTTCGTACACTATCCCAAGGGTTGATTAGGAGGCATTGAGATTGAGATTGTTCCCGTTCTTATTGAAAGGAGAAGCATCATTGTGGTTGGGGGAACTTTCTAGAGGCTCAATCACTACTTGGAATGAGTTGCGTAGACAATATTTGAATTAATTCTTCCCTCCTACAAGGATGTTGTAGCTTAAAGATGAAAGTTAGAGCTTTCAACAGTTGCATATAGAGTCCATGTATGAGGCATGGTTTTGGTTCAAAAATAAGTTGAGCATGGTACCTAATCACCGGATTCCAGGGTCAAATTTGCTAGAGATATTTTATAGATACTTGAATATCAGCTTTAGAGCAATAGAATTCACTACATATAGAGGCACATTTATGCATCTGCATTGGGAGATGTCACAGAAAGTGCTAGACAAGATCTCTGTCACTAACCGAGGATAGCATACTCGAGACGCTGATAGAGATGCTGGTACGTATGCTATTGGAGCCGCTAGTGAGTACAGAGCTGGTGATGATACATTAGCACAAGAAGTTGCACAGCTCAGAACAAATATTAGGTTGCTTACAAAAAAATTTGCAGCAATAACATACGAAAAGGTGAACACAGTGGGGACACAAGGAACTACTTCAGGGGCTTATGTGTTTGATGCAGATGAGGAAGCAAAGTTTCTAAATGATAAATGGTAGGTTTCCAAGACAAAGGGAAAGGAAATCAAGGTTGAAACTACTTTGGTGACAGGTACTGATATAGAAGTAGAGAGCAAGATGGTGATTGGAGGTGCAAAGATGATCATAAAGAGAAGAGTGATAGAAATACTCCACCAGGTAGCCAAGATATAGACTCAAGAATTGAGGCAATTTTTTTTAAGTTAGTAAAAAGGAAAGAAATTCAGGAAAGCTACCTTAAGAAGATTAAGGCAGACATATCAGGGTTGAATTCGAAAGTTGAGTCGCATGCCACCAAAATCAAACAACTGGAGCAGCAGTTTGGCCAAATGTTGTCCATATTAAATCAAAGGTAGTTTGGCACTCTTCCTAGTAATACTATGAAAGATTTGAAAAATGATATTCATCGTCATGCCATTACCACCTTGAGTGGTAAGACCACTATGGATCTTCTCGTGCCAACTACAGTTGAGCCAACGAATAATGATGTTAATGCTAATGTTGGGGAGCACCTGAAGTTAAAGTTATAAAATCATCAGGTGTGAGCATAGTGATATAAAGGATAAGGGCAAGGGTAAGGTTGATGAACCTATTCTGAAGACTATTCTAAGACTTCCCCATCCTTTTTCCTCAAAGGCTGAAGAAAAAATAGGGAAAAGGTAAATATCAGAAGTTCCCATCAATGTTGAAGGATCTTTCAACCCAGCATAGGCTTTTGGTAATGGACTTAGAGATCATAATGGTGTGGATAAAGAGAGGTATATAAAATCATCCAAGAATTAGCTGGGGTCGTCTGACTTTGGTAGATGACTGGATATAGGTCATAAGTTGATAGCAAGAAATGCTTGGGGGAGTGAAGGGGATATAGATAGTATATGGAATGAGACTGCCAACTATATCAGGGATATAGTTAGAGAGGTGATAGGGGTCTTTAGAGGTCATTTAGGTAAGCATCTAGGAGAGTCGGGGGTCTATAAAAAACAACCTCTCTATCTCATATTTGAGGTAGTGGTATGGACTGTGTACACTTACCCTTCTCAGACCCCACTTGGTGGGAATATACTAGGTATGTTATTGTTGTTGTTCCTGTTAATGTTGAAGGAGTTGTCTATAAACATACCACTTGCAGAGACATTGGAGTAGATGGCTGGTTACACGAAATTTAAGAAAAGCTTTGGTCACTAGGAAGTGGACAGTGAGTTATGAGCATACGGATAATATGCATCATTACACTATTATTGCCTCTATATTGTTGTTGAAAAGAAGGAGCACTCTAGAGCCTTTACCGTTCCATTTACCATTGGGTCCTTCAACTTTTTTCGGGCTTTATGTGATATAGGAGCCAGTATTAATCTTATTCCATTGGTTGTGTTTAAGCAGTTGGGGTTAGGGGTACCCAAAATGACATCGATGAGATTGTTGATGGCTGACCGGACCGTGAAAAAACCAGTCAGTATTCTTTGTGATGCGTTGGTGAAGGTGGAATCCTTTATCCTTCTAGCTGATTTTGTGATACTTGATTGTAAAGTGGATTTCCAAGTCCCTATCATCTTAGGTAGACCTTTTCTAGCTATGAGTAGGGCATCGGTTTATATGTATACCCTCTGGATCGTGCGGCCACACATATTGGGCCCTATCAGCTGGGGTAGAGGTGGGCCCATACAGCCCATGGATGCCTTCTTATGTTATAACTGTTGAGCTACACAATCCAGGCTAAAGTTTTAAAGTGCATGCTTAGCCTTGTTTCACTATCCTTCCATATTATTTATCTATGTATTATGATATGATTCATATGGTATTTTAAATAATTAGACTTGACATTATTTTGTCCCCTATCCTTGAGTTTCATGCTAGTGTCCACCCCACTAACCTTCTCTGGATGATGTATCCTCATGCGATGCAGGCATAATAGATACTTCTACTTATCCTACACAAAGTTAGGTGGATCGGCTCGGTTCTTCGGTACGTTATGGTGAAGTGATGAGCTTCCATTCACTAGAAAACTTAGACATTTCATCAGTTTATATCATAGATTAGAATTGAGAGTTTTTATTATCATTGTCATTTTCAGAGTCGGGGACATGTCCCGACCAAGACTGGTTTTTGGTTCTTTTTGCATAGAGGTTTTATTAGATTGTTGTAGAGTTAGGTGATATTGGTTGGATGTGTTTGGATAGTTGTCGATCATCGTTTATAGACATCTTTTATTCTTTAAACTTATCTTGTTATCTTGTGATATTTTTAGAATACAACCATTATTGGGAGGCGTGTGGTGTTTGGTTAGGTTCAGGGGGTGGTTTCTAGTCCACAATAGATTAGAGATGCCCGTCACGGCTAGGCCCTGGTATGGGTCGTTACAAAGTTGGTATCAGAGCCTAGGTTTGGTGTCATTGGGTGTCCATAAAGTCGTGTGGAGTAGAGTCTCTTTTATGGGTGTGTAGCATGCCACATTTATAATGGAGAGGCTACGAGGCATTTACAAGTATTTCCCTTTCTTATTGTTCTATTTTGGGCTATAGAGTCTAAAATCTTGAAATCTTTTCTAATCCTCGTATGTTTGTTTTTCAGATCATACCTCCCAAAAGATCTAATATTTATGGAAACTCTTCTGTTCCATCTGAGGATAATGTGGATAGAGATCATTCTACTTGAAGAGTTCATACCCAGTCTAGGGTCACTTCATCTGATTGTCCTAGTGGAGTTCCATCGATTCCCTCTGGCCCTTCTCGGGCATCGCACACTAGCGTGTCTGAAGTGGAGTTTTACTAGTCAATTTATTTGTTTTCCCAGTTGGTGGCCTCTTAGACTGATCGTGTTGCTTTTGTGGCTCCATCCTCTGAGGTCACTAGAGTTGGACAGTTTATGAGGTTGAGTCCTCCGACTTGCACTAGTTCTAAAGCTGAAAAAATCCTCAAAATTTCATTGATTAGATGGAGAAAAAAATTTGGGTGATGCATGCTACTGATGTAGAGGGTGTAGAGTTTGACACTTACCAATTGAAGGATGTGGCATATCAGTGGTTTGAGGAATGGGACTAGTCTAGGGGTGATGATGTTGAGTTTGATTTATGGGATGATTTCTCTAGTGCTTTTCTTGATCGCTTCTTTTCTCAGAAGCTGAGGAAGGCAAGGGCTGAGGAATTCATGAATTTGAAGCAAGGCAGTATGACAGTAACAGAGTATGCCTTGAAGTTCTATCAACTATCTCGATATGCCTCGGAGTTGATATCCTTTATGAGAGCTCGGATGTGGAAGTTTGCTTCTAGGTTGTCCCATGAATTGATTTTGGAGAGCTAGGTTGCCTTATTAAACAAAGACATGGATATCTCTAGACTTGTGGTGTATATGAAAAAAGTGAAAGAGGGAAATAAAAAGCAAGTAAAGATGAGTGAAAGGTAGAGTAAGAATTTTCGGTATTCTGATCAAGGTGGAGTTTAGAAGTAGAGTGGTAGAGATGGTGGAAAATGGTCTAAGAATAAGTGAGGCAATTTTGATTCATGTTCTACGGCTAGTTCTTCTTATCTGAAGTCATTGGGTGATCGTCGTTTTAATAATAGTGTGGGTCCAAGGGAACAGGGTGCCCATCCTCAGGCTAGTAGGTCTTAGTCAGCTCTATGATTCCCCCTTGTAGATTTTGCGGTCAGGTGCATTATTGTGTTGGTGAAGAGGGGAGGAACATGTTCTTCAAATGTGGTCAGATTGGTCATATGAAGAGAGATTGTCCTTCTAGGGTTGCTTCTGGAGAAAATAAAATTCTTGTTTCTATTTCATTGACTCCTACACCATAGGTGCTACTTCTGCTTCTGGCTTTGGCACTGGACGAAACTATCTGTACGTTTTTGCCACCCGCTAGAATTCTGAGGCATCCCTCGATGTTGTTACTGTTTTGCTTAAACTTTTCTCTCATGATGTATATTTTCAACTTGATCTTAGGTCTACCCTCTCTTATGTGACCCCTTATGTGGCTATCCATTTTGGTTTTGACCCTGAATGTACTTCGGATCCCTTTTCAGTGTTCACCCCGGTGGGTGACTCTATTATGGCTAGAAGGGTCTATAGGGGTTGTGATGTCTGTTGTGTTAAGGAGACCTTGATGGAACTGATAGAGTTGGATATGCTAGACTATGATGTGATTTTGGGGATGGATTATTTGCACTCGTGCTATTCTTTCTATTATTGTCTGACTCGAAGGGTCAATTTCTAATTCGCTAATGAGCTAGTGATCGTATGGGAAGGTAGTTCCCTAGTGCCTTAGGAAAGGTTCATTTCGTACCGTAGAGCCCAAAAATTGGTTTCTAAGGGACGCTTTGTCACTTAGTGCATGTTAAGGATTCTAGATCTGAAGGTCCTTCCTTGCAGACTGTCCCTATGGTCTGTGAATTTACTGAGGTGTTCCCTGATAAACTTCTTGGTGTTCCTCCCGATAGGGAAATTGATTTTGGGATTGATCTTCTGCTGGACACTCATCCTATATCTATCCCTTCTTACAGAATGGCTCTGGCTGAGTTGAAAGAACTCAAAGAGTAGTTGAAAAATATTCTAGATAAGGGTTTTATTTGTCGTAGTGTTTCTCCTTGGGATGATTCGGTTCTATTTGTGCATAAGAAGGATGGGTCCCTTAGGATATGAATTGACTACCAATAACTGAACAAGGTGACTGTGAAGAATAAGTATCCCTTTTCGAGGATTGAGGATTTGTTCAATCAGCTTTAAGTTGCTAAGTTCTATTCTATGATTGACCTTAAGTCGGGTTACCATCAGTTAAATATTAGGGAAGTTGATGTCCCTAAGACTACTTTCCAAGCCCGATATAGTTATTTTGTGTTTTTAATGATGTCTTTTGATTTGTCTAATGACCCGACAACATTCATGGATCTTATGAACTGGGTTTTCCATCAGTTCTCTGATTTTTTCATGATTGTGTTTATTGATGATATTTTGGTGTATTCTAAGAGTGAGACAGACCATGTTGATCACCTTCGTTTAGAGTTACAGACCCTTAAGAAGCAGTTGTTATATGTAAACTCTCTAAGTATGAGTTCTGGTTGAATGATGTGACTTATCTAGGCAATGTTTTTTTCTAGCAAAGGAATCATGGTGGATCTATAGAAAGTTGTGGTGGTTATGAAGTGACCTAGACCTACGACTCTAACCAATATTCAAAGCTTCTTGGTTTAGATAATTATTATAGAAGGTTTGTGGAAAGTCTCTCTTCTATTGCTACCCCATTTACTAAGTTGTCTTAGAAGAGGTGAAGTTCTTGTAGTCGGACGCTTGTGAGGATAGTTTTAAGAAATCAAAGGATAAGTTGACTTCAGCTCTGATTTTGACCTTACTCGAGGATACAGATGGTTTTGTGGTCTATTGTGATGCGTCCCAGGTAGGACTGGGTTGTGTTGATGCAGCATGGGAATGTGGTTACATATACTTCTAGACAGTTGAAGGTTCATGAAAATAATTATCTGACTCATGATTTGGAATTGTTAGTTGTGGTTTTTGTATTGAAGATCTGGCGACATTATTTGTATGGGTTCTATGTAGACACTTATTAGGATCATAAGATCCTGCAATATTCACTCAGAAAGAACTGAATCTCAGTCAAACAAGGTGACCTGAGTTGATAAAGGACTATGATATGAGTTTCCATTATCACCCAGGTAAAGCTAACGTGGTTGCTGATACTCTTAGTAGGTTGTCCATGGGGAGCTTATCTGATATGGACGAGGACAAACGGGAATTAAAGAAACATATGCACCGTTTAGCTAATCTTAGGGTCCTTCTATTGGATTTCGAGGATAATGGTGTGATTATTCAAGATGTGGAAAAGTCATCTCTTGGTGTTGAGGTAAAGGAGAATCAAAAGTTGGACCCTATCTTGATACAACTCAAGGAAGATGTGGGTAGGAAGAAGGTGATGGCTTTTGAAATTTATGGTGATGGTATCTTGAGGTACCAAGGTAGATTATGTGTTCCCGATATTGATGGCTTGCGAGAAAGAATTTTGGTCAAAGCTCATGAGTCGCGATACACAATTTATCCTGGTTAGACGAAAATGTATCATGATCATAAGGAAATTTATAGGTGGAATAATATAAAGTGTAATATGGTATATTTATTGGCTAGGTACATGGTGTGTTGGCACGTGAAGGTGGAGCACTTGAGGCATGATGGATTGTTCAAAGAAATTAAGTTACCTGTGTGGAAATGGGAAATAATTAATCTGGTTTTCATTTCTAGTCTTTCGTGGTATGTCCAGCAATTTGATTCGATTTGGGTCATCGTAGATAGGATGACTAAGTTTGCTCACTTCTTGCCAGTAAGGACTAATTTATCTTCTGAGGATTTAGCCAAGTTATTCATTAAGGAGATTGTGAAGTGGCATGGAGCTCCAATTTCCATCATATCTGATCGAGGTACTCAGTTCTCTTCTCACTTTGTTATTTTTTCAGAGAGATTTGGGGACTAAGGTGAGCCTTAGTACCTCTTTCTACCCGCAGACAGATGGGCAAGTGGAGAGATCCATTTAGACATTGCAGGATATGCTCAGATCTTGTGTGATTGACTATGGTGGTAGTTAGGCTGACCACTTGCTCCTCATAGAATTTGCCTACAACAACAGTTATCACTCTAACATTGGTATAGCTCTATTTGACTCCTTGTATAGTAGATGTAGGTATCCTATTAGGTGGTTTAAGGTTAGTGAAATAGTTTATTTGGCCCTGCTTTGGTTCACCAAGCCATGAAGAGGGTGAAGGTGATTCAGGATAGGCTTAAGACCGCCGAAATTCACCAAAATTCCTACGCAGATGTAAGACGAAGGGAGTTAGAGTTTAATGCAGGTGACTGGGTGTTCTATAAGGTGTCTCCCATGAAGGGCGTGATGTGGTTTGGGAAGATGGAGAAGCTTAGTCTCCATTATATTGGTCCTTATTTGGTTTGGAAGAGGGTTGGTAATATTGCATAAGAATTAGAATTGCTTTCTAGCTTGAGCTCCATTCACCCGGTCTTCCATGTCTCAATGTAGAGGAAGTTCATAGGTGATCCTTCATTGGTTGTTCCCTTGAAAGGTAAAAATTTCAAATTCTTTATCTTATGAGGAAGTTCCTGTGGAGATATTGGATTGGAAAGTCCATCGATTATGGATGAAGAATGTGGCTTCGGTAAAGGTTCTTTGGAGAAACCAAAATCTTGTGGAAGCTACTTGAGAAGCCGAGGAGGACATAAAGTCCAAGTATGCATTCCTATTCCCTATTCTGGAAAATCGTGCTAAGGTATGTGTGATCTTGACATTTTTATTTTTTGCATTGTTAAAGGTAAGTGTAGACCTGTTTCTTTGTTAAATCATGCTAAGGGATGACTTAACCGATCATTCAAGGATGAATAATCCTAAGGGGGGAATAAAACACCCCAGGTGTTGATCTCTTAGAATTTCTTAAATGTTATGCTCACTGCCCTGACTACCACTTACCCTACTAGTCGTAGGGAGTCTTAACGAGTCGTTGGACTCTAATCATATCCTAAATAGAGTGTGTGTGGCTAAGTTATGCTCTAAGTATGATTGTGTCACTACGAGTCATTTTGTGCAAATTGTAGGATGTCCAGTGTTTATCATAAATGTTTTCTGTGTTGACTACGACTGGATTCCATGAGTCGTAAGGTCCATTATGAGTGGTATTAGTTGATTCATAGGGTCAAATATGGGTGTGTATTGTCTTGTCTATAACTCATGGTGACGAGTCATAACGAGTCCCTACGAGTCGTATACTGACTTGTAGACACTGACAGCTAAATTTCAACTTTTAATTTGAAGGCACTTTGGATAATTTCATTCTTACCTAATTAAAACCTCTTGTTCATAAAGCACTCAAGGGGGTATTTCCCATTCATAACGTAATTAAACACTCTCAGAACTCTCTCAAGCAAGATACTTAGAGTTTCCAAGAAGTAGGTCATCCAAGGGTTCAAGGGTTAAATTCTCTCTATAATTTTGGATATTTTTGGCATGTTACTCTTCTCTAATTGTTAATTTGTTAAAAGCATATATTTTAAAGTGTTGTTCATATGGTATTGATGATGGTTGTGAAACATGGGTTGAGGGTTTTGAATGTTTGTTTTTAACAATGTTTCGCATGGTTACATATGATTGTTCATGCTTTGATTATGATTTTAAACTCGTGGGCTGGGTAGGTATGGTGAATAAACTAGGGAATTGTGATTTCCCCTAACTTGTATTTTTTGAAGTGGTAATGACCTCAACCCCATATCATGAAATTGGTTTTGAATATGAAAATTATGCATATTGAAATACTCTTGAACTATTGCACAGTGTGAAAAGTTAATGAAGCATAATTATTTTGAATTAAACCTTATGGGGTTGTGTAATTCCCTAATCTAATGCATAATTTAACCAAGGGGGCTATGAATTTCCCCAAATAATGAAATTGTTTCGGCATGTTGATGTTATCTTGCAAGTGTAGTTGGTATGACGATACCAATAATGTATTCCTAAATGTGTATTATGGTTCAATGAATGGGAATGTGTGACCATTGTTTTAATTGGTCTTTAATAAGGGTTGTGTAGCCGAGTCATGAAATTGAAGGTCCTTAGGGATCACTACTAGAAATTGTGGTTGCCGATACAGAGGTATAAATGACCGGTTGGTTTGAGTCCCCCTTATTATTATCATATGCTCGGGAGGTTTGAGTCCCCTATATTATATAAAATGATTGGGTTCTTGTGTCACCATGATATGCTGGGAGGTTCGAGTCCCTCATATTGCATATGTATACCCTGTGGTTTGTGCGGCCATACGCACTAGGTCCCTACCCTTTGGGAAGAGCTGAACCTATATTGCTCATGAGTGCCTTCTTATGTTATGACGATTGAGCTGCATAATCCAGGATAAAGTTTTAAAGTGCATGCTTAGCCTTATTTCCTTATCTCGGCATATTATGTATATATGCATTATGATGTTATTCATATGGTATTTGGAATAATTGGACTTGACTTTATTTTGTCCTCTATCCCTGAGTTTAATGCTAGTGTTCACCCCAATAACCATCACTATATATTGTATCCCCATGCGATGCAGGCACCAGACATACTTCTACTTATCCTGCACAGAGTTAGACGGATCGGCTCGGTTTGTTGGTTCATTATGGTGAAGTGGTGAGCTTCCATTCTCTGAAAGTCCTAGACATTTCATTAGTTCTTATCATAGATTAGAATTGAGATTTTTCATTATCATTAACATTATCATTGTCATTGTTAATTTCAGAGTTGAGGATATGTCCTGATCAAGACTAGTGTTTGGTTCTTTTTGCATAGAGGCTTTGTTGGATTACTGTGGACTTGAGTGATGTTGGTTGGATGTGTTTGCCGATTTCAGGTCATCGGTTATAGACATATCTTTTATTCTTTAAACCTATCTTGGGCTATCTTGTTATATGTTTGGAATTCAGCCATTGTTGGGCGGTGTGTGGTGTTTGGTTTGGTTTAGGGGATGGTCTTCGGTCCATGATGGAATAGAGATGCCCATCACGGCCAGTCCATAGTTTAGGTTGCGATACATAAAATATCAAAACGGGGAATAGAGGTTGACAAGGCAAAAATTGAAGTGATTGAAAAGTTACCTCCACCAGTGTCGATGAAGGGTATTCTATGTTTTTTGGGCCATGCTGGCCTTTATAGATGATTCAACAAGGATTTCTCAAAGATTTCAAATCCTCTTTGCAAGCTCCTCGAGAAATAGGTGAAGTTTGATTTTGATGAGGCACATCTGTAGGCTTTTGAGTTCCTGAAACAACGGTTGGTATCAGCCCCTATTATTTTGTCTCTTGATTGGTCCCTTCCATTTGAGATCATATGTGATGCAAGTAGAGTGTCTCTAGGTAATGTCCTAGGCCAAAGGAGATAAAAGGTACTTTACCCTGTGTACTATGCTATTAAGGGATTAAACCCTGCTCAAAAGAATTATACAGTTACTGAGCAAAAGTTGTTAGCAGTGCTTTTTGCTTTCAAAATTTTTTGGTCCTATCTAATTGGGACTAAGGTCATTGTTCATAAACATAATATAGTATTGAGGTACCTAATGGCAAAGAAAGATGCAAAACCAAGATTGATTCGGTAGGTTCTCTTACTACAAGTGTTTGATTTTGCGGTGAAGGACCGAAAAGGCATAGAAAATTAGGTTGCAAATCACTTGTCCAAACTTAAGGAAGAAGCAATGCAGAAAATAGGGGATGGGCTTAAAATTTGTGATACTTTTCCAGACGAGCAGATTTTGGTAGCATCGCAAGACCTAATTCCCTGGTTTATTGATTTTTCTAATTACTTGGCGAGTGATCTTTTCCCAGAAGACTTCTCCTTTTAGCAGTGGAAGAGATTTATGCAGGAGGTAAGGAAATTCTAATGGGATGAACCTTATGTATAATAAATTTGTGTGTATGGTATGATTCATAGATGCATCCCGGAGGTGGAGATGATGAGTATTCTTGAGGCTTGTCATGCTTCACCTGTTGCGGGGTCACCATGGAGGAATCTTTATAGCCCACAAAATCTTGAAATGTAGGTAATGTTGTCCAACAGTATACAAAGATGCTCATGACTTCGCTGCATCCTATGACCAATGCCAGCGTCATGGCAATATTTTGTGGCGCCATGAACTCCCTATGACTTCTATTTAGAGCTTGAGCTATGTGATATGCGGGGTGTGGATTTCATAGGCCGTTTGTGAGCTTCAATATCATGAGGTGAATTTTGGTTGTAGTTGATTATGTGTCCAAATGGGTGGAAGTGGTAGCGCTCCCCAATAATGAAGGTAGAAGTGTCACCGCATTTCTAAAAAAACATATCTTTTCTCAATTTGGCACTCCAAGTGCAATAAATATTGAGGGTAAGTCGCACTTCTGCAATCAGTTATTCAAGAGTCTGCTTAAGAAATATGGAGTAAATCATTAGGTTGCAACACCTTATCACCCTCAGACAAACGGATAGGTTGAGGTCTCCAATAGAGAGCTCAAGACCATTTTGGCGAAGACTGTGAATGCCAATAGGACTGATTGGTTAAGAAAGCTGGATGATGCATTATGGGGCTACCAAACAGTTTATAAAACCCCTATAGGCGACTCTCCATATAATCTTTTGTTTGGCAAGGCATGCCACTTCCCTGTTGAAATTGAGCACAAGGTACTATAGGCGTTAAAGAAGCTGAATTTTGAGTGGCATGACGTAGCAAAGATGAGGATAAGTAAAATAAATGAGTTTGATGAATTTTGACACCGGGCTTATGAAAGTGATACACTGTACAAGGAGAAGATTAAGTTGCATCATCATCGAAAGATTGAGAAAGGAATATTCGAGCCAAATGACCAAGTGTTGCTGTATGGTTCGAGACTTTGCCTGTTTCTAAGAAAGTTGAATTCTAGATGGTATGGGCCATTCACTATAGTGAGAATGTTCCTATATGGTGCTATATAATTGAAGTGTGATGGTGACGCCTCATTCAAAGTGAATGGGCAAAGGTTCAAGCACTATATTGGGAAAACTGAGGAAGTAAAGGTGATTGATAAGTTGAGCCTTGGTGAAGTCTGAGTAACCAAGGCAACTGAGTCATGCTATGACGTTAAATCAAGTGTTGTGTGGGAGAAAACGCATGTTTTGTACCTATTTGATCATAGGGTATCTTCGGTGTTCAATGTGCAGGGATAGAGATTGTACAAAAACACCAGAAATTTTTTTGGTTCCAGGCTTCACAACTCTCTTAATGAGTCGTAGATAGATTTAAGGACTCATAATCAGGAGTCGCAGGGTGATGGAACTCAGACCACTCTCAGGTATTTTGTTTTTGGAGTCATTACGACCCTTAGAATGAGTCATAGTTAGTGACTACGACTCATCACCTTGAGTCATAATGACTAAAGACCCAGGTAAGATTCCAGTCCTTATGGAGGGAGTCTAAGATTCGTAGTCACTGGTTATAAGTCGTTACGACAACTTGTAACCAGGTTTGAGATTACAGACTCAGCGGGTCAACCTGGGCCAACTCTAATGATTAAAATTAGATATAATGTATGGGCCAAATAATTGGTATTCCAATCATTCAATTTAGAGACTCCCTTTATTCACCTAAGCTTCTCAACTCATAGAAACAACTCTTTAAACTCATCCCAACAGCAACTATGCAAAAAGAATCCAAGTCGAGCAATGAAGTGTTCTGTGTTTTAATTCCAAATTGTTAAATAAATGCTTCAATGTAAAATAGATTTCTTGGATTACTTGTTCAAAAACGTGAAAGAGTATAAGTTTACGAACCCTATTTGTGACAAAATTATAAAATAAGAGTGATAATGGGAGAAAATAATTGTATGTAAACCAAAGTTAGTTGTTAGGGATGAATTAAGGGTGCTTGAAGTTGTCTATATATGGATTGTTATGTAGGGATCAAAAATCGGAACCAACTTCTCTAATCACTCATGTTGCATTAATTGTTGGACTCTTAAGGACTCGTAAAGTCACTTAACGAGTCATTACATTCCTCGTAACCACTAGAAACATGGTTGATTAGAAGAGTATAGGTTCTATCAATATTATGACTCATCTCAATGAGTCGTAGTCATACTATATGACTCGTAATAACTGGAAAGAGGGCATTACACCAGAAAAATATTTCTAGTCAGATAACGAGTGTTGGTAACGAGTCGTACTCTAACATTACGACTCATTAGGAGGACTCATTTCCTGACCAGATAATACTAAGTAGGTGACGTTCCACCCTAAGAGTCTCACTACGACTTATAACAAGACGTAACGACTCACACTCATGAGTTGTAGTGTGCCCAGACCATGCCACACTGACACCTTATTTTCTTTCATTTTCTTAGTTATCACTAATGGGGTTGTTTCAACAGGTACCAATGGAACCCAAAGGTGATTCATCAATGAAACTGACACCAATAAAAATCATTCAAAATAAACTTGCCCCATAGTCCACTCTTTCCCTCAAAAATGAGGACATTGATAATCAAGAGGTGAAATTGAAGAATATCCAGTAAAAGGGCAAGTAGATACTGAGGAAAAGTGACCCAAGGGTAAGAAAGCAATTATTGTGGAGGAGGACACACCCCATAGGTCCACACCAAGGATGAAGAACCCTAGCAATTCACCACCACATTCACCATCATTCTGCAATAAGGATGAGGATGATGAGGATGAAGAAGAAAATGGTAAGGATGCTGGTGAGGAAGAATCAAAGTATGAGGATGAAAATGAGGATGATGAAGTGTTTACTTTTGGAGAAGACAACAGTGAGAAGAGTGGTATTCCAGTTAGAGAAGTACCACCACCACAAGTACCACCCACTCTACTTTTTATTGAGGCCTCTTTGGTTTTCATAGTTGAATAGTGGGGATACCCCTGAATGCAGGCCCTATACGTACAACATAGTGCCATAAACTCTAAAAATAGAAAGCCCCTGTGAGGTCTTTATCTTGAGAGAAGGCTGATTACAATAGACATATATGAGATGCCTAAATTTGACGCTCGGTTCAAATAGTATAAATTTGAGTAGATAACTAGAACACCGAGTTAGTACAGTGAAGCTTTGGTATGAAAGTTTTATGTTGCGTATCAGATGGAGTTGAAGAGGCAAAATCCACAAGAAAATTAGTAGAGGGGTGTAGACGTAATATCAAACTTGGTGATCTGAGGTGTTCGAGTGAACATCTCAACTCAGACGATCTCCCGGATATTACATGCTCTAGAATTCATACATCTGACCAACACTGCAGAATTGGACTTCCGAGTAGGATAGATGAAGAAAGTCAAAGTGAAACAGATAGGTATGGAAGATAAGATTGTACAGTTCTAGTGGATGGCCAGAATTATTGCTTCAGCTCAGGATGAGGCCCCGTGGGTAGTTGGTGGTGTTGGAGGATCGTCGTCAATTAAGAAGAACAACCTGAATTTTTAGGCAAGGTTTGGTGGACCCTGGTTAGGCATAGGTTGAGTCCAAATTTATCGAACAATGTTGTGGGTCCGAACAAGGTAGCGCTGATAGCAAGAATAATGTCAGGCTACAAGATCTATGTATATAAATGGATATCTCGTGAGATCAGGGATAGGGCTACTAGAACTGATACAGTGTTGTTTTCCCATATTTGTTGACTCATATTTGCTTGGAGGCGGGAATGCCAAAGATCCCATATTTTAATTAATTTTTTAGGTTGATGACCACGACTAATTTGGGGTTAATCAGAGATATAACCAACTCTATATCAAATATGGAAAATTTAGGTGCGTTGATAATCAGTGAAATATATGGATCTAGAGAAAATGACACTACAGGGTTCACCAACATAGGTTATACCCCGATTGAAACTAGCCAGTCTGTACCCCAGGATTCTAATGTAGCAGGTACATCCAATGCACTTACTACACCTCCTATTGTGGCACCACGACCATCTACATCTAGGTCGATTCCAGTCGGCTATGTATTGGTTTCACAGATATTTTTTACTAAAGTTATATCGAGATTGAGTATTGTGGAGACAAAGGTGCGACATGTGGAGGGAGAAGCAAAACCATGGGTTGAGAAGAGTCTTAGTGATGAAATAAGGAAAATACAGGCAAGGTTTTATGGGTTTGAGCACAGGATTACTCGACAGCTTGAGGGTATCCAGTCCCTAGACTTAGCAAGAGTATAGGCTGAGCTGCAAAAATCATTAGATGAGTTGACAAATAGACCAATCCACTTAATGCCTATTATTTAGGAGACTCGTGGAGAGGATGTGGTCGAAAATATTTGGGTTTTTGAATACGCAACCCCTGCACCTGCTGTGAAGAAAGAAAAAAAATAAGAAGTGGAAGAGATAAAGAACTAAGGAAGAAAACATCGAGGTGATGAAAGTAGCGAGTGTGTAGGATGAGTTAGACTGGCAGGCTAGGGTCCAAGAGTTGGTGGCGAGGCTGGTAGTTCAAGACCCACTGATGCTACCAGAATTAGCAGTAGTACAACCTCATGTCCTGATCCACCACTGAGCACACCGGTCACCACCAATGCCACGATTGTTGAGGATGTCCCAACCACTGTTGGGACTACTATTGATGAGAGTAGGGACTATTATAAGGGCCTCTATGTTGATGATGTTTGATTCGGCGCCTATGGCACCCAAGTATATCTTTTCCCCTTTTTTTGTATTTCTAGATGCACTGGGGACAGTGCATATGTATTTAGTTGGGGTGGGTCTATACCGCATAGCCACCGCAGGTTGTTGTTGCTGTGTTTCTTTTCCCATTAGTTGTGGTTTGAAAATAGAACCAGCATATCTAGTTTAAATGTGTGTTTATGTTTCGCTTTATGTTTCGTTTTGTGTATATGATGTTTAATAAAGAAGAAAGTGTGTATTTAAGGTAGTGAATATGTTTTGATTGATGATTGGTGTTGAAATTATTTTTTTTAACTAGTACCCCTCCTAAAAAATTTATAACTGTCTGAGGTGTGCATATGTGTGGCCGTTGTGAATCTCATAATGGCATTAGAATTAGGAATATAATAATTGTGGAAAACAATTGCATAAACTGGATAGATAGTAACTGGCAATGTAACCCTGTACAATGTGTGTGTGAGGCGTTACCTAGTTCCCTTTGTTTACGAAATCTAGAACTTGCCCAGTTAGTCTTTTCATAAGTCATAGGATCGTCAGTTAGGAAAGGATCATAGGCCGTTTCTAAACGCAGTCCACTTTAGCCTAAAATAACCAACCAAAAGTGAATTAGAATTGCTTGATCCAAAGTTTGAGCCTTAATGAACCTAAATTTTTTGTTTACACTGATTCACCCTCCTATTTTTAATTATAATGAACCTATTTTGTCCCTGGTCCTTCTTGGACACTGTGCACCTCAACTCAGGCAAATCGCCTAAGTTGAGGGTGGCTATTATAGGGGTGCACAAAGTAAAGTAGTTACGAAGAAGGAGTGTAAATACAAAAGAAAGTAGGGTTACGTGTGGAGAAAAAGAAAAATAAGAAAATTGTGAAAAATAGAAAAAGATCAAAAAAAAAAAATTTGTGAGAAAATGAGCAAAAGAAAAGAAAAAGAAGCCACACCCAGTCTAAACAAGAAGAAATAGAATAAAAAGGAGAAATAAGGGCAAAGATAAACTAAAGTTGGAAAATAAGTGGACCCCAAAGTAATCGTAGTGTGAAGGAGGCTTAGTCACTATAAAAGTCCCAAAAATATCATACTAGGCTCAAACCTACAGTACAAACTGAACAAAGCCCTAGAGTAATCCTAACCCAACTATCTGAAAATTAAGGCAAAGAAAATAAGGGCAAGCCTTTGGGATTCTGTGTACATTGTGGAACTTTTTTATGAGTAAGAGTGTCTCTTGACCATCCTGGTATTATCATGTTCAATCTATGTGACTGAACGGGATAGTTTTTATTGTAAGAGTACACAGGTAGCATTGTTAGAATACTTATCTATTCGGGAAGTGTAATTTGTATATATGTATAGTTGTTCATTGCCAATGTAATGCCATCACTTTATTCTATTGTGTCATCTATTGTACTGCATCTATTTATACAGTTGGGTTTTGAAAAGTCTAAAAATAAGAAATGGTAATATGTTGTAAACTAAAGTTGAAAATTGACTGGTAAAGGTATCTTAGGATCTTCCTGTTTAAGCATCATGTTTGTTTTTGTTTGTGTTTTTGCCAGAGTACATGCAAACATTCTAAGTTGAGGGTGTTGATGTGCCGTGGAAATATGGCGCATTCGATGTTTAAAATGGTGAAACTATACATTGACTTAGGTTGTTTTGTCAAATATGATGTGAGTTTATGTATTTTGAAGGAAATTAGGTAAGTGGCTTAAACTAAAAAAATAGAAGAAAATTCTCGCAAAGAAGTAAAGTATTGATCAAGCTATAAGTCGTTAAGTCACCTTACGACTCGTATCCCAACTCGTAAGGATAACAGTGGCTAAAAAAATAGGTTGAGAAACTAAGTAATGGAAGGGTACGAGTCGTAAGGATAGACTACCACTCATACTGCGAAGTCGTACTGTGACCAATGTCTAAAGAACTCAAGATAGATACTCCAATGGTTGTGAGTGAAGACCACGATATGTTATGTCTGAGTACGACTCGTGGTGAAGAGTCGTAAAGACAACAAACTCTAGTGCCATGAAGATGAAAAGCTATTGGAGTGACTAAGATTAGCAGGATATGACTCATAATGAGTATATAAAAGTCATCACTACTAATGACAAAAGAGAGCTACGATAGCAGACAACGAGTCGTTAGGAGACGAAACAACTCGTTGCCAGAGGCATTACCACTGTCGACTTAATTTTCCTATTTTGTTATAATTTGGATTTGTTTGTTATTTTGAGATACTATAAATACCCTAGGTTTATTCCTTTATTATGTTACACACTTTTTCCTATATTTTGGATACTTTCACATACTTTGATCATTGAGATTATTGTTCTTGAGTTTTTGGTCTCGTATTCAATTGGAGATTTTGGATATTACTCTTTCATTATTGTGCAATTAATTACATGTCTTCTTTATTTATTTTCATGAATTTTTTCTCAAGCATGAACGGCTAATTTCCTTGACTAGGGTTGTAGGAACCCTGGTGTATTAACTACGAAAGGGAAGTGGGTGATTAATCTATCCTAGTGTAGTTGCAGTCCTCTTCATATTAATTATACCCCAAGCTACTGCAGAAGTTTGGGAATTGCTTGTATTCGATAAAGTCCTCACAAAAGAGATTGAGATTGGGAAAAGGAGATTACAGCAGTGATTCGAGGCTATCAACCCTCGTCTAATCAACTCGAGACTCAAAAGGTAAGAATTATGCTAAAGTTAAAGATAAGGGACAGCAAGGCGATACCCTGAGACTCACAAAGTGAGGGGTGAGATTTATCAAGATGTTCACAAGATGGTTGATAATACACCGCTTGTCAAATTTGCACGTGGAGAAATGGGTTAGGTGGATCAAACACGAGAAATTTATGGAGTTCAAAAGCCAGGGGAACACAGTCCTAGTGTTCGTCTTCTGTTGTCTATAACCTCAAGCATTCAATTCGGCTACTTATTACTATTGTCTTTAAAATCCTGCTATTTGCTTTTCTGTACTACTCGTGGATTTTGTCAAGTTTGAGAGACTGTTCCACTTATTCCCTATGGGTTTGACCCCAACCTTGTTTGGGTTACTATATTTGACATCGGTCATAGCAGACTTCTTTCGAGGTTAGTTTTTGGGAACCATCAATAATTATAATGATTTGACAAACACAAAAAATGTAGATTCAAACAACTAAGCGATTAGTGACAAAAAATTCTTATCAAAACAAATAAATAAACTACAAAAAATTCATATTTCTAATTTTTTATGCTTCATTTGGTGCGTCGGTTAGTTGGAAAGGAGATCAGAGATAGGTTTTCACCATTCATGGTTGGTCGGAGCTCGAGGAGGAGATTGAAGTTGAGGCGACGAGTGTCTTCTTGTAGAGTAGTGGTGATTGTTCATCGATGAGATATGACAAAAATAGAGAAACGATGGCTAGTGGTGGTCGGCGTTGGAGATGGACCAGTGGAGATGGTGGTCCTCCAGTAGCTGGGCTTCACGGTGGCTGAAAAAAAAATAAAGGGATGATATTGGTGGGAATTTTTTTATCAAGGGTGGCGTTATTTTACTGGCAGGCAACGAAAATTGAGGGAGGTGGAGGCAATTGGTGGGAGTTTGCTGGTTGTTTGGCTAGTCGACGACATCAGATGCAAAAAGAAGCGAGGAGTAAAGAAGTGGGAGGCGGCTGGTTTGTGTAATGAAAAAATAGGTTTTCAATTTGGGGCAAGGTTTAGTAATTAAAAAGGAAATAAACTTGGGATTAAATATGGATCGTATGATTGAATTAACGGATGGATGAGATTAAAAGTTGAATTGGGTCGGGTCATTGGATTAAAATAGGATCATCAATAATGGGTTAATTGAAATTGATTGAGGATTTCAAATTAGGCCAAATAAAAATTAAATTAAGCAGAAACAGATATCAATTGTATATAAAATGGCTAGAAATTAAATGAATTGGGAAAAATCAAATAGAGTTAGGCTGCTATTTAATAAATATAATATCATAATATAATTCAATAAATAAATAATAGTGATAAAATAATTATCAATAATATTACATAAAAATATTATTTTGAAATTAGTTATAAATAAAATATTAAAACTCTGAGAAATTACGTTTGAAATGAAACACTATTTAACTAAATTATGCATACATGAAATTAATAACAATGATATATAACACACTTATAATTTATGAAATTAATTGTTCAAATATATAAATAATTATATAAAAGAATTTAATATATTAAAAATACCTAAAAGTTATTAATTAGTCAAATATCAGTCTGAGTTGGATATAGGGAGGTCAAAATTGGGTTTCAACAGCTGCCCTTTCTTTGCTCGATAATAAAGGATGAATTATCGAGCAAAGAACATTGTCATGGTAGCCAATTTGTCCGATCGAGAGGATGATTTGCAGGAATCAAAAGAAATGATATTGAATTATTAAAATGGTGTGGGCGAGAGTTTGGTTTCAATTCGCCTACATATCTCGTATTTTAAGACAATCAAGTCATGTGTAGTTCTAGGTTTAGAAACAAATGAGATTCCTAAATATAATTGATGAATGTGGAATTTGAATACGAATAGCACGAGTTTGCAAGATTAGACTATGAATGATTTTGAAAAGTGAAATATGAATATGATTTAAGTTAGGTTGCGAAATACTGGGATAAAACATTATGTTTCAGAATTGGGAGGATAATATTCAAACGTCTTTCACTATGATTTTGGGGCTTACCTGCAGTTTCTGGCACAACTAGATAAAATGGTTAGCTCAAAGCATACAGAAGATTAAATGATGTGGTGAAAAGTAATTGTAAAAGATAACAATATTGATGTGAGAAGATAAGAAAATGTATATTTTTGATGTTGCGCTTGTTGCCCAAAATTTTTGAGAAACCTAAAAAATTTGGCCTTATTTGAATTTTAAGGAGAAAGTGATCACGATGAATATATGCCTGCAAAATCAATTCTCCTTACTTAGGGAGGACGATCCCAATTGTCATACTTTAGGACAGACAATTCCAGTATATTTATATATATATATATATATCTTATTTTAGGACACACGAACCCGATATATCCTATTCTAAGGTAGTGAACTCGGTATATCCTATTTTAGGGTGGATGAATTTGGTATATTCTATTTTAGAACGGATGAACCCGGCATATCCTATTTTGGGGAAGATGAACCGACATATCCTATTTTGGAGTGGATGAATCTGACATATCCTATTTTGGAGCGGATTAACCTGATATATTGACACGACACAAATCAGGGCCTAGTCGTTTTGGGTATTTCAAGTCCAACCAGGATCAGAGACCAACCCCAATACCCAACTATAACCACTCTACTCCCTCTATCGGAGGAATTCCTAGCATATAACAAGATAAAACAATAATAATCTAAAGACAATAAAGTAAGCTTAAAACCAAAGTCGAAAACCACAACCAATCAACTATCCATTTCCAATCCCAATGCCAATATCAATACCAAGGCTAACACAAATACTGACACCCCCCATGCCCGTAGTAGTATGACAAATCCTCTAACCAAAATCATAGAACATCCAGTCGGTACATGCCCCCGACCATAGCCAAAACTAAAACCCAGGAAATAACAAAAATAAAAAAGAAGTTCATAACATAAAATGGAGTCTTCCGGAGTATGGAAGCTCACCACTTTAATCTGACTCAAAGATATCCTCGAATCCAAGTTACTAAGCAAGAGAAATGGTAGTATGACTAGTTCCATCATCGCGTGGGTATACAATTCCCAAAGATAGTTAGTGGGGTGAACGCTAGCATGTAACTCAAGGATAAAGATAAAATAATACCATCATTCGAAACCATATTAAATAACCATATGCAAACACATGAATATATATATATATGTATGTATGTCGTGCCAAGATAGGGAACATGGTTTAGCATGCATTTAAATTCTTAACTTGGGTTGTGTAGCTTGGCCGTCTTAAAACCACCCATGGGCTATATGGGTTAAGCTCCCCCTGCTGAAAGGGCCTCAGTGTGTGTTAGCTGCACGACCGTAGAAAATAACCTGATATGACTAGTACATCTCCCAAAAATATGAAGTGTGACATCATGCACACGATAACCTAGACCACCCTTACATCGACAAACATGATTTTCCAGTTTTGGTCCCCTCGGGACCCCCACCTTCCATGACTTTGATACTCAACCCCCTTTAAGCCCATATTAAATCATTTGCACATTCCAAACCATTTACCAAGAAGTTTTTTCATGAGGCATTAACCATTGGTATCGTCATACCAAAATTAGAGCTTGTAAGTCTATTACCTTATGTCATATAAACCATTAAACCAAATTAGACTCCATCATTTCCAATTAGCCAAAACCATTTATAATTAAACCATAGCCACCAAGGCCTTTCCAAAACCATATGAATCTAACTAAAACCAATTCATGTTCCATTTACCATTCATGCAATGCAAGAGTTCCCAGAATAGTTAAAGTATGTGACAAAATATTCTCACTGACAATTTTACAAATAGGTTGAGGGCATGACATTATCAAAACCAAAACCAACCAATTTGGAGGCTCAACCAAATCCCCTTAATTAAATCACCATTCCCATGCACCCGCATATGCAAAACCATAATTAAAATAAGGAAAACCATAATTAAACCATGAGAAATAATATTCATCTTTGAACAACCAGAACCCCCAACCTTTATTTCAAAACCATAACCACACCATGAAAATCATACATTAAAACATATGGATTTAGTAAAATAAGAACGAGGGAAGAGTCACATGCCTGAATTACAAAGATTCACAGAGAGAAATTGATCCCTAAGCCCTTAGATGACCACTTCGAAAAAACCCTAGACAATTTGCTTGAGACGATTTTGACAGAGTAAAGAGGATGTTTAATCTTGTAAAGTGTGGAATGAATGAACAAAAAGTGTTATAGGGACGTGGGGTTTTAAGGGTTTTTAGTGGGAAATGTCTAAAGTGCCCCTAGCTTAAAGCTGTAAGAAAAACTGTAGGTGGTTACGAGTCAACCCCGTGACTCGTGACTATAATATATGACTCGTACCCTTAAGTCGTCACCAAGATAGTAAGTTGGACTCCCATAAACTGTCCACCATACAACTCCATGACCACACTCGTGACCTAACCATATGACTAGTATGGTCTAGTCGTACCCAAGACAGAACCCAAGGGATTGGACACTGGATAACATACGACTCAATGTTACCACTCGTAACCTATCCTCACGGCTCTTAGTGAGCCACTCGTACTCAAAGCCAAGTCAAATCACTAAGTTTCTTATTTGATAAAGGTCGACAATGACCCATCACCACCCTAACGACCCATACTACTAAGTCATTACCAAGACTGAAACCCAACCACCACCATACACTGTACACATAACGGCTAGGGTCACCTAACCCGCACCCACACCATATGACTCGCATGATGTTCATTACTAGGATAGAGAGCTTAAACCTTAGGAAATTTCCAAGTCCAAAACCTAGGGTGTTTCATATATCCTATTTTAAGGTGAATAATCTCAAAATATTCTATTTTAGGAAATATGAACTCAATATATCTTATTTTAGGATGGATGAACTTGATATATCTTATTTTAGGATGTATCAACCCAATATATCCTATTTTAGGGTGGATGAATCTGATATATTCTATTTTATGGCAGACTGACCCGATATATCCTATTTTAGGATAGACAAACTCGATAAATCTTATTTTGGAATGGATAAATTTAGTATATCCTATTTGGGGTAGACGAACCCCGTATATCCTATTTTAGGATGGATTAATTTGGTATATCCTATTTTAGGAGAGACAAACATAATATATGCTATTTTAGGATGGATAAACCCGATATATACTATTTTAGGGAAGATGCATTCGGTGTCCTTTGTTTGTTTGTAAATTCTTGTCATTGTCTTCCATGCCATTATGATGAACTTTTTTAGGACCCTTCAAAAATTTCTGCCCTAGTTTAAAATATGTTTTGCACTTCCTTTTGAATCGAAACATTGTATCCTTGTAGAATTTTTTAGGTTTCTCAAAAATTCTACACCTATTTTTATTTGTGAATTTATATATTCCCGCATCACTCCAAATATTAGTTTAAAAAAGTGATTGTCTTACATTCGAACGTAGAGGTTCAACTTCGAATCTGCAATTGTCACTTGAAGTCATAAAATGTGCCAAAATAACTTGCATTTATCGATTAGAGTATTTGTCAAAAGCTAACATGTTTTAATCAAATATAAAGGGTAAAGGTGTCACAACCTGATTTACGAGTCATGATGGAACATACTAAATCCCACAACCTAGTAGAGCCAGTACAAGAGCATCTAACAATAGAAATACAACCTAAGTATCTAAAGTAGTCAATACATCTATCTCAAAAACAAAAGACTGAATGTAAAAGATAGAGGGAAATGGGACACTCGAACTCCAAGAGCTCACCCTATTTCCGGATGTCAACACCATGCAAACACGACCATTGGCAACAACTAGTACTCAAATCTGCACCAAAAAGGTACAAAATTATAGTATGAGTACTAAAATAATGGGTACTCAGTAGGCATTATTGGTCGACTGAGATAAATCATGATATAAGTATGATAAAATGCAAGATAACATAACTAGGTCAAGGTATAGAAACGAGCTTGAATCATCTACAACTCTACTATACATAATGAGTAATAAATCAAAATAAAATAACGTAACAGAGCATCACACGAGCAATCATAAACTACAAAATTGGCTCTCAAACGCAATTGGTGCGAAAAAGTAAATAACTCATCACAGACTCCCATATGCCTAGAGATCTTACTCAAGGATAAAATAAAGCAATAAACCAAAATTATAACTAACCTTCATCGTCTCTTAACCATTATTTCATGTTTATTATCAATCAGTCATTTACCAACATTTTAAAATTTGTCAAAATAAGGCAACCTTATCATCATTTATACACTAGTCCATTAATTATCCATCTCTTATCACTAATTTAATTATCGGCTAGTATTCATATATCCACTAGTCATTATTTAACAACTAAACATAATTTGTTAACTAGTCATTTTACCACTAGATTTCATTTATATCATGTGACATTATAACCATTTCCTCATTTTCCAACTTAGCCAAATTTCTACATTCAATCTCACACCCTGATATAATTTATCATTAGAAGTATATCATCATAGAATAATATGCATACCCGTGCTTTAACCAGTAAATATAATCAATAGATAGACTTGAACCGATAAATAATCAATATTCAAACTCAAATTGATAAATATAATCAACAGTGTCATAATCAACTCCGAACTCAAACTGGGTATATAACCAATAGGATAATCATCTTTCAGACTCAAACTAGAATATAATCAATAGTATAATTATCTTCTGAACTCAAACTAGGTATATAATCAATAGCATAATCATCTTCTGAACTCAAATCAAATATATATATGTATAATCAACATCATGAATAGCATTATCAATAACATAAATAACAGCATAAGCAGTAGGCATCAACCCTCATAGTAACAAACATAACCATCAAATATCAAGATTTCTCAATATGTCCTCAACATATATTTCCAAGAGTCTAATAAGCATAAAGGTTACAAAACTAATTTGTGTCATAGCCCAAAGTGGGATAAGAGTCCACTCCTAATATTCAAGTTCCATCTTAGGCAAATTCTTCCCAAACTAGGCTTAAGGTATCTAAATCAACTTTTAGATGTTAAACAAGCCACAATTAGTTCTAAGGTAGAGGTTCTTTCCCAACACATTAACTAAGTCCAAAGGAAACTAAGACAACCTTCATTAGTGTAAGCAACTAAGTCCAACTTACATTAAGCATGAACAACTAGAGCATTTTTTCTTAATCTTGAGTGATATAAGACATTCTTATACTAAACATGAGCAATAAAGTCCAATTCACCTAAAGCATAAGGAAATATGCTAAGTGTTAAACTCTATGGTTTCAAAATGGTCTTAACGGTCCAACTAACCCAAGTTTTGCATGTCATCAATTCCAACACCTAAAACCCATCCCAAATCTATCATAACATCACAAAAATACTATAAAATAGCTCAATCTAACAAGGAATAAACCTGGCATACCTCAATGCCGAAGAAAACTCAATGAACCACTAAACCACCATTTTTACCTTTCGAGAAGCCTTCTCAAGATGTCAAGCTATCAAAAACACATTCTACTCATTATTACGAGAATAATAATACTTATATTGCACCATTGTGCTTCGGGTCCAAAAATCATACCAAAACCCCATGTGGGTCCCACTTAGAAAAATTGCATTTTCGAAACCAATCCACCATAATATCAAGATGAGGGAATCATTACCCTTAAAAATAAGCAAAAAAAAAGTTAAATTGGGGCTAAAATCAAGCCTTACAAGTTTTCAGATTTTGAGTAATAAATCAATAAATTTTACCAAGAAATGGGTGAATTATTACCTCAAATCAGAAGATAATCGCGAAAATAAATGCTACTCAAGCTCCCAAGTCAGCCATAAGTCTCATTTTGAGATATCACACTATTTAGGATTTTTTTATCATAAGTAATGGATGAAAATGGTTCAATTCATGACTTTGGGGTCTATTTATACCCATACCAGGTCCTCGGGTACCTCTATAGCAGCCCAGGACCTGCGATTGCACAATCTGCTAGCTGCAAAAGCTAGTTACAATTGCAACCCATGCCATGCAATCGCACCACTGAGATCGCGACCCTTCCTTGCATTAGCAGCTGCACCGGATAGTAGTTAAAACTTGAAATTTTTTTAAAGTATTTGTCAAGCCTTCGAGATTTATCCGAAAATATGCATACGTAAATAAACTAGGTAATCACACTAAACTCAATGTTTATGACGTGATGGCACACTTGGATTTTCCATTCAAGGTCAATTTGACCAAATATTGGGACTGACATCAAAACTAATATTTTGGTACTGACATCAAAATTGATGGCTATATCAGGGGTCACAAAAGAAAGTAAAGCCTCGAGGTCTAATAAAACATAAACATAAAGATGAATAACCTATAACATACCTGTAACCATATTAGAACTTTCCTGATCGTGCCGAATCGGGATAGCATAAAATCTATTCTGATGCGGCCCACTAGTTGCACTTGAAGTGGCACCCTACTGAGTCAGGCGACCTGTTAAAACTGATAAGAGGTTATACTAGCCCTGCTGGCTCAAATTCTTTCCCCTGAGCAACTAATGGACACTCTCAGATCCTATGGCCTGGCTTGACACATCCAAAACATACATTACTACCAGCCTTACACTCACCCTAATGATTCCTACCACATCTTCAGCAAAGCGGATTAGTGCAACCACTATTTATGTTGCCCTGAGACTTAGAGCCTTGCACTATATTTCGACTGTCTTGCCTGAACTTAGGCACTGGCACACTAGATAAAGACAGATCAGGGGCTAAAAATTTTTGACAAAACTGAGAACGGTTATCGTATTCTAACCTTGGCTGAGAGAAGTTAAAACTACTTGTTTTTTCCCTATTGTTCTCTCTCTCTCTCCCCTTACTCTTCCCCTCCTCAATCTGTTGGGCATAAACTATAAGTCTATATAGGTCTATCTCTTTAATTAACATAGCAGTCCTGTACTCTTTAACCACACTACCAGCTGCACCAGATACAAACTTACTCATTCTAGACTTGTTATCCACCACCATAGTAAGATCATACCTCACCAATTGGGTGAACTTAAGTGAATACTCTTTCACGCTCATATTACACTACTTAAAATTGATGAACTCCTCAACCTTAGCTTCCCTCAACTCTAGGGAAAAAAACCTATTTAAGAAAGTTGTGGCAAATTCCTCCCACTCTATAGGCCCTGCATCAACACCTCGGCCATCTTTCCACTGCTTAAACTAGGTGTGAGATACATCATGTAACTGATATGCAACCAATTATGCACTTTTACTAAAAGTGATGCCCATGATATTTGTCACTTTTTGCACCATGTCCAGAAACTCCTGTGAATCCTCTGTAGAGTTGGATCCCAAAAATAGAGAGGGATTCATTTGAGTGAAATCCTAAACCCTAACTATAGCTGTATTTGCTACTGGATTGGCTGGAGAAATAGCCCGCTGGTTGTTCTAAGCAGCTACTGAATGGGGTAAAGTCGTGAAAGTGGCCCTGAACTCAGTGTGAGAGACATGTTTATTCAGGGGATCTTCCTGAAAAGGTGGGGGTGCGGGCTAATCCCCGTTCCTTCTTCCATTGTGTTTTCTAAGAGGCATTGTTTGTAAATAGAATGAAGGAAGAGTTAGAAAGAGAAATTTAATTGAGCTCATGCTTTTTCGCACAACATGAACACTGAAAGAAGGGAAACTTTCCTAAAACGTCTCGTAGCCTCTTGCCTATAAGTGTGGCGTGTTTCACACCCATGTATAAGACTTTACTCAATGCAGCTTTCAGACACCCTAGGAAAATTTAAAACCTTAGGCTCTTATACTAAGTTTTGTCACAAGCCGAGGCTACCTCCTGGTGGCAACAATGGTGTTTACAGCCACAAGTGACCACAAGATAACTCATGAACTGGTACATACGATGAGCACTGAGTAAAATAGTAATACAATACAAGCAAGAAAGATAAATTTATAAGATGCAGCAAATATAAATGCTGAAATATGTAGTAATGACATGTCTAAAATATCTGATAAAATATAGGAAACTAAATCGTCTATTTGAAAACAACTGATAAATACTGAAAGAACTGGTTGACTGCCTAACTGAATATTTGAAAGCCTCTAAGCATCATGAGGAGTTGATGGGAAAAACCCCCAACTAACTCCAACTGACTGAACATAAGAAAATACTAAAATAAAATTGAGATGAATATATTATGTCCTCGATGGATGAGGACTCACCACTACTGTTGCTGAGTGATGATGATATGTCTAAGAACGATTGGGAAACTGAGCGTCCTATACTATGTTATAAGACAACATAGCGCAATAAAAAGTATGCAGTCAGTAATTTAAATGTACTGGTATATGAGATAAGGACTGGTTGATATGCATGAGATAACGTAGCATGAATGAATGAATATGTAATATCTGAGAATACAAGATCAAGTAACTATATTCTCTTAGGATAACATGTGATCTTAAAGACTGAAATTTGTATAACTGAATAACTGACAAACTGTACACTTGGTAAGCAAACTAGAGCTGAAATACACTAAGATACTGACTTAAACTATGGGAGGTATCATGTAACCGATATGCCCCAATCTTAGCTAATTGATGACCAACCTGTAACCCTAGTTAGAAGGGTTTCAGTACCGTTCCACAAGTACTAACACATAGCTGATGATGTGGATCCAAAAGGCTATGTCCCGAAGGACTAGGGAGTCAGTCCTAAACTGGCAGGTGACCCCAAAGAGAGTGTCAGTCCTAAAATAGTAGGAGACATCTCATAATGTTATGTTGGCTACGTAGATTTGGAACTTAGGGACTACTACTAAGGACCCAGTCCTAACTGGTGGGTGAGCCCCTATCCCTAGGTTTGTTCGGTGCTAAATCCTACTTCCAACTGAACTGTCACTTGTACTGAACTGAACTAAATTTAACCAAACATTACTTCTGATGGTGCTTATCATAATTATATCAACTAAGTAAAATAATAATAATATCCATGGTTTAACTGAATCATTACTTGAAAATCTGAAATCATGTAAAACACATAGGTATCGAGTGTTCATAACCCTCCAGCACTGAATGACCATAAAAATATAATAGAAAGCTTTAAAACCATAGTACGGGATATTGGTTCAAAGACCAATAATAAATACATTTCATCAAACATCTGAGAATCATGAACTTGAACATGGGAATGCCTTTAAACATGAGAAAACAACATGATGTCCTGGCTAAATTCACATTTCGATATTATGACATGAAATTTAATTTAATACGACATGGGAAATCAAAACTTGAAGCATGAGATAACCTAACTTTCCCTGGAATCATACTAGGACATAAATTAAGTCAAACTACTAAGGAAAATCATGAATTTAAACTCATCTTGAACATATGCATCTTCATATTTAAGGAAAACTCATACTTTTAATCAAAGAAAGGTTTTTAGGCTCCATGGGTGAAAGGGACCCATGGATGAACACCCCACATACCTTAATAGCTAGTTTCTTGAGGATTTCTTGAACTTAGAAGCTTGAAATGTTGATTTCTTGGGGAAGAATCTTGAGTTTGTTATTGTGGAAAGGAGAGGGTTTCTTGAGAGCAATTTGGAGTGAAGAGGGCAAATAATGCCCTTTTAGAAGTCCCAAATTATGTTAAGGATGAATTGGGTTGAGGGAAATGACTCAACTTACCCATGGACACTTAAACTATATAACTGTGCAGGACAAATCAACGCGCCATGCCTCTCTCTCTGTAGGAGAAAGCAACACACCGCATAGCTTACTCTGAGGGGGAAATCCACGCATCGCGGACTACTCCACATTGGGAGAGAGCAATATATCGCGGCCTTATTGCATTGTGCCTCTATTTTAGCCATCCAAACATGCCCTGATCCTCGTCCAAAAAAACCTGTAACTCTTCTGAGACATACTTTTAACCTCGCTAAACATGAATCAACTCAAAAACCAATATTTCGGGTTGGGAAGGCCAAAAGAAAAATCCATAAAGTTTGGGGGTCTTGAAACTGACTAAGTCCTCAATATTAAGTGAAATTTTCAAGCCTTGAACCCCTTAAGCATGCAACTAAGAGCTGAATCGAGCTTAGAATATTATGAGGTATTATAAATAAGCAAACCATATGGAAAACTAGCTGCTCGAGCATTCACTCACGGATTCAGGTTGCCCAATGGACTTTAATCTTATCAGACAAACAATACAACACAAAAATATCACGACCAGTAATGTTGCTGAGGGATCCTTTTTGGGGATCAATGTAATAGCAATTATGTGGTTCATGATGCAAAATGTGAAGCATAAGGACAAGGAACCAAAATTAGTCAAAACAGAGTTAGGGTCAGACAGGGCTCTTTTGGCTTCTTCAAAGCTGACCTCAAAACCATCGGGCCAGTTACCATTCATAAAAATGACTTCACCAGAGAACTTTGTATCAAAGGCATTTTAGAACAAAAAATCATTCAGAATGATTCTTGTTCCAAGCACAAGAGTCTCGAGTTCACCACTATCAGGAAAGAGGTAGAGATTCGCATAAAACATACAAACAGGATCCTAATAAATCAGAAGTCCACAAAATGAAAAACTAGGGATAAATCTTAAAACTTAAAAAGTGACTGACATTACAGAAGAAATCTTTCAATTTACAGAGATTGATAATGCATCCTGGTACAACAATGCGACTTTTAAAGGTAGAGAATTTGTCTTTTTGAAAACATGTTCAAAATTTGTGTATGTCTTTGGGAGGGAGAGAGTTGAGAGAGTTGGAACCAGATTTCTTAGTAGAGGGGGCTGGGCTGGAAGTAGGATGACATATTTTGAGAAGATTTGACTGAGAGTCCATCGAGGACTCATCAGAGGACTCGTAGAGTAGAACAAGAATATCAGAGAAGGCTTTGGTAAGAGATTTGGACATATTCACCATTGAAAAAGTTTTGGTCATGGGAGGAGAAGGAGGATGAATTTTAAAGGGGTATTGATGGAGAGGAAAGGATAGTTAAGAGGGTTGAAAAGGAAAGAGGGGATGAAGGATATTGTTTGAAAAGATAAAAATGAGAAGACAAAGAGACGTAACAGAAAAAGGTAATTGATAAAAGTGAAAGGTGGCATAGGGGGGTATTGGGAAGGTAAAAGAATGCAGAGACAATAGAAAGGGTGTGAAAATCGGTGAGAGTAATGATGACATCCTTTGGAAAACCAATTTTTTGGTAAAAAATCTAACGAGAAATATTGAACAAATAAATGAAATATTTTTGTCCTAAAATAAAACTCATAATTCATTAATACTGAGAATACCAAGTCTCTTTCTAATGTAACAAAATCCGTTTTCCAACAAGGGTTTTGTAAAAATATCTGCCAGTTGATTTTTGAAGTCAACAAAGGTTAATGAAAAATCACTATTTTCTACATGATCCCAAATAAAATAATGCTTAATATGAATATGTTTGGATCTAGAATGATTCACATTATATTTATATAAAATAATAGCACTGGTTTTATCACACATTATGGGAACAGATTCAAAAGACAAATTAAAATCAAGTAGTTGATGCATAATCCATAGGATTTGAGTACCGTGACTTCCAACAGCTATGTATTCAGCTTTAATTATTGGTAGGTCAACTGAGGTTCGCTTCTTGTTGAACCAAAAAATTAGGGCATCACTAAGAATTGACATGTTTCACTAGTGTTTTTTCTATCATATTTATCACCGACAAAGTCAGCGTCTGAATATCCAATTAAATAGAAATGGAAGAACAAGGGTACCATATTCTAATGTCTTGAGTTCCTATGAGGTATAAGATGATCCTTTTGACTACAGTCATATGGGACTCTTTAGGAGTTAACTGGAGCCTGGCACACTTACATACACTGAACATGATTTCTGGTCGACTTGTGATCAAATAGAGTAGTGATCCTATCATTCCCCTGTACATTTTCTTATCAATATTCTTTCCATATGATTTTGAATCAAGGCTTGTGGATTGACTCATTGGAGTTACATAGGCCTTTCCTTTTTTCATATCAAATTTTTTTATGAGCTTCTTTGTGCACTTAGCTTGACTGATGAAAGTACCTTTAGGAGTTTGCATAATTTGTAATCCCAAGAAGAATATGATCTCACCTATAAGACTTATTTAAAATTCTCCTTTCACCAAATTATCAAAATTTTCACACAGAGAGATGTCGAAACTACCAAAAATAATATCATCAACATAAATTTGCACAATAAGAAGATTTGATCAAGATTCTGTATGAACAGAGTTGTATAAATATTACCTCTTTGAAAATTATTATTTAGTAAGAAAGTACTAAATCTCTCATTCCAAGCCTCTAGAGCTTGTTTGAGACCGTAGAGTGCTTTCGATAATTTGAAAACATGGTTTGGATTCAATGGATTTTCAAACCCTGGGGGTTATTTTACAAAACCTTCCTCATTAATAAAATCATTTAAGAAAGAGCTTTTGACGTCTTTTTGATATAGCTTATAACATTTGAAAGAAACAAATGCTAATAAAATTTGAATTGATTCTAATCTTGTCAGGGGGCAAAGGTTTCATCATAATCAATACCTTCTTGTCAGGAATAGCCTTGAGAGATAAGTCTGGCTTTATTTCTAATAACCTTACCTTCTTCATTCAATTTATTTTTGTAGACCCATTTAGTTCCAATTGTTGAGTAGTTCTTAGGCCTTTCAACCGAAGTCCAAAATTGGTTTCTTTAAAACTGGTCCAGTTCTCCCTGTATAGCTTTGACCCATGATTCATCTTTGAGGGCCTTATCGGTCTTATTTGGTTCAATTTGAGCTACAAGGGCAACAAACGCTTGTTTTATCAATGATTCTCTTATTTGCACCCTGTCATCTGGATTTCCAATGATAAATTCATTTGGATAGCTAGCATCGTGTTTTTATTCTCTTGGAACACTCGATTTCACTATTTCTATTATGGAAAATGACTTCGGATGGGGTATAGTCGACTTGTCTTGTGATGGCTCAGAGGTTTTGCTAGCATTTTATTTGAATTATAGATCACTCACCTGTTGTTCATCATTACTTAAACTCATGGGGGTGATTAGATTCATAAAATACAATATGCATATATTTTTTAACATATAAAGTTCTTTTATTATAAACTCTGTAAGCACGACTATTGGGAGAATACCCAAGGAAAATACCTTCATCACTTTGTGGATTGAATTTTCACAAGTTATTCTTACCATTGTAGTGGATAAAGCATTTGCATCCAAAAGGATGGAAGTAGCTGATGTTTGGCTTTTTTCCTCTCCAGAGTTCATAAGGCGTCTTTTTTAGAATAGATCTAATCAGGAATCTATTGATAATGTGACATTTTGTGCTTACTTCTTCCCCCCAAAAGTAATCCAGGAAATTATGTTCTAACAACATAGTCCTGGCAGTTTCCTGGAGAGACCAATTTTTTTTGCTCTACTACACAGTTATGCTGGGGAGACTGAGGTGATGAGAAATTCTAAGAGTACCCGTTCTGAGCATAGTTCTCCTCAAATGCCTTGTTTTTAAATTCTCCTTTGTGATCGTTGTGAACATAAGTGATGAGGTGTAAAGCTTCTCTTTGTACCTTGTTAAGAAATATCTCAAATTTTGTAAAAACCTCATGTTTATGAGCAAGAAATATTACCTAAGTAAAACGTGAGTAGTTATCAACTATAACGAAAATATATCGCTTTCCACCAATACTAGCGGTCTTGGTGGGGCCAAACATATCTATGTGGATTGTTTGAAGAGGTTTGGTAGTAGATACAATGTCCTTGACTTTGAATGATATCTGGGTCTATTTACCCAATTGGCAAGCATCAAAGATGTGATCCTTTTCAAACTTGAGTTTTGGCAGACCTTCACCAATTCCAATTTGGATAACTTCTTAATGATATGTATACTAGCATGCCCAAGCTTTCTCTACCACAACTAGATATTATTCATTTTCATGGTGAGGCAGGTTAAGGTAGCAAAGTCAGGACTATTTAAGACATAAATATTATCAATACATTCACTGATGAGAGAGATGTATCTTTTGTCATGTTTGATGGTGCAACTTTCAGCTTTGAAGGAGACTCTAAATCTGGCATCACATAGTTGACTGACGTTGAGCAAGTTATGCTTGAGGCTGTATACGAAATAAACTCTAGTAAACTCACATAAGGAACAGAGCTTTACTAAGCCAACTCTGATGATGTTGTCTCTAGCGTTGTCACCGACTATGACTGATCCCCCATCAACATTCTTTAAAGTAAAAAAAAAAATCTTTCTTTCAGATCATGTGTCTGGAACATTCGCTATCAATGACCCATATTCCCTTCTTAAAGCTCTTGCGGACATATTCCTGCAAAATAAGAAAATTAATTTTGTTTAGGTACCCAAGTGGTCTTGGGTCCTTGTGGGTTAGATGTGATTCCTTTAGGATTCCAAATCCACACACTCTTAGGCTTATACCTGAAGCTATAGGATTTATTCCCTCTATATCCACAGATGAAATAGATAGTTTCTCGAGAAGAGAAAGAGCTCTTGGCTGATTTAAATAATTCTGATGAGGAACTTAAATTATTTTTAAAAGAGTTCGATCTCACAAAACTATGGCATGGTGATTTTTTAATGCTATTTAATTGGAATTTTACATCATCAAGATCTTTATGAAGTAAGTCAATTTCAATTTGATATGCAATTTCAATTTGATATGCTTTGATTTCTATTTGATAGTTTCTTCGTTCCTTTTCGATTTTTCATTTAAATTGAGCTTCCTAACTTTTTTTCTCTTGAGAAAGTTTGTTACATTCATCTATAATTTTTTGAAGCTCATCATTTATCATATCTAAATTGGATTCAAGAATATTATAATTATGATAATCATGTGGTCTTACCTCGCTAGGTTCACTAGTTGCCATGAAGCACATATTGGCGGTTTCTATTTCTTCTTCAGTTTCATCCTTATCACTCTAGACTCCAAAGTTTTGATTCTTTCTAGATGATCTTCTTCTAAATTTTGGACAGTTTTGTTTGGAGTGTCCAGGCCTTTCATAGTGATAGCAGCGATTATCACTTCTAGTGGAGTCATTAGTCTTGGCACCTTGGGATTATTGCTTTGTCTATCTCATGATCTGCCTTACTCAACGCTTTATGAGAGCCATTTATTCACTATTAGAATCTTCCAGAATCTTATATTCTTCAGTTGGTGCGGCATTGAAGGCTATTGGTTTCTTCTTTACCTTTTTGTGATACCTATTGATATAATTTCTTTCATATGCAATGAGATTACCTCATAGTTCATCATATGTCATGTTGTGAAGATCTCCATCTTCTAAAATGGTAGCCTTGGTTTTCCAAATTTTTGGGAGACTTTGAACCAACTTTTGGACTTGCAAGTTATGTGGATAGATCATCCCTAGTGATTTCAGTTCTCATACAATCTTGCTAAATCTGGCAAACATTGTTTCAATGTTATCATTCTCTTCCATTTTGAACAACACGTATTCATTAACTAGGGCAACAATTTTTAATTTTTTGACCTTTGTGGTTCCTTCATATGTCACCTCCAATTTGTCCCACATCTCTTTTGCAGTTTCGTAGGTTGATATCTTATCGTATTCTTCTCCACTAACTGCACAATGAAGTAAACTTATAGCTTGTGCATTAGTTTGAATTACCTCTTGTTGATCTTTGGTGACCTCGAAGCTTTAAAGATCTTCTACATCAGTATTGCTCGACTCTTTGTCTTTGTCCTTTTGCTTGTCTTTGAGTCCAATGATCGCCTTTGGTCCCTTCTTAATAATAACCTAGGCCTGGAAGTCATTTAATTGGACAAAGATTCTGAATCTGCTCTTCCAGTAAGAGTAGTGTTGTCCATTAAAGTATGGTGGTCTTATAGAGGAGTGACCATCTAGAAGAAGAGCACCAGTAATTTGATAATTTTCCATTTGATCTTTTCTTACGTGCGGTTAAACAATATTATTGAAGAGACCTACTCTGACCTAATTGAAATTCAAGAGGGAGGTGAATTGAAAATTTTTGTGAGTCGACTATTGACTCCTCACAGTCGACTTCCCTGTAGATCAATATACTTCACAAAATAGATTAGACTTAAAATAAACACGTAAATAAATAACTAAATTTAAAGTAAAGAACATGAAGATTTATCCTAGTTCGGAACACCAATGTGGTTCCTACTTCCAGTCCCCTTGGGTTTCACTATTTCCTTATATCTTTTAGTGTTGGATCGAGTACAATGATGAGAAACAAGTTTCGAAGACTTATTTTGTTCTTCAGATCTTGTGACACAACTTCAATTTGTATTATAAAGTTGACTCGATCTTATTCTTTATCTATCAATTATAAGCTACAGATTATAAAGCATTGTGAGACTAAGATTGAGACACTTTGAGGTTTCTCCTTGAAGTTGCATAACCTTGTCTATCTTTAGTTTTCTTCTTTTATAGGCTTCAGTTGCTACTCTTCATAAGGAAACCTAAGAGATTTCTTCTCAATCAAGGATTTGGGGGTGATTCCTTGGTTGAGGGATTGCAGTGTAGAGTATGTCCATATCAGATATGCCAATACATGGTGCATCCTTCACAGTCATACATGTCCATAGCACATATGTCCATGTAGAGAGTGTGATCTTCTTTCCTCTGTAATAATCTTGATTGATTTATTTTTCATAAATCTAGAAAGTTGATGGTCCGTGATGAATGCTACTTCAATCTTGGTGTGATGTTCTTTTCTTATACCTTTGATCCATTTGCCATAAGTCTGGAAATTTGGTGATTTGATTGATTCACTTTTTCTTTATTCCTTTTTTGAAGCTTCTGATTGATACCTCAAAGACCTTTTCAGCAACCTTGTGTCCATCAGTGGAAATCCTTGAATATCTTGTAGATTTCCTATAATTAGTTTGTCATTATTAAAACATAAAACATAATAGTAGGAGGCTAACAGAATGTTCATGTTGTTTTTTCCTAGACAACTAATTTTACTATTATGTGATGATTATTTTATTAGGAGACATACCAGTTACCTATGTTTGAGTTAGGTATTAGTAATTACTACACCAGTAAGCCAATTACATAGTTGTTAATGTATTCTGATTTGCCTGAAAATTGGTGGATCCATCGGCAATGGTCTAATGACTAGTATACACATGATTATAACTATATTTATTCATATGTTTTTCATCAATTACATCACTAATACATTATTTTTTGTGTTATTTATTTGTTTTAGATGCTAGGTGTACGATATAAAAGAGTTGGACTGCCTAATAGAAAAGGAGGGAAGTTAAGTAAAAAAAATAGACAATAAAGTGACAAACAGTTCAATTGCCTCCCATAATTCCATCAGGATCCCTTCAATCTCATATTGGTTCACTTCATATCAATAACTCTTCCTCGCATCAACCAAATCCTAAAGTCAATCAATCCAAACTTATAACAATGTTGTGCCTCCCATAATACCATTACAACCCCTCTATTCCCATACTAGTCTACTTAATGTAAATGGGTCTCAACCAGGTCTTAGGATCAACCAACCCCAGCCTGCTATTAATGAATCTCAACCTCAATCTAATCGGCCCCAACTTCCAAACCAAGATTCTGAACCATTAATGTCACCACCGGCCAATAAGACTCCAACCACCTCACGTAATATAGTTAACAATGTAGACGATGATAATCAAATATGGATTGTACCTGAAGGGGATGGGTAATACGACTAACATTTAATAATACATATATTTAGGTGGACTATTAATACGTGCACATGTTTGATAACTACTATATGTTCTGTAGGTTTGATCCACACAAGGTAGTTATTGATGGTATTTCTAATTGTGTTCGGAGTAAATTTTAATTGGATAGACCTTCATGGAAGAAGTTTCCAGAGTCTACTCCTGTGATGTTGTTTGAGGAATTCAAGGTAAAAAATTTATACATTCTGATTCATGTATAAATATAATTGTGGGACTATATAGCTAATATGATATTCATTTGATATATGTAGAAGAAATTTAAATGGCTTCCTCACTATAATGATGTTATATGGTCTAATTTTTTTAAAAGTTTAGCTTCAAAAATGACCCAACTTTTTCAAGATGTTAGGAAAAAATTTCCCTCTAAAACCACATTGGATGGGAGATGCAGTATTCAAGGAGATGAAGGTGTATTGGGAGTCTAACGAGTTTAAAACAAAGTCTGAACAAAATAAAAACAATCGTGATTCAAATATCGGTGCATCACTTCATACATGTGGTTGTGTACCTTATCGATTGATCTATAAGAGAATGGTAATAAAAATATTTTTAAATATATTTCATTAAATAAAATAATATAATTCTCAATATTGATAACCTACATATCTTTTTTTTAATATAGAAAGAAGCTACTGAAAAAGATCCTTCAGTTTCAGAATTTTATTTTCCAACTCATCACAAGAAAAGTGATAAATGAGAAAGCTAAAGCTACTTATGCAAGTGTTCATTTACTTTGTTTTCTAGTTGTGTTCATTTTAATCTTGTGGTGTTGCCATTGTTCTGTGCATTCTACTGTATTTTCAAAAGAAGTTGTTGTTCTGCATTTTCTATTGTTGTTGTAGTGTTTCTACTGCACTGCATTTTAGTGTTGTTTTGCCACTATTGTTATCCATTTTTAGTGTTGTTTTGCTACTACTGTTCAACCCGTATATTATTGTCTCAATTTTACTATTTTGTAAAATTGGTGTCTTGATGTTATTGTCTCTGCAAATACGGGTTAAACAGTAGGATCATATGACCAAAGTAGGATCATGTGACCAAGAATAGAGAAAGTAGGATCATGTGACCAAGAATTCTTAACTGCTTGTAGTGTTATAGTGAGGTTTATGACTAAGAATCCTTAACTACATAGGTTGCATCAATAGTAACTTTTGAGAGATTGTTGAGTTTAGAATCATGAGTCATACATATTCTGGACATGGAAAAGAGTTGTGAAAGTAACAGTTAAATACAATGACCTAACACATATCTTATAATTAAATTACTACAATTCAAGATTCCACTTGTACTGACTCTTGACATTATAACTTCAGATGCAAGAGTTGATGTGTAGAAGGTCCTATATGGGTGGTATTTCTTGCTATAAATGGTGGAGGAATAGTTATATTGCTCGCATCTCCAAGTATTTGTGTAACAACTTTGATGAAACATCTTATCATTTGAACATGAATATATTTGGAATCCCCCATCTGGAAAAGATCCTAAAATGAACATCTCGACCAAAGAAGACTTAAGCAGTAAAACCAATAAAAAGAACGTAAAAATGTAAGTGTGTATATTGTATATGTAAAATGTTATTCGTGAAATATATTTCATATAAATTATTTTTACAATATTGAAAAAAAAGTATCTTAGTTGTCTAGATTATTTTCAAGTTTTAGTAAGCATAAAGGTCAATAAAACATGTAATGATACAAGGTAAGAAGATAGTACTCATTCTTATTCCACTGATATACCTCACAACTGGTTATTATCAAAAAACCATGATAAGCATTAGCTCTTCTGAAGGAGACAGAATTATTGAATTATTGTATTTGTTGATTGTTATTGTAATACCCTGCACGCTTCTAAGCAAGAAATTGGACCTTTGTTCCTATGAGTGTAACTCTAGTCCCGTGATTCATACTTGAATCCATGTTCCATGAACATTAACCTAGTGTAAAGAAAGATTATAAGGTGGGAAAGATGTTCAGAAGTGTCACCTAGAGCAAAGTGAGCTAAGAGCCTTTGATTCGGCCAATTTTTTATGTTCGATTTCACAAGGATCATCTTTGAATGAGTATAACTTTATGTAAATATGGAATTTGGCAGATTAAGACTCTCCAAATTGTAGATAATTGAATTAGTTTTCCAACGATATCAACTTTGCCTTAATCCGATACCCGAGTGAAACGTTATGGCATTTTTCGTAAGAGGAAGTAAGGGGTTGCGATAGCCCCGCACCGCGATGGCTATTCAACCCGACTGGGGGTCGTGTCGAAAGGGATACTTAACCCAACTAGGGTTCGCGCTATGGGGGTTATTCCCCCACAGTTTTAGCTTTTTAAGGGTCAAGGATTGCTTTGGTCCTTTCCCCTCAACTCCAAATGCCCAAAGCATGAATTATAACACCCAAAAGGGCATTATTTACCCCTTTCACTCTAAATTGCTCTCAAGAAACCCTTGTTCATTCCCAAGAACAAAAATCTAAGTGTCACCATTCAAGAACCTTCAATAAAAGTTATTCTTCTTCAAGATTTAAGTTTTTTAGGTATGTTAGATGTTCATGCATGTGCCCTTTTCACCCATGGAGTCCAAGAACCCAATTTCAAGCTTAAAAGTATGATCTTTACATATTTTTATGAATTGTGTCCATGAACTTTCATGAATTTTGAATTTTATATCATGTTTACATGAAATTGTTATTGTTATTAAACCCTACACATTTGAATGGTGTTGTTTGTTAATTTAAGCCTTAATTGGTGATTTAATATCAAAAATCATGCTACCACTACATATTTAAAACTATTCTCACGCTTAAGCCATGCATTGCAAGTGTTTGATGAAATGCCTAAAAGAATGAGTTTTGAATACTAACTACATATCATGTCCTCATAGTTTTAGTATGATCTTGTTGTTAGTGCTATTGAGTCCTGGGGGTTATGAATACCCAAAATTTAGAAGTTTACTTAGTCTTAGTATTCTTAGAATAGCTTAGACACATATGGGCAATATCAGTTCAGTCAGTTATCTTATAAGTCAAACCTAGATCAGTGCAGTAATCCGAGTTAGTTCCTTCTTCAGTTAAACTTAGCTCAGTCCCATAATCAGTGTCAGTTCAATTTGGAGTAGGATTCATCACTGAGAAAACCCAGAGATGGGGGCATTCCTATTAGTATAGGGTTTGACCCTTAGTAGTGATCCCTGATTTAAAGAACTACGTAGCCAGCGTAGATTTTAGATGTCTTTCTGCTAGTTTAGGGTTGACACATATCTCATAAGTCTTCCTGATAGTTTAGGGTTGACAAGATGTCTTCCTGCTAGTTTAAGGTTGACACAGCCATTGTTAGTACCCGTGGCATGGCCCGATCAGCTCAACTTTGGGGCATGTCGGTTAGATGATACCTCCCACAGTTTCAGTTTCAGTACTCAGTTCAGAATTTAGTTCAGTGTTGCTTGACCATAGCATATAGTTTATCAGTTATTCAGTTATCAAATTTTGGTATTTCAGTTTACAAACTATTTTAGAACTTGTTTTATGCTTGGTCATGCATTCTTAGTCTTTATAATTTTTATGCATTCTTACTCAGTACCTCATGCTATACATTCAGTCAGTTATTACTCATGCACATGAACCTATGTATATCAGCCTCACCTCATTTAGTATACCAGTATATTCAAAGTACTGATCACATACTCGTTTCTTGTGCTATGATGTCTTATATCATAGGTTCGGACGCTCAAATTCTCGATCGTACTTAGACTTTTTAGTGCATCAGCAGCAGTAACAGTAGTGAGTCCTCATCCTTTGAGGATGATTCATCTTATATTTAATTATGTCGGCAGTTCAGTTATTTAGTCAGTCAAAGTTAGTTGGGCGTTTATCCCATCAACTCCACAGTCAAACATTTTAGAGGCTTTCAGACTAGTACAGACAGTTGGTCATTTTTCAATTGTGATTATCAGTTATTTTATCAGTATTGCCAGTATGTTTCCAGATGTTTTAAACCATGATTCGGTATTGATTTTAGTTGTTAAAACCTTATGGCATTTCAGTTAAAATTCTACACATGTTGTTTATTAGTTTTATTCAGTGCTCACAGCAGGTACCAACTCATGGGTTATCTTGTGGTCTCTCGGAACCGTAAGCACCATGTGGAGTCCAAGGTGTACTCTCGGGGTGTTACGGTTATATTTTTATTTGATACTACAATCTAATATAATTTATGCTAATAATTTGTTTCTTAGCACCTTTTATGGCCTGAATTAACATATCTTTATGTAGAATGAGTTTGTAAGAAAGAAACAAGAAATATTAGTTGCTCAAAGTGCATCAGTTATGGAAGGAGAAACTAATTCAGCTAGTCATCCTACTCAGTTAAATGATATGGATATCTGGGTGCAATATTTTAGTGTAAATAAAAAAGGAAGAGTCAAAGTTCTTGGCTCCGTGGGTCGAAGTGTAAAGGCATCTAAGAAATCAATATCAACTTTGCCAAAAGAAATTGAGAAAGAAATGCTGATTTGTATGCTCAGTTGCAGAATGAGCGACATAAAAATAAGAGGATGAGAAAGGAATTAGACTTGTTTATGAAGCATGTATACAAGAAATCATCTTCAAACGATGAATGCCCATCTCAAGAAGACAACCAAGCTTATGAGGATGAAAGTGATGATGACTTTAATGACGTGAATGAAAGTGATTCTAATCTTGATAACGTGAATGAATGTGATTCTGACCCTGATGGTTGATAGTTTATTAAGGATTCAAGTTTGAAATATTATGTTATGGACCATTTAAGAATTATACATTATTGATGTGATCGTTATAAATTATTTTTTTTGTCAGCTGTAATGATTTACATTAGACTTGTGTTGAATGGTGTTTTTGGTAATTGTTGGAGGTTTTAAATAGTTTTTTGACTAATTGTGAAATGATTTTACTGATTTACACGTGAATTATTACTTGGAGATTTTCATAGGGGTGTACATGCTAAATATTCATAAAAAATTTCTTGAGATAATTTATTCTTGCGGAATTACTTGGGGCATTTCATGTGATTTTTCTTGCAAAATAGTTTCATAAATATTCACAAGAAATTTTCTTTTGTTAATTAGGAATTTTTACCTTTAAACTTCGGATTTACTTGGGGATCTTCATGGAGAATAATTTGTGAATTTTTTTGTGGAATCCGCAGGTATATTCCTTTTTGTATGAAATTTTACCATATAATTCATGCAAAATTTTGATAGTTAATCGCAAATAAATCTGCAAATAAATTACCTGCGGATTTATTTCTTCAACTAAATTACCTAGGGATTTTTCAAATTTCAGGTAATAATTATCTACGAAGGTTTTTCCTTTGGATTATAATTGGCAAGAAAATTCGCAGGTAAACAAACTACTTGGAGATTTTACCGTATTATCCCTATGAAATATCTCCAGGTAATAAGCACTTTTCTTGTAGTATCAGTTACTTGATTTTGATTTATCTCTTGAATCAGTGCCAATTATGTGTGACAATACTAGTGTCATTAGCTAATCCAAATATATTGTGCATCATTCTAAGGCTACACATATAGATATTAAACGTTATTTTATTCCTGATCATACAAAAAGAGGTGATTTTCTACTAAATTTTGTTGACTCTAAAAATTAGTTGGCCAATGCTTTTACAAAACCTCTACTAGAGGATCATTTTTGTCTCCTCCGAGAAAAACTCGGGATCACCTACCTTACCGAAAAATAATCCTTGTAAAATCTTTTAAAACTATTTACTCCTTTTAAAATTATGTGTAATCTCTTATTTTTGGTTGTTGTTGTGCAATTTTTTATTTTGGGATTATTTATGTGCAGTTTTTTATTTTTGGATCATTATTTACTTTCTCCTCTCATAATTTCTCCTACTGATTCACCGCCTCTTGTTTATTACTCTTACTTGTATCCTTTGCCTTTTTATATTTCTCATGTCTGTGACTCTTTCTTTCTGTCCCATCCATCTGAACCTATCACTTCATATACCCCTCCGTTCATCCCCTTCTTTATTTGTCTCACCGTTTCCTCTTCCTTAACTCAATATATAAAAATCTCCCTTCTCTCGTGACCCTCTGCATTCTTTATCTCATGCCTAAAACAAGATCCATGGCAAATCTCCAAAATCCTCCAGCTGATTGTCTCTCAAAAGACCAAGAATCGATACTCATCACTGGTCCCTCTGAAGAATCCTCCTCTAAACCCCTTCATTCATCTAACCCCAAGAAGTGTTCTTTCTCTTATGCCTCCCCCTCTCATAAAAAATCCATTTCTCGTCTCTAGAAAACCTTCCTCCAAAAGACATGCATAAATTTTAGACTGTTTTCCACCGAGAAAAGTTTTTCACCTTCAAGGGTCTCTCTATTATGCCCAAAAGAGTCATCAATCTTCGGCAATTAAAAGAATCCCAGTGTAATCTCAGTCCCTTGTTTAAAGTATAGGACTTGTCTTTGTTCTTTCATCTCTATAGAACATATGTTTTGAGAATCCAGTCAGAATGTTCTACGCCAATATCCGTATCTCAAAGGACAGCGGCAAGATTTAAACTCTAGTTTGAGGAACCAGAATTATCTTGAATGACTTTCTATTTGAAAAAAGTATTTGACACCAAATTCTCAGGTATGGTCCCCTACATGAATGGTCCTTTCCAGAAAACTTTGAAGTCATCCTCGAGGGTGTTAAGGCTATAGTCACCGAACTAGAAGTGAATTTATCAAATTTTAGGCCTATGTCACTTTATTTTAAGAATCGCATTTTAGCTCACATTATTGCCACCACGTTAATTCTGAGGAAAGGATATCTAAGAAATGTTACCTATCGAGATGTGTTCGTCTTGTACTGTCTGATTAAGTTCCTTCAAGATCAACTGGGCATAATGATTTCATGAATATGTGCTAGAAAGTACACCCGACTCTCATGCATCTGCTAGTCTGCCATACGGTTTGTTGATCACTTGTATTTTGTATTTCTATTCCAATGATATTTCAGGTTTTCTCGTTATAGAAGTTTCTGCTACATATGATTCAAAGACCTTCGCCGGCATGAGACATACTCTATTTGAAAGCGAATGGTGTAAAAAGGAGTTTGGGAAAGCTAATACTGATCTTCCTACAACAAGTAAGACTGCTACTAACTCTGACTGAGTAGTTTTGAAGGAGCTGGAAGAAGTTAAGGAGCGACTGAGGAGGCTAGAGGAGGGACTGGTCAGGCTTCAAAAATCCATTGCTAAGTTGGTACAGATAGGTAAATACACCAGTATAGAGGTTGGGAAGGTGCACATTGTCCTGGACAGCTTTAAACAGAAGGGATTCAAATTATTCAATCGGTTTTTCAAGCAAGTTGACTCTATTAAAGTCTAAGCCAACTCCTCTCATAATAAATTTGCTATCTCCGTAGAGAATTCCCACTTTAGCTTCTCTAAGAATGTTGAATGATCCTATGAACGCTTTTGTCATAACATGCACAACACTCTCACATACTTTATCAAAAAACACTGATTTGGTTCTTAAGACAAGTTTTCATTCAAAGGGGGTTTGTCCCCTTTTCTTTTTAGTATGTATAAGAGTTACTCTCCTCTCACTCTTTTTTGCTCTCCTCGACCGTTTACATAAACTATGTTTTCTAATATTACATGTTTTTTTGTATATGTGCATCGGTGATTGCCTTGTTTATTTGCTTGTTTCTTTTTTATTATGCCAAAGAGAGGGGGGAAATAGTCGTCCAACAAGCCAGGGGAGCATCACATGAAGAGCCAGCTATAAACTATGAGGAGGCTTATAGTCAAGAAAGTTACTGATGTTTATTTTGTCATTATCCAAAAGGGGGAGATTGTTAGCCTCCTAAAATAACTTAATATTTTAATAATGACACACTAACAAAATAAACATGTAGGAAGATCTCAAGGTCAAAAGCAATTCATGGAAATCATGGTTGTATATGGAAGGAATCAAAGCAAAGTATGGAAAAGAGCATATATGGAAGGAATCAAATGAAAGAAAGGAACCAGAAAGATATATATAGAAGGAGCAAATTGTGGAGCATAAATCAACATCACGGTAGGATGTCAGGGATTTTGAAAAAGGCAAAGGATCGTATTAAATATATGGACATAACTAATATGAACATATAGAATATGAATCCTCAGCTCACCTAAGAAAATCAAAACCAATACACGGATATATCTGATGTGGATGTGCTATCGGTATGTGCCCTCAATCAAGGAATCAATCAAATTCTTAATTGAGAAGAAATGGGTTTTCCTTTTAAAGAAAAGGAGTTGTTGAAGATGAAGACTATTTAAAGACGATAGAAGAAAAAGACAACGCACGCAACTTCACAAGAAACTCTTAGCGTATCTCAATCTTTAATCTTCATAAAGTTTTGTAATTTTAAATTCATAATAGTTACAAAAAGAGAAATATTGAGTCAAATCAGTTATACCAGTTGAGGTTGTGTCACAAGATTTGAATAACAAAATAAGATTCAGAAATTGTTCACCTTTTCTATAATCCAATTCTCTCATTGAAAGCTCTAAAGGAATACCTTATAACCCAATAGAATTGGAGTAGGCACCACACCAGTGATTCAAACCGGGATAAATCTCTATGTTATTACTTACTTGTTTACTTACGCTTTCAATCCTATTATGTTTTATTTAGTATACTAACCTGCAGATGAATTGACTGTCAAGGTTGATCAGATGACTCAAAAAAAGTTTTCAATTCACCCCCTCCCTCTTGAATTTTAGATCCTACCTTGTATTTTTAAACTCATACTTAAGCTCTGTGATTTCATTATTTTAAAGCATATCAATAATTAATATAAGATAATTTATATTGTGATGTTGTCAGCTAACAGCATCGGAACGCAGGCTCATCTCCTTTACTTATCTTACTATATTGATTCATTCTTTATTTGCTATTTTTCCCCTTGTTCGCATTAAGTAAGAAAGTTTAGTCATTTTAATTTGCATGTTCTTAAATTACATCTATAAATTTAATCGTACGTCAAAACCATCAAAAAAAGGTTATGTTTGTCTAAATAATACAAACAGAACAATTTGTTTTAAGCAATTTGGATTTCATTTCAATTTCCAATACCTTTTGAATGCAAGTATCAAAACAGACATGCTTCCTGAAAGATCAACATTGACAATGAGAAAAACACATTTGCACTTAATATTCACACAAACTAGGTGTATACATTAATATATTATTATCACTTGACCATAGTTAACTAAATATATTTTCATTTCATTGTTTTCGCTAATTTTGATAGATAAACTAATGTTGTTTAAATATAAACACTTGATCAATGTAGATAAGTCTTTGCTTTTGTTTTTTTCCTTTTCTTTTAGTCATTGAACCGACCTTATGTTTCATTGTTTATATATTAGAAAGAAGCTCATGGATTCCTATGGAAACCTAAATGGATCCTAGTGCAATGCGTGTATTTAGGATTACAAAAATCAATTCTTTATTTTGTTGCATATTTTTATTAGTAAAGCAGCAAGTGGAATTAAAAAAAAAACAAAAAAAAATTGATAGTTAATTAAAGAAGAGGAAGAAATAAAAGAAACATTTTCAGTATGTACTGAACCAACATATCATAAATGGGGAGGTAGGGTTATCAAGCTTTACATTTATTGTTTTAGGTCATTGATCAAACAATACAAGACAAACACCCTCCTAAATATCACTTGCCTTCTCTTCTTTCTTGCTTCCCTCTTTATCCCCCCTAACAACTATATACTAGCTAGTTATGAAATCTATTTGATGTTATTTGCACTCTTTTTCTGCATTCTTTCTTACTATTTATGTTTTTTATATGCTATCAAATCTTAGGTAATATCCCATCTGTTAAAATTGGTCTTGGGCCTTACTCATACCCCAAAAGCTAGCTCGTGGGGAGGAGGATTGACCAAGCCTTATAAAGAGACCACCCATCTCATTAACCACCAATGTGGGACTTTCTTTTCAATCTTTTAACATCCCACCTTACGCCCAAACCTCAACTGGGCATGGACAATCTCCCCGACATATCAATTTGGGGGCCCAACATTGGGTGAGAATGGGCCCTGCTCTGATACCATATTAAAATTGGTCTTGGACCTAACTCATACCCCAAAAGTTATCTCATGAGGAGGAGGATTGCCCAAGCCTTATAAAGAGACCACCCATCTCATTAACCACCAATGTGGGACTTTCTTTTTAATCTTTTAACACCCTACCTCATGCTCATACCTCAACTGGGCGTGGAAAATCTCCCCGACATATCAATTCGGGGGCCCAACATTGGGTGAGAATGGGCCCAGACCAATTTTAACATGGTATCAAGGAAGGTCAGGGAAGTTTACTGGAAGATTTACAACTCGCTCTATATCGGCGCTCAGGAAGCCCTTGTAACTTCTTATCCTATTCTAGAAGATGATGAAAATAATGTCTACAGTAGGCCTGAACTGAACATGTTCATTTAGATATTTGCCTCTTATAGTTGCTTTGCCATTTTTAGGCATTTTCCTATTCCATCACGATGAAGTAGCATCTCTTTTTTTATGCTAGACTTGTGATGGCAGATTGATGTTAGGGTTATTTGTATTCATGGCATAAAGTTGTTCTTAGAGATGATGTATCTTATATTTTAAATTACGCGATAGACCTACTCTGTTTTCCTGCCTTTCTAAATATATTGCTTAGCTTTTATCTTAACAAAAAAATAGTTAGGCCCAAGACCAATTTTATCATGGTATCAGAGTCATGCCCACCCAATTTATTGTTTTCGATGTTGGTCCCCCTGTCTTATATTGCCCACGCTCTAGATGTCCATCCCTGGGCGTACGGAGAGGTGTTGAAGTCCCGCATCGGTGGGTTAAAGGGTCGTTGGTCTCTTTATATGGTCTTGGGCAATCCTCCCCTCAAAAGCTAGCTCATGAGGAGTAGGATTTCCCAAGCCTTATAAACAGGCCACCCATCTCATTAACTACCAATGTGGGACTTTTTTCAATCTTTTAACACCCCACCTCATGCTCAGACCTCAACTGGGCGTGGACCATCTCCCCGACATCTTAATTTGGGGGTCCAACATTGGGTGAGAATGGTCCCTGCTTTGATACCATGTTAAAATTGGTCTTAGGCCTAACACACACCCCAAAATCTAGCTCATGAGAAGGAGGATTTCCCAAGCCTTATAAAGATTGTCCATGCCCAGTTGAGGTCTGGGCCCCAGATGAGGTCTGGGCGTGAGGTGGGGTGTTAAAAGATTGAAAAGAAAGTCCCGCATTGGTGGTTAATGAGATCGGTGGTCTCTTTATAAGGCTTGGGCAATCCTCCTCCTCATGAGCTAGCTTTTGGAGTGTGAGTTAGGACCAAGACCAAATTTAACACCATCCATCTAGTTCCCCTAAAAAAGAGGAAGAAGTTGAATGGAAAAGAGATATTATATATGTCATAATTAAACAAAACAAAAATTGAAAATTTTTCAATTTTTTCTATAAGTGGGAGGTTTTAGCCTTTGCATTTTTCAAATACTTTCGACTCCATTCTGTTCAACATGGACTGAATTTTCCTTTTTTTCTCACCCTCTAAAATCTCATTAAACCACCCTTTCATCACTAGTCCCCTTTCTTGATCTCATTCTTCTAACCCTCAAAGTGAGATTAAACTAATAGGTAAAGCAAAAATAATGGTGAGTTCCTCTACTTTGTTTTCTTTCTATGTTGTCTTGATCATATCTCGTTTTCTAAATATATAATAACTTGAGTTCTACTAAGATGGTTTGTATTGCAGGAAATAGAAATCCAGAACAAACTAATTAGCACTACTTGGGAAGGCTATGCAGATTGGAGAAATAGGCCAGCACTTATCAATCGTCATGGTGGCTTAGTTGCGGCATCTTTCGTCTTAGGTAAATCACTTTTAGAGAACACTCTTCACAGCCTATAATTTTTAGTAACATCGCGTTCGAGTCAGCTTATACCTATTTCACTTATTATGTCATCAAGATAGGTAGCGGAAGATTTTACCCACCAAAATTTCATGGTCCGTATATTTTAATTAATAAGAATAGCGTTCTTATACATATTTTGCACTGGTAGTGAAAGATTGAAACCATCAAAATTGAGGTACGTGTTAAAAAAATAAGTGTTCATGCTGTTTTGAAAACTCAGTTACGGATGTTTACCATAGTATCATTTTTTTGACAGGGTTATTGTCTTACGTCTTGTAAGGTTTAGATTTTTGATGACTTTTAGAGAATAGTAAATAATATAGTAGTAATGTTTAATTTCAGTGGTGGTGGTGGTTCTTGAGAATTTGGCATATCTAGAAAATGCAAGCAACTTGGTTATGATTACATGCACTATTCACCAACCAATGCTGCAAATTCTGTGACCAATTTTATGGGCACGGCCTTCCTACTTGCTCTTCTTGGTGGCTTCTTATCAGATGCTTTCTTCACAACTTATTATGTCTATCTGACCAGTGCTCTTATTGAATTTCTGGTAAATCTTCCAATCCTATTTCTGATCACTCATCTTTTTATATTTCTTTCTGTGCTTTTCCATGATTATATACTTTTTGATCCCCCTCCCCTCCCTCTTGTTTTATCATACCCCAATCCTGAGAAAGTTCATCAGAAAGAGCTCGTTTGGGTAGGCTGAAAAAAAATGGTTTTTTAAAAATAAATTAAAAGTGTTTTTGAAAGTGTTGAACTTATTTTAAAAATAAGCAATTACATATTTGGATAAAAGTGTTGAAACTGAAAAAAAGTTATTGATGTGTTTGGTAAACAAGTGCTTTTAAGCATTTTTTTTTAATCAAAATATATGAAATACCCTTAAAGTTGTTAACAATATATAGAGTTGATTATTATTAATTTTTATTTCTAAAATAACCCAAATTAAAATTAATATATATTTTAATATATATATTAAAAATGTTTTCTTGAATAACTATTAATTTGTGCTCTACAAAAATTTTTTTTTGTTAAAAGAGTTTAAATCATCAAGCAAAATATATATGTTACTAATCATTATAATTACATTAATAGATAAATAGTTGGTCATAAATAATACTATTTGTTTGATAAAAAGACTCTTAATTAGAAAATATATTACTCGTTGATTGAGTAATGACTATCACTATTAAAACGTTGGTTAATACGAATGTTACGTCTTAAAATATAGAAGTATACCTGTCAAACGGGTCGGGCTGACCCGACCCGACCTGACCCAATCCGACCCACTTACAAAAACCGATCCGATATGACCAAGCCCGATCAGCCCACGGGCTGTAGGGTACCGGGTCCTGAGCCGATTTAGTTTTTTGGTTGGGCCCGGTTAACCCGGTCCGAACCAAACCCGGTCAGGGTCCGCCGGTTAACCGGCCTGGTTAATTTTATTTTTTTTGGAGATTGGGCCAAACTAGCCGTTTGGACCCAAAAACTGCTATATAGCCGTTGGGCCAACGGCTAGTTTGGCCTTTTTTATTAAAAAAAAATTACATTTGAAATTAATTTTTAACTCCAAAAAAATTCCTATAAATACCCTACACTTTCAAATCATTTTCCACACAATTTTACATTCTCTCAAATCTTAATTCTCAATTCTCAAACATTCTATATATTTAATTTCCTAAAGTGCTCACTTTAATTTTTTAATTTTTCAATTACAAAGTATGAGTGAAAGTTTCTAAAGTCGCAACCTTCGGATACTTCCAAAATTTGGTATTGTCGTTCCATCTCTTACGTTTAATTTTTAATTTGTGTATTAATTGTTGAATATTTAATTTTATTATATTTATCTTTTTGAATTTTTTTAGTTTAATTTGTATTATGGATAAATTAAGAAACCTCGCCACCAAAGGTGTTAAAAAAATTTGTCCCAGAAGCGGTAGTGGTAGTAAAAAGTGAATTACTAGCAGTAGAGGTACTTCAAGTAGTAGATATATCTGTATACCTCCGACACCGCTTAGTCAACCTTTTGAGGAAGAAGTAGGTGTACCTTTAGGTGTAGGTGTCCATGATATGGATTATGTAGAAGCTCAGAAAAATTACGTTATAGAAGAAGAAAATGAAGTAGATGCTGTTAATTTAGACGAAGATGATGAAAATATTGGTGAGACACCCACAATAGAAAATGCTAACGTTAGATCTGAATCGATTAATCTCCCTCCCCCTCCTTCTCGTGCCCCAAGAGCTTGTAAAATAACTAGTATTGCATGGTAATTTTTTGAACGTATATCAGATACTGAGGTGCAATACAATATTTGTCAATAAATATATAAGCATAAAAGCGAAGGCAAGCAAGGGGTACGGGTACGTTAATGAGACATATAGGTGATGTTCACGAAAGAGAGTTAAAAATTTTACAAAGTGGTGAGGCTGTTGGTGAACCCACACAAACTAGAATGGACCTAGCAACTGGCCATGTAATGAAGAAGTATAATAAATTAAGGGACCGAGAAGAAATAGCTAAAATGGTAGTTGCAGGTTATTTGCCTTTTAGTTTTCCTTATTCTGATGCCTTTATTCATTATATTTAAGCAATTTATAATCCTATGTTTAATGGTATTCCTAGAAGTACTTGTCGGGCCGATATTTTTAGACTTCATTCACAATATTATTTTTATTTATCAACATTGTTAAAAAATATTCAATGTAGAATGTCTCTAACTTCTGATCTTGGGCGTGCTGCAAATAAAAATAACTATTTAACTATTACTTGTCACTGGATAGATAGTAGTTTTGTTATACAAAAACGTATTCTTGCTTTTTTATATGATGAGGATCGTAAACATACTGGAGATTTTATTGTTGATTCGATTGCTAAAGTTGCAGAATTTTATGGTATTGAAAATGAAATCTTATGTATTGCTTTTGATAATGCTTCTAACAACATGACTCCTATAGCAAAATTAAAATCTAAGTTATCTCCGTCGTTACTTGAAATTTTTCATATTAAGTGTGCATGTCATATATATAATTTAATTGTAAGAGATGGTCTTGAGTTTTTTGAGTTTTATATTAAAAAAATTCGGCTTGCCGTTGGTTTTATTCAAGGAAATAATCGTAGAAGTAGAATTAGAGACTTTAAACTTAAATGTGAACAAAATGGACTTACACCGATATTGATGCCTGAAGAATGTGATACTAGATGGAATGCTACATATGGTTTTTTAAAACCTTGTTATAAATATAGAGTTCCTATTACACTATCTTTTAACCAATATTGTGGTTCGTTTGCTGATTCTGCTGATTGCATGTTACATGATTCTGATTGGGTTGTAATTAATGATCTTGTTAAGTTTTTGAAAAAAAATTATATAGCTACGGTTGAATTTTTCGGTGCTTATTATCCTACTATTTGTAATATTTTGGCATATATAGCCGATATTTCTAGTTTGCTCAAAGAATATAAAAATAAAGAAGGTTACAAAGATGTTGTTGGTGTCATGTTTGCTAAATTTAAAAAATATTTTTTCCCAATTCCCTCTATTTACTTGGTTGGTGTTATGCTAAATTCTTGTATGAAATATAATACTATGTGCCACTTTAGTATTCTTATTTATTCTAAGTTAGAGATAAATACTAACAATGATTCTCAACAAGCACAACTTGATTTGTGGACGGCTTTGGGTGATGCGAATGAATACATAGATAAATTATATAATCACTATGTTGATTTAGTTGATTTAGCCGTACCTACAAATATCACTCCAATTGTCGCTCATCCTCCTCCCGAGGAGCCATCATCTTCTAAAAGGCCGGCACATAGTGGTTTTCCTGATCACTTTTATGATTTAAATTATTGGAACAGTGTCGAGGAGGGATCTAACACATCAACTTATTGGGAAGAGCTTAAGTATTATCTTCGGTAGCTGCTAGAGGATTGCAGACGACGGATCAATGCGTTGGATTGGTGGAGGAGTAATGAAACACTATATCCTGTGCTTTCAAGATTAGCTAGAGATATCTTGAATGTTCCAATGTCAGCCGTTGCATCGGAGAGCGTTTTTAGTCAAGAACAACAACAACTTACAGACAACCGACATTAATTGGGAAGCAATGCAATGAATGTTCTCGTTTGCCTCAGAGATTAGATTAGAGCCGAACGAAGAAATCAAGGAATGAAAGCGGAGCCGAACTACGAGCAGAGACTTGAAGAAATTATGACTTCACGAGAGAACTCAGCAGAATCAAGTCCAATGCATGGTTTTGCCCCCGTTGACTTTGACTATCCTATGCAAGTTCCTGTTAATATTAACATGAATGAGTTGGAGAAAAAGATGCAAAATTTGTAGATTTTTCATTCATGTAAATTATAAATTTTGGATCATTTTGCAATAAATAAAATTCAACATTCATTCATTCCTTAGTCCTTACTTTATAATTTTTTTCATTTAATGATTTAAATGAATTTCTAGTTTAAATTATAAACTTAGTTTTAATATATTATTAATTTACTATTAAGTATTATACTATTAGTAATTTATTATATTAAGTAGCATATGTTTTATTTAAAATAGTGTATATATGTGTATATATTTTCTAAAATAGTATATATTTAACGTATACATGTGTATATGTTTTATAAATTAGTATATAACTATATTTATATAGTGTGTGTATATATTGTAGTGTATTTTATTTAAAGTAGTACCTATTTATTGAATGATACGTATATATGTGTATATATCTTCTATAGATGTATATATTTAACGTATACATGTGTATATGCTTTATAAATTAGTATATATATATATATATATTGTAGTATATATAAATTGTTGTATATTTTATTTAAAGTAGTACATATATATTGAATGGTGCGTATATATGTGTATTTATCTTCTATAGACGTATATATTTAACGTATACATGTGTATATGTTTTATAAATTAATATATAACTATATATATAAATATTGTAGTGTGTATATATTGTAGTATATTTTATTTAAAGTAGTACGTATATATGTGTATATATCTTCTATATACGTATATATTTAACGTATACATGTGTATATGTTTTATAAATTAGTATATAACTATATGTACATATATATTGTAGTATATATATATTATAGTATATTTTATTTAAAAGTAGTACATCTATATTGAATGGTGCGTATATATGTTCTTCTATAGACATCTATATTTTTATAAATTAGTATATAACTATATATATAAATATTGTAGTGTATATATATATTGTACTACATGTTTTATTTAAAGTAGTACATATATTGAATGGTATATATATATGTGTGTGTGTATATCTTCTATAGACTTATATATTTAACGTATACATGTGTATATATTTTATAAATTATTATATAACTATATATATATAGTGTGTGTGTATTGTAGTATATATATTGTAGTATATTTTATTTAAAGCAGTATGTATATATATTGAATGATACGTATATATGTGTATATATCTTCTATAGACGTATATATTTAACGTATACATGTGTATATGTTTTATAAATTAGTATATATATATATATATATATATATATATATATATATATATTGTAGTATTTTTTATTTAAAGTAGTACATATATATTGAATGATGTGTATATATGTGTATATATCTTCTATAGACGTATATATTTAACATATACATGTGCATATGTTTTATAAATTAGTATATAACTATATATATATATATATATATATATATATATATATATATTGTAGTATATTTTATTTAAAGTAGTACATCTATATTGAATGGTGCGTATATATGTTCTTCTATAGACGTATATATTTAATGTATACATGTGTATATGTTTTATAAATTAGTATATAACTATATATATAAATATTGTAGTGTATATATATTGTAGTATATGTTTTATTTAACGTAGTACATATATTTAATGGTATATATGTGTATATATCTTCTATAGACGTATATATTTAATGAATACATGTGTATATGTTTTATAAATTAGTATATAACTATATATATAAATATTGTAGTGTATATATATTGTAGAAATATGTTTTATTTAAAGTAGTACATATATTGAATGGTATATATATATATATGTGTATATATCTTCTATAGACGTATATATTTAACGTATACATGTGTATAGATTTTATAAATTAGTATATAACTATATATATAGTGTGTGTACATATTGTAGTATATTTTATTTAAAGTAGTATGTATATATATTGAATGATACGTATATATGTGTATATATTTTCTATAGACGTATATATTTAACATATATATGTCTATATGTTTTATAAACTAGTATATAACTATATAACTATATAGCTATCTCTCTCTCCCTCCCTCCCTCCCTCTCTCTCTCTCTCTCTCTCTCTCTCTCTATATATATATATATATATTGTAGTATTTTTTATTTAAAGTAGTACATATATATTGAATGGTGCGTATATATGTGTATATATCTTCTATAGACGTATATATTTAATGCATACATGTGTATATGTTTTATAAATTAGTATATAACTATATATATAAATATTGTAGTGTATATATATTGTAGTATATATTTTATTTAAAGTAGTACATATATTGAATGATATATATATATATATATATATATGTATATATATTCTATAGACGTATATATTTAAGGGAAAAGAACATGGGGTGGCCATTTTAAAAAAAAATGACCACAATTTGAAAAGGTGGACAACTATAGCCAGTCGGCTATTTTTAATTCCCCTTTTTAGCCATTTGGCCCAATTGGGTACATGCAGTCTCTATACTCAATTGATATACTTTTATACTGAATTGATACACTTTTATATTATATTGATACAGTTTTTGAAAAAGAGAAAGGAAATTCTATGCAAATACATGCAGTCCCTATACCCAATTAATACTCTTTTATACCACATTAATACACTTTTATACTACATTAATACACTTTTATACTACATTAATACACTTTTATACTACATTGATACACATTGATACCGCATTGATACACTTTTATACTAGATTGATACACTGTTATACCATGTTTATACAGTATATATACCATATAAATACACCTCCATTGAAAGTTTTGATCAGTTTATGTCCTACACCAATAACTTCGTCGTCTTCAAATTCAGCATGCAAATCCACAACGCTACCATTAAAACACAGTGAAGCTTAAAGATAGAAACAGAAAAACTCACTGAATCATGTGTCAAGTAAGTGTCACAATAATCACAGTAGTATCTGAAATATCACGTAAATGATTAACGACAGAAAAGAAATCACAAAAACGAGCATAAACCCAAAAGAATAGTTCACTGAAAAAAATATTGTGCCTACCAAGGCATTTGGTTAACAAAGGTAACTGAAGAAGTTACTTTGCCAGTGTAATAGTCGAATTTTGTGTACAAGTTTTTCGCCGAAGTATTGTTACCGATAATGAATTCCAATTAATCAGACAGAAACAAAATTGGAATTCAGAATCCTAGGTGAAATTCAGAGGGAAAGGGAAGCTGGTCCCTCAAAGACTACTATTGAATTGAAGCTCCTAGAAGGTTCAATTTTGGTATCTGAGATTGGGAATTGGAGTGAATTTGGTTGAATTTTGGTGGGTTGAATTTTATTTTTTTCTAATTTCTATGTGAAATCCATTGTAGGTGTCATTTTTGTCCTTTCCCCTATATTTAATGTATACATGTGTATATGTTTTATAAATTAGTATATAACTATATATATAAATATTGTAGTATATGTTTTATTTAAAGTAGTACATATATTGAATGGTATATATATGTGTACATATCTTCTATAGACGTATATATTTAACGTATACATGTCACATGTGTATATGTTTTATAAATTAGTACATAACTATATATATATATATATATATATATATATTGTATTATATGTTTTATTTAAAGTAGTATGTATAGTCATATATATTGAATGTTATGTATATATGTGTAATTGTGTATATGTGTATATATTTTTTAAATTCTAATGTAGTATATAATATATATATATATATAGTGTATATATATTGTTTAACGTATTTAAAATGTATATAGGTGAGTATATATAGTGTATATTAGAAAAAAACTAAAAAAAAATTGTATTTTGATCGAATTTTTAACCGGGTTTAGGTAGGTTAGACCAGATTGGGCTAAGTGGGCCGGTTCATGGTTGTTTTTAAAAAAATTACTGTTGGTCTCGAAATCGACCCGACCCACTTAACCAGGCCCGAAATCGGCCCATCCCACAAATCGGTTAAAATTAACAGGCCGATTCCGAATTGACCTAGCCTAACCCCACTTGACACCCATGTATAGAAGGATCATTTACTAATCAATCGAGAAACTCATCATATCATAGGTTAGATAGACAATCGATGAATTGTATTGGGCGTCCATTCCATCGAATCTTCCTGTTACCAAAATATCTCATTATTGACCAAATTGGGCAGATTCAATTCATTGGCAAATAAAAAAATTATTTTATTACTAGGAATAAGAAAATTACAAAAGGAAGAGTCACCAACATAGAGAATTATAGGCAAGCAAGCAAGAAGGATATAGGAATCAATTATTAACATAGTGATGGTCACTTTTTGAATTCCCGTAACAAGGAGCAAGTTGCAAAGTGAAGCAAATTTGATTAATCCAAGTTATAAAGTTTTGCAGCATATACTAAAAGATACATGGACAATTGGCCGGTTGCTTTTCATCTTCCTTTTCGGTTTCCTTTTTTTTCTATAATAGCTCCATCCACAATGATAAACATCCTTCTTAACAAATATAGTACTAATTGAAAACAGCACTGATGCTGTTATGGTTGGATGATTTGTCATTAAAACCCACAAATTTTGATGATATATATATATATATATATATATATATGATTCGATCTTGTGAAACATCTTTTTTGTTAGAATCATTTTAAGTTGCAACTTTTCAGGGGTCGTTTGGTAGAGTGTATTAAAATGTTAATGCAAGCATTAATTTAATGTGTATTAGTAATACCTTGTTTGGTATACTTTTTTACCATATGTATAACTAATGCAAACATTAGTTATACACTCTATTGTATATTGAGGTGTGTATTACTAATACCTCAAAATCTATGACATTAGTAATGCAATTAATCTAATGCATGCATTAATATGCTTAAAGACCCTATTACCTCTCAAAAAAAAATTTGCATCCCTTTCAACATATATATTGAGGGTATTATGTAAAAGAAATTTATTTTTCTTAGAAATTATGAAATTCATGTTTTTTTAATACATTGAATCAAATACTGGATAAGAAAAATACAAACTTAACTAATGTAAGCATAACTAACACAAACATTATTAATACACCATATTTTACATTATTCTTATACACTCTACCAAACGATCCCTTAGTGGGAACATCGTGAGAAAGCCCCTTTTCACAATGAAACTATAGTTCCATTTTTTGGACTTAGCTCAAAATTCAAATTTATCTCAAATTAAAAGTCAACCATTTAGCATTGGCTCTCCCACTCATCCAATGGTTGTTTTTTACTTCGAACGTAATTGCTTCAACTTTTGCCGCTTGAATTATTTTTTATTTGTCGTAGAAAATAAGTATCAACTCAATACATATAATTTCTACACAGTTTAAGAAACAAATTTAGAATTTACGAAAATATTGATAAAAAACATGACATAAGATTCGTCCTAGTTACCTTAAAAATTTTGAAAACTTATAACCTTATATTATTTCCTCCATCGCATTTTAATTGGAATCTTACTAAAATAAATATCTCATATTAGTTGATCACTTAATAAATCACAATAAAATTAATTATTTTTTTTTATGATACCTCTACAATTAATAGTATACATCAAATGTTAACAATTTCAATGTTCATTCCTATGCAAAATAAATATCATTAATATTGCTAAAGGATTAAATAATAAAGTTTATCATTTAATTTATGATTTTTTAATCACTGTGTGAATAAAATATGTACAACTAATATGAAATGAAGGGAGTGTTAAATATAAACATAACGTAATACATATTTTCGCTGTCCAATAATATTTGTCCATGTTATTAAAAATAAATATTCAATAATATTTATCTAGTTTGAAAAATCAATGAATAATTTATTCATTTCTATCCATTTTAACCTTGCTATTAAATTTTATTCATTGCTCTATACATTTTTCAAAACATTAAATTCATTATATCCAAATGATGATATAATAAAATTACTCTTGTTATTGTTGGACGGAGGGAGTAATCTCTCCGTTTCTTTTTAATTGCTTCTTTTTTTTTAGAGTCAAATGATATAGATTTTGATCAATATTTTAAGATGTATTTTTTAATTAAATTGAAAAAAGTTATAATTATAATTTTTTTATGTAACTTTTGAATATATAAATTTTAATGTAGTAAAATAAAATTAATCTAATTTAATTTTAAAATTTAATTAAATTGATTTATGAAAAATAAAGAGAACAATTAAAAAAAATGAAATGGGGGGAGTATGTGATTACAAAAACTTTTCATAAAAAAAAAAAAGAACAAAATAATATGTCTGAAGTTAACTTTATCTGTTTGTTAGCATTAATGTTGTTATCGAAGGGATAAGGGTCAAGTGAGCCAGAAACAGTGTATCACCGCTAATAAGTAACACATGTTTCATTTTGCCATTGCACCACATAAGGTATCTTATCTGTATCTTACCCTTTCGCACTTCCTATACTAGGACTAGATATAAGTCCGTATTAGCACGGATTCAATATATATTATTTTTTAATTTTAATTTATACGATATAAATAAATTTTTTATAATTAATTATATTTTAAATATTTTTTAGATATTTTAAATTGTTAGCTATTGTAATTTATAATAATTTTTTGATATTGTAATTAGTATTTTAAGTTGTTAGCCATTATAATTTATAATACTCTCCTTGTCTAAACTTTTATAACATTGATAGTCTATTATATTTTTAAAATAATTTAAGTTTTTAATTATTTAAATTTATAATAAGTTTTCTTCTATTTCAATTTAAGTGACACTGATATAATTTCAAGATTCAATCAGATATCACGATTGAAGTCGCAAAACAGACATGTCTTAAATGACTCATAATAACTTATTAGAAGTGATAAAATAAAATTACTATAAAAATAATTGTGAAAAAAATTTAAGTGGGCCTCATATAAGATGTCAAGTTAATTTAAAATATCAATAGTCAATTTATCATTTTTTTTGTTTATTTTATTTTTTATTAAATATTATTTTTTTTAATATTTAGATGACTCATAATAATTAATTAGGGATGAAATAGTAAAATTACGGTTGAAATAGTTGAAGCAAACATGTCATAAATGTCTATTTTACTTTTTTTATTAAATATTATTAATTTTTTAATGTGTAAATGTCATATAATAATCAATTAAGAAATAACTTATAACTTATTAGAAGTGATATAAAAAAATTAATATAAAAAATAATTGTGAAAAGAATTTAGACGAGCTTTATATAAGATGTCAAATTAATTTAAAACATCAGTAGTTTGTTTATTATTTTTTTATTTTATCTTTTTTATTAAATATTTTTTTTTTAATACTTAAATGACTTATAGTAATTAATTATGGATGAAATAATAAAATTACGATTGAAGCAACTGAAGCAGACAAATTCTAAATATCTATTTTATATTTTTTATTAAATATTATTAATTTTAATAATACTTAAATAACATATCCTAATAATTAATTATGATTGATATAGTAAAATCACGAAGGAAGCAGATATGACGATACCTGCTTCTCTTCACGCTTCTATATATTAGAATTAGAATATACTCTTGCAGGAGAGTTATTTTTTGTTTGACTTTGCTTTGTTGCTATTTATTAATGTGTTTACATTTATCCAATCGCATCATAATTGGCCAAAGTCATCGACAGACACTCAAACTTATTTTGAAAATTCATTTAGATCCCTCAACTAAGGCTTGTACCTATCAGACCCCTGAACCCCTCGAATTTTGATCCAATTGAGCCTTTTTCACACAGTCAGCAAAAGGTACCTAGAGAGTGTGTTACACTCGCGTGACGTGACAAAATTAACCAATTAAAAATAACACGTGTCAAAAAAAAAATTACTACGTGAAATTGCTGTTTTTTTAATTATCTATTTAATAATAATTTATTAATTAAAAAAAAAAGAAAAAAAGCACCCCTCACCCCCACCCCGTCGTCATCTTCACACCTCCCTCCCCCGGCATACACACAATTGACACACATAGAGTTCACACACACTCATCGTCCTTCACAGTTCACACACACACGAGAGCAGCAACACAGTAGACATTTTTCGGCGAGACTCGCCGAAAAATCAGCTCTAAAATTCTACCATTCTAAATTTATTCTATTACATGAACCCATGAATGATTTTTCCAATTTTATGCTTCAAAATGGAGAAAAGGCCTCTAATACATATACACAAGGACTTTTCTTCATTTTTTCCGATGATCAGATTAAGATAAGAAACCACATCTAGTTCACGCATTTTATCAAACACCTTACGTCCACATCCCAAACGGTCACAATTCACATACATATGCACCAACAAAGCTTCAACAAACGAATCCAACCCCAACACATATGTTAAACCATACCCAGGGAATAGTATCATTTTATACACGTATTCCAACGAATAGTATCATTTAATATCATTTTATATTTTTATCATTCACCAGCGTTTTTGGTCGTTTTTGGATGACCCTTTTGGTGAATTGGAGTTTTTGATTATGAATTTTATCAAGATTTTTGTGATTTTGAATTGATCTGGGTTGTTTACCATTTCACGGATTTAGTTGAGTTAGCGTTTTGGGTGGTGAATGGATTCAGATTTGTGTGAATTTTTGAGTTTTTTTTTATGGATTATTCCTTTTTTTGGATGGCTAGTAGAATTAAGTTTTAAGAAGAAAAAAAAAAGAATGAGGAAGATGGGTGGAGAAGAAGATGAAGAAGGTATCAGAATTGGGAAATATGTTGGGAGGCTTTTTTATTAAAAAATTTTTTGGGCCCAGTGCTTTTTGTTTTATTAAAAAGAATTTGTAATTGGTTTATTAATAGTCAAATCAAAGAATTAGTAAAGAAAATTAGATTTTTATTTTATTAAAAAAAAATTGGGGCCCTCAATGCCACTTGGCACATTTTTATTCGTGATTTAATCTAAAAAATATTCCTCACGCGCCTTCCGTGATTACACAACACGTGATGTGCCATGTAGGCAAAAAATGCTCAATTAGATCAAAATTTGAGGGGTTTAGGGGTCTGATAGGTACAGACCTTAGTTGAGGGGTCTAAGTGAATTTTCTAAACAAGTTTGAGTGTCTGTCGATGACTTTAGCCTAATATTTATTACTATTGGCATAATAGAATATATATATACTACTTACTAATGATGGAATAAGCACACAGCTGAGCGGCAAAAGGTATGCTTTAGGCTTCGGCTGTGTGCTTCCTAGATAAGGATGTTGGCTGGCCTGGTAGGTATAGCTTGACCTTTTATGCTCAAGCACTTGAGATCAAATTTATGTGACAACCAACTTTTTTATCAATATTTTTATCTTAAACTTAGTTGTACGTGAAACCTACAACACCAATACATTTAAATGCTACTTGGATTATGGGATAAATTGCAAGTCATAACAACATTGCAACTAATAGCAACTTTAAAAAAAAAAGAAAAAAATTAATAAAAGATTTAAAGTAAAAAAAATTAAGAAAAAAATGTTCTTTTATATACTTATTAAAAAAACATTCATTTTAATAGGAGTTAGTTATTATGTGGGCTAAAATTATAGAATTTATTAATAAGCATGCTTTTTTTTTGTAATTATATTTATATTCATTTTTTTAAAAGAAAAACAAATATTCTTCTTCTTTCTCCATAATTCATTTTTACTCAGTCTCTCTATAATTATGGATTATAGTATCATATTTTTAATTTCTAGTTCATGAATTTTGAATTTGCAATAGAGTCGGTGGTAATAAATAATATATGTTACTCCCTTCATTTTAAAAAGAATGACCTAATTTGATTTGACACAAAATTTAAGAAAATAAAGAAAACTTTTGAATCTTGTGGTGTTAAATTAAAGATATCTTAAATGTACCAAAATTCCCTTCAATCTTGTAATCTTAAACATGTCATGTGAAAAGTCAAAATTAAAAAGTTGCTAAAAAGGGAAAGGGGTTATTCTTTTTTAAATAGACTAAAAAGGAAAGTAAGTCATTCTTTTTAAAACGAAGGAAGTAATAATTTATTTTTAATCTATGAATTGTATACAACCAATTATTCATGTATTATTTTATATAATTAAGTTGAAATTAGTGTATATATAATAGAGTCATGTTTTAAGTGATTTTAAATTTTTGGGGTCTCAATTTATAAAATTGGCATATAAAATTAAATTCCATATAAATGATATATTCTTATAACTGTTTTTAGTGTATAAAAATAGTACATAATATGATATCCACAAATTAGTTTAATAAATTTTATTAAAGTCAGTTTTTATACTCATGTCATACTTAAGTAATTCTTTTTTTTTGAATTCTCAATGTATGAAATTGACATTAAAATCGGTATCGATAAAGTTCCGTATATTTCACATTTGTATGAAATGAGTTTTATGAATGTTATAATTGATTAAAAAAATATAGTTGTATATTACATAACTTTTTTAGTGTATGTAATGGATATTTAATGAAAAACTATCACCGTATATATTGAAAATAAACTAACCGATAATTATTTGGTATCAAATGAATTTTTGTTGCAATAAAAAAGGTAATAAGTATTAGCCATGATTGATGTTGGTGTTGATTCACTATATTAATTTTGCTCTTTAGCAATCAGTATAGTTCAATAATTATACAAAAGTATAGTTACAACTTGCAACAAACAATCCAAAAAATACATATAAAATAATTTTCACATATAATAAAACTCAATCTATTAATTGGATCGGAATTTTAATCGATAAAGTATCACATTTCTTTACAATATTGTACTTCCTCATTTTCATTTTATCCTATTAAGTACTTTATTTGCCAAAGTTAATTCTAAAAGTATGTGTCATATTTAAAAAAAAATAATCAGAAAAGACTATTTAGAAAATCTTTTTTTAGTTTTATTTTATTACTATTTATTGAAAGTCATTATTGTGATAAAAAAGATGAAATTTATGAATAATGAAAGAAGAATTGAAGGAATAATGTGTATCAATATAGAAATATTTTTACCAAATTATACTTCTTAATTTAAGAACAAATTTTGTAACTTTACTTAGAACGTTTAAAAATAAATAAAAACAAAGATAATTATTGAAATCAAAATTTGTTCTTACCATAATTATCAAAAGAATTAATGAGGAGAGATATAATATTAAAGACTAAAAAAAGAAGATATTAACAAATAATTATTTTTAATTTTTTCATAACTTGCAATTAAATCTTTAATTCAATAATTATGCAAAAGTATTGTTATAACTTGCAATAAACAATCTAATAACTATATACAAGATAATTTTCACTTGGATTATTTACATTGTGATATTTGGGCCCACTTGAATTTCTTATTGTGATGCAACTGTAAGTTTCTTCCTGTTCAAATAGAACGAAAAAATATATTCGCTTTGTCAATCTTATCAATTTATATGACACAATTCAAATTTTTAGAATCAAATCGTTTATTTTTTATCTTGAATTCGTATCTTCAATTTTCTAAAATAAAATTATATGTTTGAATCACAATGATTGACGATTCAAAAAATATATGAAAAAATTCTTCTTCAAAATTTAGAATACGTCACATAAATTGAGATAAGAGAAAGTAAATATGTCAAATTCACAATTTAAAAGGATTAATTAAGACACACAACTAAGTGTCACATAGATGCTTCAGCTGTATGCTTTCTAAATAAGGACATTGGTTGGCTTGGTGGGTATAGCTTGACCTTTCATGCTCAAGGACTTGAGATCAAACCTCTGTGGCAGCCGAATCAAAATTCAAAATACGCTACATAAATTGAGATAGAGAGAGTAAATATATCAAATTCACAATTTAAAAGGACCAATCAAGACTAACTAAAATATCAACGACATATAATTGAATAATTATTTTCTTTAAATAGAAAGAAAAACAAAATCTTTCTCAAATAAATAACTAGATAAATAGTATAATTTAATTATTATTAATATGATATTGAGCTCATGCATTGGAGGAGTAAAGAACTTAAACGGTCACTTAACTTTGAACTTTTATCCCTGAAAGTCACTTAACTTTGAATTTTACTCAGAAAGTCACTCAACTTTAGATGTTTTACTCGAAAAGTCACCCAACCCATTTTCTTATTTTTTAAACTAATTTTTGCTTATGTGAAATTTTTTGAATAACAAAATTCTGAAAAATACAAAATATCTATTTAATGACCCTTTTACCCATTCTTTTATTGATTGAAGAGTAAAACATTTGACACTTCATTCTAGTGAAATGTGCTGAAGGGAGCAGAACTTCTTTTGATGTCTGACCAAAATGAACTGATTGAAAATCAGAAAAATACCTACGACATGAAAAATATTATTACTAAAATTCAATTGTTAAATTTTTTTTTAGATAAAATGAAATTTCCTAAATGAAAAGGAATTTTGATTAATTCGAAATGGAAGTCTCTCTCTTAATAAAAAGAAAGCATCTCTATAAAATTAAATAAGAATTGATGAAAAATTGAAATTTAAGATAAAAGTTAAGAATTTGACACAATAATAAGCATGTCCAGCTAGAATGCAGATAAAATCAAATAAGAATTGATGAAACTTATTAGCATTTTCGTAAGTGTAACTTTTAAATAATAAGGCATGTTAGGGCATGACCATATTTTGTCCATGTATATATATTTGCAGTTTTTAATTGGTAGACGTCTGGCCATAAGATTTGAAATCTCAGTTTTTGATTTGAAATTACATTTGCTTATAAAATTTGAACAAAATTTTAATTTTAATTTCAATCCAACTTGAAATTTCCAACTAATATGTAACTAATCTAATAAGTAAAAATATATCATGTGTGCAATAATTTAAGAATAAAAATGTAATTAAAGAATCACAGACACAATAGCTAAAAATTCTCTATCAAGAAAGTGATTGCAGGCTCTATTGAAATACCGTAGGCTCTCAAGCATTTAAATGTAGGTATCAAATGAAAAAAAAAAAAAGTAAATTTTTTATTAAATGGACATTTTATATTTTTTAGAATTTTGTTATTAAAAATATTTCACATAAGCAAAAATTAGTTTAAAAAAATAATAAAATTGGTTCGGTGACTTTCTAAATAAAAAGTCTAAAGTTGAGTGACTTTCTGAGTAAAATTCAAAGTTAAGTAATTTTCTGTAATAAAAGTCCAAAGTTGAATGACCGTTTAAGTTAGTAACTCTGCATTGGAGAGACTACTCCTTACTAGTCAGTCACCCATAAATGGTGGTAAACGAATAATATCTTCATGAGGCTGTTAGCACCGTAGCAAACGTACAACAACAACAACAAATTCAGTGTATTCCCACAAAGTGGGGTCTGGGGAGGGTAGAATGTACACAGTCCATACCGCTATCTCCAAAGAAGTAGAGAGGCTGTCTTCGATAGACTCCCGGCTCAAGATAGAGAATAGTAAGCAAGAGCGTAATGCACCATTAAGCATGGTGGGTAGCATAACATAAAAGAAATAAGACATACTAAAAATAAAATAGAAATCAGAGCAATACGAAATAAGATAAATAAGTGCAATATGAAATAAGACATTTGATGCAGATAAGAAACTAATAAAATTCACTGAATTAACTGGCCAAGTGAGTTATCACGACAGCCTATGAAAAGACTATTCAGAGGTGAAATCTTGAAAGATTGTCCAAGTGTTGACACCAAATTCGCATGCAAAACTGACTCTGATAGTAGTTGAATTGTGGTGGAAGAAGGATAATTGAAGTCGGGGATGGATTTTGACCGTAGCAAACGTACGATTACCTTAAATTTAGTACAAATTCTCCATTAGTAGAGATATGGGGGCCACAGATAACATTCCATTTTCAGTAGGCAAACGGCCAAATATCACCCACTACACCTATCAAACTACTAGAATTATCTAGGGTGTGCAAAAATTGAATCGATTGATAACTCGAATCGATAAAAATGTTATTGGTTTATTGTTATTGAGTTAACAGTTTTTTAATGATTTTATAAAAAAAATTATTGGGTTATTGATTCGGCTCGGTTTTTTCTTATTGGGTTATTGGGTAAACCGATAACCCAATAAGAATATATATATATATATATATATATATATATGACTTATTATATATTTCTCTTTTATTTCTACAAATTAACAAACCTATTTCAATTATACAAACTCTTAATTTCTCCTAACAACATTTAGTTCAAACTTGAGGATTTTTGTAAATTTTAAACACATCATGTAGGATTTTTGGTTGCAACTAAAATTTTTATTTTCATGTTAGTTACTACTATTTCTATTTTATGAGTATTTTATTATCGGTTAAACCGAAAACCGAAAACCGAATCGTTAAGGACTAAAAATTAATAAACCAAAAATTGATAAAAAATATCTTATTGATTTGGTTATTAGTTTAGCATATTTAAAAATCAAAAACTGATAAACTGAATCGATAATATGTAAAGTCTAACCGAACCGATCGATGCACACCCCTAGAAGTGTCCAATAAAATATTTTTAGTACAAATTCTCCATTAGTAGAGATATGGGAGCCACAGATAACATTCCATTTTCAGTAGGCAAACGACCAAATGTCACTCACTACACCTATCAAACTGCTAGAAGTGTCCAATAAAATAGTTTATGTTTAGTGCGAAAAGGCAAGCCTAGTATATGTCAGAGATCTATTAGTGATGAATCACCGCTAGGGTCTTATGCCCCCCCCCCTCAGAGTACTCACCAATGAAAAAAGGTGTCCTCGCTTCTTGCCTATAGAGAGTTGAAATATTTCGTGAGCTCCTTGTCTAGCGGAGATGCTTATTTTGTCTTTGTTGCGTGACATGTATAGAGTAATAAGCACTAACCCGAAAAAAAAACAATTAATATAATTAAGTAATTTACAAGGTAAAATCTAAATAAGCTTTTATGATAAACATTACTATATTTTCTATTTCTCAACTTTATATATGTGACCTTTTTACTTTTGGCTTTTCAAAAAGAATGATATTTTTTTTTATATTTAGTCTAATAATTTAATTTTAAATTTTTTATTTTTTTTAAATGAGATGATTTTAAAGACACAAAAATGTCTATAATTTATTTCAACCACAAATTTCAAAAATTTATTATTTTTAAAAAATTAAAATATTATTTTATAAATTGAGATAGAGGAAAAAATAAGCTGTAATCTGGTAAAAGGTGGAGAGAGAAACTTATTGCAGTGACAACTTAAAAAGCATTTTCATTAGTTTTGATGTATCAAAACAGAGCTCTGAAGTTTCATTCCTACCCTAAGTGAGAGTGAGTCTTAATAATTTTATAACAAATACTACTGGACCGATCCCCTCTAAAAAGGGAAAAAGAAGAAGAAGAAGAAGGAAAAGGGGAATAAATATACTAACAGAAGAAGAAAATAAAGAATCCATATGTAATATCTAGACCTATCTATCTATAGAGGCGGAGCCATCCCTCTTTAGGGGTTCGTCCGAACCTCCTTCGACAAAAAAAAAATGCTATTTATACATGATTAAAATTATTTTTTATGTGGTTATAGTAGGTGTTGAACTCCCTTCAATTTAGTTTTCTTTGAATATTGAACCCCTTACTTGAAATCCTGACTCCGTCTCTGTCTATCTACATATTACTATAAAATTATAAATATAACTGTTGATGATCAAAATATTCACTAAAAGTTGATTTACTTATTTATTCTTTTAAGTTAAAATTTTCTTTTTTCTGAAAACTTATTAATGAATATAAATGTAATTTTATATTTAAACTAAACAAATCTTTTTTCTATTTGGACTTAGTTTCTCTTTTTTAAATCCAAACTAACTTAAAGTCTGTTTCTATTAGAGCCGGGCCAGACCCGTTGGGCTGGTCTGACCCGGTCTATAATTTGATGGAGTTGAAATTCAGTTTTTGCAGCCTATTTAACAACAGAGTTTTTTAGTCCGGTCCGGATAAACTCGTAGCCCGTGGGGCTTGAGCAATATGGGTTGGGCTAGCCCGTAAGTTAAATACATGCAACTATTTAGATTGCTTATTAGTATTTTTATTTGGTTCGAAGGATATCATGTTAAAAGTTATTTAATTTCTCTATTAGGAGTATTTTTTGGGGTATTGGAGACTTGATTAACAAGTATTAACACTATATAATATTGTCGGGTAATATTTATGTTTATTAACATTCTAAAATTAAATTATAAAATATATTTTTTAAAAATGTGGGCTGACCCGTGAGGTCCGCAACCCACAAAGTAATGGTGCGGGCTTGGTATTTTTTGGCCCATCATTGTGATAGGCCAGTCCAGCCTAGCCCGTCAAAATCAAAGCCCGTGTGGGCTAGCTCAGATAGACTGGGCCAACCCGTATTGACAGCTCTAATTTCTATGTTTTTCAGATGGAATCAAATTAATGTTTGAACCTAAATTATTTTGAGAGAAATTGTTTTTATTGATAATAGCTTTGGACATGAGTTTTGGATAATACCATGTTGCCTGATTTCTTCCTACTTAAAAGAAAATTGTTTCTACCGCATAATGGCGTCCATATTTTAATCATAGACCTTTGGCTGAAAATACCATAAGTAAATAACTCTTCTACCAATATTAACTAAGGTAACAACAATAAACAAAAGGATAATTATATATAAATACAATAGCAAATATACTCTATATTTAAGTGGTCAAAAATAGATTTTACACTTGATAATTTAAAATCTGATTTGACCATTCACGGTAAACTATTTTTCTTCTAGTTATGTAGGAAACAATATTTCTTATACTGATAACGCTCAAATTATACTCTTGAATGGGTGTAAGCGATCGTTGTCAATATAATAACCCAACTTAGGTTGGGGTCGAATCCACAAGGAGTGAAAGCATGAAATTCAAAACTCAAGAGTATTGATAGTCTACTAAAAGATGACTTGTAGTGTGAATAAAGCAAGGATAAATGTAGAATTGGGGATTTAGTTTGAATGTGTGTATAAATGACAACTACTTCAATTTTAGTGCATTAACTTGACGTTGACGAATGCTAAGAGTGAATTCAATTGAGAATAAGCCTTGGGGTTATGCAATTATAGGTGTGGGATCATGCATGGGTATTTGACCATTTATTCAACTTTTAGCTAAAAGTCATGGGTAGGATAGATGTCAATGTATTGGTGTCAATCTTTCAATTACAACACCAAATTTCACAAATGGATTCTTTCGAACACCTCACAAATGTGACGATTTCCCACATCTATTGCCTCAATTGACATCCTTATGTCTAAAATATATCATTAAATGAAATGAATCAAGTTCTTGGTTGCATTTATTCCTTATCCATGTCCTCTCTTTCAAGAATGACATAGGTTCTAGGGTGGTTGGAGTTTGCAACCCCCAACCCTCAATTAATTCATGAAATAAATGCAACACCCATCACAACTAACTAATTAAAAAAAATAATTAGCTAAAACTCATGCACTACCACTACCTAAGCAAGCATAACCCTAAGATTGGAAATTAGCTACTCATAGATAAAAAGGAAAAGAATATACCAAAGTTATCATTAACTTCATCCATGAGAAATAGAGACAATGTAGTTCCACACTTGGGGTTTCAATAATTTTTCAATGGAAAGTCACTAACATATATTTTTCATTCAAGCTTAGTACCAAATTCTCAAAACATGGAAAAATAGATGCTAAAAGAGAAGAGAGAATCTAAAAGAGAGGCTATCTTCAAAAGATGAAAACTAGGTCTTGCAAAAAGAGCTAAAACCCTCCTTCTAAACTCCACTCTACATTTGATGAAAATTCCAAAACTGCCACCTTAGCTTATTCTTGATCTGCTTGAGCAGATCTAAACTGGATGAAGAGCAGATAGAGAGCAGGTGGCTAGCCGCTCCAAAGCAGATGTGAAGCGGATGCGAAGCGAATGACTCATTTCCTTCATATTTGGCCACTTGATGACTTGAATGACTTGCCTAATCTTCTCTTTTTACTTTTACCTACATAAATGGGCATTACGTAAGAGAGTATCATCAAATCAATGGAAAAGCATGATAATTTATGCTTAAAAGGTGCTAGCAAGTCTTCAAATTGACGACTTATCAACCCCCCAAACTTAAACTATTATTTTTCCTCAAGCACCCAAGACTAACTCAATGAGATAGGATATTTAACTCAAATCCACCTAGAAGAAAGCTATACTAAAAATATAGGCTAACAAAACTCTACAATCACTTTCCACACATGTCATGGCAACAAGTAAACCAAAACTTTTCAATGAGCGCATATTTATGAAGCAAGGATGCAAGTGTGTGTCAAATGACTTTTTCAAATCACAAAACATCTTAAGGTAAGACACAAAATCATCAAAGATTGTCTCAATCTACACAATGCAACTTACTTCACTCATTTACCCAAACCGGTAGTAAAACATCACCCTCTACCAATAAGTAACGATGCCGCTCACATGTAAGAGTTAGCTCCATACACCAAAGATATTTCAATTCTTAAGGGAGCTCAAATAAAGAAATAATTCACACTCACTCTCACAAAGAAATTCAAGTACATTGAATAGAACTATAGGCTTGCCCTTTGTGTTATTCACCACTAATGTAGACTTACTTAGTTTGGAATCACCAAGGTCTTGCGGGTCAAGATGAAGGTTTAAGGTGCGGGAAGGAATATATATGGATCAAGTGACTAAAAGACCTCCTTCAATGCAATCGCTCAATCCTTTCTACTCTCAAAATTTTCAAACCACCCACCTTATTCTTTTTCAAATCATTTCCCATATTTTCCTAACTTTTTGATTAGCATTTACCAAACCATTCAAAGCTACCATTTTCTTTCTTTCACTTCTTTGACTTTTTTCAAGAGATTTTCTACCTATAAGCCTTTCTTAGCCCCTCACTCATTCAATTTTTTTAAAGTTCTATGGGCTAGGCTATTCAATTTTATCATCAAGCACATCTTTTGTCTTTTAAGCACATGTATTGACAACTTTACATACAACTTTCTTATCTTTTCTTTGATTATCTTTTCCCAAATACACACCCCCCCAAACTTAGGCTTTTGCCTATAATCCATTATCTAGAATCATGTAACGCATCAAAGGAGGTTAAGTTCCAAAAGAGAGCTTTTAAAAAGGGTTTAGGTGTTTTAGCATGGTTATCATTACAATAAGAAAGAACAACGGGCAAAAAATCTCAAATGGGTTAACTAAGGAATAATGTAAGGTGGGAATTTGGCTATGTGACGGGTCAAAAAGGGCCTTGGGTCATCCTCCAAAGCAAGCTTGCCTAGAATTTTGCTTTGAATACACTCGGGGCAAGTTCTAGACTACACAAATGCACAAGAATTATTCAAAAATCTCATTACTCATGGCATCGTACTCATAGAGTAAAAAGTTAGTCTCCCAACCAATTTGAGCTTCATAAGTTACTCCGAGTCAATGACTCATCCTTGTAAAGAGAGAGCCAAAAATTGAGTTTAATGGTCTTACTCAAAAGAAAACTCAAGACATCCTTGATCTTATAACTATATTTTTGGTTTTTCTCAAAAATATTTCATTCCTTGCCAATGACATTTTGGAAGTATTTTCAAATTTTTGCTTCTTCCTAGTTAGGCAAAACGACTAGATACTTCACCTAAGGATGTCGCCTTGTCATCCCTCATAGGTGAATTATCACTCAATTTGACAAAGAAACTAAACTAAAGTAAAAATAAAAGATCAAAAGAAAGAGAAAATAAAAATTTGCTCCTTAGAAAAGAACCGAGTTTCGAAGAAAACCCTTGGAGCTTATTAGACACGTATATACAAAAGGCGACAAGAGCAATGCACACCATCGGATACCACCTTTAAATTAAGTGCATGGTACAAATTCAAAAATAAAACGATAATATTTGACATCATTATCAAGATGCCCAACAAGGACCCATCCAAAGCAATGCCAATAAAAAAAACATGCCCCACAAGGGCTAAAGTACACAAACATCAAAGTAATAAAATAGAATATGTCTCCACAATTTATCAAACCATATGCCATAAAATGAGATAGTAAGTACCGACCATCAAATAAATCATAACGATATCCCACCCCCACTAAAAATATTGCATTGTCCCCAATGCAGAAATAAAAGAGAGGAAAGGAGGGTAAAGACTCCTTGTGGTGCACTAGGTGCTCGGGTCCATATCGGTGAATGATCGTACTGTCTCAATAGGAGCCTTGTCAGAATGGGTTCCTCTCATTGAGTCTACTATGAAGGGTGGCTCATCATTCCTGAATAATTTCTCATGGCAAGTTTTTCCTTGGAGACATATCTATGAGAAAGAAACAAAACAAAACCAAAACAAAAGACAAAAGGTAAAACATGTTTTTGAATTTTGTAAGTTAAGAAAGAAAATAAAAATAAAGATAAGAAAAGAAAATAGGATGCAAGGTAACTCATTACTAGAGTCCATGGGTTTCATTTATTACAACACTTAATCATTTAGGCACGACATTGTCTCACATTCTTCACATTTCTCAAAACTAGCTCTTAGGACATCCATAACCTCCAATGGAAACAAGAATGACCAATACCCTTAAGAATGATGTCATCCAATCTATCATAGGGCAAGGTAAACATTCATGTTTCCCGGTTAAGCATAGCGACCAACAAGAACCATGGATGCCATATTTCTCAACAAACTCCCTTAACCAATGACTACCAACTATTTCATTATTAGGTTTAATTGGACTCAAAATGATGCATAAAAAATGACCACACCATGCCCTAAGTAAAGTCACATTGGCCATTACAAGCATACAACACATTCCTCTCTTATTGTCCTTTCAACAAACATATGGTGGGCATTGATGATAGGCGAATTTACGCACCTATATCAATATATTTTGCCCATATTTTAGCCTAGTTTTGAGAACAAATTATATATTTCATGCACTTTTAGTCCTTTTTCCTGTAAATGAGCTAACGAACATGATTAGTAAAGTTTCAGGTATAAATGATGCATAATTCAGCATTTTATGGCTTACTTGACGCTAAAGAAAGCTCACGAAGGAAGGGAAGGGAGTTTACACGCCTAAGGACCAAAACTGCTGCATGGAAAATCTGTCCCAGGCTAAAACAACATTTCTGAAGACTTTGGGGGACCAAAACTGCTGCATGAAAAATCTGTCCCGGGCTAAAACAGCAATTCTGAAGACTTTGGGGACTTACAGACACAAAGCTGGATTTTGACAATGATACATTAACCTAGTACAATTAGGTTATGTATTTCATTATTTTATTTGGATTATGATAATGTTACATTAACCTAGTACAATTGGGTTAAGTATTACATTAGCCTAGTAGGATTTGGTTAGATATTTTATTTATCTAGTAGGAGTAGGATATGGGTATTATAAATACCCTATCATGCTAGAGATTTTAAATAAGGAGGGAGGAAGGAGGGAGAACACAATACTTCCTTCCATCCCTCACATCTTCTTATAACTTCTAATCTTCTTAACTTCTCATCTTACAATTCAATTCTATTACTCTACAACTCTTCTAATCTTTCCATTAATTCTATTTTTCTTCTTCTACTCTTCTATTCTTAAATTCCACAACAAGAGAATCGTTACTTGCTAAGGAATCACGCCTCACGCCTATCACTTGATCTACACGCCATTACTCAATATCGTGATATAATAACAATGTCAATTGTGATTTCCTTCACATTCATGGGTAACTAAATTTCTCTGTTGGGGTTATGGAAGCCGTATGAGATACTATCTATTGCTGTGAGTTTGTGAGTTCGAGGCACGTATATTGCTTATATCATTATTCTCTTCATCTTAATCTACATTCTTTGCGGTTGCAAACGCAAGAATACGCCAGTCTAACATTTAACTTGTTCGAGAGAAAAGTTATTTGTCTGGAAAAGAGATAATGTCAAGGTAGTAGGACACCCTTTCCTATTAAAAAGCTAGTGCCGTAACTGGACTAACCTCTTGGAGAATTCGTACCATTAGATACGCTTTAAGCTCGAGAGAGTTAAAGTGAAATAGTCCTTGTTTAGGTCGAGAGATGCTTGGATTTACCATCGACTACAATTCTCTATAAGCAATTGCATGACAGAATTCTACACACTCATAGCCAATAGAGACGTATACCTCAGAAGGTGGACATAACCCCAACGCTTCAATTCTCATTGTTTACAACCAACGTAACAATCTCTCTCTTTTTACTTTATTATTTTCAGCTTTTGTTTACATTACTTGCAAAACAAGAATCCCCCCTTCTTACGAGACTTGCACCAAAAGTTTAGTAATTTTACTTACTTGTTGGCCAAGCTATTCCCTGTGGGATCGACACCCAACCCAGGTTGGGTTCTATATTTGCTAACGACCGCTTTACACTCAAACGAGAGCTGTAGATTGAGCGTTATCAAAAATTGGCGCCGTTGCCGGGGAATACAAGTGTCAATTAAGTTCGTGAAAATTACTAGACCCTTTGGTCAAAGATTCTCGTACTTTTACTTTTAGTTTTTGTTTTTGTCTACTGCAGGTTTTTATTTTAGTGCATGCCCCATACTCGAAGTTCTGGTCAACCGTTATTACCAATCAATCCTGAACCACAACGCATTGGTAGAATGGAAGCACAAGCTGAAATCGCAAGGATGGCTGCTCAACAGGAACAAGCAAGATTGGTTGCCCTTGCCGCAGCCCAGGTTCAACAACAGAACATAGATAACCCTGCACGAGCACCAAATCCTAACGATGAGGATCTAGGTGATGACAAGCTACTAAACCCTAGGCATGCCGCTGAGATCGCAACACCTGCCAACAGAAGAGGTCGACAAGCTCGGTATAGACATGATCTCCAACCTATGCAGCCAGCTTTCGACGATGATGATGATGATCTTGATGGTGCCGGAGCCACTGGAGCTATAATTCCACCACCATTAGCGCCCGGAGCCAAGTTCAACATCACAAGCACCATGATTCAGTTATTTCAACTCAAGGGATTATTTGGTGGACTAGCAGGCGATGATCCGAATATGCATCTCATCAACTTTATTTCTACATGCAAGTCATTTGACAATCCTGGAGTTGGTCAGAATGCAATTCGGTTATGCTTATTTCCATTGTCTCTGTCTGGGGAGGCAACACTATGGTTGAATGGGCTGACTCCTGATTCTATTACAAATTGGAGGCAATTGAGAGACGTTTTCCTAGAAAGATTCTTTCCGCCGTCCAAAAGGGCACAATTGAGAGATGAAATCAGCAACTTTCGTCAGCTTCCCACTGAAGCTCTTCATGAAACATGGGAGAGGTTCAAGACAAAGCTAGCGAGATGCCCAAACCATCACATGACTAATGTTCACCTCATGGAGATATTGTATAGAGCCTTGAATTCAATAACTAAGCCAGTGGTGGATAACGCAGCTGGAGGATCTTTTATGGACCTCACCTTTGGTCAAGCAAGCAATATACTAGATCGCATGACGAAACAAAGTAGAGCTTGGCATACCAGGGATTCCGAGGTAGCAAGCCCCACTTTATCTATAGGCATGACTGCAGACCAAAGAAGAAGACAAGAAGAACGTGATCAAGATATGGCGCACATGAAAACACAGATGGATCTTCTGACAAAGCATTTATTATCAGGGAAGACCGAAAAAGTGAAAGCTGTGGCGCTAAAAGGAAGAGACGAATCTGATTCGGAAGAGGAGGCCAACTACTTGAACAATCAGGGGGGTTTCCGTGGGAATACCCAAGGAAACCAAGGTCGGAACTATTATGATAATTCTGGAAACAAGGACCAAGGTAGTTGGAGAAAAAACAATGAAAAGAGTGGTGTATATGTTCCCCCTGGTAGACGTGATATCACCACATCTAATTCTGGAAGTATGGAAGACATGATGGCTAAATTATTGAAAGGAGTGGAAGCAACGAGCGCGGGAGTTACTGAGGTAATCAATGATTTGTCCTCCATGAAACAACTAGTTGATTCTCATTCCACTTCAATCAAGCAAATAGAGCAGCAACTGAGCCAACTTTCAGCAGCACTCAATCAAAGAAAGGCTGGCACTTTACCTAGCAATACTGTGCAAAACCCAAGGAATGATGGGTCATGCATGGCCATCACTACCCGAAGTGGTAAGGTGCTGGAAACTTCAGAAAAAGGCAAGCAAGTGGTTGACGAAGAAGCGGAAATTGATGATAAGACGAAAGGGGAAGATGCCACAGCAGCCGATCCTAACGTCCTTAACATCACTCCTCACAACGTGCAGCCTGGAAAAGCTGAAAAACGGAAGCAAGAGGAGAACAAAGCCATGGAGAGAACAATTCCATACCCACCACCACCTTTTCCTCAAAGATTGAAGAAGGTGGCGGATGATACAAAGTTCAGCAAATTCATGACCATGTTGAAGCAGCTGACCATTAATGTTCCGTTGGTAGAGGCGCTAGAAAAGATGCCTGGGTACGCTAAATTCATGAAGGACCTGTTGACAAAGAAGCGGGCAGTAAGCTATGAGCCGGCAGATAATATTCATCATTGCAGTGCAATTGCCACAAGGTCCTTAGTACAGAAGAAGGCAGACCCTGGTGATTTCACTATTCCTTGCACGGTTGGATCTATGAATTTTGCTAAGGCATTGTGCGATCTGGGTGCTAGCATCAATTTGATGCCACTATCCTTCTACAAGAAGCTGGGGTTAGGCGATCCGACACCAACCAATATGAGGCTCGTGATGGCTGATAGGTCGGTAAAACGACCTGTGGGTATCTTGAATGATGTGTTGGTGAAGGTTTCTTCCTTCATCTTTCCTGCAGACTTTGTGATTTTGGATTGCGAGGTGGATTCAGAAGTTCCCATAATCTTGGGACGTCCTTTCCTTGCAACAGGAAGTGTGCTTATTGACATGAGAGATAATGAGCTTTTATTTCGAATGAATGACGAAGTGATTCGTTTTGATTTGTGCAAAGCGATGAAGCAGCCAAGAGATATGGATGTGTTCTCTGTAGCTAATGTTCATTATGAAGGTAAGAAAGCATTATCTGTAGAGAAACAGCCTACTGTTGAGCCATTGTCTGCTGCGCTGCTGAATGTTGAGCATGAGGATGCTAAAGAATATGAAGAACTTATGGGTGCTCTAACAGAAATAGAGTCCTATTCCCATACTCCTAAGCAACCGGACCGTGATCTTAAGAATCAACCGTCACCAACAGCGAAGACTTCCCTTGAAGAGCCACCAATGCTAGAATCGAAAGAGCTCCCCAATTATCTAAGGTATGTGTTCTTGGAAAGTATAAAGATACTTCCGATGAGTGCGGATGATTTAAGTAAACAGCACGTAGACGCTCTCATCTCTACTCTGAAGAGATACATGAGAGCTATGGGTTGGACTATTGATGATATAATTGGTACCCCTCCTACAAGTAAGCCTCATTTTCGTCTGAATCCATTCAGAAAACGATCCACCATCTATCCCGACAAAGTCTGAGTACTCGAGGTAACTATGTCGTGCCGCGACAATAAATAAGGCGCTAGATGGGAGGCAACCCATCATTTTATCATTTTATCGTTTCTTCTAGTACTTGTTTTGATTTTGATAAATGAAAAATCCAAAAATAAGAGTCGTGCCACGACCAAAACTAAGGCGCTTGGTGGGAGGAAACCCATCGTACTAATCATTTTCATTTTTTTGAGCGAATATAGGTGCAAGAAGTAGTCAATGAGGAGATTGATTTCAATTGACGATTTGGACGCATTGTATGGTAAAGTTGGTAAGTTAGGAAGGGTGATGCATAAGGCTATGGATTGAGCCTTTCTCACGCCAAAATAGGCTTCGAGGAAGGCTAGGCCTTGGTAAAACTAGGCCACGAACGATGCACAACCTATCCTATAGCCTATGGTCTCGTAATCTAGTGTGTTATACACTATGCACCGCCTATTCCTAGGTATGCTTTTGACTATGCGCCGCCTATGCTATGGCATTTGGTCTCAGTATCTCATATGCCATAGACTATGCGGCGCATATGTCCCATTATGCCATAGACAATGCGCCGCATATGTCTACAAATGCCATAGACTATGCGGCGCATATGTCCCATTATGCCATAGACAATGCGCCGCATATGTAGGATTTTTGTCTCCAAAACCGATTGTAAATGAGTCATAAACCGACCCATACTCTTCCTATATAAAGGGGACTTAGTTTTACAACACAACCACAATAGAAAATACCCTAAAAGCGCCGCATACTCTTCCAAATCTTCTAAAAAAAATTCTTCTTTTGCTCTTCCAATTCACAAAACCATCTCCACAAGTCTCAAGCAAGTAAGTACTCTCTTATTCTTCATCTATTTCTCGTAAGTACTATGTTGCTATGGCTATTATTAATTGCTAAATTATATAAGATTGTTGGTGATGATCATGTGTTTGGATTGTTGTTGCAAAATCATGTGAGTGAACATATACATAGGAAAATCTTGACTTGTTTCCGACTTGAATTTGGTTTCAATAGCATTGTTATGATATTTGCGGAATTGTTGTGGCTATGAATATTGCTTAAGATTGTTGTTTGGATACTTACATGTTAGACTATCTCGGTCATAGGGATAAGACTTATAGTGCCTACCGACTTAGGAGGTTGTGATTGTTGTAAAAATAACGATTAAATGTGGTAACCCCTATATAGTAGTGTTGCTAGATCTACCATGAATGTAGTCCAATGGCTGCAAGTAAGTGATGCATTGCTGATTTTCTTGTCGGAATACAATCCTAAAATGTATCTCGACGAAATCTGAGTAAATCGATTACTTTCACCTCACTGATTTGTGTTAACAAAACTAAGTGTGGGGTGGTACCCCTAATGCTTGCTTATAGATTGTATCAGGTGAGACTGTGCTGCATCTAACACTATTTCTAGTCTCAGGTACAATGGCACCTAAAGCGAGGCAAGGCAAGGAGAAGGCGACCACTTCCCAAAAGGGCAAGAAGAGAAGTCGAAAAGACCAAGGAGAATCATCCTCAGCACAACTACCACGCAGAATGTTCGGAATAAAATGGGTTCTTGAGGAAGAAGCCAAAGCATGGTACAACAGCAACAAAGAAAGAAAATATGTGCAAGGACCAAGGAGAACCCTCCTCGCTGCAAATACCTCGACTCACGCTTGGAATTAAGTGGGATACTTATGAGGAACTTCTGAGGATGACGACTCTGATGATGATTCCAATGCAAGGGGTATGACCCCAGACATAGAGGATAAGTCCGACTAACCAGATTCCTCGTATTTATTTTCCACTGAGGACAGTGTCCCGACTAAGTGTGGGGTGGCGGTATCGTATGCTATACTTCTCTATCGCATCTATGTTTGCTTGCATTGTTTTTGTTTCATTTTTTTTAGTAGAAAATTTTTTCTAGCTTCGCATGAAATTATTTTGATAGGCAGCATGAGATTATAACAAGAGTATGTGCTACAATTGTGACTATTGAGACGTTTAGGCTCTAGTTGTGACTCATTATGTGATATTGTGTGGTTCAATTCCTTCACTTGTTGGGTCAAGAGTCTATATTACCTCCAATAACGTCGACCATGTGCCTTGTGTGTGTGAGATAATAGTATATTCTATGTGTGTGGCTGATGCTAGAACTTGCCTGGTATGTATGCAAAGCGAAAATAAGGAGTGTAAGTTTAGGATATGATTTAGGCATTTCTTTGGCAACCTATACATGTTTACCTTCAGTTTTACCTACCCATGGACATCATCCTAGTTAACCCTTTTGAGCCTTTAGCCTATTTCTTTGACAACCTTGTATGTAAGACTAATCCATTTCTTTCAAGACCGTAATTTGATCCCAAAATCTCTAAGTGCTTTAAAGTGAAAAAGTCATGTGACAACATAAAAGGAAATTGGGTGAGTATAATGCTATAAATTGGAATGGTTCTTGAATGTGTTATGAAAAAGAAAAAAAAAATGCTATCAGGCATGCTAACTATGAACTTGGAGAAAGAGAATAGAAAGCACAAGAGAGCAAGCTCATCTCCCAAAATTATCTCCAAACATATTCAAGGTGTTCATACTATCGTACTTGAGCCCCCACCACGGAAAATAAGCAAGAAGAGTTTTAATGGACATTTATCAAGTACATGGTGCTCTAGCTTCATTTAAGAGAGTATCATGAATCAAACTAGTGAAGCAAGGCTCCAATGACCACATAATTATTTCAAAAAGTATTAATCATCTCGATAAGCTCACAAAAACCAAATTCAAGTAATCAATCATAATGAGGTATGAAGAACAATATCTATTTTCAAGAGAAGTTAAAAATGAAATCATGAAAGAGCATACCTTTCTTGATGTAAGAGAAGAGAAAAAATGAAGAACAAGTCTAAAAGAATTATTACACTTCTTGCTAGCTCAATTATTGACAAACAAAGAGAGAAAATTTAGTGTGAGAGAAAGGAGTCATTTGAAGGGAGTTGTAATGAAAAAAAAAACTTTAACATTCGACCATTTTAGCGCTGCTTGAGTGTTTTAAAAAGACTTTGGGCTGATCGGGTCGGGCCAGCCCAACAATATCCGACCTATATTTTTTTACAACTTAAGTGCAACCTGCGTCCCAATTATTTTTAACCTGCGGCTGGACTGCTTAAGCAATTCCAGTGCACAACGTGGCAGTGAGTACCAGCTTTTTTGCGTTCAACTTCAGGCCACTTGCATCCATGGTGTGACTGACCTACGTCTGGATTGCTGCCGCATGTCCAGCACAAGTCCAAACAGATTACCTGCAGTTTCTTGGCCTAAGTCTCGGGAGTTATGCATCCCATATATGCCTGGCCTGCGTCTGGACTGCTGTAGCAAGTCCAGCACAGGTCCAGGTAGTAACCTTCAGTTTCTTGGCCTTAACTTACACCTTGAATATGTCCAAGATGTGCCTGTACTGCTATAGAAATTACAACGCAGGTCCAGGCAGATTTTAATTGCCCCTGATGTGTCACAAATGCTCCCCACCCGCGGCTGACCTGGTGCAGTGCAGGTTGTAACAATTTTGGCACACGATTTCTCTTCACAAATTTCTTGGTTCGGAACTTAGTTTTGAGCCTCCGAGCTAATCTTCTCGCACCTAAAATTTATGATATTACATATATCAACCAAAACTAAGCTAAAATTAGTATAGAAATATTAAAAACATCAAAAAATAAATCTTGAGTTGCCTCCCAAGAAGCGCCATAGTTATAGTCGTGGTACAACATCACTTGGTACTTATTTTGAATCTTTGAAGCAAATCGACTCAACCTTAATCGCTCCGGGTCCATCCATATAATAGTGCTTCAATCGTTGGCCATTCACCACAAATTTCTTCTTCTTGTGATCTTCCAACTCAATAGCTCAACTCGGGTAAACATTTGAGATCATGAACGGGCTCAACCACTTCGATCTAAGCTTTCCTGCAAAATGTTTCAATCTTGAATTAAAGAGGAGGACATCATCACCCACATGAAACTCTTGCTTTAAGATTTTGGCATCATGCCACCTCTTCATCTTCTCTTTGTACACGGAACTTTCATATGCTTTGAGTCGAAACTCTTCCAACTAATGAAGTTGATTTACTCTCGAATTTGAAGTGTCCTCCCAATCCATATTCAACTTCTTCAAAGCCCATAAAGCCTTATGTTCTAACTCGATGGGTAAGTGACAATCCTTAACACCAATTGGTAGGGGGACATAACGATAAGAGTTTTATAGGCCGTTTTATATGTCCAAAGAGCATCATCGAGTTGCCTTACCCAATTCATACAATCAACATTCACGATTTTCTCAAGGATGGACTTGATTTCACGATTCGAGACTTCAACTTGGCCACTAGTTTGGGGATGATATAGAGTAGCAACCTTATTCTTCACCCCATACTTATCAAGCAAAGCACCGAAGACCTTATTACAAAAATGAGAGATGCTATCACTAATAATTACCCTTGGAGTCCCAAACCTTGTAAAGATGTACGTCTTCAAGAAAAAAGTGACACTCTTGCCTTCGTTGTTCGGTAAAGCAATGGCTTCAACCCACTTTGAGACATAATCGACGGCTACCACGAAATATTTATTACCATATAAGCTCACCAAGGGACCCATGAAGTCGATCCCCCACACATCAAATAGTTCAACCTCGAGATTAAGCTTAAGAGGCATCTCATGCTTCCTCAAAAGACCACTTTGCATTTGACAATAAGGACACATTTTGACCAACTCATAAGCATCTCTATGAAGGGTAGGCCAATAGTACCCACTTTGAAGAACCTTAGTGGCTGTTCAGATCCCACCATGATGACCACCGAATGAAGAGGAGTGACATGCCTCAAGAATATCTATCATTTCCACCTCCATGACACACCTATGGATCACACAATCTGCACACTCCCTAAACAAGAATGGTTCATCCCAAAAATACTTTTTCACATCAAATAGGAACCGCTTCTTTTGATAATGATTTAACTTGCCAAAAAACTTACCGCTCACAATATAGTTCGCATAATCCGCATACCAAGGTGTAATGCTCTGCGAAAGTGACATGACTAGCTCATCGGGAAAGGTGTCATCAATATCAATCTCACCCAACTTCTCATGATTGAATTCAAGGTGGGAAGGGTGGTCGGCTACTTGATTCTCACACCCCTTTCGATCTTTTACTTCAAAATCAAAATCTTTCAATAGAAATATCCACCTAATAAATTGCGGTTTTGCCTCTTTCTTTGCCAAGAGATATCAAAGAGCGGCATGGTACGTGTGTACAACCACTTTTGTGCCCAATAAATTGGCTCAAAACTTTTTGAAAGCATACACCACAGCTAACAACTCCTGTTCCGTAACTGTATAGTTACGTTGAGCATCATTCAACGTCTTGCTTGCATAGTAAATTGGGTGGAACAACTTCTATTTTCTTTGGCCCAAAACTGCACCTAGAGTAACACCACTTGCATCACACATTAATTCAAAGGGCGATGATCAATCCAGGGCTACTATGATAAGAGCCGACACAAGGAGTTTCTTGAGACAATTGAAAGCTTTTAAAAAATCACCATCAAACTCAAATTTCGCCACCTTTTCAAGAAGCTTGCACAAAGGGTGACCAATCTTTGTCAAATCTTTAATGAAGCACCGATAGAACCCGGCATGACCAAGAAAACTTCTAACGCCCTTCATGGAGATCAGTGGAGGTAACTTAGAGATCACCTCAACTTTGCTTGATCCACTTGGATGCGCTTTCTCAAAATTTTGTGGCATAGAATAATGCCTTCGTTGATCATGAAATGATATTTTCCCAATTCAAAACAAGATTAGTCTCTACACATCGTTCAAGGATTTTACTTAAGTGAGCGAGGCAAGAATCAAATGAATACCCAACCACGGAGAAGTCATCCATGAAAAACTCCATTGTATCCTCTACTATATCGGTAAAAATGGACAACTTGCATCGTTGGAACGTGGCCGACACGTTGCATAACCCAAAGGGCATGTGTTTGATAGAAAATGTGCCATAGGGACAAGTAAAAATGGTCTTTTCTTAGTCTTCCGGGGTGATACAAATTTGATTATACACTGAGTAACCATCAAGGAAGCAATACCAACCTCGACCAGCTAGCCTATCCAATATTTGATCCATGAATGGCATGGGAAAGTGGTCTTTCTCGGTACACAAGTTTAATTTGTGATAATCCATACACACTCTCCAAACCATGACCGGGTGCATAGGTACAATATCATTATTCTCATTTGGGACCACCGTCATGCTGCCCTTCTTAGGAACACATTGAATCGGACTCACCCGCGTGCTATTTGAAATTGGGTAGACAACTTCTGTATCAAACCACTTAATAATTTCCTTCTTGACCACCTCTTACATCGATTGAATTAGTCTCCTTTGGTGTTCTACACTAGGAACATGATCAATATTTAGCTTGATTTTATAAGAACAAATTTCGGGAGGAATGCCTATAATGTCCGCGATAGTCCATCCGATAGCACGAATGAACTTTTTCACAATTGATTTCAAGGCATCCACTTGATAAGGTTCAAAATCACCCGCTATAATGATTGGCAATGTATTATCTTCACCCAAGAAAACATATTGGAGATAGGATGGTAACGACTTAAGTTCGAGTTGAGGTAGTTCAATAATAGACGGCTTGGCGGGTGGACTCTCATGATTTTTCAAATCAAGATCCAATTTGATCGGGTTCTTGGTGTAAGATACAAGACCCATCAATGAAGCTACCACTTTATCATAACCTTTAACCACCTCACTTCTAAAGTTCCACAATATACCCACCAAGGGGTCATTCATAAGATCTAATTCGACGGTGTTAGCTACCTCACCATTAACCACATCAATCAACGAAATAACTTACAAGTCCATAGGTTGATTGATGGACTTATGCACATTGAAGGATACATCCTCATTGTTCACCCAAAATTTTATCTCCCCACATTCCACATCCACTAAGGCCCTTCCGATAGCTAAGAATGGTCTACCAAGAATGATTGGGACCTTATGATCAACCTCACAATCGAGAATCATGAAGTTAGCTGGAAAGATAAATCGGTCAACTTTTACCAAAACGTCATACACCACACCAATGGGCTTTTTGATTGAACGATCAGCCACTAGAAGCCTCATAGTGGTAGTCTTAGGAGCACCCAAGATTAACTTTTGAAACACGAAAAATGGCATCAAATTAATACTTTCCCCAAGATCACACAATGCTTTTTCAAATTTGTAGACCCCGATAGTGCAAGAAATAGTGAATGCGCTCGGGTCTTCTTTCTTCACCACCATTGTGCTAGACATTATAGCACTACAATTGTGGGTTACCTGAATTATTTCAAAATACATGACTCACTTCTTTGTAACCAAGTCCTTCATAAATTTAGAATACCCGAGCATTTCTTACAAGGCTTTTAGCAAAGGAATATTCACCGATAAATTGCTAAACTTCGCAAGAAACTTCTTAAACTTGGTATTATCATACTTCTTCTTGAGTCTTTGTGGGAATGGGGGAGGAATTTTGATTTTTGGCAATGGAACAATTGGAGTTTCATCCATTTTTAGAATATCATCATCAATCACCTTCGGAGTTTTCTCACTTTCAACATTTTCTTCAACTACTGTTGGCCGTTCAACACTTGTCTCATTAGTCTTTAGGTCATTATCAATTGATTCTTCTAGCCGCTTTCTCTTTGCATTGGCTTGTTCTTTATTTGCCTTTTCATTGGGGTCTTCACCAAGATCAACAACATCTTTAACAAGAGTCCTACCACTCCTAGTGACAATAGCCATGATGCGAGCATCATTTTTAGGATGGACAACCGTGTCACTAGGTAATCCACCCTTTGGTATTGCATTAAGGTGTGCCGAGATTTGGCCCAATTGAGTTTAAAGTTGCTTGATAGAGGCTGAGTGAGATGTCACCGTTTGACTTAGTTGTGACAAGTCACCTTTTATTTCTCTCACCATCTTATCGGTCCTCTCAACACTCATTAGAATCCGAGAAATGGTGGCTTCATTCTTGAGATTATCTAGGTCAATGGAACTTGACTCTTTACCCTTTGCTCGATCATGTAGAGGTACGTACCGATCATAATCTCTCTCCCTATCTCTTCAATCCTGTCTCTATCATACCAATCTCTATCACAATCTCTTTTTTTCCAACCTTGATTCCTACCTTTTCTTTAATAGGTAGGGCGGGAACCCCTCGATTGGTTCGATAAGAACCGAATTTCTTTATCAAGGGACTCTGTTTCCTCATCATCATAATATTTAGCACTCTTAGAAGCAACAATGTTAACCGCCTTAGGAGGAGCTCCAATCACATGCTTGGTGAGAAGATCAAGTTATGTTATTACTTTAGCCATATTTGCATCTCTTTCTTCATCCTTTTTCTTTTGCTCTTAACTCACAAAAGATGCGGAGGGAGCCCCCACGCCCACCTCGATATCTCTTATGTGCCACCCTCTACTTTTCTTGGCCACTTGATCTAATAAAGTTGATGCAATACCATACGATAATCTAACAAGAGAACCCCCGACCGCATTATCGGCTACCGTCTTGTTCAATTGATCCAATTCCCTTTAGAAAATTTAAAGGATCATTTTATCCGAAACCTCATGATTTGGACATTGTATTAACTTATTATTGAATTATTTCCAAGCCTCATATAATGGTTTGCCATTAAGTTGGCAAAAGTTGATGATTTCATCCCTTACTTGCAACATCCGAGAAGGGGGAAAGTATCTTTCCAAGAATGCCTCCATGAGCCCTCAATCCCTTTAAAGAGAATGGGAAAAGACGCAACCGGATTGACTCTTGAGATATGTGGGGCATGTCAAACAGAGAACATACCTCAATAAAATTTGTCAAGTGTAGATTAGCATCCTCATGAGTTTGACCTCCAAATAACCCTTTCATTTAAAGCAAGTGAATCATCATGCTAGTAACGTGAAATGCTCTATTTTCTTCCATCGGTGGAATACGAATAACACTAGCTCGACCCGCATCACTGAGGTGATCCTCATCCTCATGATACCCATCAATCGACCTGGTATGACTGTCGTGTTGACTCATAGTATCGTGTATACTATTAAGCACACCTGATAAAGAACAAAAAACCTAGTAATGTGAAATAAAACACTACGACTAGCCCAAAGTATCTAAAAACACTACAAGAGTGAAAATAATGTTTCACTCCCCAGCAACGGTGCTATTTTTAATAACGCTCAAATTACACTCTTGAATGGGTGTAACCGATCATTGTCAATATAATAACCCAACTTAGGTTGGGGTCAAATCCACAAGGAGTGAAAACATGGAATTCAAAACTCAAGAGTATTGATAATCTATTAAAAGATGACCCGTAGTGTGAATAAAGTAAGCATAAATATAAAATGGGGGATTTAGTTTGAATGTGTTTATAAATCACAACTACTTCAATTTTAGTGCACTAGCTTGACATTGAAGAATGCTAAGAGTGAATTCAATTGAGAATAAGCCTTGGGGTTATGCAATTATAGGTGAGGGATCATGCATGGGTATTTGACCATTTATTCAACTTTTAGCTAAAAGTCATGGGTAGGATAGATGTCAATATATTAGTGTCAATCTTTCAATTACAACACCAAATTTCACAAATTGGTTCTTTCGAACACCTCACAAGTGTGATAATTTTCCACATCTATTGCCTCAATTGACATCCTTATGTCTAAGAGATATCATTAAATGAAATGAATCAAGTTATTGGTTGCATTTATTCCTCACCCATGTCCTCTCTTTCAAGAATGACATAGGTTCTAGGGTGGTTGGAGTTTGCAACCCCCAACTCTCAATTAATTCATGAAATAAATACAACACCCATCACAACTAACTAATTAAAAAAATAATTAGCTAAAACCCATGCACTACCACTACCTAAGCAAGCATAACCCCAAGATTGGAAATTAGCTAGTCATAGATAAAAGGGACAAGAATATACCAAAGTTATCATTAACTTCATCCATGAGAAATAGAGACAATGTAGTTCCACACTTGGGGTTTCAATAATTCTTCAATGGAAAGTCACTAACATATATTTTTCATTCAAGCTTAGTACCAAATTCTCAAAATATGAAAAAAATAGATGTTAAAAGAGAAGAGAGAAGCTAAAAAGCTAAAAGAGAGGCTATCTTAAAAAATGAAAACTAGGTCTTGAAAAAGAGCTAAAACCCTCCTTTTAAACTCCACTCTACATTTGATAAAAATTGCAAAACTGCCACCTTATTCTTGATTTGCTTGAGCGGATCCAAAGTGGATGAAGAGCAGACAGAGAGTAGATGGCTAGCAGTTTCAAAGCAGATGTGAAGCGGATGCAAAGTGGATGACTCATTTCCTTCATATTTGGTCTCTTGATGACTTATCATATACCAAATTCCCAACTTCTTCTTCAGGATTTTCACTTTCATTTTTTTCTCTCCCAAAGAAAACCTCAAATAAATTAGTGAAAAATTTAGAATTATTTCATGTTTTTTTCCACAATTCAAGGTTTCAATGTTTTCATAAATAATCTTTGTTTCGAGTGGGTATAGTTATAAAAGATCGGTTATGTATTAAGCAACCCAAATTTAAAATTTTGGATTATTTGGTATAATTTTAAGGTATTTTTAAATGAATTTGATACTTGGATTCGATGAAAAAGAGGAAGTCTATTTTTTGGTACAACAGTGTATATATTTGTGTATTGTATTGCATATTATTATATATACAATACAATCTTTTTTTTGGTGATTTTCTTCTTCTTCTTCTTCTTCTTCTTCTTCATTTTATACACACTTATACAATGTAGATACATTGTTTCAACCTTAGATATACACAATATATATTTTAATAATTATGTATATTGTTATATAATTGTATACATACATATAATATTCTTGATTTTTTTCTCTTTTTTCTTCTTGAGCCCTAAATGTATTACAATATAACTGAATCGCCATAGTTATGAATATATGCCCTTTTGATAAGGTTAGGTGTGCAAAATCCAAATAAATCAAACTTGGAATATGTACCTGTAATGTGGCCTCAGTTTTTTTCTTTGGTTCACACTTGGTAAAAACCAATTCAAGACTTTTGGAAGATTGTTTGTTGCCATTGTCAAAAAATTTTGCTGCCAATGATTTTTCAGTTGTAAATTTCTTCGTTTCACATTGAAATATTGAAATTTACATCTTCCATTAACATGGATTACAATAACAAACCCATACTCATTTTTATAAATAAGAACCTTCTTTCTCATTCATAACACATCAATTTCAAGAGTTTTCTTTCATTCTCTTGTATTTATTCTACCTTTCTATTAGAGTATTTAGTTAGATAGTAGGTGTTGGGAAACACTTATGTAAGCATTTCTTTTGGAGTGATCTTGTGAGGTGGTTTTCTTGAGATATTTGGGTTAATTCGAGTGACTATTTTAATTTTGTAAACTCTCCATTGTACTCTTATTAATATAGTGAAATTGCTCCTCTCCGCTCGTGGACGTATGTCACACTGACCAAACCACATTAAATTTGTGCCTCCTTTATTTTCTTTAATTACCATTATTATCAACTTGTTATTATCTTTGTTATTGTCATCATAACATCATTTGGCTAAATTCCGCAATAACCGAGTTCTCATTCCTAAAAAATTGATACCAGAGTCGGATCTAATAAAGTTATTTTCAGTAGCCAAAATTACTATAACAAAGACTTATGTTGAGAAATTTGATCAAAGTGCAAACTTCAGAATGTGGCAATTAAAGATGACAGCTTTCTTAATCCAGGATGACTTAGATATGGCACTAGAAAGAAATGAAATGAAGGTAGAAAATATGATGGAGAGTTTACCGTCAAAGACAAAAAGGCAAAATAAGGTATCATTCTAACTCTCTCAAATGAGGTTTTACATGAAGTATCTGCAGAAACTACAATGAAAGGCATGTGGGAAAAACTATAAACCTTGTATATGAAGAAGACAATAAAAAATATAGACTCTTCCTGAAGCAAAAACTTTACACATTTTGTATGATTGAAGGTACTTCTATACTCTCAGATCTTGATGCTTTTCATTCTATTCTTATGGATTTGAGTAATATAGACGCTGGAGTTAATGATGAAGATCAAGCCGTCTTATTACTTATTTCCTTACCCCAATTATTTAGGCATATTAGACATACTATGCTTTATGTAAAGGATAATATCTGTTACATAGAAATTAAATCTATCTTAAAAATAAATGAACAGATAGATAAAGATATTACTGGAAAAAGTAGCGCAACCCATGGGGAAGGATTATGTGTAAGAGGTAGATCTAATAGGAAAGAATCAAATAGTGAGAGGTCTAAATCAAGGTCAAAGTCTAACTATAGAAATGTCGTGTGCAAATACTGTCATAAGAAAGGTCATATTATTTTTGAATGCTATAAATTGAAAAACAACGCAAAGCATAAGGAAAACAAAATTGAGCACCAAAATTCCCCCCGAAGCAAGTGTAGCTACTGATGAGTCTGAGGGAATAGTAATTTTAGCAACTAATAATAGTTTTAAATCTAAAAATGAGTGGATTTTGGATTCGGGTTGTTCTTATCATTTGTATCCCAATAAGGATTTATTTACCACATTTGAATCTGTAGGAGATGGAGTTGTCTTGATGGTCAACAATGCTCCTTGCAATGTTTTTGGTAAAGGTACAGTCTGAATTAGAATGCATGATAGTGTAATGAGAACTCTCATCAATGTTATATATGCTTCTTACTTGAAGAAATATCTTATTTCATTGGGCATGCTTGAATCTCTTGGGTGCAAATACACAGGTGAAGGTGGAGTTCTGAAAGTATCTCTAGGTTCTCTTGTGATCATAAAAACGTGCAGATTAGGTACATTGTACACTTTATTGGGATCCACTGTTATAGGTACTACTGTAGTTTCCACTTCAAATCAATCGGATCCTGACATCACCAAATTATTGCATATGAGATTGGGGCATATGAGTGAGAAAAGTCTTTCCATTCTCAGCAAAAGAGGTTTCTTATGTGGACAAAGTATCAAAAAAATGGAGTTCTACGAATACTATGTGTTTTTAAAGAGAAAAGAGTCAACTTCAAATATCTAGCAACTCATCAAACAAAAAGTACTTTAAACTATATTCATTCAGATTTTTGGGGTCCTTCCCGTACTTCATTAAAAGGTGGTGCCAGGTGTATGTTAACTTTCATTGATGATTATTTAAGGAAGGTTTAGTTTATTTCCTGTAAAACAAAAGTGGTGTTTTCTTAACTTTCAAACAATGTAAATTTTTGATTGAGAAGTAAATAGGGAAACCGGTCAAGCGGCTTAAAACAGATAATGGCTTGGAATTTTGTAATGACGAGTTCAATGAATTTTGCAAAAAGAAAAAGGAATTGTTCGGTATCGAGGATAACACCTCAAAAAATGGTGTTGCAGAAAGGATGAACAAGACTCTTTTGGAAAGATCCCATTGCATGATTTTAAATGCTGGGTTGACAAATGCTTTTTCGACAGAGGCTATCTCTATAACTTTTTATATTGTCAACCGTGTTCCTTCTGCACCTTTGAACTTCTAGAATTCGGAGGAACTATGGTCAGGTACACCTGCTAATTATTATGACTTAAAAGTTTTTGGTTGTCCTATGTACATGCATGTAAATAATGGAAAATTAGAGCCAAGGGCTAAAAAATGTATTTTCCTTAGATATGCATCTGGGATGAAAGGATACAGACTTTGGTGCCCTGATCCCAAGTCACTAAAATTTATAACTAACATAGATGTAACCTTTGATGGATCCTCTATGTTACATTTCATAAAAGAGTTTTCTAGCTCTTGTACCAAGAGAAAAGAGCATGATATGTATGCATGAACATGTGGAGGTTGAGCTTCTCATACCTTTTGAGCCAAGCTCATAAATTGTTGAACAAAATACAGTTGAAACTTGAGAAGTTGAGAGCATTTTCTTTTTCAGTTGCATAGGAAACTAAAGAAATTGGAGAACCATTAAATTATTTAGAAGTAATTTTTGGTACTGCTTCAGCCAAATGACTAATTGCAATGAATTAAGAAATTGAATCTCTTCATAAGAATGGTACTTGGTCTCTTGTGAAGCCGCCTTCAAGAAGCAGAATCATGGGTTGCAAATGGATCTTTAAGAAAAAAAATAGAATTCCAGGGCTTGAAGATGCAAGGTATAAGTCACGATTAGTTGCAAAGAGCTATATTTAGGTACAAAGAGTTGATTTTAATGATATTTTCTTACCTGTTGTTAAATATAGCTTTATTCGTATCTTGCTTTCCTTAGTTGCAATGTATCATTTGGAATTAGAACAACTTAATGTTAAGACAACTTCCTTACATGGCGAACTTGAGGAACATTGAGGGAAAGAAATATCATTGATGTTAAGACAACTTTCTTACACATGCATCAACCTAAAGGATTAGAAATTTAAGAAAAGAAAGATCATGTTTACTTGTTGAAGAAATCCTTGTACGGATTAAAACAGTCTCCAAGACAATGGTACAAGAGGTTTAATTCCTTTATGTTGGGTCATGGTTATTCAAGGAGCATGTATGATAGTTATGTTTACTTTCGAAAGTTAAATGATGGTTCATTCATTTACTTACTATTACATGTTGATTACATGCTCATTGCTGCTAAGGATTTGATAGAAATTCACAATTTGAAAAGTCAGCTGAAAACTGAATTTGAAATAAAAGATTTGGGAGAAGATAAGAAAATCCTTAGCATGGAGATCATAAGATATCGAGAAGCCAACAGACTATTCTTAACCCAGAAAAAGTACTTGGAGAAATTTGGCATGGAAGAAGCTAAACCAGTGAGTACTCCTCTTACTACTCATTTTAAGTTATCAACTGCTCAATCACCGTAGTCAGAGGAAAAGAAAGGCTTATGGCACATGTATTATATTCTAGTACAATTGACAATATTATGTACGCAATGGTGGGTACACGTTCAGATATTTCACAAGCAGTAAGTGTGGTAAGTCGATATATGGCTTATCTTGGAAAAACACATTGGCAGGCGGTGAAATAGATTCTCAGATACTTCCGAGGTACTTCAAATGCATGTTCGGAATTTAGAAGAAATACTAACACTTTGATTGGTTTTGTAGACTCAGATTATGCAGGTGATCTAGACAAAAGACGATCACTGACTGGCTACATATTTTGCATTAGTGGTTGTGTTATTAGGTTAAAATCTACATTACAACACGTATTAGCTTTATCTACTACCAAAAAAATATACGGTATTGACCGAGGCAATCAAAAAAGTCTTATGATTGAATGGCCTAGATGCTGAATCAGTCCATACCAAGGTGGTATTATTATTTTTTGTAATAGTCAAAGTTCCATTCATTTGACTAAAGATCAAATGTATCATGAGAAAATGAAGCATATTGATATCAAGTATCATTTTTTCGAGAATCTATTATTGAAGGAAAGTTCTCTGTTCAAAAGATCAACACTAGAAATAATCCTGTTGACATGTTCACAAAGTCTCTTTCGGTCAGTAAGTTCAAGCTTTGCTTGAACTTGATTTCCATTTGTGAAGAATGATTTTTCCCACACGGGATTTTGCAGAGAGGAATAAAATTTACTATATTAACCAAACTCAGACCAATGTGGAGATTTGTAATGTGACCTTAGTTTTTTTCTTTGGTTCACACTCGATAAAAACCAATTTAAGACTTTTGAAAGATTGTTTGTTGTCATTATCAAACAATTTTTCTGCCAAAGATTTTGCAGCTGTAAATTTCTCCATTTAACATTGAAATATTGAAATTTACATTTTCCATTAACATCATAGATGACATCAACAAGCCCATTCTCATATCTATAAATATGTAACTTCTTTCTTATTCCTAACATATCAATTTCAAGAGTTCTCTTTCATTCTTTCGTATTTATTCTCCCTTTCTATTAGAGTATTTAGTTAGAGAATGGATGTTTGGAAATACTTGTGTGATCCCTTCTTTGGAGTGATCTTGTAAGGTTGTTCTCTTGGGATATTTGAGTTAATTAGAGTGACTACTCTAATTTTTTAACCTCTATATTGTACTCTTGTTGATATAGTAAAATTGCTCCTCCCCACTCGTGGAAGTAGGTCAGACTGACCGAACCACATTAAATTTGTGCCTCCTTTATTTTCTTTAATTACCATTATTATCTACTTGTTATTGTCATTATAACATTGTTTGGCTAAATTTTGCAATAACCGAGTTCTTGATCCTAACAGTATCTCTTATTTCCCATTTATCTGAAAACAACATCTGATTATCAGAATCTGAAAACACTACACTTTTGATTATCAAAATAAATAGTTAAAGGAAGAAACAAGCTCATTTCTCAATATAATTACTTCTTGTTCATATGCTAACTAAAAGTTCCAATACATTAATCAAAGAATGAGTTTTTAGTTGTAAACAAATGGTATGCTACCTACTGTTAGTAGCATTAGTTCAAGTAAACGTGAAAAAAATTATTTAATTTATCTATAATTTGGTTGTTGCTCTGAAGAGTGGGTTCAGCCAGTGTATGGATGATATGTTTGTGATTTTGGTTTTAATGATTAGATGAAGATGAGAGATGTGAGAGAGAAGGGGAGTAATAATTGGCTAAGGATGTAAAGTAACTTTCTTTTTCTACACAATTGAGCCATATTTGATAATGTAACATAGAGTGAACTATATTCTATAATGTAATATTACTAGAAGTATCTTTTTTTGTAATTTGTGCTAAACAAAATGCTTTTTTGACGTAAAATTAATACAACAATAACATACCCAGATATTCTCACAAAGTGGGATCTGCCGGTAGAGTGTACGCTATCCATATCACCACCTCAGATGAAGTAGAGAGGCTATTTTTGATAGACCCCCATCTCAGAACAAATAACAAATATAACAAAAAACATAAAGGTACACAATAAACAAGGGATGACACACCGCTAGATAACAAAGAAAACAAGATACCTACAAAGTAGAATTATAAGCTTGCTATATAAAATCAGAGACATAAACCAAGAGGCTACAAGTCACTAAAGGCACCAATACAAACAACGCACCTTTATCTACATATAAATAATTAACTGAATATTTAAATGATCAATTGATTATTATAAAGTACAAATGTCCAAAATGAAGTAATGATAGACTGAATTTTCACATGCAAATTATTAACGTGCAATGCATGTTCATAGTAATTATCTACATCGGGTCTTGGGCTGAGAACTCCGATTGGGTATCGAGTTGGCTATTGATATCGAGTCCATTCATGTCGAGGTTGGATCCCCGGGTTAACGCCTTGGGTTTGGATTGGTTCGAGAGTTGGGAGTCATGTTTTAGGATTTGGTATTGGATCAATAGTCAAGTCACGAGTCGAGGTACAAATTTGAGTCCCATATCGGATCAAGAATGAGGATCTCAGGTCATGTGGTGAATCAGGGTTGTGGGTAAGTTTTACGTTTTTTAGTTGTATCAAGAGTCCAATCACGACTTGAGGAACAAAATTGGGTCTCATGTCGGGTATAAGATCAAGATCTCATGTTATGTGTCGAGTCTGTGGGGACCCGAGTCGAGGTCGGGGTCTAATCTAAGGGTTGTGAATACATTTTTGTACCTCCTAAAATAAATTCATATAGTTATTAAGAATTATCAAATATTTTTGTGATGGTTAAAGTTGATAAGGGATAACTTTCAATGCACGGACTAGCATGAAAAATATACCGAATAAAAAGTGTCAAGTAAATAGAGGACAAATAGCACTAAGTTTTGTGCTTTGATTATTTTTCCCAATCCCTCCAGATGAAGGACCTCTTAGTGCTTCATACACACCCTACATAACATTGTTGACTTAAAAGGTAGTGATTTTTCCATCGTCCAATCCACAACAAATCATATGAAATCCAGTTAGAACATGTGCATATATATTTTATGTGATATATATATATACACTAGATTTAAATTCTAAATTCACTTCTAGTTAGACAAGATTGGGAGATAGTTCCTCACTATATCTTAAAATTTTGATTTCAACACAGGTCTGGTGATACTCATGATACAAGCTCTTTCAGACTCGCTTCAACTAGAAAAGTGCAAGCCTGAGATGCCCTGCAAATAAGTACATGGTGCACCAACTACAGTACTGTTCATAGGCCTTTACTTGAGAAAAATTGGCAAAAACTACCATTCTCAAAACTATTTAGCCAAAGGGACACTAAATTTCTTTTTGAATTAATTTTTAGGGTTAGGGTATAAAAAGTGTAAAAAAAGGTGAAACATTTGTCCCACATGTGGGCCAAGGGACCATTGTATGGCAGAAAATGAATTACCATACAAATACGATAGGGAAGGAATAAAGGCAATCACACAAGACACCAAATTTACGTGAAAAAACCTTCGGTGCGAAGAGTAAAAAACCACGGGATCAAACCTTCACTTTAATCACCAAATAGTTATAATATTGTTCTCCAAAATGGACACAAAACAAGTGCCAAACAACAAGAAACAATACATAAACCACAACACCAAATACTAGAGAAATAAAGGAGTGAAAGCACCAAAAATGCAGCTACTTTTCGGGAATGAATAACAGGATATACAGGCCACAAAATCATGATCCATCAGTTTCTACTAAAATATTGAGATAAGAGGAACAAGAAGTCCAAAAATCAGCTCAATCGGACAAGAAACGAAGTGGGAATCACAATTTGAAGTTGACAGTTGTGGCTGGAATTTAGGTGCGAAAATCAGCTTTGTTTGTCTCTCTTTGGATGCTGAAAACTCTCTTTTTGTGTTGGTGAATAAGACCTAAAAAGATCAATATATATTCCCCATAGTAATGGGCCTATGGGCAAAAGTGGGTTGGTCCAAATTGGGCTTCATTTATCCACATAGGAAGGGAAAAAAACCCAATAACCCAACAAGTGATTGCCATCTCAGTCTTGGTTACCCTACGTGCAAATGGGATGATGAAGTGGTCAAAAATTGGTGCAAGGATCATGACAAAAATTATATGGAAAACAGGAAGTGAAGCTGGTGGAACTTTTAACTTACCAAATTTTGTATTCATGGTTGCAGCTTGCTGAACAGAGAATGTGGATAGTTGAGCAAGGCAACAGTTGAGCATGATGGAACAAGCAAAAATCGGGATGATTTTCATCACAATATTTACTTATTCAACTTCTTGTACCTATCATTTTAGCTCACCACAAGCTGCAGGTTTCTTTATAACTGCCCGATTAAGGAATCTTAGACTTTTCAATGGAATATTTATTGATTCTACATGTTTACTGTTTGTAGTAATTTCTTCATCTTCATTGGATATTACTAGAATTGTAGAAGGGCTTAAACCCAAACTTGCTATTGCATTACTCAAGTTTCTCAATGAACAAGAATTTAGCAAGGCAGCAGTTAAAACCTATATGCAGAACACCACTATATTAGCTACTGTACAAGATAAAGCTCAAAGCACTTAAAAAGAGGTTATAATGAAAGAGTATTTCTTCTGTACATGACAATATAAATGGGTATTTACTCTATCAAGTCATTTAAAAACTACAAATAGGTCAGTAAACTAGAAATCAAGACATAAATCAGTGTAATCTGTTACCAATATGGTCATACTGTTGCCACAGATTATCAGTTGCATATAAGTTAAAATGCATATAAAAACTTACCTTACATATTGTTGTTAGAGGACTTCCATGAGAAAGATTGTTCCTATAGAAAGGTGAAGCAGCAAGGAATATTGGTATTGACAACAATATAGCCAAAGTTGAAATCCCAAATCCCCATTGCCAACCTTTGTAGTCCTCAACCCATATAACAAATGTGACAGCAATGAGGCCACCATAGGAGAGGTAAAACACAAAGTAATTGAAGAAAGTTGATCTTGGTTTCCTCCCTTGTGGGGTTTCTCTATCAAATTGTTTGGCTCCATGGGGTGGCAGTGATCCCTTTATACCTCATACACCCAATGCCACTAAGTAAAGGGGGAAAAATTGGCAAAATCTACCATTCTCAAAACTATTTAGCCAAAGGGACACTAAATTTCTTTTTGAATTATTTTTTAGGGTTAGGGTAAAAAAAGTGTAAAAAAGGTGAAAAAGTTGGTCCACATGTGGGCCAAGGGACTATTGTATCATTTTTTTAACTTTACAAATTTTACATAATACACTAACACCCATCTACAAATTTAACATAATACACTAACACCCATCAACTTCTTCCAATATATAAAAAAAAATCTTCTCTCTCCTCTTAAATTTTCTCCAACTCCCGCTTGAAGAACTGTTCTCCCCAAACACCATTTTCATTTTTCCTTCTTCTGCAGCTGCTAAGAGGATGTTTTTGCTTCATAAGGTTAGTTAAAATTATGTTTCGATCATTTATAGATCCATTTAAACAAGTTTGTTTGCTAATCGATTCGTAGTGATGTAGGAATTTTTTTTGAATTTGGTTGATTAAGGAGTTTTGGTTTAGTTCCGTAGTTTTTAGCAAAGAAGTATTAAATGGTGGGATAATCGTTATTTGAAGAGTTATTTTGGTAGTTTGATTCGAGCAGTAAGTTGTTTCTATCCGTAGACCCATGGTCTATGAAATCAACCCGTGGTCTATGAAATCAGAATGCCCTAGATTGAAATAAATTTTTAGACGTATAAAATTATTTTAAAAAATGGGTTCCTAAATAGAAAAAATTGAAGAATTAATAGCTAATTAGTTTGATTAGGTGCAGTGGTTTGATTTTTAGCAATTATCGTGTTTCGATATTGCATGTTGGATTTTGGTTCACAGTTATTGATGTTTGGAGTGAACTGTTTGATGGTGGAATGGTGGGATAATCGTTATTTAAAGAGTTATTTTGGCAGTTTGATTCCAATAGTCGCCTATTTTTATCCATAGACCAGTGGTCTATGAAATCGACCCATGGTCTATGAAATCAGAATGCCCTAGTTTGAAATAAATTTTTAGACATATGAAATTCGTTTAAAATATGATGGCTGAAATAGTGAAAATTGAAAGATTAATAGATAATTAGTTTGATTAGGTGCTCTAGTTTTATTTTGATACTCCATGTTGGATTTTGGTAGGGTATTTATTTATTTTTTTAGGGGGGTTTCATTTAAGCATTGACTTATTTCTATTGATAGACATGTGGTATATGAACTGAAAATGGGAGATTAGTTCTGCAGGTGTAGATTATGTTGAAAAGGGGTAAGAAAACCATCCATCCTAAAGGCAAAGCCAGAAGCAGTAGAAAAAGAAAAGACGAGGCAGCTGAAAATATCTCAAAAACAAATAAAATTGACAAGAAAGTATCCGAATCTGATCTAGATTTAAAGGAGATAAGCGACTACGCCGAGTCTAGTGAAGATGTCCTTCCTGAGTGTAGTGTTAGTGGTGAAAGTGAAGAGAGCGAGGGAAGTAGGAGAAATAGTGATGATGGGGACAATGATCCCTTGTCCGTGCCAAGTTAATCAAGGTTCATTTCCGTGGAGCGATATGACCTTCGAACGATAATGGACGAGGTTGGATCTTTCTCGGTGAATATATCGGTCAGATCAAGAATGGATTTCTATCGAGAATTTAAGCAAGTTATTATCGACTAGGAGTTGACGAAAAGATTCAAGAAGTCCTATTTTGGACACCTAAGAAATATGCCGAAATATCTCAAATTTAATGGGCAGTTGGTCAATTATTTGTTGTTGCAACACATCAAGATGGATAAGATGCATCATGAGATGTGGTTCTACGTTAACAACAAGCCTGTCTATTTTGGCTTGAGAGAATTTTGTTTGATCACAGGGTTGAACTGTTCATTATACCCCAGTGAATAAAAAATGAAGAAGGTGTTAATCAAGGGAGAGCATTTTTGCTTTAAGGTGACGAAAAACAAAAACATTCCGGCGGCCAACTTATTACACTTGATCAGAGGGAATAATCTAAATGAGAACCACAAGTTTAAGTGTTATTTACTGTGGTTTTTGCACACCATGTTGCTTGCAAAAGATTCGACGAAGGTTGTTGACACGAAACTGATTCAAATGATCGATCCTTTGAGTTTCTTTGAGAATTATCCATTGGGGAAAGAGACATTTCAACTGACCCTGGACTATCTAAAGAAGAAAAGTGACATGAATAAGCAGAGCTAGTAGTGTTAGCAGTGCCCGCACCTATCTTCTTTACCAGACTTGAGGTAAGCACCATCAAGGTGTGTGTAAAGCAAGTAGTGTCATTTTTTTTTGTTGTGGCAAGCCAGGCCATAGAGTTAGAGAATGTCTGTAGCCAGGTCCTCAAGGTCACCAGAATCGTTCTTCAGCTCAGTCCAGTCACCCAAATCAGCAGGGTGCCACTTCCAGTGCTACTAGCAGGCAACATCCAAATCATCTCTATGCTCTTTAGACTCGACACGATCAGGAAAGTTCTTCTAATATAGTTACTGGTATGTTACAGATCTTTCATGCGTATGTTTATGATTTGCTAGATCCAAGAGATTCCTTGTCTTTTGTTACACCTTATATAGCAGTTGATTTTGGGATCAGTCCCAAAATTCTAGCAGAGCCCTTCTTAGACTCTACCCCAGTGGGTAAAACCATCATAGCCCAACGGGTATACAGGAACTGCCTGATTATGATATTTCAGAAAGTCACTTCAACAGACTTAGTTGAAATAGAGATGACTGATTTTGATGTCATTCTCGGCATGGATTGGCTTTATTCCTGCTATGCCACAGTCGACTGTAGAAATAGAATGGTTCATTTTCAATTCCCAAATGAACTTGTCCTAGAGTGGAAGGGTAGTGTATCCGCTTTCAGTGGTCATCTTGTTTCCTACCTTCGGGCAAAGAAATTGATATCTAAGGGATGTGTTTATTATCTAGTTCATGTTAGAGATTCCAGTTCTGAGACTCCTAGTCTTGAATCAGTTCTAGTTGTAAGTGAATATTCAGATGTCTTTTCTGAAGATCTTCTAGGAATTCCTCCCGAAAGGGAAATAGACTTCGGTATTGATCTTCTCTTAGATACTCAGCCTATCTCTATTCCACCATACATAATGGCACCAGCAAAACTCAAGGAACTCAAAGAATAGTTGAAGGATCTCTTAGATAAGGGATTCATCAGACCCAACATTTCCCCATGGGGCGCACCAGTCTTATTCATTCGCAAGAAAGACGGTTCTCTCAGAATGTGTATAGATTACCATCAACTCAACAAAGTCACGGTCAAGAAAAAGTATCCTCTTCCTAAAATCGATGACTTGTTTAACCAACTTCAGGGTGCCAGTTATTTATCTAAGATAAACCTCAAATCCATCTATCATCAGGTTAGAGTTAGAGAATGTGACGTCCCAAAGATAGTTTTCCGTATGCAGTATGGTCACTTCATATTTCTAGTCATGTCATTTGGTCTTACCAAAGCCCCAACCGCTTTCATGGATTTGATGAACTGTGTGTTTAAGAAGTACTTGGACATGTTCGTCATAGTCTTCATAGATGATATTCTGGTCTATTCCCGCACTGAGCACGTTCATTCAGACCATCTCAGAATAGTACTCCATACTCTCAAAAATCATTAGCTATTCACCAAATTCAGTAAGTGCGAGTTTTATCTAAGATCAGTAGCATTCCTTGGCCATATTATTTTCGGTGATGGCATTAGAGTAGATCCTTAAAAGATCGAAGCAGTAAGAAACTGGCCTCGCCCTATTTCTCCATCTAATATCACAAGTTTCTTGGGTTTGGCTGGCTATTATAGACGGTTTGTTGAAGGATTTTCATCCATTGCATCCCCTATGTCTAGATTGACTCAGAAGAAAGTCAAGTTCCAGTGGTCAGATTCTTGCGAGAAGAGTTTTCAGGAATTAAAGACTCGAATCATCTCAACTCCAATTCTAGCATTACCAGACGGTTCAGATGGTTTCGTAGTATATTGTGATGCATCTAGAGTGGGTTTAGGGTGTGTCCTCATGCAGCATGGTAAGGTCATAGCCTACGCCTCCAGATAGCTTAAACCCTATAAGAAGAATTATCCTACTCATAATCTTGAATTAGCAGCCATAGTATTTGCCTTGAAGATTTGGAGACATTATTTATACGGTGTTTATGTAGATGCCTTCACAGTTCATAAAAGCCTTCAGTATGTCTTTTCTCAGAAAGATCTTAATCTTCATCAGAAAAGGTGGTTAGAGCTCTTAAAAGATTATGACATGAGTGTCCTCTATCATTCGGGCAAGGCCAACGTAGTGGACGGCGCTCTCAGTAGACTATCCATGGGTAGTATTTCTCATGTTGATGATAGTAAGAAGAAGTTAGTCTAGGAAGTCCACCAGATTACCACACTAGGCGTTCACTTAGTCGACTCTTCAGAGGGAAGTGTATATGTTCAGAGTAGTTCAAAATCATCACTAGTTTCCGAGGTGAAAGAAAAGCAAGATAAGAATCCTAGCCTTGTAAAGCTAAAAGAGTCAGTTCAAAATATGAAAATAGAGGTTTTCTCCCAAGGGGGAGATGGTGCTCTTTGTTGTCAGGGTTTTCTCTGTGTTCCAGACATAGATGACATAAGGCAGCGAATTCTTGCAGAAGCGCATGGTGTGAGTTACTCTATTCATCCAGGAGCCAGTAAGATGTGCCGTAATTTATAGGAAATCTATTGGTGGAGTGGGATGAAAAGAGATGTTGTAAAGTTTGTGGCTAAGTGCTCTACATGTCAGCAAGTTAAGATAGAGCATCAGAAGCCTGGTGGTCTTATACAGGAGTTCAGTAGTCCTACTTGGAAGTGGGAAGTTCTGAACATGGACTTCATGACGGGTTTGCCTCAAACTCGTCGTCACCATGATTCAGTCTGGATCATTGTAGACATAATGATCAAATCAACTCTTTTACTTCCAGTTCATACATCTTATTCAGTCGACTTAGTCTTCGACACCTTAGAGAAAGTTCAGTTAATTAGAGAAAGACTCCGGGCTGCTCAGAGCCGACAAAAGTCTTATGCAGATGTTCGTAGAAAAGATCTTGAGTTTGAAATTGGTGATCATGTTTGTTGACACCTAATTTTTGCCCTCCACGGCTAAGGTTAATTCCGAGCTTCTTGAGTTTTAAATTAAATCACAACATATATTTTATCTGAAAAAAGAATCTTTTCAAAGTATTTATTTGGGTAAACTTATCATTTTAAGTAGCGATTATGTATTATCATATTCAATTATACGAAAATATATAATTTTGTTACTTAAATATCCATTTTACAAGGTATTGAATTTTTGATCAAGGATTATTTTGAAAATAAATTCAAATGGTTGAAAAATCTCGATTTAAAGATAATTTATTCTTAAAATTAATTTATTTGGAAAATATGTGTTTGATTTTATCAAATCAAGAAGTTTGGGATTAAGTGAGGTATTAATTTGTATCGAGTTTCGATTTAATTTGGTCAATCTATTAAATTGACTATAATTGAAATAAAATTGGCTTCAATTGCAATGCAATTGGCCAATTGACTTCAATTTGGTTGAAATTTAAATGGATTTGACTAATTCTTAATTTGATTGGGGTTATCAATTAAATAACCCCAATTTAAGTTTATTCTTATTTTAAATTACCATCCCACTCTTCAAATTAACAGGCCCAATCGACCAGACCCCCAACATTAACCCAACTCAATTAATAAACCACCAGGCCCAACACAATAACCAGCAACCCGGCCTAACCTCTAATCCACCCTTATCTCCTCTTTCAGCCTTACCCAATCTCATCCAACAACAAAATAACTACGCCATTAACAACCTAGCCAACTCCAAATACTTAATCGAACAGCAATCAACACCAGTGAAAACCCCTAACCAAATCGACCCAAACCAGCTCCGACAACGGCGAAACCCGAATCAGTGACCTAATTCCAAATCAACCAATTTTCAATTTCTCCACGGGTACCACGTGATTCCATACGAAAAAATACCGAGAAACCTTCTAGAATGAGCTTAGGTGTCTCCCCCAACAGTTTAAATCCACAAATCTCGGGATAGTGGTATGATTTTCGTAATTGTTTAGCAAAATTTGATTGGATCGTGAAAAGAATCCTCGCCTCTTCATTCCTATTGGCTGCTTATTCCGAATTTGGAGGAAGAGTCCAAAAAGAGGAATGAGTTATTGATGAAACCGAAATTGTGAGGGGATTTTCGAAATTCAAATTTTGAATTCTCCTATTTCAAAAAATCCAAAAAATACCCCCAATTTGTCTTCTATTTAAGAGACGATTGGGTTACTATTTTGGGAGAGATTCTAGGGGTTAGGGTTCTTTCATAGAAACCAGGGGGTTTTCTCTCTTCTTTCTGAGCTAGTTTTGAAATTAGGGGGAAATTTTAGCTAAAACCTTAGGGGTTGTGAAAAGTTTGGGGAATTCTCAAAAGAAAGAAAACATTTATTTTATTTTCACTAAGGTTTCGAAGGGGTAAAAAATCATTTTTTCTTTTTAAGGAAAAATCGGTGAAGTTTCTTGTTCTCTAGTTCGCCTTATCAGGAAGTTGGTTGATCAATTGGAAAGTTCCCGAATCGACAACATCGACTCCCGATAGTGACAATTTCGCTGATAGCTCATCGTCCCGTTTACTGCCCCAAAAGAGGTAAACCTACCCTATCCCCTTTTAACTTATCATTTTCTTCTTCATCCCTCTTTCTTCGTAGAAATAGTTATCCGTTTGTCGATGAATGAGGCTGGGTTGTCTGCTGTAAAAAGGCCTCAAAAGGTCATAGGTTCTAGTGAAAGTTGTGTTGATTGCATAATACATGGCTTTCGTCGTCTTTAGTTGGAATTCATAATTTTCCATCTATTCGAGGCATTGTTGATCGTGCTAATGCTCTCATTTTATGTACTGCTAGTGGCAATAGCCGGATTTCAAATTAAAGTTTGTAGCTTTGATTATATTCCATAGTTCTAGCCATGTGTTGATCTATTCGTAGTTGATATGTAAAGGTATTTCAACTGTCATTATTACTGGATAGTATCATAGTTGTAGAGCTGGCATGTTGCTGGTAAAGTAACCTCTAAAGAGTCTTTGTTTTTTCATAAGCCAAGAAGACGATGAGTAAGATCCAGAATACACTAGGAAGTCCAAGGATCCCTCGATAGCCATGTTGTTCGAATGAGAAGGAGGACCGTAATGATGTGTTGACTTGTTTTGTCATTACTGTGTGACAGTCACAAATTATTATTTTCTATTTAACTGTTTCTCCCCTTCTTGACTATAGCTTTGTTACAAGAAAAGAAAAATGGCTAGTAGTAAAACTAAACTCTACCAATCATTTTTCACCCCTCTGAGCGATAGTCTCGAGGATGGAATACGGAAAATATAAGGGAAGAATTTTCCAAGACAACCGAGATCATAGAAGTTTAATTGGAGAAAACATTGTTGAATTGGACCTCCACTCCACTCATGACTCATTGCCCGTCGTATAATAGTAACTTAAAACCTGTCATTGTCATGTCATGTCAAGAAGGAAAATAATGGCAGCCCTAGAATAGTCAACAAAAGATTCAAAGAGTTCGAGAATCAAAGAAACCTAATCTAGAGGAAACCGAGGTGGTTAACTAAGAAGGAGATGACTCCATTGGATATTTGATCCTTTGTTCTATCAGGACAAACGCAATGCAAACGTCATGTCATCCATAGAAGTACTTATTTATATCCTAGTAAGATGGATAAGAATATTTTTAGGGCCATTATGAGTTTATCTACGAACTACGTTTGACCTGAATTCCCAAGAAAGGGATACGTAGGTGGCCTATGTCGGCTTCGGTCAACCCCTTAGGAAAATTTATCCTTCTTTTTTATCTACGAACTACGTTTGACCTGAATTCCCAAGAAAGGGATACGTAGGCGGCCTATGTCGTCTTCGGTCAACCCATTAGATTTTTTCTATATATATCCCTAGCGTAGTCCTGAACTACGTTTGATCTGATTCCTGCTTCAACAGGATACGTAGGCGCCCGAACGGCTTGGTCATATAGCCCCAGGAAATGGAAACTAGGGCAGAATTTTTGAGAAGGAATCTCAAAAATTCACAAGAGAAGATCAACAAAGAGAATGAAGACCAACAAAGACTTCAGATCCACTCGAGATGATATCATCTCAGACTACTTTAAACTGGGGCAGAAATTTTGAGGAGGTCCTCAAAATTTCCACTAATATATTGAAATATATTTCAAATTCCCCAGCACTAGAGGTAGAAATTGAGATTGGAGAATCATCACCTGTGATAAAGTCTAGGAAGATTGAATCTCTGTCTTTGATAAAAGTTCTGGTAGAGAGCCTTGACAATGCTGAATCCCTAGAAATCCTCCGTCAAACATCGGACATTGTCAGAATCAAGAGAAAGATGGTCATTGGACTAGCACATGACATGACTGGCAGAGATTTTCTAAAGTTTTATAGAAGCTTTTGAAACTATTTTCTAAAATTTAAGACTACTTTTAAAAATCTTCATAAATCTTTTAATTAGTATTTGCCTAGACATCAATTGGGACGGAGAGTCAGGGGTGGAGGTACCAACATGACAAAGCACCTGAAAGATGGCAAGGAGCAAATCGAGGATCAAAGGAGGTCAACACAGAGTAATTTCATTCAAACTAATCATTTTTCTGTGGATGCAGGGATCAATACATAAAAATAAGAGTCTCTTTCAAAAAATCCTCAGCAAATTGGGAGCCACACCAGAGTAGCAATGCTCAAGAATGGTATTTTAGGGTAGCCCTAAAAATGGGTTTAATACCCATATATTGAGGATCTTTTGATTTGTCCACCTCATTTCTTGAGATCATGAAACACAAACAAAAGAGTCTTATCTTCTTTACAAATATTATATTTAGAAGTTTCCTAAAAATAGTCGCTAGAAAAAGCGACTTTGTGTCTACTAATCATCTATCTTGATTACAGGTACATGTAGAAAGCAAGACGCTGACAAATAAAGTCAGGTAAAATTATTTTAAAATTTACCAAAAGGGCCATTGCATATCATTGCCGCAAGGGCCATTGTATATCATTTCCGCAAAGTCCATTGCATATCATTGACGCAAGGTCCATTGCATATCATTGCTACAAGGACCATTGCATATCATTGACGCAAGGGCCATTACATATCATTACCGCAAGGGCCATTGCATATCATTACCGCAAAGGCCATTGCATATCATTGTCGTAAGGATCATTGCATATCATTGCCGCAAAGGCCATCACATATCATTGTCGTAAGATCCATTGCATATCATTTCTGAGAGGGCCATCTCATACCATCGCCCAAGAAGGCTATTCATATATCTGTTGATGCGCTAGACACAATGCTGACGTCGAGGATATCATCAACATTCAATATATCTGTTGACGCGCTAGACACAATACTGGCGTCGAGGATATTATCAGCATTTAATATATCTATTGATGCACTAGACACAACGCTAGCATTGAGGATATCATCGTCATTTATTATCTCTTGACGTGCTAGACACAATGCTAGCATCGAGGATATTATTAACGTTCAATATATCTATTGACGTACTAGACACAACGCTGGCATCAAGTATATCATCATCTTTTCATGAATCATCATCTGAACGCATCGGGAGCACACGATTTGAAGGGACGTCTTTAAGTCGTTATCTAAGGATGAATGATATATAAGGTTTCCTGGAAATTGACAATTTGAGGGTCATCTATAAGTAATATTATTTGAAATAGGATAGTGTGCAAGATCACCTATGAGTTGATAGCCTGTAGGTCATCCGTAAGCCACAACAACATCCTAACTGGATAGTGTGCAAGATCGCCCAAAAATCGATAGTTCAAAGGTTATCCATAAGTCGCAACTAAATCCTTACCGGAGAATATACAAGATTATCAAATTGATACATCCAAGGGTTCTCTATAAGCCACGTCATATCCAAGATCGATTATGTGCAGGATTACCCAAAGACTAACAATTTGAGGGATTATCTATAAGTCATATTGTATCCAAGGTCGGATGATGTGCAGGAACACCTGAAAGCTAGCGATTGGAGGGATAGTTGTATGACATCTCTTATCCAAAGTCGGATAATGTGCAGGATTACCTAACAGCTAGAAATTCAAAGGATATCTGTAAGTCGCCTCGTACCCAACATCAAATAATGCGTAAGATTATCCAAAGATTGACAATTTAAAGGGAAATTTATAAACCAATCATCGACTATAATTAGAAAGGTTATCATTCCACATATAACATGTGATACAGGTAACCAAAAGGGTTGCCACACCAGCACAGTTACACGGTTGTAGGGACCGTTCTGCATAAAGTATCGTCGGTGTCCAAAAGGGCCACCCCATTTTAAAGACATATTCAATCAACAAATGTCATAATTATACAACAACCAAGAGGGTTGTTATGTTTGTTGTTGCCAGTTATTTCATTCCAAATAGGTACATGAAGAGATGACTCCGCCTTTTAGGCCGCAACTCATGTAGAGATATGGTAAAAGACTACCTACCTCTTTCGTGAATTATATTATCACTAACAATTTTGTTAAAGATATTGTCGAGAGCATCCGAGAGGATGAAAATCTCAAATCAAACCCACAGGTGCGGACGACTCCAAAAAGGATGCAGCACAACGTGGAACTCTGTCTTAGCAACAAAACAGGACATAGTCTAGAGAGGAACGTTAAACTCTCTGGACGCGATCTAAATGATGATCACCACCACCACCTAACCATGTCTCTATTAGAAAGGCTGTGGGTATTTTGGATATTTTGGTCTCAGCTTTACTTCTAGGATATTTTCTTAACTCATACGGAGGGGAGCTTTCTCTTTCTTTCAAATTCGGGTGACAACATACTTAGAGTTTTGGAAACTATGTCCGGGTAAGTTCTTACTTATGGGTGTGAAGGATCACACCTCATAATTAAGAGGTTACAATCTTCTTTTCCGCAACTCAATCAACTTGTCACTCATTTCGAGCCAAAGATGGTCTGAAATAAAAGACTATCTTTTCTGCCGACTGAGTCAAACTACAAGCAGTCTGATTCCCTGAGTCTTGGGGATATGTAGGCTGGGATCTATGTAGAAAACTCGACTACATTCCAACCTCCCCCCAAATCCCTTCATTCCCCAGCTTTTTGGTTTTATCAAAAACACCAAAACTGAGATGGCCGGTGAATTTTTTCTTTAAAATCGTGCTTAAAATCAAGCTTTATGAACTACAAGTGTCTTGAATTCTCATGTAACCTGAGATATATAGGAAAACTGATACCAAGGTTTGTCCATAACTCCATGAAACTCGTGCAAAAAATCAACGTCTTTCAAATTCAAATTTGTGATCGGACAAAAATTAGAAACGTCAACCTCCCTTTGTCCAAGGTTACTTGCATCCACCCTACCCAAAGGGAGGGGGCAGTTGTTGAAACCTAATTTTTGCCCTCCACGACTAAGTTTAATTCCGAGCTTCTTGAGTTTTAAAATAAATCACAACATATATTTTATCTGAATAAGAGTCTTTTAAAAGTATTTATTTAGGTAAACTTATCATTTTAAGTAGCGATTATGTATTATAGTATTCAATTATACGAAAATATGTAATTTTGTTACTTAAATATCTATTTTACAGGGTATTGAATTTTTTATCAAGGATTATTTTGAAAATAAATTCAAATGGTTGAAAAATCTAGATTTAAATATAATTTATTCTTAAAATTAATTTATTTGAAAAATATGTGTTTGATTTTATCAAATCAAGAAGTTTGGGATTAAGTGAGGTATTAATTTGTGTCGAGTTTCGGTTTAATTTGGTCAATCTATTAAATTGACTATAATTGAAATAAAATTGGCTTCAATTGCAATGCAATTGGCCAATTGACTTCAATTTGGTTGAAATTTAAATGGATTTGACTAATTCTTAATTTGATTGGGGTTATCAATTAAATAACCCCAATTTCAGTTTATTCTTATTTTAAATTACCAACCCACTCTTCAAATTAATAGGCCCAATCGACTAGACCCCCAACATTGACCCAACTCAATTAATAAACCACCAGGCCCAACACAATAACCAGCAACCTGACCTAACCTCCAATCCACCCTTATCTCCTCTTTCAGCCTTACCCGATCTCATCTAACAATAAAAAAACTATACCATTAACAATCTGACCAACTCCAAATACCCGATCGATCAGCAATCAACACCAATTAAACCCCCCAACCAAATCGACCCAAACTAGTCCCGACAACGGAGAAAACCGAATCAGTGACCTAATTCCAAATCAACCCATTTTCAATTTCTCCATGCATACCACGCGATTCTGTACGAAAAGATGCCTAGAAACCTTCTAGAATGAGCTTAGGTGTCTCCCCCAACGGTTCAAATCCGCAAACCTCGAGATAGTGGTATGATTTTCATACATGTTTGGTGAAATTTGATTGGTTCTTGAAAAAAATCCTCGCCTCCTCATTCCTATTATCTTCTTATTACAAATTTGGGAGGAAGAATCCAAAAAGAGATACGAGTAATTGATGAAACCAAAATTGTGAGGGGGGTTTCAAAATTTGAATTTTGAATTCTCCTATTTCAAAAAATTCAAAAAATATCCCCAATTCGTCTTCTATGTAAGAGACGATTGGGTCACTATTTTGGGAGAGATTCTGAGGGTTAGGGTTCTTTCGTAGAAATCAGGGGGGTCTCTCTTCTTTCTGAGTTAGTTTCGAAATTAGGGGGAAATTTTAGCTAAAACCTGAGGGGTTGTGAAAAGTTTGGGGAATTCTCAAGAGAAAGAAAACATTTATTTTATTTTCACTAAGGCTTCGAAGGGGTAAAAAATCACTTTTTCTTTTTGAGGAAAAATCAGTGAAGTTTCTTGTTCTCTAGTTCACCTTATCGGGAAGTTGGTCGGTTAATTAGAAAGTTCCCGAATCGACAACATCGACTCCCGGTAGAGACAATTTTGTTGATAGCTCGCCATCCCGTTTGCTACCTCGAAAGAGGTAAACCTACCCTCGCCCCTTTTAACTTATCATTATTTTCTTCATCCCTCTTTCCTCGTAGAAGTAGTAATCTGTTTGTCGATGAATTAGGCTGGGTTGTCTGCTGTAAAAAAGCCTCAAATGGCCATAGGTTCTGGTGAAAGCTGTGCTGATTGCATAATACATGACTTTCATCGTCTTTAGTTTGAATTCATGATTTGCCATCTATTCGAGGCATTGTTGATCGTGCTAATGCTCTTATTTTATGTACTGCTAGTTGCAATAGCTGGATTTCGAATTAAAGTTTGTAGCTTTGATTATATTCCATAGTTCTAGCCATGTATTGATCTATTCGTAGTTGATATGTAAAGGTATTTCAACTCTCATTATTACTGGATAGTATCATAGTTGTAGAGCTGGCATGTTGCTGGTAAAGTTACCACTCAAGAGTCTTTGTTTTTTCATAAGCCAAGAAGATGATGAGTAAGGTCCAGAATACGCTAGGAAGTCCAAGGATCCCTCGATATCCTTGTCGTTCGAACGAGAAGGAGGACCGTAATGATGTCTTGACTTGTTTTGTCATTACTGTGTGACAGTTACAAATTGTTGTTTTCTGTTTAACTGGTAACACCACCCGAAGGACTACCTCGAGAGATCCTCTGGCTTTCCAATGCCAAAAAGAACAATGAGATATGTCCAAAGTCATACCAGAAGTCATATAATTCTCTGATGACCGTTTTGGTTATTAAAAAATCTTGTCTTTTAGAATTCATTGAAAAGATTATGGAAATAAGAACAATACCCCTGTCCCTCCCCTGTTTTAATTTGACAGTGCGCCTACTTTGGTATCAAAATTTGAAATTTATTTTCTGTTCTTCCTTTAGACTTTTATCCGGTTTGGTTTTTTTCTTTTTTTAGAATGATAAATGCGATGTTGCCCTGTTGATTTGCTAAACACTTGAGTATGCCTGTTTGAAAAGGATGTTTCAATTGTGTTGTTACATTATGTTTGTAATTTGTGTTTAGACAAAAGATTCTCGATGATTTTTCTTGGTCAAGAAAGAAGGGATGAAGTCATAGCCCATTTTACTCTCGAAAGCGAGGTTGAGATATGTAGTAGAGTATTACAGTTATCTACTTCCATTTTTTGAGAGTCTACTGCCAGTGTTTCCTTTTGGTGTATCCAGGATCCCCAAATGCTTTCCCTCCCTTGCTTGCTTTGTTCGGTTATCACGTAATAACCTCCCTAATCAACCTATGATTTTATATACCGCAAGGAGTTCATTAAAGTGTGATTTACATTCCGATAGGATGTTTTCCTCTAGCCCTGTTGATACCCCCTTAAATTTTAGTTTAGAAATTAATTCAACTTCTCTTTCCGTTACTGCTTGGAAATCCGCTAGTCGTCTATGCCACTGTTTTGCCTTTATGAGCATATCTTGGTATTCACTAATTGTCTTTTAATTATTAAAAAAAAAAATCTATTTCATAATATATCTTCAATCGGTTAGGTATTGGGTTCCCCGTATCCTTTTCCTTCATTATATTGATCCCATGTTAGTTACTTTAATTCTTATACCTTGATTGCACCTATTATGTGAGATGATATGTGTGTCCTATCATTCCCAATTATTTTTTAGGATCCTTGTTTCTTTACTTATGTAGTGAATACGTACAAATTTCCTTCATGTTTTCTTTCCTCTTTAGTTGATCATGTATTAATATGTTCATTATTTTCTTGTTTTGCATGAATCTACCTTGGAGTCCTAAATGGAATCTCTCCCTTTGTATTCCTCAATGGGCCCAAGAGATCCACCTCATTGAACTATGCCCAAGATAAGGTCCAAAAGCCCATCATTTGGCGATGGGTACGAGAAGACGGGAGGAAAGAAAATGGATTAAAGTCCTATGTTCGAAGCGGCTAAGAGATAAAAGTCTCATTTGTTATTTTTTTTAGTTTATTTATCACTGTCTTTATTTATTTTATTTATTCATTTGGGCCTCGAAGCCAAAGTTGTATTTAATACAGGTGAAGTGAAAACTCGAGCCGAAAAGGGTTCGAGAACATAGAATTAGGACAGGTGAAAAAATGGGACAAAATCCCAACATCTAGACTAGGACAGGTTGACGGTTTGGGCTTAAAAGCCTAAATCACTGCTTCTCCCCTTTTTCCTTTTCCTTTTTCTTACTTGTTTTTACGTGCTTCTTGCGAACCTAGTTAAATCCCTAACTAAGTCGCTAAAAATTGATTTTGAAAAAAAACTTTTCCCTAACAAATCTTTTCTCCAATAAATTGATTTTCCAAAGTTAGTCAAAAGATGATTTTCAAACAGTCCGGATAACCGCAAGTTAGCGGACGTTTTAGGTGCCTAACACCTTCCTAAAACGTTTATAGGAACCACTTACTTAGAATCTCTTAACTTAAATGATTTTTCTATTTTGAATCATTTAAAGTATTTATAAAGGTTTCTTAATTCCTTTTCAAAAATTAAGTGGCGACTCTCTCAATAAGTCAAAATTTCTCCACAAAATAATGTCTACCTCAAGATCTCTTCGATGAAGGTAGTGAAGTTATTTGGAAAGAAGGCAAAGATCAGTCCCCGATATGTCGGTCCCTTCAAGATTCTCAGTCGATTCGACAAGGTAGATTATGAGCTCGAATTGCCTTCAGATCTAGCCTTAGTTCATGATGTTAGGCGTATTTACACGCCTAAAGCACCTTAATTTACCCATATTTTAGATAAGTCTTAAGGACAAAATATATAATTCCTGCACTTTTAGTCCATTTTCCTGTAAGTGAGCTAACCAATATGATTAGCAAGATTTCAGGTATTTATGATGAAGATTTCAGCATTTTATGGACTGTTGGACGCCAAAGGAAACTTCACGTAAGAAGGAAGGCAGCTTCTGGAAGCTTGTGGACTGAAAGTGATGCATAGAGAACTTGTCCCGGGCAAAAACAGTATTTCTAAAGACTTGGGGGATCAGCAGTAACTTAGTAGGATTAGGAAAAGTATGCAGTAACCCAATAGGACTAGGACAAGGATAAAAACCCTATTTCAGTAGGACTAGGACAAGGATGTTATAAAAACCCTATTTGCTGAATTTTTCAGCAAGCTTTTTATTATTCTCACTCATTCTCTTTCAATTTTCAATTCATTCTTACTCTCTTCTATTCTTAAATTCGTTGTTGACATTATTCTTCATCTATTCGACTTTTAATTTTCACGACAAGAGAAACGCTACTAGCAAGGAATTCACGCCACAAGTGACGCCAATACTTCCTTATCGTGATATTGTTATTGCTTTGGTATGATGATATCCTCGTGGTTTTCCTTCACAATTATGAGTAGCTAAACTTCTCTGTTAGGGTTATGGAAGCCTTATGAGATACTATCTATTGTTATGAGTTTGTGAATTCTTGACACGTATGCTGCTTATATCATTACTCTCTTCATCTTAATTGAATTCTTGTGGTTGCAAACATATAGAATACGCCAGTATAGCATTAACCTGTTCGAAAGAAAAGTTACATGTCTGGAAAAGAGAGAATGACAAGGAATAGGGCTACCAACCCCTATTTAAAAGTTAGTGCCGTAACTGGATTAACCTATTGGAGAATTCGTACCATTAGTATACTTTTTAAGCTCGAAAGAGTTAAAGTGATATAATCCTTGATGGTCGAAAGACACTAGGATTTACCATAGAATACGAATCTCTATAAGCGCATGCATGTTTGAATTTCGCATAACTCATAGCCAATAGATACGTAAAACTCATAAGGTGGACATAACCCTAACTTACAATTATCATTGATTAAAACCTACTAAACATTCCGTTTTTCTTTGTTACTTTGATACTCTTAATTCACGCTACAATTAAATCCACCCTTTTTGTAGAATTTTCGATCAACAGTCTACTAATCGTTGCATACTTAGTGACCAAGTATTCCCTGTGGGATTCGACACCCAACCCAGTTGGGTTTTATATTTGACAACGACCGTTTACACTCTTACGAGAGCTGTAGTTTGAGCGTTATCAAATTTTGGCGCCGTTGCCGGGGAATACAGTTGTCAACTAAGTTTGTGATAGTTACTAGACCCTTTGGTCAAAAAAATTCAGATTTTACTTTTAGTTGTTGTTTTTGTTCTATTCAGGCTTGTTTGAAGTGCATGCCAAACACTCGAAGTTCAGGTCAACCGTTATTACCCATAAATCCTGAACCTTAACTTATTCGCAGAATGGATGCACAACGTGACATTGACAGAAGGGCGGCACAACAGGAGCAGGCTAGATTAGCTGCACTGGCAGCTGCTCAAGTGCATCAACAGAATTTTGATAACCCAGGTCGGGCAACAAATCCTGATGATGAGGACCTGGGTGATGATGAGTTACTTAATCCACGGCGTGCAGATGAGGTGGCAGCACCTATGCACAGGAGAGATCTTCAAGCTAGAATGAGACCTGACCGCCGAGCTGTGCAGGCTCCTTTTGGTGATGATGATGACGATCTGGATGGAGCTGATGACACAGGGGCTATTATTCCTCCACCCTTGGAACCTGGAGCTAAGTTCAATATCACTAGCACCATGATTCAGTTATTGCAGCTCAAGGGTTTATTTGGTGGACTCGCAGGAGATGATCCGAATATGCATCTGATCAACTTTATTTCAATATGCAAGTCGTTTGACAATCCAGGAGTTGGGCAGAATGCAATTCGGCTACGCTTATTTCCATTATCTCTGTCTGGGAAGGCAACTCTATGGTTGAACGGGCTAACTCCTGATTCTATTACTAATTGGAGGCAACTGAAAGACGCTTTCCTAGAAAGATTCTTTCCGCCATCCAAGAGAGCCCAATTACGGGATGAGATCAGCAATTTTCGACAGCTTCCAACTGAAGCTCTCCATGAAACATGGGAGAGGTTCAAGAAGAAGCTTATGCGGTGCCCAAACCATCAGATGACGAATATCCACTTGATGGAAATATTATATAGGGCTTTGAACTCGGTGACAAAGCCAGTGGTTGATAATGCTGCAGGTGGGTCATTCATGGACCTTACTTTTCTTGAGGCAAGTGATATACTAGATCGTATGACAAAGTAGAGTAGAGCTTGGCATACCAGGGATTCTGAGGTAGCAAGATATACTATAGCCATTGGGATAACTGCAGAGCAGAGGCATAGACAAGAGGAACGTGACCAAGATATGGCTCACATGAAAATGCAGATGGATCTTCTTACCAAGAATTTATTATCAGGAAAGACTGAAATGGTTAAAGCCGTTGTATCACAGGGAAGATATGATTCCGATTCTGAGGGGGAAGCAAATTACTTAAATAATCAGGGGGGTTTCCGAGGCAATGCCCAAGGAAACCAAGGTCGGAACTATTATGATAAATTAGGATATAAGGACCGTGATCAAGGTAGTTGGAAGAATAAGACCGACATGAGTGGTTTTTACGTTTCTCCTGGAAATCGTGAGGCTGTGGCATCTGGCTCTGGGAAGATGTCCATGGAAGATATGATGGCTAAGCTGTTGAAAGGAGTGGAGGCAACCAACATGGGTGTAACTGAGGTAAAGAATGATTTATCTTCAATAGACCAATTGGTTGACTCGCATTCTACTGCAATAAAATAGCTGGAGAAACAATTGAGTCAACTATCAGCGGCATTCAACCAAAGAAAGGCTGGAACGTTACCTAGCGACACTGTGCAAAACCCAAGGAACGACGTATCATAAATGGCTATTACTACCCGGACTGGTAAAGTGTTGGAAAATCCACCCAAGGACAAGCAGGTGGCTGATGATATATCAGAGAATGTTGATGAAGCAGAGTTTGAAGATGTCGTAGAAGCTGAAGTGAGTGCTCATGATGTTACACCTAGATGTCACCAGCCTGAAAAGAGTGATAATCGGAAGCAAGATAAAAAGGAAGTGGTGGAGAAAATGATTCCTCTTCCACCACCACCTTTTCCTCAAAGACTGAAGAAGAAAGCTGATGACACTCCTGAAAAGGTTGATAATCGAAAGCAAGATAAAAAGGAAGTGGTGGAGAAAACGATTCCTCTTCCACCACCACCTTTTCCTCAGAGACTGAAGAAGAAGGCTGATGACACTCCTGAAAAGGTTGATAATTGGAAGCAAGATAAAGAGGAAGTGGTGGAGAAAATGATTCCCCTTCCACCACCACCTTTTCCGCAGAGACTGAAGAAGAAAGTTGATGACACCAGGTTCAGTAAATTCATGACCATGTTGAAGCAGCTAACTATTAATGTTCCATTGGTGGAGGCGATAGAGCAGATGCCCGGATACGCTCAATTCATGAAGGACCTGTTGACAAAGAAGCGGGCAGCAAGTTATGAGTTGGCAGATAATGTTCATCATTGCAGTGCAATCTCTACAAGATCGCTAGTACAGAAGAAAGCATATCCTGGTGCTTTCACTATTCCTTGCACGATCGGATCGTTGGATTTTGCTAAGGCGTTGTGCGATTTGGGAGCTAGCATCAATTTAATGCCGCTATCTATTTACAAAAAGTTGGGGTTGGGTGATCCTACACCAACCAATATGCGGCTCGTGATGGCAGATAGGTCGGTAAAACGGCTTGTTGGTATCTTATATGATGTGTTGGTGAAGGTTTGCACCTTCATCTTTCCTGCAAACTTTGTTATTTTGGATTGCGAGGTGGATTCTGAAGTTCCCATAATCTTGGGGCGTCCTTTCCTCGCAACTGGAAGTGTGCTGATTGATTTAAGAGAAAATGAGCTTTTATTTCGGCTGAATGACGAAGTGGTCCGTTTTGATGTATGTAAATCGATGAAGCAGCCTAGAGATATGGATGTGTTATCTGTAGCTGATGTTTACTATGAGGATGAGAAAGAATTATCTATGGAGAAGCAGCTTACTGTTGAGCCATTGTCTGTTGTGCTGTTGAATTTTGAGCATGAGGATGTTGAAGAATATGAAGAAACCATTTGTGCTCTAATAGGAATAATGTCCTATTCTCATGCTCCTAAGAAGCTGGACCTTGATCTTAAGAATCGACCGTCACCAACAGCGAAGACTTCCATTGAAGATCCACCAGTGCTAGAATCGAAAGAGCTCCCCAGTCACCTAAGGTATGCGTTCTCGAGAAGTGGAAATATACTTCCGGTGAGTGTTGCGGCTGATTTAGGTGAACATCACGTAGAGGCTCTCATCTTTGCTCTGAAGAGGTACAAGAGAGCTATGGGTTGGACTATTGATGATATAATTGGTATCCCTCCTGGGATATGTATGCACAAGATTCATCTTGAAGAAGATTGCATGCCTACAAGTAAGCATCAGCGTCGTCTGAATCCATTCAGAAAATGATCCACCATCTATCTCGACGAAGTCTAAGTAATCGAGGTAAATATGTCGTGCCGCGACATTAAATCAAATGCTACATGGGAGGCAACCCATCATTTTAGTCGTTTTGTTTTCCTAGGAGTTTGTTTTTGTTAAATAAAAATCCAAAAAGAAGAGTCGAGCCACGACCAAAACTAAGGCGTTTGGTGGGAGGCAACCCATCGTTCTAATCGTTTTTGTTTTTTTTGAGTAAGTGTAGGTGTAAGATGTGTAAAGGAGGAGATTGGTTTCAAATTTTGATTTGGAAGTATTGCATGTTGAAGGTGGTAAGTTGGGAATGAAGAAGCAAAAGGCTATGAGTTAGGCATTGCCTATGAAAATCTAGGCAAAGAAAAAGGCAAGGCCTATGCTATGGCCTAAGCTCTCTGAATCTAGAATGCCATAGCATAGGCGCCGCCTATGCCTAACAATGCCATAGCATAGGCGCCGCCTATGCAAAAGCCTTTTGTCTCTGAATCTAGAATGCCATGGCATAGGCGCCGCCTATGCCTAACAATGCCATAGCATAGGCGCCGCCTATGCTCAACTAGGCTTTGCAAAAGGTGCCGCCTATGCCAAGCATAGGCAAAGCTTTAGGTGCCACCTATGCTCACTTTTTGGTCTCCTAATCCGATTCCAAACGGGTTGAAACTCGACCCAAGCTTGTCCTATAAATAGAACCTTAGTCTTAGAACAAAAATGCATTGCAAATTCAACCTAAGCGTCGCCTACCTCTCCAAAATCTCTCAAAAATTTTCCTTTTGCTCTTTAAACTTTGCCAGAATATCTTCCGAGGCCACCAACCAAGTAAGTACTTCTTTGATCTTCTTTTATATTCCGTAAAGTACTACACTACTACGCCTATAATAAATTGTTAAATCTTGAAGTAGTGTTGATGATTTGAATGTAGTTGATTTGTTATGATACATCTAGTTGAGTGAAAGAATACGTGTGGGTGTTCTTGACTTGGTTCCGTCTTGTAGTTGATTTTGATACACTGTCATACTTTTGTCAAATCGAAATGGTGAAGTTAAATGCATACTCTTCAAAGTTGAATGCTTGGATGTTTGAATGACTCGTTCATCGAGATAAAGATCATGATTGAATACAAGCATGAGATGTTGTGATTATTTCTATGCCATAACTTGATACGATCTCTATGTAGTAGTCTTATGCAAAAGATGCATTAATCCACACATGAAAGTATAGTTAAGATTACATGAAATAGAGTTGGAAAGGATAGTAAGATGACATGAAAGTATGACTGTGCTGAACATATTGTTGGAATATATCACCTAAATGTATGTCGATGAAGTCTGAGTAATCGACATCATTCACTTAATTAGTTTGTGTCAACAAATTCAGTGTGGGGTGGTGCCACTATTGTCTGTTTGTCGATTAAATCTTCCGAGATGAGCTAGAATGAATTTATTTTAGTCTCAGGTAAAATGCCACCAAAAGGTCGACCAGGAAAAGAAAAAGCATCCACCTCACAGAAAGGTCAGAAAAGGGGAAGAAAAGAGCAAGCTGAATCTTCCTCTCTGCAAATACCTCGAATGATGATGTGAAGGACAACTCTGGTAATGACGACTCTGATGATGATTCCGACGCAGGGGGTTTGACCCTAGACATAGAAAAGGAGTTCGACTAATCAGGTTTTCCTTACTTATTTCCACTGAGGGCAGTGTGTCCCGTCTAAGTGTGGGGTGAGGGTATTTGTATGCTGTAGCGTACTTCTTTGCCTACATTTATTCTCGTTTGTAGTTAAATTTTTTTATTTTTAGATTTTTTTAGATTTTGCATGAAATTGTTCTGTTAGGCAGCATGGTATTATGACAAGAGTTTGTGCTAAAATCATTGATATTGAGACGTTTAGGCTCCAAGTGTGACTCACTGTGTGATATTTGTGTGGTTTAATTCATTCATCTGTAGGGTCAAGAGTCTATACTGCTCCCAATAAAGTTAACCATGTGCCTTGTGTGTGTGAGGTTATAGTATATTCTGTGTTGTGACTGATGCTAAAACTTGCCTGGTGTGTGTGTAAAGCGAAATAAAGAGTGTGAGTTTAGGAGATGATTTAGGCATTTCTTTGGCAGCCTGTGATTGTTTACCTTCCTTTTACCTACCCATGGACATTATCTTAGTTAACCCCCTTTGAGCCTTTAGCCATTTTCTTTGACAGCCTCATATGTAAGCCTAATCCATTTTTTTCAAGACCATAATTTGATCCAAATTCCTAAGTGCTTTAAATTGTAAAGTCATGTGACAAAATAAAAGGAAATTGGGTGAGAGTGATGCCTTAAAGTGAATTGGTACTTGATTTATTATGAAAAAGAATGGCAATAATAGAGGTGTGTTATAAAAAAATGAAAAAGAAAAATACAAAGTTGATTCTATTTAAAATTGAATAACAAAAGAGGTGAGAAGGGGTGGTAGATTAAAAGAAAGTAGAAAGGTCGTTTGAAAGAAAGTGTAAATGGCATAATGTGATGTATTAAAGCGCTTAGGGAACTTAGTCACTATTTCTGGCCAAAATAGTCCTACCCGTCCCTTAGCCTACATTACAACCTGTAAAGACCTATTTGATCCTAAGCTTAACATTCTGATATTAGTAGAGCATTACACTAAGGGCAAGCCTATGGTCATCAGTTGCAACATATGAATTCTTTGTGAGAGTGAGAGCAAGGATAATCTTATACCCATGTTTTGAAAAATGAAATACTTGTGAGTAATTATGGGTGATATATTGTGAGACACACATGGTTGATGAGTTGTGGGTAGTCTTGTATGATTCTTTGTGCCTTAACTTTTGAATACGAATTAACCATCATCACGAGTCTATGTTGGAGGTTGAATTGTTTCTAGAGGTGATTAGAAAACTACGCTTTGTTAATAAATGTTGTGCCTGTCTTGATGAATATTTTGTGTTGTTAGTGTGAAACCCTAAGTAGATGTTTATATGGACATGATATATTGTCCGAGGACGAACAAATCTTTAAGTGTGGGGTGTTGATGTTAGGCGTATTTACACGCCTAAAGCACCTTAATTTACCCATATTTTAGATAAGTCTTAAGGAAAAAATATATAATTCCTGCACTTTTAGTCCATTTTCCTGTAAGTGAGCTAACCAACGTGATTAGCAAGATTTCAGGTATTTATGATGAAGATTTCAGCATTTTATGGACTGTTGGACGCCAAAGGAAGCTTCACGTAAGAAGGAAGGCAGTTTCTGGAAGCTTGTGGACTGAAAGTGATGCATGGAGAACTTGTCCCGGGCAAAAACAACATTTCTAAAGACTTGGGGGATCAGCAGTAACTTAGTAGGATTAGTACAAGTATGTAGTAACCCAGTAGGACTAGGACAAGGATAAAAACCCTATTTCAGTAGGACTAGGACAAGGATGTTATAAAAACCCTATTTGCTGAATTTTTCAGCAAGCTTTTTATTATTCTCACTCATTCTCTTTCAATTTTCAATTCATTCTTACTCTCTTCTATTCTTAAATTCGTTGTTGACATTATTCTTCATCTATTCGACTTTTAATTTTCACGACAAGAGAAACGCTACTAGCAAGGAATTCACGCCACAAGTGACGCCAATACTTCCTTATCGTGATATTGTTATTGCTTTGGTATGATGATATCCTCGTGGTTTTCCTTCATAATTATGAGTAGCTAAACTTCTCTGTTAGGGTTATGGAATCCTTATGAGATACTATCTATTTCTATGAGTTTGTGAATTCTCGATACGTATGCTTCTTATATCATTACTCTCTTCATCTTAATTGAATTCTTGTGGTTGCAAACATATAGAATACGCCAGTATAGCATTAACTTGTTCGAAAGAAAAGTTACATGTCTGGAAAAGAGAGAATGACAAGGAAATAGGGCTACCAACCCCTGTTTAAAAGTTAGTGCCGTAACTGAATTAACCTCTTGGAGAATTCGTACCATCAGTATACGCTTTAAGCTCGAAAGAGTTAAAGTGATATAATCCTTGATGGTCGAAAGACACTAGGATTTACCATAGAATACCAATCTCTATAAGCGCATGCATGTCTGAATTCCTCATAACTCATAGCCAATAGATACGTAAAACTCATAAGGTGGACATAACCCTAACTTACAATTCTCATTGATTAAAACCTACTAAACATTCCGTTTTTCTTTGTTACTTTGATACTCTTAATTCACGCTACAATTAAATCCCCCCTTTTTCGTAGAGTTTTCGGTCAATAGTCTACTAATCATTGTATACTTAGTGACCAAGTATTCCCTGTGGGATTCGACACCCAACCCAGTTGGGTTCTATATTTGACAACGACCGCTTACACTCTTACGAGAGCTGTAGTTTGAGCGTTATCAGTTCATCTAGTATTCCATTTCTCTTTGCTCAAGAAGTGTATAGGTGACCCATCAGTCGTAGTCCCTATTCAGAGCATAGATGTTCAGAACAACCTCTCTTATGAAGAGATTCCAGTTGAAATCTTAGACTATCAGACTCGTAGATTAAGGAACAAAGAAGTCTCTTTGGTTAAAGTTCTTTGGCAAAATCAATCCGTCGAGGGAGATACTTGGGAAATAGAAGAAAATATGTGTACCAAGTATCCTCACCTCTTCCCCGCCAACTCAGATAAAGTTCAAGGTAACAGTTCTCCTTAAGCTTACTCAGTTTCATGATTAGTGTACATCACTAACTTAGTATTCAGTCTCATGCTCATGTTCCCATGATAAATTTGGTATCAAGTACCACCACATATTCAGTTATGTATTCATGTATCAGATTAGTTATATAGTTATGCATCAGACATGCATTCTCATTGTGAGAAAACTTAGTTCTTCAGAACTTTCAGTTATGCATTTATGAATCAGTTACGCATGCATCAGATATGCGTGTTCAATATGTTATGTTCAGCTTGTCAGTCACGTCCGTCATGAGATCATGTTCCAGTTATTCATGTTCAGTTCATGTTCAGTTTATTGTTTCCCCTCCCAGTCAGTCTCATTCGAGGAAGAATGTTCTCAAGGTGGAGATATTGTAATACTCGTGCTTTTTCTTAGCTTGAAAATCATCTCAAGGATGTTAAAACTTGCTTTGAAATAATAATTCATTCTTATACACATGGTACTTTCATAATTTTTACTTTCTATCACGAGGGGAAATTGAATAAGATTTCCATCGATATATAATTCGTCCAAATCCGACACCCGGGCGAAGAGTTAGAGCCTTTTTAGTGAGACAGTGTTTGACCTGAGCCTTCAGTATGTCGCAGAGATAGCTCAAATGGCAATTGTCAAATTCCTGTGTTGCTCCATGATACTGGTGCATCACACCAAACTTCCAGGTCATAGACAAGGTGGCAACGCGATAGCTCCACGTCGCGCCACCATGCAATTTTCCATTTGTCAATTTCCAGTGACACGGCGCGATAGCGCCACGTCGCGCCAAGGGCCCAATTTGGAAAATTTCACTAAAAATTTAAATTATGTGTCCAGGGTTAAAAGGGTCAATTCCCCCCTCCTATATAAGCTTCCAAACACGAAATTTTCCTTTATTTATCCAAAATATTAATGTTTTTCTCAAATACTCTCAAGAACTCAAGCCAGGGTTTTTATAGAAGGTCCAATTTCAAGAAGGTTTGACCATAAATCTTCACGAAATCATGATCTAAGGTATGCATAGTGTTTATTCATGGGCTTTTTTCATCCATGAAGTCCAAGAATCCCTTTTCAACTACAAGTTATGGATTTTTTTCATGTTTTCATGCTTCGTATGTTCTCTTTCATGTTGATAAAGGAGGAATTGATATCTATTCCATGATTTGATGATAAATTCCATGTAGGTTGATTAGTATAAATAAAGATTTATGAAATCTCATGACTAAACCCTTGTATGATGAAATTGGAAGTGAACCATGATGTTTAATTGATATACCATGATGTTTACATGTACTATGCCTGCCATATGTTTGATAAAATGCCTACATGAAGGAAATTTGCCCAACTAGCATGATATCATGAAAATCCCCATAAATGAACAAGATTATGCCTATTAGACGTTTGATGAAATACTTCAATAAATGTATTGTGGTAGTGTTAGCAGTGCCCGCACCTATCTTCTTTACCAGACTTGAGGTAAGCACCATCAGGGTGTGTGTAAAGCAAGTAGTTTCATTTTTTTTTGTTGTGGCAAGCCAGGCCATAGAGTTAGAGAATGTCTGTAGCCAGGTCCTCAGGGTCACCAGAATCGTTCTTCAGCTCAGTCCAGTCGCCCAAATCAGTAGGGTGCCACTTCCAGTGCTACTAGCAGGCAACATCCAAATCATCTCTATGCTCTTTAGACTGGACACGATCAGGAAATTTCTTCTAATATAGTTACTGGTACGTTATAGATCTTTCATGTGTATGTTTATGATTTGCTAGATCCAAGAGATTCCTTGTCTTTTGTTACTCCTTATATAGCAGTTGATTTTGGGATCAGTCCCGAAATTCTAGCAGAGCCCTTCTTAGACTCTACCCCAGTGGGTAAAACCATCATAGCCCAACGGGTATACAGGAACTGCCTGATTATGATATTTCAGAAAGTCACTTCAGCAGACTTAGTTGAAATAGAGATGACTGATTTTGATGTCATTCTCGGCATGGATTGGCTTTATTCCTGCTATGCCACAGTCGACTGTAGAAATAGAATGGTTCATTTTTAATTCTCAAATGAACTCATCCTAGAGTGGAAGGGTAGTGTATCCGCTTTCAGTGGTCATCTTATTTCCTACCTTCGGGCAAGGAAATTGATATCTAAGGGATGTGTTTATTATCTAGTTCATGTTAGAGATTCCAGTTCTGAGACTCCTAGTCTTGAATCAGTTCCAGTTGTAAGTGAATATTCAGATGACTTTCCCAAAGATCTTCTAGGAATTCCTCTCGAAAGGGAAATAAACTTCGATATTGATCTTCTCTTAGATACTCAGCCTATCTCTATTCTACCATACATAATGGCACCAGCAAAACTAAAGGAACTGAAAGAATAGTTGAAGGATGTCTTAGATAAGGGATTCATCAGACCCAGCATTTCCCCATGGGGCGCACCAGTCTTATTCATTCGTAAGAAAGACGGTTCTCTCAGAATGTGTATAGATTACCATCAACTCAACAAAGTCACGGTCAAGAAAAAGTATCCTCTTCCTAAAATCGATGACTTGTTTGACCAACTTCAGGGTGCCAGTTATTTCTCTAAGATAGACCTCAAATCCATCTATCATCAGGTTAGAGTTAGAGAATGTGACGTCCCAATGATAGTTTTCCGTATGTAGTATGGTCACTTCATATTTCTAGTCATGTCATTTGATCTTACCAAAGCCCCAGCCGCTTTCATGGATTTGATAAACTGTGTGTTTAAAAAGTACTTGGACATGTTTGTCATAGTCTTCATAGATGATATTCTGGTCTATTCCCACACTGAGCACGTTCATTCAGACCATCTCAGAATAGTACTCCAGACTCTAAAAAATCATCAGCTATTCACCAAATTCAATAAGTGCGAGTTTTATCTAAGATCAGTAGCATTCCTTGGCCATATTATTTTCGGTGATGGCATTAGAGTAGATCCATAAAAGATCGAAGCAGTAAGAAATTGGCCTCGCCCTATTTCTCTATCTAATATCACAAGTTTCTTGGGTTTGGCTGGCTATTATAGACGGTTTGTTGAAGGATTTTCATCCATTCCATCCCCTATGTCTAGATTGACTCAGAAGAAAGTCAAGTTCCAGTGGTCAGATTCTTGCGAGAAGAGTTTTCAGGAATTAAAGACTCGAATCATCTCAGCTCCAATTCTAGCATTACCAGACAGTTCAGATGGTTTCGTAGTATATTGTGATGCATCTAGAGTGGGTTTAGGGTGTGTCCTTATGCAGCATGGTAAGGTCATAGCCTACGCATCCAGATAGCTTAAAACCTATAAAAAGAATTATCCTACTCATGATCTTGAATTAGCAGCCATAGTATTTTCCTTGAAGATTTGGAGACATTATTTATACGGTGTTGATATAGATGTCTTCACAGTTCATAAAAGCCTTCAGTATGTCTTTTCTCAGAAAGATCTTAATCTTCATCAAAAAAAGTGGTTAGAGCTCTTAAAAGATTATGACATGAGTGTCCTCTATCATTCGGGCAAGGCCAACGTAGTGGACGGCGCTCTCAGTAGACTATCCATGGGTAGTATTTCTCATGTTGATGATAGTAAGAAGAAGTTAGTCTAGGAAGTCCACCAGATTACCACACTAGGCGTTCACTTAGTCGACTCTTCAGAGTGCAGTGTATATGTTCAGAGTAGTTCAAAATCATCACTAGTTTTCGAGGTAAAAGAAAAGCAAGATAAGAATCCTAGACTTGTAAAGCTAAAAGAGTCAGTTCAAAATATGAAAATAGAGGTTTTCTCCCAAGGGGGAGATGGTGCTCTTTGTTGTTAGGGTCTTCTCTGTGTTCCAGACATAGATGACATAAGGCAGCGAATTCTTGCAGAAGCACATGGTGTGAGTTACTCTATTCATCCAGGAGCCAGTAAGATGTACCGTAATTTACAGGAAATCTATTGGTGGAGAGGGATGAAAAGAGATGTTGTAAAGTTTGTGGCTAAGTGCTCTACATGTCAGCAAGTTAAGATAGAGCATTAGAAGCCTGGTGGTTTTATGTAGGAGTTCAGTATTCCTACTTAGAAGTGGGAATTTCTGAACATGGACTTCATGACGGGTTTGCCTTAAACTCGTCGTCACCATGATTCAGTCTGGATCATTGTAGACAGAATGATCAAATCAGCTCTTTTACTTCCAGTTCATACATCTTATTCAGTCGACTTAGTATTCGACACCTTAGAGAAAGTTCAGTTAATTAGAGAAAGACTCCGGGTTGCTCAGAGCCGACAAAAGTCTTATGCAGATGTTCGTAGAAAAGATCTTGAGTTTGAAATTGGTGATCATGTTTGTTGACACCTAATTTTTGCCCACCATGGCTAAGGTTAATTCCGAGCTTCTTGAGTTTTATATTAAATCACAACATATATTTTATCTGAAAAAAAAATCTTTTCAAAGTATTTATTTGGGTAAACTTATCATTTTAAGTAGCGATTATGTATTATCATATTCAATTATACGAAAATATATAATTTTGTTACTTAAATATCCATTTTACAAGGTATTGAATTTTTTATCAAGGATTATTTTGAAAATAAATTCAAATGGTTGAAAAATCTCGATTTAAAGATAATTTATTCTTAAAATTAATTTATTTGGAAAATATGTGTTTGATTTTATCAAATCAAGAAGTTTGGGATTAAGTGAGGTATTAATTTGTATCGAGTTTCGATTTAATTTGGTCAATCTATTAAATTGACTATAATTGAAATAAAATTGGCTTCAATTGCAATGCAATTAGCTAATTGACTTCAATTTGGTTGAAATTTATATGGATTTGACTAATTCTTAATTTGATTTGGGTTATCAATTAAATAACCCCAATTTCAGTTTATTCTTATTTTAAATTACCATCCCACTCTTCAAATTAACAGGCCCAATCGACCAGACCCCCAACATTGACCCAACTCAATTAATAAACCACCAGGCCCAACACAATAACCAGCAACCCGGCCCAACCTCCAATCCACCCTTATCTCCTCTTTCAGCCTTACCCAATCTTATCCAACAACAAAACAACTACGCCATTAACAACCTGTCCAACTTCAAATACCTGATCGATCAGCAATCAACACCAGTGAAAACCCCCAACCAAATCGACCCAAACCAGCTCCGACAACGGCTAAACCCGAATCAGCGACCTAATTCCAAATCAACCAATTTTCAATTTCTCCATGCGTACCACGTGATTTCATACGAAAAAATGCCGAGAAACCTTCTAGAATGAGCTTAGGTGTCTCCCCCAACGGTTCAAATCCACGAATCTCGGGATAGTGGTATGATTTTCGTACTTGTTTAGAAAAATTTGATTGGTTTGTGAAAAGAATCCTCGCCTCTTCATTCCTATTGGCTGCTTATTCTGAATTTGGGGGAAAGAATCCAAAAAGAGGTATGAATTATTGATGAAACCGAAATTGTGAGGGGATTTTCGAAATTCAAATTTTGAATTCTCCTATTTAAAAAAATCCCGAAAATACCCCCAATTCATCTTCTATTTAAGAGACGATTGGGTCACTATTTTGGGAGAGATTCTGGGGGTTAGGGTTCTTTTGTAGAAATTAGGGGGGTTTTCTCTCTTCTTTCTAAGCTAGTTTCGAAATTAGGGGGAAATTTTAGCTAAAACCTGAGGGGTTGTGAAAAGTTTGGGGAATTCTCAAAAGAAAGAAAACATTTATTTTATTTTCACTAAGGTTTCGAAGGGGTAAATAATCAATTTTTCTTTTTAAGGAAAAATCAGTGAAGTTTCTTATTCTCTAGTTTGCCTTATTAGGAAGTTGGTTGATCAATTGGAAAGTTCCCGAATCGACAACATCGACTCCCGGTAGTGACAATTTCGCTGATAGCTCATTGTCCCGTTTACTGCCCCAAAAGAGGTAAACCTACCCTATCCCCTTTTAACTTATCATTTTCTTCTTCATCCCTCTTTCTTCGTAGAAGTAGCTATCTGTTTGTCGATGAATGAGGCTGGGTTGTCTGCTGTAAAAAGGCCTCAAAAGGTCATAGGTTCTAGTGAAAGTTGTGTTGATTGCATAATACATGGCTTTCGTCGTCTTTAGTTTGAATTCATAATTTTCCATCTATTCGAGGCATTGTTGATCGTGCTAATGCTCTCATTTTGTGTACTGCTAGTGGCAATAGTCGGATTTCAAATTAAAGTTTGTAGCTTTGATTATATTCCATAGTTCTAGCCATGTGTTGATCTATTCGTAGTTGATATGTAAAGGTATTTCAACTGTCATTATTACTGGATAGTATCATAGTTGTAGAGCTGGCATATTGCTGGTAAAGTTAGCTCTAAAGAGTCTTTGTTTTTTCATAAGCCAAGAAGACGATGAGTAAGATCCAGAATACGCTAGGAAGTCCAAGGATCCCTCGATAGCCATGTTGTTCGAATGAGAAGGAGGACTGTAATGATGTGTTGACTTGTTTTGTCATTATTGTGAGACAGTCACAAATTATTATTTTCTATTTAACTGGTAACACCACCCGAAGGACTTTCTCGAGAGCTCCTCTGGCTTTCCAATGCCAAAAGGAACAATGAGATATGTCCAAAGTCATACCAGAAATCACGTAATTCTCTGATGACCGTTTTGGTTGTAAAAAATTCTTGTATTTTAGAATTCGTTGAAAAGATGATGGAAATGAGAACAATACCCCTTCCCCTCCCCTGTATTAGTTTGATAGTGCGCCTACTTTGGTATCAAAATTTGAAATTTATTTTCCGTTCTTCCTTTAGACTTTTATCTGGTTTTGTTTTTTCCTTTTGTTAGAATGATAAATGCAATGTTGACCTGTTGATTTTCTAAACACTTGAGTATGCCTGTTCGAAAAGGATGTTTCAATTTTTTTGTTACATTATGTATGCAATTCGTGTTTAGACTAAATATTCCAGATGATTTTCTTGGTCAAGAAAGAAGGGATGAAGTCATAGCCCCTTTTACTCTCAAAAGCAAGGTTGAGATATGTAGTAGAGTGTTACAATTATCTACTTCCATTTTGCGAGAGTCTACTGCCAGTGTTTCCTTTTGGTGCATCCAGGATCCCCAAATGCTTTCCCGCCTTTGCTTGCTTTGTTCGGTTATCACGTAATAGCCGCCCTAATCAACCTATGATTTTATATACCGCAAGGAGTTGATTAAAGTGTGATTTACATTCCGATAGGATGTTTTCCTCTAGCCCTATTGATACTCCCTTAAATTTTAGTTTAGAAATTAATTCAACTTCTCTTTCCGTTACTGCTTGGAAATCCACTAGTCGTCCATGCCACTGTTTTGCCTTTATGAGCATATCTCGGTATTCACTAATTGACTTTTAATTATTAAAAAAAAAATCCATGTCAGAATATGTCTTCAATTGGTTAGGTATTGGGTTCCCCGTATTCTTTTCCTTCATTATATTGATCCCATGTTAGTTACTTGAATTCTTCTACCTTGATTGCGCCTATTATGTGAGATGATATTTGTGTCCTATCATTCCCAATTATTTTTTGATTATTTGGTAGGATCCCTGTTTCTTTACTTATGTAGTGAATACGTACAAATTTTCTTCATGTTTTCTTTCCTCTTTAGTTGATCATGTATTAATATGTTCTTTATTTTCTTGCTTTGCATGAATCTACCTTGGAGTCCTAAATGGACTCTCTCCCTTTGCATTCCTCAATGGTTCCAAGAGGCCCACCTCGTTGAACTATGCCCAAGAGAAGGTCAAAAATCCCATCATTTGGCGTATGGGTACGAGAAGACGGGAGGAAAGGAAATGGATTAAAGTCCTACGTTTGAAGCGGCTAAGAGACAAAAGTCTCATTTGTTATTTTTTTTAGTTTATTTATCACTGTCTTTATTTATTTTATTTATTTTATTTATTTTATTTATTTTATTTATTTTATTTATTTTATTTATTTTATTTATTCGTTTGGGCCTCGAAGCCAAAGTTGTATTTAATACAGGTGAAGTGAAAACTCGAGTCGAAAAGGGCTCAAGAACATAGAATTAGGACAGGTGAAAAAATGGTCCGAAATACCAACATCTAAACTAGGACAGGTTGACGGTTTGGGCTTAAAAGCCTAAATCACTACTTCTCCCCTTTTCCCTTTTTTTTTTCTTACTTGTTTTTACGTGCTTCTTGCGAACCTAGTTAAATCCCTAACTAAGTAGCTAAAATTTTATTTTTAAAAAAAAAACTTTTCCCTAACCAATCTTTTCTCCAATAAATTGATTTTCCAAAGTTAGTCAAAAGACGATTTTCAAACAGTCCGGATAACCGCAAGTTAGCGAACGTTTTAGGTGCCTAACACCTTTCTAAAATGTTAATAGGAACCACTTACTTAGAATCTCTTAACTTAAATGATTTTTCTATTTTGGATCGTTTAAAGTATTTATAAAGGTTTCTTAATTCCTTTTCAAAAATTAAGTGGCGACTCTCTTAATAAGTCAAAATTTCTCCACAAAATAGAAATGATGACTCTGCTGGGGATCTTTAACAAAGTTCTAACCAAATGTTTGATTTCGTCTTTTGATTAACTGTTTATATGTTTATATGTTTTGATTTTGTAAAGTTCAACTATCACATCTCATGGAATATTCCTGCATTATTTAAACTATTTTGGGGTTTCATGGATGTCCCGACCCCTAATGTTCAATTCCAATAATGTGTTGGAAATACGAACGGCTTATTAGCACGTGAGTCATCTGATGGCTATTCGTATTTTCAAACTCAAGTTTTCTACTTGAGAACCAGTGCTTAGGACTAGTCACCTAGGAAAGAATGAAACCAAAACCCTATTTTAGGCATGAGCCTAGGACGACCCAATACCCGGGGGGGTATTGGGCCCATTAGAAAACTTGCCCTGCATCTATTGATCTTGAGTCAATTACAGAAGAATCATATTTATGTGTTGGAGAAATATATGTTTGTTTAATCCAATCCATTATCCTTTGGGGGTTGGGAGAAGACTTGTTTTAAGGATGCCTCAATCGTACACCGATTGACGAAGGAATTGAAACAAGCCAAGTAAGAAATTGATTGATTTGGAAAGTTGCATGGAATCTATGACAGAGTTATACGACAATCGCTTGATCATTAACGGATGTTGCCAAAAATGAGGAGTGGACAAAGCTAAGAGCGTGAAGGCCGATAGAAGAAGCATTCAGTAATTAGTATCCCCTGTATGGGACATTATTCCCTTTCCCTAAAGATTGTATCCTTTTTGTGCAACATTTGTAGACATTTATGCCATTTATGTATACCTATGAAGGGTTTTGGGGATAATGGATTGGCTTTAAGAAGGCGTATATTTTCTTCAAAATTTGTTAGGCCTAAACCCTTGGCTCGAATGGGTCACCTAATTAGGATGCACGTTTATTACAATATGCTTGTGTAATATAACTGCTTATGTGCTTATACGTGTTATATTGATTCGAATCAAAGGCGAACTGATCCAATCCCATTTTCCATAGAACATCTCTAGGCAGAAATATACCCCACTATACAAAAGTCCGATCAAAAGTACTCCAAGTCTCCCAAGTTTCTCAGACAAGTCCGTAGTCATTCTTAAAACTTCCAAAATGATCGCTACCATTTTTAGGAAAGTTGACTTTAGAATCAGAAAATGCCATTTTGGTTTCGAACTATGTAAGGCCTGATTTCTCCCCCGTGAGATACGTAGGTAGCCTTTCGGCCTGGCCCATATCTCCAAAAGCTCTGTTGTCCTCCATTTTCTTAGAGAAAGAAGAAGAGTTGAACCTTTCCGACAAATTTCACTTATCCATATCATTGAGCAAAATCCTGTTCATTGAAATCCTCGTGTCATTATTACTTGATGGATCAATTCCCATGAGATGAGAAACAACTCTATGTGTTTACTTTCTACCTTATCATCTTGCTTTACTTATTACTAACAGAATCTAACACGTCAGCGTTTGGAATGTTTTTACTTTGCAGGTAATAGAAACTACTCGGTTTTGGCACAAAATGACCCCACTTCACCATATCAAACTGAATAAGAGATCTCCTTCTTGACTATAGCTTTGTTACAAGAAAAGAAAAATGGCTAGTAGTAAAACTGGACTCTACCAATCATTTTTCAACCCTCTGAGCGATAGTCTCGAGGATGGAATACGGAAAATATAAAGGAAGAATTTTCCAAGACAACCGAGATCATAGAAGTTTAATTGGAGAAAACATTGTTGAATTGGACCTCCACTCCACTCATGACTCATTGCCCGTCGTATAACAGTAACTTAAAACCTGTCATTGTCATGTCATGTCAAGAAGGAAAATAATGGCAGCCCTAGAATAGTCAACAAAAGATTCAAAGAGTTCGAGAATCAAAGAAACCTAATCTAGAGGAAACCGAGGTGGTTAACTAAGAAGGAGATGACTCCATTGGACATTTGATCCTTTGTTCTATTAGGACAAACGCAATGCAAACGTCATGTCATCCATAGAAGTACTTATTTATATCCTAGTAAGATGGATAAGAATATTTTTAGGGCCATTATGAGTTTATATACGAACTACGTTTGACCTGAATTCCCAAGAAAGGGATATGTAGGCGGCCTATGTTGGCTTCGGTCAACCCCTTAGGAAAATTTATCCTTTCCTTTTATCTACGAACTACGTTTGACCTGAATTCCCAAGAAAGGGATACGTAGGCGGCCTATGTCATCTTCGGTCAACCCATTAGATTTTTTCTATATATATCCCTAGCGTAGTCCTGAATTACGTTTGATCTGATTCCTGCTTCAACAGGATACGTAGGCGCCCCAACGACTTGGTCATATAGCCCCAGGAAATGGAAACTGGGGCAGAATTTTTGAGAAGGAATCTCGAAAATTCACAAGAGAAGATCAACACAGAGAATGAAGACCAACAAAGACTTCAGATCCACTCGAGATGATATCATCTCAGACTACTTTAAACTGGGGCAGAAATTTTGAGGAGGTCCTCAAAATTTCCACTAATATATTGAAATATATTTCAAATTCCCCAGCGCTAGAGGTAGAAGTTGAGATTGGAGAATCATCACCTGTGATAAAGTCTAGGAAGATTGAATCTCTGTCTTTGATAAAAGTTCTGGTAGAGAGCCTTGACAATGTTGAATCCCTAGAAATCCTCCGTCAAACGTCGGACATTGTCAGAATCAAGAGAAAGATGGTCGTTGGACTAGCACATGACATGACTGGCAGAGATTTTCTAAAGTTTTATAGAAGCTTTTGAAACTATTTTCTAAAATTTAAGACTACTTTTAAAAATCTTCATAAATCTTTTAATTAGTATTTGCCTAGACATCAATTGGGACGGAGAGTCAGGGGTGGAGGTACCAACATGACAAAGCACCTGAAAGATGGCAAGGAGCAAATCGAGGATCGAAGGAGGTCAACACGGAGTAATTTCATTCAAACTAATCATTTTTCTGTGGATGCAGGGATCAATACACAAAAATAAGAGTCTCTTTCAAAAAATCCTCAGCAAATTGGGAGCCACACCAAAGTAGCAATGCTCAAGAATGGTATTTTAGGGTAGCCCTAAAAATGGGTTTAATACCCATATATTGAGGATCTTTTGATTTGTCCACCTCATTTCTTGAGATCATGAAACACAAACAAAAGAGTCTTATCTTCTTTACAAATATTATATTTAGAAGTTTCCTAAAAATAGTCGCTAGAAAAAGCGACTTTGTGTCTACTAATCATCTACCTTGAGTACAGGTACATGTAGAAAGCAAGACGCTGACAAATAAAGTCAGGTAAAATTATCTTAAAATTTGCCAAAAGGGCCATTGCATATCATTGCCGCAAAGGCCATCACATATCATTGTCGTAAGAGCCATTGCATATCATTGCCGAAAGGGACATCTCATACCATCACCCAAGAAGGCTATTCATATATCTGTTGACACGCTAGACACAATGTTGGCATCGAGGATATCATCAGCATTCAATATATCTGTTGACGCGCTAGACACAATGCTGGCGTCGAGGATATTATCAGCATTTAATATATCTATTGATGCACCAGACACAACGCTAGCATTGAGGATATCATCGTCATTCAATATCTATTGACGCGCTAGACACAATGCTAGAATCGAAGATATCATCATCATTCAATATCTATTGACACGCTAGACACAACGCTGGCGTCGAGGATATTATTAACGTTCAATATATCTGTTGATGTACTAGACACAACGCTGGCGTCAAGTATATCATCATCTTTTCATGAATCATCATCTGAACACATCGGGAGCACACGATTTGAAGGGACGACTTTAAGTCGTTATCTAAGGATGAATGATATATAAGGTTTCCTGGAAATTGACAATTTGAGGGTCATCTATAAGTCATATTATTTGAAATAGGATAGTGTGCAAGATCACCTATGAGTTGATAGCCTGTAGGTCATCCGTAAGCCACAACAACATCCTAACCGGATAGTGTGCAAGATCGCCCAAAATCGATAGTTCAAAGGTTATCCATAAGTCGCAACTAAATCCTTACCGGAGAATATACAAGATTATCAAATTGATACGTCCAAGGGTTCTCTATAAGCCACGTCATATCCAAGATCGATTATCTGCAGGATTTCCCAAAGACTAACAATTTGAGGGATTATCTATAAGTCAGATTGTATCCAAGGTCGGATGATGTGCAGGAACACCTGAAAGCTAGCGATTGGAGGGATAGCTGTATGACATCTCTTATCCAAAGTCGGATAATGTGCAGGATTACCTAACATCTAGAAATTCAAAGGATATCTATAAGTCGCCTCGTACCCAACATCAAATAATGCGCAAGATTATCCAAAGATTGACAATTTAAAGGGAAATTTATAAACCAATCATCAACTATAATTAGAAAGGTTATCATTCCACATATAACATGTGATACAGGTAACCAAAAGGGTTGCCACACCAGCACAGTTACACGGTTGTAGGGACCGTTCTGCATAAAGTATCGTCGGTGTCCAAAAGGGCCACCCCATTTTAAAGACATATTCAATCAACAAATGTCAAAATTATACAACAACCAAGAGGGTTGTTATGTTTGTTGTTGCCATTTATTTCATTCCAAATAGGTACATGAAGAGATGACTCTGCCTTTTAGGCTGCAACTCATGTAGAGATATGGTAAAAGACTACCTACCTCTTTCGTGAATTATATTATCACTAACAATTTTGTTTAAGATATTGTCGAGAGAATCCGAGAGGATGGAAATCTCAAATCAAACCCACAGGTGCGGACGACTCCAAAAAGGACGCAGCACAATGTGGAACTCTGTCTTAGCAACAAAACAGGACATAGTCTAGAGAGGAACGTCAAACTCTCTGGACGCGATCTAAATGATGATCACCACCACCACCTAACCATGTCTCTATTAGAAGGGCTGTGGGTATTTTGGATATTTTGGTCTCAGCTTTACTTCTAGGATATTTTCTTAACTCATACGGAGGGGAGCTTTCTCTTTCTTTCAAATTCGGGTGACAACATACTTAGAGTTTTGGAAACTATGTCCGGGTAAGTTCTTATTTATGGGTGTGAAGGATCACACCTCATAATTAAGAGGTTACAAGCCTCTTTTCCGCAACTCAATCAACTTGTCACTCATTTCGAGCCAAAGATGGTCTGAAATAAAAGACTATCTTTTCTGCCGATTGAGTCAAACTACAAGCAGTCTGATTCCCTAAGTCTCGGGGATATGTAGGCTGGCATCTATGTAGAAAACTCGACTACATTCCAACCTCCCCCCAAATCCCTTCATTCCCCAGTTTTTCGGTTTTATCAAAAACTCCAAAACTGAGATGGCCGGTGAATTTTTTCTTTAAAATCGTGCTTAAAATCAAGCTTTATGAACTACAAGTGGCCTGAATTCTCATGTAACCTGAGATATGTAGGAAACCTGATACCAAGGTTTGGCCATAACTCCATGAAACTCGTGTAAAAAACCAACGTCTTTCAAATTCAAATTTGTGGTCGGACAAAAATTAGAAACATCAACATCCCTTTGCCCAGGGTTACTTGCATCCACCCTACCCAAAGGGAGGGGGCAGTTGTTGACACCTAATTTTTGCCCTCCACGACTAAGTTTAATTCCGAGCTTCTTGAGTTTTAAAATAAATCACAACATATATTTTATCTGAATAAGAATCTTTTAAAAGTATTTATTTGGGTAAACTTATCATTTTAAGTAGCGATTATGTATTATAGTATTCAATTATACGAAAATATGTAATTTTGTTACTTAAATATCCATTTTACAGGGTATTGAATTTTTTATCAAGGATTATTTTGAAAATAAATTCAAATGGTTGAAAAATCTAGATTAAAATATAATTTATTCTTAAAATTAATTTATTTGAAAAATATGTGTTTGATTTTATCAAATCAAGAAGTTTGGGATTAAGTGAGGTATTAATTTGTGTCGAGTTTTGGTTTAATTTGGTCAATCTATTAAATTGACTATAATTGAAATAAAATTGGATTCAATTGCAATGCAATTGGTCAATTGACTTCAATTTGGTTGAAATTTAAATGGATTTGACTAATTCTTAATTTGATTGGGGTTATCAATTAAATAACCCCTATTTCAGTTTATTCTTATTTTAAATTACCAGCCCACTCTTCAAATTAATAGGCCCAATCGACTAGACCCCCAACATTGACCCAACTCAATTAATAAACCACCAGGCCCAACACAATAACCAGCAACCCGACCTAACCTCCAATCCACCCTTATCTCCTCTTTCAGCCTTACCTGATCTCATCTAACAACAAAAAAACTATGCCATTAACAATCTCACCAACTCCAAATACCCGATCGATCAACAATCAACACCAACGAAACCCCCCAACCAAATCAACCCAAACTAGCTCCGACAACGGCGAAATCCGAATCAGTGACCTAATTCCAAATCAACCCATTTTCAATTTCTCCATGTGTACCACGCGATTCTGTACGAAAAGATGCCTAGAAACCTTCTAGAATGATCTTAGGTGTCTCCCCCAACGGTTCAAATCCGCGAACCTCGAGATAGTGGTATGATTTTCATACATGTTTGGTGAAATTTGATTGGTTCTTGAAAAGAATCCTCGCCTCCTCATTCCTATTATCTGCTTATTCCAAATTTGGGAGGAAGAATCCAAAAAGAGATACGAGTAATTGATGAAACCAAAATTGTGAGGGGGGTTTCAAATTTTGAATTTTGAATTCTCCTATTTCAAAAAATCCAAAAAATATCCCCAATTCGTCTTCTATGTAAGAGACAATTGGGTCACTATTTTGGGAGAGATTCTGAGGGTTAGGGTTCTTTCGTAGAAATCAGGAGGGGTCTCTCTTCTTTCTGAGTTAGTTTCAAAATTAGGGGGAAATTTTAGCTATAACCTGAGGGGTTGTGAAAAGTTTGGGGAATTCTCAAGAGAAAGAAAACATTTATTTTATTTTCACTAAGGTTTCGAAGGGGTAAAAAATCACTTTTTCTTTTTGAGGAAAAATCAGTGAAGTTTCTTGTTCTCTAGTTCACCTTATCGGGAAGTTGGTCGATCAATTAGAAAGTTCCCGAATCGACAACATCGACTCCCGGTAGAGACAATTTTATTGATAGCTCGTCATCCCGTTTGCTACCTCGAAAGAGGTAAACCTACCCTCACCCCTTTTAACTTATCATTTTTTTCTTCATCCCTCTTTCCTCGTAGATGTAGTTATCTATTTGTCGATGAATTAGGCTGGGCTGTCTGCTGTAAAAAAGCCTCAAATGGCCATAGGTTCTGGTGAAAGCTATGCTGATTGCATAATATATGGCTTTCATCGTCTTTAGTTTGAATTCATGATTTTCCATCTATTCAAGGAATTGTTGATCGTGCTAATGCTCTTATTTTATGTACTGCTAGTGGCAATAGCCGAATTTCGAATTAAAGTTTGTAGCTTTGATTATATTCCATAGTTCTAGCCATGTATTGATCTATTCGTAGTTGATATGTAAAGGTATTTCAACTGTCATTATTACTGGATAGTATCATAGTTGTAGAGCTGGCATATTGCTGGTAAAGTTACAACTCAAGAGTCTTTGTTTTTTCATAAGCCAAGAAGATGATGAGTAGGGTCCAGAATATGCTAGGAAGTCCAAGGATCCCTCGATATCCTTGTCGTTCGATTGATAAAGAGGACCGTAATGATGTGTTGACTTCTTTTGTCATTACTGAGAGACAGTTACAAATTGTTGTTTTCTATTTAACTGGTAACACCACCCGAAGGACTACCTCGAGAGATCCTCTGGCATTCTAATGCCAAAAGGAACAATGAGATATGTCCAAAGTCATACCAGAAATCATATAATTCTCTGATGATCGTTTTGGTTATTAAAAAATCTTGTATTTCAGAATTCATTAAAAAGATGATGGAAATAAGAACAATACCCCTGCCCCTCCCCTATTTTAATTTGACAGTGCGCCTACTTTGGTATCAAAATTTGAAATTTATTTTCTGTTCTTCCTTTAGACTTTTATCCGGTTTGGTTTTTTTCTTTTTTTAGAATGATAAATGCGATGTTGCCCTGTTGATTTTCTAAACACTTGAGTATGCCTGTTTGAAAAGGATGTTTCAATTGTGTTGTTACATTATGTTTGTAATTTGTGTTTAGACTAAAGATTCCCGATGATTTTTCTTGGTCAAGAAAGAAGGGATGAAGTCATAGCCCCTTTTACTCTCGAAAGCGAGGTCGAGATGTGTAGTAGAGTATTACAGTTATTTACTTCCATTTTTTGAGAGTCTACTGCCAGTGTTTCCTTTTGGTGTATCCAAGATCCCCAAATGTTTTCCCTCCCTTGCTTGCTTTATTCGGTTATCACGTAATAGCCTCCCTAATCAACCTATGATTTTATATACTGCAAGGAGTTCATTATAGTGCGATTTACATTCCGATAAGATGTTTTCCTCTAGCCCTGTTGATACCCCCTTAAATTTTAGTTTAGAAATTAATTCAACTTCTCTTTCCGTTACTGCTTGGAAATCCGCTAGTCGTCTATGCCACTGTTTTGCCTTTATGAGAATATCTTGGTATTCACTAATTGTATTTTAATTACTAAAAAAAAAAATCTATTTCATAATATGTCTTCAATCTGTTAGGTATTGGGTTCCCCGTATCCTTTTCCTTCATTATTTGGAAAAGGCAAAGATCAGTCCCCGATATGTCGGTCCCTTCAAGATTCTCAGTCGATTCGACAAGGTAGCTTATGAGCTCGAATTGCCTTCAGATCTAGCCTTAGTTCATGATGTTAGGCGTATTTACACGCCTAAAGCACCTTAATTTACCCATATTTTAGATAAGTCTTAAGGACAAAATATATAATTCCTGCACTTTTAGTCCATTTTCCTGTAAGTGAGCTAACCAACATGATTAGCAAGATTTCAGGTATTTATGATGAAGATTTCAGCATTTTATGGACTGTTGGACGCCAAAGGAAACTTCGCGTAAGAAGGAAGGCAGCTTCTGGAAGCTTGTGGACTGAAAGTGATGCATAGAGAACTTGTCCCGGGCAAAAACAGTATTTCTAAAGACTTGGGGGATCAGCAGTAACTTAGTAGGATTAGGACAAGTATGCAGTAACCAAGTAGGACTAGGACAAGGACAAAAACCCTATTTCAGTAGGACTAGGACAAGGATGTTATAAAAACCCTATTTGCTGAATTTTTCAGCAAGCTTTTTATTATTCTCACTCATTCTCTTGCAATTTTCAATTCATTCTTACTCTCTTCTATTCTTAAATTCGTTGTTGACATTATTCTTCATCTATTTGACTTTTAATTTTCACGACAAGAGAAACGCTACTAGCAAGGAATTCACGCCACAAGTGACGGCAATACTTCCTTATCGTGATATTGTTATTGCTTTGGTATGATGATATCCTCGTGGTTTTCCTTCACAATTATGAGTAGCTAAACTTCTCTGTTAGGGTTATGGAAGCCTTATGAGATACTATCTATTGCTATGAGTTTGTGAATTCTTGACACGTATGCTGCTTATATCATTACTCTCTTCATCTTAATTGAATTCTTGTGGTTGCAAACATATAGAATACGCCAGTATAGCATTAACCTGTTCGAAAGAAAAGTTACATGTCTGGAAAAGAGAGAATGACAAGGAAATAGGGCTACCAACCCCTGTTTAAAAGTTAGTGCCGTAACTGCATTAACCTCTTGGATAATTCGTACCATTAGTATACGCTTTAAGCTCGAAAGAGTTAAAGTGATATAATCCTTGATGGTTGAAAGACACTAGGATTTACCATAGAATACGAATCTCTATAAGCGCATGCATGTCTGAATTCCTCATAACTCATAGCCAATAGATACGTAAAACTCATAAGGTGGACATAACCCTAACTTACAATACTCATTGATTAAAACCTACTAAACATTCTGTTTTTCTTTGTTACTTTGATACTCTTAATTCACGCTACAATTAAATCCCCCCTTTTTCTTAGAATTTTTGATCAACAGTCTACTAATCGTTGCATACTTAGTGACCAAGTATTCCCTGTGGGATTCGACACCCAACCCAGTTGGGTTCTATATTTGACAACGACCGTTTACACACTTACGAGAGATGTAGTTTGAGCGTTATCTAATTTTGGCGCCGTTGCCGGGGAATACAGTTGTCAACTAAGTTTGTGATAGTTACTAGTCCCTTTGGTCAAAAAATTTCAGATTTTACTTTTAGTTGTTGTTTTTGTTTTATTCAGGTTTGTTTGAAGTGCATGCCAAACACTCGAAGTTCAGGTCAACCGTTATTACCCATAAATCCTGAACCTCTACTTATTGGCAGAATGGATGCACAGCGTGACATTGACAGAAGGGCAGCTCAACAGGAGCAGGCTAGATTAGCTGCACTGGCAGCTGCTCAAGTGCATCAATAGAATATTGATAACCCAGGTCGGGCAACAAATCCTGATGATGAGGACCTGGGTGATGATGAGTTACTTAATCCACGGCGTGCAGATGATGTGGAAACACCTATGCACAGGAGAGATCTTCAAGCTAGAATGAGACCTGACCGCCGAGCTGTGCAGGCTCCTTTGGATGATGATGATGATGATCTGGATGGAGCTGGGGACACAGGGGCTATTATTCCTCTACCCTTGGCACCCGGAGCTAAGTTCAATATCACTAGCACCATGATTCAGTTATTGCAGCTCAAGGGTTTATTTGGTGGACTCACAGGAGATGATCCGAATATACATCTGATCAACTTTATTTCAACATGCAAGTCGTTTGACAATCCAGGAGTTGGGCAGAATGCAATTCGGCTGCGCTTATTTCCATTGTCTCTGTATGGGGAGGCAACTCTATGGTTGAACGGGCTAACTCCTGATTCTATTACTAATTGGAGGCAACTGAAAGACGCTTTCCTAGAAAGATTCTTTCCGCCATCTAAGAGAGCCCAATTACGGGATGAGATCAGCAATTTTCGACAGCTTCCAACTGAAGCTCTCCACGAAACATGGGAGAGGTTCAAGAAGAAGCTTATGCGGTGCCCAAGCCATCAGATGACGAATATCCACTTGATGGAAATATTATATAGGGATTTGAACTCGGTGACAAAGCCAGTGGTTGATAATGCTGCAGGTGGGTCATTCATGGACCTTAATTTTCTTGAGGCAAGTGATATGCTAGATCGTATGACAAAGCAGAGTAGAGCTTGGCATACCAGGGATTCTGAGGTAGCAAGCTCTACTATAGCCATTGGCATGACTGTAGAGCAGAGGCGTAGACAAGAGGAACGTGACCAATATATGGCTCACATGAAAACGCAGATGGAACTTCTTACCAAGAATTTATTATCAGGAAAGACTGAAATGGTTAAAGACGTTGTATCACAGGAATGATATGATTCCGATTCTGAAGGGGAAGCAAATTACTTGAATAATCAGGGGGGTTTCCGAGGCAATTCCCAAGGAAACCATGGTCGGAACTATTAAGATAAATCAGGATATAAGGACCGTGATCAAGGTAGTTGGAAGAATAAGACCGACAGGAGTGGTTTGTACGTTCCTCCTGGAAATCGTGAGGCTGTGGCATCTGGCTCTGGGAAGATGTCCATGGAAGATATGATGGCTAAGCTGTTGAAAGGAGTGGAGGCAACCTACATGGGTGTAACTGAGGTAAAGAATGATTTGTCTTCAATAAACCAATTGGTTGACTCGCATTCTACTGCAATAAAACAGCTGGAGCAACAATTGAGTCAACTATCAGCGACATTCAACCAAAGAAAGGTTGGAACGTTACCTAGCGACACTGTGCAAAACCCAAGGAATGATGGATCATGTATGGCTATTACTACCCGGACTGGTAAAGTGTTGGAAAATCCACCCAAGGACAAGCAGGTGGCTGATGATATAGCAGAGAATGTTGATGAAGCAGAGTTTGAAGATGTCGTAGAAGCTGAAGTGAGTGCTCATGATGTTACACCTAGACGCCACCATCCTGAAAAGAGTGATAATCAGAAGCAAGATAAAAAGGAGGTGGTGGAGAAAACGATTCCTCTTCCACCACCACCTTTTCCTCAGAGACTGAAGAAGAAGACTGATGACACTCCTGAAAAGGTTGATAATTGGAAGCAAGATAAAAAGAAAGTGGTGGAGAAAATGATTCCTCTTCCACCACCACCTTTTCCTCAGAGACTGAAGAAGAAAGCTGATGACACTCCTGAAAAGGTTGATAATTGGAAGCAAGATAAAGAGGAAGTGGTGGAGAAAATGATTCCCCTTCCACCACCACCTTTTCCGCAGAGACTGAAGAAGAAAGCTGATGACACCAGGTTCAGTAAATTCATGACCATGTTGAAGAGGGTAACTATTAATGTTCCATTGGTGGAGGTGCTAGAGTAGATGCCCGGATACGCTAAATTCATGAAGGACCTGTTGACAAAGAAGCGGGCATCAAGTTATGAGCTGGAAGATAATGTTCATCATTGCAGTGCAATCTCTACAAGATCGCTAGTCCAGAAGAAAGCAGATCCTGGTGCTTTCACTATTCCTTGCACGATCGGATCATTGGATTTTGCTAAGGCGTTGTGCGATTTGGGAACTAGCATCAATTTGATGCCGCTATCTATTTACAGAAAGTTGGGGTTGGGTGATCCTACACCAACCAATATGCGGCTCGTGATGGCAGATAGGTAGGTAAAACAGCCTGTTGGTATCTTATATGATGTGTTGGTGAAGGTTTCCACCTTCATATTTCCTGCAAACTTTGTTATTTTGGATTGCGAGGTGGATTCTGAAGTTCCCATAATCTTGGGGCGTCCTTTCCTCGCAACTGGAAGTGTGCTGATTGATTTAAGAGCTAATGAGCTTTTATTTCGGCTGAATGACGAAGTGGTCCATTTTGATGCATGTAGATCGATGAAGCAGCCTAGAGATATGGATGTGTTCTCTGTAGGTGATGTTTACTATGAGGATGAGAAAGAATTATCTATGGAGAAGCAGCTTACTGTTGAGCCATTGTCTGTTGTGCTGTTGAATTTTGAGCATGAGGATGTTGAAGAATATGATGAAACCGTTTGTGCTCTAACAGGAATAAGGTCCTATTCTCATGCTCCTAAGAAGCTGGACCTTGATCTTAAGAATCGACCGTCACCAACAGCGAAGACTTCCATTGAAGATCCACCAGTGCTAGAATCAAAAGAGCTCCCCAGTCACCTAAGGTATGCGTTCTCGGGAAGTGGAAATATACTTCCGGTGAGTGTTGCGGCTGATTTAGGTGAACATCACGTAGAGGCTCTCATCTTTGCTCTGAAGAGGTACAAGAGAGCTATGGGTTGGACTATTGATGATATAATTGGTATCACTCCTGGGATATGTATGCACAAGAGTCATCTCGAAGAAGATTGCATGCCTACAAGTAAGCATCAGCGTCCTCTGAATCCATTCAGAAAACGATCCACCATCTATCTCGACGAAGTCTAAGTAATCGAGGTAACTATGTCATGTCGTGACAATAAATCAAACGCTACATGGGAGGCAACCCATTATTTTTAGTCGTTTTATTTTCCTAGGAGTTTGTTTATGTTAAATAAAAATCCAAAAAGAAGAGTCGAGCCACGACCAAAACTAAGGCGTTTGGTGGGAGGCAACCCATCGTTCTAATCATTTTTGTTGTTTTTGAGTGAGTGTAGGTGTAAGATGTGTAAAGGAGGAGATTGGTTTCAAATTTTGATTTGGAAGTATTGCATGTTGAAGGTGGTAAGTTGGGAATGAAGAAGCAAAAGGCTATGAGTTAGGCATTGCCTATGAAAATCTAGGCAACGAACAAGGCAAGGCCTATGCTATGGCGTAAGCTCTCTAAATCTAGAATGCCATAGCATAGGCGCCGCGTATGCCTAACAATGTCATAGCATAGGAGCCGCCTATGCAAAAGCCTTTTGTCTCTGAATCTAGAATGCCATGGCATAGGCGCCGCCTATGCCTAACAATTCCATAGCATAGGCGCCGCCAATGATCAACTAGGCTTTGCAAAAGGCGCCGCCTATGCCAAGCATAGGCAAAGCAGTAGGTGCCTCCTATGCTCACTTTTTGGTCTCCTAATCCGATTCCAAACGGGTCGAAACCCGACCCAAGTTTGTCCTATAAATAAAACCTTAGTTTAGAACAAAAATGCATTGAAAATTCAACCTAAGCGCCGCCTACCTCTCCAAAATCTCTCAAAAATTTTCCTTTTGCTCTTTTAACTATGCCAGAACATCTTCCGAGGCCATCAACCAAGTAAGTACTTCTTTGCTCTTCTTTTATATTTCGTAAAGTACTACACTACTACGCCTATAATAAATTGTTAAATCTTGAAGTAGTGTTGATGATTTGAATGTAGTTGATTTGTTATGATACATCTAGTTGAGTGAAAGAATACGTGTGGGTGTTCTTGACTTGGTTCCGTCATGTAGTTGATTTTGATACACTGTCATACTTTTGTGAAATCGAAATGGTGAAGTTAAATGCATACTCTTCAAAGTTGAATGCTTGGATGTTTGAATGACTCGTTCATCGAGATAAAGATCATGATTGAATACAAGCATGAGATGTTGTGATTATTTCTATGCCATAACTTGATACGATCTCTATGTAGTAGTCTTGTGAAAAAGGTGCAGTAATCCACACATGAAAGTATAGTCAAGATTACATGAAATAGTGTTGGAAAGGATAGTAAGATGACATAAAAGTATGACTGTGCTGAACATATTGTTGGAATATATCACCTAAATGTATGTCGATGAAGTCTGAGTAATCGACATCATTCACTCAATTAGTTTGTGTCAACAAATTCAGTGTGGGGTGGTGCCACTATTGTCTGTTTGTCGATTAAATCTTCCGAGATGAGCTAGCATGAATTTATTTTAGTCTCAGGTAAAATGCCACCAAAAGGTCGACCAGGAAAAGAAAAAGCATCCACCTCACAGAAAGGTCAGAAAAGGGGAAGAAAAGAGCAAGCTGAATCCTCCTCTCTGCAAATACCTCGAATGACGATGTGAAGGACAATTTTGGTAATGACGACTCTGATGATGATTTCGACGCAGGGGGTTTGACCCCAGACATAGAAAAGGAGTCCGACTAATCAGGTTTTCCTTACTTATTTCCATTGAGGGCAGTGTGTCCTGTCTAAGTGTGGGGTGAGGGTATTTATATGTTGTAGCGTACTTCTTTGCCTGTATTTATTCTCGTTTGTAGTTAAATTTTTTGGTTTTTAGATTTTGCATGAAATTGTTCTGATAGGCGGCATGGTATTATGACAAGAGTTTGTGCTAAAATCATTGATATTGAGACGTTTAGGCTCCAAGTGTGACTCACTGTGTGATATTTGTGTGGTTTAATTCATTCATCTGTTGGGTCAAGAGTCTATACTGCTCCCAATAAAGTTAACCATGTGCCTTGTGTGTGTGAGGTTATAGTATATTCTGTGTTGTGACTGATGCTAGAACTTGCCTGGTGTGTGTGTAAAGCGAAATAAAGAGTGTGAGTTTAGGAGATGATTTAGGCATTTCTTTGGCAGCCTGTGATTGTTTACCTTCCTTTTACCTACCCATGGACATTATCTTAGTTAACCCCCTTTGAGCCTTTAGCCATTTTCTTTGACAGCCTCATATGTAAGCCTAATCCATTTTTTTCAAGACCATAATTTGATCCAAATTCCTAAGTGCTTTAAATTGTAAAGTCATGTGACAAAATAAAAGGAAATTGGGTGAGAGTGATGCATTAAAGTGAATTGGTACTTGAATTTGTTATGAAAAAGAATGGCTATTATAGAGGTGTGTTATAAAAAAAATGAAAAATGAAATGAAAAAGAAAAATACAAAGTTGATTCTATTTAAAATTGAATAACAAAAGAGGTGAGAAGGGGTGGTAGATTAAAAGAAAGTAGAAAGTTCATTTGAAAGAAAGTGTAAATGGCATAATGTGATGTATTAAAGCGCTTAGGGAACTTAGTCACTATTTCGGGCCAAAACAGTCCTACCCGTCCCTTAGCCTACATTACAACCTGTAAAGAACTATTTGATCCTAAGCTTAACATTCTGATATTAGTAGAGCATTACACTAAGGGAAAGCCTATGGTCATCAGTTGCAACATATGAATTCTTTGGGAGAGTGAGAGCAAGGATAATCTTATACCCATGTTTTGAAAAATGAAATACTTGTGAGTAATTATGGGTGATATATTGTGAGACACACATGGTTGATGAGTTGTGGGTAGTCTTGTATGATTCTTTGTGCCTTAACTTTTGAATACGAATTAACCATCATCACGAGTCTATGTTGGAGGTTGAATTGTTTCTAGAAGTGATTAGAAAACTACTCTTTGTTAATAATTGTTGTGCCTGTCTTGATGAATATTTTGTGTTGTTACTGTGAAACCCTAAGTAGATGTTTATATGGACATGATTTATTGTCCGAGGACGAACAAATCCTTAAGTGTGGGGTGTTGATGTTAGGCGTATTTACACGCCTAAAGCACCTTAATTTACCCATATTTTAGATAAGTCTTAAGGACAAAATATATAATTCCTGCACTTTTAGTCCATTTTCCTGTAAGTGAGCTAACCAACGTGATTAGCAAGATTTCAGGTATTTATGATGAATATTTCATCATTTTATGGATTGTTGGACGCCAAATGAAGCTTCACGTAAGAAGGAAGGCAGCTTCTGGAAGCTTGTGGACTGAAAGTGATGCATGGAGAACTTGTCCCGGGCAAAAACAGCATTTCTAAAGACTTGGGGGATCAGCAGTAACTTAGTAGGATTAGGACAAGTATGCAGTAACCCAGTAGGACTAGGACAAGGATAAAAAACCCTATTTCAGTAGGACTAGGACAAGGATGTTATAAAAACCCTATTTGCTGAATTTTTCAGCAAGCTTTTTATTATTCTCACTCATTCTCTTTCAATTTTCAATTCATTCTTACTCTCTTCTATTTCTAAATTCGTTGATGACATTATTCTTCATCTATTCGACTTTTAATTTTCACGACAAGAGAAACGCTACTAGCAAGGAATTCACGCCACAAGTGACGGCAATACTTCCTTATCGTGATATTGTTATTGCTTTGGTATGATGATATCCTCGTGGTTTTCCTTCACAATTATGAGTAGCTAAACTTCTCTGTTAGGGTTATGGAAGCCTTATGAGATACTATCTATTGCTATGAGTTTGTGAATTCTTGATACGTATGGTTCTTATATCATTACTCTCTTCATCTTAATTGAATTCTTATGGTTGCAAACATATAGAATACGCCAGTATAGAATTAACTTGTTTGAAAGAAAAGTTACATGTCTGGAAAAGAGAGAATGACAAGGAAATAGGGCTACCAACCCCTGTTTAAAAGTTAGTGCCGTAACTGCATTAACCTCTTGGATAATTCGTACCATTAGTATACGCTTTAAGCTCGAAAGAGTTAAAGTGATATAATCCTTGATGGCTGAAAGACACTAGGATTTACCATAGAATACGAATCTCTATAAGCGCATGCATGTCTGAATTCCTCATAACTCATAGCCAATAGATACGTAAAACTCATAAGGTGGACATAACCCTAACTTACAATTCTCATTGATTAAAACCTACTAAACATTCTGTTTTTCTTTGTTACTTTGATACTCTTAATTCACGCTACAATTAAATCCCCCCTTTTTCGTAGAGTTTTCGATCAACAGTCTACTAATCGTTGTATACTTAGTGACCAAGTATTCCCTGTGGGATTCGACACCTAACCCAGTTGGGTTCTATATTTGACAACGACCGCTTACACTCTTACGAGAGCTGTAGTTTGAGCGTTATCAGTTCATTTAGTATTCCATGTCTCTTTGCTCAAGAAGTGTATAGGTGACCCATCAGTCGTAGTCCCTATTCAAAGCATAGATGTTCAGAACAACCTCTCTTATGAAGAGATTCCAGTTGAAATCTTAGACTATCAGACTCGTAGATTAAGGAACAAAGATGTCCCTTTGGTTAAAGTTCTTTGGCAAAATCAATCCGTCGAGGGAGATACTTGGGAAATAGAAGAAAATATGTGTACCAAGTATCCTCACCTCTTCCCCGCTAACTCAGATAAAGTTCAAGGTAACAGTTCTCCTTAAGCTTACTCAGTTTCATGATTAGTGTACATCACTAACTTAGTATTCAGTCTCATGCTCATGTTCCCATGATAAATTTGGTATCAAGTACCACCACATATTCAGTTATGTATTCATGTATCAGATTAGTTATATAGTTATGCATCAGACATGCATTCTCATTGTGAGAAAACTTAGTTCTTCAGAACTTTCAGTTATGCATTTATGAATCAGTTACGCATGCATCAGATATGCGTGTTCAGTATGTTATGTTCAGCTTGTCAGTCACGTCCGTCATGAGATCATGTTCCAGTTATTCGTGTTCAGTTTATTATTTCCCCTCCCAATCAGTCTCATTCGAGGACGAATGTTCTCAAGGTGGAGATATTGTAATACTCGTGCTTTTTCTTAGCTTGAAAATCATCTCATGGATGTTAGAACTTGATTTGAAATAATAATTCATTCTTATACACATGGTACTTTCATAATTTTTACTTTCTATCACGAGGGGAAATTGAATAAGATTTCCATCGATATATAATTCATCCAAATCCGACACCCGGGCGAAGAGTTAGAGCCTTTTTAGTGAGACAGTGTTTGACCTGAGCCTTCAGTATGTCGCAGAGATAGCTCAAATGGCAATTGTCAAATTCCAGTGTTGCTCCAAGATACTGGTGCATCACGCCAAACTTCCAGGTCATAGACAAGGTGGCAACGCGATAGCTCCACGTCGCACCACCATGCAATTTTCCATTTGTCAATTTCCAGTGACACGGCGCGATAGCGCCACGTCGCGCCAAGGGCCCAATTTGGATAATTTCACAAAAAATTTAAATTATGTGTCCAGGGTTAAAAGGGTCAATTCCCCCCTCCTATATAAGCTTCCAAACACGAAATTTATCCTTTATTCATCCAAAATATTAATGTTTTTCTCAAATACTCTCAAAAACTCAAACCAGGGTTTTCATAGATGGTCCAATTTCAAGAAGGTTTGACCATAAATCTTCACGAAATCATGATCTAAGGTATGCATAGTGTTCATTCATGGGCTTTTTTCATCCATGAAGTCCAAGAATCCCTTTTCAACTACAAGTTATGGATTTTTTTCATGTTTTCATGCTTCGTATGTTCTCTTTCATGTTGATAAAGGAGGAATTGATATCTATTCCATGATTTGATGATAAATTCCATGTACGTTGATTAGTATAAATATAGATTTATGAAATCTCATGACTAAACCCTTGTATGATGAAATTGGAAGTGAACCATGATGTTTAATTGCTATACCATGATGTTTACATGTACTATGCCTGCCATATGTTTGATAAAATGCCTACATGAAGGAAATTTGCCCAACTAGCATGATATCATGAAAATCCCCATAAATGAACAAGATTATGCCTATTAGACGTTTAATGAAATGTTTCAATAAACGTATTGTGGTGATTATCATGTATTCTAGAATATCAAGTCATGTCAGTTTCCTTCCATCGAGTCCTAGGGGTACTTGTACCCAAAATATTAGTTGTTTGCCTAGATCCATGTCATGTTTTCACGATACTCTCAGTCAAGCTATGAAATCTTAGACTTCAGATAGTCTTATGACTTAGAAAAACTCTCCATGATCTCATAACTCAGTCAGTGTTCAGATATCAGTAGTATTCCATCAGCCATGGAAATTCAGTAACTCAGTCCATGCTCAGTTCAGTTCAGTAAATCATGATCAGTGTCCATTCAAATGGAAGTAGGAATTAGCACCGAGTGAACCCAAGGATGGGGACTCACCTGTTATACGAGGGTGTGATTCTTAGAAGCAATCCTTGCATTCCAGAACTATGTAGCCAGCATAGGTTGAGACATTGTAGCCTACTATATGAGGGTAGATGAGGTGGCTTAACCTGTTATGTGAGGGTTCCCACCGTTCTCGCTAGAGTTACCTGTTATATGAGGGTTACTCATATATTATCCTTACCAGTGGCGCGGTATTGACACCCTTCTAATTAGGGCATAGATTGGACCTCAGCTCAGCTATTATAGCACATTTGGGGCATATCGGTTAGATACCACTTCCCACAGTTTCATATTATAGAATCAGGACTGTCAGATACAGTAAATTAGTCTCAGTAATAGAACTCAGATAGTTCTTCAGATTTCAGGACTGTCAGATACAGTCAACTCAGATACAGTACGGAACTCAGATAGTTCCATCAGATTCAGGACTATCAGATACAGTCATCCATATTATTAGTATTATTTTGATACAGTCACCCATCCTATCAGCATTATTCAGATATAGTCCTTCATGTTATCAGTCATATTAGTTACTAGCATGTCACGTTATCAGTATACAGACTCAGAAATTATGAAATCATGTTGTCAGTTACAGTTATGTATTTATACATGTATTCTCACGTTCATGTTAGATAGTTTGTTAGCATTATTCATGCATGTGAACCATTGTATATATCTTACCTCACATGTATACTCGATACATATGTACTGACGCATTTGTGCTATGGTGCTTTCTTTTTATGTTACACCATAGGTTTAGAGACACGAGTTCCAGTTTTAGCAGTCAGAGTAGAAATGAGTCCTTATCCTTTGAGGACATAATAATTTTCTATTATCTTATTGATTAGCTTATTAGTTGGAGTTAGTTGGGGACATGTCCCATCAACTCCTTATTCAGATTCTTCAGACAGTAGAGGCTTTCAGACTAGATACAGACTATCATGTTCAGACTTCAATCAATTTTATTTTGGGTATTCTATTACCCCACACAGATGTTATATCATTCAGTTATGTTCAGTATTAAACTTTATGGACTTTCAGTGCATGTTTCCATATTATTAAGTTATCTTATGCAGTATACAGGTACAAATATCATTTATGGGTTATCTTGTGGTCCCTCAGGTTCATGAGCACCGTGTAGCATTCCGGTTCAAAAAATTGGGTTGTTACAAACTTAGTATCATAGCCTAAGGTCCATTAGAGTCCTATAAAGTCTGAAAGACGCATCTAGTAGAGTCTTGTACATGGGTGTGTTGCGCGCCACATTTATGTGCAAGAGACTATGAGATGTTTAAGAACAGTTTCCCCTCTTTCAGTATTCATGTCGAACCTGTGAGCATAATCACAAGTCAGTCTCTTAGTCTAATCCGCTTTTTTTCTTTATTTCAGAACATGTCTCCTAAGAGAAGAAATCAGTCAGCCCCTCAGCCCGAAGAACCTTTGGGCGATCATGTTTCTCATGCGGAGTTTAGGACCACATTTACCACTCTTGCTTAATTAGTCACTGCTCATAATGAACGACCAACAGTCATTTCGGCCAACCCAGTGGCCAACTCATCCGCAACAAGAATTCGGGACTTCACCCGAATGAATCCTCCAACCTTCCTTGGGTCTAAGGTAGATGAAGACCCTCAGGAATTATTAGATCAAGTTTAGAAAGTGACAAACTCCATGGGAGTGACTACAATTGAAAGTGCTGAGCTAGCTGCATACCAATTGCAGGATGTGGTTCATTCTTGGTTCAAACAGTGGAAGTCCAAAATATCATATGATACAGGTCCTATAGAATGGGAGGAGTTTATCACTACTTTTTTAGACAGATTCTTTCCCCAAGAGCTTAGAGAAGACAAGGTACTAGAGTTCATCAACCTCAGGCATGGCAATATAATAGTGAAAGAGTATTCTTTTAAGTTTTTTTAATTAGCCAGGTATGCCCCTCATGTGGTTGCAGACAGTAGATCCAAGATGAGTAAGTTTGCTTCAGGGGTGAACGACAGCATGGTTAATGAGTGCAGATCCGCCATGCTGAATAGTGACATGACCTTAGCTAGACTTATGACCCATGCTCAGCAGATAGAGGAACAGAAGATTAAGAAGGGGGAGAAAAAGAATAAGAGAGAAAAGACAGGTAGTTTCAACTTCGCTCAGCCTAAGTTAGAAGGAGAAAACCATTTTCAATTTCATCCTAAGTCATCAGTTCCATCTCCCTCTATAGCCAGTGCTTCAATTCCTAAGTTCAAAGAGGGTAACAAAGATAAAGTGCCAGGCTCTAAGACCCAGGGTAGTGTTAGCAGTGCCCATACCTATCCTCTTTGCCAGACTTATGGTAAGCACTACAGGGTGTGTGTAGAGCAGGTAGTGGCATTTTTTTTAGTTGTGTCAAGCCAGTCCATAGAGTTAGAGACTGTCCGTAGCCAGGGCCTTATGGTCAACAGAATCGCTCTTCATCTCAGTTTGGTCGCCCAAATCAGCAGGGTGCCACTTCCAGTGCTACTAACGAGCAACGCCCAAATCGTCTCTATGCACTTCAGATTCGACACGATCAGGAAAGTTATCCTGATATAGTTACCGGTACGTTACAGATCTTTCATGTGCATGTTTATGCTTTGCTAGATCCAGGAGCTTCCTTTTCTTTTGTTACTCCTTATATAGTAGTTGATTTCAGGATCAGTCCCAAAATTCTAGCAGAGCCCTTCTCAGTTTATACCCTAGTGGGTAAAACCATCATAGCCCGGTGGATATACAGGAACTGCCCGGTTATGATATTTCAGAAAGTCACTTCAATAGACTTAGTCGAAATAGGGATGACTGATTTTGATGTCATTCTCGACATGGATTGGCTTTATTCTTGCTATGCCACAATCGACTGCAGAAACAAAATAGTTCAGTTTCAGTTCCCGAATGAACCCGTCCTAGAGTGGACGGGTAGTGTATCCACTTTTAGTGGTCAGCTTATTTCCTACCTTCGAGCAAGGAAATTGATATCTAAGGGATATATTTATCATCTAGTTCATGTTAGATATTCCAGTTTCGAGACTCCTAGTCTTGAATCAGTTCTAGTTATAAGTGAATATTCAGATATCTTTCACAAAGATCTTCCAGGAATTCCTCCCGAAAGGAAAATAGACTTTGGTATTGATCTTCTTTAAGATACTCAGCCTATCTCTATTCCTCCATACAGAATGGCACCAACAAAACTTAAAGAACTGAAAGAATAGTTGAAGGATCTCTTAGACAAGGGATTTATCAGACCCAGCGTTTCCCCGTGGGGCGCACTAGTCTTATTCATGTGCAAGAAAGATGGTTCTCTCAGAATGTGTATAGATTACCGTCAACTCAATAAAGTCATGGTCAAGAACAAGTATCCTCTTCCCAAAAATGATGACTTGTTTGACCAACTTCAGGGTGACAGTTATTTCTCTAAGATAGACCTAAGATCCGGCTATCATCAGCTCAGAGTTAGAGAATGTGACATCCCGAAGATAGCTTTCCATATGCGGTATGGTCACTTCGAATTTCCATTCATGTTATTTGGTCTTACCAATGCCCCAGCCGCTTTCATGTATTTGATGAACTGTGTGTTCAAGCAGTACTTGGACATGTTCGTCATAGTCTTCATAGATGATATTTTGGTCTATTCCTGCACTGATCACGATAATGTAGACCATCTCAGGATAGTACTCCAAACTCTCAGAAATCATCAGTTATTCGCCAAATTCAGTAAGTGCAAGTTTTGGCTAAGATCAGGAGCATTCCTTGGCCATATTTTTTCCGGTGATGTCATTAGAGTAGATCCTCAAAAGACCAAAGCAGTAAGAAACTGTCCTCGCCCTGTTTCTCCATTTGATATCACGAGTTTCTTGGGTTTGGCTGGCTATTACAAATGGTTTGTTGAAGGATTTTCATCCATTGCATCCCCTATGTCTAGATTGACTCAGAAGAAAGTCAAGTTCCAGTGGTCAGATCCTTGCGAGAAGAGTTTTCAGGATTGAAGACTCAACTCACCTCAACTCCAGTTCTAGCATTACCAGATGGTTCAGACGGTTTTGTAGTATATTATGAAGAATCTAGAATGGGTTTAGGGTATGTCCTCATGTAGCATGGTAAGGTCATAGCCTACGCCTTCAGACAGCTTAAACCCCATGAGAAGAATTATCCTACTCATGATCTTGAATTAGCAGTCGTAGTATTTTCCTTGAAGATTTGGAGGCATTATTTATACGGTCTTCATGTAGATGTCTTCACAGATCATAAAAGACTTTAGTATGTCTTTTCTCAAAAAGATCTTAATCTTCATTAGAAAAAGTGGTTAGAGCTCTTAAAAGATTATGACATGAGTGTCCTCTATAATTTGGGCAAGGCCAACGTAGTGGCCGACGCTCTCAGTAGACTGTCCATGGGTAGTATTTCTCATGTTGTGATAGTAAGAAAAAGTTAGTCTAGGAAGTCCACCAGTTTGCCAGACTAGGCATTTTCTTAGTCGACTCTTTAGAGGGCGGTGTATGTATTCAGAGTAGTTCAGAATCATCTCTAGTTTCCGAGGTGAAAGAAAAGCAAGATAAGGATCCTAGCCTTGTCAAGCTAAAAAGTCAGTTCAGAATCAGAAAAAAGAGGTTTTCTCCCAAGGATGAGATGGTGTTCTTCGTTGTCAGGGTCGTCTCTGTATTCTAGACATAGATGACTTAAGGCAGTGAATTCTTACAGAAGCTCATGGTGCACGTTATTCTATTTATCCAGAGGCCACTAAGATGTACCGCAATTTGCGGGAAATCTATTGGTGGAGTGGGATAAAAATAGATGTTGCAGAGTTTGTGGCTAAGTGCTCTACATATCAGCAAGTTAAGATAGAGCATTAGAATCCCAGTGGTCCTATACAGGAGTTCAGTATTCCTACTTAGAAGTGGGAAGTTGTGAACATAGACTTCGTGACGGGTTTGCCTCGAACTCGTCATCAGCATGATTCAGTCTGGGTCATTGTAGATAGAATGACCAAATCAGCTCTTTTCCTTCCATTTCATACCTCTTATTCAATCGAGGATTACTCCAAGCTCTACATTAAGGAGCTAGTGAGATTGTACGATGTTCCGTTGACTATTATCTCAGACATAGGTACCCAGTTCACCTCTCATTTTTGGAAAGCATTCCAAAAGGGTCTTGGTACCCAAGTTTATCTCAGTACAGCCTTTCATCCTCAGACAGATGGTCAAGCAAAAAGGACCATTTATACTTTGGAAGATATTCTAAGGGCGTGTGTAATTGATTTCAAGGATAGTTGGGATGACCACTTTCTTTTGATTGAATTTGCATACAACAATAGCTATCATTCTAGTGTTCAGATGGATCCATTCGAAGCTCTCTATGGTAGGCGATGTAGATCTCCAATCGGTTAGTTTGAAGTTAGTGAGGCCTTATTCATAGGTCCTGACTTAGTATTCGATGCCTTAGAGAAAGTTCAGTTAATTAGAGAAAGACTCTGGGCTGCTCAGAGCCGACAGAAGTCTTCTGCAGATGTTCGTAGAAAAGATCTCGAGTTTGAGATTAGTGATCATATCTAACTCAAGATCTCTTCTATGAAGGGAGTGAAGAGATTTGGCAAGAAGGGAAATCTCAGTCCCCGATATGTCGGTCCCTTCAATATTCTCAGTCGATTCGGCAAGGTAGCTCATGAGCTCGGATTGCCTTCAGATTTAGCCTCAGTTTATCCAGTCTTCCATGTCTCTTTGCTAAAGAAGTGTATAGGTGACCCATTATTCGTAGTCCCTATTCAGAGCATAGATGTTCAGAAAAATCTCTCTTATGAAGAGATTCCAGTTGAAATCTTAGACTATCAGACTCGTAGAATAAGGAACAAAGAAGTCTCTCTGGTTAAAGTTCTTTGGCGAAATCAGTCCATTAAGGGAGCTACTTGGGAAACAGAAGCAAATATGCGTACCAAGTATCCTTACCTCTTCCCTGCCAACTCAGATCAAGCTCAAGGTAACAGTTCTCCTTAAGCTTACTCAATTTCATGATAGTGTACATCACTAACTTAGTATTCAGTCTCATGCTCATGTTCCCTTGATAAGCTTGGTATCAAGTACCACCGCATATTCAGTCATGAATTCATGTATCAAATCAGTTATATAGTTATGCATCAGACATACATTCTCATTGTGAGAAAACTTAGTTCTTCAGAACTTTCAGTTATGCATTTATGAATCAGTTACGCATGCATCAGATATGCATGTTCAGTATGTTATTTCAGCTTGTCAGTCACGTCCGTCCTGATATCATGTTCCAATTATTCATGTTCAGTTCATGTTCAATTAATTGTTTCCCCTCTCAGTCAGTCTCATTCTAGGATGAATGTTCTCAAGGGGGAGATATTGTAATACCTGTGCTTTTTCTTAGCTCAAAAATCATCTCAAGGATGTTAGAACTTGATTTGAAATAAGAATTCATTCTTATACACATGTTACTTCCATAATTTTCACTTCCTATCACGTGGAAAATTTAATAAGCTTTCCATCGATATATAATTCACCCAAATCTGACACCCGGGCGAAGAGTTAGAGCCTTTTTAGTGAGACAGTGTTTGACCTGAGCCTTCACTGCATCGTGGAGATAGATCAAATGACAATTGTCAAATTCCAGTATTGCTCCACGATATTGGTGCGTTGCACTAAAATTCCAGGTCGTAGATAAGGTGGCAATGCGATAGCTCCACATCGCGCCACTATGCAATTTCCCATTTGTCAATTTCCAGTGACACGGCGCGATAACCCCGCGTCGCGCCAAGGGCCCAATTTGAGAAATTTCACTAAAAATTTAAATTATGTGTCCAGGGTTAAAAGGGTCAATCCCCCCTCCTATATAAGCTTCCAAATACAGGATTTAGCCCTTATTCATCTAAAATATTGATGTTTTTCTCAAATACTCTCAAGAATTAAAGCTAGGGTTTTCATAGAAGGTCCAATTTCAAGAAGGTTTCACCATCAATCTTCACGAAATCATGATCTAAGGTATGCATAGTGTTCATTCATGGGCTCCTTTCGTCCATGAAGTCCAAGAATCCCTTTTTAACTACAAGTTATGAATTTTCTTCATGTTTTCATGCTTTGTATGTTCTCTTTCATGTTGATAAATGAGGAATTGATTTCTATTCTATGATTTGATGATAAATTCCATGTGGGTTGATTAGTATAGATAAATATTTATGAAATCTTATGACTAAAACCTTGTATGATGAAATTGGAAGTGAACCATGATGTTTAATTGTTATACCATGATGTTTACATGTACTATGCCTGCCATATGTTTGATAAAATGCCTACATGAAGGAAATTTGCCTAACTAGCATGATATCACGAAAATCCCCATAAATGTACAAGCTTATGCCTATTAGACGTTTGATGAAATGCTTTAATAAACGTATTATGGTGATTATCATGTATTCAAGAATATCAACTCATGTCAGTTTCCTTCTATCGAGTCCTGGGGGTACTTGTACCCAAAATATTAGCTGTGTTCATAGATCCATGTCATGTTTTCACGATACTCTTAGTCAAGCTATGAACTCTTAGACTTCAAATAGTCTTATGACTCAGGAAAAATCTCCATGATGTCATGACTTAGTCAGTTGTCAGTTATTAGTAGTATTCTGTCAACCACGAAAATTTAGTAACTCAGTCCATGCTAAGTTCAGTTCAGTAAATCATGCTCAGTGTCCATTTAGATGGGAGTAGGAATTAGCATCGAGTGAACCCAAGGATGGGGACTCACCTGTTATACGAGGGTGTGATTCTTAGAAGCAATCCTTGCATTCTAGAACTATGTAGCCAGCATAGGTTGAGACATCGTAGCCTGCTATGTGAGGGTAGATGAGGTGTCTTAACCTGTTATGTGAGGGTTCCTACCATTCTCACTAGAGTTATCTGTTATATGAGGGTTACTCACATGTTGTCCTTACCAGTGGCGCGGTATTGACACCCTTACAATCAGGGCATAGATTGGACCCTATCTCAGCTATTATAGCATATTTGGGGCATGTCGGTTAGATACTACTTCCCATAGTTTAATGGTACTGAATCAGGACTGTCAGATATAGTGAATCAGTCTCGGTAATAGAACTCAGATAGTTCTTCAGATTTCAGGACTGTCAGATACAGTCAATTTAGATATAGTACAGAATTCAGATAGTTCCATCAAATTCAAGACTGTTAGGTACAGTCACCCATGTTATCATCATTATTCAGATATAGTCACCCATGCTATCAGCATTATTCAGATATAGTCCTTCATGTTATCAGTCATATCAGTTACTAGACTCAAAAATTATGAAATCATGTTGTCAGTTACAGTTACGTATTTATACATGTATTCTAACGTTCATGTTAGATTGTCTGTTTGCATTATTCATGAATATGAACCATTGTATATAGCCTACCTTACATGTATACTCGGTATATATGTACTGACGCATTCGCGCTATGGTGCTTTCTTTTTATGTTACACCATAGGTTCAGAGACACGAGTTCCAGATCAGCAGTAAATTCCAGTTTCAGCAGTCAGAGTAGAAATGAGTCCTCATCCTTCGAGGATATAATGATTTTATATTATCTTATTGAATAGCTTATTAGTTGGAGTTAGTTGGGGACATGTCCCATCAACTCCTTATTCATATTCTTCAGACAGTAGAGGTTTTCAGACTAGATGCAGACTAGATATAGACTATCATGTTCAGACTTTAGTATTTTTAATTTTTTTTTGGGTATTCTATTACCCCACACAGATGTTATATCATTCAATTATGTTTTGTAATAAATCTTATGGCCTTTCAGTACATGTTTCGGCATTATTAAGTTATCTTATACAGTATACAGGTACAGATATCAGTTATGGGTTAGCTTAAGGTCCCTCAGGGTCATGAGCACTGTGTAGCATTCCGGTTCAGCATATCAGGTCGTTACATTGAATTTCCCTGGGCATTGATGGTATCTACCATAAATCCTTTAGTTAGTTTATCATAGATTCATATTTTATTTATACTCTGTTATAGACTCTGAGTTCTTTTTTCGATGTTGTACTGATTACAAGTTTGGATGTACGAGGCCTTTTCTCATCTTGGAAATTTGATGGAAAATTATTGGATGAGCCCTTTCTCATTCCTCACATCCTCAGATGGCACACTACAAAAAGTGACCAGATAATTGAAGGTGACCCATTCAAGTACAAAGGAAAAGTTACCGAGGTATGAACTTATTTTTTATTATGCAATAATAATACTACTGTTTCATCGAATGTTATGTAATTGTTAATTGATATTTTATAAAGTGTGCACCCGTACATCATCCCTACTGTTCGTGAGATAAAGATGGATTACATGATTACCTTTGAGCCATATATGGATGAGGTGAAGAATAACATCCTCGATGGCATAAAGAAATAGTTAGAAAGGGTGACTGCCCTTATTTCAAATGAGGACAATGATGATGATGGGGATTTAGGTGGTAACCCCGTTGAAGTACGCATTGCTGCCTATATTAGAGAGAAAAGACTGAAGAAAAAGGAACAGGATGAGCGCACGAGCGAGGTAACTTCATTCAATAATTGATGTTGTTAATGAATTTTCAGCTTTAAATATTAGTAACACTTTGTAATATGATGATACAGTGCATGTGGACCTTCGTGAATCGGAGAGGAATGAAGAAGAAGAAAAAATGAGCAAAATGGATGAGTTGGCCTCTGTTGTGGCGGAACGGGAAAAAAAGAAGAAAAGAAGGATGAAGAAGAAGAAATGAAGAAGACAAGAGCCAAGAATAAAGTGTAAAAGAAGCAGTTGCAGCTGAAGAAGAAAAAGTTGAAAAAGAAGCAGCAGCAGTTGATGAAGAAGGCAAGGAAAAAGGAGGAGATACAGTTAAAGAAGCCAAGGAAAAAGAAGAAGGTGAAAAAATAGGAGCATCAGCTTATAAAGATGAAGAAGAAAAAGCTAACAAAGAAGAAACTGATAAAGCTGTAGCTGGTGAAAAAAGAAAGAATCTGCTAAAGAGGAAGAAAAAAAAGAATCTGAGAAAGAAAAGGAAGGTCAGAAAGAAGTAGCTGTTGAAGCTGAAGGAAAAAAAGAAGGTGAGGAAGAAAAACAAGATGAGTTCATGGATATCGTTGAAGAAATCAACAACACCTACACTGATGAGGAGGAAATTTTTTGAAAAAGACATTTGAATTATTTTATTGTTAATGTGTTGAATGATCTGTTTGGTAGGATATTTGAAACTCTCTTTTATTTCATAGAAAGTTTAGCTAATCTTTCGTATACTTCTTTCATAGTCTATCATTACCATGTTGCTCCATTTTAAGTTGATGTGTTGATTGATCAACTATGATTTTATCAAAAAATAGTGTTAACATTGTAGAAAAATAAAAGTATTATTATTTATTCAATATCACTACATCCATGTTACACTTTTCCAAAGAACGAATATTAGCATTATAGAACACAACATCAATTTTAGGCCATTCTTTCTTTCTTCGGCCAAAATCAATTTTAGTTTTAGTTGATCCCTCTGTATTTGGGTGTCATGTAGCAATACTTTAAGGTGATCCCTGTGTTCTTTGTCTTGTTTGAACAAATTCATAAGAAAATCTCTATTTTCTTCGCATTCTTGGAGCCTTTATAGTAGATTAAATTTTGCGGAGCCACAAAAATTTGATCTGTCGCGTCCCGAACTCAATGTTGATGGACTGCTTGGAGGTGATAGCTCATCGAGCCATTTTAAAAATGAGCATGCGCCATTATCCTAGAAAATAAATTATAATTACATAACGACTAACTTAACATTATAAAAAAGACATACACGACTCACCTTCGTAATTGCGCAGTTATAAAATTTACGACCTGGATTTGAGTCTGTGCATGACGTCCTCAAGACAACCGTATTCCCATAATGACAAATTAAAGTCTTTTTAGAATTGGATGATTGAGATGCTTGAGACATTGTAGAATTTTTAAATAAAAACAAAGTTAATGAAATAAAATAATGAGGGAGTGACGACTTTATATATAAAGTAAAAAAAGATGTGTTAAGTGCAAAATTAGCCGTTTGTTAACGTTGAAACAATAATTTTATTTTTTAGAACTGGGGGTGAAAGTTAATAGACCGTTGTAGATCATGACCAACGTCATCCATCAACTAGATACTAAAATATACCATAGAATGGTATGGTCTATCGTAGACCTACACCTGTATGGGTGCATCGACGGATCTCTTAATTAGGCATAGACCACTGTGATCTACGTAGACTGATATAACCAACACTTGGATATTTTTTAAAAGAGAATAAATAAATTAAAAATAAATGTAGGGTGGGTTTCTACACAAGTGAGGGAGTGTAAACAAGTCACACAATCATATTAGAGGTTATACAAATTAGGGGTAGTGTATTAAGGAGTGTGTGGATGGGTAGTTGTTGAATGTTCAATCTCCTAAGAGTAATGTTTCTCAAAGCATAAGTATATTTTGTGGATATATTTTGTCCAATCATTATCCATTCCATATAATTTTTTGATTTGGGGTGGTTATTTAAGGAGTATGTGGAATGTGTAGTCATGAAATACAAAATACATCCACAAAATATACTTATGCTTTGAAAAACATTACCCTTAGGCTATTGAACATTCAACCACTACCCATTCACACACTCATTAATACATCATCCCTAATTTGTATAACCTCTAATATGATTGTGTGACTTGTTTCCACTCCCTCACATGTGTAGAAACCCACCCTACTTTTATTTTTAATTTATTTAATCTCTTTTAAACAACATTCAAGTGTTGGTCTATATCAGTCTACATAAATCACAGTGGTCTACGCCTAATTAAGAGACCCGTCAATGCACTTGTACAGGTGTAGGTCTATGATAGACCATACCAGTCTACGGTATATTTTAGTATCTAGTTGATGGATAACGTTGTTCATGATTTACGACGGTCTATTAACTTTCACCCCCAGTTCTAAAAAATAAAATTACTGTTTATATCACTTTTAATTTAAATCACCAACAGTTCAAGATTGTCTATTTAAATCATTTTTAATTTTATTATTTTATCCCATTAGCCCCAACATATGTTATTATCAATTTAAATCATTTTTAATTTAATTATTTTATTCCAACTGCCCAAAACCTGTTATTATCAGTTTAAATTATTTTTAATTTAATTATTTAATTCCAACAGCCCAAAACATGTTATTATCAGTTTAAATTATTTTTAATTTAATTATTTTATTCCACCCGCCCAAAATATATTATTATTAGTTTAAATTATTTTAAATTTAATTATTTTATTCCACCAACCCCAAAACTTGTTAGTATTATCTATTTTAATTTAACTGTTGCTCCATCGATTCACATGATCGATGATCGACTACTATGTCGGGTCGATGATAGACTAAGTATGTGATCGAGGATAGACTCTTTATGTGATCGACGAGAAACTGTTTATGTGATTTATTTTTATAGATATATTCACTACAGATGCTAACACAAAATAATAAAAATAACAAAAATGAGGAAAATTCAATTTGAAAACATAAATTCTTTGTTCATTGCATAATCATAGGATTTTTACATTCAAAACATTGGTACATCGGCCAGAACAAGCAAAATACGCAAAATAAGAAGAAATTTTCTTCTAACAAAATCCTATAAGAAAACTTCTTCTGCAATGAACACAAAATAAAAACTAATAAACATAAAAGAAAATAAAAAACTAAACAACAGATTTCACGGGGATGCTGGGGGGGGTGATGTAGTCAGGGCCATCCATTCCGAGCCTTTCCAGAATTGCCCTCAGGAAACGAGCAATTCTACGGAGTTTCGGCTCTAGGTAGATGCGGTCTTGACCCAGGCCATAGAACAGGCAATCGAAATCATTCCTTAGAAGAAGAAGGTCGTAGTGCCTTGGTGATGCAAGTTCAGAAAGTGCTAATTGCATTGATGGATTTCAACTTGACATAAAAAATATGAAGTATTTCAAGAGAGTATGAAAAGCCAAGAATCAACATAATAGAACATTAACATGATATTTTATGGTCCTTTTTTAGTCATAATATGATGCACATTAAATCAGGGGCATTTATGTCTTTTCATATATTAGCTTACCCTAGAAGTATAAATAGAATATGATGAGCATATTTTAGGTTAGACTACATTTTTAGATTGAACACTCTTTTGATGAGTTTGTGGATTTATCCCTTTGTCTCTACATTGGATCTCTCTTGAATATCTTTTGGTAAGATTATTCATGTATGAGTTCAATTTTATTCTCCCTTGAATTAATCATGTAATTGTTTGTTCAAATTAGAGAGTCACAAATCAACATTTGTTCATCTCTAATTTACTTCAATTGTGGGATTATTCTTTCTTTCTTACTTATCTATTCTTAATTTATTGATTATCTCTTGAACCTCTATATCTTGTAACTCATTTTACATCAATTGGTATCAAAGCAAGGCTATAAAGAATTGTTCCTACATTTCTTAATCCTTGGCTTGCATCTTTTGAAAATCTCAAAAAATAATTAAAAAAAAATCAGATCCAAAAATTGGAGAAATTTTCAAGTGGGTGTTGTTGGATTTTGTTGAGAATAGTTCAAAGTGCTTGAATATTAAATTTGGGAGCATTTGAAGTTGATTTGGAGTTGATTTTACCCTATTTTCTTCCATTTTCGCAGCTGAAATTTCAGCACTTTCTAAAGTACGAAAATTTGAGTTTTTGAGCTCTCTTGTGCAAATTTTACCCCCATCTTATGGATCTAAGTTATTTTGATCATGGGTAAACTATATTAGGTTTCAATTTTGGGATCTAAGGATGAATTTGGGGTCAATTTTGGGTTAAAAAATTGTGTATTTTTCCTTGTACGAATTTTAGTAAAATTATGAAGTTTGAGTTAATTCCTTACTTCGAAACTATTAAGTGATGCTTAAAAATGTCCCATATTGATTGGGTATACTTAATTTAGTTGGGTCTTGATAGATTTGATGAATGTGGTGTCTTGAGTGATCTTTCTTCCCAAACTCTAAAATTTTGAGTTGTTTGATTTATGGAAAATCATATTATATGTCAATCTCTTTAGCTAGATTACATTGAGTATTAGTTTTACTTGTGTTAACTAGTTAATTTTGTGTTTGTATTTCTCATGTCAATTTCTTTCGTACTTTTCTCTTTTTAATTTTGTTGTGTGTTTATTTCATTCCTTGTCCATTAGTGTGTTTTGTCCTTTATTATTGACATAAACTCTACTTCGAACCGATACTTGAAAGCTTACTTTGAGATTATTTGAGATTGTAGAATCGTGAAGAGACTAAGGAATACTCTTGAGTGGTAAAAGGCTTGAGTGGTGAGATCATTTGAGTGTGGTCCTGAAAGCTTACGACCTTTGAGTGTATACACGAGCGGAAAGAAAATTGAGTGCCATCATTTGAGTTATACACATGAGGGAGTGACTTGTGAGGTCCATTATTTTACGAACCAATTTTCTTGTCCTAATTATGTCTTATATAGGTTCAAGGAGTTACAATGGAGGTTTGCATGTCAATGGAGAAAGAAGAATATCATCTTATAATTCTACTTCTAGTAAGAGTTGTTGTGAAGTTTTTCATGATTATAGTGGTGCTTGTAGAAGAAAAAAAGAGCATGAGCTTAATGAAGGTTTGACTAAATTTGAAGTCATTGTGGAGGGGTATGAGAGTGGTTGCACATTTGATTGCACCTTAAGTGTAAACAAATTGTGTTATACCAATTTCATTGATCCTTCTTTAGTTGAGTGGTTGGATATACCTTGTCATACGAAAAGTTCACCATAGAAATTTGGTGGAAGGTTGATTGACAAAGAGGTGAAGATCATTGTTTACCATGGAAGCTATCAAGGGGGTATTTGGTGTGATGTCTATCATTTATCTACTTGTTTGGTATGTTTAGGAGCTCCTTGGTTCAATCTTAATAAATTTTGGTTTGATAGAGATTTGGAAAAGTTTGTTGTTGTAGATTCGATGGAACGAAAGCATGGATTAAATCCTAAGGCCATTAAGGAATCTTCAATAACAAATGAGGAAGTCAAGAAAGTAAAAGTGAAGGCTACCAACTTGAAATTTGATGTACAAAGTCATTTCAATAATTCAAGTAGAGTCTTTGGAGCTTCTAGTGATGCTAAGTTGAAAATTAATGTGAAGAGTCATCCCAATGACTCAAAAGGTATCCTTGGAGCCTATTGCACTCCTAATGAAATGAGTGAACGAGAAAAGAAAAAGCGGAGTGAGGAAGTGAATAATGACAATTTGAAAGAGAAAAAAAGAAAGAATATTTAGAATAAAGTGAGTGAGTGGCTACAAGAACAAAAGAAAAGAGAGTTGAAAAATGACAATGAATTGTCACAAGAAGAAAAGGAGAAGAGTGAAGCAAGTGAGAGAAAAGAAGATGAGATAATAGAAAAACAAGAGAATGTGAGTGAGAGATTTTCTTATTCTAATTCTAACCCTTTAAATTCTTTTTCTTCTAGTATCTCCACTTCTTTTATAGGTATTCTTGAAGAAGATCACAAAGAGAACGACTCAACATGGAAAGAAATTCAAGAATTGAAAGAAGTAAGTCAAGTTGGAACTATTTCAAGTAAGCAAGTGAACTTAATTTTAGAAAATCAAGGTAAAGAAGATTCGTTAAGTGTTCATCAAGATAAATAGACTAATCCTAACTCTTTAGTTACGTTAAATAAACTTGATAGTGACTTGAGTGTGAATGTTATACCATCTTTTGGTGAGGTTGATGATTCTTTACTTTGTCTTAATAGACAAATGAATGATGACAATACACTAGTTGAATATGATTGTGGAGCTAAAATTGTTATTGATTGTGAGCTTAAAATATTTCAAGGTAGTGTTATGTCAAATATGAAAACACATAGTGTTTCCTTGAATTTTTGTGATGAAGATGAATATACTTCTTCTTTAGCTATTCGGAACACTAAAAATGTGATTGATGATGATTGTCTCTTTGCAAGTGAATTTTATTGTAACAATTCTTTATCTTGTAAGGACATGAATGTTCTTGGTGGTAGTACTCTTGAAATGGATCATGAGAAGTGTGATCATAGTCTTTTTGAGCTTAAAGAATGTCAAAATTTTAAATTTTTTGACAATCCTCTTTTTGGTGTTTTTCAATTGAATGATTCATTTCTTGTTGACTCATATGCACTTGATGAAAGTGATGATCCAAAATTTAAAGAGTGCATGATTTGTGAAAATGATTCTTGTGACTTGTCTGAGGGTGTTAATTCTTTGGATGTTAGCAAGCTAACTCCCAAATTATTTGTTGAAAGTACTTCCTGTGTTGAAAAGTCCTCCAAAATTGAAGAAAATCTTTTAAAGAATGGGAGAGGCACAACCAATTGTAGTAGTAAATTGATAGATGCTAGCTTTTGTATCAATTTATTTACTTACTCTAATCTTGCCTTTAAGGATATAATTTGGGATGAATTTTTAAAATGTTTCTAGAAGGAAATGTAAATATGATCTATTTGAAGCATTGCCAAATATCTATGGGCAAAAATGTGATAATTCTTTTTTTGATGAGTTTGCTAACCTTGTTAATCTATTTGTGAAACACCATCAAGAGAGGATCTACAATGAGGTAAGATACTTGAGAGCATCTTCTTGGGCAACAAAAAGATTTGAGGTATCTTTGCCTTCTAAATTCAAGAATGATTTGTTTGGATGGCTAGTGCTTATTTTTGGACTTTCTAAAGCCATGAAGGTAAATTTCTAGGCCTTAGACCGTTATAGTAGCAACTTTGTTGTGATTAGTGAGAATTATTTGATGTTTCTATTTGATTCATGTTGTGAGTTACTAGGTGATAAATACAAGAAAAATTTGAGATTGATGTTTGTGGTTGATTTCGGAAATGCATACTTTTATTTAATGTTTGTGGATGATATTGTTAGTTCTCTTAATCATGTGGTTAGAAGAGTACAATTAAATTGTGAATTAAGGAACTATTTGGTTCAATTTGTTGAAGAAACTAGTTTTAACTTGAAAGTTCTAATGTGTAAAATTATTAGTTTCTTTATCCCCTTTTATGATTGTGATATGTTTTTGAGTGAAGTTCTTGATATTATATTTGAAAAGTTGATTTTAGGGAACTACATGATTCTTGGCTCTATCACAAAAGTGTCTTTTAGGGAGTGGTATGTAACTTACTTGAAAGATTATTTTTGGCTTGAGTACTAACTCCCCTCTATGATTTGCAAGGTTTGAATTCGAGGTCGAATTCTTTTCAACAAGGGGAGAATGATGCAAGTTCAGAAAGTGCTAATTGCATAGATGGATTTCAACTTGACATAAAAAACGTGAAGTATTTTAAGAGAGTATGGAAAGCCAAGAATCAACATAATAGAACATTAACATGATATTTTAGGGTCCTTTTTAGTCATAATATGATGCACATTAAATCAAGGGCATTTATGTCTTTTCATATATTAGCTTACCCTAGAAGTACAAATAGAATATGATGAGTATATTTTAGGTTAGACTACATTTTTAGATTGAACACTCTTTTGATGAGTTTGTGGGTTTATCCCTTTGTCTCTACATTGGATCTCTCTTGAATATCTTTTGGTAAGATTATTCATGTATGAGTTCAATTCTATTCTCCCTTGAATTAATCATGTAATTGTTTGTTCAAATTAGAGAGTCACAAATCAACATTTGTTCATCTCTAACTTACTTCAATTGTGGGATTATTCTTTCTTTCTTACTTATCTCTTCTTAATTTCTTGATTATATCTTGAATCTCTATATCTAGTAACTCTTTTTACATCACTTGGGGGAACATGTCTGACAGGGCGCAGGGCTATCCTTCTTGGAGGCATATTTTCTGATTTGGGTGAAGAAGAAGAAGAGGGTTTTTGATATTGGGTTTAGGGACAACTAAAGTTTTATGTAGAAATAGGCACTCTACTTATAGACCAATAGATGGAGTCTTTTCATATTTCCACCCAATGGTCAGTCGATGTGTGTTAGAAGAGAAAACGTTTGGTTTGCGTATACCAGCGGTTTTTCTTGTGAACAGACGTTTATGCAGCTTTTCATTAAATAGGAATGGAAAACAATGATTTATTGCATCGATTGGAGAGCTAAGGTGGTAAAAAGACCAACAAAGCATGTCTGATGAGCAATCATAAAACTAATACATAATATTTGATAGACTGTTGGAATGATATACCATAGAATTTACATATTCTATCATAGAGAATGTGTTAAGTCGATTACAACTGAAGGTTAAATTCTACAGAAACAAATATTTATCCCCTAAAACAGTAGCTTTACAACTGAAGCAAAAAAAAAAGGTTGTCTACGATTTGTTGGCCATTCTACATGTGGTTCTTTTGTGCTCGGATTTCTTGCATATCGAACACCTATTTCTCCTTTTGGACTTGAATGTCTCACCGACGCCCTTAGTGCATTTGACTTTCTTCCTTCTGAGTTTGCGATCATATGGGGGTGGAGAAATCTTACTGTCTTGCACTTCCTGTGGTACAATCCACTCGGCCACTGGAGAAATAACGTTAATAGTTTCTGAGTACGCGAGGAGGTAAGTTTCAGCTTTATAAATTGGCGAAGAGTACTCGTAGATGGATTTGCCATAACCTACGCCATCTCCATACTTTTCTCGCAAAGCTTCCATCGTATGTTCGCACGATATTTTCACCAAGTCAAATTTCTTACAAGAACAACTCCTCTCCAATGGACTGACCTTGGCAGTAATGCCGTTATCGAACATCGTGAATTGGTTGAGATACCCGTTTGCATTAGTCACATACAATGCACGCTCCGATCTCATCCATTATCGTTCGAAGGTCATTCTTAATCTGACCGATATCTTCGCTGGGAAATATCTGACCTCGTCCATTATCGTTCGAAGGTCATACCACTCCAAGGAAATAAACCTTGACAAACTTGGCACAGATAAGGGATCATTGTCCCATCATCACTATTTCTCCCACTTCCCTCGCTTTCTTCACTGTCACCACTAACACTGCGCTTGGAAAGGACATCTTCACTAGACTCAGCGTAGTCGCTTATCTCCTTTAAATATGGATCAGATTCAGACACTTCCTCGTCAATTTTATTTCTTTTTGAGACATTTTCAGCTGCCTTGGCTTTTCTTTTTTCTACTACTACCAGCTTTACCATTAGGATGGATGGGTTTTTTACCCATTTTCAACACAATCTACACCTCTAGAACAAATATTCCATTTTCAGTTCATATACCACAAGTCTATCAATAGAAATAAGTCAATGATCAAATGAAATCCCCCCCAAAAAAATAAAGAAATACCCCCCCCCCAAAATCCAACATGGAGTATCAAAATCAAACTAGTGCACTTGATCAAACTAATTAGCTATTAATATTTAAATTTTCACTATTTCAGCCATCATATTTTAGAAGAATTTCATACATCTAAAAATTTATTTCAATCTAGGGCATTCTAATTTCATAGACCACGGGTCGATTTCATAGACCACTGGTCTACGGATAGAAACTGGCGACTGTTCAAATTAAACTGTCAAAATAACTCTTCAAATAACAATTATCCCACCATTCCACCATCAAATAGTTCACTCCAAACATCAATAACTGTGAACCAAAATCCAACATGCAATATCGAAACACGATAATTGCTAAAAATCAAACTACTGCACCTAATCGAACTAATTAGCTATTAATCTTTCAATTTCTACTATTTAGGCAACCATTTTTTAAAAGAATTTCATATGTCTAAAAATTTATTTCAATCTAGGGCATTCTGATTTCATAGACCACGGGTCTACGGACAGAAACAACTTACTGTTCGAATCAAACTGCCAAAATAACTCTTCAAATAATGATTATCCCACCATTCAACACTTTTTTGCTAAAAAAACGAAACTAAATCAAAACTCTTTAATCAACCAAATTCAAAAAAAAAATCCTACATCACTATGAATCAATTAGCAAAGAAACCTGTTTAAATGGATCTACAAATAATCGAAACATGATTTTAACTAATCTTATGAAGAAAAAACGTCCTCTTAGCAGCTGCAGAAGAAGTAAAAACAAAAATGGTGTTTGGGGAGAATAGTTCTTTAAGTGGGAGTTGGAGAAAATTTAAGAGGAGAGAAAAGATTTTTTTTATATTGGAAGAAGTTGATGGGTGTTAGTGTATTAGGTTAAATTTGTAGATGGGTGTTAGTGTATTATGTTAAATTTGTAAAGTTAGAAAAATGATACAATGGTCCCTTGGCCCACATGTGGGCCAACTTTTTCACCCTTTTTACACTTTTTATACCCTAATCCTAAAAAATAATTCAAAAAGAAATTTAGTGTCTCATTGGCTAAATAGTTTTGAGAATGGTAGATTTGGCCAATTTTTCACCCTTTACTTAGTGGCATTGGGTGTAAGAGGTATAAAAGGATCACTTCCACCCCATGGAGATGAACAATTTGATGGAGAAACCTTACAAGGAAGGAAACAAAGATCAGCTTTCTTCAATTACTTTGTGTTTTTCCTCTCATGTGGTGGCCTCATTGCTGTCACATTTGTTATGTGTGTTGAAGACAACAAAGGTTGTCAATGGGGATTTAGGATTTCAACTTTGGCTATATTGTTGTCAATACCAATATTCCTTGTTGGTTCACCTTTCTATAGGAACAAGCTTCCTCGTGGAAGTCCTCTAAAAACAATATGTAAGTTAAGTTTTTATATGCATTTTAACTTATATGCAACTGATAATCTGCGGCAACAGTATGACCGTATGGGTAATAGATTACACTGATTTATGTCTTGATTTCCAGTTTACTGACCTATTTGTAGTTTTTAAATGTACAGAAGAAATACTCTTTAATTATAACCTCTTTTTAAGTGATTTGAGCTTTATATTGTACATTAGCTAATATAGTGGTGTTATGCATATAGGTTCTAACTGCTGCCTTTCTAAATTCTTGTGCACTGAGAAATTCGAGTAATGCAATAGCAAGTTTGGGATCAAGCCCTTCTACAATTCCAGTACTATCCAATGAAGATGAAGAAATTACTACAAACAACAAACATGCAGAATCAATAAATATTCCATCGTAAAGTCTGAGATTCCTTAATTGGGCAGTTATAAAGAAACCTGCAGCTTGTGGTGCGCTAAAATGCTCGGTACTAGAAGTTGAATAAGTGAAAATTGAGATGAAAATCATCCCAATTTTTGCTTGCACCATCATACTTAACTGTTGCCTTGCTCAACTATCTACATTCTCTGTTCAGCAAGCTGCAACCATGAATACAAAATTTGGCAAGTTAAAAGTTCCACCATCTTCACTTCATGTTTTCCCTGTAATTTTCATCATGATCCTCGCACCAATTTTTGACCACTTCATCATCCCATTTGCACGTAGGGTAACTAAGACTGAGATGGGAATCACTTGTTGGGTTATTGAGTATTTTTCCCTTCCTATGTGGATAAATAAAGCCTAATTTGGACCAACCCACTTTTTTCCATAGGCCCACTACTATGGGTCATATATATTGATCTTTTTAGGTCTTATTCACCAACACAAAAAGAGAGTTTTCAGCAGCCAAAGCGAGACAAACAAAGCTGATTTTCGCACCTAAATTCCAGCCACAGCTGTCAACTTCAAATTACGATTTCCTCTTCGTTTCTTGTCTGGTTGAGCTGATTTTTGGACTGATTATTCCTCTCATATCAATATTTGATTAGGAACTGATGGATATTGATTTGGTATCCTGTAGCTCCTGTTCTTCATTCCCGAACAGTAGCTGCATTTTTTGTGTTTTCACTCTTTTATTTCTCTAGTGTTTGGTGTTGTGGTTTATGTATTGTTTCTTGTTTTTTGACACTTATTTTGTGGCCATTTTGTATAATAATATTGTAACTATTCGGTGATTATAGTGTAGGTTTGATCCCGTGGTTTTTTACTCTTCACACCGAAGGATTTTCCACGTAAACTTGGTGTCTTGTGTGATTCCCTTTATTCTTGCCCTATCGTATTTGTGTGGTAATTAATTTTTTGTCATATTACTTTGTTTTGATTGGTTTTCTTGTCTCCTCTTATTTTAAATTGGAAGGGAAAGTTTAGACTTGGGTATTCTTTCGCTGCTACCCTGTCGGGCTCTTTCATAGTGCCCTTGTCTTTCCCAGCAAAGTGGTATCAGAGCATTGATTATTATTGATTGTTGATTTGAATGATGGAGGCAAATATAAGCAAGATGTTGTGTTTGAATGGTAGTAACTATCATACTTAGTAAGGCAAGATGAGGATTGGTAATTCGAGAACTTACAGGTTTTTGATTATATCAGACAATGGGTTGAAGATAATGTTAGAAATCATATTGTGAATGAGACACATGTGAGAAGTTTGTGGGACAAGATCGAGACACTTTATGCTTCGAAGACTGGAAATAACAAGTTGTTCCTGCTTAAGCAATTGATGAATATCAGGTATAAAGAGGGCAACCCTATTTCTGATCATATAAATAATTTTTAGGGTATCCTTGACCAGCTGTCCGGAATGGGTGTAAAGTTCGATGAAGAAATTCAAGGACTCTGGCTTCTTAATACTCTGCCATACTCTTGGGAGACTTTTTGAGTTTCTTTGACTAATTTTGCTCCCGATGGTGTTGTAACTATGGAATATGTTAAGAGTGGTGTATTGAATGAGGAGATGAGAAGAAGATCTCAGGCCTCATCTTCTTTATCTTCACACTCTGATGTTTTGGTTACTGAAGAGAGGAGGAGAAATAAGTCTAGAGGTCCGAATGATAGATATAAAACTAGAAGCAAGTCGAGGTCCAAATTGAAGAATGTTACATGACTATTGGAACAAAAAAGGCCATATCATAAAATATTATTACAAACATAAGAGAGATATGAGACGACAAAACAATGAAGGCGATAATGAAAATCGTGTTGCAGTTGTTGCTAATGATGATCTTTTTGTTGCTTGTGGTGAAAATGCCATCAATCTTGTTCATGATGAGTCTAGCTGGTTTGCGGATTCTGGTGCTACTTCTCATGTTACGCCAAAGAAGGAATTATTTTCTATTTATACTTCAAGTAATTTTGGAATGTTAAAAATGGGCAATAATGGTGAAGTTAAAGTACTTGGCATTGGCACTGTTTGTTTGGAAAGTAACAATGGTTCCAAGCTAATTCTCAATAATGTCAAGCATGCTCCAGATGTTCGCTTGAAGTTGATTTTTATAGGGAACCTTGATGATGAGGGTTATGTTAACACCCTTGGTACTAGCCAGTGGAAGCTTACTAGTGGTACGATGATTGTGGCTCGAGGTGACAAGTTCTTTAATGTGTACGTATTTCAGGGTTTTACTTCAAGAGGCTTGATAAACTTGGTAGAGAATGATACTTCATCAGAGTTGTGGTATAGAAGGTTGAGTCATATGAGTGAGAAGGGGACTGATAGTTTGGCTAAGAAAAAATTACTTTCTGGAGTGAAACAAGCAAAGTTGAAGAAGTGTGTTCATTGCTTAGCCGGTAAACAAAAAATAGTTTCTTTTCAGAGTTATCCGCCTTAAAAAAAGCTTGATTTGCTGGAGTTGGTGCATTATGATTTGTGTGGTCCTTTTAAAGTAAGGTCTCATGGTGGTGCACTTTACTTTGTGACTTTTATTAATGATCATTCTTGCAAACTCTGGGTATTTTCTTTAATGTTCAAGGATCAAGTACTTGATGTGTTCAAAGATTTTCAGGCCTTGGTTGAGAGATAGACAGGGAAGGAATTGGAATGCATCTGCTCAGATAATGGTGGTGAGTATATTGGTCCTTTTGATAGATATTGCAGAGAGCAGAGTATTCGGTATCAGAAAACTCCTCAAAAAACTCCTCAGTTGAATGGTTTAGCAGAGAGGATGAATAGAACTCTAGTTGAGAGGGTTAGATATATACTTTCATATGCTAAGCTGCTAGATTCTTTTTGGATAGAAACGCTTAATATTGCTGCTTATGTTATGAATTTATCTCCTATTGTTGCTTTGGATGGTAATGTCCCCGACAGAGTTTGGTCTGGTAAGAATGTTTCTTATAATCATCTTAGAATCTTTGGGTGTAAAGATTTTGTGCATGTTTCTAAGGATAAAAGGTCAAAATTGGATGTTAAAACTAGGCAGTGTATCTTCATTGGTTATGATCAAGATGAATTTGGCTATCGTTTCTATGATTCGGTTGAGAAGAAACTTGTTAGAAGCCGTGATGTTGTGTTCTTTGAAGACCAAACAATTGAAGATTTTGACAAAGCTGAGAAGGTTGATTCTTAGAGTAGTGAGAGTCTAGTTGATATTGATCCAGTTCCTTTGACTACTACTCTCGAAGAAAATCTTCATGATGATGAAAATCAAGTTGATAATAAAGATGATGATCATGTTCAGAATGACCAGCATGACGTTGTTGATGCTCCAGTGCAAGTTGATATGGTTGATCGACAACCAGTTGTTAATGTTTCAGAGAGTTCTCTCAGACGATCTACTAGAGAGAGAATACCTTCATCTCATTATTCTCCCAATGAGTATGTACTCTTGACTGACGGGGGAGAACCTGAGAGTCTTGATGAGGCCATAGAAAGTGGAGAAAAAGAAAATTAGTTTGATGCTATGGAAGATAAAATTAAATATTTGCATGATAATCATACCTTTGATTTGGTTAAGCTACCTAAAGACAGAAAAACTTTGAAAAATAGGTGGGTTTTTCGGGTGAAGCATGAAGATGGTAACCCAGTTCCGCGGTACAAGGCTAGATTGGTTGTTAAGGGATTTAACCAGAAAAAGAGAGTTGATTTTGATGAGATATTCTCTCCAGTTGTGAAGATATCATCCATTCGTGTGGTTCTAGGCTTAGCTGCAAGTCTAGATTTAGAGGTTGAGCAAAAGGATGTTAAAACTGCTTTACTCCATGGTGACTTAGATGAAGAAATTTATATGGAGCAACCCGAAGGTTTTAAAGTAAAGGGAAAAGATAATTATGTTTGCAAATTGAAGAAGAGCATGTATGGTTTGAAACAAGCTCCTATGCAGTGGTACAGGAAGTTTGGTTCCTTTATGAGTCAACAGGGCTTTAAGAAGACTACTTCAGACCATTGTGTTTTTGTGCAAAAATTTTCTGATGGTGACTTTATTATTGTGTTGCTTTATCTTGATGACATGTTTTTTCTTGGTCATAATGCTTGCAGGATTCATAAGTTGAAGCAAGAGTGTAAGTCTTTTTCTATGAAAGACTTAGGACCAGCAAAACAGATTCTTGGCATGCAGATTGTTCGTGACTGAAATGCCAAGAAGTTGTGGTTATCACAAGTGAAGTACATTCATAAAGTACTTCAAAGGTTTAACATGGACAAGGCTAAGGTTGTCAGTACACCTTTAGCTATGCACTTCAAGTTGAGCACGAAGCAGTGTCCTTCCAGTGAAGATATGAAGAAAGTTCCTTATGCTTCAGCTGTTGGTAGTTTGATGTATGCAATGGTTTGCATAAGACCGTATATTTCTCACGTTGTTGGTGTTATTAGTCATTTTCTTTATAATTCGGAAAGAGAACATTGGAATGCTGTGAAGTGGATTATGAGATATCTTTGTGGCACTTCTAGTCTGAATTTGTTGTTTGGTATAGAGAAACATATTTTTTGTGGTTATACTGATTCAGATATGGCCGGTGATGTTGATACTCGCAAGTCTACTTCAGGGTACTTGGTTACTTTTGCAGGGGGAGCTGTGTCTTGGTAATCTAGGTTGCAAAAATGTGTTGCTCTATCTACTACAGAAGCTGAGCTTATTACTGCTGTTGAAGCTTAAAAAGAATTGCTTTGGATGAAGAAATTCTTGGGGGAACTTGGTTGTGCTCAAGAGAGGTATGTGCTTCATTGGGACAGTCAAAGTGCCATACATCCTGGCAAGAATTCTACATTTCATGGTCGGTCTAAACACATTGATGTGAGATACCATTGGATTCGGGATGTGTTGGATTCTAAGTTGCTTGAACTTGAGAAGATTCATACGGATGATAATGGTTCCGACATTATGACTAAAACTTTGCCAAGAGGGAATTTTGAAGATTGATGCATGATCGTCGGGATGATGGTCTCCTCCACATAGTTAGGAGGGGGAGAATTATTGGGTTATTGGGTCTTTTTCTCTTCCTATGTGGATAAATGAAGCCCAATTTGGACCAACCCACTTTATCCCATAGGCCCATTACCATGGGTAATATATATTGATCTTTTTAGGTCTTATTCACCAACCCAAAAAGAGAGTTTTCAGCAGCCAAAGAGAGACAAACAAAACTGATTTTTGCACCTAAATTTCAGCCACAACGGTCAACTTCAAATTGCGATTCTCGCTTCTTTTCTTGTCTGATTGAGCAAATTTTTGGACTGCTTGTTCCTCTCATTTCAATATTTGATTATGAACTAACGGAGCTTGATTTGGTGGCCTGTAGCTCTTGTTCTTCATTCCCGAACAGTAGCTGCATTTTTTGTGCTTTCACTCCTTTATTTCTCTAGTGTTTGGTGCTGTGGTTTATGTATTGTTTCTTGTTTTTTTACACTTGTTTTGTGGACATTTTGGAGAACAATATTGTAACTATTTGGTGTTTATAGTAGAGGTTTGGTCCCGTGGTTTTATACTCTTAACACCGAAGGGTTTTCCACGTAAATTTGGTGTCTTGTATGATTGGCTTTATTCCTGCCCTATCGTATTTGTGTGGTAATTCATTTTCAGCCATATTACTTTGTTTTGCTTGTCTCCTCTTAGTTCAAATTAGAAGGAAAAGTTTAGACTTGGGTATTCTTCCGCTGCTACCCTGTCAGGCTTTTCTATAGTGCCCCTGTCTTTCCCAACATCGCTCATCTCCAACGTATAGGAATCTAGTTGTTCTTCTGTGCTGTTGTCATGGCAATTGCAGCTCTTATTGAAATCAACCGCAAAACAGTAGCTACTGACTTGGGACTACTTGACTCTGCCAAGCCATTACCTATTACGTTCTTTTGGATCGCATTTCAGTACTTATTTCTTGGATCAGCTGATCTTTTCACTCTAGATGGACTACTAGAATTCTGTTTCTCAGAAGCACCATTAAGTATCAGATCATTGGCAACATCTCTATCTTAGGCTTCTTTAGCAACAGGATACTATCTTAGCACAGTGATAGTATCCATTGTCAATAGTGTCATAGGAAATTCAAAGTACCAACCATAGCTCTCTGGCCGAAACATGAATCACTTCCATTTGGAGAGATTTTACTGGCTAATGTGCATACTCAACGCATTGAATTTCATACACTATTTTTATTGGTCTAGAATGCACAAGTACAGATCTGTAACCTCAAAGTAAAGAAAGTGGCAGTGGATGTATAAAGATCAAACTATTGTAGCCTTCTACTGTAAATATGTCTAATGAATTGCTGGACGTTGTCCACGTAATAGGGCCAGAAAAGAGGGAATATCTATCCAGTTTCGATCAATTGATAGAGTCTCCAATCACTTCACGAGTTGTATTCACAGTCTTTTGTTATGTCATATCTTCAAATCACATCTTCAAATAACAAGCTTAATTAGGTTATCAAAATGTTGGGATGAATCACTGTTGAGAAAATGTCCTGCTATGCATCTATGTTTTTTGGCAAGATCTATTTGTTTGATGATAGGCTGCTAGGTCATAATTCTGATAACTATGGATAGGTGAAACTAAGAAGACATGAGAGGCTGATTCATAATTTGAAGTTTATAGATTACGCAAAAGCTATTATGGATACAATAAGATCAATTTCTACCAATGGGCATTGCCCGTGCTGAAAGATGATGTTTTTGTAACCACAATATAACCTGCCTGAATGGAAATTTATACCGCTCATTTGCTTTCTTCATCCTTGTCAATTTTCTATTATCCAAAATTCTACTGGCCTTACTACTATACACTACCAGAAATTCACATTTTTTCCGACTGAAATAAGTAGTAGGAAAATTTCCGACTACTTCAATCGGAATCATATTTTTTAATTTTTATTTTTTACAAAATATTTTTTCAATACTATTTGTGACAAAAATAGTCAGAATATTTGGCGACAAATTCCGAGAAATATATATTCCGACCATAGTAGTTGAAAATATAAATAATTAAATAAATTATTAAATATAGGTTTCCGACTACTATAGTCGAAAATTCTAATAAATAGATAAAATTAATGATTAGCTTAATATATATCCAACCACTTTAGTGAGAAATATAAGTAATTAAATAAATATAATGCTTAATATATAATCAGTCTCTAATACAAAAATTAAACAATTATTTAAATAAATTATTAAATATATTTCTGACTAATGTAGTCGGAAATGCTAAAAACTAAATAAAATCTATAATTAATTAAGTATATATCTGACCACTGTAGTAGGAAAGATAAGTAATTAAATAAATATGTTATTAAAAATATTATCAGTCCCTTATATGGAAATTAAATAATAATTTAAATAAATTATTAAATATATATTTCCTACAATTATAGTCGAAAATACTAGTAAATAAATAAAATTAATAATTAATTAAATATATATCCGACCACTGTAGTCGAAAATATAAATAATTAAATAAATATATTAGTAAATGTATAATCAGTTCGTTATATGAAAATTAAATATTTAAATAAATTATTAAAAGTTTTCAACTACTATAGTCGGAAATAGTAATAAATAAATAAAATTAGTAATTAATTTAATATATATCCGACTACTGTAGTCGAAAATCAAAATAATTAAATAAATATAATACTAAATATAAATATCAATTAATTTCTGACTACTTCAGTCGACAATTCAATATATATCTGACTACTGTAGTCGGAAATCGAAATAATACTAAATATAAATATTAATTAATTTTTGACTACTTCAGTCGAAAAGTAATTAATAATTAATTTAGTATATATCCGCCTCTCACTGTATTATGGTTTACACTTTTCCCAATTTTATTTCACGCCTCTCACTCTCTCTCTCACTACTCACTACTCAAATTCAAACATTTTGCTCTTCGAAGGTCAAAATTTGTTGTTGTTGAAAGGATCAAAATTTGAAGGTCAAAAAATTGTGCTGAAGATCGAAGATCCAATTTCGAAGGTTAAAAAATTTATTGAAGATCGAAGGTCAAAAACTTTAAGGTAACAATTTTTGCTCCTTTTCATTTGCATGTTTAATTTCTGTTGCTCTTCTTCAATTTCTGTCTAAGCCAAAACATTTTACTGAAATTTGTATGGGATTTTCAAGAACAGAAGATTTATCTAGAAACTAAATGGAGTTGATAATGATGATTATGTATTATCTTTCCAGAATATAAAGAAATTGATTCTATCATGGTTGGATCTGTCCATTCATTTTTCCACTAACTTACTCACTCATATCAAGTGTTTTACCTCCTGAACAAAGCTTAATTTGCTCAGCAAAAAAAAATCACACTGTAATTTTTGCAATGTTGATTTTGGTGATTCGAGGGTAATGCCAGTAAAGTATGTGGTAAAACGGGATGGAGAAATATATAACAGTGTATATGACAGCAGTATTTCATCAAGTGCCGAGTGCACTTTACTTTTGTTTCATTGAGAATGACCTAGACAAGTTGTATTTGTACAATGTTGGTTTAGATGTTTCAATCAGAGGGAAAATTGATAATAAATGGGGGAAATTCAAAGCTAGGGTTACGGTTGGATGTTATGGTTCTAGGAAGAGAGGTAATCGCCGGTGGAGATTGTATGCTACTGATACTCGTGTTTTGTAAAGTGGTACGGTGGATAGGAGTAGTGCTAATGCTCAGTCTCAGATGGTTCCGTTTATTGAAATTCCAGTCAATTGTTACGAGGTGCGGATTTTAGTTGCATTGTGTTTAGTGAAAATGACTTTGATTTTTTGCTTTATATGTTTTGGGAAAATTTGGACAATGCTACTTGAGTATGATTTTTTATGTAATTTTTGTGAAAAAGAGTTAGTGTTTGACATCTCTGTAGCAATTCGAAGGTACATAATTACCTTTCCCATTGGCTACTTTATCGTAATTTATTGTGATATATATAAAGAAGTAAAGTAGGTGTCTTTTCAATTCCAATGGAATTGTTTGGTTTGGATTGGTAAGAATTTGCCTAAAAGGGAGCATATTAAACGTACCAACTCCTATAACCCTTTTTGATATTATAGTACTTTAACTTCTCAAAAAACTCTAACAAAGTTGATCAATTTCAGGAGTAGGCCACCAAAAAGGTGAAAAGAAGTACAATAATAAGCTTACTAGGTGTTTGGTCATAGGTTCCAAATACTTTTTCTCTATATTTGAAATTTATAGAGATGGAGTCGAAGATAGAGTTGTGTTTGTTTTTAGAAACTAATATTCGTAGTTAATGTAACTAAATATAATTTCAAAAGTAAAAAGTGAGTCGAATGTTATATTATAAGTTGTTTCCCAAAGTTGAACAATTTTGAATTAAATTTGAAATCTTATGACCAAAACTAGCTTCAAATGTAGTAGTACTATCTTTTATGGCCTAAGGGGTCCTTATTCTCTTTTCCCCACTTTATAGTACTAGTCATTATTTACCTTCTTAAACCTTTTTTCTATCTCTTCCTTTCATGCATATTTCCATTTGCAAAAAAGGCTCTATATATTTTTACTTTAGTTTTCACAAACGTATAGCTAGTGAACCAAGATACATTGATTGAATTCCTTTCACTGATAAGAAAATTCTTCTTTTAATTAAAATATTCTATTGTTGTTGGCTGCTTTACTATTTTATATTGAATCTCTTAATTTTCTGTTTGTGTCCACTACGTAGTAGAATCTCTAAACAATCCTGTTATTGTTTTGTTTCTCTTGTTTTTGTTTCTCTTCTTTATTATTATTGTTATCATTCTTGTGTAGATGGAAAATGAAGATCGTACATGGATGTATAATAGACTTTATCCTAACCGTGCGGGGTTGGGGGAGGAATATAAAGCTGGGGTATCTGGATTTATTGCTAAAGCAATGACACTTAATGATTTTCTTATTGAAGAGACAATTAGGTGTCCTTATTGGAATTGCAAGTGTTACAAGTTATTGAGTCCAAATGATGTTACATTACATCTTTATAGGAAGGGTTTTATGTTGAATTATACTGTGTGGATAGCTGATGGAGAGAGTAGTGCTGCTAATAATTTTGCTTTTCAAAATTATGTTGAAAGCCCAATAAGAGAGAATAGTGTTGAAATTTCACGATATAGTGAGATGGTTAGGGATTCTTTTGGGACACACTCAGGGGCTCAAAATGAACCAAATGATGAGACTAAGCACTTTTATGAACAGTTAAAGGAAGCTAGTCATCCATTGTATGAAGAATCAGTGCATTCTAAGTTATCTGTTGTTGTTCGGTTACTGAGTATTAAGACAGATTATTCAATTTCTCAAGAGGGTATGAACTCTATCATTGGACTTATGAATGAACTTAACCCAAATAAACTTGACTTACCTAAAGATTTCTACACAACAAAGAAGTTGGTTTCTAAGTTAGGACTTTCATTAGAGAGGATTCACTGTTGCGAGAAAAGTTGCATGTTATTCTATAAGGAAGATGCAAATTTAGAACATTGTAAATTTTGTAATCTGCCTTGTTATAAGGAAGTCATGCATGCCAAAGGGAAGACATGTATTATTAAATGAGGCGGAGATTAAGTCAGCTACAACACATGTATTATTAAATTATCCCGAGGTCCTGCCTTTTTATAAGTGAGTATATTTATATTAAGGACAATCATTCAAGGTCTATCTAAGCTTTAACTAATAAAAGTCATAACTTTGTCAGACATCTACTTCGTTGCTTTACACGGGGATACTGTTGTTTATCCTATGTTTTCAGTGTGGTTTAGAGAATATGTAAGTGCAACTTAAATATTTAACACGATTTACTAGCAATGTTCAATCTCATGTATATTTAAATTCTAATTTTTTTTGAACTTTTTATAGGTTCATAATCCACTTAATTATGACCCAAATGGCCAATTTTTATGTGATATAGCTTGGGAACCTGATGCTAAAGTCAGAAAGTTTTCTAAGTACTCTGTCAATGGGTACAGATTTCATACAGAAGAGTTCTCTAAGGGCAAGAAAACCAACAATAGTGGGGTTTGGGTGAAACGTGATGGCGGTGTTGATTATTATGGTGTGCTTCACGAGATTTTAGAACTCGATTATCATGTTGGTTAGCCAAAGAAAAAATTGGTTCTATTTCAGAGTAAGTGGTATGATTCTACGCCTTGGTTAGGTACAAAGGTGCACCCTCAGTACAAAATAGTTGAAATTAAGCGTACAAGGGAGTATGGACTCTATGATCCATTTGTCATTGGGCAAAATGTGAAACAAGTGTATTACGCTCCTTATCCTTTGAAAAAAAAAATCTGCATGGTGGGTAGTTATAAAAACAAAGCCCATGGGTAGAGTTGTAGTGGAGGATGCATTAGATGTAGCGTATCAGAATGACATTTCAAGTGCTGAAGAAAGGGTGGATGATGAATTAGCAGGTGAGTTGCAGCATAAAGAAGGCCTATATGAAGAATTTGATCCTTCCGAACTTAGATTGAATGTTCATGATTATGGAGAAGAAACATCCGGGGAAAATGCCGAGGAAGATCCAACTGATGAAAATGAAATAAGCGAGGAAGAGTTACTTGATGAAAATGAAACAAGTGATGAGGAAAAATCGATGAATGAATACGAAACAAGTGATGAGGAAGAATTGATGAATGACTATGAAACAAGCGACGAGGATTGAGTTGTTATTAATAGTAGTAATGTGTTGTAATAAGGTCTTGAATTGTATTTTAGCTATTGTTTTTTGCTATTTTTCTTGACAATATAGTGTCTTTTCTTTGTTAACATTTGTAGTGCCAGTAACTATGCAACATGATTTGCTTGTCTTGTTGCATTTTCTTATTACACTACACTCATCTGTATTATTCTTCTATCTACATCGTATGGAATCTGTATTTTTCCTTCTTGGTCCTTCTTGGTCATGCATGATATTTAAAATACTGACATGATTTTCAAGCGTTAAGGGTCTAATAATGTTTGAGTAAGATATGATTATAATATATGTGACAGGAAAACTTAGTTGAGAATATTTGCAATAGTGTGTTTTTGAAAATTTGGATTTGGGTGGCCCATTTTCTCCGTGGAGGGTCGTTTGACAAATTTAGCATACCATCTTATTACTCATCTTATATTACCATAAGCAACGTAGCCTTCTGGGAATTAGTACCTGCTGGTTCTTCTGACCTGTTAATGGAATTTATGCTTATTAGGATTGCCTTTTGACTTATAATCCATACATCAGCAATGTTGATGGTGCAAAATTTTTGGTGAACTTCATATCATATACTTTATTTTTAGAATACAGTGTTGAATGTTGATGCAACTTCATATCATATACTTTATTTTTAAAATACAGTGTTGAATGTTGATGCATGGAATACTCATCTGTATTTGTAATATATCACTACAGTGCTGAATGTTGATGCATGGAATACGCATCTGTATTTGTAATATACTTTATTTTTAGAATTCTGTGCTGAAACCTGTCATTTTTAAGTTGAGAAGTCAAAACAAGGAGTTACTTTTACTAGTGTGTATTACATGATAAACACATTTGTTTTGCAATATGGACTGTTAAAGGTACTTATTCTACATCAGCAAGTTGAATTTGTTACCTTTATATGTGAAGAGTCAATGGTTGAACTTGCTCTGTATAACCAGTTCTTATATACAACTAATTGTTTTATATTGTGGTTCTTTTTTTCAGGTGCTTAATAAAGATAATCAATAGCATCAAAAGGTCTTGGTAAAGGACGACATAAGAAAGGTAAGAAAGGAACTAATAATCTTCCCGCAGGTCAATATACACCACCACCACCAACTGTTACCACAAATCTTCAACAAGCTACTAAAAATATTCTTCCTCCTCCAATGGAAAATATTTCACTACCAAATGCATTTTTCATGCCCCCACCACCCGTTCCAGCCCTCTTCTCCCCACACTAGTCGCATAGTAGCTCTTCTTTTGTACCTTCAACATCATCCACACCTAGCCTTTCTAGATTGAGAATTAAAGGTGCTAGAACATCAACATCGCCATCTATTGATAGTGCTACAACGTCTAATGCTACAGTAGTTGCTTCTCAGTTTCCAAAATTTAAAGAGGTAGTAGAATATGACGACAATGGCAGACTAATTATCTCCCCTGATAGTGGTAATAGGTAAGTAAACCTTATGTTTTTCTGTAATTTTGAAATTTTTAAAAGATAAGATAATTTGATATAATTTTATTGCAGGTTCATTTCCGCATCTAGCGGTGGACATATGATTATAGAAGCAATTAAACTATTTTACATACAGCTGTGGGGTAGTTGGAATGAGATAAAACTCGATGTCAGAGTTCTTATGTGGAACCAGTTTGTGGTATAATCAAAATCAAAGAATTTAACATTTTAGTATGCTATCAATGATGAATTTACCGTTGTATCCGTCAACTCATTTCATGACTTTAGATTAAACTATTTTGCAGACAAAGTGTGCATGGAATTCTTGTCATGAAAATAAAATACAACGCATTTTCAAGTTCAAAGCAGCTCTACGGATCAAAGAACACTTATATGAGGCCCGGAGGAGCTTGAAAAAACCTGGTTGGCTGAATGTTGATGTGTGGGTCAAGTTCTTGGAAAAATGGGATACTCCTGAATTTAGGGCGAGGATGGAACGGGCAAAGGCAAATAGAGCGTCTCAAATGGGTGGCTCATTTCACACAGGAGGTTCGATGAATTTCGCTACCCACCAATGAAGACTGGTAATATTAGCTTAAATTTTTTATTTGTTCGATTTAGTTCAATGTTTTAAACCGTGACATAGTGAAGCCGTGTGGGGCTCTTTCGATTCACTATTGTTGTTATCTTCTTGTTGTTGTTCATCTTGAAGTCTAGTGAAGCTGTGTGTGGACTATTTTGATTCACTAGCATTGTTGTTGACATCTTGTTTCTCTTTTTATTACTTGTTTCTTCTGTTATGAACTTGATCTTGTATCACACTGCCTAATGCTTTTAGAAAGTAAAAATAAGAGAATTAGTGGTTTAGTTAGATGGTTCTAGGTCACAGTTGTCTTAACTGCCATTATTTGGAATGAAAGGGAGCTGAAGATTGCTAACTCATTTGAAGTGCAGTAACTTCACCTACGCATTTATAGTATGACTTGCTGTTCAGGGCAGGCAGCTTACCAAGGAAAGACAACTAGATGCTTCTTATTTGATACACAGGCAGTGCAATTGAATCAGCACTTGTTTGTGGACTGCACTTGGACTAAACTAGCAAGGATCCCATTATGCAATGGGATGGCATTCAGGTACAAGCCAGAGAGATGATAGCTGGAATTCAAGTACAACACTTGGACTAAACTGGCAGGGATTCTAGAGACCTTTTGATCTTGTTGTGACATTGGAATGTGGGTGGCGGTAGCCTCCCTGACTGTTGTTTTCTATAGTGATCGACCTCCAACATATATGTGTTGCAAAACACAGTCATAGTAGATATGTTTAGTGATTCATTTGATTGAATTTCCTGCTTGAGGGACAGTTTAAATGAGCACGTGTTTGGTTCATTGATCTTTTGAGAAATAGCCCCTTGGTTCCCTTGTCTTAAGACACTATATGTCATTCTCATTTGTACTTAATTTTATCGAGCAGATTAGTTAATTGATATTTCTTTACAAAAAGTCAAAGGCTTGTTACTTAAATCAAATAACGTCATGTATCTAACTTGATTGATTATTTATGTAATGTGCAACTCTCTGTTCAATAACTCATACATGCTTCTTTATTTCAGATGTATATATCAAGTCTCTTTTTCTTTGTTTCCATTCATATGTACTATATATTTACTTGTATGCATATGTATATTCTTGGCCATCTGTTATCTTAGGTTTTCTGAAATTAGTGAGTCAGAGATGGAAGAATATGTTGATACATAGTATCAGAAATTAAAGGAAGGTTATGGGAAGGAAAAGATATTTGGTAAAGTTTACCAATGTCTTTTTTGTCTTGGAAAAAAAAGGCCTACAGTTTCCATAACCTTGTCCAGCATTCTTGGGGAGTGAGCAAAGATAGCTCACGGAAAGTGAACGATAAAGGGAAGCATTTAGGTCTTAGAAGGTACTTGAACAACGATCTACTGAGGAAAGATTCAGTAACAATGTCTGATGAAATGGAAACTAAATTATAACCAACACATCATGGGAATGATGTTGATGAGAAATGTGTATTTCCTTGGATGGGAATTGTAGCAAATCTTCCAATTGAGTGGAAGGACGGGCGTTACGTGGGAAAGAGTGGATCAGGGCTGAGGGATGGAGTAAATGTACGTATTGACGTTGTAGTTATAGAGTAAGAAGAGAAATTTAAAGAAGATAGATTTACCTAAACTATCTAAGAGATGTACACGTTTTATGCAGCTGAAAAAACCTGGTTGTTTCACTAGTGACTGTTTCACTAGATTTACCTATAGGTGCAGAGTTTGTTAAGCACTCTTTGTTTCCGGCAGACATACTTGCATTATCAAAGTACTACATCCCCTGGGTTGCTGTCCGGACTTGTCTTCATACTTGCATTATCTGTTTTTCTAAAATTTTGCAGGAATATGAAAATAGGAGAAAAGAGCGCCCTTTTCTTGAGGTCTACGAAGAGACGCATATAAAGAAAAATAAGGACGGTACAAGAGGAGATTGGGTCGAACCGCGTGCTAGGATTGCATATGTAAGATAATAACTTTTACATACATTGTTTTATTATTACTCAACTTTGCTTGTTTACGTACCGACAAATAATTTTCTTTCAGAAAAAAATTCAAAAAAAACTTAGAAAAGTGGCGGAAAACCCAACCTACTTCAGAGGATGGTACCATGGTCCAACCATCACCTGCAGAGCTGAATAATATGTGGACGATTGTGGTAGGTGGTCCAAAGAATGGTAGAACCTACGGGACAGGGGATCTCCAATCCTCGAGTAGTCCTTCGTTGTTTTCCAGTTCCTCCTCTACTTTGCAAACTATGGAAGAAATGGAAGCGATGAAAAAGCAAATTGTGGAGTTGACGTAGAAATGTGCAGCTAATGATGCTAGGTTTGCTAAATTTGATAAATTGGAGGAGTTAGTTAAGAAGCACATGCCGCAAGTATTTCGGGACGAGAAAGATAATGAATCTGATGATAATTAGATTGTAGTTATTGTTCTTGTTTTTTGTTTTGACATTTACATGTTTAAACTATTTGATTTGATGTTTGTTTTGAATGGTTTAAAGTTGTTGTATTTATAAATTTTTGTCGTGTTTGATCCTATTGTGAAAAATACATTAGTTATGTCGTTTATAATTTGAAAGCAGTGTAAGCGAATGCAAAATAATTATTATTAAATAATTATTTATTAAACTTTCGACTAAAGTAGTCGAAAAATTTATAATTATTAAATTTTTATTTATTAAATTTTCGACTACTCTAATCGGAATAATTAAGATTATTAAATAATTATTTATTAAATATCCGACTACAGTAGTCGGAAGAATCAAAATTATTAATTATTAATTTTCCGACTACTTTAGTTGAAAATTTAATAAATATTTATTTAATAATTATAAAATTATTAAATAATTATTTATTAAATTTCCGACTACAGTAGTCGGAATTTAATAAATAATTATTTAATAATTTTAATTATTCTGATTTAATAATTATTAAATAACTATTTTTTAAATATCCGACTACATTTCCGACTAAAGTAGTAAGAGATTTCCGACAACAATAGTCGGAAAAGTTTTTCCGACAAGCTATATTCTGACTACCATCATGTAGTCGAAAAGTAGTCGAAAATACCTTAATTTCCGATCATTTTTCGACTACATTGACCGTCGGAAATTTAATGTTTTCTAGTAGTGATACTATATAGTGTATATACTTTTTTGCTCACCAAAAGCACCATCCTTTTCATAAAAATATTAGACTAGCCCCCAAAAATAAGACTTCAGCCCATTGAATGAAAATTATAATGGACTGGCACTCTACACAATCATTGTATATATATTTCCAATTACTCAATTTTTTTTTTATTTCAAATGCGAACCAAAAAATATGACGCACCTAGTAAAAAATCACATATTCTAAACTCAATGTCAATAGAGAGCAAAAAATAAAAAGGAAAATTGCTACAGTGGTCACTGCATCCTCACCCAAACACAATGACCAGGAACACCTTGATGAACCACAAACACCATATAATATCCTGGAGGTGCAAGATTCCGTGATGGAGGTGCAAACACCGTAACTTTGTAATCAAACCAACTGAGCCATTCCACTCCCACAATGTCCAAAACCAACAGTCTCTGGTTCATCGCAAATGAGTGTGTTGTAAATGAGGGTGCAATCATGCTTACTATGAACCCTGCATCAGGATGGCGAAACGCTAGCGAGAACGTGATGGAAAATTGCTGACCGTACGATAGGATTCCCCCCTGGTCGACGGCTTGGATTAAAGGGGTGTTATGAGCGTATTCTGTCGCCAAATAGGGTGGCGAAAATGCTTCTAGGCTCAACTCTGTGGGGTACATTACTTCTGTAAAGTTGTACGTTGAATGTGGATTACTTCCACCCACTAGTATCCTGCCATCTGGTAGTAGAGTAGCTGATGAGTGGTACATTCTTGGTATTGTACTAGGGTTGAGCACGGTGAATCTTTTAGTCGGGTCGGGTTCGTCTGGCCTGTAAAGAATCGGGTTTAGTACCGGGTCAACAGCATTCTCCCATCCAGCTGCTCCATTTGCCGCTCCATTTAGTATGATCACATCTCCTGTGGGTAATAACAACATATCGGGCATGATCCGACCCAACGGCATTTCCTCCATGACCCATTGAGGATCCGGATCTGTCAGCTTCATACGCCCACATGTATTTGAAGCCCGCCAAAACTCGCCCTCCTGTGCTTTAACATACGCGCCGCCCCACGCGCCGCCGCATATCAACACCTCCACCACCGGATTCTGATCAACTGAATGTAAACGTAACGGTAGCATCACTGAAGACCCAGTAGACGGATAACTCCTCTTCTCGCCGGGAATCATCGGAAATTCCTTGATAATCTTGTTATTCACATAATCCAATACTATGGACCGTTGATTGGAAAAAATGTAGAGATTCCCGTCGGGTAAAATGTACAAGAATGGATAAAGATTATTCTCCTCGTCGGGGTCAGTAGTTTCCATCAAGAACGGAAGGTCAAAAACACCACCATTATCATTCTCATTCTTGGGAAAAAACTCATAGCTAAAAGCTTTTCTTCCTCCTACAATAATCACACGTCCATCAGGAAGTATATGATCAGAAGCGTACCATCTCTGAACCGTTAAATTCTGTGGTAATTCAGTCCAATCACAATCATCATCACACGGTGAAAACAATCGTATTTTTCGGTCGCCGGCATGGTATCCACCGGTTTGTATTAGTGTACCGTCAGAATTGAGGGCGCCAGAGGAACACCAAACGTCAGTTTGAACCATGAGAGGGCGGTAAGTGTTCGATGGAATGTCGTAGATAATAGAATGAGCAGAGCAATCGACGTCAAGAACTTCGTCGTCGTAGCGGCATTTGCCTTCGGGAAGTGAGAGATTAGAAGCTCCGAAATCGGTTCTGTCGAAGATGACAACTTTATTGTTGTGGAGAAGCTGCATGTGCATGGCGGAAACACCAATTGAATGATGTAAAAGGACCCATTCACCATTTACATTTGGTGGGAAAAAAGATGGAAGAAATGTACTGGGGATATTATTAAGCTGTGTATTTCGGCGGTGATGATGGCGCTGCTTTTGGCGGCTGTGTTGACGATGGCGGTGGGAAGATGACAATGATGATGATGGAGGTGGGAAAAGGGAGAAAAGAATCAAGATTGTGAAGAGGAATGAAAAAGATTGAATCTTGATCAATCCCATTGAATAATTTGGTTTAGAATTTGTGATCGAATTGTGCAAGAAATATAACAAACCAAGAAAGGCAGGCAGAGTTGCCAGTAGTGTTCATCAGCAGTTGTTTCGCTGATTAGTTCCAGTTTACTAAATAGATGGAGGAATAGCCGCAAGGAAAATTTAGCATTTTCATTTCTGTTTTTTTCCATAAATATTTACTTTTTCCCTTAAATTGAATATTCCTTAATTATTTGATTTGTTTAGTATATTTAATGTTGTACTATTTGTAACGGCAGAGTAATTGTTTCTATCATACTATTGAGATTGATAATTCAACCATAAGGTGTCTTCGATAAAGTAATCGATTCTCATGAATCTCCCAATATCATCTCCGAATGTCTTTTAAATTTCTTCACACAAGAAAATAGGTTGTAGTATTTTCATTTATTATAGTGCAAATTATGCTTTAACGTAAAATTAAAATATACCCCGATATTATTTGACTACACATCCTAGGATTCCAAAGAAAATAGGGGATGTCAAATTATAAACAATTTAAATATCCTACTTAAAATTGAATTAGTCTTCAATAAAAGATATAATTTCGCCTGCTTAAAAACAATTAAATATCCTACGACAAAATATGTAAATTATTTATTCCATATGCTGAAACGGTTAGTATGAATTGTGAAAACCACCGAAAACCCTTCTATATTACTTCTCTCCGTTAACTTAGGCACCGTTGATATTGTCATAAATGTCATGTAATGCAAATAATTGAAAGAAGCAGGCAAAACAAATTAAATTGGCAATAGTGTCGACGAGTCAACTACGAGGTATTTTAGGGTCTAACTATCGAAATTAAAGCCACGTACAAGCAGCTATTTAAGACATTCCACGTTTATGGCTTTATTTTAGGGTCATTTGTATGATTTGATAGAGAAATTAATATTTGGCTTAACTCATTGATAAATCATTGCACTCGTTTCGAGATTTTACTTGGAACCCTCAAGCTCTGTTTTTCTATTAAACAACTTCAATATTAATAAGACACTCTCTAAAACCCTAGCGAAAACCTAGCACGAAGAAACCCTAGAATTGTCGGCGATGGCCACTTTGGCCGTTGAACAGCCATTGCCCGAGGCTTCTCAACATAGTAACATGAAAACATTAATCCCCAACAAAGGAGATATGAATTATGCTGCCACATTACAACCTACTCAAATAAATCACATATCTTTACCTCTAAAACCTCTAACGTACTTGCATGGAGAACCTAGAGTGATATGGGAGGAAGAGTAGATTTCCCAGATGATTGTTAATGAAGAATTGGAGCATGCAGTAGTTGGAAAATTTTCATATGGATGGTCGGATATACAAGAATTGTGTAAACTGACTCCAAAACAATGTGGATGAAAAAGAGATGTTAATATTGGTTTATTATGCAATAGGTATGTGCTTATTCGAGCCTCGAGATTGGAGGATTATGTAAACCTGTTGTCTAAACCAATATTTTACATTCCTCATAAAAATTGAAATTATCCAATGCGTACTTTTAAGTGGGATCCATTATTTGATCCAGAAGAAGAAACATCAATAGTTGTTGCATGGATTTCTTTGTCTGCATTACCACCTAATTTCTTTGGGAAAGAGATAATTTTTTCATTAGATGCTGTTGTAGGAAAACCGTTACAAGTTGATATGGCAATATGTAACAAAACGAGGCCTAGTTGTGCAAGAGTCAAGGTTGAAGTGGACTTGTTGGGTGATTTTCCAAAACGAATCAACATTGGAATAAAGAAGAAGAATGGAGAAATTGTGGCAAAATGAATTCAAATCAAGTATGATTATTTACCAAAGTATTGCAAAAATTGCAAACTGCAGGGACATAATGAAAAAGAATGCTTTGTTTTACATCCTGGGATATATCCAAAGGAGGAAGAAACAGAAAAAATGGACACTGGAGGCAAGATAATAGAAGATACAAATCCAGAAAAAAGAGCAGGAAAAAAAATCAAAAGAAGAAAGGGCAGAACGAAGATAATAACTTTCATAAACAAAGACAAAGAAATAGGGAAAGAAGGGGCAGATATCATCAGAGAGGGGGTGCAACTATGAGATAGAATCAAAAAAACAAAAAGGAAGAAGAAGGAATGACTACTAACAACAAATGTGAGGCTTTGGAAAATGAAAGTGAGAAGGAGAAAGAATAAGAAGATGAAACGGGGAATGCAAACATTAATAAAAACATTGACAAAGTTAAAGAAAGCACTAAAGGGGAAGGGTAGAAGAAACGTTTGGAAAATAGAAAAATGATATTGGTGACAAACCAACAAACAACATAATTGACTTGAACAAAGCTTCATCGGAGGGTCCAACCTCAGGGGAATCAGAGGAGGCGGTCAAGGATACTTTAGAAAGGGAGAATATTTTAGCAAATAATCATAAGAAAAAGTCAATTCCAAATGAAATAGCAGCACAAGGGAGAGAAAAATCTACAAAAGATACACAGAAGGGTAATACAAGAGAAACATCAACAGGCAGTGTAGTAGTATTACCCAGAAATATAGTAGAATCATCAAGTCAAAAGGTTACTTCATAATTGAATTTGTCCCCTGAAGAAAAAGATAGAGTGGAAGATGAAGATGGGGAAGACATTTAGGAAAACATAAGGGAGGTTAGTAAGCAGGGTGATCTTTTTCTTAGGCATGTGAATCAGCTAAATAAAGGAAAAAGGACTAGCAAGGATGGTAATACAAGAACAACAAGGAGTAACTCAATTAAACCACCACTGGTTAAACACTGATAGACAAACTAATATATTAGAATATTAGATCAATCAACACTCAAAATTCATTTGAGAGGATGACTGATTTAAATAGAAGGAACAAATATGTGTACATAGCCCTTCTAGAACCTTTTTAAGGACCTTAAGAAATAAATGAATGCAAGAAAAAAATTAAAGATGGAATATGCTGCTATAAATATTTCTGTCAAAATATGGATTTTTTGGAACAAAGATTGGACAGGAGAGATAATGTATGACAGTATTTAACAAATTACAATCAAGTTCACCCACAATATAATGCAAGAGGTGATTTCTATTACTGCCCTGTATGCAAGATGTAGTGCTACTGAGAGGTTAGAACTATGGGATGAGTTGGGATTTATAAGTTCACAAATCAAACTCCCATGGATAGTTGGAGGAGATTTTAATATTATTTTGAATTCAGCAGAAAAATAGGGTGGACTACCAATCACTTATTCTGAAGTTGCTAAATTTTCACAATGTATTAACAACTGTAGTCTAGTCAATTTAAAGTATGTTGGTAGTGATTACACTTGGTGGAATAGTAGAGTTGAGGATGAATGCATATTTAAGAGGCTTGATAGGATTTTAGGAAATCAGGATTTTATGAATGATTTTCCTTCTTCGAAAGTTCATCACTTAATACGATAGGGATCTGATCATGCTCCAGTACAACTACACTGCAACACTAATCAGGAGAGAGGAGCCAAACATTTTAGATTTTTAAATTTTTGGACTAAACATGAGAAATTCAAAATGGTGGTCAAAAAGGTCTGGGATGAAAAGGTGGAAGGCAATCCTTTTAAAGTAGTCCACGTAAAGATGAAGGCACCACAAAATAAACTAGTTAGACGGAGCAAAGATACTTATGGTAACATCTTTAAAAAGTGTCCATAATGGAAGATTTTGTTAAGATGAAAGAAGTACAACTGGAATTGAATAATTCTAAAGAGAATACATTGAAGTTAAGAAGTGCAGAAAAAAATTGATACAGTTATATAAAATAAAGGAAGAATATTAGAAACAAAAGTCAAATGGCATGGTTTAAGGATGGTGATAGGAATACTAAATTCTTACACTCATACATCAAAGGAAGGAGAAGAAATAGGATAATAAAAAAATAAAAAATATCAAGATGTGGTATTAAAGGAGGCTCAGGAAATTCGTGATGAATCTGTTAGAGTGTTTATAGAATAATTCACTGAACTATGACTAATAGGGGAATATTCCATGATTGATAATCTGCCAAAAATGATTACCGATGAGCAAAGAACTAAGATGGACAACACTTTAACTGTAGATGAAGTAAATGATGCAGTTTTCTCACTCAATAAGGATAGTGTCAGTAGCCCAGATGGTTTTTTAGGTGAATTTTTCCAAAGTTGTTGGGATATAATTGGGAAGGATATTTTCACAGTAATAGTGGCTTTATTTTGTGGGATGGAGCTACCAAGGTACATTACACATACTAACCTAACATTAATTCCTAAGAAGAATAATATTGAAAGAATGACTGATTTGAGGCCAATCAGTTTGAGTTCTTATATCAATAAGATCATTTCAAAGGTTATTCATGCTAGGATTGCGAAGTGTTTACCTGATATTATTTCAAAGAATCAATTTGATTTCATGAAAGGAAGAAGCATAACTAAAAATGTATTGCTTGCATAGAAAATCATCAGAGATATTAACAAAAGAAATAAGCATAATAATTTGGTTGTAAAATTGGATATGGCAAAGGCTTATGATAGAGTGTCATGGTTTTATTTAATAAGAGTTTTAAGAAAGATGTGTTTCTCTGAAAGAATGATTGACATGGTGTGGAGATTAATTTCAAACAACTGGTACTCAGTGATAGTAAATAGTATGATTTTTTGTTTCTTTCATTCTTCTAGAGGGTTGAAACAAGGTGATCTTTTATCACCCACTTTATTTATAATTACTGCTGAAGCCAAAGTCTGAATAAGATTAATGAAGATGAGAAGTTTATAGGATTTGAAATACCCAAATAGAGTGAAAGGATAAATCATTTGTACTATGCAGATGACACAATCCTTTTTTGTTCGGGTCATAAAAGATCAGTGATAAAGATGATAAGGGTACTATAGGATTATGAGAAAGTATCTAGACAGTTAATCAATCTTTCTAAGAGCTATATATATTTACATGAGAAAGTTCATATAGCAGATAAGCATAAACTGAGAAGATTAACATGCATTGCTATAGGAAATTTTCCATTCACATACTTAGGATTCCCAATTTTCTATGGAAGGCAAAAGAAGATATATTTTTAGAAAATCATAAATAAAGTTGCTAAAAGAATTCTGGCTTGGCATGGAAGGATCTAACTTATGGAGGAAGGCATGTATTATTATGTAATGTCTTGCAATCAATGCCAATATATTTGATGTCTGCAATGAAACCTCCGAAAGGTGTTATTGATCAAATACATAGGCTAATGACAAGGTTCTTTTAAGGAAAAATAAAAGGTTCAAAAGAGAAGGAATGGGTCACATGGAATGATGTTATCCAAACACAGAAGGGTGAATTGGCTTTAGATCTTTGCATACAATTTCTGATGCTTTGTTTGCAAAGTTATGGTGGAATTTCAGAACATCTACAGACTCTTTGTGGAGCCACTTTATGTGGAACAAATATTATAAGAAAAAACATCCTGTAATTGCAAAGGGTTTTGAAATTTCACAAGTTTGGAGAAAAATGATACATGTTAGGGAAAAATAGAACACAATATCTTTTGGCAGGAGGTGTCGACTTTTGGTTTGGCAACTGGACTCAGTTAGGTGCTTTATATTTTACGGAAGAAAGAAATAATATTGAGGAGGAGATAGAAGTCAAAGAATTTATAACAAAAGATGGTTCCTGGAATGTGGAAAAGCTGAAAGAATATATCTCAGAAGAGTAGATACAACACATAAATGATACCATTAAACCATATAAAAGTGAGAAAGACAGGGACAAATCTTGGTAGATGCGTACTTCAGATGGTAAGTTTAGTGTCAAAGATGCACATGAGGTATTACAGAAAAAAAAGGACCAATGAGGAGTGCAAATTAATATGGAACCCTCAAGCTTTGTTTTTCTATTAAACAACTTCAATATTAATAAGAAACTCTCTAAAACCCTAGCGAAAACCTAGCACGGAGAAACCCTAGAATTGTCGGCGATGGCCACTTTGGCCGTTGAACCGCCATTGCCCGAGGCTTCTCAACATAGTAACATGAAAACAATAATCCCCAACAAAGGAGATATGAATTATGCTGCCACATTACAACCTACTCAAATAAATCACATATATTTACCTCTAAAACCTCTAACGTACTTGCATGGAGAACCTAGAGTGATATGGGAGGAAGAGTAAATTTCCCAGATGATTGATATTTGGAGTTATTTGATTAATTTATTAATTATGAAATAATTAAATTTAGATATTCACCAAAACAATATTTATAATATTGGTTTAGATGAATAACGTACAAAAACCACAACAATATAAAGAATTAAAACAAATAATAGCTGAAAAATGTAAAGAATTAAAAATAAGGATAGAAAGACTACAGTATAACATAATTGCCGGAGTTAGTAAAAGCTCAGTAAATGCACAAAAAGAAGAAATATCAAATTTAGAATCAACAATAGATAGTCTAGAATATATATATATCAACATAACCTATATACATTTAAATAAAATGAACAAAGAAGAATTTATAATAGATGAAAAAACATATGAAAATCACGAAGGATTAAAAATAAAAATAGTATTCTCTAATTTAGGAAGGAGATATAAGAAAATAGGTGAACATTTATATTTAATGTTAGAAAAAGAAGAATTAAAACTAGAAGATAAGTTGACAGTCATGGTAAGAATAGAAAGAGAAAACGAAGAGATAGACAAAAAAAGGAAATAGATAAAATAAAACAACAAACCACAGAAGAAATACGAAAAATAGAAGAAACTAAAAATAGTAGGATTGCTTAATTAGAAAAAGAATTACAAATGCTAAAAGATTTATATGAAAAGAGACAGAAAGAAAAAAAAGAAAAAGATAAAGAACAAAAATTATTAATTGATATAAATCAATTTAAAGAAAAATTAGAAATAAAAAATAAAGAACCAGAAACCAGTGAATTAGAAATAAATACAATAGATGCTGAAGAAATAGATAATTATGATTCGGAAGATAGTGAAACATATACAGAAATTCTACAAATCATAGGAAAACTAGAAATTAATGAAAAACAAGAAGTAACTAATAAAGAAAATCTAGAACTAATAAATACAGAAGTAAATACTCTAGATAAAAATACAATACCTAGTACATCAGAAATAAGAAAACCAACCTATAATTACAAAAATAAGTTTAAAAGATATAATCCACAGGATGAATATAATAAATGGACACCAAAATAAATAATTAATTACAACTTTTTAGATTTAGACTGTGTAATAGATACAAATAAAATAATACAACTATGGGTAGGATACATGTCAAAACAATTATTAGATAATAAAATTGATACAACAAATACACCAGAATATATAGAAAAGACATTAATAGGAACAGTAAAATTATGGTTTTTAAACCTAGCCGAAGCAAGTAAAAAGGTACTAAGATCTGATACTAAAACAGAAGGAACATCAATACCTACTAAAATACTACCAACAGAAATATTGAAAAAATATGAACTAGCTATAAGAGAAGAATTTAGTAGTATAACAATAGAAGAAGAAGAGCAAAATAAAGAGAAAGATATGAATATGAATTAATTGTTAAAATTAGCAATATGTAATATGTGCTATATAGATGAGTATACGTGCGCATTTAAAGAATATTATTATAAAGGAACATATAATATAGAAGAAAGTAAAGGAATAAGAAAATTATATTTAGTAAATTACCTGAACCATTTAGTTCAAAAATAATAAAAAGTTGAAATGAAGCAAAAATAGTAGATTCCCTAGGAGCAAGAATAAATTTTTTACAGCAATGGTATAGAAATCTATGTGAAAAATATAGAGAAGAAATAAAAATGGAAAAAACATTAATAAGAAATTTAGCATGTTGCAAAGATAAAATAACACCTAAATTTGGATGTAAAGAAAGATATTATAAGAAAAGAAAAAGACATAAGAAATATAAGAAATACAAAAAATCAAAATATAAATATAAGAAACCAAGAAAAAGATATTATGTAAAAAATTATAAACATAAAAGACCATATAGGAAAAAGAAATCTATAAAAGAATGTACTTGTTATAATTGTGGAAAACTAGGACATTTAGCTAGAGATTGTAAATTATCAAAAAACCCAAAAATTAAACAAATATCAGAAATAAAAATAGAAAATACAGAATATATGCAGATAGATTATATAGATTATGAATTAAAAAGTGAAGATAGTATATATGAAATTTCAGAGGATGAAATAGATAATGAAATAGATAGTGAATTAGATGAATCAAATGACTGAAGAAGATATAAAAATGAACCAAATAACTGAAAAAGATATAAAAATAACAACAAAGAAAGAATATTTAAATGAAGAAGGAATAGATCAAAAAATAATATTTGACTGTAATATATTTGACGAAATAAAAGGAAAAGAGTTAGACTTAAGTGTAGAAAAAATATTTAAAATACCAATAATAAAAAATATATTTAGTAGAAAAAAGGAAGAATACTACGTAGTAAGTCAAAAAGAACATGTAATAGACTGTAGATATCCAAAAGGAAGAGCTAGTAGACCACTAGTAACATAAAGAATAGTTAATAAAGAAATAAACGATATAAAAAGTAAAGACCCAATAAAATATGTACACCTTGGAGAACAGAGATATTGATAAAAACATGTTTTAGAGAAGGAATAGATACACCAATAGAATTATATTTAGCAGATGATAGAATTATAAAATCTATAGAAAAAAGTATAATAACCGCTATAAAAGAAAATTTAATATACCAAAAATTTAAATTTATAATAAGTGTGAATTATTCAGTAGCAATAACAGATAAAAATATAGATAAATCATTAGTATTATATTGGAAAATATCAGGAATAGAACTAACCCCAGGAAGTAAAATATTTACAGCAAGATGTAAAAATCTATATTTATTAACAACAAAACATAAAATAACAGGAAAAAATAAAATTAATAAAATACAAATAGAAAGTCCTTTTGAACAATTTATAAAAATAATTGATAATAATGATTATAGTTGCAAAGACATAAATATAGAAGAAGATTTAGAAATAATAAATGACAGAATAAGCATAACAAAAAGAATAGCTCGTGAAAAACCAGAATCATCAAGCTCATAAAAAAGAACAAGTTATGAAACAACTTCAACAGTTAATTTAAATCAATATTATATAACTGGAACAATAAATGAAAAGAAATATTTAATACTCTTAAACACAGGACAAGAAGAAAATTATATAACAAAATATCTAGTAAAAAGTGAAGAAATAAAATCTAATAGTGATATATGCCCAGATCTACCATGGAGTCTAATAAACATTAAAGATACGGCAGAAAAAAAAAAAAAATAACAAGAGTCAGAAAAATAAAAATAGAATTTGAAATAAAGGAAGAAATGCAAAAAGCAGACATAATATTAGGAATAAAATGATTAGAACAAGTAAAACCATACAATATAGAACATACACAATTATCTATAACATATAATAAAGAAAGATTATTCATAAAAAGAACTTTAACATGATATGAAAATATATGTACTTGTAAAAATAATAGTAGAAGGATATTATAATAGATATTATACACCTATGATAGATACAGGAGCAGAAGCAAACTTATACAGATACAACTGTTTACCAGAAAGTAAATGAGATAAATTAAAAACACCAATAGTAGTCAAAGGATTTAATAATGAAGGAAGCTTAATTACATATAAAGCTAAAAATGTAAAAATACAGACATGGGATAAAATAATAACAATAGAAGAAATCTATGATTATGAACTAGCATCAAAAGATATGCTTTTAGGAATGCCATTTTTAGATAAATTATACTCACATATAATAACTAAAATAGATTGGTGGTTTACAACACCATGTAAACAAAAAGCAAGAGCAAAAAGAGTTATTAATAAAATAAGAAAGAAAACTGATTGGATAGAAGGAAGTGAAAAAATTCCACAAAAGTTAGAAAATATAAAAAATACAGAAGACACAGTAGAACTAGTTGTATTTTCGATAAATAAAAAAGAAATAACTATATTTTTCAATAGATAAGGTGGAAATAATAAAGAAAAAATTAAGACAATTATATAGTGAAGATCCATTAAAAGGATGGGAAAAACATAAAACTACTATAAAAATTGAATTAATAGATAAAAATAGCATAATAACTCAAAAAACATTAAAATATAATTTTGACGATTTAAAAGAATTTAAAATGCATATAGATGAATTATTAGAAAAACAGTATATACAAAAAAGTAATAGTAAACACAATAGTCCAGCATTTATAGTAAATAAACATAGTGAACAAAAAAGAGGTAAAAGTATAATGGTTATTGATTATAGAAATTTAAATGCAAAAACTATGACATATAATTATCCAATACCAAATAAGATATTAAAAATAAGACAAATACAAGGATATAACTATTTTAGTAAATTTGACTGTAAATCAGAATTTTACCACTTAAAGTTAGAAGAAGAATCTAAGGAATTAACCGCATTTACGGTACCACAAGGATTTTATGAATGGAACGTATTACCATTTGGATATAAAAATGCACCAGGTAGATATCAACACTTTATGGATAGTTATTTTAAACAATTACTTAATTATATAGTATACATAGATGATATACTATTATATAAAAAAACTAAAGAAGAACATTTAAAATTATTAGGACAATTTACAGATATAATAGAAAAATCGGGAATAAGTTTAAGTGAAAAGAAAACTGGAATTATGAAAAATTAGATAGAATTTTTAGGAATACAAATAGATAAAAGCGGAGTAAAAACGCAACAACATATAGTACAAAAAATAATAAATTCAAAAGAAGAATTAGACACAAAAAAGAAATTACAATCATTTTTAGGATTAGTAAACCAAGAGAATATATACCAAAATTAGCAGAAAACCTAAAATCATTACAGAAAAAATTAAAAAAGGATGTAGAGTATAATTACAACGAAGAAGATAAAAAACAAGTTCAGAAAATAAAAATACCTTGTAAAGAATTACCAAAATTACAATTCCCAGACGAAAATAAAAAATTTACATATATAGTAGAAGCAGACGTAAGCGAATATAGTTATGGAGGAATACTTAAATATAGATATGAAGAAGAAAAATTAGAACATCATTGTAGATACTATTCAGGTACGTTTAATGAAATAGAAATAAAATGGGAAATAAATAGAAAAGAATTATGTTCATTATATAAATGTTTATTAGCATTTGAGCCATATATTCTATATAACAAGTTTATTGTACGAACAAATAATACACAGGTACGTTGGTGGTTAATAAAGAAAATATAAAATTCAGTCACAACGAAAGAGATTCGGAGACTAGTATTAAATATATTAAATTTTACATTTACAATTGAAGTAATCAAAACTAACAAAAATGTCATTGCAGATTACATATCAAGACAAAGCTACACAGACTGATATAATAGAAGATGATGCTTTAGAAAAGATACTCAAAACCCTAACTACGTTTACAATGAAAGTGGACAGTATGGGTAATGAAATAGAAAAGCTAAAGACTAATGAAGTTAAATTGAAGTCTAAAGCTATGAACCAGATAACTCAGCAGTGTGTAGAGCTATGTCGATCGGAAGACATCAAAATTCTAGAGCTAAAAGAAGACGTTGGGACACTCCATAAAACTCATAACGTTTATCAATCTACAATTGCAGGTACAAGCAATGGAGTTAGTGGACAAAGATATCAGAACATGAACATGAATAAGATATTTGAAAAACCATTTATACCAAAAACACAAAAAGATCCCTTGTTCATACCCCCACAAACTACCACATATCGAGAAAGTTTAAACCAAGACAGAAAAGCCTATAACCATATAACTCAAGCATACATAGAAAATATCCATAAAATACAGACTTATCTAAACCTTAACCCCAGAGCTACAAATATCCAAGAACCAAACACAAACTATATAACCCAAAAATTGCAAGGTTACAACAAGTTAATCGCACTACCGAAAATCAACCCAAGTTTAGTTAAAACTTGTTTCAGTTATGGATTATTAAATACCGTATATACCCAAGAAGGAGATGAACTAACAGCTATACCAGAATTATATAAAGCATTCGCCTCCTATGAGAAAATAACCAAAGGGAATCTATTTTTTATAAAATTTTATACTGCACCAGCGGAGATATTATATGACGAAATTAAACCAGTTATACAAGTTGTAAAAATAGGATTAACTAGAGATATGATTATACCGGAAGATATTGTTCAACAGCCAGAGATACCTAAAGTTGAGATACTTGATTTTTATGCAAATAAACGAATTATTGGAATATCTTCAATTGTTCAAGAATTAGCAAATAACTACCTAAATGGAAACCCTATATGGAGCTATTATTCAAGAGATCATCAAATGATTTATTCAAATTCAAAGGAACTACGACAGTCAGATATGGAAGAAACTAGACAATGAATTTTGACACTACTCAATCCAGAAAAACAACCAACTGCAAGAGCAATTAGGAAGAGATTTATTTCAGAAGAATTATTAACAAGATATTGCAAGTTAATTGGACACAAATATCCAGACCATTTATGTTCGAAATGTAATGAAGAAGATAATACTATCCCGAAAGTTCAACTAGAATTAAAAAAAAAAAATAAGAACGGCAGTTGGAAGATAGAAAGAAGATAGAAAGCAGCAGAGCAATAATGAAAAAATAAAGACAAAGAAGACAAGATAGAAAGCAACATGTGAATAGTTTTCTTGATTTTACTTTACGTAAAGATATTGTATAGCTTTATTAGGTTAGAATTTTTTGGCAAGTGCCATTATTAAAGTTTTATCTTTTTATACTTTAAGTCTAGTCTAGTCTAGTTTAGCTTAAGTCTAGTCTTTTTCTACTTTTGAAAAGGAAGACTTTTTTGTAAAGATATGTAGTTTACGTGTAAAACGTGTAAAGTAGGAATAGTTCTTTTCCTCTTATAAATATGGAAGTCATCTGGCTAAGTTAAAGGCAAGACTTTCATATGTTGAAAGCAAGCCTTCTCTTTTGTACACAAAAAACTTTTGAATATTTAATAAATTCAGATATATTTCTAAGGAAAAGCTATGGATGAACAAAGCCCAGAATTATCAAATCTACCATAACAAGTATATTTATTTATAATTATGAATAGCTAAATTCATAAATTCCTAACAATCATAATATGATAAAATAAGCTCATGTTAGTTACTATATAGTAGAATTATTCGAAGAATAATATGTTACAAAAATTTTTAGCAAAGAGGAAAAGGAGAAAAATCTCTAAGGACTATGCCATCCTAAAGGTGAAACCGGTGAGGCAAGAAAGCCGTGATAGGGGAGTAGCCAGAGTAGAGGTGTTGTTTAAGGGAAAAGTATTCAGACTACCATGCTAATAGTGACAGAGTAACATAATTATTTAAGAATAATCTAGTATATAGTGATCTAAGATGATCATATTTTGTTATGTATATGGTTGAAAAGAATATTTTGAAAATAGCATCATATGAAAAAGAATGACTACCTACTTATCCGATGAAATGATAGATAAATTCAAAATACTTGTTTTGTATGTACTTAAGGATATAGAAATAGTAGATATAAGAAAGATCAAATGGGAAAAAATATTTGATAAATATACTATGACTAGAATAAATTACATACCACACCTACCTACCTACTCCTATATATACCTACATGCCAAACCTACGCTTCAACCATGATAAACTACGTAGAATATTGGAAAATGGATATAAAAAATATACAATTAATAGAAAAACTAATGAAAACAAATTTAGAAGAATACCTGAGAACTAAAAATATAAAATATATAGAATACCTTAACGAAAATATGAAAGAATTAAAGAGATTAAAACAAACAACTAAAGAATATTATGAAAAAGCAAATTACAGATAACTTTAAAATACTTGTTTTATATATACTTAGAGATATAGAAATTATAGACATAAAGAAAATAATATGGGAAAAGATATGGAATTATGAAGAAGAAGAGTTATTAAGTTCTATAGAAAACTTACACCTATATAATGAAAGCTACTGCTCATATTTAGATAGTTATTATTCAGATGGATATTATACAGATTAAAAATGTTAGAATATATTAAAAGAGTTGGAGAAAAAAAAGCTGGCTATACGAAGAAATTAATTATAGAAACCAGCTTAGAAGAGGAACAAAACAATTAAAAGAAAGATTAATTTGGATAGATAAAACCATAAAACAACTATAGTTAAAAGATAGTTTAGAATCTGATTTAGACATAGAATTATTCATAGAAGAAAAAGACAAAATAATTAACGAAATAGACAACCTAGAATTTAATATCTGATATAGTACAATTAGAATAAATTATTACAAAGAAATTTTCAGTATTACAACTACTTTAGGATAAAATGATAAACTACGAATACTTAGAATATTGGAAAAAAGATATGGAGAAAATAAGATTAACAGAAATACTTATGAAAGAGAATTTACTTGACTATCTAAAAACTAGAAATATGGAACATATAGAATACCTTAAAAATAATATAGAAGAATTAATAAGGTTAAAATAAAAAAACTAAGGAATATTATAGCATAGCATTTCAATTAACATGATAAAACTAGTAAGTACTAGTTATCTATTAGTTATCCACGCAAATTACCCAAGTTATCCACACACCCCTACAATATGTTCGAGATGTAATGGAGAAGATAATATTATCCTAGAAGTTCAACTAGAATAAAAGAAGATAAGAACGAAGAAGGACATCTAGAAGATACACGACAAAAGATATAAAACAACACGGACCGATGGAAAAATAAAGACAAGAAGACAAAAGCATTAAAGTTAAGAAAGCGGCATATAACTTATCAAGCTAAGTTTTTAACATATGAATTGTAAGAATACGTAAATTATTTGTATAGTTTTTGACTTTTTGACAAAGCCATTATTAGTCTAGTATTAGGCATTAAATAGCTTTTTGACTTTTTATACTTCAAGTTCGGACTATTGTGTTTACTATTACTTTTTTGTATATATTGTTTTTCTAATAATTCATCTATATGTATTTTAAATTCTTTTAAATCATCAAAGTTATATGTTAATGGTTTCTGGGTTATTATGTTATTTTTATTTATTAGCTCAATTTTTACAGTAGTTTTATGTTTTTTCCCATCCTTTTAATGGATCTTCACTGTATAATTGTCTTAATTTTTTTTTTTATTTCTACCTTATCTATTGAAAATATAGTCATTGCTTCTTTATTTATTGAAAATATAACTAGTTCTATTGTGTCTTCAGTATTTTTTATATTTTCTAATTTTTGTGTGATTTTTCACTTCCTTTTATCCAATCAGTTTCTTTCTTATTTTATTAATAACTCTTTTTGCTCTTACCTTTTTAGCTTACTACGTAGTATTCTTCTTTTCGTATACTAAATATATTTTTTATTGTTGGTATTTTAAATATTTTTTCTACACTGATTATAGAAACCTAAATGCAAAAACTATGACATATAATTATCTAATACCAAATAAAATATTAAAAATAAGACAAATACAAGGATATAATTACTTTAGTAAATTTGATTGTAAATTAGGATTTTACCATGTAAAGTTAGAAGAAGAATCTAAAAAGTTAACTGAATTTACAGTACCAGAAGAATTTTATGAATGGAAAGTGTTACCATTTGGATATAAAAATGCACCAGGTAGATACCAACACTTTATGGATAGTTATTTTAAACAACTACCTAATTGTATAGTATACATAGATAATATACTATTATATACAAAAACTAAAGAGGAACATTTAAAATTATTAGAACAATTTACATATATAATAGAAAAATCAGGAATAAGTTTAAGTGAAAAGAAAGCTGAAATTATGAAAAACCAAATAGAATTTTTATGAATACAAATAGATAAAAGCGGAGTAAAAATGCAACAATATATAGTACAAAAAATAATAAATTCAAAAGAAGAATTAGATACAAAAAAAGAAATTACAATTATTTTTAGGATTAGTAAAACAAGTAAGAGAATATATACCAAAATAAGCAGAAAACCTAAAACCATTACAGAAAAAATTAAAAAAGGATGTAGAGTATAATTACAACGAAGAAGATAAAAAGCAAGTTCAGAAAATAAAAATACTTTGTAAAGAATTACCAAAATTACAATTCCCAGATGAAAATAAAAAAAATTACATATATAGTAGAAGCAAACGCAAGAGAATATAGTTATGGAGGAGTACTTAAATATAGATATGAAGAAGAAAAATTAAAACATCATTGTAGATACTACTCAGGTACGTTTAATGAAACAGAAATAAAATGGAAAATAAATAGAAAAGAATTATGTTCATTATATAAATGTTTATTAGCATTTGAGTCATATATTGTATATAACAAGTTTATTGTACAAACAGATAATACGCAGGTACGTTGGTGGTTAACAAAGAAAATACAAAATTCAGTTACAACAAAGGAAATTCGAAGACTAGTATTAAATATATTAAATTTTACATTTACAATTGAAGTAATCAAAACTAACAAAAATGTCATTGCAGATTACATATCAAAACAAAGCTACACAGACTGATATAATAGAAGATGATGCTTTAGAAAAGATACTCAAAACCCTAACTACGCTTTCAATGAAAGTGGACAGTATGGGTAATAAAATAGAAAAGCTAAAGACTAATGAAGTTAAACTGAAGTCTAAATCTATGAACCAGATAACTCAGCAGTGTGCAGAGCTATGTCGATCGGAAGACATCAAAATTCTAGAGCTAAAAGGAGACGTTGGGACACTCTATAAAACCCATAACGTTTATCAATCTACAATTGCAGGTACAAGCAAAGGAGTTAGTGGACAAATATATCAGAACATGACCATGAATAAGATATTTGAAAAACCATTTATACCAAAAACACAAAAAGATCCCTTGTTCATACCCCCACAAACTACCACATATTGAGAAAGTTTAAACCAAGACAGAAAAGCCTATAACCATATAACTCGAGCATACATAGAAAATATCCATAAAATACAGACTTATCTAAACCTTAACCCCAGAGCTACAAATATCCAAGAACCAAATACAAACTATATAACCCAAAAATTGCAAGGTTACAACAAGTTAATCGCACTACCGAAAACCAACCCAAGTTTAGTTAAAACTTCTTTCAGTTATGGATTATTAAATACCGTATATACCCAAGAAGGAGATGAACTAACAACTATACCAGAATTATATAAAGCATTTTCCACTTATAAAAAAATAACCAAAGGGAATCTAATTTTTATAAAGTTTTATACTGCACCAGCGGAGATATTATATGACGAAATTAAACCAGTTATACAAGTTGTTAAAATAGGATTAACTAGAGATATGATTATACTGGAAGATATTGTTCAACAGCCAGAGATGCCTAAAGTTGAGATACCTGATTTTATGTAAATAAATGAATTATTGGAATATCTTCAATTGTTCAAGAATTAGCAAATAACTACCTGGTATCAGAGCTACGTTATTTAAAAAATGTACAAGTAGGTATGTGTTAATTTAGTTATGAGAAATGTTAATTTAATTCGTAAAACAATTATTATTTACGTTGTTATTTATTTGTTAAAAATGAGAAGACTATTTAAAAATATAGAAGCATTTAGAAAAATTAAAGAAACTTTAACTAGTTACTATCCAGAATATATGAAGTTAAATAAAACAAAAGAAAATTCCCACAGATTAGCTTACTTAATTACCTTAATATCTAGCAATGAGGTAAAATTAATAATTCATTTAAAATCTAGAAGAATGAGATATATACCACCTAATTATGATAAAATCAGATTTCGGTATCCACCAAAACATTTTAAAGATGAATAATATAACAAAATTCTAAAAATATAAAGAACTAAAGCAAATAATATCAAAAAAGCGGAGAGAATTAAAAATAAGAAAAGAAAGACTACAATATAACATGATTGTAGGAGTATGTCAAAAATCAATAAATGCACAAAAAGGAGAAATATCATATTTAGAATCACAAATAGATAGTCTAGAATACATATATCAACATTATTTATACACTATCAAGTAGATATAATTAATAAAGAAGAATTTATAATAGATGAAAAAACATATGAAAACCATGAAACATTAAAAATAAGAATAGTATTTTCTAATTTAGGAAGAAGATATATAAGAAAATAGGTGAACATTTATATTTAATGTTAGAAAAAGAAGAATTAAAATTAGAAGATAAATTAACAGCTATGGTAAGAATAGCAAAAGAAAACGAAGAAATAGATAGGAAAAAAGAAATAGATCAAATAAAACAAAAAACTACAGAAGAAATATGAAAAATAGAAGAAACTAAAAATAGTAGTTATGCTGAATTAGAAAAAGAATTACAAATGCTAAAAGATCTGTATGAAAAAAGACAAAAAGAAAAAGAAGATAAAGATAAAGAACAAAAATTATTAATTGAGTTAAATCAATTTAAAGAAAAATTAGAAGAAGAAAATAAAAAATGAGAAACTAATGAAATAGAAATAAATACAATAGATGCTGAAAAACAGATAATTATGATTCGGAAGATAGTGAAACATATACAAAAATCTTAACAAATATAGAAAAGTTAGAAATCAATGAAAAACAAGAAGTAATTAATAAAGAAAACTTAGAGAATATAAACACGAAAATAAATACTCTTGATAAAGAAGACGATGAAAATATAATACCTAGTACATCAAAAATAAGAAAACCTACATATCATTATAAAGATAAGTTTAAAAAATATAACCTGAAAAATCAATATAACAAATAGACACCAAAACAAATAATTAATAAAATTATAACTTCTTAGACTTAGAGTGTGTAATAGATATAGATAAAACGATTTAATTATGGATAGGATATATAGCAAAACAATTATTAGACAATGGTATAAATACAATAGATACACCAGAATATATAGAAAGAACACTAATAGGAATAGGAAAATTATGATTTTTAAATTTAACTGAAGAAAGTAAAAAAGTATTTAGAGCTGATAAAAAAATGGAAGGAACAACAGTAACTAAACTAATACCTATAGACATATTGAAAAAATATGAAATAGCTAAAAGAGATGAATTTAGCAGTATGACAACAACAGAAGCAGAACAAAATAAAGAAATAGATATAAATAGAAATTTAATGTTAAAACTAGCAATATGTAATATGTGCTATATAGATGAGTATACGTGTGCATTTAAAGAATACTACGATAAGGGAACATATAATACAGAAGAAAGTAAAAAAGTAAGAAGATTATATTTTAGTAAATTACCTGAACCATTTAGTTCAAAAATAATAAAGAGCTGGGATGAATAAAAAATAGTAGATACCCTAGGAGCAAGAATAAAATTTTTACAACAATGGTATAGAAATCTATGTGAAAAATATAGAGAAGAAACAAAAATGGAAAAAACATTAATAAAAAATTTAGCATGTTGCAAAGATAAAATAGTACCTCAATTTGGATGTGAAGAAAGATATTATAAGAAAAGAAAAAGACATAAGAAATATAAAAAATACAAAAAATCAAAATATAAATATAAGAAACTAAGAAAAAGATATTATGTAAAAAATTATAAACATAAAAGACCATATAGGAAAAAGAAATCTATAAAAGAATATACTTGTTATAATTGTGGAAAACTAGGACATTTAGCTAGATATTGTAAAATGCCTAAAAACGCAAAAAAGAAACAAATATTAGAAATAAAAATACAAAATACAGAATATATGCAAATAGATTATATAGATTACGAATTAGAAAGTGACGATAGTATGTATGAAATTTCAGAGAATGAAACAGATAATGAAATAGATAGTAAATCAGATGAATCAAATGACTGAAGAAGATAGAAAAATGAATCAAATAACTGAAGAAGATCTAAAAATAATAACAAAGGAAGAATATTTAAATGAAGAAGGAACAGATCAAAAAATAATACTTGATAATAATATATTTGACGAAATAAAAGGAAAAGAATTAGATTTAAGTGTAGAAAAAATATTTAAAATACCAATAATAAAAAACATATTTAGTAGATGAAAAGAAGAATGTTACGTAGTAAGCCAAAAAGAACATGTAATAGACTATAGATATGCAAAAGGTAGAGCTAGTATACCACTAGTAACAAAAAGAATAAATAATTAATAAAGAAATAAACGATATAAAAATTAAAAACCCAATAAAATACGTACACCTTGGAGGAACGAAGATATTAATAAAATCATGTTTTAGAGAAGAAATAGATACACCAATAGAATTATATTTAGCAGATGATAGAGTTATAAAACCTATAGAAAAAAGTATAATAACTACCATAAAAGGAAATTTAATATACCAAAAATTTAAATTTATAATAAGTGTGAATTATTCAGTAGCAATAATAGATAAAAACATAGATAAATCATTAGTATTATATTGGAAAATATCAGGAATAGAACTAACTCAGGAAGTAAAATATTTACAGCAAAATGTAAAAATCTGTATGTATTAACAACAAAACATAAAATAACAGAAAAAAAAATTAATAAAATACAAATAGAAAGTCCTTTCGAACAATTTGTAAAAACAATTGATAACAGTGATTATAGTTACAAAGACATAGATATAGAAGAAGATTTAGAAATAATAAATGATAGAATAAGTACAACAGAAAGAATAGCTTTTGAAAAACCAGAATCATCAGGATCATCAAAAAGAACTTTGACATGATATGAAAATATATGTATAAATAAAGATAATAGTAGAAGGATGTTACAACAGATATTATACGCCTATGATAGATACAGGAGCAGAAGTCAATTTATGTAGATATAATTGTTTACCAAATAGTAAATGAGATAAATTAAAAACACTAATAGTAGTTAGAGGATTTAATAACGAAGGAAACTTAATTACTTATAAAGCTAGAAATGTAAAAATACAAGTATGGGATAAGATATTAACAATAGAAGAAATCTATAATTATGAACTAACGTCAAAAGATATGCATTTAGGAATGTCATTTTTAGATAAATTATACTCACATATAATAACTAGAACACACTGGTGGTTTACAACACCATGTAAACAAAAGGTAAGAGCAAAAATAGTTATGCTCTAAAAAGGTGAAAAACGTGTAAACTATTTACTATTCCTACTTTACACGTAAACTACATACTATTCCTACTTTTACAAAAAGTCTTTCTTTTCAAAAGTAGAAAAGGATTTGAAGTATAAAAAGACTTACTAGTGGTATACTAGCTCTTCATTTTGAATATGTACTGTCTATTACATGCTATTCATAATTGTAAATGAAAATATCTGTTCTGATAGATTTGATAAATCTGTGTTTTGCTCATCCATAACTTAGTGTAAAACTGAATATCTTTATTGATTATATGAGAGAATATTTTTTGTGTACAATAAGGTTTACTTTCTACACATGAAAGTCTGTGTTTATATTTTCTAAGTTTTCTTTATTAATTACTTCTTGTTAAGCATACTCCTACAATCATGTTATATTGTAGTCTTTCTTTTCTTATTTTTAATTCTCTCCGCTTTTTAGATATTTTTTGTTTTAGTTCTTTATATTTTTTGAATTTTGTTATATTATTCATCTTTAAAATATTTTGGTGGATACCGAAATCTGATTTTATCATAATTAGGTGGTATATATCTCATTCTTCTAGATTTTAAATGAATTATTAATTTTGCCTCATTGCAAGATATTAAGGTAATTAAGTAAGCTAATCTGTGGGGATTTTCTTTTGTTTTATTTAAGTTCATATATTTTGGGTAGTAACTAGTTAAAGTTTCTTTAATTTTTCTAAAAGCTTCTATATTTTAAAATGGTCTTCTCATTTTTAACAAATAAATAGCAACGTAAATAATAATAGCTTTACGAATTAAATTAACATTTCTCATAACAGGCGATGAAAATATAATACCTAGTACATCAAAAATAATAAAACCTACATATCATTATAAAGATAAGTTTAAAAAATTTAACCTAAAAAATGAATATAACAAATGGACACCAAAACAGATAATTAATAAAAATTATAACTTCTTAGACTTAGACTGTGTAATAGATGTAGATAAAACGATACAATTATGGATAGGATATATAACAAAACAATTATTAGACAATGGTATAAATGCAATAGATACACCAGAATATATAGAAAGAACACTAATAGGAACAACAAAATTATGGTTTTTAAATTTAACTGAAGAAAGTAAAAAGGTATTAAGAGATGATAACGAAATAGAAGGAACAACAATAACTAAACTAAAACCTATAGACATATTAAAAAAATATGAAATAGTTATAAGAGATGAATTTAGCAGTATGACAACAGCAGAAGAAGAACAAAATAAAGAAAAAGATATAAATAGAAATTTGATGTTAAAACTAGCAATATGTAATATGTGCTATATAGATGAGTTTACGTGCGCATTTAAAGAATAATACTATAAAAGAACACATCATACAGAAGAAAGTAAAGAAGTAAGAAGATTATATTTTAGTAAATTACCTGAACCATTTAGTTCAAAAATAATAAAGAGTTGGGATGAAGCAAAAATGGTAGATACCCTAGGAGCAAGAATAAAATTTTTACAACAATGGTATAGAAATCTATGTGAAAAATATAGAGAAGAAATAAAAATGGAAAAAACATTAATCAGAATTTAGCATGTTGCAACGATAAAATAGCACCTCAATTTGGATGTGAAGAAAGATATTATATAAAAAAATTATAAACATAAAAGACCATATAGGAAAAAGAAATCTATAAAAGAATGTACTTGTTATAATTGTGGAAAACTAGGACATTTAGCTAGAGATTGTAAAATGCCTAAAAACCCAAAAAAGAAACAAATATCAGAAATAAAGAAAGAAAATACAGAATATATGCAAATAGATTATATAGTTACGAATTAGAAAGTGACAATAGTATATATGAAAATTCAGAGAATGAAACAGATAATGAAATAGATAGTAAATCAGATGAATCAAATGATTGAAGAAGATATAAAAGTGAATCAAATAATTGAAGAAGATATAAAAATAATAACAAAGGAAGAATATTTAAATGAAGAAGGAACATATCAAAAAATAATATTTGATAATAATATATTTGACGAAAAAAAAGGAAAAGAATTAGATTTAAGTGTAGAAAAAATATTTAAAATACCAATATTTATTTTCGTGTTTATATTTTCTAAGTTTTCTTTATTAATTACTTCTTGTTTTTCATTGATTTCTAACTTTTCTATAATTGTTAAGATTTCTGTATATGTTTCACAATCTTCCGAATCATAATTATTTGTTTCTTCAGCATCTATTGTATTTATTTCTATTTCATTAGTTTCTAATTCTTTATTTTCTTCTTTTAATTTTTCTTTAAATTGATTTATCTCAATTAATAATTTTTGTTCTTTTTCTTTTTGTCTTTTTTCATACAGATCTTTTAGCATTTGTAATTCTTTTTCTAATTCAGCAATCCTACTATTTTTAGTTTCTTCTATTTTTCGTATTTCTTCTGTAGTTTGTTGTTTTATTTGATATATTTTTTTTCCTATCTATTTCTTCATTTTCTTTTGCTATTCTTACCATAGCTGTTAATTTATTTTTTAATTTTAATTCTTCTTTTTCTAACATCAAATATAAATATTCACCTATTTTCTTATATCTTCTTCCTAAATTGGAAAATACTAATCTTATTTTTAATCCTTCATGGTTTACATATATTTTTTCATCTATTATAAATTCTTCTTTGTTCATTTTATCTACTTGATAGTGTATAGATCATGTTGATATATGTATTCTAGAATACCTATTTGTGATTCTAAATATGATATTTCTCTTTTTTGTGCGTTTATTGATTTTTGACATACTCCTACAATCATGTTATTTGCTATCCACACAAATTACCCCAAGTTATCCGCACCCCCCTACAATTGGTATCAGAGCTACGTTATTTAAAAAATATAAAAGTAGGTATGTGTTAATTTAGCTATGAGAAATATTAATTTAATTATAAAAATGTTAGAAATGTTAATTTAATTATTAATTATGAGCTATTATTATTTACGTTGTTATTTATTTGTTAAAAATGAGAAGACCGTTTAAAAATATAGAAGTTTTTAGAAAAATTAAAGAAACTTTAACTAGTCACTACCCAGAATATATGAAGTGAAAAAAAAGAAAAGAAACCCCCCACAAATTAGCTTATTTAATTACTTTAATATCTAGCAATGAGGCAAAATTAATAATTCATTTAAAATCTAGAAGAATGAGATATATACCACTTAATTATTATAAAATTAGATTTCGGTATCCACCAAAATATTTTAAATATTGTAAATATGAATAAAATAAGAAAATTCCAAAAATAAAAAGAACTAAAACAAATAATATCTGAAAAGCGGAGAGAATTAAAAATAAGAAGAGAAAGACTACAATATAACATGATTGTAGGAGTATGTCAAAAATCAATAAATGCACAAAAAAGAGAAATATCATATTTAGAATCACAAATAGATAGTCTAGAATACATATATAAACATTATCTATACACTATCAAGTACGTAAAATGAACAAAGAAGAATTTATAATAGATGAAAAAACATATGAAAACCATGAAGGATTAAAAATAAGAATAACATTTTCCAAATAGATAAAAGCGGAGTAAAAGCGGAGTAAAAATGCAACAACACATAGTACAAAAAATAATAAATTCAAAAGAAGAATTAGATACAAAAAAAAATTACAATCATTTTTTGGATTAGTAAACCAAGTAAGAGAATATATACCAAAATTAGTAGAAAACCTAAAGCCATTACAGAAAAAAATAAAAAAAGGATGTAGAGTATAATTACAACGAAGAAGATAAAAAACAAGTTCAGAAAATAAAAATACTTTGTAAAGAATTATCAAAATTACAATTCTCAGATGAAAATAAAAAATTTACATATATAGTAGAAGCAGACGCAAGCGAATAAAGTTATGGAGGAGTACTTAAATATAGATATGAAAAAGAAAAATTAGAACATCATTGTATATACTACTCAGGTACGTTTAATGAAACATAAATAAAATGGGAAATAAATAGAAAAGAATTATGTTCATTATATAAATTTTTGTTAGCATTTGAGCCTATATTGTATATAACAAGTTTATTGTTCGAACAGAAAGTACACAGGTACGTTGGTGGTTAACAAAGAAAATACAAAATTCAGTTACAACGAAAGAGATTCGGAGACTAGTATTAAATATATTAAATTTTACATTTACAATTGAAGTAATCAAAACTAACAAGAATGTCATCACAGATTACATATGAAGACAAAGCTACACGGACTGATATAATAGATGATGATGCTTTAGAAAAGATACTCAAAACCCTAACTCCGCTTTCAATGAAAGTGGATAGTATGGGTAATGAAATAGAAAAGCTAAAGACTAAAGAAGTTAAACTAAAGTCTAAAGCTATGAACCAGATAACTCAGCAGTGTGCAGAGCTATGTCGATCGGAAGACATCAAAATTCCAAAGCTAAAAGGAGACGTTGGGACACTCCATAAAATCCATAGCGTTTATCAATCAACAACTGCAGGCAGAAGCAAAAGAGTTACTAGAAAAAGATATCAGAATATGAACATGAATAATATATTTGAAAAACCATTTATACCAAAAACACAAAAAAATCCCTTGTTCATACCCCCACAAACTACCACATATCGAGAAAGTTTAAACCAAGATAGAGAAGCCTATAACCAAATAGCTCAAGCATACATAGAAAATATCAACAAAATACAAACTTATCTAAACCTTAACCCAGAGCTACAAATATCCAAGAACCAAACACAAACTATATAACCTAAAAATTACAAGGTTACAACAAGTTAATCGCATTACCGAAAACCAACCCAAACTTAGTTAAAACTTATTTCAGTTATGGATTATTAAATACCATATATACCCAAGATGGAGATGAACTAACAGCTATACCAAAATTATATAGAGCATTCGCCACCTATAAGAAAATAACCAAAGAAAATCTATTTTTTATAAAGTTATACTGCACCGACAGAGATATTATATGACGAAATTAAAGCAGTTATACAAGTTATAAAAATAGGATTAACCAGAGATATGATTATACCAGAAGATATTGTTCAACAACCAGAGATACCTAAAGTTGAGAAACCTGATTTTAATACAAATAAATAAATTATTGGAATATCTTCAATTGTTCAAGAATTAGCAAATAACTACTTAAATGGAAACCCTATATGGAGCTATTATTTAAGAGATCATCAAATGATTTATTCAAATTTAAGGGAACTACGACAGTCAGATATGGAAGAAGCTAGACAATGGATTTTGACATTACTCAATCCAGAAAAATGACCAACTGCAAGAGCAATTAGGAAGGGATTTATTTCAGAAGAATTATTAACAAGATATTACAAGTTAATTGGACACAAATATCCAGACCATTTATGTTCGAGATGTAATGGAGAAGATAATATTATCCCGGATGTTCCACTAGAATAAAAAAGAAGATAAGAAAGCCAGCTGGAAGATAGAAAGAAGATAGAAAGCAACAAACAAATAATGAAAAAATAAAGACAAAAAAGACAAGATAGAAAGCATCATGTGAATAGTTTTCTTGACTTTACTTTACGTAAAGATATTGTATAGCTTTATTAGGATAGAATTTTTTGGCAAGTGCCATTATCAAAATTTTGTCTTTTTATACTTTAAGTCTAGTCTAGTCTAGTTTAGCTTAAGTCTAGTCCTTTTCTACTTTTGAAAAGGAGGACTTTTTGGTAAAGATATGTAGTTTATATGTAAAACGAGTAAAGTAGGAATAGTTCTTTTCCTCTTATAAATATGTAAGTCATCCGGCTAAGTTAAAGGCAAGACTTTCATATGTTGAAACCAAGCCTTCTCTTTTGTTCACAAAAAACTTTTAAATATTTAATAAAATCAGATATATTTCTAAGGAAAAGCTATGGATGAACAAAGCCCAGAATTATAAAATCTACTAGAACAGGTATATTTATTTATAATTATGAATAGCTAAATTCATAAATTCCTAACAATCATAATATGATAAAATAAGTTCATGTTAGATACTATATAGTAGAATTATTCAAAGAATAAAATGTTACAAAGTTTATTAGCAAAGAGGAAAAGGATAAAAATCCCTAAGGACTATGTCATCCTAAAGGTGAAACCGGTGAGGTAAGAAAGCCGTGATAGGGGTGTAGCCAGAGTAGAGGTGTTGTTTAGGGGAAAAGTATCCAGACTACCCTGCTAATAGTGACAGAGTAACATAATTATTTAAGAATAATCTAGTATATAGTAATCTAAGATGATCATATTTTGTTATGTATATGGTTGAAAGCAATATTTTGAAAATAGCATCACATGAAAAAGAATGACTACCTACTTATCCGATGAAATGATAGATAAATTTAAAATACTTGTTTTGTATGTACTTAATGATATAGAAATAGTAGATATAAGAAAGATCAAATGGGAAAATATATTTGATAAATATACTATGACTAGAATAAATTACATACCACACCTACCTACCTACTTCTATATATACCTACATGCCAAACTTACGCATCAACCATGATAAACTACGTAGAATATTGGAAAATGGATATAAAAATATATAATTAATAGAAAAAATAATGAAAACAAATTTAGAAGAATACATGAGAAATAAAAATATAAAGTATATAGAATACCTTAACGAAAATATGGAAGAATTAAGAAGATTAAAACAAACAACTGAAGAATATCATGAAAAATAAATGACAGATAACTTTAAAATACTTGTTTTATATATACTTAGAGATATAGAAATTATAGATATAAAGAAAATAATATGGGAAAAGATATGGAATTATGAAGAAGAAGAGTTATTAAATTCTATAGAAAACTTACACCAATATAATGAAATCTACTGCTCATATTTAGACAGTTATTATTTAGATGGATATTATACAAATTAAAAATGTTAGAATATATTAAAAGAGTTAGATAAAAACAAAGTTGGCTATACGAAGAAATTAATTATAGAAACCATTTTAGAAGAAGAAGAAAACAATTAAAAGAAAAATTAATTTGGATAGATAAAACCATAAAACAACTAGAGTTAAAAGATAGTTTAGAATATAATTTAGACATAGAATTATTCATAGAAGTAAAAGACAGGATAATTAACGAAATAGATAACCTAGAATTTAATAGCAAATATAGTACAATTAGAATAAATTATTACAAAGAAATTTGCAGCATTACAACTACTTTAGGATAAAATGATAAACTATGAATACTTAGAATATTGGAGAAAAGATATGGAGGAAATAAGATTAACAGAAATAGTTATGAAAGAGAATCTACTTGACTATCTAAAAACTAGAAATATGGAACATATAGAATACCTTAAAAATAATATAGGTATGTGTTAATATAGAATACCTTTAAAATAATCATGTATCAGAGCTACGTTATTTAAAAAATGTACAAGTAGGTATGTGTTAATTTAGTTATGAGAAATGTTAATTTAATCCGTAAAGCTATTATTATTTACGTTGTTATTTATTTTTTCAAAATGAGAAGACCATTTAAGAATATAGAAGCTTTTAGAAAAATTAAAGAAACTTTAACTAGTTACTACCCAGAATATATAAAGTTAAATAAAACAAAAGAAAATACCCACAGATTAGCTTACTTAATTACCTTAATATCTAGCAATGAGACAAAATTAATAATTTATTTAAAATCTAGAAGAATGAGATATGTACCATCTAATTATGATAAAATCAGATTTCGATATCCATCAAAATATTTTAAAGATGAATAATATAATAAAATTCCAAAAATATAAAGAACTAAATCAAATAATATCTGAAAAGCGAAGAGAATTAAAAATAAAAAAAAGAAAGACTACAATATAACATGATTGTAGGAGTATGTCAAAAATCAATAAATGCACAAAAAGAAGAAATATCATATATTGAATCACAAATAGATAGTCTAGAATACATATATCAATAGATGAAAAAACATATGAAAACCATGAAGGATTAAACATAAGAATAGTATTTTCCAATTTAGGAAGAAAATATAAGAAAATAGGTGAACATTTATATTTAATGTTAGAAAAAGAAGAATTAAAATTAGAAGATAAATTAACAGCTATGGTAAGAATAACAAAAGAAAACGAAGAAATAGATAGAAAAAAAAATAGATCAAATAAAACAACAAACTACAGAAGAAATAGGAAAAATAGAAGAAACTATAAATAGTAGGATTGTTGAATTAAAAAAAGAATTACAAATGCTAAAAGATCTGAATGAAAAAAGACAAAAAGAAAAAGAAGAAAAAGATAAAGAACAAAAATTATTAATTGAGATAAATCAATTTAAAGAAAAATTAGAAAAAGAAAATAAAAAATTAGAAACTAATGAAATAGAAATAAATACAATAGATGCTGAAAAAACAGCTAATTATGATTCAGAAGATAGTGAAACATATACAAAAATCTTAACAAATATAGAAAAGTTAGAAATCAATGAAAAGCAAGAAGTAATTAATAAAGAAAACTTAGAAAATATAAACACAAAAATAAATACTCTTGATAATGAAAACGATGAAAATATAATATCTAGTACATCAGAAATAAGAAAACCAACATATCATTATAAAGATAAGTTTAAAAAATATAACCTAAAAATGGATATAACAAATGGACACCAAAACAAATAATTAATAAAAATTATAACTTCTTTGACTGAGACTGTGTAATAGATAAAGATAAAACGATACAATAATGGATAGGATATATAGCAAAAGTATTATTAGACATTGGTATAAATGCAATAGATACACCAGAATATATAGAAAGAACACTAATAGGAACAACAAAATTATGGTTTTAAATTTAACTGAAGAAAGTAAAAAGGTATTAAGAGAAGATAAAGAAACAGAAGGAACAACAGTAACTAAACTAACACCTATAGACATATTGAAAAAATATGAAATAGCTATAAGAGATAAATTTAGCAGTGTGACAACAGCATAAAAAGAACAAACTAAAGAAAAAGATATAAATAGACATTTAATGTTAAAACTAGCAATATGTAATATGTTCTATATAGATGAGTATACATGCGCATTTAAAGAATACTACTATAAACGAGCATATAATACAGAAGAAACTAAAGAAGTAAGAAGATTATATTTTAGTAAATTACCTCAACGATTTAGTTCAAAAATAATAAAGAGTTGAGATTAAGCCAAAATAGTAGATACCCTAGGAGGAAGAATAAATTTCTTACAACAATGGTATAAAAATCTATGTGAAAAAATATAAAGAAGAAACAAAAATGGAAAAAACATTAATAAAAAATTTAGCATGTTGCAAATATAAAATAGCACCTCAATTTGGATGTAAAGAAAGATATTATAAGAAAAGAAAAAGACATAAGAAATATAAAAAATACAAGAAATTAAAATATAAATATAAGAAACCAAGAAAAAGATATTATGTACAAAATTATAAACATAAAAGACCATATAGGCAAAAAAAATCTATAAAAGAATGTACTTGTTATAATTGTGGAAAACTAGGACATTTAGCTAGAGATTGTAAAATACCTAAAAACCCAAAAAAGAAACAAATATCAGAAATAAAGATAGAAAATACACAATAGATGCAAATAGATTATATAGATTACGAATCAGAAAGTGACGATAGTATATATGAAATTTCGGAGAATGAAATAGATAATGAGACAGATAGTAAATCAGATGAATCAAATAATTGAAGAAGATATAAAAATGAATCAAATAACTGAAGAAAATATAAAAATAATAACAAAGGAAGAATATTTAAATGAAGAAGGACAGATCAAAAAATAATATTTGATAATAATATATTTGACGAAATAAAAGGAAAAGAATTAGATTTAAATGTAGAAAAAATATTTAAAATACCAACAATAAAAACATATTTAGTAGACGTAAAGAAGAATACTACGTAGTAAGCCAAAAAGAACATATAATAGACTGTAGATATGCAAAAGGAAGAGCCAGTGTACCACTAGTAACAAAAAAAAATAATTAATAAAGAAATAAACGATATTAAAAGTAAAAACCCAATAAAATACGTACACCTTGGAGGAGCGGAGATATTAATAAAAGCATGTTTTAGAGGAGGAATAGATACACCAATATAATTATATTTAGTCGATGATAGAATTATAAAACCTATAGACAAAAGTATAATAACTACCATAAAAGGAAATTTAATATACCAAAAATTTAAATTCATAATAAGTGCAAATTATTCAGTGGAAATAACAGATAAAAACATAGATAAATCATTAGTATTATATTGGAAAATATCAGGAATAGAACTAACCCCAGGAAGTAAAATATTTACAGCAAGATGTAAAAATCTATATGTATTAACAACAAAACATAAAATAACGAGAAAAAATAAAATTAATAAAATACAAATAGAAAGTCCTTTTGAATAATTTGTAAAAACAATTGATAATAATGATTATAGTTACAAAGACATAGATATAGAAGAAGATTTAGAAATAATAAATGATAGAATAAGTACAACAAAAAGAATAGCTTTTGAAAAACCAGAATAAAAAAGGATCATCAAAAAGAACAAACTATGAAATAACTTCAACAGTTAATTTAACTCAATATTATATAACGGGAACAATAAATGAAAAAAATATGTTAATACTCCTAAATACAGGACAAGAAGAAAATTATATAGCAAAATATTTAGTAAAAAATGAAGAAATAAAATCTAATAGTAATATATGCCCAGATCTACCAAGAAGTTTAATAACTACTAAAGATACAACAGAAAAAGAAATAATAATAGGAGTTAGAAAAATAAAAATTAAATTAGAAATAAAAGAAGATATTCAAAAAACAGACATAATATTAGGAATAAAATGGTTAGAAAAAGTAAACCGTACAATATAGAACATACACAATTAACCATAGCATATAATAAAGAAAAATTATTAATAAAAAGAACTTTGACATGATATGTAAATATATGTATTAATAAAGATAATAGTAGAAGCATATTACAACATATATTATACGCCTATGATAGATACAGGAGCAGAAGCCAATTTATGTAGATATAATTGTTTACCAAATAGTTAATGGAATAAATTTAAAACACCAATAGTAGTTAGATGATTTAATTACGAAGGAAACTTAATTACCTATAAAGCTAGAAATGTAAAAATACAAGTATGGGATAAGATATTAACAATAGAAGAGATCTATAATTATGAACTAACATCAAAAGATATGCTTTTAGGAATGTCATTTTTAGATAAATTATACCCACATATAATAACTAGAACACACTGGTGGTTTACAACACCATGTAAACAAAAGGTAAGAGCAAAAAGATTTATTAATAAAATAAGAAAGAAAACTGATTGGATAAAAGAAAGTGAAAAATTACACAAAAATCAGAAAATATAAAAAATACTGAAGACACAATAGAACTAGTTATATTTTTAATAGACAAGGTAGAAACAATAAAGAAAAAATTAATAAAATTATACAGTGAAGATCTATTAAAAGGATGGGAAAAACATAAAACTACTGTAAAAATTGAGCTAATAGATAAAAATAGCATAATAACCCAGAAACCATTAACATATAACTTTGATGATTTAAAAGAATTTAAAATGCATATAGATGAATTATTAGAAAAACAATATATAAAAAATAGTAATAGTAAACACAATAGTCCAGCATTTATAGTAAATAAACATAGAGAACAAAAAAGTGGAAAAAGTAGAAACCTAAATGTAAAAACTATGACAAATAATTATCCAATACCAAATAAGATATTAAAAACAAAACAAATACGAGGATATTATTACTTTAGCAAATTTGACTGTTAATCAGGATTTTACCACCTAAAGTTAGAAGAAGATTCTAAAAAATTAACTGTGTTTACGGTATCACAAGGATTTTATGAATGGAATGTGTTACCATTTGGATATAAAAATGCACCAAGTAGATACCAACACTTTTTGGATAGTTATTTTAAATAACTACCTATTTGTATAGTATACATAGATGATATACTATTATATACAAAAACTAAAGAGGAATATTTAAAATTATTAGACAATTTACAGATATAATAGAAAAATTGGGAATAAGTTTAAGTGAAAAGAAAACTGAAATTATGAAAAACCAGATAGAATTTTTAAGAATACAAATAGATAAAAGCGGAGTAAAAATGCAACAACATATAGTACAAAAAATAATAAATTCAAAAGAAGAATTAGATGCAAAAAAGAAATTACAATCATTTTTAGGATTAGTAAACCAAGTAAGAGAATATATACCAAAATTAGCAGAAAACCTAAAGCTATTACAATTTTTTTTAAAAAAGGATGTAAAATATAATTAAAATGAAGAAGATAAAAAACAAGTTCAGAAAATAAAAATACTTTGTAAAGAATTACCAAAATTACAATTCCCAGACTAAAATAAAAAATTTACATATATAGTAGAAGTAGACGCAAGCGAATATAGTTATGGAAGAGTACTTAAATATAGATATGAAAAGAAAAATTAGAACTTCATTGTGGATACCACTCAGATAGTTTTATGAAACATAAATAAAATAGGAAATAAATAGAAAAGAATTATGTTCATTATATAAATGTGTATTAGCATTTGAGCCATATATTCAATATAACAAGTTTATTGTACGAACAACTAATACACATGTACGTTGGTGGTTAACAAAGAAAATACAAAATTCAGTTACAACGAAAGAGAATCAGAGACTAGTATTAAATATATTAAATTTTACATTTACAATTAAAGTAATCAAAACTAACAAAAATGTCATTGCAGATTACATATCAAGACAAAGCTACACAGACTGATATAATAGAAGATGATGCTTTAGAAAAGATACTCAAAACCCTAACTACGCTTTCAATGAAAGTGCACCATATGGGTAATGAAAAAGAAAAGCTAAAGACTAATGAAGTTAAACTGAAGTCTAAAGCTATGAACTAGATAACTCAGCAGTGTACAGAGCTATGTCGATCGGAAGACATCAAAATTTCAGAGCTAAAAGAAAACGTTGGGACACTCCATAAAACCCATAACGTTTATCAATCTACAATTGCAGGTACAAGCAAAGGAGTTAGTGGACAAAGATATCAGAACATGAACATGAATAAGATATTTGAAAAACCATCTATACCAAAAACACAAAAAGACCCCTTGTTCATACCCCCACAAACTACCACATATCGAGAAAGTTTAAACCAAGATAGAAAAGCCTATAACCATATAACTCGAGCATACATAGAAAATATCCACAAAAAATACAGACTTATCTAAACCTTAACACCAGAGCTACAAATATCCAAGAACCAAACACAAACTATATAATCCAAAAATTACAAGGTTACAACAAGTTAATCGCATTACCGAAAACAAACCCAAACTTAGTTAAAACTTATTTCAGTTATGGATTATTAAATACCGTATATACCCAAGATGGAGATGAACTAACAGCTATACCAGAATTATATACAGCATTCGCCACCTATAAGAAAATAACCAAAGAAAATCTATTTTTAATAAAGTTTTCTACAGCGCCAGCGGAGATATTATATGACGAAATTAAACCAGTTATACAAGTTGTAAAAATAGGATTAACTAGAGATATGATTATACCAGAAGATATTGTTCAACAGCCAGAAATACCTAAAGTTGAGATACCTGATTTTTATGCAATTAAATAAATTATTGGAATATCTACAATTGTTCAAGAATTAGAAAATAATTATATCAATGTATACCCTATATGGAGCTATTATTCAAGAGATCATTAAATGCTTTATTCAAATTCAAGGGAACTACAACAGTCAGATATGGAAGAAACTAGACAACGGATTTTGGCATTACTCAATCCAGAAAAACAACCAACTGCAAGAACAATTAGGAAGGGATTTATTTCAGATGAATTATTAACAAGATATTGCAAGTTAATTGGACACAAATATACAGACCATTTATGTTCGAGATGTAATGGAGAAGATAATATTATCCCGGAAGTTTAACTAGAATAAAAAAAAAAAGATAAGAACGCCAGCTGGAAGATAGAAAGAAGATAGAAAGCAGCAGAGCAATAATGAAAAAATAAAGACAAAGAAGACAAGATAGAAAGCAACATGTGAATAGTTTTCTTGACTTTACTTTATGTAAAGTTATTGTATAGCTTTACTAGGTTAGAATTTTTTGGCAAGTGCCATTATTAAAGTTTTGTCTTTTTATACTTTAAATTTAGTCTTGTTTAGTTTAGCTTAAGTCTAGTCCTTTTCTACTTTTGAAAATGAAGATTTTTTTGTAAAGATATGTAGTTTACGTGTAAACCGTGTAAAGCAGGAATAGTTCTTTTCCTCTTATAAATATGTAAGCCATCCGGCTAAGTTAAAGGCAAGACTTTAATGTGTTGAAAGCAAGCCTTTTCTTTTGTACACAAAAAACTTTTGAATATTTAATAAAATCAGATATATTTCTAAGGAAAAGCTATGGATGAACAAAGCCTAGAATTATCAAATCTACCAGAACAACTATATTCAATTATAATTATGAATAGCTAAATTCATATATTCCTAACAATCATAATATGATAAAATAAGTTCATGTTAGTTTCTATAGAGTAGAATTATTCGAAGAATAATATGTTACAAAGTTTATTAGCAAAGAGGAAAAGGAGAAAAATTCTAAGGACTATGTCATCCTAAAGGTGAAACCGGTGAGGCAAGAAAGCTGTGATAGAGGAGTAGGCAGAGTAGAGGTGTTGTTTAAGGGAAAAGTATCCAGACTACCATGCTAATAGAGACGGAGTAACATAATTTAAGAATAATCTAGTATATAGTGATCTAAGATGATCATATTTCTTTATGTATATGGTTGAAAGGCATATTTTTAAAATAGCATCATATGAAAAAGAATGACTACCTACTTATCCGATGAAATGATAGATAAATTCAAAATACTTGTTTTGTATGTACTTAAGGATATAGTAATAGTAGATATAAGAAAGATCATATGGGAAAAAATATTTGATAAATATACTATGACTAGAATAAATTACATACCACACCTACCTACCTACTCCTATATATACCTGCATGCCAAACCTACGAATCAACCATGATAAACTACGTAGAGTATTGGAAAATGTATATATAAAATATACAATTAATAGAAAAACTAATAAAAATAAATTTAGAAGAATACATGAGAACTAAAAATATAAAATATATAGAATACCTTAACGAAAATATGGAAGAATGAAAAAGATTAAAACAAACAACTAAAGAATATTATGAAAAAGCAAATGACAGATAATTTTAAAATACTTGTTTTATATCTACTTACAGATATAGAAATTATAGACATAAAGAAAATAATATGGGAAAAAATACGAAATTATGAAGAAGAAGAGTTATTAAGTTCTATAGAAAACCTACACTTATATAATGAAAACTACTGCTCATATTTAGACAGTTACTATTCAGATGAATATTATACAAATTAAAAATGTTAGAATATATTTAAAGAGTTAGAGAAAAACAAAGTTGACTATACGAAGAAATTAATTATAGAAACCAGCTTAGAAGAGGAAAAAAACAATTAAAAGAAAGATTAATTTGGATAGATAAAACCATAAAACAACTAGAGTTAAAAGATAGTTTAGAATATGATTTAGACATAGAATTATTCATAGAAGAAAAAGACATGATAATTAACGAAATAGATAACCTAGAATTTAATATCAGATATAGTACAATTTGAATAAATTATTACAAAGAAATTTGCAGTATTACAACCACTTTAGGATAAAATGATAAACTATGAATACTTAGAATAGTAAAGAAAAGATATGGAGAAAATAAGATTAACGAAAATACTTATGAAAGAGAATCTACTTGACTATCTAAAAACTAGAAATATGGAACATATAAAATACCTTAAAAATAATATAGGTATGTGTTAATATAGAATACCTTAAAAATAATCATGTATCAGAGCTACGTTATTTAAAAAATGTACAAGTAGGTATGTGTTAATTTAGTTATGAGAAGTGTTAATTTAATTCATAAAGCTATTATTATTTACGTTGTTATTTATTTGTTAAAAATAAGTAGACCGTTTAAAATATAGAAGCTTTTAGAAAGATTAAAAAAACTTTAACTAGTTACTACCCAGAATATATAAAGTTAAATAAAACAAAAGAAAATCCCCACAGATTAGCTTACTTAATTACCTTAATATCTAGCAATGAGACAAAATTAATAATTCATTTAAAATCTAGAAGAATGAGATATATACCACCTAATTATGATAAAATCAGATTTCGGTATCCACCAAAATATTTTAAAGATGAATAATATAACAAAATTCAAAAAGTATAAAGAACTAAAACAAATAATATCTAAAAAGCGGAGAGAATTAAAAATAAAAAAAGAAAGACTACAATATAACATGATTGTAGGAGTATGTCAAAAATCAATAAAAACACAAAAAGAAGAAATATCATATTTAGAATCACAAATAGATAGTCTAAAATACATATATCAACATGATCTATACACCATCAAGTAGATAAAATAAACAAAGAAGAATTTATAATAGATGAAAAAACATATAAAAATCATGAAAGATTAAAAATAAGAATAGTATTTTCCAATTTAGGAAGAAGATATAAGAAAATAGGTGAACATTTATATTTAATGTTAGAAAAAGAAGAATTAAAATTAGAAGATAAATTAACATCTATGGTAAGAATGGCAAAAGAAAACGAAGAAATAGATAAGAAAAAAGAAATAGATCAAATAAAACAATAAACTACAGAAGAAATACAAAAAATAGTAGGATTGCTGAATTAGAAAAAGAATCACAAATGCTTAAAGATCTGTATGAAAAAAGACAAAAAGAAAAAGAAGAAAACGATAAAGAACAAAAATTATTAATTGAGATAAATCAATTTAAAGAAAAATTAGAAGAAGAAAATAAAAAATTAGAAACTAATGAAATAGAAATAAATACAATAGATGGGAAAATTATACAGTGAAGATCCATTAAAAGGATGGGAGAAACATAAAACTACTGTAAAAATTGAGCTAATAGATAAAAATAGCATAATAACCCAGAAATCATTAACATATAACTTTGATGATTTAAAAGAATTGAAAATGCATATAGATGAATTATTAGAAATACAATATATACAAAAATGTAATAGTAAACACAATAGTCCAACATTTATAGCAAATAAACATAGTGAACAATAAAGAGGAAAAAGTAGAATGATTATTGATTATAGAAATCTAAATGCAAAAACTATGACATATAATTATCCAATACAAAATAAAATATTAAAAATAAGACAAATACAAGGATATAATTACTTTAGTAAATTTGATTGTAAATCAGGATTTTTTACCATTTAAAGTTAGAAGAAGAATCTAAAAATTTAACTGTATTTACAGTATCACAAGAATTTTATGAATGGAATGTGTTTCCATTTGGATATAAAAATGCACCAGGTAGATACCAACACTTTATGGATAGTTATTTTAAACAACTACCTAATTGTATAGTATACATAGATGATATACTATTATATACAAAAACTAAAGAGGAACATTTAAAACTATTAGAACAATTTACAGATATAATAGAAAAATTGGGAATAAGTTTAAGTGAAAAGAAAGCTGAAATTACGAAAAACCAGATAGAATTTTTAGGAATACAAACAGATAAAAGCGGTGTAAAAATGCAACAACATATAGTACAAAAAATAATAAATTCGAAAGAAGAATTAGATACAAAAAAAAATTACAATCATTTTTTGGATTAGTAAACCAAGTAAGAGAATATATACCAAAATTAGTAGAAAACCTAAAGCCATTACAGAAATTTTTTTAAAAAGGATGTGGAGTATAATTACAATGAAGAAGATAAAAAATAAGTTCAGAAAATAAAAATACTTTGTAAAGAATTACCAAAATTATAATTTCCAGAAGAAAATAAAAATTTACATATATAGTAGAAGCAGACGCAAGCGAATATAGTTATGGAGGAGTACTTAAATATAGATATGAAGAAGAAAAATTAGAACATCATTGTAGATACTACTCAGGTACGTTTAATGAAACAGAAATAAAATTGGAAATAAATAGAAAAGAATTATGTTCATTATATAAATGTTTATTAGCATTTGAGCCATATATTGTATATAACAAGTGTATTGTACGAACAGCTAATACACAGGTACGTTGGTGGTTAACAAAAAAAATATAAAATTCAGTTACAACGAAAGAGATTCAGAGACTAGTATTAAATATATTAAATTTTACATTTACAATTGAAGAAATCAAAGCTAACAAGAATGTCATTGCAGATTACATATCAAGACAAAGCTACACAGACTGATATAATAGAAGATGATGCTTTAGAAAAGATACTCAAAACCCTAACTACGCTTTCAATGAAAGTGGACAGTATGGTAATGAAATAGAAAAGCTAAAGACTAATGAAGTAAAACTGAAGTCTAAAGCTATGAATCAGATAACTCAGCAGTGTGCAGAGCTATGTCGATCGGAAGACATCAAAATTCCAGAGCTAAAAGGAGACGTTGGGACACTCTATAAAACCCATAATGTTTATCAATCTACGACTGCAGGTACAAGCAAATGAGTTAGTGGAAAAAGATATCAGAACATGAACATGAATAAGATATTTGAAAAACCATTTATACCAAAAACACAAAAATACCCCTTGTTCATACCCCCACAAACTACCACATATCGAGAAAGTTTAAACTAAGACAGAAAAGTCTATAACCATATAAATCGAGTATACATAGAAAATATCCATAAAATACATACTTATCTAAACCTTAACACCAGAGCTACAAATATCCAAGAACCAAACACAAACTATATAACCCAAAAATTACAAGGTTACAACAAGTTAATCGCACTACCGAAAACCAACCCAAGTTTAGTTAAAACTTGTTTCAGTTATGGATTATTAAATACCGTGTATACCCAAGAAGGAGATGAACTAATAGCTATACCAGAATTATATAAAGCATTCGCCACCTATAAGAAAATAACCAAAGGTAATCTAATTTTTATAAAGTTTTATATTGCACCAGCGGAGATATTATATGATGAAATTAAATCAGTTATACAAGTTGTAAAAATAGGATTAACCAGAGATATGATTATACCGAAAGATATTGTTCAACAGACAGAGATACCTAAAGTTGAGATACCTGATTTTTATGCAAATAAATGAATTATTGGAATATCTTCAATTGTTTAAGAATTAGCAAATAACTACCTAAATGGAAACCCTATATGGAGCTATTATTCAAGAGATAATCAAATGATTTATTCAAATTCAAGGAAACTACGACAGTCAGATATGGAAGAAGCTAGACAATGGATTTTGACACTACTCAATCCAGAAAAACAACCAACTGCAAGAGCAATTAGGAAGAGATTTATTTCAGAAGAATTATTAACAAGATATTGCAAAATGATAGGACACAAATATCCAGACCATTTATGTTCGAGCTGTAATGGAGAAGATAATATTATCCCAAAAGTTCAACTAGAATAAAAGAAGATAAGAACGAAGAAGGACAACTGGAAGATACACGACAAAAGATATAAAGCAACACGGACCGATGAAAAAATAAAGACAAGAAGACAAAAGCATTAAAGTTAAGAAAACGACATATAACTTATCAACCTAAGTTTTTAACATGTGAATTGTAAGAATACGTAAATTATTTGTATAGTTTTTGACTTTTTGACAAAGCCATTCTTAGTCTAGTATTAGGCATTAAATAGTTTTTTGTCTTTTTATACTTCAAGTCCTTTTCTACCTTTGAAAAGGAAGACTTTTTGTAATAGTAGGAATAGTATATAGTTTACGTGTAAAGTAGGAATAGTAAATAGTTTACAGGGTTTTCACCTTTTTAGAGATTATAAATATGTAAGCCATCCGGCTAAGTTAAGGCAAGACTTTTATGTGTTGAAAGTAAGCCTTCTCTTTTGTACACAAAAAACTTTTGAATATTTAATAAAATTAGATATATTTTTCTAAGGAAAAGCTATGGATGAACAAAGCCCAGAATTATCAAATCTACCAGAACAGATATATTCATTTATAATTATGAATAGCTAAATTCATAAATTCTTAACAATCATAATATGATAAAATAATTTCATGTTAGTTGCTTTATAGTAGAATTATTCGAAGAATAATATGTTACAAAGTTTATTAGCAAAGAGGAAAAGGAGAAAAATCCCTAAGGACTATGCCATCCTAAAGGTGAAACCGGTGAGGCAAGAAAGCCGTGATAGAGGAGTAGCCAGAGTAGAGGCGCTGTTTAAGGGAAAAGTATCCAAACAACCATGCTAATAGTGACAGAGTAACATAATTATTTAAGAATAATCTAGTATATAGTGATCTAAGATGATCATATTTTGTTATGTATATGGTAGAAAGGAATATTTTGAAAATAGCATCATATGAAAAAGAATGACTACCTACTTATCCGATGAAATGATAGATAAATTCAAAATACTTGTTTTGTATGTATTTAAGGATATAGAAATAATAGATATAAGAAAGATCATATGGGAAAACATATTTGATAAATATACTATGACTAGAATAAATTACATACCACACCTACCTACCTACTCCTATGTATACCTACATGCCAAACCTACGCATCAACCATGAGAAGCTATGTAGAATATTGAAAAATGGATATAAAAAATATACAATTAATAGGAAAACTAATGAAAGAAAATTTAGAAGAATACATGAGAACTAAAAATATAAAATATATAGAATACCTTAACGAAAATATGGAAGAATGAAAAAGATTAAAACAAACAACTAAAGAATATTATGAAAAAGCAGTTAATCAAGCCTAAATGGAAGATAATTTTAAAATACTTGTTTAATAAATACTTAGAGATATAGAAATTATAGACATAAAGAAAATAATATGGGAAAAAATACGAAATTATGAAGAAGAGTTATTAAGTTCTATAGAAAATCTACACTTATATAATGAAAGCCACTACTCATATTTAGACAGTTACTATTCAGATGGATATTATACAGATTAAAAATGTTAGAATATATTTAAAGAGTTAGAGAAAAATAAAGTTGGCTATACGAAGAAATTAATTATAGAAACGAGCTTAGAAGAGGAAGAAAATAATTAAAAGAAAGATTAATTTGGATAGATAAAACCATAAAACAACTAGAGTTAAAAGATAGTTTAGAATATGATTTAGACATAGAATTATTCATAAAAGAAAAAGACAGGATAATTAATGAAATAGACAACCTAGAATTTAATATCAGATATAGTACACTTAGAATAAATTATTACAAAAAATTTTGCAGTATTACAACTACTTTAGAATAAAATGATAAACTCCGAATACTTAGAATATTGGAGAAAAGATATGTAGGAAATAAGATTAATAGAAATAATTATGAAAGAGAATCTACTTGACTATCTAAAAACTAGAAATATGGAACATATAGAATACCTTAAAAATAATATAGAAGAATTAATAAAGTTAAAATAAAAAACTAAGGAATATTATGACATAGCATTTCAATTAACATGATAAAACTAGTAAGTACTAGTTATCTATTAGTTATCCAAGCAAATTACCCAAGTTATCCGCACCCCCTATAATTGGTATCAGAGCTACGTTATTTAAAAAATGTACAAGTAGGTATGCGTTAATTTAGTTATGAGAAATGTTAATTTAATTATGAGCTATTATTATTTACGTTGTTATTTATTTGTTAAAAATGAGAAGACCATTTAAAAATATAGAAGCTTTTAGAAAAATTAAAGAAACTTTAACTAGTTACTACCCAAAATATATGAAGTTAAATAAAATAAAAGAAAATCCCCACAGATTAGCTTACTTCATTACCTTAATATCTAGCAATGAGGCAAAATTAATAATTCATTTAAAATCTAGAAGAATGAGATATATACCACCTAATTATGATAAAATCAGATTTCGGGATCTACCAAAATATTTTAAAGATGAATGATATAACAAAATTCCAAAAATATAAAGAACTAAAACAAATAATATCTGAAAAGCGAAGAGAATTAAAAATAAGAAAATAAAGACTACAATATAACATGATTGTAGGAGTATGTCAAAAATTAATAAATGCACAAAAAGGAGAAATATCATATTTAGAATCATAAATAGATAGTCTAGAATACATATATCAACATGATCTATACACTATCAAGTAGATAAAATAAACAAAGAATAATTTATAATAGATGAAAAAATATATGAAAACCATGAAGGATTAAAAATAAGAATAGTATTTTCCAATTTAGGAAGAAGATATAAGAAAATAGGTGAACATTTATATTTAATGTTAGAAAAAGAAGAATTAAAATTAGAAGATAAATTAACAGCTATGGTAAGAATAGCAAAAGAAAATAAAGAAATAGATAGAAAAATAGAAATAGATAAAATAAAACAACAGACTATAGAAGAAATACGAAAAATAGAGGAAACTAAAAATAGTAGGATTGCTGAATTAGAAAAGAATTACAAATGCTAAAAGATTTATATGAAAAAGGACAAAAAGAAAAAGATAAAGATCAAAAATTATTAATTGAGATAAATCAACTTAAAGAAAAATTAGAAGAAGAAAATAAAAAATTAGAAACTAATGAAATAGAAATAAATACAATAGATGCTGAAGAAACAGATAATTATGATTCGGAAGATAGTGAAACATATACAGAAATCTTAACAAATATAGAAAAATTAGAAATCAAAGAAAAATAAGAAGTAATTAATAAAGAAAACTTAGAAAATATAAACACGAAAATAAATACTCTTGATAAAGAAGATGATGAAAATATAATACCTAGTACATCAAAAATAAGAAAACCTACATGTCATTATAAAGATAAGTTTAAAAAATATAACCTAAAAAATGAATATAACAAATGGACACCAAAATAAATAATTAATAAAAGTTATAACTTCTTAGACTTAGACTGTGTAATAGATATAGATAAAACGATACAATTATGGATAAGATATATAGAAAAATAATTATTAGACAATGGTATAAATGCAATAGATACACCAGAATATATAGAAAGAACACTAATAGGAACAACAAAATTATGGTTTTTAAATTTAACTGAAGAAAGTTAAAAGGTATTAAGAGATGATAAAAAAATGGAAGGAACAACAGTAACTAAACTAACACCTATAAATATATTGAAAAAAAATATGAAATAGCTATAAGAGATGAATTTAACAGTATGACAACAACAGAAGAAGAATAAAATAAAGAAAAAGATATAAATAGAAATTTAATGTTAAAACTAGCAATATGTAATATGTGCTATATAGATGAGTATACGTGCGCATTTAAAGAATACTACTATAAAGGAACATATAATACAGAAGAAAGTAAAGAAGTAAGAAAATTATATTTTAGTAAATTACCTGAATCATTTAGTTTAAAAATAATAAATAGTTGGGATGAAGCAAACATAGTAGATCTCTAGGAGCAAGAATATATTTTTTACAATAATGGTATAGAAATTTATGTGAAAAATACAGAGAAGAAATGAAAATGAAAAAAACATTAATAAAAAATTTAGCATGTTGCAAAGATAAAATAGCACCTCAATTTGGATGTGAAGAAAGATATTATAAGAAAAGAAAAAGACATAAGAAATACAAGAAATTAAAATATAAATATAAGAAACCAAGAAAAAGATATTATGTAAAAAATTATAAACATAAAAGACCATATAGGAAAAAAAAAATCTATAAAAGAATGTACTTGTTATAATTGTGGAAAACTAGGACATTTAGCTAGAGATTGTAAAATGCCGAAAAACCCAAAAAAGAAACAAATATCAGAAATAAAGATACAAAATACAGAATATATGCAAATAGATTATATAGATTACGAATTAGAAAGTGACGATAGTATATATGAAATTTTTGAGAATGAAACAGATAATGAAATAGATAGTAAATCAGATGAATCAAATGACTGAAGAAGATATAAAAATGAATCAAATAACTGAAGAAGATATAAAAAGTAATAACAAAGAAAGAATATTTAAATGAAGAAGGAACAAATCAAAAAATAATATTTGATAATAATGTATTTGACGAAATAAAAGAAAAAGAATTAAATTTAAGTATAGAAAAAATATTTAAATTATCAACAATAAAAAATATATTTAGTAGACGAAAAGAAGAATACTACGTAGTAAGCCAAAAAGAACATGTAATAGACTGTAGATATGCAAAAGGAAGAGCTAGTATACCACTAGTAACAAAAAGAATAATTAATAAAGAAATAAACGATATAAAAAGTAAAGACCCAATAAAATATGTACACCTTGGAGGAACAAAGATATTAATAAAAACATCTTTTAGAGAAGGAATAGATACACCAATAGAATTATATTTAGCAGATGATAGAATTATAAAATCTATAGAAAAAAGTATAATAACTTCCATAAAAGGAAATTTAATATACCAAAAATTTAAATTTATAATAAGTGCGACTTATTCAGTAGCAATAACATATAAAAACATAGATAAATTATTAGTATTATATTGGAAAACATCAGGAATAGAACTAACTCCAGGAAGTAAAATATTTACAGCAAGATGTAAAAATCTATATGTATTAACAACAAAACATAAAATAACGGAAAAAAATAAAATTATTAAAATACACATAGAAAGTCCTTTCGAACAATTTGTAAAAACAATTGATAACAATGATTATAGTTACAAAGACATAGATATAGAAGAAGATTTAGAAATAATAAATAATAGAATAAGTACAACAAAAAGAATCACTTTTGAAAAATCAGAATCATCAGGATCATAAAAAAGAACAAACTATGAAATAACTTCAACAGTTAATTTAACTCAATATTATATAACGAGAACAATAAATGAAAAAGAATATTTAATACTCCTACATACAGGACAAGAAGAAAATTATATAGAAAAATATTTTTAATAAATAAATAGTTGAAGTAAAAGGAAGTGAAATTCATTTTTAATAAATGAATCGTTGGAAGTAAAAGGAAGTGAGTTGAGCCTTAAATTTATATTTTGATTTAAAAAAAGGTAAACATGTATATGCTTGTATGCATAAGGAATCATAGTACACTAGAAAAGATATTTAGTGGTAATTAGTTAAGGCAATAGCTTAATTATCGTTAATTGTATTTTAAAGATAATTATTAGTAAAATTTACGTTTTAGCACTTTTTATAAATGTTCTCATCGATAATGACATTAAATTCAATGACAATTAGTAATGTCGGTAAAAGCTTCAGTACTCTTTGTTAAATGCACATTTATTGCTTCAAAAAACTTTTCTTAGTTTTAGTGTCGTGTTTGTATAGGATTGAAATGGTTTTAAAATTACGTAAATTTCACATTTGGCACTTTTAAGGAATGTGTATGATTAGCTCGTAGGCATCTTTTTGAAGGTTTTGCCGTAAAAGTAAAAGGTTAGGTAGCAAATTATTTTTAAAAATAGAGGTTAAGGTGTGAATTTCTAAAACGGTAATACTTTGAGGGTGCAAAATGTCATTAAATTATAGATATGTGGTGGATAATGCTTTTCTAACTAGCTACCTTATCACATCAAATTAACTTTTATTTAAAGAGTACAAGTTCTAAATATTTTCTCACCACTTTCTTTTCATAACTTATTGTTATATTCTTGAGGAGGAGAAAATATGGGATTGAAAGGTAACTTGATTGCTTCAATGGAGGTGAAGTGTGGAGGACACTCAATTTATGATATTTTTCATACCAATACTTATCATGTACCCAATGTAAGTCCTAATAATGTCAACCATTTTGAATTTCATGAAGGTGAAATCATAAAGGTTGGTTCGATTGTTAGCTGGAAATATAATGAAGATAACATACATTTTTCATGCTCTCTCTGGCTCTGTTCTGTGTATATGATTTACTTGCATCAATTTTTTATATTTAGTAGGATTTAGTAGCAGCTAATACTAAAGTGACCTTTTAAGAAAAGGATCTTCATGGAAATGTTATTTCATGGTGTTTAATTACCATAAATATATTCCAAGTAAATTCTTTTTGTTTCATCAAAGGAAAATAAGTTCTTTTGCTCATGGGGGAATCAATTCCTAATTAAAATTATTTTAACTTTTACATCTATTTTATTCGCTCCAACTAACACTTGGACATTACTTACTAGTTTGAGTAATAAAAAGTTCGATCAAATTAAAATATTCTATAATTTATCAGTATTATTATTAACTCAATCTTTAATAGCATATGTTTTCAGTAATTTATCTTTCCTCCAATCAAATACTGTAAAAAAATTATTCCAAATATTTTGCAGAAAAGACTTTTTTCCATATAAAAATACTTTTGTCACACAAAACATGATATAATCCATATAGGTTTCCTTACTAATTCTCATATTCTCCACAATGTTAGATCTTCTTTTGAGATTCAGAAAGATAAATCCACTCATGAAAGGTAGATAATCCAATGTTCATGAGTCATGAGCTTTAGATAATAGTTCGTGAAAATAAAAATGGGAAAAAATAAATAAGATAAAGATGATGTTTTGTAAATGTTTAAATCATTCGTGAGGAATTGAAGAGTTGAACCAGTAATAACATGTCTTGTATATTTAATGATTATAGCTGGAGAAGAAAAGTTTATGAAGCAACTAATTGAAGCCATCGATCCTCACAAGAAATCAATTAGTTGGAAAGTGATTGAAGGAGATTTGTTAGAGATGTATAATTACAGTAATTATGTAACATCATGTGAACATCAATGGACTATATGGACAATGGAATACGAAAAGAAAACTAAAGATATCCCAGAGCCCCTTATTCACTTGGGTGTTACCACTGGCATGACAAAGGATATATATATATATATGACAAAGGATATAGTGTGTGTGCACGCACGTTTATACACATTAAATATGTGTGTTTTCCGTTGTGATGAATAATTGGCTAGTTCTAGCTAGCATGTGGCATGAATAATTGGCTGGTTCTAGTAGCATGTGGAATAAAATAATATTGTTTTTGATGAATCTATATTGTATATGTTAATCACCTTTTATGGATGTATTTCTCTGGCCATTATATGCAAGTTATTATGCATTTTATTTTTTGTGATAACTCCAGACCTTATTTTTTATTATAAAGCTTCAAATTATGTTAAAAGACCTTGTATCAATCAACAATATCATTTTGGACTTGTTAGCATGGTTTGAATTGGGAACCGAGAGGTTCAGGTGAGTTTTGGCATCTTTTTAAAACTTATAAAATTGTAAATTACTAATTGCAGATGTTGATCATCGCAATTGCTGTCCATGTAGCACGATCCCAATGAAGTAGACTATAGGATCTGAGTTGTTTTGACATAAAGTCCAAATGTTTATTTATTGGGTGGTAAGTATATACATGTGCAAAATTCAATTGTAAAATGCCAAGATGGTTTTGAAGTTAAGGTGAACACATAAGAATGGTTTTGGGCTGAACTAGATGAGAGAAAAGAAGCAAAGTAACATTAAAATACTAATTCCTATGTTATGAATGATGCCAATGGGTTTGATGAAGTAGAGACTACATCAGATGGCTTGCTAGAAGAACAAAATATTCCAATTAGGCAAGGCAAATATGAGAGAGACACAATCCCCCCACCCCACCCTCCCACTCCAACAAAAGTTAGTTGAATTTGAGTGGAGAGGAAGACAAAGCATGTGTTGGTCACACATGATGTAATGACCCTCCTATTATTTCCTCAATTTCCATTCATCTTATGAATTTCGAGCCTTCCCGTGATGGCTACGGGTCATTTATGACTTGTCGGAATTGTCGATTGGGTGACCGGATGGTTTGTTTGGATTTTAGGCTCATTTTTCTATTTTGAAGCTTTCGCTATTTAGGATTTGGTCTTGGACCAAAACTCCTAGTAGATGACCACGGATGTGAATTCCAATAGCGCCATCAGCTCTATAATGTTGATTTTAGGCTGGGGGACCCTTGATTCAGGTCCCAAGGCTTCCAGACTCGTTTTGGCTATTGGGCGGATTATGTGAAAAATAAAACTGTAGGTGTGGGTCCCACACTTAGTCAAAATAATCTCGAATGAAAGTTTGTATAGTTTCATTGAGTCTGAAATATCAAATTTGGTATGGTAGAATATTTATTTGCATGCACAGGGTTCCGAATGAATTTTGAGCACTCAATCGAAGTCCGTTTTGAACTTGGCAAAAATTTGGTGAATGACACCTAATAGGACCACTTAAATACCTATTGGGATACTTTAGCGCTAAGCGCTTTAGAGGCCCTATACCATTGGCAGTAATGCGCTTTAGCGCCATTGGGGTTGTTGTAGCGGCACCCGCAACTTTTTGCTAGACCGATAAAGCAGTCGAGATGCCACTTTAGAGCCTTGGTGTCCTCTTAAGCGGCACATGTAGCCCTTTTAATTACATTTTACTTATCCAATTTTTTACTATTTTCACACCAAACTGCGAGCTCAAAGAGAGGAAAATGTGGAAAATCATCCATAGAAGCTAAAGTAAGCAAGTCTGACTCTCCTTGGTCATTTCCCTTTAATTTTTCGTTCAATTTCCATCATAATTAATGGTAAAATTCTTAGAAAATAGGTCTTGAATTTCTGTTGATTTGAGACTCAATTTATGTTCTATTTATGCTCAACGTTTGAGCACGCATTCTTTGTCCTTCGAAGGACCTCGTGATTGGTTCAATTTTAAATTTCGTTTACGGGCTTTGCAGGTTCATTCTTGAGTCAAAATTTGATCCGACCCTTAATATAGCAATATGGATCTTGTTTTACTCCTCATGAAGTGTAGATTACTATGTTGATAGTGTGATGGTATTTCAAGATCGCGGAGTGAAGATGAGCAATTTGTGGACGATTCAAGGATTACAGCTCGACATTGATGTAGGCTTCTGTCTACTCTTTTTATTGAGATGGTGTTTGATATATGTTACATGTTAGATAGGTATGTTAGCATGTCATTATAGGTAGAACACCGTGACTTAGCCTAAAATTATGAGTTTGGGGATTAGATGGGTGAATTGACCCTTAAGGTGAAATACTTATTATGCTTCTAGAATCCTATTATCCTAAGTTGCTAGTATATTAGGTATAGTTGAGACTAATGAACTTTTAGCATGATGTTTAATACAATACTTGGTGGATTGTGATAATTTTTTCCTAGATTATGATGTTATATTTACGCGGATACATTATTGGGCCCAAGACCATGATTATGATATTGCTTGGATTCCAAAAAAGTGTTTTATCATTGTAAAAGAAGTGTTCGTTGTTTAAAGACATATTGATGCTTATAATTGTATTTTTTGGATGCTGGTGATGGCATTCATAGAATTGGTACATTCATGATCACTTAGATAGTAAATGGTACAATTTCAACTAAAAATATGGTTTTATTACTCATTTTCCTAAAAATGATTTATTCCCACTTTTTACTTTTAAAATAAATTTCTTCATAACCGAAATTGTACCATATTAATGAGTAAGTAATGAGCCTTTGATACTAAAAATGATGTTTAAGAGCTTTGACTAAGATAGATTTCATTCCACGATTTTGCTACTACTACTTACCTTGGTCGAGACAGATTTTGATCCTTTCTGTATTTTTATGATGATTTAGTTCCGAAGTTTACTTCGGTCAATGAATTTACGGACTTATACTCTTTTAGCCCATTCATTATATATATATATGCATGTTTGTCTGGTACTGGACAGAGTAGATTGATAATGATAATGGTTATTTAAAATCCTAGATCAAAACCAGGTTAGCGTATACGTGTATAGATGTCCCTTTGTCTGTGAGCCGTCATTCCAGAGAAGAGAGGTCATCGTCGATCTTGACTTTGTGAGTCATCGATCTGGAGGAGGTGATTCACTAGGTTATATATGGTACTTGGATTTGTTATGGATTCTCTTCACATTCATCTTTGCATACACATAGCCTATCACTAGTATGCGTCTCTATCTTTCAGCCTTGCAGGGAGTTCCGTAGGTATAGGTGATGAGTATTGCTTGCAGTATGTTGTATGTGATGATTGGACCTTTCAAGTTATAGGGTTTGATTTAGGTATTGTTTGTTCAGGCTAGCCGGTTACTTTATATTGTTGTTGTTATTATGATCAGTTCGTAATAGTTTGATCATTGAATTGGTATTGATATTCAAGGTATGATTCTGATTTCTTATTCTTATGATTGTATTATTACGCATGATTATTCCATCATTAGGCATTATGATTTTAGACCCTGATTATGTTAGTAATAGTTCCTTCTATGATTAGGATGACTCGAGATGCTAGTATGATTACTTAGGTCGTACCTTTGAGTTAATCTTCTTTATATATATGTGTATATCTATCTATGTGTAGTTCTAGTATTACCGTATATATCTTTCTTCCTTCATTTAATCATGTTGTATATCCATTCTTTGGCCTTGTATACAATAACATATCCTTCTTTTGCTCTTTATTTGTATATTGGCCAGTGATAAAATGTATGGTTCTTAGATTCTAAACTATGGCTAAAATAGGATAGTTTATCTTTATGGTTTCATTAGCCTTACTATGTTAGTTTCCTTGTTATTTGGGTGTAATTTACATTCTTGCTTGCATGTTATGTATATTTGCATTATCTTTGGAAATTAGTCGGTAGTTTCCTACTGAGTACCATGTATTTGATACTCATACTACACTTTTGCAGCCTGTTGATCATAGTATGGGTTCTCGTTGTTGTTGTGTGCGTCGTGCGGAGCAACTATGGATCAGAGACATAGGGTGAACTTCTAGCATTCAGAGTATTTCTATTCTCCCTCTTATGTACTAAATTAATGTCTATGTTGTATTTAGAGATGGGTTGTATCAGTATATTCATTTAGCACTTCATTTTGTAGTCTTATTATATTTGCATCTCTTGTATTAATTCTGGCAGATTTTGGGACTATCTTATGTATTTGAGTCTTTATGTCATTTATTCCACATTCTTCCTTCTTTTTTCTTGGTAGACCATTAGTAGTAGTTTCGGACTATGGGGTTTGCTTACCTACTAGTGGGTTATAGTAGGTGCCATCATGACCTGAGAAATCGGGTCATGACACTTAAAGAATTGAGGACCATCTTAGTGCAGAGAGTTAGTTATAAAAGTTGGCATGAGCTGTAGAAATAGCAGGCATGAAGTTGTGTAGAAATTTCTAAGGTTCTGACTTTTATTCTAGCTCTGAGCTTCTCATTCCCCTTCTCTATCTTGTATTTCAGTTTTCCTATAGCTTTTATTATGCAATGGTTTATCAGCTTATTGAAATCTTTCCATTGAGTCTTATTTTATAATTGTTCACTCTCAATTGAATTAATAAATGATGTCTTATGAGTCTTTCTTTGTTACATCGGACTTAAAAGGTGAGTGTACACACGCCTCTTTAGCCATGAGTATTGCTTGCCTTACATTTCAAGATGAATGTTTTTAAGCAGATGCGATTGCTATGTCCTGTGACGTAGTTAATTGTTCGTGTATCTAGATTTAATTGACAAGTTATTCAAACAAATAAAGTATTGAAATAGTTGGAATTACAGTGAGCCATGCATTTTTCTTATTCACTACACTAATGAAGGGAAGACTTTCCTAATAAAAATTAAAATTGCTGAATAAATATTTAAATTAATACCAAAAATAAGAAGTTCAACTTGTTATTAAATCTTAACAAGTTAAAATTTTTTAAAATCTAAATATTTTTATTCTTAGCTCTAATTTTTATACTTTCTCTTCGTCTTTCACTGGGTAAAGGAGAAAAAAGATCAATGTGGAAACTACAAAATAAAATTGCATCATTCTTCATCACTTGCTCTTATTTGATATCTCTAATTATAGGTTGCTTCTTTAGATTTATTTTTTTTATTAGTAATTTTTTTAAATTTTGATCTACTCGATCTTTTAATAAAGACTAATTATTGACATGAGTAGTTATGATTATTTTGTTTAGTCAATTATTGACTTTGATTAACATTTTAAGATGAAACAGTTATATATATTTGTGTGTGTGTATACTGTGCTTGCATGATGCAATGTCAAAATGAAAATGAGAAATTAAAGGAAAAAGGGATGAAAGAAGAGATATGCACAAGGAACTAATTGGCAACAATAGCTATATTAAAGCTAAAATCTCCCATTACAAATCCAAACAAGCATCAATTCAAGGAACCAATGAGTATATTAAACTCTAAGACCTCAATCAGTTAATCCAAGACAAGCATCTAATTTTTACGAAGACCAATAAGGAAAATCGATTCACCTTAAAACCACCATTTCTAAACAATGTTAAAAAGAATCTTCAACAAGCTCTCAACTCTCAACAGTGAGAATAATTCAATAATAATAAAAAACTAAGAAACAGAATGGATAAGGCATCTATTTATAGTTTACCTCTTATAGACATAGCCCCAAATTGGCTTATTTAAAATAATACCCAAAAATGACCTTGAAAGATCCAAAAATATCCCGCTGTTGTAGAATCTGTTGCCTAATCCGTTGAGGGTAGATGGGCATCCGCTAGCCGCACCTTGGGGGGAAATTGCCACTGTTTCAAGATGTTGAGGCATCCGATGAGGAGCAAGGAAATTTTCTAAAGGCATATCCCAAGCACTGAGGGCGGATGGCATCTCCCTACGTTTATCCCCTTTCCAGCCTCTAGTCCAATCATCAATACATAAAACCCTTTAGATCGTATCAAGGCATACTCAAATACTTTCATATTTATGAATATGCCTCAAAGATCTTATAGTTCCCGCACTTGACTCCATTCAAATGACTTGAAGGTGATTTAGGTTGCATCAATATTTCCTTTATGAAAGATCTATCCTTGAATCTATATCGTACAAATCATGGAAAAGAATGAATACAAGTCTTCACTCAATCCAAACAAGGTAATCATCACACGGAGTATGATAATACCTAGAGTAAGCATATCATGTAATCAACACTCTAAATTGTTCACTTTTATGATATAACTAAGTATCAATAAGATCTAGAAAGAGTATGTACTCAAACTAATATAGATACTTGGCTACTTCAAGAATTTGACAAAGGGTTAAATGAAAAGAACCATTCTATTTAGGCCACACATGTAAGTCTTCATTGGTTCTACATTTCGACAAGCACATGTCCCCTTTATAAAAAACACATGATAACCTTCATAACGAAGTGCAATGTCATAAACAAGGCCAATCCAAGTTAAGAATTCATACAATGCACTAACCATCTTTAAGAATTAAATTACTCCCAAGTTACCACCGAGGTCAAATACAAAGGTATGCCCTAAATAAATGTGAAAATATATCACATTCAAGCTAATAACATCAAGAAATAACACTAAGTAAGAATCACATGAATGAAAGAGGGTGTTATTATGATACTCATCACACAAAATGGTGCCTTTATAACTTTAGAAGTCTAAGAATAAGCATGATTCATGTACACATACGTTCCTTGAAAGGAATATAAGATGTTTCATATGAATTTTTGATCCATGAGGTCTCTTCCAATTGGCAATTCCCCTCAAAACCTCTTCCTTGATAAGGCTTCACAAAATCAATCAAATAATTAAATTCATCAAGAGATAGAGCTCAACCTTTAGGCACAGTGCTTCTACACTAAGCTTCATGTATCATCTTCTCGACCTTTAGGTTAGAAGATTTAGCATAGTACACATCAAGACAAGGCTCTTTTAATGTATCATTGATCCTCTTATTTTAAGAGAATTCTTCTTTGTTGGTAGTTTTCCCTACACCCAACTTTGTTCCATCAAGTGGATAATTAAGGAAATTCTTAAGAAGGACTTTTTGTCATATGATGTTGTCACAATTCAAGGCTTCCCCCTAATCGCAAAATGGTGCTTAGAGACACGTATGACTCCAAGCTAACTAATAGTCTAGCATAACACTAAGAATACTAAAATAAACTCAAAATCACTGAGTAGAAGTTAACAATCTAAATAATATAAAAATAATATCCAAAATAACTCAATACTAATGTCAAAACCGTAAGTTGAAACAAAGTTTATCTGTATGTCTGAAAGGCTCTACTAAGATGAGGTGTTGGGAAAAGACTCCATCTAACTCTAAAAGTATGAAAATTTAATGACCGAAGTAAAGAAAATAAGCATACATCTTGTCCTCGTATGATGATGACTCACTATTCCCTGTTATAGATATAAGTAGGAAACTGTGCTAACTGCGAGCTTGATATTGAACGTCTAAACCTATATAATAAAACAATATAGTGCAAAGAAAGTATGCATATTTTGAATGTACTGAGCATGTGAGATATGAACTACACTATAAATAATGAACATGACATAATAAACTGAATTGGAACTGAATGATGTAAACTGATGTCACGACCCAGTAATAAATATGTGACTGAATTATAATATAATGGATAACTGAATGCAGGGTTATGCTATGTCTGAGTTTAAACTATAGGAGTTATTGTAACCAACATAGACCATGTGATCAACATAGAATCCAACCTGTAATCCAAGTTGGGAGGGTGTCATATACCTTGCCAAGGGTAAGAACCATGATTGGCATAAATTCACACATGAGCCCATTAGGGCAAGAAAGACACCCTCAACTAGCGAGGACTCCTATAACCTATGGTGGGACTTAGTTTGGGACTTGGGGTTGTTTACACCTGTTTCCTCTCGGTGCTAAGTACTACTCGTAACTGAATATTATATACTGAAATGCTTGATAATACTGCTGTTCTAAAATTAATAGATAAGTGCTTCATCTGAAACCATTCTAAATCATAAAAACTGAAGGAGTGAGAATTCAACTGACAATGCATGGTATTCTAATTCATCGGGTGTTCATAACCCATCATATCTGAAGGATGCAACTAGTCACGACAATTTTATAATTTGAATGTAATAAAAAATTTCATAGCTCAAGCCCAAAATTTTGAATTTATTAATATATTGGTAGTTCATGAATTACAAGTATATAAGGAACCTAAAATTCATGGAAAACATGTATTTAAGTCTAAATCACGATCAGAAATTGAAGTATAAAGGAATTCGTAAGATTCATAAAACCCTAGGCTTTGAAGAATGAACTGAGTAAGAATTTGAATTAACTTTCAAACTAAATGGATAAAGGGAGCCACAATGATGAAATCCCATATATCTGGACGTAAAGATATTAGACATAATTCATGAAATTTGATAAACTCTAACTCTTGCTTTGGAGAAGAGCAAATCATTTCTTTTCTTTGAAATTTGCTAAGTGGCAACTGAATTGCTAAGTAATAAGGGACTAGGGTCATTTTAGGCTTATTACTTTACCCTAGGATATCTTACATGATGTATTTTAGGTGTTTAAATATTGGAAAAAGACTAGAATACCATTTATAAAACATAACTGAAGAATCTGTGAAATGTGACGGACGAACCATCCCAAGATCATGGGATCTACCTACGATCATAGGTGGTTATCATAGTTGGTGGCTGGTTTTGAGGTTTCTATGGACTTCATCAGACGATCCAAAGGATCACTCATGGGATCTTCCCACGATCATTCCTTGATTTGTCGTTGAATGTCCAAACCTAAACAATGTTGCAAGCTCCGATTGTACCCACGGTCATGGATTCTACCTATGAAGGTTGTATCCTTCATTGCTAGGAAGTATATTAGTGAACTTTTAGATTTTTAGAGTTATTTCTACAGACAAAGGCATTGTATGATTGTACTATCTACCTACGGTCATAGGTTTGCTTGTGGTATCTCACTGCTGGATAGTACTACACTAAAATGGTCATAACTCTTAGCTCTGTCATTGGATTAACAAGTAATTGGATGTGTTGGAAAGAAGACTCAAAAAATCATTTTGTGGATATTGAGCTCAAAAAAATTTCAAAATCTAGGAGTTATTGTCATAACCCGATTCACAAGTCGTGATGGCGCCTACTAAAACCCACCAGTAGGTAAGCCAACATTGTAACCCGGAGCTATGGAAATGGGTTATTTTGGTATAAATTCCTGACAAAGGCCACAATAGCTGAACACAATCATAAAGAACAATGTTCCAAAATAGACAATCAACTATGGATACCAATCCCATGACCTGGTAATATCAGTGAAAAGGCATCTAAGTACAACAATAGGAAATACAACTCAAGTCTAAATAGTCTTTTACATTTGTCTTGAATACAAAAGACTGAATAAAGGTAGGAGGAAAATGGGCGACTCGAAACTCAAGAGCTCACCCTATCTACGAATGATCAACACTGGACAATCTCAACTCATTAGCGGCAGCTAGTACTCGAGTCTGCACCAAAAGGGTACAAAAGTGTAGTATGAGTACCAAAACAATGGGTACTCAGTAGGCATCATCGGTTGACTAAGCTAAATTATTATATAAAGATGATATAAAGCAAGATAATATCTCTAAGTCAAGGTATGGAATCGAACCTGAATTATCTTCATCATCACTATACAAAATAACTAATCAACTAGAATAATAATACGACATCTCGTATCAATACATACCAAAATCATCATACAAAATGAGTAATCGACCCAAAAGCATAAAGCGACATCAATACAATCATAACCACATAAATACCACATTCAACACACATACCATTGGAAAGTACACCCAAAAGAACATAAAGTAAAGAAATCATCACGACGTCCCATACCATCGGAGAGTACATGAAAGGATCAAATCATCAAAGTGTATAGACATATAACTAACTTTTCATTTTCCACGATTTCCACAATTTCTATCAAAGGTCATTTGCCAAGATCCATAATCGTGTATTAATTACCACAAATGAAGTAACATATACCAAGGTAATCATAACCATAATCATATAACCATTTAGATATCCATGATATCAACACACTCTATCTAGTTATCATTAACTAACCAACAATTATCATTATTAGGATTCTAATTCACTAGTCCTTATACGGTCTCCATTTATGGCCTACCCAATACTTTACATAAACCTAAACCATGAGTTAGCACTAACTATTATTCACTAAATAGCCAATGGCCACACCTAGTCAAGATGCACTACTAATCCAAGACATCATTAGACCAAAGCTTATCTCTAATTAGCTTAGGTGCACTAGTCATTATATAGGAAAGGTTACATATCATCAAACATACATATCTATCTATCAACCAACTCATCTTACTAGCTAGCATCAAAATCTACAAATCCACATTTAACAACCCAACCACATTATACTTAGTCATCAATACCATTACTCATCACTAATGCTCACATATTATCACCATTGACCACATAACAACCACAATTGCTAGTTATCACATTTAAACTAACAAGGTTCATTATCTAGTATTTTAGGCTTCTAGTCATCAAATAAAATAGTCACCTAGTAGTCAACTAGTTACCACACAACTCATTTAACTAGGAGATATTCCTTAGTTACTCCCTTTATTCAAGAAAAACATACCCACTAGGTGAATCCTTATACCTATACAAGACTCCACTTGCCAATTAGCCTTAACCCTTTATTCGGCATATTATATATATACTCACATTTAACACTAGTAAGGACTACACTAAACAAGTGATTAGGAAACAAGAATTATAACTGACATCCCATGATTAGCATCATCTCTTCAAGTCACTCATGGAAGTAAACATATAAAGGCATAATCATACACATAAACATATATACGCACATTTACCATTCATAAAATTAATATATCCTCCGGATGTGCATAATAACATCATCAATATATCCTTCGGATATACCGGCATCATAATGTCAATAATATATCCTCCAAACTTACCGGACATCATCATAACATCAATATATCCTTCGGATGTATCAAACATCATAACGTCATCAATATATCCTCTGAACTTACCAGCATCATCATATCATCAATATATTCTCCATAGGTACCGCACATCATCATATCATCTATATATTCTCCGGACTTACTTGGCATCATCATATCATCACTATATCCTTCGAAATTACCAAGCATCATCATATCATAAATATATCCACCGTACTTGTCGAGCATCATCATATCATTAATATATCATCTGGACTTGTCGGGCATCATAATATCATCAACATTCACCATAGTATCAATATTCATCATAACATCAATGTATATATATATAGCCAAATCATTGACAAGTACAAGCCCCACAAACCATAGAGTGTAAGAGAAGAAAGGAAAGACATATCATAGTATCTCACCATATATTATCAATACATTATAATATTAAGTGTATGAATAAGCATATCCATATGGTGTGAATACTTAATATATTACCAAACATAACATGATTATTAGCATGGTTAATTACAAGTCATAGTTATACTTTCTAGAATCTCTCTTATTAGGCATGATTCACAATACTAGAACAGAGGAATTCTTTAGCAGAAACATAAATAATTAACATAATCCAAGGCTCACATAGTAGACTAGCCAATAGGCTAAGTGATAGCATAACCATAGGTTCAATTCATAAGACTTTCTAACGCTATCCAAATAGTGAAAATAAGAAAATCAATCTAGTGGGCATTTTATCCCTAAAATCAACATCATGCATAAACTATTTACCGGGTTTAGCCATCATATTACCAAGAGCATATCCTAGGCATTCAACAAGTATCTAGGTCACTAATGAAGTTACTTAGTCCAAGCTTAAGATGGGTCAAGTTCTGCTTCTAATATCCCAAATTATCCTCTTCAAGTCTAACTTTTATACAAACTTAGACTAAGTTATCTAAATCATGTCTCAAAGGTTTATCAATCCATACTAGTTCTATAGGACAATTCTTCCTCAAGTCTTTCTCTTAAGTCATCCAAAGCACCTAACGCCAATTGACAAATACATAAATCTAGGTCAACATACTATTAATATAAGTGAACATGGTCACTTGCATCTATCTAGAGAAACTAGAGCATTCTCATGCTATTCATGAGATAACAAGTCTAACTAACCAAGGTTTTAGACTATGAGTCAAATATCTTACTTTAAGTGTTCAAAAGCCTAAGTGATCCAACTAATTCCCAAACACTTCCATCTACCATTTCAACATCTAAGACCCACCCAATATTAGCAAGATATCATAATTATACTACAATAAAACTCAATCTAACACAAGTAAGCCTAACCTACCTCGAGTCCAAATATAGATCACGAACAACCAATCTTTGCTTTCCCCTTCCTCGAAGCTTCTTACACGAGCCAAGCTATATATAATATAATCTATGCATTATTACAAGAATAACAACACCCATAATGCACCATTGTTCTTCGGGTCCAAAATGACACCAAAAACCCCCAAGTAGGTCCCTCATATAGAAAACGAGTTTCTGAGACTAACCCATTGCTCAAATACCATTAGGGAGTTATAACCCTCATGTGCAAATCACCCATATTTGGGGATAAAATCCAGCCTCAAATGATTAGGGGTTTGGGGTCAAACATTCGAGAATTCAATACTAAAATTAAAGGAATCGTACCTTAGATTCTGCGTCAAGCATGATTATACAAGTTATTTAAGCTCCCAATCAACACCTAAGACTCTCTTTGAGGTCTACACACTCTATTAGGGTTTTGGGACTCAAGATAATGGGGAAAATGGCCAATTCTCGGCCAAGAAGAGCATTTAAACATTCCCCTCCCAGGCCCTTAGCTAGTGCGATCGCAAACACACGCGTGTCATGGTCGTGGAAATATGATCGCACCTATGCCTCCGTGATTGCGATACCCTTCTGCACTAGACGACGGTTGAAACTTAGAATTTGATTTCAAGTTTTGGCCAAGGACTCGAGATGCATCCGGAGTCTAATATGAGCAAACGAGCTATGAAACCATACTGATTTTGATGTTTCAGATGCATTGGCAAAGTTAGATTTTCCATCCAAGATCATTTTTACCAAATGTGGACCCTACACCCAAATTTCTAATTTATTAACTTTCCAAACAACTGGTCAAAATGCATTCGAGTATAGCAAAACTCGAGCCAAAGGTCTATCCACACTAAAACCAATATTTTAGAGCTACTGGCGCAATTAGAATTAACATCCGATATTATTTTATTAAAGTTTTTTCTCGATGGTCATTTGGAACCAGCGAAGACTTTTAAATAGGAAAATGGTTCTAGAAACCAAACGGACTGCCCAGTAACCAAACTATCAATTCTTGTAAGTCATAAATAACTTGGGGCAGCTATGGAAAAGCTCTAATAGGGAAGATATGTAGAATCATGAGAAATGACCTGAAGGGTCATTAAGGTTATGCTTGTTTAAAGTTGTGTAAAGAAAGATTCTTCACAAGAAATCAATCATTAAGGAAGGTTTCAACTTGGCTATGAACTAGGAGTTACTTGTGGGCTTAATACATATTTAAATCACTTTTTGTACTACTAAAGGTTGGTTTAACATGTACTTGAAGCATTGTTCTAATCTTATCTTGGATTTTTATAATGTTATAATATCTTCCCCTTAGGGTTATTCATCCTCGAAAGAAAACTAAGCTGAAAAGATAGGAAAAAAGTTGCAATAAACCATACCAACTATTAAAGCATATTAATAAACCATAAACCCATCTGAACCCTCTGGTAGAGTCCAAACTGGAGCAGAGGTAAGTCGAGTCTTCAACTCTTGAAAACTCTTCTCACAAAAATTAGACTACTGAAATTTGACTTTCTTCTGAGTCAATCTGGACAAAGAGAAGAAATAGAGGAAAATCCCTCAACAAACCATCTATAGTGACTAGCTAAACCTAAAAACTCTTTATATTAGATGGAGAAATAGGTCTAGGCTAATTCCTAATTTCTTTAATCTTTTGAAGATGAACTTGAATGCCTCAATCTGAAATAATATGGCCAAGGAATGCTACAAACTTCAACAAAAATTCATACTTGATAAACATGGTGAATAACTGGTGATCTTTGAGAGTCTACCAGATAATCCTTAAATAGTTTGCAGGCTCATCCTCAATCTAAGAATAAATGAGGATATCATCTATAAAGATGATGGTAAACGTATCTAAGTATTGCTTAAAAACCCTATTCATCAAGTCCATAAAATTTTTATGAGCATTCTCTAGTCCAAAATACATAACAATAAATTTAAAATGACCATATCAAGTTTTGAAGGTTATCTTCAAAATGTTACATTCTCCAACTTGAGCTGATGATAGTCGAATCTGAGGTCTATCTTTGAAAAATATTTGGCACCCTATTGCTGGTCGAACAAGTCATCAATCTTGGGAATAAGATAGTTATTCTTGATTGTTACCTTATCCAATTGATGATAGTGGATGCACATTCTGAGAGAATCATTTTTCTTTCATATGAAAAGAATTAGAGCACCTTATGGAGGGCCTAATAAAATCTCTAGGATATTTAACTATTCCCTTTAATTCCTTAAGCTCGAAGGAAACCATTCTATGAGGTGGAATTGAAATAGGTTGGATATCTATAAGGATTTCTATTCCAAAGTTAATTTCTCACTCAGAAGAAACTCCAAGCTGATCTTTGAGAAACACTTTTGGAATTTATTAACCACTGGAACTAACTGAAGAGTTGGATCTCAAACTTTGAACCCTTAATCTAAATAAGATGATAGATACACCTCTTAAAAATTATTTTTTTAGTCTTAAGGTAAGAGACAACCTGACCTATAGGCACTGAGGTACTACCCTTCCATTCTAGGACTGGCTCATTTGGAAACTAAAATTGGACTACTCTATTTCTAAAATCAACTGAGGCATAACAATCATGTAGACAATTTGTGTCAATAATGACATCAAACTATGTCATGTCTGACCCTACAAGATCAACTGAGGTGACTTTCTAAGAAATTATGATAGGGCAAGTTTTGTATACCTGTCTATCTATGACTGAATCATCTATTATAGTAGAGACTGAGAAGGGTTCTGAGATGATTTTAGGACTGAAATCAAAGTCTACTTTTATTTAAGGAGTTCTAATAGAAAGTATGGCTCTGGGTCTAATAATGCATATATATTAAAATAAAAGACTTATAATGTACCAATGACTATATCAGTGGAATCCTCCTAATGCTATCGAGTCTGAAGGGTATAAAACCTTTTATTACAACATTTTCCAACCACATACCTGCTAGAGCTACCAAACAGAGAGCCTAAGTGCATCCAATGATATCACGTCTCTTGGCTAATGGATAATCTAAAAGTTTGTTACCAGGCTTCCCATAACCAAAACACCTATACTTATCTATGAAAATTCTCTGGGATGGTTTTTCCCATATTTCTTATAGGTGGGGAAAGTATGACCACTAAAAGCACTATAACATAACAGAGAGCCTAGCGTTCTACCTTTTTGATCTTGCTTGGGATTAGGAGACAAAACACTGGTAAATGATGTTTTTGGGGCTATAGATCTTTGTTAAAATTGAAAAATAATTACCACAACCTAATTTCTGTTGTGAATAATCAAAGTGTCATGTTCTAGCTCATTTATTCATATTCTTCTTTTCTTTTTCCATAATCTTATCTTTCTTAATCTTCTGAGCATGAACCATTAACCTAGAGATGTCCATCTCCTTGACCAACATAGCAGTTTTGCACTCTTTGACCACATCCTCAGAAACACCTGACATAAGCTTGCTCATACGGACTCTAGAATCAGCAACCATTGCTGGAGCATACTTTGAAAGTTGAGTAAACTTAAGAGAATACTCCTCCACATTCATGTTTCCCTAATTCTAATTTATCAACTCCTGAATCCTGGCTTCTTGTAAATCAAGTGGGAAGAACTTATCCAAAAAGGTAGCAACAAACTCATTCCATTCTACTGGACCTACATCTGCACCTTTATCCTCCTTCCACTTCTTACACCAAGTATGAGATACTTATTTTAACTAATAAGCAGACAAAGAAGCATTCTCAACTGGAGTGACACCTTATGATCTTAGCAACCTTTTAAATATCATAAAAAACTCTTACGGATCCTTCTCAATCTTTGAAATATGGAACTCAAGAGGATTCATCCAAGTGAAATCTTGAACTCTAGACGTTGTCGTACTAACCGCCGGATTGACTAGTGCTGCTACTACCTGATGATTAGCTTGGGTGGTAGTGTCCTTAGATAGCATCATGAAAGAAGACCTAAACTCAACATGTGAGACTTGTTCATTTAAAGGATCTCCTGGAACTTGTGATGCTTGTTGGTTCGCATTTCGTCTACAATTTTCTTTTTTGTTCCACTTTATATAAGCTCTTCTCGGAGGCAATTTATGTAAATACATAGAGCACGAGTTAGAAGAAGGTTGTAATTGAGATCACGATCTATCACATGATATGAACATGAAAGAATTATAACTTTTCCTAAAATATTTCATAGCCTCTCACTCAAAGTGTGGCACTTTTCATACCCATGAACAATACTCTACTTAATGTGGATTTTAAACACCCTAGGACACATCAAACATGATGCTCTAATACCATGTTTGTCATAATTTGAGATTACCCCTAGTCTTAATAGAGTGCTTAGAGTCATGACTAACTCTAAGCTAACTCAAGGCATGGCATAATACTAGGAATACTAAATAAACTAGAAATCACTGAAAAGAAGCTACCAATCTGAATAATATAAAAATAATATCCAAAATAACTCAATACTGATGTCAAAACCATAAGCTAAAAAAAAGTCTATCTATTTTTCTAAAAGCCTCTACTAAAATAAGTTGTTCAGATAAGACCCTAACTAACTCTAACTTTCTAAAAACTGAATGACTGAAGTAAAGAAAATAAACATAAATCTCATCCTCAAATAATGAGGACTCACCACTCTCTACTATGGATATAAATAGTGAATTATGCTAACTTCTAGTTTGATATTGAACATCTAAACCTATATTTTTAAACAATATAGCACAAAGAAACTGCAGTCAGTACTTTGAATATACAAAGCATGTGAGAAATGGACTACACTATAAATTATAAACATGACATAATAAACTAAACATGGAACTAAAGGATTCAAACTAATGCATTGATCCATTAATAAATATGTGACTGAATAATAATATAATGGATAGCTAAATATAAGGTCATGCAACATTTGAGTCTGAACTATGGTGTTACTATAACCAATATACACCATGTGAGCAACATGGAATCCAAATTGTAATCCTTGTTGGGAGGATGTCCAATACCTTGCCAAAGGTAAGTACTATGACTGGCATGAATTCACTCATGTACTTGTTCTGGAAAGAGAGACACTCTCAACTAGAGAGGATCCTTTAACCTATGGTGGCACGTAGTTTGGCATTTGGGTTTTTTAGACATGTGCTCTCGGCACTAAGTACTACTCCTAGCTAAATTTAAACTGATATACTATAATGCTCAATATCACTAATGTTCTAAAAATGAAAGATAAGTGCTTCATCTCTAAGCATTCTAAATTATAAAAATTGAAAGACTAAGTATTCAACTGATAATACATGGTAGTCTAAGTCATCGTGTATTCATAACCTGCCATCTTTGAAGAATGCAACTAATCATGGGAATTCCATAATCTAAACTAATATGTAATGTCATAACTCAAGCACAAAACTAGAAACTTATCAATATATTGAGAGTTCACGAATTATAAGTATATGATGAAGATAAAATTCATGGAAAACATGTATTTAAGGCTCATGATAAGGAATTGAAGTATAAAGGAATTTCTAAGATTCATGAAACCCTAAGCTTTGAAGGATGAACTGATTGAGAATTTTAATTAACTTTGATCCTCAATAGGTGAAAGAAAACCCAATGATGAAATCCCACATACCTGGAAGTAAAGATATTGGACTTAAATCTTGAGATTTAAGGCACCCTAGATCTTGCTTTGGTGAAGAGAAAATCATTTCTTTTATCTAATATTTGTTAAGTGTCGAGTAAATCGCTAAGTCATGAGGGAGTTGGGGTGTTTTAGACTTATTATTTAACATTAGTATGGCTTAAACAATGTAGTTTATGGATTTAAATATTGAAAATAGATTGGAATGCCTCATAAAATGTAACTGTAGAATATATGAAATATGACAGACGAACCATCCCATGATCGTGGGATCTACCTGCGATCGTGGGTTGTGGTTGTAGGTCGATGGTTGGTTTTAAAGATTTTTTAGAATTCATCAGATGAGTCAAAGGATGACCCATAGGATCCTTCCACGACCATTCCTTGGTTCTTCATTGAATGTCCAAGACAAAAAAATTCGCAAGCTACGATCATATCCACGATCATGGGTTCTACTGCAATTATTAGTACCCTTAACTACTAGGAAGTATCTTTTTCAACTTTAATATTTTTGGGGTTGCTTCATGTAGACAAATGCATAGTATAATCATAATATCTACTTATAGTCGTGGGTTTGTTCGTGATATCTCATTGTTGGATAGTTCTTTACTAAAATGGTCATAACTCTTAGCTTCATATTGAATTAATGAGAAATCAGATGTGTAAAAAAGAAGACTCAAAGAACTTTTATTTGGTCGTTCTTGAGCTAAAAACACTTTAGAATGTAGAAGTTATGCTCATTTGAAGTTGACTAAAGAAATATTCTTCGCAACAAATCAATCGGGAAGGAAGGTTTCAACTTGGATATAAGCTAGGAGTTACTTGTAGCCTTAATACATGTCAAAATCACTTCTCAAACTACCAAAAAATAAAGATTGTTTCCACATGTACTTGAAGCATGGTTCTAATCTTATCTTGGATTTTGGGGTATTACAGGCATGGTGCCAACAACCTCACTCACCCCATACTTGTCTTCATGACCAATTATTATGCCACAGTGATCACATTTTAAGTTAAAATTGGGGTCAAATGGAAATCTGTTATGACCTAAAATATGGCCTAGAGGTGAAGGGAATCTATCATTTATTGATGACCGTAGACCAGCCTCTTTACCAAGCCAAGCAACATACAATACAACTAGCAGTAGATAAAATTTGAGAATATAACAAGATAGAAAAATCAGATAACTTATAATTACTTAAGATGTCCAACCAACAACTCCCAATCCACAGTAATCCACAAAGCCTCTAAACAGACCAAAACTAATCTAAGTCAAGACGTGCCACCGAAAATAGCCAAAATGGTAACCAAAGAAACCGACTATGACAAAATTGGACCATGAAGTAGTAGGCCATTTGGAAGAAGGAGGCTCACCAGTTCAACCTGACTCACGAATAATTCAAGAACAACGTATCACTATGCAGGAAAAGTTAAAGTGTATCCACTTCCTGCATCGTGTGAGGATACAGTGTCTGGAGATGGTTAGAGGGGTGAGCGCTAGTATGTAACTCAGAAAAGGGATAAGATAATTCCTAGTCAAACCATAGTAAAATCCATATGCACACATTGTACATATATATATAAATATAACATGCAGGGGTAGGGAACAAGGTTTAGCATGAAATAAAACATTAGCCTAGACTGTGTAGCTTAACCATCATAAAAAGGTACCTACAGTCTATATGGTTTCAGCTCCCCCTACTGAAAGGGCCTTAGTGTGTGTTAGCCACACAGACCAGAGGTATCAAGGAAAATAAGGAATGGCCAGACCCACATCAATCTAGGATACAAATATATATATATATATATATATATATATATAGTGTGTGTGTGTGTGTGTCATATAAACACGATCATCAAGACCAACCCTCATACCGACAAATGTGAGTTTCCAAATTAGTCCCCCTGGGACATCCACCATTATGGTTTAGCTACACAACCACCTTTAAGCTCATATTTAAATAAGTTTCACATAACCCATCACGTTAACCAAGGAATTGACCATTGAGGCACACCATAGGTATCATCATACTATTACGCTTGCAGTCTTATAATTATGCCATCATAATTCCATTATCTTAGGGGAATGCCTCGACGTCTTTGTTCATTAAATCAATTGGGGGAATTCCATGACCCCTTTTGTTCATTAAATCAAATTTAGGGAATTCCTCAACCCCTTTTTAGTTATCAAATCAACTCAGGGGAATGCCCCGACCCATGAGTTTCCAATTCAATATCAAAAACATGGCCAACAAGGCTTTTTAAACTATTTTTTCATCTGTTTAACCTTTATGCACTGCAATAAATAGGTGAGTGAGTCAAACTATGTGACAAATCATATTCGAAGCTAATTACACAAGTAGGTTGAGGGAACACAGTTTACCAAACTTAATTCCAAACCAAAATCATCAATTTGGGGGAATGCCTCGACCTCCTTTCCAATTTCCATACCCATGCACTCAATTAGTTCAAAAACCATTGATAAAGCATAAACAATGCATATAAAATCTTAGAAATTTAATTTGAATAACATTCATTCCAAAACCCCCCAACCATATCAAAACCCATATTCAAATCCATATGCACAACCATTTAAATACATGTTTTAAGTAAAACAAGTTTAAAAGAAGAGTAACATGCCTGAGATATCAAGAATTACAGAGAGAAATTAACCCTTGGAAGCTCTAATTACCAATTCCTTGAGAAACCCTAGTGTTCTTGACTTAGGGATTTGAGAGAGAATATGGTACATTTTGAATTGCTAAGTATTGAGAATAGAGTCCCCAATATGCTTATAAGTCATGGGTCTTAAGTGGGGAAAGAGGGAATAACACGAGTGCCCCTACTTAAAAGTATAGAAAAAGATGCCCAGTCGTCACGGGTCACCTTATGGATCATAACGTCTAGCTACAAGTCGTCTCCATGACTTATAGTTTGAGCAGAAGCTCAAGGCCCCCTTACTGTTGACCCTACAAGTCACACACTATGAATTGTGAGGTGTCATTATGACACGTAGGATCCTGGACGTTGGCAAGGCTAAAATATCAGGCACCTTTACTGGTTTGGCTATGAGGTGAACTATACAACTCGTTTAGAGTCTTGATGACTCATTAAGTCTAGTCGTACTCAGAATAGACATCTTGGGCAACCTCACTATTCGCCTTACAATTGGGGTCCTATGAAGTGTAGTTATACCTTATGACTCATAAGGTAAGTCGTAGGATGGGAAGTAAGCTCAACTCAGAAATTTTTAAGGCAGGCCTTAAATTTCATTGGTGCTGCAAAAGTGATGGCATAGAATTGGGTCAAGAAAACACCCATTTGACATGTTATTACTCCTATTAACATAAGACATATTATTCACACAATCATGTTTATCTTCATATGTAAATAGTTAGTAGATAAATCTATCACACAAATTAACTTCACCTAAAGTGTCTTCAAGTGCCTGCTCTATATCAGAGTTCAAGAATATCCTCAAGATTTGGAATATACAAAGAAAAAGTAGTAATTTGAGAACAAGCACCATCTTTTTCAACATCACATAATCAGTTATCATGCAAACTATAGCCCTAAAAAAGAGGTACATTACCATTATAATGCACCACATTAGGAGAGATATCATCATCATCAAATAAGACTTTGTACTTAATGAGAAAGTAATCAACTAAATATGGAGAATTAGGTACAAAGTAATCTCTCTTCCAAATCTCCATGATGAGGATTGGGGAAATTAGATAGAAAGGTATATTTTTCTCTTGCTACGACATGCTCATACCATTTTTTAATCAACTAGGATCCCATGCCTTTTAAACTAATTGGCTCCTAAATATAAGTGAAAAAATTCCATGGAAAATACATCACAATAAACTGTTTTATAGCATCTATCATATGTGAAGGAAACCTGCACACTCTTAGTAACCTTACATCTCTTTATTGTATATGGATAACGCTTTAACACTCAAGGTATCCTCAAGTATTCGACCATAAAAGGACTGATATAGTTTCTATAGAACCAGTCATCGAAAACAAGACATATAGAAAACCTAAGCTTCCCAAATATCCACCTTTATTTCAAGAACTTGTCTCCTTGAGTCCTTACTATAAATCCTTATATACCCTTCAGACAAATATTTGATTCTCGTGTATGCACTATATGTTAGGGTTTTCAAACCATTCAAAGCCCTTTTGATTCTACGCATAGAGTTCCACCAAGTTGAAGAAGATACTTTAAAGTATGCAACGACATATGAGTCTTTCTCTACTTAGATTAAATCATGGTTTGTAAAACTTGATCACATTGCAACTCTTAGTTAAGATAGGACTTAAGGTCACTCTCCCCTTTAAAAGTAGGAAGAGTGACCTTAATGGAATTATGTTAGTAGCTGAGACTACCCCCTAGTCATAAAATTGTGCCTAGAATTACAACTGACTCCAAGCTAACCCATGTATTATCAAAATATTATATATAATAGCTGATAAAAAAATACTTTATGATATCATCCAAAAACTAACCTCCAAGGAAGTATGCTACAGTCGATGTCAAATAGAGCAACCCAAACAAGGTTAGGGTCAATCCCATAGGGAGTACGTGGAAAGGTATATCAAACTTGACAAAATCCACGAGCAGTGTGAAAAAGTAAATGGGGGATTTTAAAGTCAATAGTAACAAGTAGCCAAACTTGAATGCTTGCATTTGTAAACAATAGAAAATAAACACTAGGACTGTGTCTCCCCTGGATTCTCAACTCCATAAGTTTCTCATGTTTGATCTACCTAACACACTGCTCTGCATGTAAAGTTGACAAGATATGTATTATCAACCGTCTTATGAACGTGTTGATAAATATAACCTTTCACCTTGTGAGTCTTCAGGCATCGCCTTGTTGTCCCTTATTTGTAACCTCAGTACAACTCTTACCTTTTGAGTCTCGAGCTAATTAGACGGGGGTTGATATCCTTGAATAACTATTATAACCTCCTTTTGCCAATCTCAAACTTCCTTGTGAGGATGTTCTCGAATACAAGCAATTCCCAAGATTCTATAGTAGCTTATGGTATGATTACTATGAAAAAGATTGCAACACACATAGCTATAATATATTAGATGATTAGCCCACTTCCCTTACGTAGTTAATCCACCAGGGTTCCCACATCCCTAGTCAAGGATATTATCTGCTCATGCTTATACAATAATCCATGAAAATCAATAAAGAAGACGAGTAATTAATTGCACAATGATGAAAGAGTAAAATCCAAAATCTCCAATTGAATACAAAACCAAAAGCTTAAGAAAAATTGTATCAATGATCAAAGTATGTGAAAGTATGAAGAAGATTATAAAAAGTGCATAACATCATAAAGAAATAACCCTAGGGTATTTATAGCGTCTTGGAATAACGAAAGAAACCTTTCCAAAGAAAATTAGTAAAACTATGTCTGCAGTGGTTGCACATCTGGCAACGAGTAGTTATGTGTGGATATGACTCATTGCCTACTGTCGTATCTATCTTCAGGCCTTAGTGGTTACGACTCGCAATGTCACCATACGAGTCATATGCTACTAATTATATTCACTCCAGTGAACTTTTATCTTTAAGTCTTCAGATTCTGTTGTCCTTACGACTCTTTACCATGAGTCATAGTTAGTCATTACGACTCATGGACTTTACTCGTTACCACTGGAACATTAAACTTTCAGGACTTCACACACTATTCTCAATACGGCTTTACACTACGAGTCGTAGTCTGACTTTATGACTCATCGACTTCTATGACTTAACTTTTGAAGACTTATTTTGCCCACTATTATCCTTACGAGTCTGGATACGAATCGTAAGATGACTTAGCAACTCATAGCTTGACCAGTACTTTTAACTTTTCAACACATTCTTTTCTCATTTTTGGTTCAACACCATTTCTGACCCAATTTACCAGGAAAATGCATAACACACACATCATATCCGACAAAATAACCTGAGTCAATGCTTCATCATTTTAAGCATCGAATGTGCCATATTTCCATGACACATCAACATTTTTAACTTAGAATGTTTGTATGTCCTCAGGAAAAAAACACAAAACAAAAACAAACACGGTGCTTAAATAGGAAAATCCTAAGATACCTTTGGCAGTTAATTTTTAACTTTAGTTTGCAATACTTTTCTCTTTCCTAATTTTGATTTTCAAAACCCAACTGTGTATACAGATGAAGTACAATACATGACACCATGGAATCAAGTGATGGCATTACATTAGCAACAAACAACTAGGCATATACATAAGTTACACTATTCAAACAGATAAGTATTCTAACAACGTGACCCGTGTACCCTTACTATCAAAGAAGTCTCATTCACTCCAATTTATTGAACATGATAATACCAGGATAGTTAAGAGGTGCTATAGCTCACAAAAAAGTTCCACATTGTACATAGAATGCCATAGGCTTGCCCTTATTTTCTTTACCTCAGTTTTCAAACAGTCGGGTTAGGATCACTATAAGGATTCATTCAACTTGTAATGTAGGTTTGGGGATGGTATGATCTTTTAGGGAATTTTTTAGTGACTACACCTCCTTGACACTACGATTACTTTGTGCTCCACTTATTTTCCAGCTTTAATTTTACTCCGCCCTTATTTCTCCTTTTTATTATTTTTCTACTTGTTCAGACTGAGTGTGGTTTTTTATCCTTTTCTTTTACTCATTTTTTTGCAAATTTATTTTTCTAGATCATTTTCTATTTTTCATAATTTTCTCATTTTTCTTTTTATTCCACACCCAACCCTACTTTTTTTTCTATTTACACCCCTTCTTCATACCCACTTTTCTTTGTGCACCCCTATAATAGCCACCCTTAACTTAGGTGATTTGCCTAAGTTGAGATGCACCATGTCCAAAGAGGACCAGGGATAAAATAAGTTCATTATAATTAAAAATGGGAGGGTGAATCATTGTAAAAAAAAATTAGGTCCATTAAAGCTCAAACTCGGAATTAAGGGATCCTTATTTACTTTATGTTGCTTATTTAGTCTAAAGTAGACTGTTTTAAAAAATGGCCTATGATCCTTTCCTAACCGATGATCCTATGACTTAGGTAAGACTAACTAGGTAAGTTCTGGATTCTTCATACAAAGGGAACTTGGTAACACCTCACACACGCATTGTACAGGGTCACATTGCTAAATGCTCCCTATCAATTTTATGCAATTGCTTGCCACTGTTATTACATTCCTACTTCTAATTCCATTATATGATTTACATTAGTTACACACATACATGCATCACACTATTATCAAAATTTAGGAGGGGTACCATTTTTTAAGCAGCTTCAAAAAATTCAGCACAATCATTCAAAACAAGTCTACTACCTTCGCTATAAAGTTTCCTCCTAATTTAAACATCACATAGAACACAAAACAAAAAAAAGCATATATTTAAACTAGGCATGCCGATTATGCATTCAGACCATAGCTAACAAGAAAAAAACATGGTAATAACAACCCGTGCGCTATGTGGTACACCCCTAACCCCAACTACGAGACTATGCACTTTCCCCAGTGCCTCAAAAATATAAAAATGAGGGGATAATATATACCTGGGTTCTCTAGGTGCCAGATCAAACATCCTCAACATATGGGACCTCAAACTAGGTCTCATCCTCAACATCATTGTCCCAATAGTTGTCAGGACACTCTCAACAATAGTGGCACTGGTAGTGGTTGGTGTGATAAATGGTGTCTTAGTCAGTAGGGTTTTACCATTGCTTAATTCAACAGGATCAATAGATCTCAAATTGCCAGCCCCCACTGCTATCTCCCAGGCTCTTACCTCCGGTCCCTCTCACTATAAATACTGGCCGCTTTTGCAGTCTCAAAATCTTGATCCTCTATTCATTTTTTATTTCTTTTCTTTATTTTCTTCACGCTTTCACCAGATTCAACATCTCCCAAAGGGGTGGAACCTACATCCACCCAAATATTTGATATCTCTTCTTCTACCGGGATCTTCTCAATGATAGGTATCGAGATAAATGGCCTAGTGTGAAGCTCGTCGACTACCTTCTTGATCTAAGCCAACTCACCCTTTACCCTGCTAGATCTGGGATTGTACCCCCTCAAGTTGACAGTTGGTTTGTTATTCAAATCCATCAAATTGAGACTTTATGGCCCACATTTTCTCTCAAATTTTGTTATCGACACATGGCTTAGCTCTGCGCTCTATCAGATTTACCTTTTATTCTAAGGTGCCCAATCTCTTTTGTACCTCCACCAGGAACGATTGTGGTACTACAACATAACCAGTTGGGGCTGACCTAGATATAGATGGTCGTGGTGCCGCAATGGGTGGTGTCAATGTCTAGGAGGTCCTTGCTGTATATGAAGCCTGAGGCTCGGGCTGTGTCGTATCCATAGGGATATCACCTGTGTCGGTAAACCCCTATGTGTTAGTACTAGGCCCTTTTTTTTCAAAATGCCTCAACAAGCAATGTTGCTCCTTGTTTTGCTTATTTGGACATAGGATTTGTAGTTTCATGGATCAACCTCAAATCTGTGATGTTCTTTGGTTGGATGAACTGATCAATAATAGAAAGTTCTATAACTCCTATATCTATGCATATTAGTGTCAATAAATAGTTGAAAACTAAAATTGTGTCAGTTTCTATAGCCTAATTTTGGATCTCTCTGGCAATGAACTAAGCTACATCGAAGTCATACCCTGCCATGATTCTATCTATCAAGGCTGCATAGATTGGATGGAGTACATTATCCCCAAATATGGTACAATCTATGTCATGCTAGTTTCTACCACACCTTTGCCACAAAGTTCAAGGTACCCTTTGTAATCTGTTGTAAAGTAACTCCCAGACCACCAACTACCCAACCAACCTCCTCTTTATTTGAAGCAATAATCCAGGCCATCCACAAAAAAAACCATTTTATCTGTAGTGTCGATTTATTTTCTTGTTATATTCTGCATCTCATCCATACAAAAATCAATCTTGGTAGTATTTACCGGTAGTTAGAACTCTAGCCCATGAAGTATCTTGGAAATGGTCCTCGAGGAAATATTCATCCAAAATTCTCTAATTATCAAAGTATTCAGTGGGTCACCACCCTTACACAACTGTCCTTATGGGTATAACCTCTTAAGCTCCCCCTGGTATGCTATATAGAACTCCTGTACTACTACAGGACTGAATTGATCAGGAGTTGTAGTTCTTCACTCAATGTGGTACCATCGAAATCGGGTCTCAAACTCAGGAATCTCAGACATTCCTGTGGTAGTCAACCTTCGCTCTAGATATATCCCTCTATGAGTATCTCCTATGGATAGATTCATTGTAGCTTGATCTGAGGTTGATTTATGCACCTCAGTGTTGTTATCCAACCTTATTTAGACTTATTTTGAGGACTTATTATGTGCTTAATGTAATAAAAATGATATAATTAAGCATCTAAGTGTTTAATTATTTGATTACAATGTTTATGGTGTCTTTCAATCAAGTTTGTACTCAATCGGATCACTTAGAATTAAAACGAGAAAACTAGTGTTACTAGCTTGAGCTAGGTGTTGTTCTAGTTGATCGTGATGGATTCTAGTGTGTATAATGAATTTCTAAGGTTATTATTGGGTGATTATGTGTGTAAAAACTTTTTATAGTGTTCAAATCTTAATTGAATCAAGCCAAGAGTCAAAACTAAGTTTAAGATCAAAAGGGACAAAACTAGTTCTTAGCTTAAGTTTCTAGTTCATTGTCTTGAATGTTGCGTTGTTTTGAGATCTAATCCGTGGTTTTTTATGCTATAGGATGCTTGGTGAGTTGATTATGATTTTATAGGGATGATTAAAAAGCTTCAAATTAAATGGAAATAACACTACAAGGCTTGGGATGGAAGGACAAATGCTTAAGACAAGTGTAGACGTAAAAAGGAAATTCCAGTTAGGGTATGGGAATAGCCCCGCGGAGCATTCCCTATTGAAAAGGAATGAGACCTGAGGTGCACACCCTATTACTATTTTAAATAATTCCATGTCATGCACCCTATTCCCAGGGAATGGAAAGGGTGGCGCACACCTTATTCCCAACACGGCCAAAATCATTCTCCGATAAATATGACACTTGAACTTGATCTTCAACACCTTGGATGGCTATGAAACTTGGAGTGGGGTAGGAAAACACTTCAATTAGGGGTTTTATTCTTTTTATTAAGTTTATTTTTGGATTTTATCTTGAATTCATCCATGGTGATTATGGTTATGTCCAAGAGTGGCTAAAAGCCCCTTTTCTAGGGTTAAGGCCAAGAACATGATTCCTATTACTTCAAATTGATTTGGTTTTGATTTATTATAATATTTTTTTGCTTACTTATCCTCTTTGTAACTATTTTAATGAATATATACCCTTATAATACATTCATTATTGTCTTTGTGAGCTCGGGAAGAGGAATAAGATGATAGAACGTAGGGGCAAATAGAGGAAGGTTCTTATTCTTTTATAAAATAAGGGATTTGAATTAGTATATAGGATAGGGATATACCTAGAAGCCTTGTTTGGTTCACTTGAAGGATGACATCTTAATGTATTTAAATGGATTATTACATCCCCGCTCAATGATGTAGTTGTAATGTCCAGTTAGTTAGAAGATTATAGGTCAGGAGACCATGATCATTCTATAAACCCTGAGAACCAAAAACTATCCAATGAAGTTCAATAGATTAGTATTTATGTTCACAGTGTGTTAACCCCGAGTTTCTCTTTATTGATTGTCCAAACTCTTACTTTTTCACAGTGTTTACTTTAATTTTGATTTACAACTCAAAAACTCTTTTTGTTATGTTTGCACCGATTAATCTTAATAGTTGAACTAGAAATGGATAAGTTATCAACACAAGTCACTTTGGTTCGATACTTCGCTTCTAAGGGCCACTTTACTACTTGGTGATACCACGTACACTTGCATGTGTGATTAGGTGTAACAAGTTTTTGGCGTCATTACCGGGGACTTGTAAATGGGCAACTATTTTAGTTTTACTTTTAGATTTCTTTGGTGCTTTACACTTGATCTTGGTATTGAATTTTCAAGAAACAGGTTTACAGACTAGTAAGCTGGCAAGGGATAGGGAATTGGTTGAACCAAGCCCTGAACCCGAGTAATGCTTTAACTAATTGAGGAGAGAAGTAGTCCTTCTCTACCGCATCCTACAAATTCAAAAGGAATAAGACAATCCTGCTCTCATGGATAAAGATCCACTAGCCCGCAGGACAGTTCGCGAAGTTGCAATCCCACTTCCGATGAATTTGACCTCCTCTTTTAAAAAACCAGTGGCTGGAGGTAACTTTTAGCTGAAACAGAACATGGTGCAACTTTTGATCAGCAGTGGACAATTTATGGGGATTTCACATGAAGATCCATAAGTCCACCTGTGGAAATTCTTGGATATCAGTGACATATTCATCCCTACGGGTGTGCCAACTAACTATGTTAGGCTGACATTTTTCCCCTTTTCATTATTGGTGAAAGTGAAGAAGTGGTTGAACGCTGAGTCGGCAAGTTCAATCACAACCTGGGATGACTTAGCCCAGAAATTCCTCATCCGATTCTTTCCATCTGGCAAAACTGCGATACTGCGCACTGAGATAGTAAGTTTCAAAAAGAGGCCAGATGAGAACTTATATCATGTGTAGGAGAGGTTCAAAACTCTCCATCGGGACTTTTTACATTATCAGTAGTCCAATAAGGTACTAGCTCAGACTTTTGTTGAGGCACTTGATTACAACACAAAAAATTTACTAGATTCAGCTGCAGGTGGTCAAGCATTGGAATTGACATATGATGAGCTATGCACCTAGCTAAACTGGATTGCACAAGGGAATCCTGAGGTGCATGTTGACTTGAGAAGTTCTCTAAAAAAGTTACAGGTGTGTTGGAGTTAGACTAGTTTACAACTATATCAGCTCAGATTGTTGTACTACAAAACCAGTTAACTACTCAGCTCAGCAATATGAAATTGGGGGTTACACAGCCTGCAGCTACAACTAATGCAATTCATCAGATAAATACTTGGTGTGTGGTTTGTGGAAACAGTGGTCATTCTACATCCATGTGTGGTGCAAATCCTGAGTCAGCAATGTTTGTGGGAAATGCTCAAATGCTGAATTATGGGAAGGCCTACAATCAAAAGTGGAAGACTCAGCCACCGATTCAATCATGGAACACCCAAAAACAGTAATTTCAGCAGTAGCAGGTTCAAGGAAATTAGTCCACGACTCAAACTAGCAATATGAAAGAGATACTAAAATAATTATAGATGCTCAAGTATAGTTGGTAGCAGATATAAAGAGCCAGTAGATGCCTATAAAGAACTTGGAGATACAGGTTGGGCAAATGCAACAGGCATAAAATGCCAAGCCTCAAGGTGGTTTTCCAAGTTATACTGAATATTCTAAATAAGTAATGACAATCACTTTGAGGAAGGGTAAAAAGCTCAATGAAAAACCTCCAAATACAACTAAGGAGGTAGATGCAGAGTTGGTTCCTAAGAAGGTGGATGATAAAGTAGCTAAAAATTTGAGGAAGTCTAAGTACTTGAAAGCAAAAGTGGTTGAACAGGTGAATCAGAGACTACCACTACCTTAGAAAAGCGAAGGAGGATGCGTGCTTCAAGAAGTTCCATGACATGTTCAGAGAGATTCAAATTAATCTTTCTCTTTTAGATGTTTTGCAGGGAATACCCAAGTGTGCTAAGTACATGATGGATGTAGTCACTAAAAAAGTTAAGCTATAGGATGTTAAGACAATATCACTCATTGAGGAGTGTAGTTCTGTTGTGATTCAGAAGATGCCCAAAAATCTTAAAGATCCTAGAAGTTTTATGCTCCTTATTTAAATTGGCAAAAACGAGGTGGTCTACACACTTGGTGATTTAGGGGAAAGTCTACACTTGATTCCTCTCTTCTTGTTCAATACTTTGGGCTTAGGGAAGACTAGACTGAGCTCCGTGTTACTCCAACTGGCAGATCGGACCATAGCCCATCCTGAAAGAATCATAGATGATGTTCTCATCAAGGTTGGTAAAATTATTAATACTAGTGATTTTATTGTTTTAGATTTTAAGGCAGATAAAATAGTGCCAGTCATCTTGGGACGTCCATTCTTAGTGATGGGAGTAGTATTAATAGATGTGAGAGAGGGCATGCTCATAATGAGGCTGGATGATGCAGAGACGATATTCAAAGTGTACAAACCACTCAACACATTATCCCAGTACAAATATTTATGCATGATTATAATGATTGAAGGGGATAAGTGTGGGGTGGTAGAGTTTAGTCCATTAAAGACCTCTTCAGACTTCCTAATTGAGCGGCTCAAGATACAACCACTCAACCCAAAATGATGCAGATTGATGAGCCTAAAAATGCTATTATTGAGAGATATATTGACCTTGAGAGTTCACACTTGAGAGGTAAGAAATGAATAAGAAGATGGCCTCTAAGTAGGAGGAAGAAGATGAAGAAAAACAAATAAGTCAAAGATTGGGTCGTTCCACGACACTAAAGAAGGCGCTGCTTGGGAGGCAACCCAAGTTAAGGTATGTTTTATTTTTATTATTTTTAGTTTTTACTATAGTAGTTTTTGTTTTTATTGAGTTACGAGTGGATGGGAAGTCTGAGTACCATAAAACCTGAGCTAATGAGTATGACAAAGACTAAGTGTGGGATCTTTGAAACCTCTTAATGCTAGAAAATGTTATTAGCTAGGCCTAGAGGCCTCAGAGAGTATTTCTATCTCTACTTTTAATTACACTTTGGGGACAAAGCAGATTTTTAAGTGTGGGGTGGGGAAATTCCTATTTTAGGAGTAATTTTTGTGTTAGGAATAAGTGGGATGTTCTTCTTGGTGCTATATTTGACTACATAATGCAAGTGTGTTGGATGTAAAAAGTATGTTGATTGTGTGAATTACTACTTTTTAGATTCCTAGGCTCTTGTTTATGACTCGTGTACTTGTTGGCTTAATGCTGAATTCATGTTGTTATTTGGGTGAGTGTCTATGATGATCCTACTTGTGTTGAGCATGTGCCATGCGTTTATAAGTTTTTTGTATATTCCTTGTTGCATTTGATGCTAGAGCTTGCATGGTCTGTGTGAAAAGCAAAATAAAGAGTGTAGGTTTAGGATATGATATAAGCATTTCTTTGATAGCCATGTTTTATACCTCTTTTGACCTAACCTTGTGCATAATCCTAGTTAACCTCATTAAGCCTTTAGCTTATTTTCTTTGGCAGCTTCATATGTAGCCTAATCCCCTTCTTTGATATACCTTAATTTTATCCAAAGCTTCTAAGCATTTTATTGTAAAATAAATTGAGTTAAGGAGTTTGAAATTCAAGTAAGGAAAAGGTGAAAGTGAAGCCCCAAAGTAATAGTTATTGGTTTGTGCAATTGGTGTGTCGTGGTTGGGAGTTAGAGAAATTTGTACTAAAGAAATTCCCCATTTTTAGCCCATTTATATACAATGAACTTGTTTTGGCCCTGGTCCTCCTTGGACATTATGCACCTCAACTAAGGCAGATCGCTTTAGTTGAGAGTGGATATCATAGGGGCGCGTAACGTCAAGTTGGTGTAAATAAGGGTAAAAATTAAATCATGAACTAATAGACAATAATCCCATCATAATGTATGTGAATGAGCTTAATGATATGGGAAAAAATGAAAGATGTGGGTAGACAAAAGTTGTGAAAGTGGGTGTTAGAGGTGAATTGAATAAAAAACGTGATGTATTAAAGCACTTAGGGAAGATAGTCCCTATTACTGGTCAGAATAGTTCATACCCATCCCTTAGCCTACATTACAACCCTTAAAGACCTATTTGATCCTTAGCTTTATTATTCTAATATTAGTGGAGTATTACACCAAGGTAAAGCCTATGGTTCATCGTGTATAACTTGTGAATTCTTTTAGGAGAGCGAGCGTAATTTGATTCTTCTACCTATTTTGTTATACATTGCATCAATGCGAGTGCTTATGGGTAACTCTCTTGTTGTGAGGGCACGTGTTTGATGAATGTTTATTGATTTAGATGATGTCTTTCATTGAGAAATAAGCATGAGTTTTCCAACTTGGTGAGTCAATTCTTGAGGCTAGGATGTTTTGGAGTGGTATTCTTAAGCTTTCAATTGTACATAACATGCTTAGTGTAAAAACTTGCATTCTGAGTAGTCATTATGGTACTAGATTGAGTGTCTTTCTTGTAGTAGAAGTGTAGGGTCTCCTTAGATTATGATGATTATATTAAAGAGTTGATCGAGGACAAACAAGGCTTTAAGTGTGGGGTGGTGATCTGAGGTGCATTTATGCACCTCAGTGTTGTTATCCAAGCTTATTTAGCCTTGTTTTGAGGACTTATTGAGTGATTAATTTATTAACAGTGATACAATTGAGAATCTAAGTGTTTAAATATTTTATTACAATGTTTATGGTGTCTTTCAAAGTAGTTTGTACTTAATTGGGTCACTTGGAATTAAAACGAGAAAACTAGTGTTACTAGCTTGAGCTAGGTGTTGTTCTAGTTGATCGCGATGGATTCTAATGTGTATAATGAGTTAATAATTTTATTGTTGTGTTATTATGTGTGTATCAACTTGTTTATAGTTTTCAAAGCTTAATTGAATCGTTCCAAGAGTTAAAACTAAGTTTAAGATCAAAAGGGGCAAAACTAGTTCTTAGCTTAAGTTTCTATTTGATTGTCTTGAATGTTGTGTTGTTTTGAGTTATAATCCGTGGTATTTGATGCTATAGGATTATTGGTAAGTTGATAATTATTATATGTGGAAGATTAAAAATCAGTAAATCAAGCATAAATAACACCACAAGGCTTGGTATGGAAGGACAAATGCTTTATACAAGTTTAGACGTCAAAAGGAAATTCCAGTGAGGGTATGGGAATTGCCCCACAACGCACATCATATTCATAGGTAATGAGACCTATGGATCACACCCTATTACCATGGTAAATCATTCCATGGTGTGTACTCTATTCCCAGGGAATGAAAGGGAAAGCGCACACCTTATTCCCAACATGGCCAAAATCATCCTCCTATAAATAGGACACTTGAACTTGATGTAAAACACATTGGAAGACTTTGAAACTTGGAGAGGGGATGGAAAACATTTCAACTAGGGTTTTTATTATTTTAATTTAGTTTATTTATGTATTTTATCTTGTATTCATAAATGGTGATTACGGTAATGTCCATGAGTGGCTAAAAGCCCCCTTTCTGGGTTAAGGTAAAAAACATGATTTCTATTGCTTCAAATTGATCTGGTTTTGATTTCTTATCATATTTGTGTAATACCCCAAAAGTTCAGAAATTTTAGGATCATTCTTCGAACTCATGAGTAATAAATTTTTAGTGCTGTCGTGGTTCTATGATCAAGGTTGATGCATATTAAGGCCTCAAATGTGTCCTAGCAAATAGACGAATCAAAATATTTCCTTACAGATTGAATTCTTGAGAAGGATATTGGTATAGTCAACTTCAAACGATCATATCTTAAGTTATGCTATGAATTTATGATATAATGACCCACCAAAAGATATATAATTGAATTATCTTTCCAACGATACCAATTTTGCCTAAATTCGATATTGGATCAAGGAGTTATGCCCATTTTACTCCAGTATGTTAGGATGGGAGACTGAATGACGACATTCGTGATAAGCTGTCACAAGCGTGATGAATTATCACCGATGTCGTCAGCCCTGGGCAGATTTCCAGTGACGACATTTTGTGATAAGTCATCACGCCCTTGACGGCCTATCACCAATGTCGTCAACCTTAATCAAAAAATCAAGATTTCACCTTTTTGTGACGATATTTTGTGACGATTTATCACCAGCTTGACGACTTGTCATGAATGTCGTCAGCTATTTGTTTTCAGCAATTGAGGGACGTTTTTGCAAGGGTATTTTGGTCTTTTCCTTCACTTCCCATGACTTATAACCCTCAAGGAGCGTATTATCTTCCATTCTCTTTAGTTAAACATCTAAAAAAAAAGCTCTCTCATACACTCTCAACCACAAGATTAGGGTTTCCTCTCAAGATCATCTCCTCAAGAATAAGAACATTCTCTTCCAAAGGGGTTAAACCCTAGTCAAGAAAACTCAAGAGCAAGCCTAAGGATTTCTTCAAGAACCTTCAGAAACATTAGATCTCTTTCAAGATTCAATCACTAAGGTATGCGTAGTGTTCATCCATGGATCCCTTTCATCCATGGAGCTCAAGAATTATGTTTTAAATTATAAATTGTTATTTCCTTGTTGTGTTATGACTATATTCATGTTGATGATTGTTGTTTGGATTCAAGGTTGTATCTTGATGTGTTTTTCATGAAGCATGTGAGTAGGTTAGTTGAAACCCATGAATTTTGGATGGATTATGATTGTCAAATTGATAAGTACACCTATACCTAAAGTTATGTATGTAAGGTGTTTGATAAAATTCCAAGAATGATAGAATCCATGTTTTTATGACTTAATAGAGATTAAATGACAAGCCCATGTTCTATTCTTTATGACTCCACATGAACTCGACGTTATTGTTGTGTGTTATTGTTGTGATATGGAATGAGCATGATATTGAAGCAACACGAGTATATACATGTTGTGCACATCCCCTTCCATGTATAAGATGTTGAGAACCAAGTGTAGTATGAAATCCCCTACTTATGATATTGTGAATTGTGGACTCTATTCTTATGAACAAGTCAGTCATGTGTGTCAGTTTTCTACCATCGAGTCCTGGGGGTACTTGTACCTGAAAAATATAGCTGTGTTCCTAGAGAAATATCATGTTATCATGATACTCTCAGTTAATCCATGATCTATAGAACTCAAACAGTCATGTGACTCAGGAAATCTCAGAAATCTCATGATCTCAGTTGATTCTCAGATAATAGTTCTATTCTGTCAGTGAACAGAAGTCAGTTACTTAGTCCATGTACAGTTAGTTAATCATGTTTAATCTCCTTAGATAGGAGTAGAAGTTAGCACCGAGTGAACCCAAGGATGGGAACTTACCTGCCAGATAAGGGTGTGATTTTTAGCAGTCATCCTTGTGTTCCAAAACTACATAGCCAGCGTAGGTTGAGATATCTTAACCTGTCAGATTAGGGTTGATGAGGTGATTTGACCTTTCAGACTAGGGTCCCACCGTTCTCATTAGAGTAACCTGCCAGATAAGGGTTACTCATAGCTTGTCCTTACTAGTGGTGCGGTATTGACACCCTTCTAATCAGGGCATAAATTGGACCCCAGCTCAGTGATTATAGCACATTTGGGGCATGCTGATTAAACAACTACCTCTCACAGTTTCAGTCTCAATCTCAGTAAAAGAACTCAGATAGTTCTTCAAATTTCAGTATACCAGGACTGTCAGATATAGTCAATTCAATTGCAGTACGGAACTCAGGTAGTTCTATCAGATTCAGGACTGTCAGACACAGTCATCCATGTTATCAGAAATCCCTGTATTAGTCATGTTAGATATCAATAAACCATGTATTAGCGTACATATCTAGATATCACATATTCCCGATCTCAGTTACTATGTATGCATGTTTGCACTCTCACATTCATATTAGTCATTTAGTTAGCACTGCTCATACATATAAGCCCTTTTGCATATAGCCTACCTCACTCGTATACCCAGTACTTTCAGTTGTACTAACACATTTGTGCTATGGTGATTTCTTTTATGTTACACCATAGGTTCAGAGCCATAAGTTCCAGATCAGCAGTAGCAATCGTATTTTAGTATACATAGTTGCAATGAGTCTTCTTCTTTCTAGGATGATATGATTTGACTTCATTTATTTTCTTCGGTTATCTTTCAGTTTACAAAGTTAGTTGGAGACATATTCCTTTATCTCCTTACTCAGATAGTATTTAGAGGCTTTCAGATTTAGTTCAGATTTATTTCAGACTTCAGTTGTTTTGGGTATTTGTTAGCCCATATGGATGTTATGATTTGTCAGATATTTTATTCAGTTGAACCTTATGGACTATTGTTCATGTTTTTGCATTTTACATGTATATTATGCAGTTTACAGGTACAGATATCAGTCATGGGTTAGCTTGTGGTCCTTCGGGGTCATAAGCACCGTGTAGCATTTTGGTTCAAAAAATCAGGGTGTTACAAACTTGGTATCAGAGCCTAAGGTTCAATAGAGTTCTAGGAAGTTTGAAAGCCGCATCTAGTAGAGTCTTGTACATGGGTGTGTTGCGCGCCACATTTATGAGCAAGGGGCTATGAGATGTTTTAAGAATAGTTTTCCCTCTTTTAGTATTCATGTCGTGGCAGCGAGCATAATCATAAGTCAGTCTCTCAGTCTAATCTGCTTCTTCTCTTTATTTCACAACATGCCTCCTAAGAGAAGAAATCATTCAACCCCTTAGCCCGAAGAACCTTTGGGCGATCATGTTTCTCATGCGGAGTTCAGGACCGTATTTACCACTCTTGCTCAGTCTGTGGCTGCCCAAAATGAACGGCCACCAGCTATTTTGGCTAATCCAGTGGCCTACTCAGCCGCAACTACGATTCGGGACTTCACCCTTTGAACCCTCCATCTTTCTTCGGGTCTAAGTCTGATGAAGTCCCTTAAGAATTGATTGACCAAGTCCAGAAGGTCATAGACATCATGGGAGTTACTTCTTGTTAGATTGCAGAGTTAGCCGCATACCAATTACAGGATGTTTCTCACGCTTGGTACAAACAGTGGAAGTTTGAGAGGTTAGAGGATGCAGGTCCTATAGAGTGGGAGGAATTTGTCATGACTTTCTTAGACAGATTCTTTCCCCAAGAGCTGAGGGAGGCAAAAGTTCTAGAGTTCATCAACCTCAAGTAGGGAAATAAGACAGTTAAAGAGTACTCTCTCAGATTTACTTAGTTATCCAGATATGCTCCTCATGTGGTTGCAGACAATAGGGCTAAGATGAGCAAGTTTGTGTCAGGGGTGAATAATAGCATGGTAAATGAGTGTAGGTATGCAATGCTGAATAATGATATGAATTTAGCTAGGATTATGACCCATGCTCAGCAAATAGAAGAGCAGAAGATTAAGACTAGGGAGAGGCAGAACAAAAGAGCAAGGTCAGGCAGTTTCAGTTTTGCTTAACCCAAATCAGAAGAAGGAAACCGTTCACAATTGTCTTAAGCTAGCAGTTCCAGCTCCTTCTTCCGCCATTGCCCCAATGCTAAAATTCGAAGACGACAATCGAGATCGAGCACCAGGCTCTAAGTCTCAGGGCAGTGTCAGCAGTGCCCGAACTAATCCCCTGTGTCAGAGTTGTGGTAAGAACCATAAGGGTACCTGTAGAGATAGTAGCAATGTTTGTTCGGCTGTGGCAAGCCAGGACACAGGGTTAGAGAGTGTCCACAGTCAGGTCTGCAGGGTCAGCAAAATTGTTCCACAGTCTAGTCCGATCGCCCAAATCAGCAGGGTGCCACTTCCAGTGCTACTAATGGGCAACGCCCAAACAGACTCTATGCTCTTCAGATCGGAACGGATCAGAAAAATTCCCCTGATGTCATTACTAGTACGTTGCAGATTTTCCATGTTCATGTTTATGTTTTGCTAGATCCAGGTGCATCCTTGTCTTTTGTTACTCCTTATATAATAGGCAATTTCGAAATCAGTCCCAAAATTTTTGCAAAGCCCTTTTCAGTCTCTACCCCAGTGGGTAAAGCCATCATAGCTCGGCCGGTATACAGGAACTGCCCGATTATGATATTTCAGAAAGCGACATCAAAAAATTTAGTTTAGTTTGAGATGACTGATTTTGATGTCATTCTCTGCATGGATTGACTTCATTCCTGCTATGCCACAGTCGACTGTAGAAATAGGATAGTTCAGTTTCAGTTCTCGAATGAGGCCGTCCTAGAGTGGAAGTGTAATACTTCATCTTTCAGGGGTCAGCTTATTTCCTACCTTCGGGTAAGGAAAATAATATCTAAGGGATGTGTTTATCATCTCGTTCATGTTAAAGACTCTGGTTTCGAATCTCCCAGTCTCGAATCATTCCCAGTTGTAAATAAATATTCAGATGTGTTTCTCAAAGATTTTCCAGGCATTCCTCCCGAAAGGGAAATAGACTTTGGCATTAACCGTATTCCAGATACTCAGCCTATTTCTATTCCTCCATACACAATGGCACCAACAGAACTTAGAGAACTAAAAGAACAGTTGAAGTATCTCTTAGATAAGGGATTCATTAGACCCAATATTTCCCCGTGGGGCACACCAGTCTTATTCGTGCGTTAGAAAGATGGTTCTCTCAGGATGTGCATTGATTACCGTCAGCATAATAAAGTCTCGGTCAAGAACAAGTATCCTCTTTCTAGGATAGATGACTTCTTTGACCAACTTTGGGGTGCCAGTTATTTCTCCAAGATAGACCTCAAATCAGGCTATCATCAGCTCAGAGTTAGAGAATATGACATCCCGAAGATAGCTTTCCGTACTCGGTATGGTCACTTCGAGTTTATAGTCATGTCCTTTGGTCATACCAATGCCCCAACTGCTTTCATGGACTTAATGAACCGTGTGTTCAAGAAGTACATAGACATGTTCATCATAGTCTTCATAGATGATATCCTAGTTTATTTTTGCACAGAGCACGATCATGCAGACCATCTCAGAATTATTCTTCAGACCCTCAGAGATCATCAGCTATTCACCAAATTCAGTAAGTACGAGTTTTGGCTAAAGTTAGTAGCATTCCTTGGCCATATTATTTCCGGCAATGGCATTATAGTAAATCCTCAGAAGACCAAAATAGTAAGAAACTGGACTCGCCCTGTCTCTCTCCATCACATATTAGGAGTTTCTTGAATTTGGCTGGCTATTACAGACGGTTTGTTGAGGGATTTTCTTCTATTGCATCCCCTATGTCCAGATTGACTCAAAAGAAGGTCAAGTTTCAGTGGTCAGATTCTTGTGAGAAGAGTTTTCAGGAGTTAAAGACTCGACTCACCTTATCTCCAGTTTTAGCTCTTCTAGATGGTTTAGATGGGTTCGTAGTGTATTTTGATGCATCCAGAGTGGGTCTAGGTTGTGTCCTTATGCAGCATGGTAAGGTCATAGCCTACGCCTCTAGACAGTTAAAGCCCCATGAGAAAAATTATCTTACTCATGATCTTGAGTTAGCAACCGTAGTATTTGCCTTAAAGATTTGGAGGCATTATCTATACAGAGTTCATGTAGATGTCTTCATATATTATAAGAGTCTCATATATGTATTTTATCAGAAAGATCTCAATCTTTGTCAGAGAAGGTGGTTAGAGCTTTTGAAATATTATGACATGAGTGTCCTTTACCATCCAGGAAAGGCCAACGTTGTGGCCGACGCTCTCAATAGACTCTCTATGGGTAGTGTTTCTCACATTGAGGATAGCAAGAATATAGCTCAGGAAATCCATCAGCTTACCAGACTAGGTGTTCGCTTAGTCGATTCTTCAGAGGGTGGTGTATATGTTTAGAGTAGTTTAGAATCATCTCTAGTTCCGAGGTAAAAGAAAAGAAAGACAGGGATCCTAGCTTTGTCAAGCTAAAAGAGTCAATCAGATATCAGAAGGTTGAGGTTTTCTCCCAAGAGGGAGATGGTGTCCTTCATTATCAAGGTCATCTTTGTGTTCCAGATGTGGATGACTTAAGGTAGTGGGTTCTTGTAGAGATACATGGTGTGCGATACTATATTCATCCAAGGGCTACTAAGATGTACCATGACTTGCAGAAGATCTTTTGGTGGAGTGGGATAAAGAGAGATATTGCAGCTTTTGTGGCTAAGTGCTCTACATATCAGCAGGTTAAGATAGAGCATCAGAAGCTTTGTGGTTCCATACAGGAGTTCACTATTCCTACTTGGAAGTGGGAATAAGTGAACATGGACTTCGTGATGGGTTTGCCTCGAACTCGTCATCAGCACAATTTAGTTTGGGTCATTGTAGACAGAATGACCAAGTCAGCTTATTTTTCTCCAGTCCATACCTCTTATTCAGCAGAGGATTATGCCAAACTCTACATCAGGGAGCTGGTTAGCTTACACGGTGTTCCACTATCTATTATCTCAGACAGAGGTACCCAGTTCACCTCTCACTTCTAGAAAGCATTCTGAAAGGGTCTTGGTACCCAAGTTCATCTCAGTACAACTTTTCATCCTCAGACAGATGGTCAAGCAGAAAGGACCATTCAGAGTCTAGAAGATATGCTAAGGGAAGGTGCAATTGATTTCAAGGGAAGTTGGGATGACCACTTGCCTTTGATTGAGTTTGCATACAACAATAGCTATTATTCCAGTATTCAGATGGCTCCGTTCGAAGCTCTCTATGGTAGGAGGTAAAGATCTCCAATCGGTTGGTTCAAAGTTAGTGAGACCTTAGTTATAAGGCCTAACTTAGTGTTTGATGCCTTAGAGATGGTTCAGTTAATTAGAGAAAGACTTCGGGCTGCTCAGAGCTGACAGAAGTCTTATGTAGACGTTCGTAGAAAGGATCTAGAATTTGAAGTTTATGATTTTGTCTATCTCAATATCTCTCCTATGAAGGGGGTGAAGAGATTTGGCAAGAAGGGAAAGCTCAGTCCCCAATATATTGGTCCTTTTAAAATTCTCAGTCGCTTGGGCAAGGTGGCTTATGAGCTCGAATTGCCTCCAAATATAGCTTCAGTTCATCCAGTCTTCCATGTCTCTTTGCTCAAGAAGTTCATAGGTGACCCTTCAGTTGTAGTCCCTACTCAGAGCATGGATATCCAAAACAGCCTCTCTTATAAAGAGATTTCGGTCAAAATTCTAGACTATCAGACTCGTAGACTGAGGAACAAAGAAGTCCCTCTAGTCAAAGTTCTTTGGTGAAAATCATCCATTGAGGGAGCTACTTAGGAAGCAGAAGAAGATATGCGTACGAAGAAGATATGCGTACCAAGTATCCTCACCTCTTCTCCGCTAATTCAGATCAAGCTCAAGGTAATAGTTCTTCTTAAGCTTATTAGTTTCATATTCAGGATTCCATTTATGAATTTGGTACTAAATATCATTGCATTCGGTCATTCATACATGTAATAGTTTAGTCACTTAATCATGCATCAGATATACGTGAGTTCAGCTTGTCATTTATGCATCAGTTATGCATGTTCAGTATGTTCAGATATATTCAGCTTATTATTCAAGTCAGTCATGTCGTCATATTTTAGATGTTGCATCCCTTAATTAAGGCTAGTACATTAGTAATTTTAGCTTAGTCAGTCCCATTCGAGGATGAATGTTCCCAATGAGGAGATATTGTAATACGCCAAAAGTTTAGACATTTTAGGATCATGCTTCGAACTCATGAGTAATAAATTCATAGTGCTTTGGTAGTGCTATGATCAAATTTTATGCATATTAAGTCCTCTAAAGTGTCCTAGCTAATAGACGAATCAAAACATTTTCTTATCGATTTAATTCTTGAGAAGGATATTGGTATAGTCAACTTCAACTGAGAGTATCTTTCACTATTCTATGAATTTCTGAGCTCATATCCCACCAAAATATATATTATTGAATTAGCTTTCCAACAATACTAATTTTGCCTAAATCCGATATCGGAGCAAGGAGTTATGCTCATTTTACTCCAGTATGTCAGGCTGGGAAACTGAGTGACGACATTAGTGATAAGTCGTCAAGCTGTCAAAAGCGTGATGACTTATTACCAATGTCGTCAGCCCTGGGCAGATTTCCACCCCCAGTGACGACATTTTGTGATAATTCATCACGCCCGTGATGGCCTATCACCAATGTCATCAACCTTAACCAGAAAATCAAGATTTCACCTTTTTGTGACGATATTTCGTGACGACTTATCACCAGCTTGACGAATTGTCACGAATGACGTCAGCTATTTTTTTCCAGCAATTGAGGGACATTTTTGCAAGGGTATTTTTGTCTTTTCCTTCACTTCCCATGACTTATAATCCTCAAGGAACGTATTATCTTCCATTCTCTCTAGTTAAACATCTAAAAAAAAGCTCTCATACACTCTCAATCAAAAGATAAGGGTTTACTCTAAAGATCATCTCCTCAAGAACAGGAACATTCTCTACCAAAGGGGTTAAACCCTAGTCAAGAAAAATCAAGAGCAAGCCTAAGTATTTCTTCAAGAACCTTCAGAAACATTGGATCTCTTTCAAGATTCAATCACTAAGGTATGCGTAGTGTTCATCCATGGATCCCTTTCATCCATGGAGCTCAAGAATCATGTTTTAAATTATAAATTGTGATTTCCTTGTTGTGTTATGAATATATTAATGTTGATGATTGTTGTTTGGATTCAAGGTTGTATCTTGATGTGTTTTTCATGAAGCATGTGAGTAGGTTAGTTGAAACCCATGAGTTTTAGATGGATTAAGATTGTCAAATTGATAAGTACACCTATGCCCAAAGTTTTGCATGTAAGGTGTTTGATAAAATGCCAAGAATGATAGAATCCATGTTTTTATGACTTAATAATATTTAAATGACAAGCCCATGTTCTATTCTTTATGACTCCACATGAACTCCACGTTATTGTTGTGTGTTATTGTTGTGATATGGAATGAGCATGATATTCAAGCAACATGAGTATATACATGTTGTGCGCATCCCCTTCCATGTATAAGATGTTGAGAATCAAGTGTAGTCTGAAATCTCCTACTTATGATATTGTGAATTGTGGACTCTATTCTTTTGATCAAGTCAGTCATGTGTGTCAGTTTCCTTCCATCGATTCTTGGGGGTACTTGTACCCAAAAAGTATAGTTGTGTGCCTAGATTCATGTCATGTTATCACGATACTCTCTATCAAGCCATGATTTATAGAACTCAGACAGTCATGTGACTCAGGAAATCTCAGAAATCTCATGATCTCAGTTAATTCTCAGATAATAGTACTATTCCGTCAGTCAACAGAAGTTAGTTACTCAGTCCATGTACAGTCAATTAATCATGTTCAATCTTCTCAGATGGGAGTAGAAGTTAGCACCAAGTGAACCCAAGGATGGGAACTCACTTGCCAGATAAGGGTGTGATTTTTAGCAGTCATCCTTGCGTTCCAGAACTACGTAGCCAGCGTAGGTTGAGACATCTTAACCTATCAAATTAGGGTGTATGAGATGATTTTACCTGTCAGACCAAGGTCCCACCATTCTCATTAGAGTAACCTTCCAGATAAGGGTCACTCATAGCTTGTCCTTACCAGTGGAACAGTATTGACACCCTTCCAATCAGGGCACAGATTGGACCCCAACTCAGCTATTATAGCACATTTGGGGCATGTCGGTTAAACAACTACCTCCCACAGTTTTAGTCTAAGTCTCTGTAAAAGAACTTAGATAGTTCTTTAGATTTTAGTATACCAAGACTGTCAGATTTAGTCAATTCAATTGCAGTACAAAATTCAGGTAGTTCCATCAGATTCAGGACTGTCAGACACAATCATCCATGTTATCAGAAATACTAGTATTAGTCATGTTAGATATCAATAAACCATGTATTAGTGTACAAATCTAGATATCACGTATTCACGATCTCAATTACTATGTATGCATGTTTGCACTCTCACGTTCATATTAGTCATTTAGTTAGCACTGCTCATGCATGTAAGACCTTTTGCATATAGACTACCTCACTCGTATACTCAGTACTTTTAGTTGTACTGACTCACTTGTGCTATGGTGCTTTCTTTTATGTTACACTATAGGTTCAGAGCCATGAGTTCTAGATCAGCAGTAGCAGTCGTATTTCAGTATACAAAGTTGTAGTGAGTCCTCTTCATTCGACGATGATATGATTTGACTTTATTTATTTTCTTCGGTTATGTTTCAGTTTACGGAGTTAGTTGGAGACATGTTCCTTCAACTCCGTAACCAATGAAGTTCAATAGCTTAGTATGAATGTTGGTAGTTCTTTAACCCTGGGCTTCTCTTTATTGATTGTCCAAGATCTTACTTTTTTGCATTGTTTTACTTTAATTTCAATTTATAGCTCAAAAACTCATTTTGTTACATTTGCACCGATTAATTCAATAGTTTAACTAGAATTGGATAAGTTGTCAACACAAGTCCCTGTGAGATCTATACTTGAATTCTAAAGTGCCACTTTGCTACTTGGTGAGACCAAGTACACTTGCGAGTGTGCTTGGGCATGACACAACCCTCTAATTACATATGGTCTCTATTCAGGGTACCCCCACCATTCAACGATGGGCACCTGAGCTGACTCAATGAAAAGTGGAGTCTCAGGTGGTAGTGGTTGCTGGATATCAATGGGTGTAGCACTCTCCTCACTCTCGCTCTTATCATTTTGTTCTTCCGAGATGGATTTACCCTTTTCTATATCCTCACTTCCTTCTTCTTTATCTTTATCATCATCATTTCCATTCTCTTCAGACCTGGACAGTCAATGAGGTGGTAAGGCACTAGGATTTTTCATTTGAGGTGTGGACCTAGGGGTGTGACCTCCTCCACAGAAGCTTTTTTTTTATCGTTAGGTCATTTGTATCTTGGATCTACCTACCCCATTTTTGTGTATTCTTTGAGGTCACCACTTGACTCATCGGTGTCCTCATTTATGAGATAACAAGTAGATTTTCGGGCAGGTTTCCTTTGGGTGTTCTTCTTTGGTGTAGGTTTCTTTGATGAATCACCTTTTGGAGCCATTAGTACCTGTTGAAACAACTCATTAGTGAGTACTAATAAAGAGAAAGAAAAATAAGAGAATAAGTTGTCCGTGTAGCAGACACTGGACTCATTACGACTGGAGGTTGTGAGTCGTATCTAATGGGTATGACTCATTTAGAAGACTCGTTATGTACACAGAGGCTTTTGCAATATTTCCTGGTTGGGTTACGAGTTTTTCTAACAAGTTGTAATGTTATACTATGACTCATTACTAACACTCGTAAGCTGACCAAAAATAATTACCTACTTAGTCATTATGACTCCTGCCTATGAGTTGAAAGGATTGCCTATGACTCTTCTAAGTGAGTCGTAAGGTTGCCAAAACTCCTACTCCTCTAAATAACCATATTACCAGTGGTTAGGAGTCTCATAACAACATGTTAGGTTTCCCTATGAGTTATAATAAACTCGTAGCCACTATAACATGCTTGTTTAGAATAGTGTGTTCTAATATGCAATCCCCACAAAATTTTAAATATTTAAGCATTCATGCACACTTCATACAATCACCCCTTAGCAGTATTTTAGAGAACAAAGTCAATCTTAATCCCATTATCAACATACTTCACAAAATTCTAGAAAAAAAGGTTCTACTACTTTTAATGCACACAAACTTCAATCAAGAAACCCAAACAACAATTATGTACTAAAAACTAACTTAGTGAAAAGAAATTTTAAGCACAACACTTACTTGTTTAATTTGAGACTTGGATTTCATATGAACTCAACTTGAATGACTTTGTTGTTCCCTACTCTTAGATAATTTTGAGATTTGGGAGAGTTTACTTAATTGATTTTTCTTTTTAGGGATGAATATGAAGTGTTTTGATGTTGTGGTAGCCGATTAGTGGAATATAGGGAGACTTTCCATCTAAAATTGGGAATGCCGACCATTTGGGTTGACTCCATATATTTTATTCAGTGAATTGGACCAATTTGACCCGCTAAGACCACAATGTTAGGCCTGGTTACGAGTCTTGGCTATGACTCGTAACCACAATTTATGGGTCATATACTCTCTCCATAAGGACTGGAACCTTACCTGGGTCTCTAGCCATTAAGATTCAAATAGTCGAGTCATAGTCACTACTAATTATGAGCATCGTAATGACTCCAGAAACCTTTTACCTGATGGTGAACTTATTTACAAGTCCCTACGGCTCTTGATTACAAGTCGTATGGTCTGGTTGGATACCCCCATTTAGCCTGGTATAAGAAAATGTTTTGGTTTAATCCTGCAATCCCTAGCCCTGCATACTGAACACACAAATTATCCTATAATTAATAAGTACAAACCATGGGTGGCCTTCCACACAACACTTGATTTAACATCGTGGCACGACGTGGCTAAGTTGGATACTTAGATTTCACCAACCATCCCCATAGGTTGCCTCCCATGCAGTGCTTGATTTAACGTCGCGGCATAATGCTATTGTCCTGGTTACTTAGACTTCTCCAAGATCCATATCAATAACCACTTTTACTTCCTCAATGCTTCCCATTTAGTGCTTCACCCTTTGACCATTCACTTCGAATGGGGATTCACCATCACGCTTCGATTCTATAGCACCATATGTGAAAACCCTCACCATAGTGAACAACCTATACCAACTAGACTTTAACTTGCCTGGAAACAACCAAAGTCTCAAATTATACAGCAACACGTAATCACCGGGTTAAAATACTCTTTTCTTGATTTTTTGATCATGATGCAGCTTCATCTTCTCCTTGTATAGTATAGAACTCTCATTAGCCTAGAGTCAAAATTCATCCAAATCATTCACTTTGCTCATCCTCATCTTTGTTGCATTATGCAACTCAAAATCCAGGTTTTTCAATGCCCATAGTGATTTGTGCTCAAGTTCTACATGCAAGTGACATGCCTTACCATAAATCAACTGATACAGATAAACACGTATGGGGGTCTTAAAAGTTGTTCGATAGGACCATAATGCATTATCTAGCTTTCTTGACTAATCAGTCCTATTGGCATTCACAATCTTTGCCAAAATGGACTTAATCTCTCTATTGGAGACCTCAACCTGTCTGCTTGTCTGAAGGTGATAAGGTGTTTCCACCTTATTCTTTAATCCATATTTCTCAAGAAGACACTTGAACAAGAGATTGTAGAAATGCGACCCACCATCACTAATTATTGCATGTGGAGTGCCAAATCGAGAATAGATATGTTTTTTTAGGAATACGGTGACACTTCTACCTTCATTATTGGGGAGTGCAACCGCTTCCGCCCACTTGGACAGATAATCAACCACAACCATGAAATACCCCATGCCATAGGAGCTCACAAATGGTTCCATGAGAACCACAACCCATATATTAAACAACTCCAACACTAAAATAGGGGTCATAGGGAGTTCATGGAGCCTCCAAATATTTCCTTGATGTTGGCATTGGTCACAGGCTACAGAAAATTCATGAGAATCTTTGTGTATTTTCAACCAGTAGTACCAACACTACAAGATCTTGTGGGCTATAAGAGCTCCTCCATGGTGAACCCCAACAAGTGAAGCACGACAAGCCTCAATAATACTCATCATCTCCACCTCTGAGATATACCTATGAATCATACCATCCATATAAATCCTGAATAAATAAGGATCATCCCAGAAGAAGTTCTTTACCTCATGCATAAATCTCTTCCGCTGCTAAAAGGAAAAGTCTTCTGGAACAAGATCACTTGCAAAGTAATAGGCAAAATCAGAAAACCAAAGTTTTAAGTCTGGCGATACTGCCAAAATCTACTCGTCTGGAAAAGTATCATCGATTTCAATCCCATTCTCTATTTTCTGCATTGCTTCTTCGTCAACTCTGGACAAGTGATCTACAACTTGATTTCCTGTTTTTTTTGGTCCTTTACTTCAAAGTCAAACTCTTGTGGCAAGAGAACCTAATGAATCAATCTTGGCTTTTCATCTTTGTTTGCCGTTAGGCATCTCAATGTTGCATGGTCTATATGAATGATGACCTTAGTCCCAATTGATAGGATAGAAACTTTTCAAAGGCGAAGCGCACTGCTAGTAACTCTTCATTGGTAATAGTATAGTTCTTTTAAGCAAGGTTTAATGCCTTGCTAGCATAGTACACAGGGTGAAGTACCTATTCTTGACTTTGGCCTAGGACAACACTTAGAGCCACACCGTTTGCATCACACATGATCTCAAATGGCATAGACCAGGTGGGGATACTATAATAGGGGTTGACACTAAATGCTCCTTCAAGCACTCAAAAGCCTTCATACATGACTCATCAAAATCAAAATTCACCTCTTTATCAAGAAGCTTGTAAAGAAGATTTGCAATCTTTGAGAAATCATTAATGAATAGCCTATAGAAGCCAGCATGGCCTATAAACTCCAAATACCCTTCACCGAGATTGATAGTGGTAGCTTCTCAATTACTTTAATTCTTTCCTTATCCATCTATATTCCTTATTTTGAGGTCTTTTTCCAATGCGTAATTCCTTCTTTCAACATAAAATGGCACTTCTCCTAATTTAGAACCAAGTTGCATTCCTCACATAGATGAAGAGCATTGTCCAATGGACCAAATAGTCATAAAAAGAATCACCATCCATAGAATAATCATCCATAAACACCTCAATGGTTTCTTCTACCATATTAGAGAATATCAACATCATGCATCTCTCAAAGATGGTGGAGGCGTTGTACAACCCGAATGGCATCCTCTTGAATACAAAAGTCCCATAGTAGAAAGTAAAGGTTTTTTTCTCTTGATCTTTGGGAACAATAGTGATCTAATTGTAACTTGAATGACCATCAAGAAAATAATACCATATCCTTCCCGCAAGTCTATCCAACATCTGGTCTATGAAGGGCATCTGGAAGTGGTCCTTTTGTGTCCATGTGTTTAGCTTTTGGAAATCTATGCATACTCTCCAACCTGTGGCTGGTCTGATTATCATGAGCCCATTCTTCTCATTTGGCACGATAGTAATTCTGTTTTTCTTTAGAATGCACTGAACAGGACTGACCAACTTGCTATCAGTAATGGGGTAAACTACACTAGCGTCCACCCACTTGATGATTTCTTTCATTACCACCTCCAGCATAGGAGGATTTAGCTGATGTTAATGCTCAATACTTGGTATGCAGTCTGGTTCAAGCTAGATTTTATGGGTACAAATGTCAGGTAGAACACCCTTAATATCTTTAATGGTCCACCCTTTAGCTCTCTTGAACCTCTGTATCACTGATAATAACACCTCTAACTCAGTCTTAATCAAGTCAGTTGCAATAATAACTAGTAAGGTGTTGTCAGCCTCCCAAAATACATAATGTAAGTGAGATAGGAAGAATTTAACTCCAATACTGGTGGCTCCTCTATTGATGGATGAGAAGGAAGAGTGGTTCTACTTTTCAAATATAGATTAAGGTTCTTTGGAGCATAAGTGTAAAAATATCTCCTATATAGAATGTGTACTATCTCATCATATTCCTAAATTCCATCACTATCAAAATTCATAATCATCAATGCTAATTTTTCTACACCCCGCCATTCCTCAATTGGGACAGTCACTACATCAACCTCATCATCAGTGGTATCTATCACCGTCACAACTCTCATATCATCTGACTGCTGTATAGACTCACATACATTAAAGATTAGTTGTTTATCATTGAGTTTGAACCTCATCTATCCCAACTCCATATCAACCAATTCCCTACCCATAGTTAGGAAGAGTCTACATAAGATGATAGGGACTTGTAAGTCCACCTCATAATCAAGTATCACGAAATTGACTGGAAAGATAAAGGATGCACCTTTACCAATACATCACAAAGAACTCCGAGCGGCTTTTTAATGGTTTGGTCAGCCATCAACAATCTCATCGATGTTAGTTTGTGTTCCCCTAAGCCCAACTACTTAAACACAACCAATGGTATAAGATTAATACTGGCGCTTAGATCACATAAAGACTGATCGAAGTTGAAGCACCCAATAGTACATGGAATGGTAAAGTTTTTGGGGTCCTATTTCTTCTCTACCAATAATCTAGAGACAATAGCATTGTAATGATGCAAATTTTCCACAAGTTTATAGATCACTGTCCTCTTCCTAGTGCCAAGATCTTTCATGAATTTTGTGTAACCAGGCATCTGCTTTAATGCCTCTATAAGTGGTATATTTATAGACAACTCTTTCAGCATTAATAGGAACTTCTAATATATTCTTTCTTATTGCTTCTTCTTCAACCTTTGAGGAAAAGTAGGGTGAGGTCTTGGTATAGTCTTTAGAATAGGTTCATCAACCTTACCCTTGCCCTTATCCTTTATAGCACTACACTCAACACCTGATGGTTTTCCAGCTTCAACTTCATGTGCTTCTTCAATATCAATTTTAACATCATCATATGTTAGCTCAACTATAGTAGGCATGAGAGGATCCATGGTGGTCTTACCACTCCGAGTGGTAATGTCATGACAATGACTATCATTCTTTGAATTTTGCACTATACTATTAGGAAGAGTGTCAGGATACCTTTGATTTAATGTGGCCGACATTTGGAAAAATTGTTGCTCTAGTTGTTTGATCACGGTGGCATGCGGCTCAACTTTCTGATTCAGTCCTGATATGTCCGCATTAATATCCTTAAGGCAGATTTCCTAACTTTCTTGGACTTTTACTAACTTTGACTACATTGCCTCCATTATTGACTCTATATCTTTACTACCTGGTGGAACATATCTGTCACTCTTCTCTTCATATTCATCTTTGTGCCTCTAATCACAATCTGGCTCTCTACTTTTGTCTCGGGACCTATTACCATAGTAGTTTTGACCTTTGTTTTCTTGCCCTATGGCTCGGAAACTCACCACTTCTTGATCTAGATACTTTTCTTCCTCATTTACATCAGGCTCATAAGCCCTAGAAGTAGTTCTTTATGCCCCCACTATTTTCACCTTTTTAGCAGTCATTGCTACAAATTGTTTTATAAGCAGCCCAATGTCTGTTCTGAGTCATGCAATTTTTTTTGCTAGTGAATCATCACCAGATCTATACTCACTAGCGGCTTCAATAACATATGTTCTAGTACCCCTATTATCCTCTCAAGTGTTCCATCCTCGGTTAGTGACAGAGATTTCATCTAGCATTTTTTGTGCCATCTCCCAACACAGACTCATAAATGCACCTCCATATATAGTGTATGCCATTTCCCTAGAGCTTATATTCAGGGATTTGTAGAATATCTCTAGAAAATTAGATCCTAGAATTAGGTGGTTAGGTACTATGCTTAACTTCTTTGGAACTAACACCATGCTTCATACATGGATTCTGCAGGCAACTATTGGAAGTTGTAAATTTCATCTTTTAGCTGCAGCATCCTAGCATGAGGGAAGAATTGATTCAAAAAATTTATGTGTAGCTCATTCCAAGTCGTGAATGAGCCTCTAGGAAGTTCCCTCAACCACAATGATGCTTCTCCAGTCAATGAGAATGGGAATAACCTCAATCTTAATGCTTCCTAATCAACACCTGGATAGTATATGAAGTGCAGATCTCGGTTTTATTGGCAAGATGCATATACGCATCATTTGTCGATAAACTCAAAAACACACCTTTTAGATTCAGCAGCTGGATCATTGCACTGGCAATATCAAATTTCATATTAGGGTGTAGATAAGGAGGAACAATGGCTCATGCATCAGCGGACTCAACATATCCCATATCTTTATCTTTATCATATGACAGTAGATACTGATAGGATGGAATCACTCGAGCTATGCCACCTTATTTCTATCACAATCACCATCGAGTGCTTTTAGACGATCATCTATTGGTCTTGGCCTAGCTAGCTCTTCCTGCTAAGCCAATCAAGCTTTATCAGCCTCTCTTCTTTGTTATTCAGTTGCCTCTGCTAACATTAACTCCATCTGTCTATTAGTAACATTCTGTTGATCACCTAGATCAGGGAGAGGTATAACAAGAGGGTCATCTCAAACCCTTTCTAGAACACCATCACGAACATACTTTGTTATTCTTCTTGGTGTTTGCAAAATTCTTTTTGGATTTGGATCAATGGGGAGTAAGGGAATGACTTGACTCTTAGTGCTAGGAATATACCGACATCAACAAAGAATATAAAAATAAAAACCCATGCACATCACCAACTTTAATCAATAATTCAACACTGTATTCCCCAACAACGGTATCAAAATTTTATGTCGCCCAAAAACTAACCTCCAAAGAAATATGCTACAACCAATGTCAAATATAGTAACCCAAAACAGGTTGGGTTCGATACCATAGGGAGTACGTGGAACGGTCTCTCAAAATTAAATGCTTGCATTTGTAAACAATAGAACACAAACATTAGGATTGTATTACCCCTTGCTTCTAAACTCCATAAGTTTCTCGTGTTTGATCTACCTAACCAGAGTGCTCTACATGAAAAGTTGACAAGCTATGTATTTTCAACCATCTTGTGAACATTTTGATAAATATCACCCTTCACCTTATGACTCTCAATGCATCGCCTTATTGTCACTTGTCTTTAACCTTAATATAACTCTACCTTTTGAATCTCGAGTTGATTAGACAAGGGTTGATACCCTTAAATCACTATTGTAACCTCTTTTTTTTAATCTCAAACTCCCTTGTGATAACGTTCTCGAAAAAAAGCAATTTCCAATCTTCTGCAGTAGCTTGGGATATGATTACTATGAAGAAGATCGCAATCACACATAGTTAATCCATAAAGATTCCTACAACCCTAGCAGGTAAATAAATCTCTCATGTTTATGCAACAATCCATGATAATCAATGACAAATACATCTAATTAATTTCACAATAATGAAAGAGTAAAATCCAAAATTGTCCAATTGAAAATGAAACCAAAAACTCAAAAACAATTGTATTAGTGATCAAAGTATGTGAAAGTATGAAAAAAAATATAAAAAGTGTGTAGAGTCATAAAAAAATAACCCTAGGGCATTTATAGTGTCTCAGAATAATAAAGGAAACCTAGGCAAAACAAATTAGGAAAACTATGTCGGCAATAGTTTCACCTCTGGCAACGAGTTGTTATGTCTGGCAATGAATCGTTGCCTACTGTCATATCTGTCTTCAGGCCTTATTGGTTATGACTTGTAATGTCACCATACAAGTCGTATGCTACTAATTGTATTCACTCTAATAAACTTTTATCTTCAAGGCTTCAAATTTGTTGTCCTTATGGCTCCTTACCATGAGTCTTAGTCAGTCCTTACTACTCATGGCATTCACTCATTGCCACTGGGGCATCAAACTTTCAGGACTTCACACATTTTTCTAAGTATGGATTTAGACTACGAGTCATTGTATGACTTTATGATTCATATCATTCTATGACTTCACTTCTGAAAACTTATTTTACCCACTATTATCCTTACGAGTCGGCTATGAGTCATAAGGTTACTTAACAACTCATAGCTTGACCAATACTTTAAATTTTTAGCACATTATTTTATCTTTTTTGGTTTAACACCACTTCCCTCCTAGTTTACCTGGAAAACACATAATACACACATTATATTCAACAAAACAACCTAAGTCAAAGCATAAATTCACCATTTTAAACATCAAATGTGCCATGTTCCATGACACATCATTTAAGTGAAAGTTGAACTAAATAAATGTATTAAATATCCAAAGAAAATCAAATCATCACTAAACAAGTTTGAGATAAAAATAGAATATCTAACTATATGTTTGAAAAACCTCTACTAAGACTAGTTGTTGGGACAAGCCCTAGTTGAATCTAACTTTTTGAAACTAGGAATGACAAAGACAAAATGAAATAAAAAGTTGACTCTAATCCTTGTATGATAAGGACTCACCAAAATTACCGCTAATATGAGATAAGATCATACTAGGCGTAATTAGGATGTTGGTCGTCTGAATCTATATTATAAGATAATATAGCACAAAGAAAGTATGTATCTGTACTTTAAATATACTATTAATGTATTGAGTATGTGAGATAGGAAAATAACTTATAGGAGTTGAACAAGGTACGTATAACATAAAAACTAGTGTAAGATCAAGTAATGATCTCATATTGTAAACTGAACTGAAAAACTGAGTACAAGGTCATAAAAGAATTAGAAAATAGAATAGTAAACTTTAAACTATGGGAGCTACTAATAATCAACATACTCTAATATAAGCTAACCAAGGTCAGACCTATAACCCTAATTGGAAAGGTGTTCAGTACCTCGCCAAGTGTATGAACAACTAATTGATGTAGATCCACTAAATTGACATCCAAAATGACTAAGGTGTTAAGACTGATCTAAGAGATGACCCTTTATAACCTATAGCGGTGCCGTAGTTCTGGTACTTAGGGATTCTACTATAGGTCTCAGCCTAACTAATGGATGAGCCTTTATCCCTATGTCTTCTCGGTGCTAAGTGCTAATCTCAATTGAATGACATTGATAATTTCAATGCTTACTGAAGGTAATATTCTGATAACTAAAATATGTAGTAATATTCTATTAACTGAAATAAACATACTCTTTGAAAGCATTCAAAATATATGAACTAGGGAATATAGCATTCAATAGTATATGCATGAAATCCTAGGTCACCAGGTGTTCAAAACCTGCCATCGCTGACGAATGCAACAACTATGTCAATTTTCAAACTGAACACAATTACAAAATTAAATGACTCAAGACCAATACTCATGGAATTTTCAATGTAACTAGGGTTTATATCACGACCTGAGACTACCCCCTAGTCGTAACATGATGCTTAAAACCATAAGTGATCTCAACCTAACCCATGGTACTGGTATAATGCTTGAGCAATTAATTAAAACATACATACAATATATATTGACTAAATAGGAGCATAATCATAAGATAAGTTGTTTCAATACATTATTTTTCAAAGCTTACAACTCTGTAATCTGAAAAAAAAGAATGGAAACTACATATAATAACTCTAACTAACTAGATATGAAGCCTCTACTAATACAGACTATATATAGTTGGGACATAACCCCCAACTATCCCTAATCAATACAAACAAATAAGAAAATACAATACAGGAACTACAACTGACTTGAGTCATCAAACTAAGAGAACTGATCAATGATAATCTAAAACATTCTGGGTTTTGACCCTTAGAAAATTTTCTATAATTCTCGTTCTCCGGACCCAATATGAGTCATGGGTATGAGCCATATGCTAGGGTATGAGTGGTATGGTCCTTCCATATGCTGACCAGTATTAGTTGGTGGGAGGTTTTGGTAACCAGAATGGGTACAACTTATGGGTATGAGTCATAGGTATTGGTACAAGTCGTATTAAGGACTCATATAGTTGAAAGTGTTTGATCCTCCTAGTATTTTATTCTGCTAGGAATATGGGTTATGGGTACAGATCATATGCTATGGGTATGACTTGGTTAGATGAGTTGTATACTGGACAATTTTTGATCCAAGGGTTGAGGCTTGGATACAAGTGGTAGGTACCAATCTTATAGAAGGGTACGACTCATATGGGTCAGTCGTATCCCTGCGATGGGTTCTTACTAGATTTAAGTGAGGATATTTTTCACATTTTCCTACTTACCCTAACTAGGAACCACGACTTAAAATACACTTTGGAGGCTATTTAACCTATTATTCTATTCATTAAAACTTAGAAATTATTCCAAAACACTTCATAATTCTCTCAAGATCTTTTGGGGCAAGAAGTCTAGGGTTTCATCGTGATGATTGCTTTGGGGATTTCTTGGTGATTTCTTTCCATCAATTCTTCAGTATAAGGAATGATTCTCTTCGCTCATTGTAATTTCAACTAAAGGCATGGTTTATATGATTGATTTGATGGTTTTAGAATTTCATGATTATGGTTTTCAGCTATTATTTGGGGGTTTTGATATTGAATACTTGGTTATGATTTCCTATGGTTTTAATTATACTTATATATGAATTAATGATGGTTTTGGAGAATTGGATTTCATGGTAATGGTTTAATGGTCTTTGGAATTTGTTTTGGTTATATTATCCCCCCAATGTGTTTGATAAAATACTTATAAAGATATGTTCATTGTATTGACTTCTTTTAATGGAACTCCTATATGTCTTAAACTTGATAAAGGATTTATACATGGTTTAAATGGTATTAAAAGGCTAAAGGCTAAATGTTTATGCTTGTGGAGAACATGGAAGTCTCCCAAGTGGATTTAATATGGTAACTGGAAGGGCACCTAAGGTCCCCTTAACCTAAATGGTTTGGCTATGGATATTACTTCCCAGTAAGGGGTGGTATGACGATACCACTAATATTGGCCTTGGTTAATAAATGGATAATGGTTTGGTTATTTGGAAACTGGTTTTAATTAGGCATTAATGGCGAAATGTGTAGAAAAGCCATGAAAGATGGCGATCTCGGGGGGACCAAAACCAAAAACTCATATTTACCGATATGAGGGGTCTTGATGGCCGTGTGTGTGTCATATTTTATATTAGGGGATGTACTATTCATCCCATGGGATATTTCCTGGCAATGCGGCTACACTCACTGGGACCCTTTCAACAGGGGGAGCTGAACCCATATAGCCTATGGGTAGGTTAGGACTCCAAGATACACAACCCAGGTATAAAGGTTTCAAATGTATGCTAAACTCGGTTCCCTTTCCCAGCAATTATATATGTATGGTTGTATACATTATGGATGGTTTTACTTGGTTTTATAACTGATATTATTTTATCTTTATCCTGAGATTCATGTTAGCGGTCACTCGCTAACCCCATCTACTCATGATTGTATACCCATGCTATACAGGAATTGGCTGTTTGACTTCTCCTACATAGTGATTAACTCGAGGACGGTATTTGGACTGAAGTGGTTAGCTTCCATCCTTTTGTAAGGCATCATTTTATGTTATGGACATTGTTAGACATTTTGACTTTATTCTAGATATTGGTTTTGGCCATGGTTAGGGGCATGTCCAAACAAAATTTATTTACTCTTTTGGATAGAGGCTTTGTGGTACTTCTGGGGGTTGGTATGGGCGAGATCGGTATTGGTGTTTGCCTTGGCATCGGTATTAGTGTTGGGGCTTACACCCTTAGACGATATTGTTAGTTGTTCTGTCCTATTACATTTTGGGATTGATTATCATATTATGTTTTGGTATTTTCTTTGGTTATGGCCTGGTTTATGGCCTATGGTTTGGTTTGGTATGGTTGGACGGTTGGTGTAGTACGGTTGGACACGGTTGGGTTGGTCACAGTTTTGACCCAATCCTAGAGTCTTAATGAGAACAATAATGCTATCTTGTTATATGTTCGAAATTCAACCCATCTAAGGCTGGATATGGGTGGTTGGTTTGGGTAACAACAGGCAGTCCCCAGTCTTAGTTGGACTTGGGATACCCATTATAACAAGGCCCAGGGTCGGGTCGGGTCGGGTCATAATCTAATATACACAAATACTAATATATAATGATAATTTGGAAAGTCATGGTTTAAGAGCAAGTAGAACTAAACTAAGGACCATGTGCAAATACTGATTCTGAAACTATGGGATGTGACCTGATGCAATCACCATATAAATAAACATGTAACTGATCAATATTGTACTGAATAAACTAATTATGAGGTTATGCAATAACTGAGTTTGATCTATGGAAGCACTGTTAACTGACATATAACCATGCGATCTAACTTTGAAGTTTGATGTATAAACCTCATCGAAAAGGGCCTAATATACCTTACCAGGGTATAAAGACTAATGTAATATGGTACTACTAAACTGATGTCCAAAAGGACTAAGGTGTCAAGCCTGGTCTGGCGGGTGACGCTTTAGAATGTATGGTGTCATTGTAGTTCTGGGACATAGGGACTTCTACTAAAGGAATCAACCTAACTGAAGGGTGAACCTTCATCCCTACGTCCGCTCGGTGATAAGTACCACTCCCAATTAAATATAAATTGATATACTGAATAGGTCAACAAAGTTGAAGTCCTAAGGTTGAAATATATGTTTTTTTCTAATATCATTCAAAATCATAAAAAGTGAAGGACCGAGTGTTTGGCTAACAATACATGATATTCTAAGTCATCAGGTTTCATAACCCGCAATCTCTGAAGAATGCAACTATTATGATAAATTTATAATCAAAAGAGGAATATGAAATTTCATAACACAATTTCAAAATCATGAATTTATCAACATACTAGGGGTTTATAATTCTAATCATGTAAAGATACTAAATTTTATGAGAAAACATGGTACATCAACTAATACAGACTGAAATTCACCAAGTCATGCATAATTCATTCTGAAAGAGGTTGAAATCTATAAAACATGCATAATCCATCACATATTAAAATAAATACATTTAAGACATGAAAATCATGCATAATAACTTAGAATGGGTATTATAATAATAGAATAACATGATAGAATTATATTTTTAAGAATTTAGAATAATTGGGTATTAATCCTAGATCATGGGTTCATAGAAATCATAACTGAAATTTATATTTTAAACTATGTTTTGGACATAAGGGTTAAAGGAATCCCTTATTGAATGCCTATATACCTAGATTTATGAATATTTGGATTGAAATCTTGGGAATTTGGCTTTTAGAAAAAACCTAGGCTTAGGCTGCTTGAGAGTTGAATTGCTTAATTTTTCTAACATAGAATGAGTTTGAGAAAAATAATAGGGATTTGGGATGATTAAATGACTTATACCTCTTGTAATAGCTGAAGAGACGTAGTTTTGGGGTTAAAAGAGTAGAAATTGACCAAACAACTCTTTTAAAATTGTCTAACAAGTTACTGGCATTAGTCCCGATGAGTTTGGTGACGAACCATAGGGTTTGAGGATGATTTGTGGCTTGAATCATCATTTGGGACTCAAATTTCAGTCCCCACCACCGTGACGATGAGGCTTCCTACGACTCATAGTGGCTTGATGATGAGTCTTTCTCAGAGTCGTCGTCACTTGCAATTTTTAAAGTGCTTCAGTAAATTAGTCATAATTTTTTCTCTGATATTGAATTAAGGAAAAATTAAAAGTGTTGGAGAGATAATTCAATTATATAACTTTTGGTGGGTCTTGATCTCAAAAAAACTCAGTAATATAGAAGTTATGCTTGTTTAAAGATGACTATGGCAATATTCTTCTAAGAATTCAATCGGTAAGGGATATTTGACTTGTCTATAAGCTAGGAGCTATTTGTGGACTTAATATATGTCTAAATAACTTATCAATACTAAAACATGATTTTTTATTTTGCATGTACTTGAAGCATGGTTCTAATATTGGCTTGGATTTTTTAGGTGTTACAATATCTCCTCTTTGGGATTATTCATGCTCGAATGAAGATTGACTTAGCTGAAAGGATACAGAAAGAACTGAAATACCTAACATAGAATTCTAAGAGCTAACTCTAGACATGAGTTAAATTTCCAAGTGAAACTTGGCTTGATAAAAAATATGAGGATGAGTACTGTCTGACAGACTTATGAAGGTTGATAACTAACATGATACTAATTTTTGAATCTAAATATTTGTTATGGTTGGGAATGATTTAGACTTGGAGTAAGGACTCAATTAAGTTTACACAAAATGAATGGCAATAAAGAACCTTATAGAATAGGCATATACATGAAACTTAGGATAGTAAGACTAGATGAAGAGATGAAAAACTATAGGAGTTTGTTTGTCTAATCATTGAACTGAATTATTAGCTATACGGACTAACATATATTGAGAGTTTATAACTAAACTGAAGCATTCCCGGTAGAACGTGTATGTAGAATTGTAAAGTGATATATAATGACATGAAATTTCTAATATACAATGAGAATAGAATATTTGTTACCTTTAACTCTCCGTGTCAGAAGTTCTAATAACATTAGAGAGAGAAGAATTTTGGGCATGATCTAAGGAATATATCTGAATAAACATTACAACATGGTTTAAGCATCCAAGTCTGCTAGTCTAAGCTCTTAAAATAGGAACGACTTATAGCTAAACATGAGATACCTCTAGTCAAAAGTTATATATCACGAAAAGGGATTATCTTTGGCTAAAAGTAAGGTTAGGACTAATATATCTTAAGCGATGTGACTGATAATTCTACAACTTAGCAAAATTCTTTGATGATGCGCTTCCTTAAGAACCTACCACACTTAACTGGCTGAAATTTTCTAAATCTCTTAGGGATACACCATAATTGGCTGCTAGAGGTTAAGTCTAGCTATATGTTTTTACACTCTTCAAGCCTAAATTAGAGATACAAATATATACCTCTAAACAAACCATACTAGCCTCACTATGGGAATATATATTCTATACCCACTAGGAGAGGTTAAGATCAATATACATTACTTCTTTCCACCTTAAACAATCAACCTTATGTTCTAAAAAAGTGACTAACCACCATAAGCCATTATCTGCAGGTATATCAACAAATCACTCAAGCCTATCAGTAAACAACCAACAACATCACCATCAAATCATAAGAAGGGTCACTGAAGAACTAGAACATGAGGTTCCGGTAAAAGAAGGATACTATGAAATATTAAACTAAGGATTTTCATGAATTCAACACAGAATTGAGGTATAAGGAGTAAAACGTAATTAGAATTGATGTGTTCAAGATATTTAATCTGATAGCATACATGATGTATTATGATATCATTAGTCATTAAAGATGTATCATGAGTACCTAGAACTAAACATATTATAGAACATGAGTTCATGAGTCATGAGATGCATGACTTGAGATTGGAATTCATAAATTCATGGAATATAAGTCATACTTCTGAGTGAAATGTTACTCCTTATACTAGGAACTGAGAGTGGATATGATTCTGTATAAAGTGCATGAATATGAGCTATGATCATAGTGCTAACTTGTGAGGCATGGTTGGAGTGTTGTAATGACTGAACAACAAAAATTTGTACTAAGATAAGAATGGGTTGGGTATTTTCCTCCCCTAGTGTTGTTTTAGAACTCACTAGCATCACTATTAGAATCAAAAAACCTAATTTGGTTCTTTCTTCTATCATCTCCCCTTTATATTCAAGCCACCATTCTAAGTCAGTAGAATACTTAAATAAACTCTAAATAGAACTACAATCACTCTACTCTAGAGTTTGGTAGATAACAGTACACCTAACTGCAAAACTCCCCCTAAAAGACTATATCTGAAAGTGTAAAACCCACTGCTAGTACTTCTTTCTAAGATACAACTATAAATTTCTATAGCTTTAATAGTCATCATAATAACATTAATGCTTATTAACTTTGAACCTTTTGAATTATCTTAATACCCTTAGTTCACACTCTTTTCTTCTAGAATTCAAAACTCTTCTTTCTATTAGATTAATCATCCATAATTCAAACGTAGATTCTAACACTTAACATGGATATACCCAAACCTTTTAATGAACTATACCAACTTACTATCACTAGATCATAATCATGAAACACTAACCCACTAAAAATTGTATAAACATACTCCATCTTCACAAGTTTCTCTATCTTTTATGTCATCACCTAGTTTTGATCTTGGCTAAAGCATTAGCATACTCTAAGTCCCCATAAATGGTAAATCTCTCTCAAACTACAATTATACAATCTACACAATGCCTTTCTGGATCTATTGATACATAATCTATAATTTAGATAAACAATATCTCTACTTTACCACTGCTACGCTTCTAGTCTCATGCTTCTAACTCTAGGTCGTGATGCTATAGGATTCTGAGAAGGGATCTGAGGGCACATATGACTTTGGCTAAGTGCATGATTTTCATAAACAAGAATGAATTGTTTCAAAGTTTGGAAATTAAAGGCACTGATGGCATCCTTTCAAGCCCGCATGCAATCTCATAACTGTCTATGGGACTATCTGAGAAAAATCTATTAGTAAGAATTTAAGGTTTACTATTCCTATTACCTAAAAAACAAGGCATAGTCATTAGAAATGGAGTAATTCTAGAATTTGTATAAGTTTCTTAGAGAGTATTCTAATGCATGATTTAAAATATGAAAGAGGGGAAATATTTCCTAAATGCCTTGTATACGCTTGAAGAAAAGTAAAGATTGTCTTTGTAACATTTTTCAAGACTCTACTAGACATGGATTCATAGACACCCTAGGAAATTTCAACCTTGGGCTCTGATATCAAGTTTGTCATGACCCGAGACTACCCTCCAGTCATAACACGATGCTTAAAATCACAATTTATCCCAAGAAAACCCATGGTATTAGCATAATGCTTAAGAAATTAATTAAAACATATATAAAAAATAAATTGATTGAGCAAAAGCATAATCATGATATGAGTTATTTGAATACATTACTGTTCAAAGTTTACAACACTGTAATTTGAAAGAAGGGGAACTTAAACTACATATAATAACTCTAACTGACTATCTATATAGCTTCAAGTAATACTGACTATAGGTATTTGGGATGTTAACCCCAACTATTCCTAATTAATATGTACAAATAAGAAAATACAATACTAGAACTGCAACTGACTTGAGTCTTCGAAATAAGAGAACTCATTACCTACTACTTGAATGTTATGATTTGCCTGACTATGAAGCTGATAGTAAGCACCTGAATCTATATAACATGAAAAATATAGGCAGAAGAGGTATGCGATCAGTACTTTGGAATGTACTAAGTATGTGATATATGCACTAGTCATGAAAATACTTAAAACATGCTTTTAAACTGGGTACATAAGCCATTTACTGAAATGTGCTTTTAAAATATATCTGTAAGTAAAAGTTATGAGACGTAGTGATATTTTTAAATCATGAGCTAAAATATTTCAGTAAACAGGAAAGTGGTAAAAACATAACTATTATATTTAATCTCAAGTTAATGTTGAATATGCTGTAAAATTGTACTGAATGCTAACTGGTTTCAAAGAAGATGAATTAAAGTACAATAAACCTATATGAAATACACAAATACTAATATATAATGATAATCTGAAAAGTCATGATTTAAGAGAAAGTAAAACTAAACTGTGGACTATGTACAAATATTGAGTCTAAAACTATAGGGTGCAAATTGATGCAATCACCATATTAATAAACATGTAACTAATTAATATTGTATAGAGTAAACTAATTCTGAGGTCATGCAATAACTGAGTTTAATCTGTGGGAGCTACGGTTAACCGATATATAACCATATGAGATAAACATGGAGTTTGATGTATAAACCCTATTAAAAAGGGCCCAATATACCTTGCCAGTGTATAAAGGCTAATCTAACGTAGTACCACTAAACTGATACCCAAAAAGACCAAGGTGTATAGCATGGTATGACGGGTGAACCTTTAGAACTTATGGTGGAGTCATAGTTCTGCGACATAGGGACTTCTACTAAAGGTCTTATCCTAACTAACCGGTGAGCCATCATCCCTGCTTTCACTTGGTTCTTGTACTACTCCCAACTAAATATAAATTGATATACTAAATAGCTCAGTAAAACTGAATTCCTAAAGTTAAAATATAATTTCTTTTTTTCTAAAATCATTTGAAATCATGAAAATTGAATATTAGAGTGTCTGACAGACAATACATGATATCCTAAGTCATCGGGTGTTCATAACCCACCATGTCTGAAGAATGCAACTATCGTGATAAATTTTATAATCTGAAGAGAAATATGAAATTTCATAATACAAGTCCAAAATCATGAATTTATTGACATATTAAGGGTTCATAATTCTAAGCATGTAAAGATACTAAATTTTATGGAAAAACATGGTATGTCAACTAATACAGACTAAAAGCCACCAATTCATGCATAATCCATTCTGAAAGAGGTTGAAATCAATAAAAATATGTATAATTCATCACACACTAAAATAACTGAGTTTAAGCCATGAAAATCATGCATAAACTATTAATGGGCATCATGATAATAGAATAACATTATAGAATCAGAATTTTAAGAATTTGGAATAATTGGGCATTAATCCTAGATCATGCGTTCATAGAAATCATAAATGAAATTCATATTTTAAAAGTAGGTTTTGGGCATAAGGGTTAAAGTAATCCCTTATTGAATACCCACTTACATGGATTGATGAGATCTTAGATTGAAACCTTAGGAATCTGGCTTTGAGAAAAACCCTAGGCTTAGGCTTGCTTGGGAGTTGAATTGCTTGATTTTTCTAACATATAATGTTTTTGAAGAAAATAATAGGCATTTAGAGTGATTAAATAGATTTATACCTCTTGTAACAATTGAAATGATGTAGTTTTGGGGTTAAAGAGTGGAAAAAGATCCAACAACCCTTTTAAAATCATCCAAAAAGTTACTGGTATCAATCCTGGTGAGTTTAGTGATGATCCGTAGGGTTTGGGGATGATTCGTGGCCTGAGTCATCAGTTGGGACTCAAATTTTGATACCTACTGCCATGACGACAAGTAACCCTATGACTCATAGTTACCTTATAATGAGTCATCGTCACAGGCAACTTTGGCAGTGCTTTAGTAAATTGATTCTAACATTTTACTGTAATATTGTATTAAGGTGAAACTGGAGGATTTTGAAAGCTAATTCAATTATCTATCTTTTTATGGATCTCGAGATAAAAAACTCTTAGTAATATAGAATTTATACTTATTTAAGCTAATGTAGCAATATTCTTCTTAAGAATTCTGTTGGTAAGGGATATTTTGACTTGTCTATAAGCTAGGATCTATTTATGGCCTTAATATATGTATAAATGACTAATCAAACTACAAAAATATGATTTTTATTTTGCATGTACTTGAAGAATGGTTATAATAGTGGCTTGGATTTTTGGGTGTTACAGTTTAGGATCATAATCAAATACTAACTCTACAATTCATACTAAAATGGGTATTATGACTTAATGATTCTAAAAGATTGATATATCAATGATTTTATCAATAACCTTAAATTGTTAACAAGGTAATTATACTAGATAGTTGGATTAACATAGGGACTCAATGAGTGAAATAGAACCCATTGATAAAATCCATTTACCTGGAGATGAGAATCCTGGAGAATTAACTTAGAGTTGAATACCTAAGGAAATTAGCCCTAATTGGCCTTAGGAAAAGGGAATCCCCTTGTTTTCTTTTCTAAAACTAAGTATCAAATAAAATTCTAAGTAATAAGATCTTAGGGTCATATAAACCCCACTAATGACCCTTTAGATTCCCCAAAATAACATAGTTTTAATGTTAAAAGAGTGGAAAAAGATTGATATACCCCTTAAAATTTCATAATTGGAAACTTTGAGAAAGAATACACACCCTTTCCATGATCGTTAGAATAACCTATGATCGTGGATTGCACTCGTGGCTGGGAGCTGGATAAGAACTCTTTAAAATAGAAAATATGACCCTTGCTACAATTATGGGATCTTCCTATGATCGTTCCTTGGTTCATATGTTTTTTGGTTATATCAAGAGCATCTGTGGGACTCACGATCATGTTTGGGGATCGTAATCTCAAAGCGCAATCTTGGTTACCTCTTGTGGCATGAGGGTAAAATTTGTAAAATTTTAGAAGTTGAGATTATCTTTATTAGATAAAACCAATGTACGGTCATACAATGTAACCACGATCGTGGCTGGTCTCGTGGTATCTCACTGCAGAGCAGTGCTTTATTGAAAAGGTCATAACTTCCTACTCCGATGTTGGATTAAGGTGAAACATGATGAGTTAGAAATATAGTTCAAATATATTTGATTAGGTGAGCTTGGGAATCAAAAATGCATTAGAATCTGGAAGTTATGCTCGTTTGAAGATGATCACTTCTTTATGAATTTATCGATAAGAGAGATTTGGATCGGTTAAGGGGTGGGGGTTCTATTAGATTTGGTACATATCCAAATATCTTTAAATGATATTAAACTTATGATTTAACCTACATATAATTGAATCATGGTTCTAGCCTAGGCTTGGATTTTTGGTGGCATTACAATATCTCCCCTTCGGGATCATTCGTCCCCTTATGGAAACCAATTAGGCTGGAATGTTAGGGGAAAAGAGTTCTAATTCCCATATTTTTTCACCACTCTCCTGATATTTTTGGAACCCTTTCACACTATTTGTACTTAAAATTACTATAGTGAGTTTCTCTAAGTTGGACACTAACATGGTACTGGATCGATAACTAAAACATGGGTTGATTCGGACTCACCAATTCATGCTATGGAATGTGAATAGTTGGGTGACATAAAATAGAAAGAGTTAAATTATTAAGGGAAACTTTTACCTCAATCTGGGATAGAGTTTGATGGGAAAAGGTGGGGTTACTTGGTCGTCATGTCTGCCTCTGCCTCCCAAGTATCTCCCTCAACTGAATGATTTTGTCAAAGAACCATTACTAAAGCGACTTATTTATTCCTCAACCTCTGAACATGATGGTTAAAGATTTCAACAGAAACCTCTTCATAAGAGAGACTACTTTCACACAAACCATTTATAAGGGTACAACTGATGTGGGATCACCAGTGCACTTCCTTAGAAAGGAAACATGAAAGACTGGACACACTATTGCTAAATCTGTTGGCAAATCTAACTCATAGGACACTTTGCCAAAATGACCTATAATCTCATAAGGACCAATAAAGCATGGATTAAGATTTCCTTTCTTCTCAAACCTTTTCACCCCTTTCGTAGGTGAATCTTTCAAGTAGACATAATCACCCACAAAAAACTCAAGTTCCCTCTTCCTCACATCTATATTGGACTTCAGACAACTTTGAGCCATTCTCAACCTCTCTCCAATAAGATAAACTTTCTCCATAGCCTCGTAGACTGAGTCTGATATTATCAATGTGGCTTCACAACTTTGAACCAACCAATAGGAGATCTACACCTTTTTCCATATAGTTCCTTAAATAGGGTCATCTAAATAGTAGAGTGATAGTTGTTATTATATGCAAACTTGATCAAAGGTAGATGATCATACCAACTACCCTTAAAATCAATCATTCATGTTTTTAACATGTTCTCTAAGTTCTGAATGGTCCTCTCTACCTGACCATCAATCTGTAGGTGAAAGGTCATACTAAGATGAACTTGGGTACCAAGACTCTTCTAGAAAGCCTTCCAAAATTGGGATGTAAACTGAGTACCTTTATCTAAAATTATAGCCAAGAAAACTCCATACAACCCCACCAATTCCTTTAGGTAGAGTTTGGCATAGTCCTCGGCTGAATCTAAAGTGTTAACTGGCAAAAAATAGGCTAACTTAGTTATCATGTCTATAATAACCCAAATAGAATCACGTTGTCCATGAGTATGAGGCAACCCTATAGTGAAGTCATGTTTAGTACCTCCCACTTCTAAGTTGGAACACTAATGTCCTAAAGCATGCCACCAGGTCTCTTCTACTAAACCTTACCTACTGGTACTTCAGGCACTTACGCACAAATTTTACGATATCTTTTTTTATACCATTAGATAAATAGACTTCCCATAAATTATGATTAAGGGTGACAAATGGGTGGGTCGAGTCGGATATAGGTGGGTCAAAAATAGGTCATGTGAAAATAGATAAAGTATATAATTTGACCCATATTTGATATGGATAAAATGGGAAGCCCAATGGATAATATGGATACTTGTTATTATGTAAAGAAAAAGGTACTCCTACATTTCAAATATTTTTTCTTATTTTCTTATTTTATGGTGTGTTTGGTATGAAAGAAAATATTATGTTCTTATAAAAAAATAATTTCTCAAAAATAAGTGATTTTAAATTGGGGTCACTAGTTGGCTCTTGAGTTGAGGTCAAAATTTAAATCTTGGATCTCGTTGGAAGTTTGATTTTGATTATGGGTCAGGACTTGGGTTGGGCTTTTAATTTGAATCTTGAGTCTCAGATTTATGTCGATATTTAGAGCTCAAGTCAGTTTTAGGAGTTAGGCATCGAGATCGATATGGGTACTTGATCTCAAAATGTGAGTTTGAGTCTCGAGTTTGGATCGTAGTCATGACTCAAATTGAGGTGATAGAGGGATTTGAATTTTGTGTCTCGAGTTAGTGTCATGATTTGGGTCTCAAGTCAGTGTCATAAGTTAGGTCTTAATATAGATTTGGGATTTTTCTATTAAATTGAGAGTCGAGGTCTCAGGTCATAGTTGTGTCTCAGGTTAGACTCATAGTCAAGAGTCAAATCCTCTTTCAAGGTTATAGTCGGGTCTCAAATTGAGTCAGGTTGTAGTTGTGTCTCAGTTCAGGCTCATAGTAGAGAGTTGAATCCTCGTTAGAGATTATAGTCGGGTCTCGTATTGAGTCAGATGTCGCATCTTGTATCTCGGATTGGAAGTTGGATCCCAGGTCTGATCTCATTTTGCGTCTCAGGATAAAAATTAATTTCAAACTAAAAAAAGTCAATCTAAAAATATCTCAAATTTTAAAATATAAAATATTAAGAAAATAAAAAAAATAAAATGAAAAATATTTTCCATTTTTTTAAAATTAAAAAAAACCTTTTTGAAAATATTTTTCTTCATTCCAAACAACCCCTTAATAAGAATAAGTGGTTACCATATCTCTAAATATGTCATACTTTAAGGAGAGTGTAATTTGTGGATGCCCATGGGTTATCTATTTTTAGAATGAATAATATGAGTTGACCCACTTTTATATGGGTTGGATACGCAACTCATTTAAAATGAATAAAATGGGTGGATAACCATTTTTTCACCCCTAATCATGATACAACATAATGACTCCTCGGTGAATAGAATATTGAGAAGTATGAAACGTTGCTAGCATTCGGTGTCTCAATTCACCTACATTTGAAACACAAAGTCTGCCCTGACAGCGAGAACACCATTTTCCCCTTGGGAAAAACCTCAACCTTCTGACTATAGACTACTGCTTTATATTTAAGCAAAATATGACCACTCTCTTGATTTTCCTTAACCTCAGCTATGAATGAGGATTTTGAACCATTCTGGACCAAAATACCACCTTTGGTTGAGTCAAATAATTGAAGTCACTGTGTAATGCCTTGGGTTTTTGGTCCTAAAAAATATTCTGATTTCTAAGCTTTCTGCCCTGGCAATAACTCACTTGATAAGTTGTAATGTGTCTTGACTGGTCAGGTGACCATAGTCGTAAGGTGTCAAGTTAATGGTGCTTGAGTTTCTGTCTTAGGTACAACTTGGGGACACGAGTCATTGGGATGGAATTGAAACCAAATCAAAAATTATGTGGCTAAGTTCTGCTCTAAGTGTGACTGGCTCACTATGAGCCATAAGGACTTGTTACGAGTCATTGTGTACAAATCATAAGATGTCAAGTGTTTACCCAATTAGGTTTTGTATTGATTACAACTGGACCATACAAGTTGTGGGGTCTCATTACAAGTGATATAAGTTGAGTCATATGGTCCACAGTGGGTAAGGGTCCTAGAGACTGTCTTGGTTATGACTCGTGGTGACAAGTCATAAAGAGTGACTACGAGTCACTGGTTGACCCGTAGTCAATGGTGGCACTTTTTTAACTTTTAAGTTAAGGGCATTCTAGATGTTTCCCCTTTTACCCAGATTAAAACCTACATCTTATAACCCCTTTAAGGTATTATTATCACTCAAAAATAAATCTAGGTAACTTCTCAAACACTACAAAAAGGCTCTCTAAATTCCCTCAAGCAAGTCAATCTAGGTTTCATTAAGTTGGTCATCTAAGGGCTCAAGATTCGATATCTCTCCAAATTTCTTAGTGTTTAAGGCATGTTACTCTTCCCTAATTGTTAATTTGTTAAAATCACATGTTTATAAGTATTGTTCATGAGATATTCATGCTAGTGTTATAACAAGGGTTAGGGGTTTTGAATACTTGTTGTTGAACAATGGTTTCCCATGGTTTACACATGATTTTTCATGCTTTAATTATGGTTTTGAACTTGTGGGTGCATGGGTATGTTGAATAAACTAGGGAATTGTGATTTTTCCAAACTTATGACTTTTGAAGTGGTTATGAACCCAACCCCATAATGTGAAACTTGGTTTTTAATTATGAAAGATGTGGGAATTTGTAAAATTAAACAAAAGGGGTTGTGAATTTCCCCAAGTGATGTAATTGTTTTGGCATGTTGTTATTACCTTACAAGTGTAGTTGGTATGATGATACCAACAATATGTCTTAATGTGTATTGTGGTTCAATGAAAGGGATTGTGTGATAATATTTTAATTGGGCTTTAATAGGGGTTGTGTAGCTAAGTAATTAGAGTGGAGGTTTAAGTGACCAATGCTGGAAATCGCATTTGCCGATGTGGGGGTCACAGTGACCAGGGTGTTTCGAGTCACCCTTATTATTATTACATAATTAGGTAGGTTTGAGTCCCCAAAAATCATTACATGATCGGGTGCTTCAGTTACCTTAGTATATGATTGGGAGGTTTGAGTCCCTCATACATATATATGAGACTATTCTACGATTTGTACAGTTACATGGACTGAGGCCCGATCAGGGGGTAAGAGTTGGGGCCCATATAGCCCCATGGGTACATGTTATAACGGTTGATCTACATAATTCAGGCTAAAGTTTTTAAGTGCATGTAAGCCTCGTTCCCTATCCCGACATGTGAAGTATATATGTATATGGATTTGATTATGTGCATTGATTTTGAATGATTTTAAACTGTTGACCATGACATTATTTTATCCTTGTCCTGAGTTTCATGCTAGCGCTCCAACCGCTAACTGTCTTCGAACAATGTATCCCCATGTGATATAGGAATCAGTCATACTTCTACTCCTCTTGTTCAGTAATTAGGATTCGAGATCAGCTCGTGAGTTGACATCAAAATGGTGAGCTTTAATACATCGGAAGTCTACATTTTATTTTTTGGTCTCTTGTGTCTCAAACTGCTTAGACTTGTTTTGGCTATAGTCAAGGGCATATTCCAACACTTTATTGATATTTAATTTTTGGTTCTTTATTTCGGAGGCTTTGTTTGGACTACTGTTGATATTAGGCGGTGTAGGTCGATTGTTTATCCGATCATCATTCATTGCTTATGAACTTGTTTTGAATTTTCTTAAGATTATTGCACGCTATCTTGTTATATTCTTGGAATTCATCCGACCTTTCAGGATGTTAGGTTTGGTTTGGTTAGGTGCATGGGGTGATCTCCTGTCCCATGGGACTTGAGATACCCATCACAACTAGGCCCTAACTCAGGTCGTAACATAGATGGTATCAGAGCCTAGGTTTATCATCATTGTGTGTCCAACAAAGCCATTTCAAGTAGTCTCTCATTTATGGGTGTGTAGCGCTCCATGATCCTTAGCTCTTGTTTTCTAGTACTCAGACTTCCCATCAACCTATGACTCAATAAAAAGAAAAACTATGTGAAATAAAAACTAAAGACCAAAAATAAAACATACCTACTTAACTTGGTTTGCCTCCCAAGCAGCGCCTGATTTAGTGTCGTGGCACGACCAAACTACGGCTTAGCCAAATTCCTTCATCTTTTTCCTCACACTTGGAGGCCATCTTCTAATTCATTTCTGACCTCTTAAGTGTGAACTCTCAAGGTCAATAATATTCTCAACATTAGCCTTTTTAGGCTCATCCACTTAGATCATGTCGGGCTTAGGTGGTAGAAGCTTTGGCTGCTTAAAGAGGATATCCAAAGAGGTCTTTGGCATACCAACCACTCCATACTCATCCCCTTCAATAACAATAATCATGCATAGAACTTTATAATGGGATAGTGTGTTTAGCAATTTATATACTTTGAAGACCGCCTCTTTATCCTACAACCTTATTGTAAGTGCACCCTTTCTTACATCAATCAATGCTCCTTCCGTTGTTAAGAATGGACACCCTAAGATGATTGGTACCTATTCGTCTTCCTGAAAGTTTAGAAAAATAAAGTCAGTAGGAATAATAAATTTACCAACCTTTATGATGACATCCTCTATCACTCTTTTAGGATAGGTTATGCTCCCGTTTGCCAACTACAATAGTATCAAGCTCGGTCTCAGCTTTCCCAATCCCAACATTGAAAAAAGATAGGGGCATCAAGTTGACACTTGCCCCTAAATCACTCAGCGTGTGGACCATCTCACTATTCCTAATCTGAATATGGTGAGTGAACTTTCGTGGGTCCTTAAGCTTTTTAGGCATTTTCTATGTCATTACAGTACTACACTCTTCAGTAACTGCTACCATTTCAATATCCTGTAGCTTTACCATATTAGCAACCATATCTTTCATGTACTTAGCGTACTTGGGCATACCCTGCAAAATATCTAAAAGAGGAAGGTTAATGTGAAGCTTTCTGAATATGTCAAAGAACATCATAAAATATGCATCCTTCTTTGCTTTTCTGTGCTTGTACGGGAAAGGGAGTTACGATATCTGCTTTACTTTATCATCAGCTTTTTCTTTCGAGTACTCAAACTTCCTCGACTCTTCATCAACTTTTTCATATACCTTTGGGGAATCAACTTTCCATCCACCTCCTTAGTTGCCTTTGGAGGTTCTTCATTCAGCTTATTACCACTCCTCAAAGTGATTTTCATTACTTGTTTTGGACTTTTGTATCTCCTGGCAAACCACCTTAAGGACTGGTATTTAGTGTCTATTGTAATTTCCCCAAATACAACTCTAAGCTTCTCATAGAAGTTTGTTGGTTTTTTACATCTGTATTCAATTGTATTTGATTAGCTAGAATCTGTTTCATCATCTCCTCCAAGTTGTTAGTTGACTGATTTGGTTGAGCTTATGGTTGCTGAAAATTTTGTGGCTTTGTATTCCATTGTTGATTGAGTGGTTGAGTCTGCCACTTCATGTTGTAGGCGCTCCCATAATTTTTCCTTTGAGCATTGCCCACATACATCACCGATTCTGGATTTGAAGCATACATAGCTACTGAATGGCCACTTTTACCACAAACTTCACACCACCCTGCAACTTGTTGATTGTATTAACTTTGGCTGCAGGCGGTGTAGTTCCCAACTTTAAACTTCTTATTTGATTTTGCAATGCAGAGATCTGAGAAGATATGGCAGTAAATTGTTCAACCTCTAATACACCTGCAATTCTTTTGGGCACTTCTAGAATCTGAATGCCACTCTGTATTTTCTTGAGTTATGCAGTCCAATAAAGTGTATAGCTCATCATAAGTCATTTCAAGAGCTTGACCACCACCAGCTGAATCTAACAAAATTTTTGTATTGTGGTCAAGTGCCTCTACGAAAGTATGAGCTAGTACCTCATTGGACTATTGATGATGTGGACAATCCCAAAGAAGTGCCTTAAAGTGCTCCCAAGCATGGTATAGATTCTCACCTGGATTCTGTTTGAATCGCACAATCTCACTGTGGAGTCTCGCAGTCTTGCCAGACGAAAAGAAATAGATGAGGAATTTCTGTGCTATGTCATCCTATGATGTGATTGAATTTGTCGGCTAAGCATTCAACCACTTTTTTGCGTCTCCTAATAGTGAAAAAGGAAATAGAGTCATCTTTACAAAGTCTACATGCACACTTGTGGGGATGAATGTATCACTGATTTCTAAAAAAATTTACATGTGGACCTGTAGATCTTCAAGTGAAAGCCCTGTGAACTGTCCACTGCTAATTAGAAGTTGTACCATATTTTGTTTGAGATCAAAATTGCCTTTAGGTACCGGCTTCTAAATGGGGAGGTCAAATTTGTTGGAAGTGGGATTACCACTTCTTTAATTATCCTGCGAGTTGCTTGTTCATCAGCCATGATAGTAGGATTATCTTGATCTTCCTCGATTTGCAGAAAATAGGGAAGAAGGATTGCTTCTCTTATTTGTTGATGGAATAATTCCTCAAGTTTGGGGCTTGGTATAACTAATTCTCGAGCCCTTGCAAGTGTACTACTTTGAAAACTTGTTTCCTACAAATATGAAACCAAGACCAAGCATAAATCACATACAAAAAGTAAAACTAAAACTAAAACAGTTGTCAAATTACAATTCCTTGGCAACGGTGCCAAAAACTTAACAGTGCCCAAGCGCAAACAAAAGTGTATGTGGTATACTAAGTAATATAGTGGCCTTCAAGAAAGCCGAATATCTATCCGATAGGGACTTGTTTTAACAACTATTTGATTTCCGTTCACAATTTAGATCAATCTAGTGCAAGTGTAACCAAACAAGAGTTTTGAATATTTGTAAACTAAAGTAAAGTAAGCAATGCATAAAATAAAGATCTTGAGATAGTCAATAGGAGAAATCTCAAGTTTAAATCACTTCGAACAATCATACTACATTATTGAACTTTATTCGTTAACTTTTTTATCTTGGTTGTTGATTCATAAGGTTAATTGCATGATCATGGTCTCTCAACATCTAACCATTTACCTAATTTTAACATTACTACTACATCGTTGAGTGGGAATGTAATAATCCAATTAAGTTCTTTAAGCTATCCTCTAACATGTGAATAGAGTAAGGCTTCTAGATACATCCCTATCCTATATGCTAATTCAAATTCCTTATTTCATAAAAGAATAAGAACCCTACTTTGTTCATCCCCATAATCTATCTGCTTATTCCCACTCCTGAGATCACAAGGTTTACAATATATGTATTCTAAGGGTGATCGTTCCTTAAAATAATTTAAATAAGAATAAACAAACTACCAAATATGATAAGCAAATTAAACAAAATTAATCCAAAACAATAGTAGTCATGTTCTTGGCTTTAACCCCAGAAAGGGAGTTTTTATCCACTAATAGTCATAGTCATCATCCAAATAATTATATGAGTGATCAACCATAAAGAAGCTAAATTAAAGAATGAAAAACCTAAAAATAATGTTGTAGTAGCTTCCTCTCTTCTCCAAGCCATCCAAAGATGTCCAAAACATGTTATAATACATTTTATTTATAGTAAACTAATCATAAGCCGTGTAGGAATATGATTTCATGTTATCCTTTTATAGCTGGCCATAGATTTCCCGCTTTTGAATTTCATCGCGTCACACTAGAGTGCTCAACATTATAAGCCCGCGATGCACCATAATCGCATTGACCTACTGGAAATTGACAATTGCTGATTGTCCTTTATTCACAATGCGCCACCATTCTCATCGCTATTAGCACCGCAAAACTCCTCTAATCTCCGTGAGCTCCTAGGAATCCTCTTCTTGTCATATTGTGTCTTGTACTTCCATTGGTCCACTCCAAACTTTTGTATGATGTTTCCACTCATTTCCCAGCCTTGTATACATCCATAATACCACCATAATCAGTTCAAAAAATATCGTACATCATAATACACCAAGTATTAGAGATCAACACAACCCAATATCAAGAACAACGAACTCAAAACATGACCTAAGACTAAGCTCTCTTATGTTGAGCATTAACTTATTATTTTGACTCTTGGTTGGATTCAATTGATCAAAACACATTATAAACAAGTTTTTCCACTTATAAACATACAAGTAAACCATTTGGAACTCATTTAACACACTAGAACCCATTGAGATAGACTAGACAAGCACCTAGCTCAAGCTAGTAACACTAGTTTTGTCTATTGAACTCTAAGTTTCCCATGTAATTACAAACTTGTTTGAAAACACCTTTACACATTATAATCACATCCTTGAACACTTATATGCTTGTTTATATCATTATCGCACATAAATAACACAAATTATCCTCAAAACAAGGTTAAATAAGCTAGAATTGCAATAGTAGAGTGCATAAATACTCCCAACATCACTAGGGTTGGCCAATTCATAAGGTTGAGTCCTCCTATTTTCACTGGATCTAAAGTTGAGTAAGATCCTCAAAATTTCATTGATGAGATGGAAAAGATCTTCTGTGTGATGCATGCTACTAATGTGGAGGGAATAGAGTTCATTGCCTATCAATTGAAGGATATATCGTACCAATGGTATGGGGATTAGGACCAATCTAGAGGTGAATATGTTGATTTTGATTTGTGGGGTAATTTTTCTAGTGCTTTACTTGACCGCTTCTTTCCTCTGGATTTGAGGGAGGTTAAGGCTGAGGAATTTATGAATCTGAAGCAAGGCAAGATGTCAGTAAAGGAGTATGCCTTGAATTTTCATAATTTGTCACATTATGCTCCTAAATTAGTGTCTAGCGTGAGGGCTAGAATAAGGATGTATTCTTTGGGTTGTCCCATGAGTTAATCTTAGAGAGTAAGGTTGCCTTATTGAATAAGGATATGGACATCTCTAGACTTATGGTATATATGCAACAAGTGGAGAAAGAAAAGAAGAAGTAAGCATAGATTAGTGAGAGGCATAATAATATGTTCCTCTATTTGAAATAGGGTTAAGGTCAGCAATAGAGTAGTAGAGATGGTGGAAAGTATTCTAAGAAGAAGTTAGGCAATTCTAGTTCTTACTCTATGGCTAGTGCGCTTTATTCGAAGTCGTTGGGTGATCATCGTTCTCAGTATGATAGTGTTAGAGCACAAGGAGCTAGTCATAGGCTAATGGGGATCAGTCAACTCCATCATATCCTCGTTGTAGATTTTTTGGTTAGATACATTATGGTTTTTTTAGAGAAAAGGAGGAATAAGTTCTTTAAATATGGTCAGACTGGTTATCTGAAGAGGGATTGCCCATCTAAGGTTACTTCTAGGGCGAATAAGATTCTTGTTTCTACTTCATCTACTCCTACACAAAAGGGTGATACTTTTTCTTCTTACTCCAGTACTAGTCGAAACCGTTTATATTCCATTGCCATTCGCCAAGATTCTGAATCATCCCCTATGTTATTACTGGTATGCTTAAAAATTTTCTCATGATGTATATTGTCTACTTGATTTTGAGTCTACTCTCACTTATGTGACCCCCTATGTGGTGATCCATTTTGGTTTTGATCCTGAGTGTATTTCAAACCCTTTCTTAGTGTCCACCCCTGTGGATGACTCCACTATGGAGAGAAGATTCTATAGGGATTGTTTGATGTTGGTTCATGGTAGGGAGACCTTGGTGGATCTAATAGAGTTGGACATGTTAGACTTCAACATGATTTTGGAGATGGATTAGTAGCTGTCGTTGTATGCGTCTCTTGATTGTCAGACCCAAAGGGTCAGTTTCCATTTCCCAAAAGAGCCGGTAATAGAATGGGAAGGTAGTTCCCTAGTGCCTAAGGAAAGTTTTATTTCGTATCTTAGAGCCCAAAAATTAGTTTCCAAAGGGTGCATCTATCATTAGTGCATGTTAAGGATTCTAGATCCGATGGTCATTCCTTACAGACTATCCCTATTGTCTATGAATTTTTTTAGGTGTTCCGTAATGATCTTCCTGGTATTGCTCCGAATAGGGAAATCAATTTTGGGATTGATCTTCTTCCAGACACTCATCCTATTTATATCACTCCTTATAGGATGGCTCTGGTTGAGTTGAAAGAACTTAAGGAGCAGTTGAAAGATCTTCTTGACAAGGGTTTTATTCTCCCTAGTATGTTCTTCCATGCTCTTCGTGTGTAAGAAATATGGTTCCCTTTGGATGTGTATTGATTACCGCCATTCAAATAAAGTGACAGTGAAGACTAAGTATCCACTTTTGAGGATTAATGATCTCTTTGATCAGCTTTAGGGTGATGAGTTCTTTTCCAAAATTGATCTTCAGTATGGGTACCATCAGTTTAAGATTAGGGAGGCGTATATCCTTAAGACTGTCTTTCGAATGCGGTATGGTCATTTTGAGTTTTTGGTGATGTCCTTTGGTTTGACCAATTCCCCAGCCTCATTTATGGATATTATGAATCAGGTTTTTCATTAGTTCTTATATTTTTTTTATTGACTCTATTGATGATATTTTTGTGTATTCTAAGAGGGAGGTGGATCATGTCGATCACCTTCACCTTGTGTTGTAAACCTTGAAGGATCAGTATTTGTATGCAAGGTTTTCTAAGTGTGAGTTTTGGTTGAACATTGTGACTTATCTAGGTCATGTTGTTTATAATAAAGGGATCATGGTGGATCCACAAAAGGTTACAGTGGTCATGAAATGTCCTTGACCCACGACTTTATCTTATAATCAGAGTTTCTTGGGTTTAGCCGACTATTATAGAAGGTTTGTGGAAATTTTCTCTTTTATCGCTTTCTTATTGACTAAGTTGACTTAGAAGAAGGTGAAATTCTTTTGGTCTAATTCTTGTGAGGTTAGTTTCTAGAAGCTAAAATAAGTTGACTTCGACTCCGGTCTTGACTCTTTCTGAAGGAACTGGTCATTTTTCGTCTATTGTGATGCATCCCGAGTGGGATTGGGTTATGTATTGATACAACATGGCAAAGTGGTTTCTTATGCTTCTAAACAGTTGAAGGTTTATGAGAAGAATTATTCGACCCATGATTTTGAATTGTTAGCGGTGGTACTGGCATTAAAGATCTGGCAGCATTATTTGTATGGGGTCCATGTTGATATTTATTTTGATCATAAGAGCCTGCAATACGTGTTCACCCAGAAAGAATTGAATCTCAGGCAAAGGAGATGGCTTGACTTGCTAAAAGACTATGACATAAGTCTCTACTATCATACAGGTAAAGCTAACATGGTTGTTGATGCTCTTAGCAGGTTTTCCATGGGAAGCTTGTCTCATATGGATAAGGAGAAGTGGCATTTAGTGAAAGATATTCACTATTTGGCTAATATAGGAGTCCATCTCTTGGATTTAGAGGATGGTGTTGTGATTTATCAAGAGGTAGCAAGGTCATCTCTTGGTGCTGAGGTAAAGGAGAAACAAGTGTTGGATCTTATCTTGATACAAATCAAGAATAATGTAGGTAGGAAAAAAGAGATGGTTTTCGAGATTAATGGTGATGGTATCTTGAGGTACCAAGGCATATTGTGTGTTCCTGATGTTTATGGGTCGCAAGGATGAATTTTGGCCAAAGCTCATGATTCAAATTATAATATTCATCCGATATCGATGAAAATGTATCACGATTTCAAGGAAATTTATTGATGGAGCAATATGAAGTGGGATGTGGCCAATTTTATTGCTAACTGTATGGTGTGTGAGCAAGTGAAGGTAGATCACTTAAGGCCCGATGGGTTGACTTAAGAGATTGAACTTCCGGTGTGGAAATGGAAGATAATTAATATGAGTTTTGTTACCGATCTTCCATGGTCTCGCCAGTAAATTGATTTGATTTGGGTCCCCGTGGATAGGATTTCTAAGTCTGCTCATTTCTTGCCAGTGAGGACAAATTTCTCTTCCGATGATTATGCCAAGTTGTTCATTAAGGAGATTGTGAAGTTTTATGGTACTCCAGTTTCCATCATGTCTGATCGGGGTACTCAATTTGCATTTTACTTTTGGAGGTTGTTCCAGCGAGGTTTGGGGACTAAGGTGAACCTTAGTACTGCTTTCCACTCGTAGACAGATGGGCAAGTAAAAAGAATAATTCAGATCTTGGAAGACATTCTTCGGGCTTGTGTGTTTAATTATGGGGGTGGTTAGGTTGACCACCTTCCTCTCATAGAATTTTCATACAACAATAGTTATCACTCTAGCATTGGTATGGCTCTATTTAAGTTCTTATATGGTAGGAGGTGTAGGTCTCCTATTGGGTGGTTTGAGGTTGGTGAAAATAAGTTCTTTGGCCCTAATTTGTTTCACCAAGCCATGGAGAAGGTGAAGGTAATTTGGGATAGACTTAACATTGCCAAAAGTCCTATGTGGTTGTAAGGAAAAGGGAGTTGGAGTTCAGTGTGGGTGATTGGGTGTTCTTAAAGATGTCTCCCATGAAGGAAGTGATGAGGTTTGGTAAGAAGGGGAAGCTCAGTCCCTGTTATGTTAGTTCGTACTAGGTGTTGAAGAGGGGGTTGTAATATTGCATATAAATTAAAGTTTCCGTCTAGTTTGAGCTCCATTCATCTGGTGTTTCATGTTTCAATGTTGAGAAAGTGTGTTGGTAATCCTTTGACGGTTGTTCCTTTGGAGAAAGTGGGTATTTTGGATTCCTTGTACTACAAGGAGGTCCTAGTTGAGATTTTGGATCGTTAAGTCCATCGATTGTGGACGAAGGACTTATCTTCGATAAAGATTCTATGGAGGAACAAAAAGGTTGAGGAAGCTATTTGGGAAGTCGAGGAGGACATGAAGTTCAAGTATCTGTTCTTGTTTATCGTTTTGCATAATCGTGCTTAAGGTATATGTATTCCTTAACATCTTTGTTTTCTGACTTTGTTAAAGAAAAGAATGATTTCCATGGAATCTTTATTTTTTGTCTATGTTAAAGGTAAGAGCAGAGGTATGTGAAGTAAAATCATGGTAATAAATGTCTTTCCTATCATTAGAGGACGAATGATATGAAGGAGGGGACTATGTAATGCCCCGGGTTTTTGGTCATCAAAAATTTTCTAAGTTCTGAGATTTTTGCCCTGCCAATGACTCAACAAATGAGCCGTAATGTGTCTTGACGGGTCAGGTGACCCTAGTCGTATGGTGTCTAGTGAATGGTGTTTGAGTTGCTGTCTTGGATACGACTTGGGGACACGAGTCATAAAGACTCATAACGAGTTGTTGGGATGGAATCATAACCAAATTAGAAATTAAATGGCTAAGTTTTACTCTGAGTTTTAGTGGCTCACTATGAGCTGTAACGACGTGTTATGAGTCATTGGGTGCAAATTGTAGGATGTCTCTGTGTTTATTATGACTAGACCCTATAAGTCGTAGGGTCTTATTACGAGTGGTATTAGTTGAGTCATTGGGTCCACAGTGGGTGAGGGTCCTAGAGACTGTCTTGGTTACGACTCATGGTGACAAGTCGTAAGGAGTGACTATGATTCACTGGTTGACCCGTAGTCAATGGCGGCACTTTTTTAGCTTTTAAGTTAACGACATTCTATAAATTTAACCTCTTACCCAAATTAAAACCCACATCTTATAACATATTTAGGGTGTCATTAGCACTCAGAAACAAATCAAAGTAACTTCTCAAACACTCCAAAAAGGCTCTCTAAATTCCCTCAAGCAAGCCAAGCTAGGGCTTCATCAAGTTGGTGATCTAAGGACTCAAGGGTCGATTTATCTCAAAATTTCTTGGTGTTTAAGGCATGTTACACTCTCTCATTGTTAATGTGTTAAAAACACGTGTTTTTTAAGTATTTTTTATGAGATATTCATGTTGGTTTATAACAAGTGTTGGGGGTTTTGAATGCTTGTTGTTGAACAATGTTTTCCCATGGTTTACACATAATTTTTCATGCTTTAATTAAGGTTTTGAATTTATGGGAGCATGGGTATGATCAATGAACTATGGAATTGTGATTGTCTCAAACTTGTGACTTTTGAAGTGGTTATTACCCCAACCCCATAGTATGAAATTGGTTTTTTAATTTAAAGAGATATGGGAATTGTAAAATTGAACTAAAGGGGTTGTGAATTTCCCCAAGTGATGTAATTGTTTTGACATGTTGTTATTACCTTGCAAGTGTTGTTGGTATAACGATACCAACAATGTACACCTTAATGTTTATTGTGGTTCAATGAATAGGATTGTGTGATAAATGTTTTATTTGGGATTTAATGGGGCTTGTGTAACTGAGTTGTGGAAGTGAAGGTTCGAGTTACCTATATTGAAACTGTATTTTCCGACATGAGGGTCAAAGTAACCAAGGAGGTTTGAGTTCCCCTCATTATTATTACATGATTAGGGAGGTTTGAGTCCACCATAAATCATTACATGATTTGGTGCTTAAGTTACCTTAGTATATGATTGGGAGTTTCGAGTCTCCTATGCATATATATGAGATTATTCTCCAATTTGTATGGCTACACGCACTCGGTCCTGACCAAGAGGGGAGATTTGGGGACCATATAGTCCGTGGGTACATGTTATAATGGTTGAGATACACAATCTAGGCTAAAGTTTTTAAGTGCATGTTAGGCCTTGTTCCTTATCCCGACATGTGAAGTATATATGTATATGTATTTATTATGTGCATTGTTTTGAATGATTTTAAACTGTTTACCATGACATTATGTTATCCTTATCCTAAGTTTCATGCTCGCCCTCCAACAACTAACCGTTTTCAGACGTTGTATCCCCATGAGATGCATAAATTTGTCATACTTCTACTACTCCTGCTCAGTAATTAGGATTTAGGATCAGCTTGTGAGTTGACATCGAAGTGGTGAGCTTCCATACATCGGAAGTCTGCATTTCATGTTTTGGTTTCTTGTGTCTCAGAATGTTTAGACTTCTTTTGGATATAGTTGGGGGCATGTCCCAACACTTCATTGATATTCAGTTTTTGGTTCTTTGTTTAAGAGGTTTTGTTTAGACTAATATGGATATTGGGCAGTGTCGGTCAGTTGTTTGGCTGGTCATCGGTCATTGTTTATGAACTTGCTTTGAATTTTCTTAAACTTATTGCAAGCTATCTTGTTATATGTTTGAAATTCATCCGACCTTGGGGGATATTAGGTTTTGTTTGGTTAGGTGGATGGGGTGATATCCAGTCCACATGAGAATTGAGATACCTATTACTGCCAGGCCCTGGTTCGGTTTGTGACACACAGTCTGGCCAATTTATGGACCTCGTTAGCAAGTTCTTTCTTCTCACCCTCTAAATAAGTAACACTCCCTATAGATAATCTTCTAAGATCGTCATCCACCACATTGGCCTTACCCAGATGGTACAAAACACTTATATCATAATTCTTTAGCAACTTTAGTCATCTTCTCTAATAGAGATTTAAATGTTTCTAACTTAGCACATACTAAAGACTCTTGTGATTGGTGAACACATCGACATGAATCCCATAGAGGTAGTGTTTCCAAACCTTTAAGGCAAAAACCATTGTTGCCAATTCTAGATCATGAGTTGAGTAATTCTTCTCATGAGTCTTGAGTTATCTAGAGGCATATTCTATAACTACATTAACATACAACCAAGTCGAACTCTAGAAGCATCACAATAAACCACAAACCATCTGAGCCCTCAGGTAGAGTTAAATCCAAAGCAGTAGTGAGTCGAGTCTTCAACCCCTGAAAACATCTTCTTACAAGAATCGAACCACTGAAATTTGACTTTCTTCTGAGTCAACCCATACATAGGGTAAGAAATAGAGGAAAATCCCTCAATAAATCACCTGTAAATGTCGGCTAAACCTGAGAAACTCCTGATATCTACTAGAGAGATGGGTCTAGGCTAGTTTTTAACTGCTTCGGTTCATTCAGGATCAACCTAAATGCCTTCGTTGTACGTAATATGGCCGAGGAATGTTTTTTATTTCAACCAAAACTCACACTTACTAATTTAGCGAATAGCTAGCGATCCTTGAGAGTCTACGAGGTAATTTTTAAATGATTTGAGTTCTCATCCTCACTCTGAGAATAAACAAGTATGTCATCTATGAGGACAATAACGAACACGTCTAACTACTGCTTGAACAACTTATTTATCAGGTCCATAAAATTTGTAACAACATTCGTTATTCCAAAAGACATTATAACAAACCCTAAGTGATCACAACGATTTCTAAGGTTGCCTTTGGAATGTCAAGTTCCTTGACTCTTAGCTGATGATAGACTGATCTAAGGTCTATTTTAGAGAAGAAATTTGCACGCTGAAATTGGTCGAACAAGTCATCAATCCTGGGAATGGGATACTTATTTTTTATTTTGACCATATTCAACTGACGGTAGTCGATGCATATTCTGAGAGAACCATCTTTCTTATGCACAAAAAGAATTAGAGAACCTGATGGAGATACATTGGGCCTGATAAAACCCTTGTCTATGAGGTTCTTTAATTGTTCATTCAACTCTATAAGCTCAATTGGATCCATTCTGTAGGGTGGAATTAAAATAGGTTGGATATTTGTAAGGAGATTTATTCCAAAGTCAATTTCTCTTTCTGAAGGAACTCCTATTAGGTCTTCTGGAATTAATTCTAGAAATTCATTCACCACAAGAATTGACCCAAGAGTTGGGGTTTTGAATTTTGGAATCTTAACTTGAATAGGATAATAGATACACCTTTTGGAGATCAAATTTCTAGCCTTAAGGTAAGAGACAAACCGACCTATAGGCACTAAGGTACTATCCTTCCACTCTATGACTGGCATATTTTGAAACTGAAACTAGACTACTCTATTTCTAAAATCAACTGAGGCATAGCAAAATTGGCACCAATCCATACCAACAATGACATCAAAATCAATGATGTCTAACTCTACAAGATCAACTGAGGTGACTTTTGTAGGAAACTATAACTGGGCAATTTATGTATACCAGTTTAGATATGACTGAGTTACCAATTGGAGAAGAGATTGTGAAAGGTTCTGAGAGGATTTTGGGGCTGACATCAAAGTTTACTTCTAAATAAGGAGTTATAAAAAAAGTGTAGCTCCAGGATCTAATAATGTATAACCATGAATACAAAAAAACTTATAGAACCCATGACTACATCAGGAGAACCCTTCTGATCCTGTTGAGTTTGAAGGGCATAGAACCTGTTATAATGTTATCTTCCAATTTTACTATATGAGGCACCCTGCTGAGTAGGGCACCCTGTGGGATATTCTAATAAATTTAACTAGAATTGTTGATGGACATCCCTACCCTCTGAGAAACCACTAGACATTCCCCAAGACTGTGTCCTTGCTTGCCACACCCAAAGCACCCATCACTACCATCCATACACTCTCCTTTATGGTTCTCACCATATTTCTTGCATAGTAGGTTGGTACGAACACTGCCCCACTGATCACACTCACTTATACCATTATTTTAGTGTAGGAAGATCATTGTCAATATAATAACCCAACTTGAGTTGGGGTCAAATCAACTAGGAGTGTAACTAGTATTCGAATTATATGGGTGTTGAAAGCTACAAAGTATTTACCCGCAATGTAAACATAAAGTAAGACATAAATTAAAATTTGGGGGTATGGTTTGAAAGGTTGTTTAAACAAAGTCTACTTGAACTACCAACTGATAATGCTCAAACTACAGCTCTCGTAAGAGTGTAAGCGATCGTTGTCAAATATAGAACCCAACTGGGTTGGGTGTCGAATCTCACAGGGAATACTTGGTCACTAAGTATGCAACGATTAGTAGACTGTTGATCGAAAATTCTATAAAAAAAAGGGGGGGATTTAATTGTAGCGTGAATTAAGAGTATCAAAGTAACAAAGAAAAACGGAATGTTTAGTAGGTTTTAATCAATGAGAATTGTAAGTTAGGGTTATGTCCACCTTATGAGTTCTACGTATCTATTGGCTATGAGTTATGCGGAATTCAGACATGCATGTGCTTATAGAGATTCGTATTCTATGGTAAATCCAGGCGTCTTTCGACCATCAAGGATTATTTCACTTTAACTCTTTCGAGCTTAAAGCGTATCTAATGGTACGAATTCTCCAAGAGGTTAATCCAGTTACGGCACTAACTTTTAAATAGGGGTTGGTGCCCTATTTCCTTGACATTCTCTCTTTTCCAGACATGTAACTTTTCTTTCGAACAAGTTAATGCTATACTGGCGTATTCTATATGTTTGCAACCACAAGAATTTAAATTAAGATGAAGAGAGTAATGATATAAGCAGCATACGTGTCGAGAATTCACAAACTCATAACAATAGATAGTATCTCATAAGGCTTCCATAACCCTAACAGAGAAGTTTAGCTATTCATGAGTGCAACGAAAATCACAATAGACATTATCATTATACCAAAATAAGAGTCTAACGTGAAGTATGCTTTGGTAGTGCTTGTGGCGTGAATTCCTTGCAAATAGCGTTTCTCTTGTCGTGAAAATTAAAAAGTCGAATAGATGAAGAGAAGGGAAGAAGAATTAATTGAAAGAGAATTGTTTTAATTGTAGTAATGCTTGAGTGATGAGAATTAGAATGAATTCAATGCTGGAAAATTCAGCAAATAAGGGTTTTTATAACACCCTTGTCCTAGTCCTACTGAAATAGGATTTTTATCCTAGTCCTACTGAAATAGGGTTTTTATCCTTGTCCTAATCCTACTAAGTTACTGCTGATCCCCCAAGTCTTTAGAAATGCTGTTTTTGCCCGGGATAAGTTCTCCATGCATCACTTTCAGTCCACAGGCTTCCAGAAGCTGTCTTCCTTCTTACGTGAAGTTTCCTTTGGCGTCCAACAGTCCATAAAATGCTGAAATCTTCATCATTTATACCTAAAAACTTGCTAATCACGTTGGTTATCTCACTTACAGGAAAAAGGGCTAAAAGTGTAGGAATTATATATTTTGTCCTCAAAACTTAGCTAAAATATGGGTACATTAAGGAGCTTTAGGCGTGTAAATACGCATAACATCACCAACTTAGAGGAACAATTGTAGATAAGATTTAAATAGGAGAATGGTCTTGGGATTATGTTTTCCTAGGGGCAAATAATGCATGGGTATATGAGAATAAAATGCAAACTCTAGTTAATGACTATATGGGTATGCTAGGTTAGGGGTTTTGATGTTAGTCTTTCAACCAAACACCAAAATATCACCCATGGATCCTTTTGAATACCTCATGGGTGTAGCAAACAAATCAATCCAAAACCTCAATTGGGCATCCCTATTTCTAGAAAGATGCCCAAGACATAGAAAATTCACAATCCATCCTTATTTCTAAGACAATGTAAAGGAATATGCTAACATCTAATTATTGTTCAAAAATAATTGTCACTCATGTCCCTCTTTCAAGGATGATATGGGATCTAAAAGAATAACCACATCCCTCTTTCAAGGATGATGTGGGATTTTAGGAATTTGGGGTTTTCACCGACAAATTCCAATTCAAAAATCAAGTATTAGTGAAACCCAACATCATTAACCAAGAATCTCCACTAACAATCAAAACCCACACACATTTGCACCCTATTCCAACATAACCCCAAGATAGATATTTGGCTACTCATGAAGTTTGGGAGAAAAAATATATCCAAATTGACATTCAAAGCTTCCATTGAAGATTCAAAGTAAGGGCAATATCAAATTCAACTTCAATTACAACTAAAATCCTTGGAAAATTAACTATAATAATTTTTTCAATTTAGTAGGGTTTTATATAATGCAAAAAATTGAATTCTAGTTGGGAGATATCTCAAAAGTGAAAAGGTTTTCACCCTATAGAGAATTTGGGATTTAGCTACTTGAAATTACAAAACTTCCCCTAGGCATTTGGCCACACGATCGTGATCGACATTTCTTGATCGCGATCGCGGTGAGCCCATTGCGATCACTAACCTTGACTAATATTTCCTTGTCTCAATCGCGACCCTCAGACCACGATCGTGGTAACTGAGGATTAGTTCATGTTTTGGATTTTTGAGATTTTGCTCTAACTTTTCCTATTTTGTTCTCTTCTAAGGTCACTTCACTTGTTTCCATTCATTTACCCGTAAACATGCAAAACATGGGAATTAGTGCATTCAAATGGAAAATTTGCCTCAATTACACGATTTAATCATAGTAGTGTGCACAAATGTGGATATAAATAAGTGGTAAATTTACCACTCATCAACACCCCCAACTTATGCCTTTGCTTGTCCTCAAGCAACACTACTTCGTACTCAATGAGTGACACGACCCAAACTAGGGCCTTGACGCAATGGGCACTTCTAGTCTAACAAGGACCGTAGATCACCCCGCTATTCAATCCAACCAACCAACAACCATAACAGAACCAAGAAAATAACCAAGCCTATATCCATACCATAACATAGCATACCCAAGTCCACAGTCTATCCATACAAAGCCTCTAAAAGAAATCCAAAAATATTCGGCCAGGACATGCCCCCGACCATAGCCAAAACCAATGTCCAAGTCTAAACCAATAAGGACATAAGAAAACTCAAATCAAGAAATGGAAGCCTCTGAAGTATGGAATCTCACCACTTCAAGTCACCACAAGTAGTTCTCGAGTCCAATCACTGGGTAGGAGGTGTAAGAATATGACCAACACCTGCATCGCTTGGGGATACAACATCAAAGTCGGTTAGCAGTTGGAGAAAAAGAATGTAACTCAAGTATAAGGATAAAATAATGCCAATAGCTCAAAACCATTCAACCAATTCCAACAGTTCAAAACCATTCAACCAATGCAATACATACATATACATATATACCATGTCGGGGTAGGGAACAAGATTAGCACGTAGTTTAAAAACATTAACCTGGGTTGTGTAGCATAACCATCATAGAAAAATGCACCCACAGGCTATATGGACCTAGCTCACCCCCAGATGGAAGGTCCCCAATGCGTGTAGCCACACGAACCAGAGAATATCCATAACCGTATATGCCTATGTAAGGGACTCAAACCTCCCAGCATAATCAAGGTGACATATCACCAATGTATACAAAATAGGGGACTCGAACCTCCTATTTATATATTTATTCGTGGGAATCAAACCACCTGATCATAAGACACCCACACCGGCTAGCATGGTTTCCAATTTTAGTCCTTTGGACTCCACTTTCATGACCCGACTACACATACCGCTTTAAAGCCCAATTTAAAACCATCATTTCACATACACAACCATCAAGCCAATTACTTACCAAAGGCATCCCATTGGTATCGTCATACCAACTCCACTTTCAAGCGTACAATAATTCCATAACCGTTATTGTTCAGCTTTGGCACTCGAACCATTGTCTATACAAAGACATCAATTCAATTCAATATTTAGGGACTCGAACCCATTATCAAATAGAGACATAAATCAATTTAATGTTTAGGGATTCAAACCCTTTTAGACAACTAAACCACCAAGGTTATCATTTATACCATTACATGGCCAACAAGGCCAATAAGGCCTTCACAAAACCGTTTACCAACCATTCATATCCATTAGGCCAATGCCTTAGTTCAAAATATTTTTCAATTCAATTTATGGTCATCAATACCTTTAGAAAATCATTCATCCTTCATAAGCATTCTTATACCAAGCATTAGTGTAATACTCAATTCATCATGTGACTAGTTTTTTCTCTTAGGCATTTTCACAAACACTTTGAGAGCATGCTATTATCAAGAACAAAATCAAGGTAAAACCATCAAGTTTAGGGTTACTCCTGACCCATTTGTTAAACCACAATTACCAAGAACCCACATGTGCAAACCATCATCAAAAACATGTATAAACACCATTCAAATCAAGAGAAAATAATACTCAACATTGTGCAAACAAATCCTCAACTATTGTTTTAAAAACCACTTTTAATGAATCAAAATCAATGTATAAAACACATGATATTTGAGAACTAATAATAACGGAAGAGTCACATGCCTTATTCATGAAGATTCAATGAAGGAATTTGACCCTTGAGCCTCTAGATGAACACTCAAAAAAAACCCTAGCCCAATCTTCAAGAAAGAGTTTAGAGAGTGTTTGGAATGTTGATCTTTTAAAAGTGTGTTATGGGATGCCACAACATGTTATAATATGTTAGAACTTAATGGTTTTGGGGTGGGAAATGTCTAAAATATCCTCATCTTAAAAGTTGTACAACGTGCACGGAGGGTACAACTCCCTCCCCCTCTAACTCGTACACAAGCATATAAGTGGTACACACTACTCATACCCTAGGCATCAAGTTGGACTTATACACTATCCAAAATATGAGTCCCTAGACCAAATCATACCCAATCATACAATTGGTACCCCCTAAAATGTACCACATCATACAACTAGTATGCACAAGTCGAATGATGTCCAAAATGCTCAACTTAGGAAATTTTCTAAGGGTCAAAAGCCAAGATATTTCAATGAGACTATGAAATTTTAAGCCCATTTATACGACCAAATGGTCACAATGACTTTGAACTTGATTAGCACCAACAAATAGCTCTCAAGCATGGGTAAAGATATTCTCACTACTCCCCTTAACATGAAACACAATCTCAAAGATGCAAATGACTTTAAAGAACAACAATGCAATAATCACTAACTCTCTATATGTGACTCTCCATCAATAGTGACTTAAATACACTCCTTTGCCTCATTTTTGAATGATAACAATTTCACCTGCCTTAATTTGTCTACATGACTCCTCACAAAAAGAAAATCCCACCCACCAAAGTATATATCATGGAACAAGGGATTAAAATGCAAACACTCACTCTCAAAAGGAATCTCTAAATATGAACGAGTATCATACCATTGCTTGCCCTTATTTTCAATTGCCACTACAAGGAATACACTTGATTTGAGATCTCAAAGTACTTTATCAAGATTGTAATGTAGGCTCGGGGAAAGGGCATGATATCATCTATGAATAAAGTGACTACACCCTCCTTGAGCATCTACATCACACTATTTAATAAAACTTTTGTCCATGGGCCACTGCATTTGTTTTCAACTTTACGTATGCCAACTTTCACTACCTTGATTCACCCATCTCTTTGAAAGCATTTTCTTCTCAATTATATTTTTTGAGCTATCTATATTTTTCCTTCATTTGATGATACCTTTCTTTTTCATTTTTTTCACTTACTCTCTTTGCTTAGATTTTAGGCATCCACTTACACTATCATGGCCCAAGGTTACCTCTTCCAAAAATTACCAACCCCAACTTAGGATTTTGGCCTTAAGTTTTATTTTCAAGTTCAAGGAGAGTAGGGTTCAAAATAGGGGTAAACTTCAAATAGTTCAAGTATTTTAATTTGGTTTCCAAAGAAAGGCTTGAAGGCTCAAAGTGGGTGACTAGGGATACTATTCTATGCATGGGTAGGCTATTTATGCTAAAGTGGGTTCCTATGTTCACAAAGAAGGCCTAAGATCATTTCTCCAACCAAGCATAATCACGGTTATCCTTAAGATACTAATGGAGCAAGTTTTAGATGATAAAAGAAAGCATAACGTTAAACAACTACGCTTACCGCACATGACATGCAAACTTTTCAAGGAGGCTCAATATCATTTCCTACTAGAGACAAAAGGAGGTATTTACCAAGTACTACAAACTAAGGACATTGGAGTCATAAAAAAGAGGTAAGGCATTGTTATAAAACTGTTCACCGCCTATGCCCTTGGTTTTTAAAAATTTTTGGATGGGGGAGGGGGTGTTTGCTTTGTATTTACACCATACAAAATTTTCTATTAATGGCACCAAACCAAGTCATCATCTCACATTTCGGCTCTCATAAGGGAAAACCATATGGCTACTCAGACTTTACCATAGGTATAAGGGCGATCCCAAAACTCTAATGCTACGAGTACTTAGACTTCCCTTGCATCTATGGATCAAAACCCAAGCACAATGTTTTCCTTTAAGAATGTCATCACAATATATCATAGGGAAAGGCTCGTCCAACATCATCATGAACAAAATAAAAATAAAATAAAAATCTACGAATAAAAGTAGACAACTAATCCATGAAATGTAGGCACCATCAGGGTGCCCAATTATTAGAACCCAAAATAAAAACCATCCAAATCAATATAAAAACATCCAGCAAATATCTCAATAATACAGACCATGTCAAAATAAATGAATACAAAGATGAGCACCCCCAACTAAAATTTTGCAGTGACCTCATTGTATAATCAAGAAATCATAAAAAGAGTAAAGGGGGATCCCTATAACCGCATCAAGTACTATCATCACCCTCGGTCTCCGCATCACCTCCAGCATCATCTGAGACTGGGCATGCAGCTGAGACTGTATCATCATTCTAAACTCTAGTAAATAAAAGTCTATCTTTGGGTTTCAAGGCCTTCCAGAGGCCCTTCACTCCCTTTCATATCTTTGTGAATAATTTATCTCTCTTCTTCTCGCTCTTCTTCATCTTCTTATGTGAATCCCTGAGTTCCTTGTGTAACTGTGCCAAAGATGAGTAGGCCCTTTCAAGCCTAGAAATAGTGGCTCCCTGCTTCTTCTAGTCCTCTAGGTATTTATCATAATTGGACTGAGCAACATAGGAGTGATGGGTGGTGCAAGTCTATCCCGGCCCCATAGTCAACCCAAAAAATAAGCTCCTTGATTTCCCTCATCTCAATCGAGATCCCCTCACATGGCCCTGCTATTGATGGCCTGCAAGAGTTTGTGTTCTCATCTATCAACTTGCCTAAGTCAATTTTTCTCTTCTTGCTCTTACTAGGTGCGCCTTCACCCTGAATCTTAAGAGGGTAAATCGGGGTCTTTGGACGCACCCAAGTGTCTTTAGGATACTCCTCAACCCTGGCTCTCCTACAAAGCTCAATAATCAAGGATGAAAATAAAATCAAGGAGCCACCTTTGAGCTTGAAATATTGCATGTCTAGAAGAATAAGACACCCAATATTCAGAGAAATGTTATAAAAAATACAAGCAATTATCTGGGATCTAACATCAGGGACATAGGTCATATTGGTGCATGGAGAAATCTGACTACAAATTATAGCCAACTAAATCTGAGCCTTAGCTGTGAAATCATACAATGATATCCCGATCTACGTGGTGGCCCACGGATACTCTCTACTAGGACACAACTTATCAGTGAGCCATCTCCTAGGTTCACAACCCTTATATTCATATGGTTTTATGTCAGCATCCGGTAGCCCATATATGATATTTATCTTCTTAACTCCAAATTAAACTTCCTTCCTTGGATCCTTATAGTTGGGTCTGAGATAGAGACTATGCAGAGATTTTCATAAAACTCTATCTTCTAATGCTCATTTTCCCAACATGGATTCGGGGAAAAACACCTCCACCAAGTGTCTACCAAGAGGTCATGAAAGTCCAGGAGCTTATCTGGCACCATGTCTAAGTAGATGCCTCTCTCTAGAGTAACTTGGTATTGGTCTAGTTAGCATAGTACATATTTTGGCACTCAACATCCATAAATGAGTTTGGTCATAGTCTCCCATATTTAGCCATAAAATTTAAGAATAACAAAACAACATAAATTATCAACGTTTTTACATGAAAATTATGCTATGTTATATAATTAAGCTAATGGGATGGTATCTTGGGAATTTCTGGGCAAGAAATGGGCTTGAAGGATTTTTGGTCCAGGGTAAAAAACAACCTTAGATTTTGCGATTGCAAGCTGCTAAGCCATGATCATGCCAAGGAAATCGCGGGCCACTAAGTCACGATCACTCAAACGCGATCCCAATCATGTGAATGTCATCGGAGTAACTAAGGCATGTTCGACAAAAATTTTCAAAAATGAAAACTTCCAATTTCAATGCCCATTTATTTTCTAAATAAAAAATTTACATTTTGAACATAAAACTTAGTCCCTAGATGTTCGATCATGCACTTAGAACATGGGAAAACTAGTAAGAACTTTGTTCAGGCATTTAATCAAACACTTGGTGTGCACATTCTATTTCTATCATTTTGAACAATTTTGGGTACTCAAGACTTCTCGAAGTGTGTGCACACCAATAGCAACAGTGAACCACACCAAACAAGCGTAATTTACGCAAAGGTTTAGCATGTAAATCACAATTTTAGGTCATTCATAAGGCATGAGTTCTAAGGCCTACACATATGCATAAAATGAGTATTTGAAGAACATACCGGATTAAGAGATGCAGAGGGGATGTTTATGCACTTTTGGATGCCTAAAATACACTCAGAATTAGTTTCAATTTGAGGAAAATTTGAAAGGAGTGTGGGGGGAAATGGGGGTGCCAATTCAATTTTAAAACAGTCTTAATCGCGATCGCAATCAGTGTTCTAAGATCACGGTTACACAGTAATCACGATCACAATAATTTAGGCCAATTTTTGGTCCTCTATTTTCCCTCTATTCAGCCCACAACTTAAATGTATCACGCTTCCCCATTCTCAACCTCACCCAAAACACCTTATAGTGACATAATTTCATGATTAATCACAAAAAAAAATAAAACCTAGTCTAACAATTAAAATTCAAAGGATTCGGGCCACTTTTATTGCATTGGTGGCTCGCCTCCCACCTAGAGCCTAATTTATCATCACGGCATGATATTTTTCAACTTTTATGTTGGATCCTTAAGGGAACCTCCATCCACCTTCGTGTATACTACATCAATAACGAACACCACTTATAGTTCCATTGGTTTTTTCTCAATTTTACATGCCCAGAAGGAAACCTCATCATTTTGATCCTGAAATTTCATCTCCCCTTCCTCCATGTCAACAAGTTCTCTCCCGATTGCCATAAAAGGATCTCCCAATAATAATGGGTATTTCTTGGTCAATTTTACAATCTAGGACCACAAAGTCCACGGGCAAAATGAAATGATCAACCTTGACCAAGACATCATACAAAACCCTAACTGGTTTCTTAATAGAGCGATCCGCCATCAAGAGCCTCATTATTTTAGGAGTAGGGTTGCTCAAACCAAGTCATCGATATATTTCATATTTCATGACGTTGATGCTTTCACCATGGTCACACAAGGTTTTCTCAAATTTGTGTGTCCCAATGGTGCAAGTGATTGTGAAGGCTCCCGGATTATCTTTTTTTTCTCCATAGAACTAGTCATAATAGCTCTACAACTATGGGTAAATTCAATAGTTTCACCATCCACAAGGTGCTTTTTATACATCAATGTATTCATTATCTTAGCATATCTCAGAATTTCTTGAATGGCTTCTAGCAATGGGATATTGATTGAAAAATTGCTAAGCTTGGTGAGAAACTTCTTGAATTTGACATTCTCCTCCTTTTTATTGAGTCTTTAAGGGAAAGGAGGTGGGATTTTCATTAGATACAATGGGTCATATTTTGATTCCTCACCCTCGACTATCTTAGGAGTTCCTTCCTCATCAACCATCTCTTTATTCATCATTGGTTCTTCATCATCCCCTTCTTGAGACTTTGGAGCCTCATTATTGGAATCACTCACATACTTCTTCTTTGTGTTTATTTTATAATTATTAGACTTTTATTTGACCTCAAACTCTTGTGCACAAAGTTCTTTACCACTCCAGGTGAAAATTGCTAAGGCTTGATCATTATTTTTTAGATTTGCCACTGTATCACTAGGAAGGCCACCCTTGGGCCTAGCATTGAGTGAGGTTGAGATTTGTCCAATCTGGGTCTCCAATTTCTTGATTGAAGCATAGTATGATACAACCATTTGGTTTATTTTAGAAAAGTCTCCTTTTAATTCTCATACCATCTTGTCTGTTTTTCCACTCTCATCAAAATTCAAGCAAGCACATCCTTAGCTTTGAACCTTTCGGGATCCACGAGATTTGACTCCTTGCTCTTTACTCAATCATGAGGGGGAAAATATCTATTATACTTTATTTCCTTTTCTCTCAAATTGTGATCTTTATATCTATCATGCTATTCCCTTTCTCGATCGCGATCAGTCCAACCTTGGTTCCCACCTTGCCTTTAATAGTCGGGCGGGAACCCTCCGATTAGTTTGTCAAGTATCTAATTTATTAAACAATCCTATTGGATTATTTTTCATTATATCCTTTATATTCCATTGTATTTACCATTTTTGTGGGTGGACCCATCACATGATTTGTAAGGAGGTCTAACTATGTCATTATTTCTCCATGTTTTTCTCTTTCTCTCTTCTTCTTTCTTTCTTTGCTCTTTATCCACATAGGAGGTGGTAGGGGAACCTTTAGATACCCATATAGTAGGTGGTATGGAACCTTTATCTACCTCAATGTCTTGGGTTTCCACCCTCTATTTTTCTTTGTGATTTGCTTAACCAAAGTTGAAGCCACTCCATATAACATCACAAGTGATCCGCAGCCGCATTATCCACCATGGTCTTGTTGAATTGGTCCAACACCTATAGAATATTTGTAGGAGCATCTTATATGGTACTTCATGGTTAGGAAATTTCACAAGTTTTCAATTAAATCTCTACCAAACTTCATATAGAGGCTCTTCATTTAGTTGACAAAAATTAATAATTTCATCCCGCAAATATAACATATTTGATGGTGGAATGTAATGATCTAAGAAAGCATCGGTAAGCTCAACCCATGATGTTATTGGCCCAGCGGAATGATACCTCAACCACAACACCGCTTCACCCATTAGAGAGAATGGGAAAATGTATAACTGTATGGATTCTAGTGAGATGTGAGCAATGTCAAATGGGGTACACACTTCTACAAAATTCTTCAAGTCTAAGTTTGGGTCTTCATGATCTTGACCCCCAAAGAGTCCTTTCATTTGAAGCATGTGTAAAAACACATTTGTGACATGGAAGACCCCATTCCCTTTATTAGGTGGGATGTGGATGGCACTAGAACGCCCCGCATCGTGGAGATGGTCTTCATCAACAAGGGACCCATCAAAGGTCCCGTCATTACTTGCATTATCACGCATTGTGTTGTGGACACTATTTAAATCACCTATAAAGAAACAAAAACAACAACCAAAGTAAATAAAAATGACTATGGGTAAAACCAAAGTCACTATCAACACCACACAAGTGACAACTAAGTTTCACTCCCCGACAATAATGCTATTTTGATCACGCTCACCTATACCATTATTTTGGTGTAGGACGATCGCTGTCAATATAATAACTCAACTTGAGTTGGTATCAAACCCACGAGGAGTGTAACTAGTATTAAAATACCATGTTTGTTGAAAGCTACTATGTATTTACCCGTAATATAAACATAAAGTAAGATATAAATTAAAATTTGTGGCTATGGTTTGGAAGGTGGTTTAAACAAAGTCTACTTGAACTAACAACTTAGAGAAACAATTGTAGATCATATTTTAATAAGATAATGGGCTTGGGATTATGTTTTCCTAGGTGCAAATAATGCATGGGTATATGAGAATAAAATGTAAACTCTAGTTAATGACTATATGGGTAGGCTAGGTTAGGAGTTTTGATGTTAGTCTTTCAACCAAACACCAAAATATCACCCATGGATACTTTCGAATACCTCATGGGGGTAGCAAACAAATCAACCAAAAACCTCAATTGGGCATCATATTTCTAGGAAAATGCCCAAGACATAGAAAATTCACAATCCATCCTTATTTCTAAGACAATGTAAAGGAATATGCTAACATCTAATTATTGTTCACAAATACTTGTCACCCATATCCCTTTTTCAAGGATGATATGGGATATAAAATAATACCCATATTCCTCTTTCAAGGATGATGTGGTATTTTGGGAATCTAGAGTTTTTACACACAAATTCCTATTCAACAATTAAGTATTAGTGAAACCCAACATCATTAACCAAGAATCTACAATAAAAATAAAAAACCACATATATTTGCACCCTATTCCAACATAACCTTAAGATAGATGTTTAGCTACTCATAAAGTTTGAAAAAAGAAATATACCCAAATTGACATTCAAAGCTTCCATTAAAAAGGCAAGGCAAGGGTAATTCAACTTCAATTACAACTAAAATCCTTTGAAAATTAACTATAATAATCTTTCCCAATTTATTAGGGTTTATAACAATGCCAAAAATTGAATACTAGTTGGGAGATATCTCAAAAGTGAAAGGGTTTTCTCCCTTGAGAGAATTTGGGATTCAGCTACTTGAAATTATAAAACTACCCCTGGGCATTTGGCTACTCGATCGCGATCGTGGTGAGACCATTGCGACTGCCAACCTTGAATGATCTTGACTTTTCGTGATCGCAACCCTCATACCGTGATCGCAGTAACTGAGGGTCAGTCCCTACTTTGGATTTTCCTGCTTTTGCACTAACTTTTCCTATTTTGTTCTCTTTTTGGCTCAGTTCACTTGTTTTCTCTCATTTACCTGTAAACTTGTAAACCATGGGAATTAGTGCATTAAAATGTCAAATTTTTCTCAATTACATGATTTTATCATAGTAGTGTGCACAAATTTAGATTTAAATGAGTGATAAATTTACCACTCAGCACCCACTACCTTAAGACTTAAAGTCGGGTGCCCTATCATGATGATCCTACCTGAACTTGGGCCCTTGGGTACTAGTAAAAGATGGGGGTGGATCTGAAGATTTTTGGTGGAACTGAGAATGGTTTCCACTATCTAACCTTTGATGAGAGAACTTAAAGCTAACAGTTCTAGACCTTTTATTCTCCCTCTCCTCCTCCTTAGCTTTTTCTTCCTCTATCTATTGAGTATTAACCATCAGTTCAGAGATATCTATCTTATTTACCAACATGGTAGTCTTGCACTCCTTGTTCACATCGTCATAAACACCAGATACAAACTTTCTTATGTGGGCCCTGAAATCAAATACCATAGTCAGAGCATACCTAGCCAACTTAGAAAATTTGAGGGAATACTTTTTCACACCCATGATACCCTTCCTCAAATTTATGAACTCCTACACCTTGGCCTCCCTCAATTCCATCAGGAATAACCTGTCCATAAATGCAACCACAAACTCATCCCATTCTATCAATTTTGCATTTTCACCCTTATCCTTCTTCCACTGCTTGTACCAGGTGTGAGCTACTCCTTACAATTGATAAGCAGCCAAGTTAGCACTCTTAGTTAGGGTAAAACACATAACCTCTGTAATATTTTTGATATATTCCACAAACTTATATGCATCCTTTTCGAACTTAGACCGAGTGAAATCTCAGACTCTTATTGAAACCATATTTCCTTCTGGGTGGGATGGCGTCGCAGTGGGCTAGTTGTTGTTCTGGGTAGTCACGAATTGAGATAAGGCTGTATAGCAGTACTGAATTCAGTATGGGATACTTGTTCATTGAGGGGGTTTTCTGGAGCTAGTGGTGCTTGTTTATCTCCACTATGCTCTTATTTTCATTCCTCTTTTTATTAGTCCTCTTTGGATGCATGTTCTATAAACGTGTCAAAAATGAGTTAGAATAAGGTTTTAATAGAGCTCAAACTCTATCGCACGACATGAACATGAAAGAAGGGAAACTCTTTCTAAAATGTCTCATAGACTCTCACTCATAAATATAGCATGCTTCACAACCATAAATAATACTCCATTCGATGCGGCTTTTTGACACAATAGGACACTTTAAACCTATTACTATGATACCAAGTTTATTATGACTCGAGACTCCCTAGTCATAACATGATGCTTAGAATCACAAATGACTTCAAGCTAACCCGTGGACTAAAAAATTCTTAGAAATATAGATAATAATTGATATAACAACACCTATACAGAAATTGAACTGAATAAAGTATTAAATATTTAAAGGAAATCAAATTATCACTAAACAAGTCTACGATCAAAATTGAACATCTAACTGTACGTTTGAAAAGCCTCTACTAAGATAAGTTGTTGGGACAAGCCCCCAGCTAACTCTAATTGTTTTAAAATTGGGAACAACAAAGACAAAGTGAAGTAACATATTGACTCTGGTTAGTTTATGATAAGGACTCACCAAAACTATTGTTGCTGAGATAGGATGAGATCGTACAAGGTGCGATCAAGATGTTGGGCATCTAGACCTATAGTATAAGATAATATGGCATAAAAAAATATGTGATCGGTACTTTGAATGTACTAGGTATGTAATAAAAGGAAATAACTGATATGAGCTAAACAAAGTACGTATAACATGATAACTGGTGCAAGTACAAGTAATGAACACATGATGTAAACTGAACTGAATAACTGAACACAAGGTCATGATGGTATCTAAAATCTAAACTGTAAACTGTGAACTATGGGAGCTACTAATAACTGGCATACCCCAATGTGAGCTAATCAGGGTCCAACCTATAAATCCAATTGGAACGGTGTTTAGTACCTTGAAAAGTATACAAACACTAACTAACATGGATCTATTAAACTAATGTCGAAAAGGAATAAGGTGTCAGGTATGATCTGAGGGGTGACCCTATGGTGGTTTTGTAGTTCTAGGACTTAGAGACTTTTACTAAAGATCTCAGCCTAAATGATGGATGAGCATCCATCCCTGCATCTGCTTGGTGCTAAGTACTACTCCAAAGTAAACAACACTGACAACTACAATGCTCACTGATGGTAATAATCTGATAAATGAAACAAATGTACTCTCTGAAAGAAATCCATGTGAACTGGGAGTACAATATCCAATAGTTTATGCATGAAATACTAGGTCATTGAGTGTTCATAACCCACCATATGTGAATAAAGCATATATTATGTCAATTTGGTGAACTGAACGTTATTACAAAATTCAATGACTCGGGCCTAATACTCATGGAATTTAGAATGTAACTAGGGATTAGGATTAAAATCAAATACTAACACTATATTCATGCTAAAATGGGTATTATAACTTAATAACGCTAAAAGACTGATATATTAATAAATTTACCAGTATCCATAACCCTAAATTCTAAAAAAGGGAATTATACTAGAGAGTTGGGTTAACCTAGGGATTCAATGGGTAAAAGGGAATCCATTGATAAAATACCACATACCTGGAGATGAGAACCCTAATGAATTCCCTAAAGTTGGATGCCTAAGGAAGATGAATCCTAACTTGCCTTTGGAAAAGGGAATCACCTCTTTTTCTCTTCTAAAACTAAGTAGCAGATAAAATTCTAAGTAATAAGAGATTGGGGTCATATAAACCCCACTAATGACCCTTGAGATTCCCCAAAATTTAGTTTTAATGGTAAAAAAGTGGGAAAGGATTGATATACCCCTTAAAATTTTGTAACCGAAAATTGCGAGAAGGAACGTATGAAACATTTCCATGATCGTGGGAACAACCTATGATCGTGGGTTTCACTCGTGGTTGGGGGATGGATGATAACTCTCTGAACATGATCATATGATCCTTGGTACATTTGTGGGATCTACCTATAGTTGTACCTTGGTTCGTATGTTTTTTGGTTACATCAAGGGCATCTGTGGGACTCACAATCGTGCCTAGGTTTCGTGGTTTCAAAGTACTATCGTGGTTCCCTCTCGTGGAATGAGGGTACACTTTGTCAAATCTTAGAATTTGGGTTATCTCGATCAAACAAGACCATTGTATGGTCATACAGTGTAACCACGATCTTGGTTGGTCTCATGACAACTCACTGCAAAGCGGTGATTTACTGAAAAGAGCATAAATTCCTACTTTGTTCTCAAATTAAGGAAAAATTGGATGCGTTGGAAAGATAATTCAAATACATTTAATTTGGTAGGCCTGGGATGCAAAAATGCATCTGAATCTGGACGTTATGATCATTTGAAGAAGATCACTACTTTAGAAATCAATCGATAAGAGAGGTTTCGGCTCGGTTAAGGGCTAAGGGGTCTGTGAACTTTGGTACAAATCCAAATCCCTTCTCATTATATTAAAACTTAGTGATTTACTCTACATGTATTTGAAGAATGGTCTAGACTAGGCTTGGACTTTTTGAGGCGTTACAAATTTAGACTCATATCAGGTCCCCCATATCGCCTTGGTTCCCATATCTCGACATATGTACATTGGAATGAGAAGTATAGAAGGTAGTATCCCTAGATATTAGAAATGAATACTCAATTATTCTCGGCGGATGATTTTGACTTGAACAAACATAACTACAGACATCATTTTGACTAGAATAAGAAATACCACAAGACAAAGCATACAACTTTCAAATTTCCTTATAGGTGTTTTCATCGCATGACTTATAAGGTATGTAGAAGAATGAACTATGCCTCAAGTCATCTTTATCGTCGTAGTTTGAAATATCACACATGTTTCATCCTCATCATAGGGATCATCACAAGGCCATTTCTCCTCTCCATCCTCACCATAATATTTATGTTCACCATTTTCCTCCAAAATAATAACTCTCATGCACGTATGGTTCATGATCATGGCTATTTTCATATACTTCATAATCACCATCATACTGACATGACCCGAATCGAGTCTTGCCCATGTCGGGTATCTCAAGTCCAATCAGGATCGGATACCACCCCCAATACCCAAACTATCACCCATCTTACATCCCGTGTCGGATAAATTCCAAACATATAACAAGATAAGAGAATATTAATTTAAAGACATCATAATAAGTCTATAATCAAAACCAACCATTCACAGCCAATTATCCAACCAATACCAATACCAATGCTAATGCCAATACCAATACCGACACCGCACATGCCCATGCCCAACGTAGTCCGACAAAACCTCTAATCAAAATCGAATAATATCCAGCTGGGACATGCCCTCGATCATAGACAAAACCAAGACCAAAGTAATAGTAAAGAAATAAAGAAATCTATAGCATGAAATGTGGTCTTCCAAAGTATGAAAGCTCACCACTTCAGTCTGACTCAAAAATTTATCCTCGAATCTCCTAGTCACTGAGTAGGAGGAGTGAAAGTATGGTCGGTTCCTGCATCGCGTGGGGATATAGCGTTTGAAGATGGTTAGCAGGGTGAATGCTACTATGTAACTCAGGGATAAATATAAAGTAATGCCATTAATCCAAAACCAATTCAAACCAATGCACATAACCATATGTAAATACATATATATATATATATACATATATACCATGACAGCAAGGTTTAGCATGTATTTCAAAATTTAACCTAGGTAGTGTAGCTTTACCGTCATATGTCCACCCACAGGCTATATGGGTCCAGTGTTACCCCTTGAACGGGCCCTAGTGCATGTTAGCCACATGAACCGGAGATATCATAAATGGTCGGGGATTCTCTTCTACCCTTCGCCCTCCATGATACATATATACATGTATAGACTTGGCATATTCTCTTATACCCCCACAATCACATGGTCTTCAAGGCCAACCCTCATGTCGACAAACATGAGTTTTCAGTGTCCGTCCTTCGAACTCACACCTTCACGGCTAGCTATCACAACCCTTATTATTTCCCAATTAAAAACATTTAATACATGACCAAACCACCAATTCTAGGAGTCACTTATTAAGTCATTATTACTTGCTATCTTCATACCTACTGTAGTTTGCAAACAATGTCATTATCCAAGACTTAGGGGATTCCCTTGTACCCCGCAGACTTCATTATTAAAATCATTTAGGGGATTCCCATGTACCCCATAAGGATTTCATAGATCGTTCACTTAGGGGATTCCATTATACCCCATAAGGTTTATAAAACCATCCTTAACCAATTAACCATTCATACTATGCATTATTTTCAATAAACAAGCTAAGCCAAGTGGTAATGCATAAAGCAAGATCACTTTTGCAAGTGGGTTGAGTTTATTACAAAATTTCCTTACCAAAACAATCAATTTAGGGATTCCATTGAACCCCTATTTCCATCCACCATTCCCATGCATCCCAGTGCATTTACCAACTATCAATTTGAGCACAATAGTTTCATAAATATCATGGAAAAGCATTTAAACAATTTGCATTAAAAACCCTCAACCCATAGTTCAAAACCCAACATCAATAGTTCATGAGTAACATTTTAAATCACATGCTTTTACAAAACATACAATGAGGGGAGAGTAACATGCCTTAAACACCAAGAAGTACGGAGAGAAATCACCCTTGGAAGCCTCAATTTATTATTCTCTTGAAAACCCTAAGTGTCCTTGACCTTGAGTATTTGAGAGTTTGTTAGAGTCTATTTGATGTGTGTATGAGGGCTAAGGATAACCTAAAGAGGTTATAAGACGTGGGTTTCAAGTTAGCCAAAAAAAAATGTCCAAAATGCCCTTAACTTAAAAACTGGAAAAATGTCGCCTTTGACTATGAGTCAGCCATTGACTCGTAACCCCACCTTATGAATCGTCGACATGAGTCGTAACTAGTACAGTCTTACCAAGCCCACAAATTGTATCCTTACGACTCAACTAACCAACCAGTAATGAGACCCTACGACTCGTAAGGTCTAATCGTAGCCAACACAAAACTCAAATAGGTTAAACACTGAACTTCCAATGGTTTTATCCCACGACTCGTAAGATAACCCTATGGCTCTTAGTGAGCCACTCGTACTAAGAGCAAAATCATGCCACAAACTTACATAATTTTCCTACGTCTCCACCTAACCACTCGTCATGAGTCTTTATGACTTGTGCCCTCAAATTGTACCCAGAACAAAAACTCAAAACCACACACTGGTCACCTTATGACTAGGGTCACCTGACCCATCAATACATCATACGACTCATGCGATCTAGTCGTAACCAAGGCAGTAAGCTCAAGGCTAAAGAAATTTTTAAGGGCCAAAATCTGGGGTGTTTCAATTATCCTCTACCTGGATCATTCATCCTCGAATGATAGGACAATGTATTTACCAGCACGATTAGACCCCAAACATCGTTATTCTTACCTTTAAGATAGAAAATAAAGATACCAAGGAAATTACAATTACCTTTAACAAAGATATAAGAGAATACTCATACCTTAAGCATAATTTTCTGGATTAGAGAATAGGAATGGATACTTGGACCTTATGTCCTCTTCGGCTTCCCAAGTAGCCTCTTCAACCTTGTGGTTCCTCAATGGAACCTTATCGAAGCTACATCCTTTTTCGACAATCGAAGGACTTGCCGATCCAATATTTCAATCGAGACATACTTATAAGATAAGAAATCCAAAATACTAATATCCTTGATAGGCACAATTAGAGATGGATCACCTACACACTTACTCAACATCGACACATGGAATAACTAGTGAATGGACCTCAAGCTAGAGGACAACTCCAATTCATACGCAACACTATCGACCCTCTTCAGGACAAAGTACAAACCAACATATCGGGGATTGAGCTTTCCTTTTTTCCCAAATTGCATCACCCCCTTCATGGGAGACACCTTCAACAACACTCTATCCCTAACCTCAAACTCTAACTCCCTTCACCTCATTTCCTCACAGGAATTTTGGCAACTTTGGGTGGCTTTAAGCCTATCCCAAATCACTTTCACCTTCTTCATCACTTGGTGAACCAAATACGGGCCAAACATCTCCGCTTCACCGACCTCAAACCACCCAATGGGAGATCTACATATCCTACCATACAAAGCCTTAAATGGAGTAACCCCAATACTATAGTGGTAGCTATTATTATACACAAATTCTATAAGAGTAAAATGATCAACCCAGCTAACACCATAGTCAACCATGCAAGCCCAAAGCATATCTTCTAATGTCTGAACAGTTCTTTTATCTTACCCATCCAACTGTGGATGGAAAGCGATACTAAGGATCACCTTAGTCCCCAAACCTTTCTAAAATTAAGGCCCTAACTACAATGAGAACTAAGTACCACGATCTTACATGTGGAAACAGACTCCCCATGCAACTTTACAATTTCCTCAATGAACAATTTTGCATAATCTTCCACCAAAAAATTAGTCCTCACTGGCAAAAAGTGAGCAGACTTAGTCATCCTATCTACGATGACCCAAATCAAATCAAACTAATTTTGAGACCGAGGAATACCAGTAATGAAATCCATATTAATCACTCCCCACTTCCACATGGCCAACTCAATTTCTTGATACAACCCTTCGAGTCGTAAATGCTCAACCTACACTTGTTGGAACACCATGTCTTTAGCCACAAAACTGGTCATATCTCACTTCATATTATTCCACTAATAGATCTTATTGAGATCATGATACATCTTCGTCGAACCAGGATAAATGGCGTAATGTGACTCATGAGCCTTGACCAAGATCCTCTCTCATAATCCATCTACGTTGGGAACATATAATCTGCCTTGGTACCTCAAGGTACCATCACTACTAATTTTGAAGGCCATCACTTTCTTCCCACCTACATCCCTCTTGATTTGCATCAAGATATGATCTAACACTTGTTTCTCTTTCACCTCAGCACCAAGAGATTACTTTTACACCTCTTGAACAAACACACCACCATCTTCAGAGTCCAAGAGGCAAACTCCAAGGTTAGCCAAATAGTGATAAACTTTCACCAACTCCCGCTTATCCTCATCCACATGAGCTAGAATTCCCATGGATAACCTACTAAGAGCATCATCAATCATATTAGCTTTACCTAGATGGTAGTATAGACTCAGGTTGTAGTCTTTCAGCAACTCAAGCCATCTCCTTTGCCTGACATTCAGCTCTTTTTGAGTGAACACATATTGCAGGCTCTTATGATAAGAAAAGATATCTACATGTACTCCGTACAAATAGTGATGCCAGATTTTCAATGTGAACACCACAACCAACAACTCCAAGTCATGCGTCGGATAATTCTTCTCATGGGCCTTCAACTTTCTAGAGGCATAAGCTACCACCTTGCCATACTACATCAAAATGCAACCAAGACCCACACGGGATGCATCACAATAGACCAGAAAACCATCAATACATTCAAGCAAATTCAAGACCGGAGCCGAAGTTAGCTTATCCTTCAACTTCTCAAAACTACCCTCACAAGAATCATACCACAAAAACTTCACCTTTTTCTGAGTTAACTTAGTCAATGGGGCAGCTATAGAAGAGAAATATTCCATAAATCTCCTGTTGTAACCGGCTAAACCCAAGAAGCTTTGGATATAAGTTGGACTCGTGGGTCTAGGACACCTCTTAAACATTGTCACCTTCTGCAGATCCACCATGATCCTTTCACAAGATATGACATGACCCAGAAAAGTAACAACATTCAACCAGAATTTACATTTTGAAAATTTGGCAATTATTGATCCTTCAGGGTCTGCAACATAATGTAAAGGTGACTAGCATTATATGCTTCACTCTTAAAGTACACCAAAATATCATCAATAAATACATAGATGAACAAATCCAAAAACTAACAAAAGACTATTCATCAAGTCCATAAATGTCGTCGGGGCATTAGTCAACCCAAAAGGCATAACCAAGAACTCAAAATGCCCATATCGGATATAGAAGGCAGTCTTAGGGATATCTACCTCCCTAATATTTAACTAATTATGCATGGATCGAAGATCGATCTTAGAGAAGAACTTAGCACCCTGAAGTTGATCAAACAAATCAGCTATCCTTGGAAGAGAATACTTATTCTTTATCGTTACTTTATTAAATTATCGGTATTCAATACACATTCAAAGGAAACCATCCTTCTTACGCACGAACAATACCGGTGCACCTCACGGGGACACACTAGAATGGATGAAACCCTTGTCTAGCAGATCCTTTAGTTGCTCCTTAAGCTCCTTTAACTTTGCTGGAGCCATTCTATATGGCGAAATAGAGATTTGATGAGTGTCCGGAACAAGATCAATCCCAAAATCAATCTCCCTATAAGGAGAAATATCAAGAAGCTCATCAGGAAGACTTCGGGGAATTCATTTACCACAAGGACAAAATGTAACGAAGGACCCTCCGAGTTAGAACCTTAAAATTAGGCCAAATAACGGAGATATCCCTTGGAAATTAATTTTTGGGCTCTAAGAAATGATATGAACCTTCCCTTAGGCACTAGAGAGACCTTTTCCCACTCAATAACTAACTCAATAGGGAATTTAAAAATGACCTTACAGGTTCGACAATCTAAAGAGGCATAGCATGAGTGCCAACCAGTCAATCCCTAATATGATATCAAAATCAACTATGTCTAATTCAAACAGATCCACCAAAGTCTCCCTACCACCCATAAATATCAAACAACCCCTATAGACTCTTCTAGCTACCAAAGAGTCATCCACCAGGGTAGAAACAGAAAAAGGATCCAAAATACACTTAAAACCAAAACACAAATGCAAATCCACAATAGGGTCACATAAGAAAGAGTAGACCTCAGATTAAGTAAATAGTATACATCACGAGAAAAGAGTTTAAACATACCAGTAACAATATCAGGCGATGCCTCGAACTCCTAATGGGTAGTAAGAGCATAAAGTCAGTTTTGTCCTGTACCAGATCCAGATGGTGCACCCTTTGGTTCAGAATCTAATGAAGAGGCAACCAAAACCTTATTTTCCCCAGAAGCAACCTAACCTAGGAGAAAGTTTCTCAACATATCCCATGGCTGACCACATTTGAAGTACTTGTCCCTTTCTTCATCATAGAAACCCTGATATAATCGACCATAAAATCTATAGGAAGGATATGATGGAGTTGATTGGACCCCACTAGCCTGAAATTGGTCCCCATGTGCCCTAAAACCATCGCCACCCTAAAAACTTCGGTCACTAGATGGCCTTGGGTAAGAAGCACTAGTCATCAAGTAATGCCCTAATTTGCCCCACTTCTTCTTAGACCATTTTCCACCATCCCTTCCATTCTTCTATTGACCTCTCCCTTATTTTAAATGCCAAAATTTCTTTCTCTGCCTTTCCCCAATCTCAACTTGCTTCCTTTTCATTTTCTCAACTTATTACATATAAACCACAAGCCGACAAATATCCATGCCCCTGTTCAACAAGGCAGACTTAATTTCTAGAATCAAATAACGAGACAACCCAGAAGCAAATTTTCTTATTCTAGCCCTCATACTAGATACCAACTCAGAAGCATACCGAGACAACTAATGGAACTTCAAGGCATACTCCTTAACTATTATCCTACCCTACCTCAGTTTCACAAATTCATTGTCCTTCGCCTCCTTCAACTCCTGAGGAAAGAAGCAATTAAAAAAAGATCTAGAAAAGTCCTCCCACAAAGCGGACTCAACATGCACACCCTTGAGATTCTCCTACTTTTCATAACATTGATACATTACATCTTTCAATTGATAGCTTGCAAAATCCACACCTTCCACCTCAGTAACATGCATTAGAAGAAAAATCTTTTCTATTTTGTCTATGAAATATTAAGGATCTTCCTCAACTTTCGTACCAGTGAAGATAGGAGGATTCAACCTTATAAATTGGCCAACTCTAGTGGGGTTAGATGATGGAGCAATAGAATCCACATACTTAGTCTAAGAGGTATCCAACTGAGTGAGAAAATAGATTGACTGGTGAAATTCAGCATTAGACAAGTCGACTTGAGGTGTCTGAGGAGGGATAGGAAGAACCGGTGAAGCTCTATCAGGACCATCAGAGACAGTGGACCTAGACCTAGTATGAACCCTTAGAGTAGGATGAGCTCTATTTCAATTATCCTCAAATAGGATAGAAGGGTTCGTACGGACATAGATCTCTTTTGAGGCATGATCTAAAAGGAAAACAAATAGGAATTAGAGAAATCCAAGACCTTAAACTCTACAACCTAAAAATAGAACATAAGAAAGAGAAGCATTATTAAATGCCTTGTAGACTCACCCTTATAAGTGTGGAATGCTACACGCATAAGAAAAATCTACTTAACACGGCTTTATAGACACCCAATTGACCATGAGCCTAGGATCTGATACCAATCTTACATGACTCAAACTAGGTCTTTGCCGTGTTGGGTATCTCAAGTCCAACCAGAACCAGAGACCACCCCCAATACCCAAACCATCATCCATCTTACACCCCATGTCAGATGAAGTCCGAACATATAACAAGATAAGAGAATATTAATTTAAAAACATCTTAATAAGTCTATAATCAAAACAAACCATTCACAACCAAACATCCAACCAATACCAAAACCAATGTCAATGCCAACATCGATACAGACATTCCCCAGGCCCAAAGTAGTCCGACAAAGCCTTTAATCAAAATCGAAGAATATCTAGTCGGGACATACCCCAGACCATAGCCAAAACCAAGACAAATTAAATAGTAAGGACATAAAGAAATCCATCGCGTGAAATGGGCTCTTCCAAAGTATAGAAGTTCACCATTTCAGTATGACTCAGAAGCTATCCCCAAATCTCCTAGTCACTGAACAGGAGGAGTGGAAATAAGGTTAGTTCCTGCACCGTGTGAGGATACAGCATCCGAAGATGGTTAGCAGGGTGAACGAAAGTATGTAACTCAAGGATAAATATAAATTAATGTCGTTAATCCAAAACCAAGTCAAACCAATGCACATAACTATATGCAAATACATATATACCATGTCGGGGTAAGTAGCAAGGTTCAGCATACATTGCGAAACCTTAACCTGGGTTGTGTTGTTTTACCATCATAAGTCTACCCATGGGCTTGTGGGTCCACTTTTACAGCATGAATGGTCCCCAATGCATGTTACCCATACGAATCAGAGATATCATAAATGGCCAGGGATTTCCTTGTACCCTTTACCCTCTATGATACATATATACATGTATAGAATTGAGGGATTCCCCTGTAACCCACAAGCACATGGTCATAAAGACCAATGCTCGTGTCAACAAACATAAGTTTCCAGTGTCCATCATTCAGACTCGTACTTTCACGGCTAGCTATCACAACCCCTATTATTGTCCAATTAAAAATATTTAACACATAAGCAAACCACAAATTCCAGGAGTCAATTATTAAGGCATTATTAAGTGGTATTGTCATACCAACTGTAGTTTATAAATAATGTCATTATCCAACACTTAGGGTATTCTCTTGTATCCCGAAGACTCCTTTATAAAAATCACTTGGAGGATTCCCATGTTCCCACAAGTTTTTCATAGATCATTAACTCTTAAGGGATTCCATTATACCCCATAAGGTTTTCAAAATCATCCTTAACCATTCATACCATAAATTAGTTTCAATAAATAAGTCAATCCAAGTGGTAATGAATAAATGAAGATCAATATTGCAAGTGGGTTGAGTTTATTACCAATTTCTATACCAAAACAATCAATTTAGGGATTCCATGCACCCCAATATATTTACCAACTATCAATTTGAGCACAATAGTTTCATAAATATCATGGAAAAAGTATTTACACAATTTGCATTAAAAACCCTCAACCCATAGTTCAAAACCCAACATCAATAGTTCATGAATAACACTTTAAATCACATGCTTTTACAAAATTGACAATGAGGGAAAAGTAATATGCCTTAAACACTAAGAAGTACGGAGAGAAATCACCCTTGGAAGCCTCAATTGATTAATCTCTTGAAAACCCTAAATGTCCTTGACCTTGAGGATGTGAGAGTTTTTGAGAGTCTATTTGATGTGTTTATGAGGGCTAAGGATAACCTAAAGAGATTATAATACGTGGGTTTCAAGTTGGGTAAAATGGAAAATGTCCAGAATGCCCTTAACTTAAAATTTAGAAAAATGTCGCCTTTGACATGAGTCAACCATTGACTCATAACCCCACCTTACGACTCATCACTATGAGTCGTAATCAAGACAGTCTTACCAAGACCACAAATTGTTATCCTTATAACTCAACCAACAAACTTGTAATGAGATCCTATGACGCATAAGGTCCAGTCGTAGTCAACACAAAACTCAAATGGGTTAAACACAGGACTTCCTATAGTTTTATCCCATGGTTCGTAAGATATCCCTATGGCTCTTAATGAGCCACTCATACTCAGAATAGAATTATGCCATAAACTTATATAATTTGGTTACGACTCCACCTAAGCACTCATTATGGGTCTTTACAACTCGTACCCTCAAATTGTACCTAGAATAGAAACTCAACACCATATACTAGTCACCTTACAACTCGGGTCACTTGACCTGTCTAGACACCATATGACTTGTAGGGTTTAGTCATACCCAAGGTAGTGAGCTCAAGGCTTATAAAATTTTCAAGGACCAAAATTTGAGGTGTTTCACATATGCATTGCCTCCATTATTACTAGCATAGTCTCCCGTGTTTATGATCTAAAGCTATTGATGACAAAACAAGATCAATTACCATTCGATAATTATCTTTAAGAATCAAGAAAAGTGACTTAGAATCAAAAAAATGAAAGTAAATGATGTTAAAATTAGAGATTATTGAAGAAAATTGAAGTTACACAATTCTAAAGCGCTTTGGATCCACTAAGGGTGAATGGGAATCTATTGGCCATTTTCATGGGTGTTTGCTACTATTTTGATATGTTGAGGCATCCATTGAGAATGGATTGAATCCACTGAGGCATATTGAGCCATGGATGCCCTAGACACACACATCGAAACTCCACTTTTGTATTTTTATGACCATTTTGTACTTTATTTTCTTCTAGTAATTGCTCATTTTGGTAAATTCCTTTTGTACCAACACTTTGCACCTTCTCTTAACCTTCTTTTCAAAATTCTTCTACTTAAATATATAAATTTCCTCAAGAACATTGTGAACACTAAAAATCACAACTCACTAAATGAACTTTGATTTTCACAAAATTTGAGATTTAAGTTCCTTGTAATAATATGAACAAAATCTGGTATCCTTGAATACTCAGTTCATACCCAAAATTTTAAGATTTTTAAACCCACATTTTTCTTCAAAAACCTTCAAACTCCTAAACACCAACATGGAAGAATTATTAAATCAACTCTAAATTACTCCAAATTTGAGAGTCACGCTCCTAATGATGTAGAGAATAAACTTTAATACTTTTGAATCCTAAATTTCTATCCAAAAGCTTCAGATTTGAGAACACACTTCAAAATATTCAATGTAACATTGGTAGAAGGTACAAAACAATCTAAAATAAATCTAAACTCTAGATTTTACTCTATAAACACTAGAGAAATAGAATCTCATGGTCAAACAGTAAAACAATAAAAAAATTTAGAATAATTTTTTAAAATGGTTTCTCTTTTTTTTATTAGTAACGAATCCCAAGCTAGATTTGTGAAAATAAATCTGAACTTTCCTCTGATACCAATTTGATGCAACATCAAAATAGAAATGGGAAATTAAAGGATAAAGGATAAAAGAAGAGACACAAACAAGGAACCAATTGGCAATAATAGTTATATTGAAGCTAAAACCTCTGATTACTAATCTGATCAAGCACCAATTCAAGGATAAATGGATAGACACAAGAAAAGAAAATTAGAAGAAATCAAAGAGTATGTTAAACTACTGTAAGACCCCATAAAATTTTGTTGATTTTATTTTTTACCATCCCATGTTCGTATTATCAATTTTTTACATGAATTATGTTTAGAGATGTTAAAAGGGTGTTTTGGAAAAGTTTCAAAATTTTTGGTAAGGGTTTGGGGCAATTTTAAAACACCGAGGTAGTGTGCCTCCACGATATTAGCGTGCCACGGAAGTTAACCTTCACGATAAGTGCATGGTACAGAGGCTAACCTCTATAATAAGGTCATGCCACGCCGCTATATTAAATTCATCTAGTTTTTTTTCATTTAGGGTGAGGGGTTTTTGGTCTTTTTAACCCTTATACGACTTGTAAACAAAAAATAACCCCTTTTTCAGTTTCAAGGATCAAACACCATTCATTCTCTCTTAAACTCAAAATCTAAAAAAACTCAAGGGTTTTACAAGGGATTCACCATCCAAGGTCTAAACTCCAAATTCTTTTTAATTTTTTATGTATTTCAGGCATGTATCTCCTTCCCTAACTTGAATTTTACAATATGATACTAATTGATTGGATATTCATGTGATTTAACTTATGGGTTTGAAATTAGGCTGAGGGGTTTTGATTGGTATTACTTGAATTACTTTTTCCATGTTTTAAATTGGTGATTTATACTTTAAATTTATGGGTTTTGGACTGAACAGATGCATATGGTTTTTAATTCATTTTGGACATTGACACTATTTTCTCATTTTCCCTGTGTTACATAGCAGTGCTTATCCAACTAATCATTTCACAATGCTATATTTTTCATGATGTAGGGTCCGAGGGATTTTTGTTACTCTTATAGAGCATTAGGTGATTCGATACATCTGTTGAGTGGCTGTGAAGTGGTGAGTGTCCATCTTTCAAAAGGTCCAATCATTTTATCTATTTCCTCTGTGTTTTAGTATTTTTCTAGGATCTTTTTTTGTTCATGGTTGGGGGCATGTTCTGACCTAATTGGCATTTCTAATTTTAGAGTTTTTTATGGACAAGTGTGGGTTGGTTGGTTGTTTTGACTCTTAGTTCTCATTTTGCTTATTTATTCTTCTTATCATTATGTTTGGTTCTAGATGTTAGGCTAAGGGGGGGGGGGGTCTTCAGCTCATGGTAGGATTAAGCTATCCATCATAACTAGGCCCTGGTTTGGGTCATGACAATCTTTGTATCATAGTACATCTTAGGGTCATTGGGTGTCCATAAAATCGTATTGAGCTGAGTCCCTTTTATGGTTGTGTAGTGCGCCACACTTATAAAGAGGAGGCTATAAGGCATTTAGAAATGTTTCCCTTTTTTGTGTTCTATTTCGGGCTATAGAGTCTAGTTGTATTGAAACTTATCTAACTCATGGCTTACTTATATTTTAGATGATACCTCCCTAAAGATATGACGATCGTAGAAACTCTGTTGAACCCTCTATCCTACCTGGGGAAAATATGGTGAGAACTCACCTGGTTTATGAAGTACATTACTTGGTCTAGGGTCTCTACTCCTGATTGTTCTACTCCACGTGGGGTTCCACCTATCCCTACTAGTTCTTCTCAGGATTTTTGAGCTGGTGATACTTATAATCAGCCACCTCAGGGAGATATCACTAATGTAGAGTTCCGTCAGTCTATTCATATACTTACTTAATTGGTGGAATCTTTGTATCATCAGTCTGATCGTGTTGGTTATGTTGCTCATTCATCTTAGGTCACTCAGATTTGCTAGTTTCTAAAGTTGAATCCCCCAACTTTTATAGTCTTTAAGGTTGAGGAGGATCCTCAAGGTTTATTTATGAGATGGAGAATATTTTAGGGTGATGCATTATACTGATTTTAAGGGCGTAGAGTTTACCATATATCAATTAAAATATGTATCTTATTATTAGTATAAGGAGTGGGAAGCAATGAGGGGTGACGATGCTGAACTGGCAGTGTAGATTGTATTTTTGGGTGCCTTTCTTAATCACTTCTTTCCTCAAGAGTTAAGGAAAGTTAAGGCTGAAGAGTTTATAAATTTAAAGTAGGGTAAGATGAGTGTGAAGGGGTATGCTATAAAAATTTTATAGTTGTCCCTCTATGCTCCAGAGTTAGTGGCTAACATGAGACCCAAGATGAGAAAGTTTGCTTCTGGTTTGTCCCGTGATCTGGTATTAGAGTGTAAGGCTGCAATGTTGAATAATGATATGGAAATATCCAGGTTGGTGGTTTATATGCAACAGGTGAAGGATGAGAAAAAAAAGTAGGTAAGAAGTTTAGATATTCATAACAAGATGCAGGGTAGTAGAATGGTAGAAGAGGTGGTAGGTAGTAGATCAAGAATAAAAATTAGGTAAATTCATATTCGACAGTTAGTGCTCCTTATCCTAAGCCTTCTGGTAATTGTCATTTTTAGACTAGTAGTATTCCTAAGGCATAGGGTGCCCAGTCTTATGTTAGTAGAGCTTAATCAACCCCACATTATCCTCTTTTTTTATTTTATGGGCAGCTTCATCATGGTTTTTATGAGGAGGGAAGAAACTTATGTATTAATTGTAGTCAACCTAGTCATATGCAGAGAAATTGTCCTATAGCCAAAGTTTCCATTGGGCTAATAAGGTTCCAATCGTCATTTCTTCAGCTCCTGCACCTAAGGGTGCTACTTCTGGTACCGTCACTGGACAAAAATGTCTCTATGCACTTGCTATTCATTAGGAATCTTATTCACCTCTAGATGTTGTTAATGGTATGTTACAGCTCTTTTCACATGATATTTATTATTTGCTTGATTTGGGTTCTACCTTATCTTATGTGACCCCTTATTTGGTTGTATACTTTGGTTTTGGTCCTAAAAATATTTTTGACCCCTTTTTTATCTCTACTCTGGTAGGTGATTCTATAGTTGGTAGAAAAATCTATAGGGGTTGTGTGGTGTCCCTCTTTAATAGGGAGACATTGGTGGATCTGATAGAGCTTAATATGGTCAATTTTAATGTAATCTTGGGGATGGATTGGCTTCATTCGTGTTATGCTTCTCAGGACTGTAGGACTCAAAAGTTCAGTTTCTCTTTTCCTAATAAACTGGTGATTGAAAGGTAGGGGAGTTCCTTAGAGCCCAAAGGGAGGTTTATTTCCTATCTTAGAGCTCGAAAGTTGATTTCCAAAAGGTGTCTTTATTATCTAGTTTGGGTTAAGGATTTTAATTTTGAGGGTCCCTCTTTGTAATCTGTCTCTGGGGTTAATGAGTTTCCTAAAGTTTTCCCGATGATCTTTCAAGAATTTATCTCGATAGGGAAATGGATTTTGAGATTGATTTTCTACTGGATACCTATCCCATTTTCCTTCTCCTTGTAGGATGGCTCCAACTGAAGTAAAAGAGCTAAAGGATTAGTTAAAGGATCTCCTTAATAATGGTTTTATTTATCCTAGTGTTTCACCATGGGATGCTTCTGTGTTTTTCATGCAAAAGAAAGATGGGTCTCTTCAGATGTGTATAGACAATTGTCAGTTTAATAAGATCACGGTGAAGAATAACTATCCTCTTCCTAGGATTGATGACCTATTCAATCATCTTTAGGGTGACCGGTGCTTCTATAATATAAATCTTCGCTCGGGCTACCATCAGCTTAAAATTAGGGAGGTTAATATTCCTAAGACTACTTTTTGAACTCGGTGTGGTCATTATGAGTTTTTGGTCATGTCATTTGGATTGACTAATGCTCCGACCGCTTTCATGGATCTTATGAATAGGGTGCTCAAGTAGTTTTTAGACTTGTTTGTGATATTTTTCATTCATGACATCTTGGTGTACTCTAAGAGTAAAGAGGATCATGTCAATTACCTCCGAATTGTGTTTCAGACTCTTAAGAACCAGAAATTGTATGCAAGGTTTTCTAAGTGTGAATTTTGGTTAAGTGATGCGGCCTTTATTGGGCAAGTTGTTTCTAGTGAGGGGATCAAGGTGGATCCACAAAAAGTTAAGATAGTTAATAAATAGCCTAGACCCATTACTTCAATCGACATTAGGAGCTTATTGGGCTTGGTTGGGTATTATAGAAGGTTTTTGGAGAGTTTCTCTTCTATTGTTGCTCCATTGACAAGGTTGACTTAGAAAAAGGTTAAGTTCTTGTGGTTCGATACCTGTAAGGGTAGATTTTAGAAGTTAAAGGATAAGTTGACTTCTGCGCCAGTTTTAGCCCTACCCAAGGGTACTGATAGGTTTGTTGTGTTTTGCGATGCATCCCAAATGGGACTGGGTTATGTTTTGATGCAGCATGGTAAAGTTGTAGCCTATGTTTCTAGGTAGCTTAAAGTTCATAAGAGAAATTATCCGACTCACGATCTAAAGTTAGTAGCTGTGGTCTTTGCCTTCAAGATCTTGCACCACTACCTATATAAGGTGTATGTAGACATCTATTCAGATCATAAGAGCTTGAAGTATGTGTTTACGCAAAAGGAATTCAATCTCAAGTAGAGACGGTGGCTTGAGCCACCTAAAGATTATGAAATGAGCCTTCACTACTATCTAGGTAAAGCTAATATTATTGTTGATACTGTACGTAGGTTGTCCATGGGAAGCTTATCTCATATCTATGAGGGTAAAAGAGGGTTGGTGAAGGATATTCACAAGTTCGTTAATTTGGGAGTCCATCTCTTTGACTCTAAGGATAGGGAGTGACTATTCAAGAAGTGGTTAAATCATCTCTTGGTACTGAGGTAAAAGAGAAAAAGGTTTTGCATCCCATACTTATGCAGATTAAGGATGATGTGGGTCAGCAAAAGGTTACGGATTACAAGATATGGGGAGATAGTATCTTGAGGTATCAAGGGAGGTTTTGTGTTCCTAATGTCAATAGGATACGAGAAAGAATTTTGACTGAGGCTCATGAGTCTAGATATATAGTTCATTTGAGTTCGACTAAGATGTATCGTGACTTGAATAAAATTTATTGATGGAATAATATAAAGAAAGATATGGCAAATTTTGTTGCCGAGTGTATGGTTTGTTAACAAGTTAAGATTGAACATTTGAGGCCTGGTGGCATATCTCAAGAGATAGAGTTTCCCATGTGGGAGTAGGAGATTATTAATATAGATTTCATTACTATCTTCCATAGTCTCACGACCAATATAATTCTATCTGGGTTATCGTAGATAGTATGACTAAGTTTTCTCACTTGCTACCTGTGAGGACTAACTACTCAAGAGAGGATTATGTTAAGTTGTTCATTCAAGAGATAGTCAAGTTGTATGGCGCGACAGTGTCCATCATTTCAGATCAGGGAACGTAGTTATCCTTGCACTTCTAGTATTCGTTTAAGAAAGGTCTGGGTACTCAGGTGAACCTTAGCACCGCTTTCCACCCTCAAATGGATGGACAAATGAAGCATACCATTCAGAATTTAGAAGATATGCTAGAACTTATGTGTTTTATTTTAAGGGTAGTTGGGTTGACCATTTGCCTCTTAGTGAGTTTGTGTATAATAATCGTTACCATTCTAGCATTCAAATGGCTTCTTTCGAGGATCTCTATGGTAAAAGGTATAGGTCTCCTATTGGGTGGTTTGAGGTAGGTGAGACTAGGCTATTTGGTCCTGGATTGGTTTACCAAGCCATGGAGAAGGTGGAGGTGATTAGAGAAAGACTTAAGACTGCCCAAATTCACCAAAAGTCTTATACGGATGTGAGGCGATGAGAGTTATAGTTTGAAGTGAGTGATCAGGTATTCTTGAAGGTTTCTCCTGTGAAAGGAGTCATGAGGTTTGGGAAGAAGAGGAAGCTCAGTCCTCGTTATATTGGCCCATATCATATTGTAAGAAGGATTAGGAATGGCACTTATGAGTTACACGTACCAGTTAGATTTACCTCTATTCATCTTGTTTTTCATGTGTTTATGCTGAAAAAGTGTGTGGGTAATCCTTCTTTGATAGTGCCTCTTGAGGATGTTGGTGTCACAGATTCTTTATTTTATAAGAAGGTCCTGATTGAGATATTAGATAGACAAGTACGTAGATTGAGGACAAAGGATGTAGCTTTGGTGAAGTTCCTTAGGAGAAATCAAAAGGTGAACAAACTACATGGGAAGCTGAGGAAGACATGAAGGCCAAGTACCCGTTCTTGTTCCCCATGTTGGATGAGAGTGCTTGAGGTATGAGTTTAGTTTCCCTCTTGTAGTTTCAAATTTTCCATTTAGTTATGATGTATTCTTACTGTTATCGTGCTAAAAATGTCCTAACTCCTCATTTGGGGATGATCCTAAGGGGGGGATAATGTAAGACCCCTAAAATTTTGACGATTTTATTTTTGACCCTCCCGCATTCATAATTTCAATTTTTGACTTAAATTATATTTAGGGATGTTAAAAGGGTGTTCGAGAAAGTTCCAAATTTTCGAAAGAGGTTCGGGTCTATTTTGAAACTTTGAGGTAGTATGCCTCCGTGCGATATTGGCATGCCACGGAGATTAACCTCCGCAATAAGGGCGTGGCATGGAGGCTAACCTCCGTGATAAGGTCGTGCCACACTGCAATATTAAATTCATCAAGTTTTGTTTTTTTCACTTGGGGTGAAGGGATTTTGGACTTTTAACCCCATGTATCACTTATAAACATAAAATAACTCTTTTCTTTAAGTTTTTAAAGATTAAACACCATTCATTCTCTCTTAAACTCAAATCTATGAAAACTCAAGGATTTTATAAGGGATTTACTATCCTAGCTCTAAACTCAGAATTGTTTTCAATTTCTTGTGTATTTCAGGCATGTATCTCTTTCCCTAACTTGAATTTTACAATATTACATTAATAGATTGGATATTCATGTAATTTAACTTGTGGGTTTAAAATTGGGCTGGGGGGTTTTGATTGGTATTACTTGAATTACTTTTCCCATGTTTTAAATTGGTGATTTATGCTTTAAATTTATGGGTTTTGGACTGAACAGGTTCATTTCTATGGGAATTGAAATAAGGAATATGGATTTCCCCAATTTGATAACTTTTTGGCTTGGTAATGGAATTAACCCTAACCCACTATGTAATTTAGTTTTTGAAGATGGCTAGTTGTATCATTCAACTTATTTATGAACCTATTTCATTGAATTAATGGATAATCAGTTAAAATGGATTTGAAAGGTCCTTGGTGGCCATGGTTTGGATTTTTAATTAGAACTTGGGAGCCTAAGGATTACATGGATTGGTTTGGCATGAATATATAATATTGCAATCATAATTGGTACGACGATACCAAATGGTAAATGCCTTAATTTTAATACTCTTGGGTTAATGGTTGGGATTACGTACAATCTATTTTAATTTGGGCTTAAAGGGAATTGTGTAGCTCACCGTGAAGGTGTAGTCCCAAGGGGACTAACACTGGAAACCACTTTTATCGGTGTGGGGGTCTTTATGACCTTGTCCTTGGCTCACACATTATATTTTAGGGTGGCTAGAGCCTTGGTGTCTTTAGCCCCTCCTTTGGATTCGTCAGTTCATACGGCTAACACGTGCTAGGTCTCTTTCAGCAGGGGTGCTAAACCCATATTTCCCGTAGGTACCATTAGGACGGAGCGAGCTACACAGTTTAGGTTAATGATTTAAACTCTCATGTTGATGACCCTTGTCTCTATCCCGACATCTTATATATATGTTTATGAATGTGATACATATGGTTTTTGACTGGTTTTTGACATTGGCACTATTTTATTACTTTCTCTGAGTTACATGCCAGTGCTTATCCCACTAATCGTCCCAAGATGAGGCATTATTTCATGATGTAGGGTTTGAGGTCTTTTCTGTTACTCTTGTGAAGCATTAGGTGGTTTGGTACATCTGTTGAGTGGTTATTAAATGGTGAGCCTCCATCTTTCAGAAGGCCCAATCATTTCATCTATTTTTGTATGTCTTAGTATTTTTCTTGTATTTTATTTTTGGTCATGGCCGGGGACATGTCCCAAACTAATTGGTATTTCTATTTTTAGAGGCTTTTGTGGACAATTATAGGTTGGTTGTTTGTTTTGACTCTTAGTTCTCATTTGGTTTATCTATTCTTCTTATCATTATGTTTGGTTGTCTTCTGGTGTATTCTTTTATCGTGTTTTGGATGTTATGCTAAAAGGGTCGTCTCAGGCTCATGGTAGGCTTGAGATACCCATCACGACTAGGCCTTAGTTCGAGTCCTGACAACTACTCTAAGACCTCAATAGTTAATCCAATACAAACACCTAACTCTTATGAAAACAAAAAAAAAGGAAATTGATTCACCTTTCAATCCATGTGTCTAAACAATGTTCAAAAGAAGATTCACCAAGCTTTCAACTCTTGGCAATAAGAAAAAATCAATAATAACCAAATACCAAAGAATAAAATGGTTAAGGAGTTTATTTATAGTTTGTTTATTAAAACATAGCCTCAAATTGGATTAATTAAAATAAGGCCAAAAAAATACCTTTAAAAAGATCCAAAAACATCCCACTATTGAAAATGTTGCCTAATTCGCTAATGGCGGATAGGCATTCGCTGGCCGCGCTTTAGAAGGCAGTTGAAATTCAAGAGGGGGTGAATTAAAAATTTTCTTTGAGTCGACTGTTGATCTATCACAGTCGACTTCCCTGTAAATCAGTATACTTAACAAAGCAGATTAAATTTAAGCAAATAGATAAGTTAATAAGAAATTTGAAATAAAAACACTAAGATTTATTCTGATTCAGAACAACAATGTGGTGCCTATTTCCAGTCCCCTTGGGTTTCAAAGTTTCCTTAGATCTTTTCAAAGTGGAGTTTGAGTACAATGATGTTGAACAAGTTCTAAAGACTTATTTTGTTTTTCAGATCTTGTGATGTAGCCTCAATTGGTATGACAAAGTTTACTCGATCTTATTCTTGTGTAACTATTGTAAACTAAGAAGTACAAAGCTATATGAGACTAATATTGAGACACACTGAGATTCTCCTTTGAAGTTGTGTGAGTGGTTTGATCTTCAGCCTTCTCTTTTATATTCTTCAGAAGCTTTGGCTTCTACTCTTCATAAGGAAACCCAAGATATTTCTTCTCAATCAAGGATTTGAATTAATTTCTTGATTGAGGGATGTTACCATAAAGTATGTCCATATCAGATATGTCCATATGTGGTACGACCTTCACAACTATATATGCCTATATCAGATATGTCCATGTAGAGGGTGTGGTCTTCTTTCATTTTGCTTTTGTCTTGATTGATTCTTATGTCATATATCTGGAAAGCCAGTAATCTCCATTATTGATACTTTTCCAATTTTGGTATCGGTCGTCGTGTGAGTAATTGTTTGCTTCCTTTCTCGGATATTCTTGGATTGATTCCTTAGGGATCTTTTTTATCTTCAGTGTATCCTGAAAGATATTTGTTTATTATGTTTTCCTTATTAAAACATATAGTGAGAATATGGGGCTAAAAATCTCCCCCTTTTTTATAATGACAAATAATAAAAATCAATTGATGACCCTTTTTTCAGTCGACGTGCTCCCCCCGACTTGAAGGCATCTCTCATGTTCCTGTTTTCTTGGAGCTTCAGTTGACTCTTATCCATTGACAGTCGACTTGGTCCCCCTGACTTGCAGCACCTCTGATGTTCCTACTTTTTTTCTCTTTTGGCATAGTCAAAATGAGAACAACTCAGCTAACAGACATGCAAAGAAAAGAAGTAGACATATAGAAGGTAAACAGTCAAATGGATTACCAAAGGACTAAACAAAGCAAAAAAAGTATGGCAGACAGTGTGAAAAAAATATTTTACAATCTAAAAAGAAGGGACAGGACCCTTTTTTTGAATAGTCGTCATCATTAAACGCTGGGACAGAAAATATGTGAGTGAATTATGCATATTGTGGCAGAATCATTCACAAGACTTTTCAATATTTTTAGAGAAGAAGGAGTAGGAGTTCTGGACAGATATTGCAAGGTCATCATTTGAAGAGTTGACTTCAGACTTGAGGGATTCCACGCGAGTAAACACCTTGGTGAACAGATTGATGCCTTCTTGCTTGAATTTTTCAATGGTCAGTCGTACCTTGCCTATATCAGTTCTTGTTCTCTTTATAAGATCCAGTATCTTAGAAGTCGACTCTTGAAGCAGCATCACTGCTTCCTCAATAGTTTTTAAGAGGTCGTTGAGTTTCTCCAATTCTTTCAACATAGGAAGCATGGGGTTAGAAACTGACTTGCTTACCTTAGGGAGATCTGATTTTGTTCTGGTAGAGTCCTTTTTCCACCATTCATTATCTACCAAGACGCAGCCCATGCAAGAAAAAGTATTGGAGTCATAAGTAGCAGAGACTTCCACCGAGGGATATGTAGAGAGGTCAATAAAGTAGTTGTTGCGTCTGAAATGCACACGCAAGAACCTCGCTCCATAATTTCTTCATTTTATCCTACGATTCTCCTCCCGGATTCACATAGAAATATAGATTTATTTCAGTGGTGGCCACTCATCAAAATAGTAAGCTCAAGAAATTAAGAACAACCCAGATAATAATCCAAAAAGAAACTACGATAAAGAATATCAAAGAGTAATCATGTTCTTGGCCTCAACCCCAGAACAAGGGTGTTTAGCCACTCATGTTTGAATTCAACATCAAAAATAAGTAATTAATCATACCCAAAACTAATCTTGAGGTAAAGAAGTTCAAAAGAATGTCTAAGAACCCTAAAAGAGAGAATTTTATGCTTTTTCGCCATTGTTGTACTTGTAAAAAGTTCTTGAAATTGAGTTCACGTGTTCCTTATATACTAGGAAAAAATTGGCATGGGTGGACTGGATCATGCACCGCATGATGTATTTCATAGAACTAGAGTGTGCATCACACGATCTATTCCATAGAATTGGAGCAGGCGTCGCACGCTATAGTCCATAGCAGTAGAGCATGCGTCGTACGCTTTTTGCATGCACTCTGTGGAATTAAGCTTCTGAAATTTCTCTAAGGAATTGGACACCTGAAATGGAGCATGTGACGCACGCAAATCGCATGCTCCTAGTAGAATTTGTCTTCAAAAATTAGGCTAAGGCATGAAACCCCTAAAATAGAGCATGCGACGCACGCTATTCTCATGCTCCCACTGGAATTTGTCTTCAGAATTCACGTAAAGTGATGGGACCCCTGAAATAGGGCATGCGACGCATGCAAATCGCATGCCCCCACTGGAAATTGTCTCCGTGTATTTTTCTAAGGCAAAAATTCCATTCCTTTCAGCTCGTTTCTCCACTACCAAATCCAATATTCCAAACATGCTTTTCGACTTCTTTAATACTCCAAATAATCAACTCAAACCGTCAATCATCATGTGCTTCCCAGTGGGCATCCAATTTAACCAAAATACATCAATAATCCATCCTACATTACTAATCATGTCCATTATCTCATATCATGCAATCGTAAACTAAACACAATAAAAACACATAATTTAGCTCATAAAACTCGAACTATTTAGGGTGAATATTGGTGCTCGGACATATAAATATGCCCAAAATCACCACCAACACATAGAACCTTGTTCGTCCCTGAACAATCACAAACATAATACCTAATTAAGCTTCACATCACAACCTAAGAGTTATGCTTGCATTGGGCACTTACGATTCATCATAGTGACTTTTCATCTAAAAAAATGTCAAGAATACTTTTACGCACATACACAATTAGTTTCAAACCTCATTTTCTCAATAGAGACACATAATTTGTTCGGCAAACTTAATCAAATCACTTAATCAGACAACACAAAAAGTAATTTGGACTTTCATCCACATGCACCCACACAATAAGAAAATTTCCACTTACCACTCATAATTTTTCAATATTTCTCATGAGGGGAGTATCAACATTCAATCACTCACTCTCAACAAAGATTTCCTACATGATAGATAATGAACTATAAGCTTACCCTTAGTATCTACCTCCACTAATAGTCGGATGTTGAAATATAGGATCAATTAGGTCTTCCATGGTAGTAATGTAGGCTAAGGGATAGGTAGGAACTATTTAGGAAATAGTGACTAATCTACCTAAGCACTTTAATACATGTCAATCTTTAATCAAACTCACATTCTATCAACCCAATTTCTACTTCATTACCTTCACACATCATTCGTATCACCCCAATTTTATTAAGCACATTAACAAAAACTATGGTAAGAGTATTTTTATTTTACATCACGATTCAATTCTCAGCTCTTTTTCATACCCATATATTTTTACACACCCCTATCAAATCCACCCTCAACTAAAGTTATTCGCCTTAGTTGCGGTACACAACGTCCGAGATGGACCAGGGCCAAAATAGGTTCATTCTAACAAAAATCGGGCTACAAAAACTGAAATTCATTTTAAATTTTCTATAACTCCTAACCATCACGATTAACACACAAATAACAACTTCTTTAGGGCTTTACTTTCACCTTTTTTCCTACTTCAATTTAACACCCCCTACTCATTTAATCATTTATACTAAAGCGCTTAAGAGTTATGGATCGAATCAAGGTCTATCAAAGAATGGATTATTCTACATATGAGGCTACCAAATAAATTAGGGTATAGGCTCAACGGGGCTAACTAGGGACATACATAAGGATAGGTAAATAAAGTCCTTACAATTTGGCTAACAAAAAAATGCCTAAATCACTTCCTACACCCAACACCCTTTATTTTGCTTTGTAAACACACCGGACAAGTTCTAGACATTCCTTTACATGTAGGATATAAACAAGTACTAACTCTCATGGTGCATGCAAGGAATCAAATCGGATCCTTACAGTTCCCGATCTTGTTCTTTGTCAAATTTAACATTAATCCAATCAAATCACATTACACCAATTGAGATTTAACATCTAAAAATAACTCATTCTTTTCCTTTTGCTTCAAAACAACTTCATTTAAAGTCACTAAACAATAAAAAAATTAGTCCCAACACAAGCATTTCTCAAAAGTCGTAATCGGGTTCTTATCAATTCTCTTAGCTTCTAAAAACTAACTCCCCTTAAGACGATCGCCATCCATCTATCATAGGTAAGGGAAACTAACTATTACTGAATTGCAAATGAGGGCAAAAATAAAAAGTTGAACTAAAATTGCCAAAGAGGGTGAAAATAAATACTTTAACTGAAATAATACGCAAAAAATGCCTTGACAAATTGCAACAATTCTTTCAACTTACTAACTATTACAGACATAACATTCCGAATAGCTAGAAAATCATCCAAACAATCCAAACAAAACAAAACACAAAATAAAGAAAATTGTTCCAAAAGCATAAAACAAAGGAAAGCAGAAGGAATGAGAATTCCACCACCCCACACTTAAAAAGGAAGTACTATCCTAGTGCTTGCAAAATAAGTGTAGTGTGAAGTGGGGAGCGACTACCTGATCACATTCCATCCATACCAGCATCAGCATCATCATCTTCTGAGTCTAAATCCTCAGTATCCTCCTCCTATATTCATCATCTGAACACCACAGCCTTCATTCCTCAGCTGTGGAAACATCGTCATCAACAGGTTCTACAAAATTATGACCTATACATAGCATGGTCCTTGTATAATGACCAAAAGAATAGTCCATCTCCACCTCTTTAATCTCTTGTGCAGTAGCAGGACGTCCCCCAATTCGTAACTGCAGCATATGTAGCCCAAACATTCAGGTTGTGTTCTCATCTTTCCGAGTCTGACCCTCGGGCATAGTCAATGTCAAACCGTAGGTGTCACTCCCCTTAGTGCAGCATACATCAATGGGATTAGTGATTATGGGAGGCTGATAGTCCATAGACTCTTATTCAACACCTTAATTGTGCAAAAATCTCGTCATTAGGCCCCCAAAACCATACTTGTGCTCCGAATTAAGCCTTGCCTTCTTCATACCTGAGAAAATCACACTCCCGACATTCACGTCAACATTATCTCTCATCAAAGCATATATCAAACAAATCATGTCACGTGTCATATTAGTCATGTGAGTGGCCTGAAGTAGACATGCATAGATAATTTTTACCGATACTTGGGCCTCCCTGTTCATATGAATGAATGGTAATTTAAGGTAAATGTCACTTCCTCTTTTGCGTGTCCATCTTATAGTTGAGCGAGTGCCACATAACAAATGTCGGATATGAGCATACAGTGGTTCGATATACATCTGCTTAAGTGTCCCAGTATCAACTTCTGGGGTCCCAAGGAGTACATTCAATGTATGAGCATTAAAAGTGATGACCCGTTCTCATATTCTTACTTTAGAATCCCTATCATACTGGTACTAATTAGCATAGAACTCTTTAGTTAAGCTCGGGTTGTACTCGTACGGATGGTCAAATAGGACCTGCATTTGTAACTCTTTTATTCTTTGAACCACGCTGGGAAATTCCTTCAGTAAGTTCTCCCTGTTTATGAACTGATCTTTAACATATATTTTGTCTCATCATGCACTGAATACTATTTCCGTCCTAAATCTAACACCCCTCTAATACCATATATCTGCGGTTGCCCCTTGAGATAGGTGGGGGATGAGATGCACTAGCACTTTGACTGGGTTTTTTTTAGCCGGCTCAGAAGATCCCTCTTTAGTTTTTCCCTTCTGTTGGTGGTTAGACATGATACCCATCACATAAATTATGCAGCACCCACATAAAATAAAGTAGTTATGTTCAAGCTATCAAACACAAAGTGTGTGGTGGTTAGGCCACCCCACACTTAATTGCTAGTAACTATTCGTAGATACAAATAATAAAGGTACTCAGACTTCCCCTATGTAACAATTCGTACAAACACAATTGCTTACATAATTTCAAAAAAGTTGTCTCATTAATAACACATATAAAAATCTGCCCTTCCTTCAACAGACTCTAACTGGACAGACTTTACATTGGTACACAAGTGCACCATTCATCATAAAATCAGACAACAGATACACATATCACATAATGTGAACACAGCTTTCTTTTAAGCAATAATGCATACCATTGTTCCCACTCTAATACAACAGATATGGAGAAAGTACATTAACACAATTTACACGCAAACATCATTCAACAATACATTACAGCTCCAAGTGCGATTGACAAAAATGATCCCACCTAACTCAGCCCAAAACTAAACAAGCTCAACGTGCTCCAACCATACTGAATTTAATGATTTATCATTCTACACAAACCCATAAACGAGATTACCCCCATAAATTTAAGAACAAAAAGGTACTAACAGCAAAGGATGAGCACAAATTAATGACTACAAGAGTTCATAACATTCCATATCACATTCTCATTGCATTATTTGCACTAAATCATCAAATAAAGGTACCATTTCATCAACTCATGCATACCATTGAAATAAATAAAAGAAGAGTGGAGTACTTACCTTAATAATCTTGAAACAAAAGATAAAGAAAAGTCTCTTCAGTGCCTATGGAACAAGAACTAAGTTGATTGAGAGGATTTATCTTTGGGGATTTTAGGGGCGGCGCAATTTAGGTTAAGAAATGAAAGAAAATTAGGAGTTAAAGGGGTATTTAAAGGGACTTAGAATTTATTTACCCAAAAATAAAAAAGTTATAAGTAGGAACACAGTAGCAGAGTCAAGATGTTCATTAAGGGGGTGCGAAAGTGTACATTCAAATTAGTCTTTCTGTATTTTGTACATAGGGTGAACTGAGCGTGAGGCACATGATGCATTGTACTAAAGTAGTACGTGTCATGCCACTATTCGTATGATGCTACTGGATTAAGCATTATTTCTTGAACAAATTAAGTTAAAGTGGGCAATATTGTATCCTCTTTTTCTTTTTCACTCTTGTACCTTTCAATAGGTAGTATGTTACTTACCTGAATGCTTCCCTCGACCATGTTTCACTTACCTCTCATTTACCTCCATGCTTCAATGTAACTCATTCCTGCATACTAACCAAAAACAATAAACTAACATAAGAAAAAGTGGGTTGCCTCCCACTCAGCGCCTTAGATTTGGTCGAGGCACGATGCATTTTTTTGTATTTTTGTTATCTTTTACTTTCCTAAAAACTAAAATAAAAATGAACTACTCTTATTACATTAGATTCATTGGTTTTCTCCCACGTAGTGCCTTATTTTACATCATGGCATGAATCAGCTCAACCTCACTCATCTGCAAAGGTGATTGATACATTGTGCTTATCTTCAGGATTGGCACACTAATGCTTCACTCGTTGTCCATTAACCAAAAACATTATACTATTCTCTTTGTTCCATAGTTCAACCTCCCCATGAGGCATCATTGGTACCACCTCAAAATGCCCAGACCACTAAGACTGCAATTTTCTCGAAAACAACTTTAACCTTGAATTGAATAGCAGAATAATTTGTCTGGGTTCAAATACTTTATCCTGAATTTGCTTGTCATGCCATATCTTGGTTTTTTCCTTGTACAGTTTGGAATTCTCATAAGGATGAAGACAAAATTCATTAAGTTCAACAAGCTACAACAATCTTTTCTCTCCCACAGCCTTTATCTCAAGATTCAATATTTTAACGGCCCAATAAGCTTGATGTTCCAGCTCTATAGGAAAATAACATGCTTTCTCGTAAACCAAACGATATGGAGAGGTACTAATGGACATCTTATAAGCTATCCGGTGCACCCGCAATGCATCATCTAGATTTTCCGCCCAATCCTTCTAGTGTCCATTGACAGTCTTCGGTAGAATCTGCTTTATCTCCTAATTCAATACCTCAACCTGACTACTTGTTTGTGGATGGTAGGTAGTGGACACCTTTTTCGTAACACCATATTTAGCTAAAAGATTCTTAAACCAAGTGTTAATAAAATGCATACCTCTATCACTGATTATAGCTTTGGGTGTGCCAAACCTAGAAAATATGTGCTTTTTCACGAACTTCAGTACTACTCTTACTTCATTCATCAGAAAGGAAGCAGTCTCCACCCTCTTATATATATATTCAACCGCTACTAAGATGTACAAATTGCTATGAGATGGTAGGAATGGTTCCATAAAATCAATTCCCCAAACACCAAACACTTCAACTTCAAGAATATTATTTAGGGGCATCTCATGATGCCTTTAAATTATTCCTAACCTCTGGAACTAATCACAGTTCCTCACGAAAGCTACTGTATCTCTAAACAATGTTGGCCAGAATAACCCAGATTGCAATATTTTTTTGGTTGTTCTTTCACCCTCATGATGACCACCATAAGGAGATGAATGGCACTTTTGTAGCACTTGTGTGAATTCAGCTTCCGGAACACATCTACGTATAATTCCATCAGGACCCTGCTTGAAAAGATACGGCTCGTCACAAATATAAGCACGAAAATCATGAACAAGTTTCTTTCTTTGTAGAGTAGTGGCTTCGAGAGGATAAACTGAACATGCTACCAAGTTCACAATATTGGCATACCACGTAAGCTCACACATATCTAGAGCCAATAATTTTTCATCTAAAAACTCTTCTGGAATGCAGAGAGAGTCATCCACAATATGGTCATAAGACTCCAGCCCCGACAAATGGTCTACTACTTGATTCTCTACTCTTTTCCGATCACGAACCTCTAGGTTGAACTCTTGCAGTAATAAAATCCACCTTTTCAATCCAGGCTTTGAATCCTTTTTATTGAAGAGATACTTGATGGTCTCATGGTCTGTGTGAATAATAACTTTTGTGCCCACCAAGTACGCTCTAAATTTATCGAATGCATAAACCACTGCTAACATCTCCTTTTTAGTGACTGTATCATTCATTTTGGAATCATTCAAGACTTTACTAGCATAATAAATAGATCAAAATACCTTGTCATTTCTTTCCCCAAAACTGCTCCAACAGCCACGTCACTTGCATCACACATCAATTCAAATGGCAACTCCCAATCTGGAGAAATCAAAATAGGAGATTCTATCAGCTTCTCAAAGGCTTCTTGACAATCCACCCCAAAATTAAACTTGGCCTCTTTTTCTAACAATTTACACATCGGGCTTGAAATCTTTGAAAAGTCCTGAATAAAATGCCTGTAGAAACCTACATTCCCCAAGAAACTTCGTACTCCCTTGACTATTACTGGATGTGGCAGCTTTTCGATCACTTCAATTTTGTCTCTATATACTTCTAGTCCTTTACGTGACACTTTATGGTAAAGGAATATTCCTTCCTTAACCAAAAAGTGGCACTTTTCCCAATTCAGCACCAAATTTTTCTCTTCACAACGAGCTAGGACTCGATCTAGATTTTGCAAGCATACATCAAAAGAATTACCATAAACAGAGATGTCATCCATGAATACCTCAAAAAAAAATTCAACCATGTCATAGAAGATCGCCATCCTGTTTCTCTGAAATGTTGCAGGTGTATTATAGAGGCCAAAATGCATGCGTCTGAACATATATGTACTATATGGACAAGTAAAAATAGTCATTTCTTAGTCCTTGGGTGCAATGGTGATATGATTATATCCCGAGTAACCATCAAGAAAATAGTATTACTCCTGCCTTGCCAACCTATCCAACATCTGATTAATGAATGAGATAGGATAATTGTCCTTTGTTGTGGCTTCATTCAGCATTTAGTAGTCAATACAGATTCTCCATCCAGTCACCATACGAGTGAGAATTAGCTTATTTGCTTCATTGGTAACCACGGTCATTTCACCTTTCTTTGGAACTCAATGTATTGGTCTTACCCACTTGCTGTCTGAAATAGGATAAACAATCCCATTATCGAGCCACTTGATGACCTCTTTTTGCACCATATCTTTCATCACCGGATTCAATCTATGTTGTTGCTACACCCTTGGTTTAAAACCTTCTTCCATGTGTATCTTGTGCATGCAAAAAGATAAATTTATCCCTATAATGTCAGGCATCTGCCACCCGATCATCTTCTTTCTTCTTTTTAAAACTGTCAATGCTTTCTTTACCTACATATTAGATAAACCTACAGACAAAATAATAGGCAAGGTATCATTGTCACAAAGTTAAACATATTTCAAGTGAGGAGGAAGAACTTTAAGCTCTAATTTTTTAGCTTCATCAATTGAAGCTATGGGAGATAGGCCAATTGGCCTGTTCAATGGCTCAAAAGTCAACTTTCATGTTTCAATCACCGCCAAATTCATGACTTGAACTAATTCAAATGCCTCTATATCTCCATACAAATCACGACCCACCAAAGATCGCTCTAGTGGATCATCAGACAACAATAGCCTACAATCAGACTCAAGGTCTATAACGGATATAGCAGACAACTCCTCATATATAGCAGGCAATTTAGTGCCTTGTATATATCACAAACCTCTACTTTATCATTCACTTTCATCTTCATTTTCCATGCTACCACATCAATTAGTGATTGTCCTATTTTTAGGAATAGTTGTCCCAAAATAAATAGAACTGCTGGATCATCTTCAAAATCAAGAATCACAAAGTCTACAAGAAAGATTAACGGTCTCATTTGCACCAAGACATCTTCAATAATTCCTTCCAGCCTAGCAAGGGACCTATCTGCCAACTTCAAAACAATAGAAGTGGGTTTGGAACTCCCAAGACCTATCTATCGGTACCAAGATGTGGCCATAAGATTTATGCTAGCCCCCAAGTCACACAATACATGAGTACCGATGGTCTACCTAATAGTGATCTGCAAAGTGAAACTACCCAGATCCTTCAGTTTCGTAGGCAGTTTATTTTGAATCTTGGATGTGCACTCCTCAGTAAGTGAAATTGTAGCATACTCTGTCAACCGGTTCTTATTTTTCACTATATCCTTCAGGTATTTTGTATATTTGGGAACACTCTGTAGAATATCAAAAAGAGGAAGATTTAATTGAACCTGCTTTAGAAAAAACAAAAATTTAAGTAATTGGCCTCCTCTTGATGCTTCCTCTATCTTTGATGGAATGGGAGAGGTAGAGTCTTTTTTTCCATATGAGTTTCATCACTTGCAGCTTTTTCCTTGACCTCCTTCTTCTCATTTTCTTTAGGATCATCGTCAGTAGCTATGGTACTAACCTCCTCAAATACCTCCTCCTGTAACTGCACCCCACTCCTTATTGTAACTGCATATACCTGCTTTGGATTTGCCTCTGTATCGCTAGGTAAGCCTCCTTAAGATCTTGTATTTTGTGCTCCCATAATTTGACCGAGTTGCAACTCCAAATTTCTAGTAACTAACTGTTGACTCTTCTACTCTGTTGCAAATTGCACTTGATTAGCTAAAATTTGTTTCAACATCTCCTCCACATTACTTGTTTGGGTAGCAGCTTGATTATTCTATACCTGTTGTTGATTCTATTGCACTGGCCCCTTATACTGATTAGTGTTATATGCCTGATTTCCACTCCATGAGAAATTGGGATGGTTTCTCCAAAAGGGATTATATGTATTACCGAAATTTTGTTGTCCTTGATGATTTGCATTGCCTACATAATTAATAAAATCTGGATTATCCATTCAAGCATCTGCTATGTACTCACTACTTACACAAACTTCACACCAAGAATTTACCTGTTCAGTTGCATTAGTTGTAGCTGTTACTTGTGGAACCTCCAACTTCATGCTATTAAGATGAGTAAGCATATGATTTTACATTTCTGCAATCTACATGGATAATGCAGTAAACTGTCTACCTCTAATACCCCTGCAACCTTCTTAGGAGCACTCCTCGAGTCACCAAGCCAATCAGGGTTCCCTTGTGAAATCCGATTCAACAGTGTGTATAATTCGTCATAAGTCTTCTCAAGAGTTTGTCCACCTACTGCTCAATCCAAGAGAATCTTGGTATTTGGCTCCAATCCCTCAATAAAGGTATGAACAAGAACATCATTAGACTGATGATGGTGAGGGCAATTTCTGAGCATACTTTTAAATCTCTCCCAAGCTTGGTGGAGATTCTCTCCTTTTTTTGTCTGAAACTCAGAATCTCGCTTCTCAAACATGAAGTATTCCCTGATGGAAAGAATTGAATAAGAAACTTTTGAGCTAGATCTATTTATGAAGTAATGGAGAGTGGTGGTTCAGTATGAAACCGCCACTTTGCTTCCCTAATTAAAGAAAAAGAGAAGAGTGTCAATCTGACATAATCAGTATTCAACCCCGCAGGAATATGAGTATCGCTTATTTCTAGGAAGGTCTGTATATACTGTTGTGGGTTTTCATGTGAAAGGCCAGAAAATTTCCCCGCTAAATTCAACAATTGCACCATATTTTGCTTCAATTCAAATCGACCACCTAGCTCGGGCTTGCAAATTTTATTAGTTGCATGGTTTGTGAGTGGGATTTCCACCTCACGAATAGGTTTAGTAGCTGGTTGAGCAGGAACAACTGGGATAATTAGAGCTGGAACATTTTCAGCATTTGGATCGATCGAATAATTTGAATCAACTGAATGAGCAATTTGAACCTGTTGAATGGGATATTGGGCTCTTCGCCTCTGTTGAAATATCAGTTTTGGTTTTGCAAAAGGCTCTACCAACTCTTTATCATTCGCCAATTCTGTAGTCAGCTAATCCTGCAAAAATTCAGCCACTAAGATCAAGTCGTTAACACTTAAACTAATCATCAAAAACCAAAAATTAAGCAAAGTACTAATTATATTAGTCCCCGGCAACGGCACCAAAAACTTGTTGCGTCTCAAACACACATGCAAGTGCATGTGATTGTACAAGTAATATAGTAACTTAGACAGTCAGATATCGTTCCCACGAGGACTAAGCAACTAGAAATTCAACCAACTTTTAGTTTTAGACAATGAGGTATTAAGTGTTGCAAAGTATCAAGATGATTGTGAAATTAAGAATGAAAATGTAAATTAAAAAATAAGAAATAAAAATTTGAGACAATAGCAAAGCAAGCAACGATTGTAAACAGTAATGATGAGAATTCATGGGTTGAGGCATTTTAAACAATCATACAAATCTCCATTCTTATTGGAGTCTAGTTGGTTATCGGTTGTTGATTCACAAGGTTTATAATCCTGTCTTGGTCTCCCGACCTCAAATCTTCTATCTATTGAATATTGCAACTACAGCTCCTACAGAGATACAACAATTCTTCTAGATTCAAAATTTTATCTTCTTGCAATTGAACCAAGCAAGGCTTCAAGGTATATTCCTATCCTAGATTCTAATTCAAACCCCTTATTTCATAAAATGATAAGAACCTCGCTCCTTAATTTCTCCATTCTATCCTACGATTCTCCTCCCAAATTCACATATAAATATAGATTTCTTTCAATGGTGGCCACTCATCAAAATAGTAAGCTCAAGAAATTAAGAACAACTCATATAATAATCCAAAGAGAAACTACGATAAAAAATATCAAAGAGTAATCATGTTCTTGGCCTCAACACCAGAACAAGGGTGTTTAGCCACTCATGTTTGAATTCAACATCAAAAATAAGTAATTAATCATACCCCAAATTAATCTTGAAGTAAAGAAATTCAAAAGAATATCTAAGAACCTTAAAAGAGAGAATTTTAAGCTTTTTCGTCGCTATTGTGCTTGCAAAAAGTTCTTGAAATTGTGTTCACGTGTTCCTTATATACTAGGACAAAAATGGCCTGGGTGGACTGGATCATGCACCGCATAATGTATTTCATAGCACTGGAGTGTGCTTCGCACGATGCCTTCCATAGCAGTGGAGCATGCGTTGCATGCTATAGTCCATAGCAGCGGAGCATGCGTCACACGTTTTTCATACACACTCTCTTGAATTAAGCTTCTGAAATTTCTCTAAGGCATTGGACACCTGAAATGGAGCATGCGACGCACGCAAATTGCATGCTCTACTAGAATTTGTCTTCAAAAATTTGGCTAAGGCATGGAACCCCTGAAATAGAGCATGCAACGCATGCTATTCGCATGCTCCCATTGGAAGTTGTCTTCAGAATTCACGTAAAGTGCGGGGACCCCTGAAATAGGGCATGTGACGCCCTCAAATTGCAAATCGCATGTACCCACTGGAAATTGTCTCCATGTATTTTTCTAAAGCAAAAATTCCATTCCTTTTAGATCATTACTCCGCTACCAAATCCAACTTTCCAAACATGCTTTTCGACTTCTTCCAGTGTCCGCAATACTCCAAATAATCAACTCAAAGCGTCAATCATCATGACCTTCCCATTGTGCATCCAATTTAACTAAAATACATCAATAATATATCCTGCATTACTAATCATGTCCATTAGCTCATATCAAGCAATCGTACACTAAACACAATAAAAACACACAATTTATCTCATAAAACTAGGACTATTTTGGGTGAATATTGGCACTCATACATGTAAATATGCCCAAGATCACCACCCCACACTTAGAACCTTATTCTTTCCCGAACAATCACAAATATAATACCTAATTAAGCTTCACATCACAACCTAAGAGTTATGCTTGTGTTGGGCACTTACTATTTATCACATTGACTTTTTATCTCAAAACATGTCAAGAATACTTTTACGCACATACACAATTAGTTTCAAACCTCGTTATCTCAATAGAGACACAAGATTTGTTCGGGAAACTTAATCAAATCACTCAATCAGATAACACAATAAGTAATCCGAACTTTCATCCACATGTACCCTCATAAAAAAAAATTCCCCCTTACCACTCACAATTTTTCAATATTTCTCATGAGGGGGGTATCAATATTTATTCACTCAATCTCCAAAAAGAATTCCTAAATGATAGATAATGAACCATAAGCTTGCCCTTAGTTTTCTACTCCACTAATAGTCGGATGTTGAAACGTAAGATCAATTAGGTCTTCCATGGTTGTAATGTAGGCTAAGGGATAGTAGGAACTATTTAGGAAATAGTGACTAATCTCCCTAAGCGCTTTAATACATGTAAATCTTGAATCAAACTCAAATTTTATCAACCCGATTTCCACTTCATTACCTTCACACATCATTCATTTTACCCTAATTTTACTAAGCACATTAACAAAAACTATGGTAGGAGTATTTTTTTTTTACATCATGGTTCGATTCTCAGCTCTTCTCCACACCCATTTATTTTTATGCTCCCCTATCATAGCCACCCTCAACTAAAGCTATTATCCTTGGTTGAGGTACACAATGTCCGAGATGGACCACGGCCAAAATAGGTTCATTGTAACAAAAATCGGGCTATAGAAACTGAAATTTCATTCAAATTTTCTATAACTCCTAACCATCACGATTAACATACAAATAACAACTTCTTTAGGGCTTCACTTTCACCTTTTTTCCTACTTCAATTTAACACCCCCTACTCATTTAATAATTTATACTGAAGCGCTTATGAGTTATGGATCGAATCAAGGTCTATCAAAGAATGGATTAGTCTACATATGAGGCTACCAAATAAATCAGGGTATAGGCTCAACGGGGCTAACTAGGGACATGCATAAGGGTAGGTAAATAAAGTATTTACAATTTGGCCAACAAAGAAATTCCTAAATCACTTCCTACACCCAACACCCTTTATTTCTCTTTGTAAACACATCGGGCAAGTTCTAGACATTCCTATACATGTAGGATATAAACAAGTACTCACTCTCACGGTGAATGCAAGGAATCAAATCGGATCCTTAGGGTTCCCGATCTTGTTCTTTGTCAAATTCAACATTAAGCCAATCAAATCGCATTACACCTATTGAGATTTAACATCTAAAAATAACTCATTCTTTTCCTTTTATTTCAAAACAACTTCATTTAAAGTCACTAAAAATAAAAAAAAATCTGGCCAAACACAAAGCATTTCTCAAAAGTCGTAATCGGGTTCTTATCAATTCTCTTAGCTTCTAATTTTCAAAACAACTTCATTTAAAGTCACTAAAACATAAAAAAAATCTAGCCCAACACAAAGCATTTCTCAAAAGTCATAATCGAGTTCTTATCAATTCTCTTAGCTTCTAAAGACTAACTCTCCTTAAGACGGTCGTCATCCATCTATCATAGGGAAGGGCAACTAACAATTACTGAATTGCAAATGAGGGCAAAAATAAATACGTTGAACTGAAATTGCCAAAGAGGGCAAAAATAAATACTTCAACTGAAATAATACGCGAGAAATGCCTTGAGGGAAAATTGCAATAATTCTTTCAACTTACTAACTATTACAGACATAACATTTCGAATTGCTAGAAAATCATCCTAACAAAACAAAACACAAATTAAAGAAAATTGTCCCAAAAGCATAAAACAAAGAAAAGCAGAAGGAATGAGAATTCCACCACCCCATACTTAAAAAGGAAGCATTATCCCAGTGCTTATAAAATAAGCATAGTGTGAAGTGGGGAGGGACTCCCTGATCACATGCCATCCTTTCGATCATCAGCATGATCATCTCCTGAGTCTAAATCATCAGCATCCTCCTCATCTAGCTCATCATCTAAACATCGCAGCCTCCGTTCCTCATCTATGGGAACATCATCATAAATAGGTTCTAGAAAATCAATACCTATCTATAGCATGGTCCTTGCATAATAACCAAGAGGATAGTCTAGCTCCACCACTCTAATCTCCTGCAGAGTAGCAGGGCATTCCCCAATCCACAATTGCAGCATCTGTAGCCCAAATATCCGGGTTGTGTTCTCATCTTTTCGATTCCAATGCTCGGGCATAGTCAATGTCAAACCATAGGAATCACTCCTCTTAGTGCGGGATACATCAATGGGCTTAGTGATTATGGAAGGTCGATAATCCATAGCCTCTTCTTCAACACCATCATTGCGCAAAAATCTGGTCACTAGGCCCTCAAAACCATACCTGTGCTCTGGATTAAGCCTTGCCTTCTTCATACCTGAGAAAATCATTCTCCCAACATTCACGTCAATATTATCTCACATTAAATCATATATCAAACAAACCCTATCACGTGTCACATTAGTCATGTGAGTGGCCTAACATAGACATGCATATATAATCTTTACCCATACTCGGACCTCCCTGTTCGTATAGTTGAATGGTAATTTGAGTTGAATGTCGCTTCCTCTTTTGCGTGTCTATCTTACAGTTGAGCGAGTTCCACATCACAAATGGCGGATATAAGCATATGGTGGTTCGATATATATCTGCTTAAGTGGCTCAGTATCAACTTCTGGCGTCCTAAGGAGTACATTTAATATATGAGCATAAAAAGTGATGACCCATCCTCATATTCTTACTTCGGAATCCCTATCATACGGGTCCCAATTAGCATAGAACTCTCTAGTTAAGCTTAGGTTTCACTCAAACGACTGGTCAAATAGGACCTGCATTTGTAATTTTCTATTCTTCAAACCACACTGGGAAATTCCTTCAATAAGTTCTCCCTATTGATAAACTGATCTTCAACACACTTTATTTCATCATGCGTTGAATACCATTTCCATCCCAACTCTAACACCCCTCTAATACCATACATCTATGGCTGCCCACTTGGGAAAAGTGGGGGATGAGATGCACTATCACTTTGTCTATTTCTTTTTTGAGTCGACTCAGAAGATGCCACTTTAGCTTTTCTTTTTTGTTGGCGGTTTGACATGATACCTGTCAGACAAATTATGCAGCACCCACATAAAATAAAGCAGTTATGTTCAAGTTACCAAAAACGAAGTGTGTGGTGGTCAGTCCACCCCACACTTAGTTGCTAGTACCTATTTGTGGATAAAAATGACAAGGGTACTCAGACTTTCCCCATGTAACAGTTCGTACAAACACAATTGCTCACATAATTTCAAACAAAGAAAAAATTTTCATATGTTGTCTCATTTATAACACATATTAAAATCTACCCTTCCTCCAATAGACTCTAATTGGACAGACTTTATATTGGTACACAAGTGCACCATTCATCATAAAATCAAACAACAGATACATATAGCACATCATGAGAACACATCTTTCTTTTAAGCAATAATGCATACCATTGTTCCCACGATAACCACATCACAACAATCAGTATATAAAAGCTATAGCAATTAACACAATTTACCTACAAACATCATTCAACAATACATTACAGCTCCAAGAGCAATTGACAAAAATGATTCCACCTAACTTAACTCACAACTAAACAAGCTCAACGTACTCCAACCATACTAAATTTAACGATTTATCATTCTACACAAACCTATACACGAGATTAGCCCCGTAAATTCAAGAACAAAAAGGCACTAACAGCAAAGGATGAGCACAAATTAACAACTACCAGAGGTCATAACATTCCATATAACATTCTCATTGCATAAGTTGCACCAAATCGTCAAATATGGCTATCATTTCATCAATTTATGCATACCATTAAAGTAAAGAAAAGAAGAGTGGAGTACTTACCTCAATAATCTTGAAATAAAAGACAAAGGAAAGCCTCTTCAGTACCTATGGGACAAGAACTAAGTTGATTGAGAGAATTTAGCTTCGGGGATTTTAAGGGCGGCACAATATAGGTTTAGAAATGAAGGAAAATTTGGGAGATAAAGGGGTATTTAAAGCGACTTAAAATCTATTTATCCAAATTTCTGCATTTTGTACATAGGGTAAACTGAGCATGCGGCACACGATGCATTGCACTGAAGTACTGGATTAAGCATTATTTCTTGCACAAATTAAGTTAAAACGGGCAATATTGCATCCCCTTTTTCTTTTTCACTCTTATACCTTTCAATAGGTAGTATGTTACTTACCTAAATGCTTCCCCAACCTTGTTTCACTTCCCTCTCATTTACCTCCATGCTTCAGTGTATCTCATTCCTGCATACTAACCAAAAACAACAAACTAACGTAAGAAAAAGTGGGTTTCCTCCAACTCTGTGCCTTAGTTTTGTCGTAGCATGATGCATTTTTTTGTATTTTTATTATCTTTTTCTTTCCTAACAACTAAAATAAAAAGGAACTACTCTTATTACATTACATTCATGGGTTGCCTCCTATATAGCACCTTATTTTAAATTTTGGCACGACTCAGCTCAATCTCACTCATCTGCAAAGGTGATAGACACATTGTGCTATCTTTATGATTCACCTAATAATACTTCATTCATTGTCCATTCACAAAAAACTTTTCAGTCTTCTCTTTGTTCCCTAGTTCAACCTCTCCATGAGGCATTATTTGTACCGCCTCAAAAGTCCCAAAGCACTTAGACCACAATTTCCTCAGAAATAACTTTAACCTTGAATTGAATAGCAAAACAAGTTGTTCGGGTACAAACACTCTGTCCTTAATTTGCCTGTCATGCCATCTCTTGGTTTTCTCCTTGTATAGTTTGGCATTATCATAAGCATGGAGAAAAAATTCATCAAGTTCAACAATCTGCAACAATTCTTCTCTCCCGCAGCCTCCATCTCAAAATTTAACTTTTTGACGCTCCAATAAGCTTGATGTTCCAGCTCTACAGGAAAATGACATGCTTTCCCATAAACCAAATGATATGGAGAGGTTCCAATGAGTGTCTTATAAGTTGTCTGATATGCCCATAATGCATTATCTAGATTTTCCACCCAATCCTTCCGCTGTCCATTGACAGTCTTCTGCAGAATCTACTTTATCTCCTGATTCGATATCTCAACCAGACCATTTTTTGTGGATGGTACACAGTGGACACCTTGTTCCTAACACCATATTTAGCTAAAGGATTCATAATAAAATGCGTACCTCCATCACTGATTATAGCTCTAGGAGTGCCAAACCTAGAAAATATGTGCTTTTTCACGAACTTCAACACTACTCTTACATCATTTGTCTGAAAGGCAGCAGCCTCCACCCACTTAGATACATTGTCAACTGCTACTAAGATGTACAAGTTGCCATAAGATGGTTGGAATGGTCCCATAAAATCAATTCCCCAAACATCAAACACTTCAACTTAAAGAATATTGTTTAGGGGTATCTCATGATGCCTTGAAATTGTGCCTAACCTCCGGCACTGATAACATCTCCTCACGAAAGTTGTTGCATCTCTAAACAATGTTGGCTAGAAGAACCCAGATTGCAACACTTTTCTGGCTGTTCTTTCACCCCCATGATGACCACCATAAGGAGATGAATGGCACTTTTGTATCACTTGTGTGAATACAGTTTCCAAAACACATCTACGTATAATTCCATCAGGACCCTGCTTGAAAGATACTAATCATCACAAATATAAGCACGAGAATCATGAAGCAATTTTTTTCTTTGTTGAGTAGTGGCTTCGGGAGGATAAACTAAACATGCTACTAAGTCCACAATATCGTCATACCACGAAAGCTCACACGCATCTAGAGCCAATAATTTTTCATTTGAAAAATCTTCCTGAATACAGAAAGAGTCATCCACAATATGGTCATAAGACTCCAGCCACAACAAATGGTCTGCTACTTGATTCTCTGCTCCTTTCTGATCATGAACCTCTAGGTCAAACTCTTGCAGTAATAAAATCCACCTTATCAATCAAGGCTATGTATATTTTTTATTAAAGAGATACTTAATGGTCACATGGTTTGCATGAACAATAACTTTTGTGCCCACCAAGTACGCTCTAAATTTATCGAATGCATAAACCACCGCTAACATCTCCTTGTCAGTGATTGTCTAATTTATTTGGGCATTATTCAAGACTCTACTAGCATAATAAATAGAGTGTAATACCTTGTCTTTTCTTTGCCCAAAAACTGCTCTAAAAGCCACGTCACTTCCATCACATATCGATTCAAATGGCAACTCCCAATCTGGAGAAATCAAAATAGGAGCTTCTATCAGCTTCTTTTTTAGTTTCTCAAAGGCTTCCTGACAATCCACCCCAAAATCAAACTTGGCCTCTTTTTTAACAATTTACACATAGGGCTTGCAATCTTCAAAAAGTCCAGAATAAAATGCCTGTAGAAACCTGCATGCCCCAAGAAACTTTGCACTCTCTTGACTGTTACTGGATGTGGCATCTTTTTAATTATTTTAATTTTGGCTCTATCTATATTCAGTCCTTTACATGACGCATTATGGCAATTTTGGCCAGGGACTATTCCTTTCTTAACCAAAAAGTGGCACTTTTCGCAATTCAGCACCAAATTTGTCTCTTTAGAATGAGCTAGGACTCGATCTAGATTCTGCAAGCATACATCAAAAGAATTACCATAAACAGAGAAGTCATCCATGAATACCTCAACAAATTCTTCAACCATGTCATAGAATATTATCATCATGCATCTCTGAAATATTGTAGGTGCATTGCAGAGGCTAAAAGGCATGCATCTGAATGCATATATACCATATGAACAAGTAAAAATAGTCTTTTCTTGGTCCTTGGGTGCAATGGTGATCTGATTATAGCATCTGGTAGTCAATACAGATTCTCTATCTAGTCACCGTCCGAGTGGGAATTAGTTCATTTGCATCATTGGTAACCACGGTCATTCCACCTTTCTTTGTAATACAATGTATTGGTCTTACCCACTTGCTTTCTAAAATTGGATAAACAATCCCATTATCGATCCACTTGATGACCTCTTTTCACACCATGTCTTTCATCACCGGATTCGATCTACGTTGTTGTACCCTTGGTTTGAAACCTTCTTCTATGTGTATCTTGTGCATGCAAAATGCTGGATTTATCCCTGTAATGTTAGACATTTGCCACCTGATCGCCTTTTTCCTTCTTTTTAAAACTATCATTGTTTTTTTTACCTGTATATCAGATAAACCTACAGAAAAAATAACATGCAAGGTATCATTGTCACCAAGGTAAACATATTTCAAGTGAGGAGGAAGAACGTTAAGCTCTAATTTTGGAGCTTCATCAATTGAATCTTTGGGAGATTGGACAATTGGCCTATTCAATGGCTCAAAAGGTAACTTTCATGTTTCAATCGCTGTCAAATTCATGACTTCAACTAATTCCAATGCCTCCATATCTCTATACAGATCACGACCCACCACAACTCGCTCTAGTGGATCATCAGCCAACAACACCCTACAATCAGACTCAAGGTCTATAATGAATATAGCAGACAACTCCTCATATATAGCAGGCAATTTTAGCAACTTGTATATATCAAAAACCTCTACTTTATCATACTCTCTCGGCGTCATCTTCCCTACTTCCACATCAATTTGTGAATGTCCTATTGCTAGGAATGGCCGTCCCAAAAAAAATGGAATGGCCAAATCAGCTTCAAAATCAAGAATCACAAAGTCAATAGGAAAGATTAATGATCCCACTTTCACAAAGACATCTTCAATAATTCCATCCGGACTAGCAAGGGACCTATCTGCCAACTTCAAAATAATAGTAGTGGGTGTGGGACTCCAAAGACCCATATTTCGGTACCAAGATGTGGGCATAAGATTTATGCTAGCCCCCAAGTCACACAATCCACAAGCACTGATGGTCTACCCAATAGTGATCTACAAAGTAAAACTACCTGGATCCTTCAGCTTCATGGGCAGTTTGTTTTGAATCTTAGATATGCACTCCTCAGTAAGTGCAACTATAGCATACACTATCAACCGGTTCATATTTTCCACTATATCCTTCAAGTATTTTGTATATTTGGGAACACTCTATAGAATATCAACAAGAGAAAGATTTACTTGAACCTACTTTAGAAGATCCAAAAATTTTCTTATAACTGGCCTCCTCTTCATGCTTTCTTTGTCTTTGAGGGAATGGTAAAGGTAGAGTCCTTTTTTCCATATGAGTTTCATCACTTGCAGCTTTTTTTCTTGACCCTCTTCTCCTTATTTTCCTTAGGATCATCGCCAGTGGCTGTGGGACTAACCTCCTCTGATACCGTCTTTTTTAACTGCACCTCACTCTTTATTGTAACTGTATTTACCTGCTTTGGATTTGCCTCTGTATCACTAGGTGAGCCTCCTTGAGGTCTTGTGTTTTGTGCTCCTGTAATCTGACTGAGTTACAACTCCAAATTTCTAGTAACCAACTGTTGACTCGTCAACTCTTTTGCAAACTATGCTTGATTAGATAAAATCTGTTTCAACATCTCCTCCACATTACTTGTTTGGGTAGCAGCTTGATTATTCTGAACCTGTTATTGATTCTGTTGCACTGGCCCCTTATACTAAATAGTGTTTTGTGCCTGATTTTCACCCCATGAAAAATTTGGATGGTTTTTCCAATTGGGATTATATGTATTACCGAAATTCTATTGTCCTTGATTATTTGAATTCACCACATAATTAATGAAATCTGGATTAGCCGTGCAAGTATCTGTTGCGTGCTCACTACTTCCACAAACTTCACACTAAGAATTTACCTACTGGATTGCATTAGTTATAGTTGTAGCTTGTGGAACCCCCCAACTTCATGCTATTAAGCGGAGTAAGCATATGATTTTGCATTGCTATAATCTGCACTGATAATGCAGTAAACTGGTCTACCTTTAATACCCCTACAACCTTCTTAGGAGCACTTCTCGAGTCGCCATGCCATTCAGGGATCCCTTGTGAAATCCGACTCAGCAGTGTGTACAATTCATCATAAGTCTTCTCAAGAGCTTGTCCACCTGCTGCTGAATCTAAGAGAATCTTGGTATTTGGCTCCAACCCCTCAAAGAAGGTATGAATAGGAACATCATTAGACTGATGATGGTGAGGGCAATTTCTGAGCATACTTTTAAATCTCTCCCAAGCTTGGTAGAGATTCTCTCTTTCTTTCTGTCTAAAACTCAGAATCTCGCTTCTCAAACGTACAGTCTTCCCTGATATAAAGAACCGAATAAGGAACTTTTGAGCTAGATCTTCCCATAAAGTGATGGAGAGTGGTGGTTCACCATGTGACCACCTCTTTGCTTCCCAAATTTAAGAAAAAGGAAAGAGTGTCAATCTGACATAATCAGTATTCACCCCTGCAGAAATGTAAGTATCGCTTATTTCCAGGAAGGTTTGTATACGCTGTTGTGGGTCTTTATTTGAAAGTCCAGAAAATTACACCACTGAATTCAGCAATTGCACCATATTCTACTTCAATTCAAATCAACCACCTGGCTCGAGCTTACGAATACTGTTAGTCGCATGGTTCATGAATGGGATTGCCACCTATTGAATAGGTCAAATAGCTGGTTAAGCAGGAACAACTGGGATAACCAGAGCTGGGGTATTTTCAGTATTTGGATCAACCGGATTATTTGAATCAACTGGATGAGCCATTTGAACCTGTTGAATGGGATACTGAGCTCTTCGCCTTTGTTGAAATATCAGTTCTGGTTCTGCAAAAGGCTCTACCAACTCTTTATATCTCGCCAGTCCTGTAGTCAACTAATCCTGCAAAAATTCAGCCACTAAGATCAAGTCGTTAACACTTAAACTTATCATAAAAAATAAAAAATTAAGCAAAGTACTAATTATATTAGTCCCCAACAATAGTTCCAAAAACTTGTGGCGTCTTAAATGCACACGCAAGTACACATAATCGTACAAGTAATATAGTTACTTATACAGTCAAACATCATTCCCATGAGGACTAAGCAACTAGAAATTCAACCAACATTTAGTTTTAGACAATGAGGTATGAAGTGTTGCAAAGTATCAAGATGATTGTGAAATTAAGAATGAAAATATAAATTAATAAATAAGAAATAACAATTTATGACAATAGTAAAGCAAGCAACGGTTGTAAACAGTAATGATGAGAATTCTAGGGTTGAGGCATTTTAAACAATCATACAAATCTCTATTCTTATCGCAGTCTAGTTGGTTATCAGGTTTTTGATTCGCAAGGTTTATAATCCGATCTTGGTCTCCCGACCTCAAATCTTCTATCTATTGAATATTGCAACTACAGCTCCCGCAGAGATACAATAATTCTTTTAGATTCATAAAGTTATCTTCTTGCAATTGAACCAAGCAAGGCTTCAACATATATCCCTATCCTAGATGCTAATTTAGATCCCTTATTTCATAAAAGGATAAGAACCTCGCTTCTTAATTTCTTCATTCTGTCCAATGGTTCTCCTCCCGAATTCACATAGAAATATAAATTTATTTCAATGGTGGCCACTTATCAAAATAGTAAGCTCAATAAATTAAGAACAACTCAGATAATAATCCAAAAACAAACTGCGATAAAGAATATCAAAGAGTAATCATGTTCTTGGCCTCAACCCCAGAACAAGGGAGTTTAGCCACTCATGTTTGAATTCAACATCAAAAATAAGTAATTAATCATACCTAAAATTAATCTTGAAGTAAATAATTTCAAAAGAATGTTTAAGAACGATAAAAGAGAGAATTTTATGCTTTTCCACCGCTGCTGTGCTTGCAAAAAGTTCTTGAAATTGTGTTCATGTGTTCCTTATATACTAGGACAAAATTAGCTTGGGTGGACTGGATTATGCGCCACATGATGTATTTCATAGCACTGGAGCGTGCATCGCACGATGCATTCCATAGCAGTGGAGCATGCGTCGCACACTATAGTCCATAGTAGTGAAGCATGCGTCGCACGCTTTTCACACGCACTCTCTGGAATTAAGCTTCTGAAATTTCTCTAAGGAATTGGACACCTGAAATGGAGCATGTGATGCACGCAAATCGCATGCTCCCACTGGAATTTGTCTTCAAAACTCACGTTAAATGTTAGGACCCCTAAAATAGGGCATGCGACGCATGCAAATCGCATGCCCCCACTGGAAATTGTCTCCATTTATTTTTCTAAGGAAAAAATTCTATTCCTTTCAGTTTGTTGCTCTGCTACCAAATCCAACTTTCCAAATATGTTTTTTAACTTCTTCTAGTGTCCGCAATACTCCAAATAATCAACTCAAAGCGTCAATCATCATGTCCTTCCCATTGTGCATCCAATTTAACCAAAATACATCAATAATCCATCCTGCATTACTAATCATGTCCATTAGCTCATATTATGCAATCGTACACAAAACACAATAAAAACATATAATTTAGTTCATAAAACTAGGACTATTTTGGGTGAATATTGGCGCTCGAACATATAAATATGCCCAAGATCAGTAGTATAAGAGGATTTGGGTAATCAACAGTCCACAGACAGGCTGGCGCAGGCATGATCATCTATAGAGCTCTTAAGCATATATTTGTGAAACCAATTAGCCTAATTTATTTTATGTTTTTTCACCATGAAAAATAGGACAAACACATCTCGGTAGGTTATGTTGCTAAGGAAGCCTTTTCTTGGTATTAGTGTGGTGGCGATGATATGAGTCATGCTATTGTACTTGAAGCAGAGAGACACGGTACCAAAACTAGAAAACTCTGGGTCAGACAAGGTCTTTTTCGCCTCCTTAAATCTTACTTCAAAATCTTTTGTCCAGGAGTCATTCATAAAGGGAATTATCCTAAAGAACTTTGTATCAAATACCTTTTCAAATGAAAAATCATTGAGTATGATTCTTGTGCCAAGAACAAGAGTCTCTAATTTGTTGTTGTCGGGAAAGAGGCAGAGATTGGCATAGAACATTCGAATAGGATCCTCATAAACTTCGAGTTCATATAGACAAAAAACCAGTGATGGGTTTTGAAGTTTAAAGAAGTGACTGATATTCCAATGAGCTTCCTTTAATTGATAAAGATTTACTACTCGATCGGGTAAAATGAACCGACTTTTGAAAGAGGCATTTGTTGATGATGTGACAGGTTGTGCTCACTGTCTCTGCCCAAAAGTGATCTGGAAGGTTGTGTTCTAGTAGCATGATTCTTGCAGTTTCTTAAAGGGATTGATTCTTTTGTTCCACCACACTATTTTGGTGAGAAGATTGAGGTGATAAGAAGATTTAAGAGTACCCATTCTGAGCACAGTATTCTTCTAAAGCTTTGTTTTTAAATTCTCCTACATAATCACTGTGAACATAGGTGATGAAGCTTATGGCTTCTCTTTTCACTTTTCTATAAAAGATCTCAAAGTTTTTTAAATCCTCATGTTTATGAGCAAGAAACATTACCCAGGTAAAATGGGAATAATCATCAATAATAACAAAAATATATTTTTTTCCACCAATGCTTCCGGTCTTGGTGGGGGACAAACAGATCCATGTGAATTGTTTGAAGAGGTTTGGTAGTAGAGACAATGTCTTTGATTTTAAATGATGTTCGAATATATTTACCCAATTGCCAGGCATCATAGATGTGATTCTTCTTAAACTTGAGTTTTGGAAGACCTTTCACCAGTTCCAGTCTAGAGAGCTTCTCAATGATATGCATACTACAATGCCCAAGCTTTCTGTGCCACAACCAGGCGTCGTTGGTTTTCACAGTGAAGCAGTTAAAGTGGTAAAATCAAGACTATTTAAAACATAAATATTATCAATATGTTCACCGATAAGAGAAATATCTCTTTTATCATGTTTGATGAAGCAGCTTTCAGCTTTGAAGGAGACTCTAAATCCTGTGTCACGCAATTGATTGATACTGAGAAGGTTGTGTTTGAGTCCATCTACGAGATACACTTCAATGAGTTTGCATGAGGAGTTGATCTTTACTGAACCGACTCCGATGACATCTTCGTTAATATTATCACCGAATCTGACTGGTCCTCCTATTTTCTTTAGAGAATAAAAGTTTTCTTTCTTTCCAGTCATATGTTTGGAACATCCTCTATCGATGACGCACATTTCATTCTTATAGCTTTTGAGGAAATGTTATTGCAAAATAAAAAAAATTAATTTTGTTTAGGTACCCAAGTAGTCTTGGGTCCTTGAGGTTTAAAGGTGCTTCCTTTAGGCCTCTAAACTCACACGCCTTTAGACCTTTGCCTACAGTTATGGGATTTGTTCCCTTTCTGTCCACAAGTATAGTGGACATGTCCTTGAAAGGAAAAAGAGGTTTTTGCTGATTTAAATGATTTTGATGAGGAACTTGAGTTTTTTTAAAAGAAATTGATCTTACAAAGTTGTGACTTAGTGATTTTCTAAAACTATTTAAATGCATTTTTACATCACTAAGTTCTTCTTCAAGTAAGTCAATTTCAATTTGACATGCTTCAATTTCAACTTGATATTTCTTTTATTCCACTTCAAGTTTTTGTTTAAATTGAGCTACCCAGTTTTTCTTATCTTGATCAAGTTTATTATATTCATCAGTAACTTTTTGAAGCTCATCAATTATCATATCTAGATTTGATTCAAAGATGTTATAACTTTGACATGTGTATGGTCTTACCTCGCTTGATTCACTTTTTGCCATAAAGCACATGTTGGCTATTTTAGTTTCATCTTCATCACTCCAAGCCCCAAAATTTTTGTTTCTTCTGGATGATCTTCTTTTTAATTCTGGACAGTTTTGTTTAAAGTAACTTGTCCTTCCATAGTAATAGCAGTGATCATCATTCCTTGTTAGTTCATTATTTTGACTCATTGGGGTCTCTATTATCTCTATCTCAGGATCTGCCTTACTCCACGATTTATGAGAGTCATTCTTTCATTATTGGCTTCTTCTAGGAAGTCTTCTTCTTCAGTTGATACAGCATTAAGGCCACTGATTTCTTCTTCTCTTATTGTACCTGTTGATATAATTTTGTCCGTAGGTAATAAGATTACCTCGTAATTCGTCATATGTCATATTGTGAAGATCTCTATCTTCTAGAATGGTAACCTTGGTTTCCCATGCTTTAGGAAAGCTTCTAATAAGCTTATGGACTTGCAGGCTCTGAGGATTGATCATCCCTAATGATTTTAGCTCACATACAATTTTATTGAATCTGCCAAACATTGATTCAACGTTTTCATTTTCTTTTATTTTGAACAGCTCGTATTCATTGACCAAAGCAACAATTTTTGACTTCTTAACTTTGGTGGTTCCTTCATAGGTTACCTCTAGTTTATCCCACATCTCTTTTGCAGTTTCATAGGTTGATATCTTGTCATATTCTTCTCCACTTACTGCATAAAGAAGTAAACTTATAGCTCGTGCATTAGTTTAAATTACCTCTTGTTGTTCTTTGGTGACATCAAAATTTTCAAGGTCCTCTACATCAGCACTACTTGATTCCTCATCCTTGTCCTTGTCCTTGTCCTTCTACTTTTCCTTGAATCCTGGAATTAGCTTAGGTCCCTTCTTAATGACTACCCATGCTTGGAAGTTATTTGATTGGACGAAGATTTTGAATCTATTCTTCCAATAAGATTAGTGTTTTCCATTGAAGTATGGTGGTCTTGTGTAGGAGTGGCCATCTTGAAGGAAATCACCTGGAATTCGGCCATTTGAACGTGCGGTGTAATACCCCATATTTTTGTGCTAGAATTCTAACCATCGTTTCTACACGTCTAAGCTCTAATCCAAGTGATTCTCATGTGAATATAAGTTGCATGATCATTATCCTAGTCTATGGGTAGTTTATAGGTGAAAAATGTTCATAGTAATGACCTAGAACAAAGTTGAGATAAGATTAATTGATTCATCCAAAGTTTGACATTCGACTCTACAAAGGTCTACTTCAAACGTGTATATCTCTTAATATACATAGAATTTTTCATTCCAAGACCTATCAAATTGTAGATAATTGAAATATCTTTCCAACGATACCAATTTCGCAAAAATTCAATACCCGAGCGAAAAGTTATGGCCATTTTAGTGGCTGAGGCAATAGCACCATGCGATAAGCGTGTGACGCACGCTCTATCGCACGCTAATAATTTTCAGGTTCTATTTCCGCGTTTTTAAGGGCAAAAGTGGTATTTTCCAACCCCTCTCCAGCTATAACATGGTATTAAACTCCCATAACACCAAAATAAGTATACTTTCTCTCAAAACCACCAAGAACATTCATTAGGGTTTCAACCTAAAAATCCAAATATCTCAAGATTCAACCGTAGGTTTTTGATAATTTTTCAAGATTCGGATTCCCCATTCTGAGGGATATGAGAAGCACCCATTAATCTCAAGAATAGCAATTTGAAGTTAAGAGTTCATCCAAAGCTTAAATTTCAAGGTATGTGGGGTTTGAACAAGGGCACCCTTTCGTTCTTATGCCTAAAACTTATTTTAGATTATAAATTACTGAATTTTTGATTATTTTTCATGACATTCAAGTTGGGGTTTATACCCATGGTTGTTAATTACAAGCTTATAAGGTTCCCAAAGATTTAGAAGTGTAAGTGTATGACTAATTTCACATATTTATGCAAGTAATGTGATTTTTCAGATTTTTCCAAGTGAGTTTAAGCATTATATTGTGATTCTTGATTTCTATATTTTGACATTGTTGAAGTATTTTCAAGAAGTATATTGAGTATGATGTTTTGCTATGATATTACATGAGTATGTTTATATTTTCATGCTTATTGCTGAAATTTTCAGATTTTCAGTTGATTCATCAATATTTACATTATCAAGCATGAATATTTTGGTGTTTTAATACGAGTTTGATATATAGGTCATTAACCCCTATTTAAAGATTGTTATTTTGATAATGAGTTATTAAGGACTTTTAAAGAATTGCAAGAAGTATGTTTATATTTCCATTATTATGAGATCTTTAAAGCTTTGATGATGAGTCTATCAAGATTTCAGGAAAGAGTTGGTTTTTGAACCCAAGTAAGAAAAGAAATCCACATTTGATTGATTTATGATAAAGAAGTAGCATATTGGCTCCCGATGCAAATTGTTGAATTATTTATTGTGGATTTTCTTTAAAGTTCTGAGCTAAGTCTGGGAGTAGTATTTAGCACCGAGCGGGAAGTATGATACTTTCCTAGAACTACGTGCCCCCATAGGATGTGAGCCTGAGGCTGATATAGTGATCACTAATAAACTGAAAAGTTAAGGTTCTATCCGATGACAAGGATAGAACAGCTCTCCCCAATGTGGGTAAGACGTTGGACTCTATGTAGCTCATATGGTTTATGTCGGTTAAGAGAAACTTCCAAAGTAGTCCCCACTCTATCTAAGATAAAGGTATATGTTTTTTGAAAGCTATGATTCCAAGATTTCTAAGGTTCTCAAGTGTCAAAATCTTTAAGTTTTCAAAGAAGTTCTTAGTTTTCATGAGGTTAAAGTATATGTTTGGAAAGATGTTGTTTAAGACATTATCTATACCACAAGTTTGAGAACAAAGAAAGAATGCAGATTTAGAATAAAGTGAAATGACTCACGAGATTTATACTAAATGTTTCATTATTCATGATTTATGAGATCTATATTTCAAGTATTATTCAACCTATGTGAGTCATTTATGTCAGCATGCATAATTTTATAAACTGTGATGATTTTGAGATATTATTTTATATATGCATTGCACCCCCATATACTCAGTACATCCTCAAAGTACTGATCTACATATACGTCTATGTGCTACATTGTCTCATAATGTAGATACAAGTTTTAGTATGCACATCAGACTCAGACAGTTGCAGATTTCAGCCAGCAGATGATATGTCCTCCTACTTCGGGGATTTAAGTTAGATGTCATTTATATATTTTCTTTCTTTATTATTCTTATATATTTATTAGTGATAGTTAGGGTCGCGTCCTAGCTATCTATAGTCAGTATTAGTAGAGGCTTCATAGACAGTCAGTAGAGTCATTGTATTTGTCTCAGTTTCTTTGTAAAAGCAGAGTTGTAATCATGTGAATTCACTTTTGTATTGATCAGATTCAGAAAAGATATATCTTCCGCTTACTTGGTTTAGATTTATCTATCTTATTCAGTTGCTTATGAGTTATGCCAGTAGAAGGGTTAGCTTGGGGTCATTTGTGACCCTAAGCACCATGTGACATCTCGGGACCAAATTTTGGGGCGTTACAAACTTAAGATCAGAGCACAGAGTTCAAGTGTCCTAGGGTGACTGTGAAGTTGTGTCTAGCAGAGTCTTACGAAATAGTACGGAGACGTCTGTACTTTTCTTTGAGAGGATACAAGGCATTTAGGAAATGTCTCCATTCTTTCAAGTCTTAGATCATGCTATAGAAAGGTTCTCCAAGAAACTTATACAGATTCTCATCTTACTCTATTCAGACTATCTCTGCCTTATTTTTAAGGTATCAGAAACTGTTAAGCTTAATTCTTCATGGATACTTATGGGATTGTAAGATACCTAGAAAGTATCGCATCGGTGCTTTTAAGTTTCGAAGATTAAAGTGCTTTATCATGTTTGTAAAAATTGTGCACTAAGCCCAAGTCAGATGTGCTTTCAGATTCCCTCTCGGAATCCATAATGATAATCTATAGTTCTCTATCTATGTACTGTTCTTGAGGTAACATGATCGGCAAGTTCTAATTTCCTTCCCTGATAATGCTCTCAGACTTGCTAGCAAGAAGTTTCAAATGTTTCGCAAAGCGACTTGAGAGGAGCCTTCTAGTGTGTTACAATTCCCTCAAATTTAAAGTTATACCCTCATTCTTATGAGTCATTTAGTTAAGACAGAGCAAGATGTGTATTCTTAGATCATTGAATATTGTCTGTTAAGCTTCTATATCTTGTAATATGTAATCTTGTTATCATGGTGTTTTGGAAACTCAAAGTCTAGTGAAGCCGTCTGGGGATGCTTCGATTCACTAGCATATTTGCTTTGTTATCTATCTCATTTTCTTATTCAAAACACAAAACCAAAGTCTAGTGAAGCCGTGTGAGGCCTATTTCGATTCACTAGCAACTTGTTGTTTATCTTGTTGTTCTTGTGTTAGTTGAAAGCGTGGGTTTAGAAGTGTAGTGACAAGAAAGGTGGTAAGGGCGATTTATTGAATATGTATAGCTGAATTTTCGCTTATGATTGAATTAGTAATGAAGTGATATACTGTTGTTTGTCAGTTTAGTGAAAGTTAGAGAAGGAGATTATTAGTTAAGGTGGATTGTTATTTGCTTGACGTAAGAAAGGAGTTACTGTGCTAGAAAAGTATAGGTTTTGATGGAAGTACTTGGTGGATGATTGTTGTTAATTTAGGCTTTCCTGAGATTGCAAGAGAAAGTTTAGTTGAAACTTATAAAGCTATGAAGGAGTTTAGATGTATAAGAAGGGTAAATAGTAATGAGGTGTAGAAGAAGGAGGTTCTAGCGAATCATAATAAGATAGACCATAGGATTATGATTGATCATTATTGTTATGAGGTTTCAGCAGACTAGCATTTTTGAATGTTTGGTAAGGAAGAATAGTTGTTAAATTTGTGGTTAATCATAGCTAGAACGAGATACTAAGTTCAAATAGTAGATGATGAGCAAGGTGGGGATAACGATTGCTTAGTTAGTGATGCTAGTTATATAGAGGTGAACTAATAGGCTTGAAACAGTGAATGCAAGAATTTAAGTTAATTGATTTGAGATTAAGTATGATGTTGTAGGTATAAGGTAAAGGCATGCCCAAGGTGATATGAAGTTGCATTATTTTCTAAGTTTATTAAGTATTGTGTGTGGTGAGTAGTACCCTTGAGTTTTAAGTAGAAGAAGCATAGTATCTAGTACATGGTACACTAGATAGCCAAGTTAAGAATGATATATGAAAGGGGGTTGTTCAAGAATGAAGTCAGTAAGTTTGAAATATAGCTTATGCGTGCGAGTGTAGCATTTAAGTATGGACCGTTAGAGCAAAGATATTCCGACTCACTCCTAGGAATGTGAGATAGATCCATAAGTTTAGAAGATGGCTTTAAATCTAAGGGGGAGATAGTATGAGACCCTTTAATATTCTAGCTCGTTTCAGTTCCTTGTTGCATGACAAAATAGTTCCCAAAACTTAGAAATTTTCAGCTAAGTGCCAAGACTTAGTCTTTTCCAAAACCTTCAAACTTTAAGGATTTTGTTCACGACCTTCCTGACCTCCGAAAGTTGATTTTCAAGTTGATTCATGGTCGGGGGAGTCAATAGTACATCTTGGGTGAGTTTCAAAAATTTTGGAATCCTTTTAAGGCATGTTTGGAATTCAAAACAGTAGCATCATGTGATATGCATGCGGTGCACGCTCTATTTTGGTGCTCCATAGCATGCGACGTACGCTCCGCAACATGCTCCCTTATTTTTCCCGCTATTGTTTCAACGTATTTAAGGGCCAATGCTTATATACTTCATGCATATTCAAGCTCATTCTCAACTTTTAGTAAGTAAGTAACCGCTTTACTCAAGTTTCAGAGTATGACCAGTTTTTAGAACTCACGATACTAGTGAAGTTCGCATTATATCATGTATGTCCTCAGTTTGGATCTCTTTAGTGAATCCATGCCTTGTTAAGTGTAAAAGTTATGTATAGTAGTCTTCCGTGCTCAGGTTCTTATGTGTTATCCCTTCAGTGACCTCTTCCTATGTTAAGATGGTGGTAATGATAGTGCATAAACAATGGTTTAGATGTGAGAGAGTTGATGACCCTCTTTAAGAAAGACTATTTATGCTTTTCTACCTAAGGCTAAAGTGTGAAGCAAGATTGAGGCCAAGTCTTTGATACATGTCATGCTTAGTTAAAATATATGTGTATGTTCTTAAGAATAGTGCAAGTAAATTGTTATTGATAAAAGGTTTAGAGAATATGCAAAGTATGCCTTTATGCGGTTTTTCCTTGAAGTTCATACGTGATTTTAATGATAGGCGTGAATGTCATGTTGGGTGTAAGAGGATGAATGAAATATGCACTAGTAAATCCATATCAAGAGTTTTGAATTAGTCATTGAAGTGGTAAGGCATGTTATGCTTAGGGTGTGAGCTCTAAGAAGATATAGAGATTGAATCATGTGGTTTAGACTAATATTGTGGTGTGGCATGTTGTATCTTATGATTTTGAGTTAGTCTTGACCTTGGTGAGAGGACTTAGTTTAGTTTAGACCTTGCGAAAAGATTTATCAGTGCCCATGTGAGAATTATAAGTTGAATCAAGCGAGTGTGATATTTGAGGGGAATAGCATAGTCAAGGAAGCATTTGAGAAATGTTGCTAAACTTGAAATTAAGAATTAGCATTTCTTAAGGCCTAGAAATTCTACCCTAGCTTATGATTTATGGGTCTATGTTCCAGGCCACAGAGGGATAGCAATGTTGTAATTCCTTATTCAGATGTTTTATTCAGATCATGCCCAAAGTTCTTTACTCCTCAATTGCATTAGAAATTTCTTAGAAAGGTGTTGAAGAAATATTTTATTTGGGTGTAAGCATCCACTATGATTCAGTCTGTAAGTATCATGGGTATCATCTCAGTCTTTTCCTGATTTTTAAATCAAATCATTATCATTCGGGGATGAATAATCCCAAGAGGGGGATGTTGTAATACCCCGAGTTTTCATGTCATAAACCTCTCATCTTTTTCTCATGAGATCAGATCCAGCGCAAAGTAATGGTTACTCATAAGTTGACACTCTCGTTTCTATCTTAGCCATATAGTTATTTTCATGAGAATTCATGCACTTTCAGATCAGTTCAGTGGCTCATTATGTTTGAGATTTAGTGATTCAGTTTATATCAGTTGTATATGATAGCTTAAAGACTGAGATTCCTCTATGTTTTAGCTTAATTATCCACATTCGAGTACGAATGTTCCCAAGGAGGAGATAATGTAATACCCCTTATTTTTGTGCTGGAATTCTAACCGGCGTTTCTACGCGTCTATGCTCTAATCCAAGTTATTCTCACATGAATATAAGTTGCATGATTATTATCCTAGTCTATGGAGTAGTTTAGAGGTGAAAAATGTTCATAGCAATGACCTAGAACAAAGTTGAGCTAAGATCAATTGATTCGTCCAAAGTTTGACATTCGATTCTCCAAGGGTTTACTTTAAATGTGTATATCTCTTAATATACATTTAATTTTTCATTCCAAGACCTATCAAATTGTAGATAATTGAATTAGCTTTCCAACGATACCAATTTCGCAAAAATCCGATACCCGAGCGAAAAGTTATGCCATTTTAGTAGCTGAGGCAGTAGCACCATGAGATAAGCGTGCGACGCACGCTCTATCGCACGCTAATAATTTTCAGATTCTCCTTTGAAGTTTCATGAGTTCTTCGATCTTCAGTTTTCTCTTTTATATTCTTCAGAAGCTTCAGTTTCTACTCTTCATAAGGAAACCCAAGAGATTTGTTCTCAATCAAGGATTTTAATTGATTCTTTAATTAAGGGATGGCACCATAAAGTATGTCCATATCAGATATGTCCATACATGGTACGACCTTCACAGCCATACATGTCTATATCAGATATGTCCATGTAGAAGGCATGGTCTTCTTTTCTTTTGTTTTTTTCTTGATTGATTCGTTCGTCACATATCTGGAAAGCCAATAATCTCCATGATTGATACTCTTCCAATTTTGGTGTCGGTCTTCGTGTGAGTAATTGTCTGCTTCCTTTCTCGAATATTCTTGGATTGATTCCTTAGGGATCTTTTTTATCTTCTATATCTTCAGTGTATCCTGCAAGATATTTATTTATTAGTTTGTCCTTATTAAAACATGTAGTGAGAATATAGGGCTAACAACAGTTTCCACTCTTTCAAGGCATTGAGGTATCCAATTGGGTGGATGTCAATCCGCCCTCAGCGGATTCCAAGCGCTGGGGGAGGAATAACATCTCTCTCATTTTGTCCCTTTTTTTTTTTTGCCCCTAGTTCAATCATCAATGCATGAAACCCTTTGAATGGTATCAAGGCATGCACAAATACGTCCATCTTCATAAATATGCCTCGAAAAGCATGTAATTCTCATGCTTGACTCCGTGCGAATCGCATGGAGGTGACTTGGGTTGCATCATTAGGCTTCACCGCCTCGAGGTTTATGCCTCCCCTGCATTAGGTAAAAACACCTCGCCTCACATTCACGTCTTTTAAATACTATTCCAAATAATAAAGGTAGGTTCTTAATTTTATAAAACTAACTCAAAAAATTATCGTACCACGCCGAATTATTTATTTAGGAAAAACATATCATGTATAGTAAGTTTTAATATAACAAAATATTTTTTATTTTTCCTGTAATACCATGTTTTCTTAAGCTAAACTTCTACTTGTGTATTGTGAGAACATTAACCCCCGAACCCTGAAGATTTTGGTGGTTCTTGGGTGTTTGGAGGACCTAATTATACTTGGTGAGGTGTTATGTAAGCTTAGAGTTGACCAAAAGTTGAAAGGACCAAGTTTGAAAGTGTTAAGCCAAGGGTATGAGATACGACCGTAGGTTACATGTACGGGTCGCGCCTTGGGTCATGGATGAACTATGGTGTGAAAAAGCTACTGCTCGGAAGAGAAGGATCCATTTACGAACCATGCATGGCATGCATGGGTCGTGTCTTGATCGCAGTAAAAATGGGTGCAAGCACGGTGAATGTACTAACCATATATCAAGTTCTCACGAAATGGTCCAACTTCAAACGAGTGTATCTCCTTATCTACGAGTATATAGTGTGCGCAACCTATCAAATTAAATTTTTTTGAGTCTAGTTTCTAGGAAATCAAACTATTCTTCAATCTAAGTTTAGTACATAAAATTATGCACCTTTCAGTGAAGTATAGCGCCCACGCACTTAGAGAAAGTCAGAGAAGAAAATTCAGCACCCGGGCCACCATCCGGCAGGGCATAAGGGCAAAGCGAGAGAGACAAGCTATATTTAGACAACTACAATGAGATATCTTAAGCTGGTTTGCCATCTTTTTGAGTCCATAAGAATGTTTTTCCCTTTTGTATATAATAGAGTTACTGTTGATAATACGCAACAATAGCTAGTTTAACGAAATCAATTGATTTATGTATTGAATTACAAACAAAGAGAAATCATGGATAACTTATAGAAACGCTACACGAGAAAAATGAGTTGAAAGACCCTCCCATGTCTATAATTAAAAAAGGGGATAAATGGAGACCACAATACTATTAAATTAAAAAAGATAAAGTGATAAGTATAGCGCAACAGTTGTCTCAACAACAATCAAAGTTGTACAACAACTTTGCAAAGTTATCAAACAACTTTGCGAAGTTGTCGAACAACTTTGATAGTTGTTGAGACAACTTCTATAATTGTTGAGACAACTTTTTTAGTTGTTGGAGCAAAAGTATTTTAAAAAAATGAAAAAAAAAAATCCCTTTCACCTAATTTTAAAAACTTGAAGGACTCCCACTTAATTGAGTAACTAGTTTATCCCTTTTAATTCAAGATCCTACGCTACACCCATGAATACCTAAAAATAGAAGGCATTTACTAGTAACCACTTTTTAAGTCGGTACTTGACGAGAGATCAGATAGAACCCATAAATACAAAACATCCAACATCATTTACTTGTTATATCTTATTTTTTAGTTTCCCACCCAAGATTTTGAGACCTGACTAAATTCAAATTAGCGCCGAAAGATTTCACAATGAACGTTAAACCACTCCTTGAAAAAAGACTCAAACTAGATACTTTTGGTTAAGAACCATTGTTGTATATATCTTATTCGAGAAATTGGTAACTATATTAATAACAAAATTATTGAGCAGCTTACATTCACCTTGATGTATGAATCTTTTGCACCGACTCACTTCTTTAAAGAAAGAATCAGTTGGGCTTGGACGATTTTGACATACCGTCGCTCTCTCCATTAATCCAAATTTAAAACCACTAGACTTTGGAAAACTCTAACAAAACTGTAAGGTAAAAATTCCTCTCATTCTCCAACTATGCAGCCATTGGCTGATTTAGGTCCCGCTGGAACAAAATAATTCAACAAGCTCAGAACAAAAAAAATTCCATGCTTCCTCTTCTGCTCTTAATCCGACTCCTCTAACCCCTTTTCACTTGATCATACATAATCAAATAGTTGCAAGTACGGAACACAACTACGAGCACAACTGACATAAGCACCCTCCTCCTGTTAACAGATGAACTCTTCAATTTTCAAAAGAAGATGAACACTACATGGAAAACGCACTTAAAATATGACCCCAAAATTGCTCTACCCTAGATTCAACTAATTCAAGTAAACCCAGGCAAACTCCTCCATCTTCACTCTCGCTAAGAAAACTGTCTCATTCAGAAGCTATATCCAATAACTTGTGTGGGTCTGCATACTGAAGAAAGCTCTACAGTTAGAGGAAACACAAGGCCAGAGCATGATTTCTCATAGAAAGCAGCTTCCTAAAATATGTCCACCAGTGTCTTAGAGGCGAAATCTCACTAGAACTAATATCATGGACCCCATTAAATGGAGCGGTGCAAGCTACAAACAGCACAAAAGCATAAGCATATATAAACTGATCAACCAATTCCTTTTAAAAATCATAGCAGATGAGTACTAAGAGGACACGTAATCTGCCAAAAACTAACGAGTTAACAAGGATTACATAAGAAACATGTATCAATCATCAGCAACTTCCTCCGAAAGCCAGGGCAAGCTGCAAAAAGGAAAGTGTTGAATCTTTGATATCTGCCAACAGGTTCTCATCAAACAATAAAATGAACACACCAATGGAAAGAGCAAACTCTACCTGCTTTTGCTATTGAGATAGGACCTCAGAACAAAACCAACAGATACAGCATACATCACATCTCCTAACAGGGGTAGTAAACAGCTGTTCATAAAATAAAGGAATCAGAGAAACCTTGGATACTTTACCCATACAGCAACTCCACCAAAACAAACGAAAAGAATGAAGCTACACATAACTTGAACAAAGGGACTCAAGTGCCCCAAAAAGGCACCACAAATGAGGCAGGTGTGCTTGGAACAAGCATCCCCCACCACGATGCAAAGCACATCTTCTACAGAAATAGGTCCTAAAGTCCACAGAAGAATTTGAGATATTAATTGCCAAGGAAAACCTCTAAATTTATAAGGACTGTTTGCCAAGAAGACATCAGAGAAGTTCTGATCTCAGAATGGGCCTTGGACTCGAAAGATACAACAAAATAATAAGTGAGCTCTAGTATGGTGGAGAAACTGCACGTGGTAAGACAAACAAAAATTAGTAATATAAACACTACCCACAGTCATGGCATTTTAGACATAGAACTAGTAAACTTCCTGTTGTCCTCATGGTTGATCGCCAACATGCCAAAATCTGTAGTAGATACCCACAACCATCAGCTTCAAAGATAAAGTTGATTAAATTGCAGAAAGAAAAACTAGAAGTACAAGACCAGTATAATCTCCAAAATAACATGAAAGAAGTATGGAGAATTCTTTAAATTTATAACAGGGATTAGATATGCCGAACAGTTGCAAAATAAACCTTTGAAGGCCATGCCAACCAACTCCCCATTCATCTCTTTCTCCCACCACGTTCTCTCAGTGAGAGACCAAGTGTTTCTCCAGATGCAACATTGTAGTATGCAAGTGACAAGTTGTCCTTGAGAAAACCAGCCTTTCCACTCAGCTTTTGCTTATTCGCGGGAAGCTGGATCTCCCCAGAAATCTTCTCTTTTAGACTGGCAATGGTTTCGGACAAAGATTGCACTGTGATTTCCAGAACTTGTCCTTTGAGATTCCCTTCGTCGGTATTCGGCACAGATACATTGATCCTTGCAGGTCCCTGCAATATTGCAGAAGCAACAAAATTTCCACGGATATAAGAGAACATGAGGCATTAAGCAAAATTATCAAAGAGACCAAGACAATTATGTAAAAGTTGGGAAAAAAGAGAAAAAAAAAAAGCTATCCTACCGAATGCTGAGCCAAAAACTGGTCTTCAGGAACAAGAACAGACTCATCAAGCTTTTGCCTCTTTGGCTCTGGTTCTTCAGGGAGAGGAGGGGCTTCCTCCGGTGGAGGAGGTGGCGGCATTCCTTGGGACATAGGAGGCGGCGGGACCATAGACATTCCGGGCTGGGACATCAGATGGGGAACAAAGGGTCGAGGTGCTCCCAAAGGTGTAAACTGTGATCCAGGAGGTGGTGGAATAGGAATGCTATGGGAATTCATAGCCATTGATGGAGGCATTGGAGGACGATTCACCATGAGATTTTGCTGACCTGGCATCTGTGGCATGGGAGGAGGTGGGGGCCGAACCTGGGGAATCATGTTAACTATAGGAGGCCGAGGTGGAGGTGGAGTAGCAACACCAGGAGTGGGATAATGGACTGTATTAGGAGGCCGGGGAATATTCAGCGCAAGCCCAGGAGGTGGAGGCAGTGGCCTAACAGATGGAAATCCAGGTTTAGGAGGTGGAGGAACCTGCGGTCCAGGAAGATTTCTTGCATCATTTGCAGCATCATTCTGATCATCTGCATTGTTCTGAGACATTGCCTGGTTAGCAGTGCGACCAATACTACCTGTGTGACCATCCCATATGACTTGCTTCGGCTCTTCCTTCTTTTTCTCAATCTCAGCCTTGACCGCATTTGAAACTTCCTCTTCCGTAGTACCAAATATATCCGGACGGGTTCGTGCAAGTCCAACAATGTTTCTAGAAATCTCATCATCCTGCGCAAGAGTCGTCTCCTTAATCTTTGCAAACATCCTGTCCTTTTGTTCCTTGTACTTCGGATCAATGAGAGAGATCCTCATATGTTCAGACATCTCATTAATAGGTATTAGCTCACCGGTTATAGGAGAGACAACATACTTAGTTGGGTCCCTTTCTGCCAGGATCCTCTCTTCAGGCCTCTTCCAGTTCTTCACAATCCGCATTGGTGGGTCTTGTTCCTCTGGGATTGCCATGGTTTCAACACTCTTGACGCCACCATTCTCTTCAAGAGTCGCAGCTCGCATACCTTCTTCAACAAGCTGAACCTCTTCTTCATCCATCTCCATTTCCACCTCTTTTCCAGGCTCAACATACTCTTCTTCCTCCAATGTAGGCATCTTGCTCCTCCTTATAACCTCCTCGAGGGTCATAGGTGGAGGCAAATCCTGATCCTCATCATCAGAAAAATCTATAGTCTCAACAACAACAAAATCATGCCAATCAATCATAGCCATCTGCACCCTCTCCTGTTCTATCTCATCTTCAGCTTTTTGTCTAGCCTGCTCCTGTGACCTTTCCCATTCCAACCGATGCAGACATCGCTCTAGGACTGTTGTCATGTCAATAGCACTCTTCTGCAGTTTATCTGTCAAGCCTTTAGGAGGCATCAGAACTTTTGAATACGCATCCGCAAGTGAAGTGAAAAACATGAACATGCTGTGAGTAGGCTTTAGAAAATGAAATTGGGGATTATTAATCTCCCTGCTCGTTAACCCTGTTAAGAAAGACTTCCCATTTCTGGCCACAAATTGTGCTGTAAGCTTAATGATATCCAGTTCTTCACCAGTGATCCCTTCAGGGAGTCTAACAGTATATTGCTCTGCCTCGGGTGGATCGAGAATCTTTTTGACAGGTCTAAACTGAGCTGACGGATCAGGTTTAGCAGTTGCCTCAGCACCATCAGCGGTAGCAGGAGCAAGGGCTGCTTCTTTGTCTTCTGGCTGAGTAGGCTGTTCTCCAGAAGCCTGATTCTGTGCACGAGCTTCAGCCAAACGGTGCTGATAGTAAGCATGGTAAGGATCAGAAGCAGTCAGGAAGTTAAATTTTGCGTTGCCAGCGTTATTTAAAATAATCCTCTTCTCAAATTCCGGACCATTTTTCGCCACAAACTGTGAAGTCTTGTCAACAATACTCCTAATATCTGGAGGGGGATAAATGATGCCAATAGTTCTCGTATGTGTTGCAACAGATGCTGGAACCTTGTTGGCTTGATTGTTGTCGTCTTCATTTTCTTCCATCTTATCATCCTTTGGTTCCTCTACCACCTGAGCTGGAGGTGTTGGTCCCAGATTCCCATCCAACGGAGGCGCCGGAAGGGGCAGTATTGTTGTGGTGCCAAACATTTCTATGCCTGCAAGTTGCAGCAAGTTCCATTTCTTAAAAATCAATCATTTACTTATGGCACATAACATTGAGAATCAATAATTGAAGGAAATATCAGAACCCAACCCCCACCTCACCCCAAAAAAAAAAAAAAATTAAACCCCATGAATATGCTCCCCACTTCAGTTATCACTCAAGCAATCAAAAAGGGAAACTTATTCAGAAAACAAATAATATGTTGATAGTGTCATTTCATTTTAAACGGAAAGAAAGAAAAAGGGAAACTAACTTAAATACCATCCACACAAAGAAATAGCAGACAGATGTACAATATGTGTGCAATTACTGTACATTATATGTATATAGGCTGGAGGTGGTAAACGTTCTTGGCTGAGCGGCCAAATGTGCAACCCCCACCCCACCACCAAAGCTCAAAGATTCATTTCACAAGCAAGCAAAACCACAAATTACTTCTAAGAAATTCCATTTAAGCAAGAAAAAACCAAAATTGTGTTCATAGTTCCATCCATTCATGTAATCACTTGACTTTCATTTAACTAAGAAAAACCCAAGAATATTTTCATAATTTCATTCTATTCAAGTAAGCCAAACCAATATACATGCTTTCTTCAAACTTTTTTTCAATCAATCAAGCAAAAATAAAGCTTCTCTGATAGAAATTTTCTTTGATTAATTTGTCGTTGGGGGTTTTATTAGGAATGCTGAACCCAAAATTAATTAGAGTATACGGAAGGAAGTTCATAGATTTTAGTTTAAAGAAAAAAAAAAACAAGATACTTGCAATGGATCAAAAACCAAGGCCACAAAGATGGTTGTATTTCGTTCTCGTATGTGCTCAAGTGCTTCCCCACTTTTGGGACTACACTCTGTATGTTGTTATATATGCTCAAGTGCTTGCTCCAAAACAGAAAACCAACACCTCAGCCAGTAAACAGAATCAACGATTACATGCTAATGGAAGAATAATTTGTGGCTAACTAAAATGCTGTGTTTGTCTGGAACATGAAACCTAGTAAGGGAAAGCAATTCTACTCCAATTGCATTCACCAGATGGATGAGAGTGAGAATAGAAAGGAAGCCGGGAGGAAGAATGGAGTATAGCATTACCTCTAGAGTACAACCTGATAGAAACTAGGATGCAGAAGAGATAGAGAAGGAAATATTACTGATTAAATAAAGTGCAAGGATCTTAAACACTATATTAACCAATAACCAAGTCCGTATGGAGTGGACAAATCTGCAGATATAAATACAACAATAATATTTTTCTTCTGTCTTAAGAACTCTACCAGATTCTAATCTCATATTTAAACTCAGACATAAGCAGTTACTGCTGTAGATAACTACTACAGATAATTACTGACAGCTACTAATAGATAATTACTGACAACTACTAACAACTACAAATAGATAACTGCTTCTATCTTATCTGAAACTAGTACATTATCTTCATATGTTAAAGCAGCAGTCTTATCAGTGCATTCCCCCTGAAAAATCACCTTGTCCTCAAGGCGAAAAAAAGGAAACTGTGTGTTCTCCTCTTGCATTAATTCCAAAGATGCAAACGTTCCAGGTTTGCAGCGATGACCTGGGGCAAACTTGTCTCCACAACGATAGCATAGGCCTTTTTCTCGACGAATTTGTAGTTCAGAATTTAGAGGACGAATGTTTGGAAGCGATGATTGTTGAATTAGTGTTTCTCTTATTTCCCATTTCTCTGAGACTTAGTGTTCTTATTTTTTTATCTCTTATTTCTGTTATGCTATACAGCCTGTTTCATGTCTCATTACGACCTTGGTATACTATTCTCTATCTTGAGCCGAGGGTCTATCGGAAACAGCCTCTCTACTTTCTCAGAGGTAGTGGTATGGACTGCGTACATTTTACCCTCCCCAGACCTCACTTTGTGGGAATATACTGGGTTTGTTGTTGTTGTTGTTGTTGTATGTTTGGAAGCGATGATTGTTGAAAAGAGCGTACTGGTGGACGGGATGACTGAAAATTAAAGGATTCTTGAACCGTTGGAGAGGAAGTTCCAATTGATGAAGGTCGTGATATAGAAGGCCAATCGGTTACCTTACTGGACTGATTTGTTCCATGTTTTCCTTCATATTCTAAAGCTAGACTCATTGCCTTATACACAGATCGAGGCTTGTGAATACTAACATCCACGCGAAGGTCTTCTTTGAGCCCACTAAGGAAAATTCCAAGCCGACAGTGTTCTAGCCAGTTTTGCACACGGGCTGCCCGTTTTGCAAATTCTTGCCTATACTCAAACACTGATCCAGTCTGTTGGATTCCACACAGGTGTTCATCTGGATTTTGAAACTCAGCGGGTCTGTAATTTTCTTGCATAACTTTAACCAACTCATCCCAGTAATAGATGGTTTTCTCACTGTTGATCCAAGCAAAAAGATCTAGTGCATCTCCTTCCAAAGACATTGAAGCCACATCAACCTTACAATCATCAGGTGTTTGATTATTTTGAAAATATTTCTCCGCTTTCAGAATCCAACCTCTAGGATCTCCCCCCTCATACTTTGGAAATTCCATCTTTGTGTGAGGACGCCGACAAGTTTCTTGATGTTTCCAAGTGCTATCAACCTTACCTTCTTCCGGTGAAACTTTAGATTTTCCTCGTTGATTCTAACTGTTTTGTGCTTTTAATGCAGCCACATCAACAGCCAAAACATCCATGGCTTCCAATTTTGCTGCTATATTAGTCAGTTGTTGGCTGATCTGATCAGTAGTCGACATGATAGGTTCACTATGGGAAGCGTTGGCCCGTGTGTTAACCATGACAGATCTTACTTCTCTGATACAAATGATAGAAACTAGGATGCAGAAGAGATAGAGAAGGAAATATTACTGATTAAATAAAGTGTAAAGATCTTAAACACTATATTAACCAATAACCAAGTCCGTATGGAGTAGACAAATCTCCAGATATAAATACAACAATAATATTTTTCTTCTGTCTTAAGAACTCTACCAGATTCTAATCTCCTATTTAAACTCAGACATAAGCTGTTACTGCTGTAGATAACTACTACAGATAATTATTGACAACTACTAACAGATAATAACAGATAATTACTGACAACTACTAATAGATAACTACTAACAACTACTAATAGATAACTGCTTCTATCTTATCTGAAACTAAGGAACTAAGTTACATTATCTTCATATCTTAAAGCAGCAGTCTTATCAGTCTTATCACAACCCTACTCCTGCGCCTCAAGTTGGATGTCTGAATTTAAGAGAGCATCAAATAAGACTAGGCGGTAATTGGATAAACTAAAGCTATTCTCACATCTTTATTTTTCTATTCATTTCTCTTCTACAAAAGGGGGATATAAAGGGACATCTCATATTTTACGTCAATTCGGACTCATCAAAGAAAACATTCAAGCAAAAACCTAAAAAGGATTCTTGGGTTTTCCTTACTTCAAATGAACTTCTCGAAACTGTGTAGGGCATTTGAATAGAAACAACTTAACCTTAATGCACCATCAGTACAAAATAAAAACATTGGGATTTGATAAAATTTGAAATCCAACATTTCGTAGAATTTAAGATTTGAAGTTGAAATTTTTTGCAAATTTAATAAACAAATGCTGATTTTAAATCAAAACTTGGAATTAGAGTCAAACGCCTACTAAGATTAAGTGAATAAGTGTGTGAGCTGTACATATGACATGAAGATGTGTACCACCCATCATATTAGTTTCCCATATATCTAATTGCTCAGACAAATCTTTAACCATGAAATCATTTGAAGAAGTGTTATCAACACTAACAGTGAAATGAGCAGTCAAACACATATAATTAATTCTTTGCCATGATGTTCATGTGCCTGTGGTAAAGGAACTTTTCGGTTGTACTTCTTTAAAATATTTCTTTCGCTTTAGTCTCTGGTCATTGTAACCTTGATAACAATCCCTTTATTGTCCTATGGGAAGGAGGTAGAAATAGAAGTTGAGCTTTACAAAAAACTTCCTAAAGCCCTCTTTTTCTCCAGCCAAAAGGCAATTCTTCAATAATTATTATATCAACTAAAGTCCTCTTAACTATTTCATGATAAAATAATTCTCCCATCCTTTGGAAAGACCAACTTTGTTTGAGTGGTATCAGCATCAATGTTCAGTTACATATTTGGACAATTCTTTAAATCAGTATTCCATGACGTTGTTCCATCCTCTTTTTTCTTTTTTTTTTAATTGGTAAGACGTTCCATTCTTTTTGGTATCAGCCTTATAATCACGATTATAACAATTAAACCCTGCTCTATCATTTCCATTAACATCTTTAAACTTTTCAAAATGTCCCCAAGCACCTGAATCGATTGTACAACTTTTCTTTTCTTAGTGCCAGAACTAGTTTCAGGCTCATATTCAACGGAATTTGCAGATGAAGAAATATATCACCTTTCTATTGAACCCACCTCACTTGCTATAGTTTAATTTTTCAGCCATCTATGAAAAATGAATGATAAGAGAACTAAAAAGAAGCCAACAAACTAGTTTCAACTCGGAAATACATTAAGATTCGAGTAATCTATTAAAATGGGCAGCCCAGTGCACTAAAGCTCTCACTATGCGCAGGGTATAGGCAGCCTAACATTGCATTTCTGTCAGAGGCTGTTTCCAAGGCTTGAACCAGTGACCTACGGTCACATGATAGCAACTTTACCAGTTTCTCCAAGGCTCCCCTTCTTTGGAGTAATCTCTTTTCAATGAAAGGCTCATATTGAAAATATTTCAACAAAATTTACAGAGAGGAACACAAATCTCTCTCTTCTCATGAAAAATGAAACTTCAAGAGCTAATGTGAACTCTTTAAATGCATCACATAACTGTTTACCCTAAAAACGATACGCGTATTCATCCAATTTTACCGTACACAATAACAGCTGAACAGAGAAGGTTACTGGCAATTATCTGTGTCGACAACTCGACGAGGAAGACGGAACTTACCTAACGAAGAGGAAGACCGACGAGCAGGCGAAGGCACCGACGCAGAGCTCTCTGGGTGAGAAGAGTGAACAAATCAGATTTCGAGACCTACTTGCAACTTAACCCTAGAATTTGATCCGATTGTTTTAAGTACTATGTATTGTTATTACAACATTTTTATATTAGTGCATTTAAATAATTTGTTTTATTATTTGGTTGGATAATCCCTTTTTTAAAAGAAATTATGATTTTGTTTCCTTTGATTGCGCTTTATAGACATGTATTTTTACTTGTAATTTCGAGGGTTCAGATGTGTTCTTTAAATTTAAATATTTATTTCTTTATTTACTATTATAACTTTTTACTATATTATAATTTTTTATTATATTTTTCTACTATTATAATAAGTAAAAGTAAGTAGTACGACCAAGGGTGTTCCAGGAATCTTATATTTTTTTATGAATATTTTTACTTATAATTTTTTTATTTTATTTTTTATGACACTTGTTAATGCATACCACTGCCTTCCATCTTCTTTTATATCATCATTTTTGTCTTACCATCTTTATTGTCCCACTCCAAACACTCCATCAAACAATCATGAAGAAATAATAGATTTGTGTGAAAGTTTTATGCAACTGAGTTTGTCATATCAGTGAGATTATTGGTTATATTTTGGCTTCTATTTGGGTATGATATATTTATGAGTTTCGCAAAATTTTAACCTTTTTTTTGTTAAACTTCTTTTATTTAGTTAATTATATTTTATCGGATAGTTTTTAGATGATTGTGGTATATTTGATTTTAAAAATAGATACATACATACATAACACATATCCGTATTTGAGATATACAATAGTTTCTGACTTTCGATAGGTAAGATGTCATTTAAAGGTAAATATGGGTTCTTTGAAATATCTATTGAGGGTGAAACAAGCTCCTGCTTTCTTTGGCGAACAAACTATAAAGTCACTTTCAATCAAGTTGAATTTGAGCCCCATTTCACCTTTAATTACTAATGGAAGTCAATTTTGATCTGTCTATTTTCCTTCTGTCTTTCACTCCTATGGTCCATTACATGCTTCTCTGCTTGGTCGATTAATTTTCTTATAAATTGAATGATTTCAGTTTGTCAATGACTTCCACGATTTTTAATTTTTGTGGGTTTTATTCCTTTCTTCATTTTCTGAAATTTGACCGAGTATCTATTCTTCGTTGTGTTGTTGTGCATGAAAGTTGATAGTTGTTTCTTATCTACAGCTATGGCAATGGGGCGTGATTCAAAAGTAGCTGAATACTTATTCCAAAATGATATTTATACCACGAAAATCACCACTTGTGTGGAGGCTTCTCTAAAGCGGAATGCTTTTTCCTATGTGATTCCTTCTCACCGTTATAATACGATCTGCAATGAATTGTTGTATTTTCTTTGCAACTTATATTATGTTTTTTGTTTGTGGCATTATTGCAGAAATATTTAGGTGACAAGGTATTGGTGTCAAGGATACTAGCAAAAATGCTCTTTGTGAATGAGGTAAGTCCCTTTTTTACTTAACGTGGCTTGAAAATACAAGGTCTTATTAACAACCATCTCATCATATACGGGTGCCGAGTTTGTTGGCTATCATTTATTTTTGTTAAAACAGGGTGATTTTATAGGTTTGATTGATTAATGATTTGTTGCTTCGTTTTGATTCACTATTGTCAGTCTGTGTACAAGCAGAAAATACATATTTATCTATGAGATTCATCATGATCGATTATATTGTTCAAGAATAACTTATTCAAGATAAAACTCTTAATTAATCACTGTAGAATTATCTTACTGCTCTCAACTGAACGTTAAAGGTCACATCTTTTAAAAAAAAAAAAAGTTAAACGTCACATCAACGACATGAGTTTTTATCTAATAAGATCAATTATTGGTGTTCTATTAACAGCTTTAGCTTCAGAGGGATAATTTTCATCCGTTAACCATATTGTTGATAACCTGCTACTTGGTGAGGTACCTAAATTGTGCTTTGTCCTACGTAAAGTAGGTCTCATCTTCGCATTTAAAATTTAGAAAAATAGTGTGTTACAGTTTTATATTTTTAAGAAAAATTGAATGTAAAATGGAGAGATTAGAAGCATTCCAGATGAAAATGAAGATTCTTTAATAATGGATGATTAAATATAAGTTGTTTGTAAAAATTCACAGTCTTTCTCATAAATGCGTATATACGTTTTTTTATTGAAAGAAAATATAGTAAAGACTCTAAAATGCAATGTGTTTTTTTACTCACATATCGTCACAATTCAACGTAATAATTTTAGAATAATATCCCTATTACATATCATTTGAAACAGAGACTGATTTGTATATTATTTCTTTCTGTATGAAATTTGTATTTTTCACAAGTCCTTGACAAGGCAAATTATTTTAGCTTGAAGTTGAGCCTCTTAATGCCTTTATGAAATCAGATAGTTGAGTGTCCATAAAACACTTGTGCACTAGTTATTTGTTCAAATGAAGAAATTGCTCCTAACAAAAAGGTACAGACAAATATCAAAAGAAAAAAAAGACAAGCGTGTTAATGAATAGTATTTATTTACAAAATCTCGCATCATTATTTTAGCATGTTAAAAGTTTATTCCCAAAGAGTACGTTGATTGTTGACCACATAAGATATTCTTTTGCATTAGAATTTAGTATTCCATCCATCTCAATTTAAGTTTGTTAGTTTGATTGGACACCAAGTTCCGAAAATATAGAAAATCTTTTGAATCTTGTGATCTAATTAAAGACGTGTTTAGTCCTTTTAAGCTTGTGATTTTACTTGCCATGTAAAATAGTGAAGTTGAAAAACACACAAAATATAAAAAGACACTTTTATTTGGGACGTACCAAAAGAAAAATACTTGAATTCGGATGAAGGGGGCATAAGTTATGTACATAATAAGCATTTTTGAAAAAATATAAACTGAACATTATATTTAAGATATTTTAAAAGAATATCAAGACCAACTTCAAGGATAAATGGTAGCTTTTCACCATCTTTAGCGATCCTTTGCCCATTGTTTTGATTATCGTTTATTTTCTTGATTGTTTTTTCGAAGTAAATTTATTTATGTTTTCCTTTGTAGTAAGTTAGAATTGACTTTGATACTTCACACTTTTAGAGTTGGTCCCTTTTTGTGAAGCTCATGGATTCGAGTTTCATCTTTTGTTTGAAAATGAACTTTAAATATGGTCTAGGTGTCATAGTTTGTTATTATAATTTGCACGAGATGTATATCTTATATATGGAGGTATGTGAACATTTTATAATGATTTTATACTTGAACGAGTGAGTTTCAATTCTCAAATCTTAGCTACCAATTTGAGTTTTGCAGGTTCATCCATCTGGTACGTTGAAAACGGGTGAGGATTGAATGCTTTTGAACTGTGTCACCTATCATGAGCTAATAGTTGTTTCACACTCATTTATTGCGTAATATATGTGTAGTTGACATACCTATGGGTATCTGAACCGTGTCGCTTATCATAATCTTATAGTTGCGTCACACCCATTTATTGCGTAATGTATATTAGTTTACCTATGGGCATCTGAACTATATCACCTATTATGAGCTAATAGTTGTGTCACACTCATTTATTGCATAATGTATGTGTAGTTGACATACCTATGGAAATGTCAGTTTTAGCGAAGCTTGAGTTACTCAATATCTTGAAATTGAATTTAAAATAAATAAGAAATAAAGGTAATTTACCTTTATTATTTATTTTTCTTGAGCATTTCTTGTTAATCTAGTAAGCGAATTCAAAAAGTAACTTCAAACATATAAAGGAGAAAAAGGGCTGCAACTCGACCACTAAAAAATCGTGAGAGCAAAATATATGCTGGGAGCTTGAAATTTAAGTAGTAGCACTGCCAAAGAATATAAGCATGAAAGTAAACATAAGTTCGCCCTCTTTAATTTCTTTGACTTCTGTCTTTAATTCCCCTTCATTTCTCAATTTTTTTAGCAATCTGTTATTTTTTGTATTTATGTAGTGGTTTGTCATAAATTACTTTTTATTTTATTTTATTGTTTCGTTGTTCTGCTTTGTATATATTAGTTTGATTTGCTTTTGCAAGTCTACATGTTCATTTTTTTTATGATTTTCTTATGTCATGTTTGGATCTAGATACTTAAGTGTATGATTTTGGATACTAAGAACTACATATATGCATTTTCTAATGGTGGTGAATTTTTTTTTCCCTGTTCAACAATGAAAATATATCTTATCAAATGAAAAATAATACTGATAGTTGAAAAGGGATCAAAGCTTTTATATTGCATCTTTTCAATAAATGTGTGATAATTTACTCCAAATCTTTAGGTTCTATTTTACTAAGTATTGTTCTAATTGTGAGAAAAAACTTATAAAATTCCTTAGTAACTTTCCTTTTATAACGTTTCTAGCTTGGTTTCTTCCTAATTCTTATTTGCTCTTGTTCATCTCTTCTGAATTACTTGATGCAGCTATTTAAGTGAAGAACATAGCATAATTTTGCATGGCTTGTTTTTGCCATAAATTTTTGTTGCAGGGGTAGAACAATAGTGTATACATTTCTTAAGCTTTATGATGGGAAGGGTGCAATTCTGCTGGATGCAGAACTTTTTCTTTGATGATTCATGAGTCGACCCAATTGTGTCTAAAGAATGGTCAGATGGTTTGTGCCTTGTGGTATCAACTTTTATATATATAAAAAAGGAATGAAATGTTCAAAAACAGTGTTTCAGTGCTTAACTTGATCACCAAAGGCTTTTACATTAAGCAACAAAGTTCTTTATGACACTTAGTTGTATGTGTAAGATTTCTTGATTAGCATCTTTATATTCTTTCCTATTTATGCATACTTGAATAGAGTTTTCACATGATTCTCTATTTTTTCCCTCAAGGACGGCAAAATAAGAATTATTTGATTTACTTTTGTGAAATTTCAGTCCACAATGAGAACCAACTTAAGTGTTGTAGTATCACACAGAAGGATTAAAATCAAATTACAACAAAATAATTTGAATTAGGCTAATTTTCTTATAAGAGTTATGTTTTTAAACTTGTTGAACTCTAAGACCAGCTTTAAAAGTGTTCTCTACAAAGATGAACTTCAATGTAGGGTAAAAGCTCGTGCTCAGCACGGGCTATCTAATTTATAAGATATCATCAGATATGTTTTTATTGTTGTTGATTTTAATAGTATAATTTTTGTAAAAAAAAATATTTTATTTCAATCAAATTTTCTAATTATGACACATAATAACAATTTTATTGAAATTGGGTAGGTTATTAACGTTTGCTTTAATATTTTTAACTAATTTAGTATCCTCAGTTAAAGTTTTTGGATACTTTTTCAATCTATCATATAAAATAGATGTCTCTTTAGCAAGATCCTTTATAAAAGAAGAAATATAATTTTAATTTCTCAAAAATCTCTGCAATTGAATTTTATTAATAACATCCGAAAACTTTGAAACAAATTCAATGCTTCTATTTATGAAAATTATATTGTCATTTTTGATATTATGTCCTAGAAATCTAACTTTTGTTTGAAAAAGAGACATTCTAATTCCTGGGTTTAAATATTACTAACAATTTTGTATAATTATTTTTTTGAATAAATCAAGATATTTAAAATATATTTTTATTGTTTTTAAAAATACTAGTATATCATCAGTATAAACTAGTATGAAATTGTTATAAAGCATGAAAATATCATTTATAATATTTTAAAATTCAGATGGGACCTTTTTTAATTCAAAGGGCATGACATTTTATTCAAATTGACCCATGAAGACATTAAAAGTAGTTTATATGGATCTGCTTCAGCAATTTGAATTTGTCAATATCATGATTTTAAAATAAAATTTAAAAATATAATGGTGTCATATAATGTATCTAATAATTTTTTTTTATTAGGTATTGGATACTTGATCCATTTTAAAACTTTATTAAGAGGTTTATAATTTATAACTAATCTTGAAACTCTTCTTTCCTATAAGGCCTTTATTTATTAAAGATTCAATTTCTTTTTTTACATAGTTGTATATATTTGGAGTTTCATTTGACATGGCCTATATTAAGTGGGAATATTATCTTCTTTAAAGTTTTATTCATATGAAAAGCAGATCACATATTTTTTTTCTTTGCCAAAATGTATTTAGGCGATCTCCACAAATTTCTAAGAAAAAAATATTTGTTTAAAAAAATTATTTTTTCACTCAATTTAAGATTTTGTAAAGTCCCTTCAATTGTTAAACTATAAATTTTATTTTTTAGAAAATCAACTTGTCGATTGTTTGAAAGTATTTTTTCTTCTATTGTATTTTAAAATCTTGAATAGGTGGTGAAATAAAATCAAATTTGATTTCTTTATTATCAAATAATTCATTCATATCAGTTTCATTCCACCTGGTAATAGAATATAAGTGAATAAATGAGACACCTAAAATAATATTCTCAATAATATCTTTTACTAAAATAAAAATTTCTGCATACATGATTTATCTTGACAAATATATGCCTTAAAATTTTTATATTCAACTCCCGTTGTATGATCACTAATAATTTTTAAAATATGAGTAGTTTTATAAAAATATTTAGAAGGTATTAAGCCTTCTAGTATACAATTACAGTCTACCCCACTATCAATGGGAGCTGTAAATTCTCTCTTAAAATTATAATTAATTAAAAGAGTAATATTTTTTATGCTCCATAACTTCGAGAGTTTGGAGAAATCCCTCTTTTGGTGTATCCGATATATTATCTATAGTACCTGTGGTAAGATTTTGATCTTCTAAGCAGAGATTCTTCTATCTAACACAACATTCTTACTTTTGAGATTAATAATTTCTTTATTGATATTATCAATCTCTATCTTCAAATCATGAGTTGTTGCAAAAATATTAGCAACTCGCTCCTTTTCTTCAAGGATTCTTTGAATTGCAACATAGTATAAGGTCCTTTTTAGAAGAATTTTTTCATTATTTTTTAGTGAAACTAGTAGAGGGCATTTCATCTTTTCTATTAATTGAGATCTTATCTCAGGATCTCTGATAATCTTCAAAAATTCTTCTAACTTATCATTTTCAAGGACATTAACATTTAGATTCTTAAATTGAGAGTAAATATTATAAAACTCATCGTCACCTTTGTTATCATAGGGTTGTCCTAATTGACACGGTATATAATCATCTTTAGAGATAATCCTCATCATTAAGGCCTATTAAATTCTCATCTATAGAGGAATCTCCATTATGACTTTGATCCGGACATGAATTTTTTGGAGAAGAATTTAATAAAATTTTATACAAGAATTGTTTTATCTCTCCATTTTATATTAAGATTTTTGATCTTATCCTTAACTTTACAATTTTTGGCATAATGACCTATTCTACCACATTTATAGCAAGCATGCTTGGATTTGATATAATCTTTTCTTGCTTTAAAATTCTTTTTTCTTCTTGACCTTTTCTCAATTCTTCTATTTTTCTTATCATATAATTCTTTTTTTCTTTTTGTGCCTATAAGGCTCGATCTCTAGAATTCGTAGGAATGTCAATTACAAATTGTTCATAAAATTCACTTAGTTGTTGTCTTTCATTAAGATGATGTCTTTTGATCTGTTGATTCAACCTGATCTCATTATATACGAATAATCCTTCTTGACTGCAAATATTAATCAACTTTTCGTACCTATAATCATCATAATTTATACTTGTCACTGATTTTCTAAGAGCTTTTCTAACTCTTTTTACAAAAAGGGTTGACAATCCATCTATTAATTTAGACTATCAATAAAAATTATTACATTATGGTAATTTCATGAAGCTAGATAAAAATACATACTTATACTATCTAAAGGATAAAAGAGTTTTACATTTTAAGCTTTGAAGCATAGTCCTAATAGTCTCACGATTGTTAGACCATCTTCCTGAAAAATGTATCATAACATTAAGGATTAAAATATATACTGTATTTTGGACCCGTTGACCATCTTCCTGCTTAATCAATTTTAATATTCTATAGCGTTAATCCTGAATTAAATAATTATCTCATCAATCTTTTAATTGGACAGTAATCATGCAGTAATCATTTCTACAATAGTTTTATCATGATTTTCATAAGCTTTGCAAATTATATTGTACATCAATATTCGATGTACTATTGTGGAAAATTTTCTATTATTATAACCATCTCTGTTTCATTCATAAATTTCTTTTTCTTTATAACTATTAGAGATCACTATTTCTTATTCCTCTAATAAAATATCTTGAAGAGTGGGCTTAGGATAGTAACACGTTCTTTGGACTGATTCTCTAGCATATTTTTTTGAGATCTTATTAATATCACTTGAGACTTCATAATTATCATTTTTCGATAGTTCAAAATTATAATTAATGTTTAAAACATTAATTTTTAATCCGTTAAATTTTTCTTCTTATAATTATTTTTGATCATTAAGATTTTTTTTAATTTAAAGTTTTTGATGTTAGTGGAAGATTGAATACTTATAGTAGCAATTGAGACTTGTTTTTTTCTTTTAACGTCGCTGGATCTATTTTCTTTATTTCAAAACATAATTTATCAATTGTATCATGAATGAAAAGAATTTATTTACCCAATATGCTCATATAAATATTAGTATAATTTTGTTATTTAATCACAGTATTAACATGTTGAGTCGTAATAATAGCAGTATCATTTTCAAGTAATTTTATAAATGCAGAAAAATAAACTATTTTATCATCTATTTCAAGTTAAAAAGATTGTTGAGGAGGAAATACGGACTTGGTAATTTCACCATTACTTAGTTTATAATCTCTTTCAACATGAAAATATAACTATCAATATATCTTGTCATAAATCAGAAAACAAAAACAATTATTTTATTATAATTGAAAAGATTCTTATAAAATTCTTCCTGAAATAAATTCTTTTCTTCTTTATTAAAATTTTAGAAAATAATTTTCAAAAAAATTTCGCTTGAGTTTAAAGAACTCATTTGAGATTTTTTTTTCTTGTTGATGATCTCAGATCAAAATTAATTTTATTTTAATTTATTTTATACTTGTACAAAAATTTATTTTAGACTCGATTGGGTCCAAGTATGTAATAACATTTGCTATATTATCTCTATCCAGTTTAATATTACTAACTCTATTATTTTTCATGATCTGAGAAGTAGAAACTCTAAATGAGAAATTTACTATATAATCAGTTGGAGATATATTAGAAGAAGCCAATCTAATTAATCTAGGTGCAATACAAAGATTATCACCTTTATTTATTAGAGGTGTGAATTTCAAAAAATTAATTTTAATAGTACCATATGTAGTCTATTCAACCTCAGGAATTTTACTATTTATATTATTTTGAAGAGGGATAGCTTTCTCAAAAATTCATTCTTTGAAAAAATGAATTTCATCTTATTTAATAGGTCTCCTGATAATAACTTTTGATTACTAAAATTAGTTTCTATCAAGACTTATAATAAATTTTATAATACATACATATAACTTCAGTTCCTGCATATAATTATAGTCATGTAGTTTAATACTTAATATCAAAGCATTTAGAGAATTCTCATCGTTAAAAGATATTTGTAAATTAGGATAAGTATTAAAATATACAGGACCATAGGCCAAACTTGTTTGTACAATCCTATAAGAGTCTTCTTTTAATTTTGATTTCTTCCATTTCTTAAGGCAACTATAATATTCTCAGGCAAACCTCTTAAAGTAAGCAGTTTAAATGCAATTTGTATTAAACAACATGTATAAATCTATGGGTTTCCTTATAAGGAGTCAAATCACTTTCAGATAATAATCTAAAAGTACCATGATTATCATCAACAGTAATAGTTTCTTTAGTTGTTTTAATAATTTGTTTAAGACCCATTTTTTTTTTATTTGGTATATAAGTTTGGGTTGGACTTTAGGAATTGTCCATTTATTAAGAAGGTCTAAATGTTGTGGCATATCATATTTTTCTTTTCTAATATTTTAACAGTAGTATGATTTTCAATGACATTCATAATAAAAATTGTGTTGAACGTATTGCACCTTTTACTATCAATATCACATGACTTTGATACCATAACAAAAATCGAATCGCTTCAATGATACTATAGGAGATCTTTACACGTTAATAATCCTGAAAGTAATAATTATGGTCCATTATGAGTTCAAATATAGCCCTAAATATCTCCCTTGACTTCAATGGGCCTTCTAACAAAACCTCCGACATAGCCTGAACCAAAATTATTACTACAAGAATTATTAATAGCTACATTAGTGTTGTTGGTTGATAAGATTCTAATTAAGGATTCAGTACCATATTATATTAGTAGTTTAGTGTGTTATAGTTTATTACAAAAGTATTTAGCTTATCATTTAGGCTAATTTAAACTAAAGATAATAAAATAAAGAACAAAAATTTAAAGTACCTCATAATTGAAGAGTTTAAACAGTGCCTTTCGAAAATAAATAAATTACTAGACTTGTATTGATTGATGAATAATTTACAATGAAAGAGAGTGAGGGGGTTTTCAAAAATCTGCCTCCAATACATCAAGCTAGATCCTTATATAGTGAATCTTTTAAGTAAAAGACAAACATAAAAAGTAAAGAAGACATAATAAAAATGTGACTAACCAAGTCTACTAGTAAATCATGACTTATTTACTATTACGTTGTCACATCTTTTTGAAAGAGCAGCTTTATAAAATCTAATCTAACATGCCTTTTTTCTTCAACTATTTTGAATATGGGGTCAAAAGTCATTCATAATTTTATTCTCTTTCCTTTGTCTTTTGCTGACATGAAAGATTCTTTCAATTATACTTTAAATTTTTGCAGGTACTCATTAATATCAATTTCGTCATTATTCCGGATACTTTGTGATTCTCCTGCTAAGCAATTTTTTTTATTATTCGTGGTATGATCAGCAGATGCCATAGAAATATCAGATGTATTTTTCATGTCAAGATTTCTCATTAAATATTTCTTTACTTCTTTCATGTATGAGGCTATTATTTCTGACTCGGGTATTACTTCTTTTTTTTTTTTTCATTTGGAGTCTTCTTCCAATGCGTTTGAAAGGACTAATTTCATTCTTTTGTTGCATTGATGTCATATCTCTTTGTTCTTTATATTTGACAGTGACCACATAGATAGGATTAATTATCACTTATCCATGAATATGATCTTCAGTTGTCTTTTAATTTAGCTTATTCCAAAATTTTATATAAAATACTCTTTTGAGACATGAAATATTATTAAGATTGAGTTTTACTTTAATGGATCATTTCATTATCCAAGGAATAGAAAATTCAATAAAGAAATACATAGTAGAAATACTTTCAAAATAAATATTATTCTATCTTTTTTTAATTTTATTAATGTTGGAGATACTTCTACCCATTCAACATGTAAATTTTGAATGGTTTTAGTAAAATTTTTATAGACGATCTATAATAAATTCACCATTGTCCAAATCAATTAAGAATATTTTGATTAAAAATATCAGCACAAATTTTTATAAATTTTGAGTGCTTCCTATTATGATTCCCATATAAAAGAGCTTTATTAAAACTTTCAACATAGTCCCAATAATAAAATTATCGAAATCTTTTGTTCTGGATGAAGATAATTCTTTTATTTAAGAGTACTAAAACCCCACTCTTTCGAAGTAAAAATATTTTTAATAATAATTTTTGAAAAGTTATAAACTTTTTAGATATTAGCAGGATAAAAATGTTGAATTTCAGTTGATCCTGTATGAGATATAATTATCTCAAAATGCATTTCAAATTTATATGCAATAGTAGCATATGATGTAGTGTCTAAGTATCTCTGCTTTAATTGCCATAGGTATCTTTTCATTTCAAATCATTTTGATCTAGAATAAGTATGACCTCATCTACTTCATTTTATTCATATAATTCAATGCTCTCATTATTATCATCTGCTAAAACAATAGAATATGATGAGCTGTCATTTTTTCTTTTTAATAAAATTTATGAATTCCTGATATATTTGGTGATCTTTATTAAGATTCTAAGTGCTCGCAATATTCACAGCCATTAACATTTGATTTCCTATTTGGACTAGGACATTGTCTTGTCTCATTTCTGTTCATCCTCTTCCCCTTCCTCTATTAGAGGAGGTTGAAATTTGTGACTCCATCTCGTATAAGAGAAAAGCTATCAATTCCCTTTAAATATTGTATTTCAAAATCAGATGGAGCCAATAAACCTTACCACCATGCAAATATTTGTTTAGAAATATCATGTTTACAATATTTATTAAATATGAATTTTGCTGCTTGACAATCAGTTTTTATTAAAAAAAATTATTATACGAATCTCCTTGAAGTTTTAAAATACATTTTACTATTGCAAGAATTTCTTTTGCATTACTTGTATAATTTTTTTTGGTTATTATTTCATTTTTTTTGAATAAAATTGAATAAGATATGCTTGTTTATCTTGTGTAAAATATTATTTTAAAATTTCACCATATCCAATATCAAAATTGCCCGTCTCTATTATTTTTCCTCAATTAGTTTTGGCAAATGTAAGACATGATAGCTTATTAATCTTTTCTTTAATATTTTTGACTGATTGAGTATGATCCTCAGTCCAATCTTTTGGATTAATTTTCATATTTAGAAACAACACCTTAATAATTTAAATGCGCATCTAAATTCAAATATCTTTATTTCCTATAAATTTTACAGTGACAGAAAAATAAACTGCAATCACAAATAAAATATGAAGAAAAAAGATTTTTTATTGATAAACTATAATGACTTGATTTTTGGTAATTTTTGTGAATTATTCATTTCAGTGTGATTTGACCATTTTACCCCTTTCCGTGATTGCTTTGTGGTATTTCTGAAGGTGAAAATAATTGACATGATTTTCAATGCATTTCAATGTGTTTTATATGAGTTTGTGTTTTTGGAGGTTAAAAGGCTTTATGGTTGACTTCAATCAATATTTATTGTTCTGTGCATAGGATTAACATGGTTGGTGTGATTTTACGGCTTTGGTATCTCATTTCGATCCTCGATTTTAAAAATTATGAAATTGAGTCTCGGGGGTTAATTTTGTGAAAATGATATTTTTTTAAAAAATCTAATTTCTCATTTGAGTCCAGAACGTTAAATTTGGTAGGGTAGCATAGTTCGTTTGCGTTCACGGGATTCTGAATGAATCTCGAGGGGTCCGCAGAGACTTGAATTTTTTTTCAAGTTCAGCTGGTGCAACTGCTAAAATGCAGTTTTGGCCCGCCACTTGGCCGCTTAAGAGGCTCGGCTCCAGCTGGGGTGGACACTTTAGCGCGCCTTGTCCGCTAAAGCAGACTGGTCTGTACACCAGGTACCGCTAAAGTGTCACTTGACCACTTTAGCGGTCAAGGCTGGTACAATATATAAATTCTTTTTCTCAAATTTTTCATCATTATTGAGACTTAGAGCTTCGAGTTTTAGAGCTTTTGAGCGATTTTTTCCATTTTCAAGTTTGGGTAAGCTCCAAATCTCTATTATAATTACTTTTCTTCTATTTTTGTCATTTAAAGTTTGTTAAAACTCGATTTCAAATGTGGAATTTTGGCCCGAAAGGCCTAAATTAGTTTTCTTCAATTTAGACCCTAATTTCAACTTGTTTTTACTTGTTTTTTCTTACATGGCTTTCTTTAATCATGGGTAATATATTTTCGAACAAAAATTTTGGTACCCTTTTTTTGAAAACTCATTTTGAAGGTCTGTTTGACCCTGACTCGAAAATGGAAATATGGATATTGTTGGCTTTATTTTGATGCATAGATTTTATATTTATATGTCTTAGTTAATTTCGAGTCCGTTCGTGAAGGGAAGGCTCTGTGTTGAAGGCTTTAAGACCTAGTTTTCTTCACTAAAGGTAGGTTATGGCTTAAGTTTCTTTAGACTGGGTTAGGTAGTTAATATTAATATAAAAACATGTTATGGTTGTAGGAACTAATCATGAAAATTGCTTTATTACTGGTTTGTGCCCGTGTGGGGACCTATGTTGTTGCTATATGGTAGTTTTTGAGACATTATTTGCTATGTGTGACTGTGTGGGGTCTTATATGATATTTTTGACCTGGTATTTATATAATTGGTTGTATTATTCTTGGTGGAAATTATCTAAATTGAGACTTATGTGCTATCAAATAACATATTATGGTATATCTTACTTCATTGGTATATGAATTATATTGGATCATGGATGGTTAGCTTATTGAGTGGATTTTTGGATCGCATGCTTGGTATATTGGTTGGATATAGAAATTTTCATTCTGGTTGGTTGTGATCATTATATCCTCATATCATATACATTCATCAAACATTGGTACCACCGTGAACATACTGGTTTTTCTGACAGAAAATGTGACATCTTTAAAAAAACCTATTGCTGTATGTACCGAAGAAGAGTTATAAATATTGGATTGATATTGTATATTAGATTGTATGTGGGTTGACGACCCCCTCACCCTATGGATCCTACCTCAAGAGCATAGCTCAGTAGGTGTATATTGAGGTTGTGTGACAACCTCGTGCATCACATCATTACCATCATCATCTTCTTCTTTATTACATTTTATATACTGTGCATATTTTATTTTTGATTTGATATCTATCTATTTTGTGCTTCTTTTCGGTACTTATATTTGATATATGTGTATATTGTAAAACTGTTAGTGGAGACAGTATAAGCTACCATTTGGAATATTTTTTTACTACAGGTGGCGTGCCTATAGTGTGTATTTTATATGCTTTATTTGCTACTTTGCTTAGTCAGCCTATGATACTTATTAAGTACAAGTGGATCATACTCACCCCTACTACGCCATTTTGGTGCAGATCCAAATACAAGTGCATCACACTGTAGCTGATTCTGATAGTATTTAGAGTATTTTTAAGGTAGCGGTCGATCTATACTTCAGAGTTGATCTACTATCTCCTCTTGTTTAGTTTATGTCTTGTATTTGTATTCTGCAGAAAATTATGTTTCTTTTAAACTTTCAGTTGAATATTTTGACTTTAAGATGTATTTAGTTTCTTCTTACACTGTGACACCAGATTTTAGAGATTTATGGTATCTTTGTTATGTATTTGTATATATTTGGTTTAGCTTCGTTCTAGCAGCCTTACTTTGGGTATGGTGTTGTTTTCCCTTTTCATACTAGTTTGGGTGATAGGCTTATTTATCAAGGCTTGCCGCAATAAGTTCCATCATTACCTTTGATTTTTGTGTCATGACAAATTGGTATTAGAGTAACCAAGTTCATTGGTCTCATTAGTGTAAGAACAAGGTGTCTAGTAGAGTCCTGCAGATCAGTATGTAGATGTCTATATCTATCTTTAAGAGGCTATAAGATATCTTTAGAAAATTTCCCTTATTTTATTTCTTATCGAGCGGTTATTTCATTCCTTGTGTTTTAAATCATATTTTACTCTTTTTTATGCAGATAGTGAGGACTAGATACCATGAGGTTGGATATGCTGAGCCATTATCCTAAGAGAGAGCTTAGTCTGGAGGGAGAGTTACGGGTTGTGGACGGGCACGAGGATCTTCCCTATCTAGAGGCAGTACTAGTGGGCTCTCCCTGATCCTCAAGTTGAGCATGCTGGAGATATAGGGCCTACTCAGGTCCCACAGAGGTGTTCTACCTTGGTCTTGTATAGGTTGTTGATTTATTTTCTGACTTGTTTGGAAGGTGCTCCTTTGAGTTCACCTGGTGTTCCTCCAACTCTAAGTATTGTACCTCCGTTTATGCCAAAGTCTACCTATGGTGTTTCTCTGGTTCTGAGTGTGGATCTTCCAGTGGTACTGATATCTACTTATGGTACTCCACAGACTCCGAGTGTTGTTCCTCCTTCTACGCCAACATCGGAGTATAGTATTCCAAAATCAAGAGTTCAACCTTCATCCATGTTTCCTACTCATGTGGGTTCTCAGCCAACTAGATTTAGTATGCTTCCTATCATTACGAGTACAGTTATGTCTTCTGAGGATCAAAAGAGGTTTGAGAGATTCACTCATTTGGGTCCACCTAGGTTCAGTGGTGCTGTGGGTGGGATGCCAATGAGTTCTTGATTGGTTGTCATGAGAAGTCGCATAACCTTGGTTCACTTGAGTCTCAAGGATTTGCTTACACTACCTACATGTTGAGAGATGCAACCAGGGGTTGGTGGAGGTCACTTGTTAGTTGCAGACCTCTTGGTTTGCCAAAGATGACTTGGGATCAGTTTGTTGTGGCCTTTTTGAATAGGTTTATGCCATATAGCCCGAGGGATTAGATAAGATATGATTTTGATCACCTGGATTAGGGCTCCATGACTAACATAGAGAATAAGGTACGTTTCCATGCCTTGCCTAGATATTCTTATGCCAGTATTGCCACCGATTCTAAAAAGATTCAAAAGTTTGTAAAAAGGTTGGATGTATCACTTCAGCTAGCTACTGCCTATATGGTAGTGTCAAAGGTGTCATTTCAAAGTATAATGGATCATACTAAGATTACTGAGTCTATTCTTCAAGCGTCTCAGGGAGGCGCCAAGAGAATGCATCGTCAGGGCAAATTCAGAGGTCACACTTTTCAAAGTAGAGATTCTAGAGGTTTCCTGGGTATTATGGTAGATCCATGCAGGAACTTTGTAGGGTTCATGTAGTAGGTCTTTTGGTTCAATAATTTTTTATGGTTGTTCTAGCTCAATCGTACATCCCCCTCTTAAGTCGGACAACAAGGTTTACTTTCTGAGTGATGAGGCTAGCCATTTGGCCAAAGATTGTCCCCATCATGTTTTCAAGCATACTCCTATATTATCAATGAGAGGTAAAGGATCTACTAGAGATACGCGATAAAGAGGTAGTGGTTCCCATGATGGTGGTCACGGGGCTACTCATACAAGTGGTGGTCGTGGACAGTGCTATGCTATACCCTCAAAACCCGAGGCAGAGGCTTCTGACACTCTTATCATAAGTATTGTCATTGTTTGTTTTAGATATGCATCTATGTTATTTGATTTGGGGTCAACTTTCTCCTATGTGTCTACATATTTTTCTTCGGGTTTTGATTTTGCTAGTGAGCCTCTTGCCATGCCTATCCGTGTATCTACCCCCGTAGAAGACTCTTTAGTGGTGGATCGGGTGCAATGATCCTGTGTTGTGACTTTTGCAGGCCGTGATACTTGGGTAGATTTAATTATTCTAGATATGGTAGATTTTGATGTTATCTTGGGTATGGATTGGTTAGCTCCTTATCATACTGTCCTAGACTGTTATGCTAAGATTGTGACCTTAGCTGCGCCAGGTGTGCCAAGGATAGCTTGGAAATGTGTGCTTCATTCAGGTCCCAAAAGAGTTATATCTTTCCTTCAGGCTCATCGCTTGGTTGAGAGGAGATGTTTGTCTTATTTGGCCCATATTCATGATACTAGTATTGATTCTCCACCTCTTTTGCATTTTGTCCGTATTGTCCATGAGTTCATGGATGTTTTCCTTATGGATTTTCCTGGCATGACTCCGTATCATGATATTGACTTCACTATTAATGTTGAGCAGGGCGTGTTGCGCCCACGCTAACACGCAAGTGTACGTAGTCTGCCACATAGTAAAACGGCCTTTATAAATCCATGTATTGATCCCATAAGGACTTGTGCTCAACAACTATCAAATTCTAGTTCACTATGGAGATTAGACAAATGCTAAAGTTACTAAAAAGGTTTGTGAATTGAAAATTAAAATTAAAAGTAAACAATGTGGTAATGTAAAGTTCTTGAACAATAATAAGGAGAAACCCAGGGTTAAGGCACTACGCACACTCCTACTAAGCTATACAACTTCATTGGTTTAGTCAATTATCTTGGTTGTTGATTCATAGGGTTGGTAACATGATTACGGTCTTCCGGCCTTTAGCCAACTATCAAACTTAGCCTTACAACTACATCGTTGAGCAGGGATTCAAGAACTAAGCTAAGCGCCTTTGAATTTCTTCCCATTTATGAACCAAATAGGGAAATTAGGTATATTCCTATCCTACACACAAATCATAGCTTCAAACCCTTGAATGATTATGATCCCATCCCATATAGCCCATGCTCTATTCTATCGTTCCCCCTTTCAGTCTCACGATAGACATATGCATTTATCCTAAAGGTCACGAATCATAGTAGTTAAAACAAGGATACATGAACAACCAATAATTATAATAACATAAACTAACTTAGTTATAAGATTAAGTACTCATATTTTTGGCCTTAATCCCAGATAAGGCTGTTTAGCCACTCATGGAATTATATTGAATCATAATCATGGAATTCATGTAATGATCCAAAAGTAAACTAAAAGAAAGGAATAAAAACCTTAAGAGAAGCCTACTCCAGTGTATTCCAATGTCCCAAGGTCATCCAAGATGTTTACAAAAAGATTGGAGTGTTTTATTTATAGTTAGAATAAGTTGGCTGATTTTGACACACTAGCGTGCCATACTATGACATTGGCGTGATAAGGGCGTGGCACCCCCTTATCGCGGATGCTCACTGAAAATTTCATATTGTGGTTTGTGTCCAAGGGCATGACATTCCCTTAATAGGGAGATCCAAGGGCATGGCATGCCTCCATGCTCAAATTTTCCAGATTTTGTTCATGCTTGATCTATGCGTTTAGTCTTTGGTTCCTTGCTTTGTGGTAGCTTTTCCTCTTTACAAATAGATTCTATATCATCACATTGTCTATTTGAAAATCTCACCAAGCTTCATATAACATAAAACACCATGAATTAGAGCTTACAATATAATAGCATCCAAGAAGACAAACTAGAATAACACATAGCTCAAGCTAAAAATACTAATTTCCCTGTTTAAACTCTAAATGGGAATTTTGATTCCAAACTTGTTTTAACACACCATAAATAGTATAAACATGTAGTTTAATACTTATATGCTCAATTGTAATAATATCAACTCATTATGCACATGAGAAGTCCTCAAAACTAGGCTAAGTAAGGCTAGATAACAACACTTAGGTGCATAAATCCACCCAAGATCAAAGCACCAAGCCCATATCTATTTCTATTTATAGGATGTCCCTATAAAAGTTAAAGGATTAAAGGTTCAATTGTAGGAGTTGTTGGATAAGAGATTTATCCGACCCAGTGTATCGTATTGAGGTGCGCCTATCTTGTTTGTGAAGAAAACAGATGGGTGTATACGTATGTGTATTGATTATCGGTAGTTGAACAAGGTGACAGTTAAGAATAAGTATCCTCTTCCTCATATTGATGATTTATTTGATTAGATTCAAGGTTCTTCAATGTTTTTGAAAATTGATTTGAGGTCCGGGTATCACCAGTTGAGAATTATATCTTTGAATATTTAGAAGACCACTTTTTGGACTCGATATGGTCATTGTGAGTTCTTTTACTTGTCCTTTGGGTTGACCAATGCCCTACCTATGTTCATGGATTTGATGAACCAGGTATTTCAATCATATCTCGACTTTTTTGCCATTGTATTTATAGATGATATCTTGGTTTACTCCAAGAGTGAGGCTGACCATGAGGATCATTTGTGGATTGTACTCTAGAGATACAGGGATGAGAAGTTGTATGCTAAGTTTTCCAAGTGTGAGTTTTGGTTAGATTCTATTTCTTTCTTGGGTTATGTGGTGACTAAGGATGGTATTTGATGTCGCCCAAGCTATACCTCCAAAGAAAGTACACTGCGATTACTGTTAAATATAGTAATCCAACAACGATTGGGATCAAACCCACAGGGAATAGTCCAAATATCCCTTACGAATTTGTTGAAGGAGCCCGAACAATACAAAAAAATAAATGGGGGATTTGTTGTGAAAACAGTAAAGTAGTAGCAAATCTTGGTTGCTTTGGTCAAAATCAATATGAGATGAATACTAGGACTGTGTTCCCCCCGATTTCCTAACTCCGTAGATTTATCATGCTTCATCAAACTATCTCAATACCTTGCATGTATAGTCTGATAAGATAAGTATCACGAACCATTTTTTGAATGCCTTTGGTAATTTTCACCCTTTACCTTTAAAGTCTCAGAGTTTCGTCTTACTAATCCTTTATCCTTGATCCTAGATTAACTTTTACCTTTTGAGTGTCAAATTAATTAGATGAGGGTTGGTAGCCACAAATTACTGTTGTGATCTTCTTTTCCTAATCTCTACCTTTCTTGTGAAGTAAGTATCGAATACATGCAGGTTCTCAATGTTGGCTGTAGTTAAGAAAGCAATCAAACTGAAGAAAATCACAATACATGTAAGAATATTTATCAAGAACAACTTTGATCTTTCTCTACTTTGTTATTTCATCAGGGTTCCCACAACCTTAGTTAGGTGGTTTAGCCACTCATATTTGTAAGAACATCCATTGAATTCAATGAAGAAAGCATAGGAATAATGTTAAAATAATTTAAGAACAAAACCAGAATCTCAAATTAATAATCAACCGTAAAAACAAAGAACAATGGATTCCAAGATCAAAAGTCGAATAATAGAATCAATATAGAGTTGTGAATGTACAGAGTGTGTAAGATAATACAAAAAAATCAAAAGGGTTTTTATAGAATACATCAAAACCCTAAAAACTCTAACCAAAATGAATAAGAAAAACTGGGTCGGTGACCACTTATGAACCAACTTACGGCCGTAAGTGTTACTTACGAACCCCTAGGTGGGTCATAAGTGTTAAAAAACTTTCAGAGCTGGAGAACTCTACCCACGATGGCACTTACTGTAGTGTAAGTGGTACTTACGCCTTATAAGTGGGTGTCATAACTCTCAGAGGAAAATCCAATTTTTAGAAATTTATTTTTGACACCTACGTAGGGACCTACGACCATCATAGGTACCACTTACGGGTCGTAAGTGGCCCCATAAGTGGTCCTCCTGCACTTTTTCTTCATCTTTTCTTTTCTTCAACTCCAAAACCTAGTTTCCTGCAAAACAAACACAAAAACATATCATTTTAACAAAATGGACCTAAGTACCTGCATATTTTCTGATTTTAAGCGTTGAAAGTGCCATGAAACCATGGCACATCAACACCCTTAACTTAGAAAATTTGCATATACTCAGGCAACAAACACATAACAAAACAATACGACGATACTTAACTAAGAGAAACCTCATGCACCTATTGCGGTCAAATCAATTTCATCTCAAAACATCACCTTCTCCTATTTCCAATTTTTTTCAAAATCAATTGTGTGGGTCTATGTAGTACAATAATATGACACAAAGGAATCAATCTATAACATTACATTAGCAATAAAAAATCAAGTGCGTACGTAAGTTACATGACCCAAACTAATAAACCACTAGCAACACAACCCATGTACCCTCACAGAAAAAAGTCCCATCTCTCATACTATCATATCCTGCATTTCAATGCAAGGGACGATGTTAAGACACTCATGCTCACAAAAGAAGTTCCAATCAATGTGCATAGAATGCCATAGTCTTGCCCTTATTTTCTTTACCTTAGTTTTTCACAGTCGGACTAGGATCACTATAGGAATTTATTCGGCCTGTTACGTAGACTTGGGGACTGGTATGGTACATTTGGGAACTAGTGACTAACCCTCCTTAATACTACAATTACTTTTGGGGTCCACTTCTCAGCTGCAATTTTTTTTCTTTTATTTCTCCCTTATTTTGCCCTTTTTTCTTTTATTGCTTATTCAGGTTGGGTGCAGTTTCTTTTATTTTTTGTTTTCAATTTTCTTTATTTTTACCACACCCAACCCTATTTTCTTTTCTCTTATTCAAACCCTTCTTCATACCCAATTCTAACTACGTACCCTTATGCTAGCCACTCTCAACTTAGGCGATTTGCCTGAGTTGAGGTGCACAATGTCCAAGGAGGGACCAGGGCCAAAACAGGTTCATTGTAATTAAATTGGGAAGATGAAAGGTGTAAACACAAAAATAGGTCAATATAGGCTCAAATTGTAAGATCAAGGGATACTTATTCACGTTTGGATGGTCATTTATGCTAAGAGTGGACTAAATAAAAAATGGCCTATGATTATGTTCGAACCGACTATCCTACAACCTAGGCAAGACTAACCGGGCAAGTTCTAGATTAAATGCAAAAAGGGAACTTTGTAAGTATCTTACATACACATAGTACAAGGTACCAACTACTACTTATCCAGCTCGTCCAAATGCTAAGCTATGATTATTATTTCCCTAATCCTAATGCCATAACAAGATTAACAGTAGTCATACAAATATTCACATCACACAGCTCATAAAAACTTTTTAGAGGGGTATCATTTTTCTCAAACCATTTTAAAACAATTAAAATACATAACTGCCCTTAGGTCACTTATTTTTCTCCTAGTTAAACACAAATAAAACATAATACATGTATGAAACAAACACAAAACAATCTAAACATACTAGATCTACTATGATAACACAATCGACGAAAAAAAACATGGCAAGAAAAACCCTCGGCTGTGGTACACCTGCACCCCCAACTAAAGACTGTGCACTGTCCCCAATGCATATCTACAATATGAAACAAAGGAATAAAGACATACCTTGGACACTTTAGGCATCCATATTAGACTCGCCCCTAGCTAGGGTATCTCGTGGCTCATCCTGCGAAGGTGGTGGTGAGGCACGACTAGAAAATCGCCCGCTGCTATCTTAGATCATCTTCACTCATCAACTATCTGGGGCACCCTAGAATCAGTAGTTACCCTTTTTAGGGCCTGATCAAATGGTAAGGTGGAGTCTTGTAGCTCATTCTCTCATCCTCTCTTGGTCCCAACCACCGGGACCACATCCTCATTTACAAATAGATCAAATCTCATAGGTGGAGGTGGAGGCATCAACTATGTAAAAGATGGGATGACTGGTACCTGGATCTTTGCTAGTGATCGCACGTCAACGCATAATGTAGCCCTCTCCTTATGAAAACCAGACAAATTAGGAGCCTGGATCTTACTCAATCGTGAATTCAACCTAGCCTCGAAGCTATCAATATGCGCATGAAGCACTCTAGTACACTCTGCCATCTCAGCCCTCATCCTCACCTTAAATCGAGCCTCAATGGTCTCAAATGTAGTCTGAACCCAAGGTCAGATCTGTCCATATTATACAACTAAATAAAACTCCTTCTGAGTGAGGTGGGCTATAACCTTATTATGCCACTCAACCAGGAGTTATAAAAACTCGTGGGGTACGCTAACCAAACCAAAAACTATGGGGTGATAGGGCAAAGTGGATGCCCCAATAGTCTTAGAAATAGAAGCCGAGGCTGAAGTAGATCTAGTCGAGGGCCCCTCCCCAGCTGTAGCAATCTCAAGCTTAAATTTCTCCTCACCCATCTTAATATCAACACCAATGTTTAACCTATCAACAGGCTCAGCCAGAACTAAAGTTCCATCAGAATGGACCATAACTGACTATCCCTTAAAATAGATCAAAATTAAAGGTCTCTCAAAATAGACTGGAATAGCAGCGGGAGGTGGCTGCACTTTTTATACAAGGAATATGTTTGCTGAATCCTTAATCAAACTAATATCTGCAGTCCTCGTTACCTCAATCCTATGATCAACATCAAGAATAGCTGGCATGCCAGCTGTATCATATAATTAATGGATAAGTCAAGAGAAAGGTAGAGTGGTGGTCTCACCAAATGCACTGGCATGAATATCCATCCGTATCAATGCTGTAAAATCTATATCATATCCCGTAAGTAGGCTGTAAACTAAGGCGGGTCTATTTCATGTAAGTATATTATCCGACGAAGTCGGACTTACCCTAAATCTTACCATGGTCCACTAAAGTTTTGCTGAAAAATGCAGCGCAACCTTCTTTATCTCCCCCTTCCCTCTATCTAGGAGGCATCAACACCTAAGTCAGAACTCTAGATAGCTATCCACTAGCCAAGTCAAGACTCTATCATCTGTAAACTGTAGCTCTTATAACGCATCTATCCCACGCCAGTCTCATCCTAAAATCAAACTCTACTATTGATGCTGGTACCATATAATTTGGTTTAAATAATACCCGATAGATGGACACCATAGAAATATCTACTCTAATTTCTCTAATTAACGTATGGTCTATTTAGGGTTTCTCTACAGATCTACCCTCACGCATGGTAATCAGATAAATAATAGAGGCTTTGAAGGCATAAAACTCCAAAACTAGGGTCGAGTTGTACGGACCTTAGGGCCTAGTCATCCACCCCAACTGGTATCTATCAAAAGAGGCTCGCAGGTCTGGTGCTCTTGCTAGCCCCTTAAGTCAATCCTTCTCTTTGGTGTAATACTTCTCTTCGGATGACCCTGCTCTAAGAGAATGTTTTCTCTCTTATAAATATACTGCAGTCCCTCCACACACTATCTCGGGGATATCTCAACAATGGTCACAATTGAGATGTATGTAAATTCAGATGTTGGGGAAGTAGGTGGTGGCACTGGAGGTTGAGTGTTATGTGCAGCTAACGGAGCATCCTGTGCTGATAATGAAGAAATCTCTAGTAGGACCTGGTCTGCACCCTTTTCAGTTTAAGGTGTAATCAAGCCCAAAGCCGACTCACTAGATGAATCAAAAGCATCCTTACTACTCCTCAGATTCGGAGCTGTATACGTCCTCCTTCTCTACAGACCCTGATTTTGATCTAAACTTAACCTCTTGTCTAGACCCTAATGGTGAATCTTCCTTATCCTCTCCATCATTCTCTTTCTCTTTAGACTAGCACGAGCACTATGATGTCTTACTCTAATTCTTCATCTGAGGTCCTATCCTGAATACTGAGAGTGATAAAGGCTGGGCCCCTGCCTGTGGTGCTAGTAGGGCTTGTGTGGGCTGAACACCTAATGTAGTTGCAACAACTGCAGCTGCAGCCTATCATTGAGATCTAGTACTAGTCTGCCTCAGGACCAGTGGTCTATCTAGGCTCACCGGGTACTTCTCAACTGAGCCATTATGCTCAGGAGACTCATCCAGAGTCTAGACCAAACTCCTTTCTTCTATGTTACTTTTGGTGCCATCGTACCTGAAAAAGTAGTTGTTAGTGCTTAAAATAAAAGAAGGAATAAAAAAGGTTGTAAAATTTAGAATACCCAGGGTTGGGGTACCTACGACCCCACCTATGGGTCGTAAGTACCACTTACGGGGTTTGTATGTGTCCTCGTAAGTGTCACAAAATCCCTAAAGTTTCAGGGCTTTAGGTTTGACACCTACGAGGTCACTTATGACCCTTAAGTGCCACTTACTAAGCCCGTATGTGCCCTCATAAGTGCTCTCCTAAGGGTGCTTCAAAATTTTCCCAAACTTTTCATAAAACATAGTGTATTTTGGAACATTAAGTCCAATTTCGTACACCACAACATATAACAAGTTAAAATTCATAGGTATTGCACAAGAATTTTGGATTTTTCAGGTTGTTCCTACACTATTCAACTTCTACTTCCATACATGATGTGATCACAGGTAATTCTCAACATAATTCATTCTCAATTTTAATTTTCACCAACATAGGCACCCTAAATTCCAAAGTTCAACATGAAGTATTAATTGCAGGCTTAACCAAGTTCTTACTAAAGTTGGAGCCAAAATTGTTACCTGGATTTGAATAAACTTAGAAGTAGAAGAGACTGAAATAAACTTTTTGCCCTAGCCTAATGCTTATGCGTGCATTATGAACTTTTGGTACTGTGAATTTTAGGTGTTTTTTTACCTTTTATAGATTAAGAGGGAGGTGGAGAGTTTGAATTAAAGTGGGAACTTACAAAATCTGAGAAAGTTGAGAATTTGGATTAGTTATGGGGTTTTTAAGGCTGATGGTGCGCCGGATCGGTTCAGATTCACTTGGGTCCGACCTAGTTTTAAAAATCTTTAACCCTATATTTTTGGTCCACTTATGACCCGTTAGTGGTACTTACGACCCGTAAGTGGTCCGTCATTAGTGACCTTCTACATGTGATTTCTACTCTAATTTCAATGATCCCGGGGGTCGTAGGTTGTACTTACGACCCCCATAAGTAGGTTCATAAGTACAACTTCAGAGACCCCAAATTCCATAGATTTTTACTCTGACACTTACTACGTCACTTACCTGGCTTAGATAGGACTTATAACTCCCGTAAGTAGGTCAGTAAGTCCCCTTACCTAGACTTGACAAAATTTTTCATTTTTTACCAACTTCTAGGTGTTTTCCTATGCTTTAAACCTACAAAAACAAAAACAAAGTGAACATTAAAATACCGGGTTGCCTCCTAACCAACACTTGATTTAACATCGCGGGATAACATGACTATCTTGTATATTCAGACTTCACCAACAAGTCCATGGGTTGCCTCCCATAAAGAGCCTCATTTAACATCACGGTATGATTCGGTTACCTTTTCTACTCATACTTCGCCAAGGCTTACATCAACACAAACTTTCACTTCATCAGTATTACCTATTTAGTGCTTAACACGCTGCCTGTTCACCTTAAACGGGGATTCGCCATCTCCCATCAACTCAATAGCACCATGTAAGAACACTCTAAGTACAATGAATGGTCCATACCACCTAGAATTCAACTTGTTAGGAAACAAGCGTAGCCTTGAATTGTACAATAGGACCATATCACCTGGCTTAAACACTATTTTCTTTATTTTTTTTTCATGATACAACTTCATATTCTCCTTGTACAAAGTTGAACTCTCATATGTTTGAAGCCAAAATTCATCCAACTCATTCACCTTGCTCATCCTCAAATTTTCTACATCACTCCACCCAAAATTGAGCTTTTTCAATACCTATAGTGCCTTATGTTCAAGTTCGACTGGCAAGTGACATGCCTTGCCATACACAAGTTGATATGGAGAGGCACCTATGGGGGTGTTAAAAGCTGTCCAGTAGGCCCAAAGAGCATCGTATAACTTTCTTGACCAATCAGTACTATTGGCATTCACAGTCCTCACCAATATAGACTTGATCTCACAATTAGAGACCTCAACCCACCCACTGATCTAGAAATGGTAAGGTATTGCCACCTTATGCTTCACACCATATTTTTTGAGCAGGACCTTAACAAGATGATTACAGAAGTAGGACCTACCGACACCACTAATAGTACATGTATGCTAAATCAAGAAAAGATGTTATTATTTAAGAATTCAGTGACACTTTGACCCTTATTTTTGGAAAGCGCAACCGCCTTCACCCACTTTGAAACATAGTCGAATGCCTCTAGTATATACTTTATGCTATATGAACTCACAAATGGACCCATGAAATCAATTACTCATATATCAAACAACTCTAACTCAAAGATAAGTGTCATGGGGAGTTCATGTTTTTTCAAAATATTACCTTGTCACTGACACTGATCACAGGCCTAAACATAATCTTGAGCATCTTTGTATATAGTCGACCCTTAGTACCCACATTACTGAATTTTGTATGATGTACGGGTACCACCATGATGACCCACAATTGGCAAAGAATAACATCCCTCAAGGATGCTCGTTATCTCCACCTCAGCAATACACCTCCGAATCACTCCATCCTCACATACCCAAAAAATATAAGGCTCATCCCAAAAAAACTTTCTCACCTCATGCATGAACCACTTACGTTGTTGAAGTGATAAGTCTTCCGAGACAAGATCACTTGCCAAGAAGTTGGCAAAATTAGAAAATCAGGGGATTAAGTCTTAAGATATTGCCAAGACCCACTCATCTGGAAAATTATTATTTATTTCAAGATCATCCCCTAATTTCAACATTGCCTCCCCTTCGAGGCGGGATAGGTGGTTTGTAACCTGGTTTTCTGTGTCTTTTTGATCTTTTACCTCAAAGTCAAATTCTTGCAATAATATTATCCAACGAATCAACCTCAGCTTAGCATCTTTATTTGACATAAGCTAACTCAATGTTGCATGATCAGTGTGAACAATGACTTTGGTCCCTATTAAATAGGACCAAAATTTCTCAAAAGCAAAAACCACCCCGAGTAACTCTTGCTTAGTAACTTTATAATTTTTCTACATGGGATTTAATGCTTTGCTGGCATAGTAGATTGGGTGAAAGATCTTCTCACATTGTTGGCCTAGTATAGCTCCCAAAGCCATACCGTTAGCATTGAACATCACCTAAAAAACTAAGGACTAATCTGGAGACACAATAATAGAAGCTGAGATAAATCATTCCTTAAGGCACTCAAAGGACTTGAGACAAGCATCATCAAACATGAACTTCACCTCATTCTATTAAATCTTGCATAATGAATTAGCAATTTTAGGAAAGTCCTTGATGAACCTACTATAATAACTAGAATGGCGCAGGAACTTCTAATACCTTTAACTAAAATCGGTGGAGGTAATTTTTCAATCATCTCTATTTTTGCCCTGTCAACCTTTACCTCTCTTTGAAATCTTGTGTCTGAGAACAATCATTTCTTTTACAATAAAGTTCACTTTTACCAATTTAAAACCAGGTTGCATTATCCAAATGGGACAGACAATTATCAAACAAGTCTCCAACTACCACAAAGTCATCAATGAAGACCTCTATAGAGTCCTCCACCATATAAAAAAATATCAATATCATACAACATTGGAAGGTGGCAGGAGCATTACAAAGTCTGAATGACATTCTCTTGAATGTAAAAGTACCACATGGGCATGTAAAAGTAGTATTCTGTTGGTCTTCAATTGCAGTAAATATCTGATTATATCCCAAATAACCATTAAGAAAATAGTACCAACCTCTGCCTGCAAGTTTATCTAGCATTTGATCCATAAATGAAGTTTTCAACTTTTGATAATCCATGCACACTCTCTATCTAATAACCTATCTCATGGACACCAATTTATTCTTCTCATTTAGGACCACAACGATCTCACCCTTTTTAGGTACACATTGAACTGGAAACACCCACTTGTTGTCGGTAATGGGATAACCATGCCTGCATCTAACCACTTTATGATCTCTTTCTTCACCACCTCTTGTATAGGTGGGTTCAAATAACGTTGGTGTTCGATGCATGGAACACAATTTGGTTCAAGCTGAATCTTTTGAGTATAAATCCTGGGTGGAATCCCATAATATCTGCAATAGTCCATCAAATGGCCCTTTTAAATCTCTATAACACTAAAATCAATGCCTCGACCTGTGTATCAACCAAATCAACTGCAATAATGACCGATAATGTATTTTTGACCCTAAAAAATGCATATTAGAAGTGAAAAGAGAGGGCCTTCAATTCTAAGACCGGTGTCTCCTCAATAGATGGTCGAGCCGTCGGAGTAACCCTATTCTTCAAGTCAAGTTATAACTTTTTTGGTGTATAAGAATAAGAACCTCAACCTTAGAGTGCGCTTACCATCTCATCACATTCATCAATTCCATCACTTTCAAAGTTTATGGTCACTGTCACTAGTGCCTCAACACCAAGTCTCTCCTCAATGGTCACACTCACTATATCATTCTCAACACTGCCAATAATAAATACCACTTTCATATCTTTTGACAGCCATATTAGCTGGCCCATATTAAAAGTAAAATATTCGTCATTGAGTCTGAATTTCATATATCCCATATCCATGTCAACCAATGCCCTACTCGTGGCTAGGAAGGGCCTTTCTAAGATAATAAGAATATTAAAATCCACCTTACAGTCAAGGATAAAAAAATAGCAGGGAAAATGAAGGAAGCTACCTTCACCAAAACATCAAAAAATATACCAACTATTTTCTTCACAGTCCGATCAACCATCAATAATCTCATTGTTGTCGACTTAGGTGTCCCCAACCCCAACTACTTGTACACCACTAGCGGTGTCAGATTTATACTAGCTCCCAAGTCATACAATGCTTGTAAATGTTAACCTTTGAAGTTTATATTTTAATAATGACAAACTAATAAGTGGATCCTTACAGGATATTGAAAACTACTAATGAAGGAAGCCGACTCTAAGAATGGAAGGACATCCAATCATAAAAAGATCACAACACTTAAACAAGCATGGCAAGCAAATCAAATATCTTGGAAATAAAAGGAGAATCACCATCCCAAAATTATGGCAGATTTGATCAATCAGAAAATCAACCTGGATCTAAACAAAAGGAAGAAAGGCCACAGTCGTCACATGGACATCAATCTCTATAAGACAAAAAGGAAAGATAGATCATAGACCTATCTAATATGGATGTGATCCAAAGCCGTATATAGACATATCTGATATAGACATATCAAATGACTATATTCCTCAATCAAGGAATCAATTTAAATCCTTGATTGAGAAAAAATATCTCAGGTTTCCTTATGAAGAGTAGAAACCGAAGACTATAAATGGTGAAGACTGAAGACAGACACAGGTTACACAACTTTAAGGAGAAAATTCAAAGTGTCTCATTCTTAGTCTTACGAAGCTCTGTAACTTTAGTTTACGATTGTTATATAAAGAGTATGATCGAGTCAACTTTGTAACATCAACTAAATCTATGTCACAAGATCTGAAGAGAAAAATAAGTCTTCAGAACTTATTTCCTATCATTGTACTCAAACCAAACTTTTAACGATCTAAGGAAACTTTGAAACCCAAGGGTACTGGATGTAGGCATAACATTAGTGTGCCAAACTAGGATAAATCTTTGTGTTATTACTTTACATTTTTTTATTTACTTAACTATTCTACGTTTAATCTGTTTGTGAAATGTTCTGATCTGCAGGTGAGTCGACCGCGAGGAGTCAGTAGTCGACTCATAGAAGAAAATTTCAATTCACCACTCTTAAATTTAAATTGGTATCAGAATAGGTATCACAGATAGCATTGCTTAATTGTAAGTGAGCAAAGTTCAAATGGCCAATTATCAGAATCCCGGTGCTCTCCTTCAGGATGGTCACTACTCTACAAGACCACCATACTTTAATGAGCAATATTACTCTTACTGGTAAAATAGGTTTAGAATTTTTATCCAATCAAATGATTTCGAAGCCTGGGTTGTCATCAGGAAAGGTCTAAAGCCAGTTCCAGGACTTAAGTAGAAGTCAAATGACAAAGACAAAGAATATAACAGTATTGACTTAGAAGACCTTGAAAGCTTTGAGGTCACCAAAGAATAGCAAGAGGTAATTCAAACTAACGCACATACTATAAGTTTACTTTTGTATGTAGTTAGCGGAGAAAAATATGATAAACTTTCAATGTGTGAAATCGCAAAAGAAATATATGACAAACCGGAGGTAACCTATGAAGGAATCACTAAAGTCAAAAAGTCAAAAATCACTGCCCTGGTCAATGAATATGAATTGTTCAAAATGGAAGAGAATGAGGACATTGAAACAATGTTCGCCAGATTTAGCAAAATTATGTGTGAACTGAAATCACTGGGGATGATTTATCCTCACAGCCTGCAAGTCCAGAAGCTAGTCCGAAGTCTCCTAAAAACTTGGGAAACCAAGACTTCCATTCTGTAAGGTGGAGATCTTCATAACATGACATATGATGAACTGTGAGGTAACCTTATCGCATATAAGAAAAATTATATCAACAGGGTTTTACAAGGATGAAAAAAAGAAACTAGTAGCCTTCAACGTTGTTCCAACCAGAGAAGAGGATATTTTAGAAGATGCTAATAGCAAAGGAATGGCCCTCGTCAATCGTGTAGTAAGGCAGATCATGAGACAGAGACAATAAAGATCCCAAGAAGGTAAAAATAATGATTTCATTAGAAATTATGAATATTGCTACTACTGTGGAAAGCCTAGACACTTTAAACAGAACTGTCTTAAATTAAAAAGAAGGACATCCAGGAAGAATCAAAACTTTGGAGCCTGGAGTGATGAAGATGAAATCAAAGAAGAAGTAGAAGCCATAAATATGTGCTTCATGGAAAAGGTGAATCCAGCAAGGTAAGACTACACGATTGACATAATTGTAATACTCTCGAATCCAACTTAGATATGATTACTGATGAGCTTCAAAAAACTATATATGAGTATAACAAATTATCCCAAGAGAAGAAAAGTTGTGAATCTCGATTTAAATGAAAACTTAGAAAGGAACGACGAAACTGGAAAATAGAAATTAAAGCATATCAAATTGAAAGACCTACTTTATAAAGAGCTTGATGATGCAAAAATAAAATTAAAAAATTTTAAGGCATCCCCAAGCCATAGTTTCATAAGATCAAACTCTTTTAAAAACTATTCAGGTTCCTCACCAGGGTTATTTAAATAAGATAAGAACTGTTTCTCCTATCGAGGGATTGTTTGTTTCATCTATAGATAGAGAGGTCATAAATCCTACAATTGCAAGCATAAGCCCAAAAATGTGTAGGTTTGGAAGCCCAAAAGAAGTACATCTATGTAATGACCCTTCAGGTCATTTTCCATACTAATGCATATCTTCACTGTTTGAGATTCTCTATAGCTTCCCCAAGTCATTTATGACTTTCTGATACCAACGGTTCAGTTGCCAGACAGTTCCTTTGTTTTTAGAGCCAATTCCCTGTTTAGAAGTCTTCGCTAGTTCCAAATGGCCACCAAGCAAAAAATTCAGTGAAATAATCTTGGATGAAAATTCCTACTATACCAGTAGATCCAGAATATCAATTTTAGTCTAGGTATACCTTTTGTTCGGGTCCTAATGAACCCGAGCTCATTTCGACCTATTGATCGGAAAGTTAAAAATTAGAAAGAATGGGTGTGGGACCCACATTTGGTTAAAACAACCTCGGATGGAAAATCCAATTTCGTTATTACATTTGAAACATTAATTTTAGGTTAGGGAGACCCTTGGTTCAGGTTCCATTGAGCGAATTTTATGAAAAATAATGAAACTATAGGTGTGGGCCCCATTTTTTGCCTAAAATATCTCCGATGAAAGTTTTATTATTCCAATGGATTTGAAATGTTGTTTACACTCAAAATTCACTATTGGATCATGTTATTTTAATTCTGAATGAGTTCCTAGGGTCAAAAACTTATTTTTGAGTTTGCTATCATCTGGTGCAACCGCGATCGCGGCCCATAGGACCGTGACGTCGATATCTCTTTATCTGTAGGGGCTATATAAAGGCCCTAAGATGAGTTTGGGGTATTTTTCCTTCACCATTTATATCTAGGAACCCCAAAATAAGTGTAATAACTCAAAATTGGTCATGGAGGGTGACTTGGGAGCCTAATTATCATCCTGTGTCATGATTATCTTCAAGATTAAGGTAAGAATTTTTTGAATTCATGCTTGAATTTCATAGTTTGGACCTAAAACCCCAATTTAGCTTAAGACTTGATTTTAGTCCAAAGTATGCTTAATTTTCACCCATTTCTTGAGGGTTATGATTCCTTGTTCATGTGTGAATATTGGGTTGGTCTCGGAAACTCATTTTTCGTATGTGGGACCCACTTGGGGTTTTGATATTATTTTTGGACCCAAAGCACAATAGTGTAATATGGATATCATTAGAATCATATTGATGAGTAGATTATGATTTTGATAGTGTGATGGCATTTTGAGGATTATAAAGTGAAAATGAGCATGTAGTGCATGACGCGAGGTTTCGTGGTTTGACCTTGAGGTAGGCTTTTATCTAATTTTCTTCATAGATGATGTGTGATATATGTTGTGTGTGAATATAGATGTTAGTCTTGATTATGAGTAGGATAACTTGGACTTAATTGCGTATGCTTGGGGATTAGATGAGGGTTTTGGACCCATAAGATGGCATGTTTATATCCCTTTTGTATCCTATTGCCTTTCCTCTTTAGTTTAGATTAGTTATAACATGGATGTGATATTATTCTATGTTTGGAATATGGTTTAAGCATTTGAAGCATGATTTGTATATTTAGCCTTATTGGGCTAGTGTGGTAGTCTTGAAATCGTAAGTTGGGTAGAGTTGACTTGAGTCCCTTTGTTTCTAGTCAAAGTTGCTATCTTAGGTTTTAATATGGCTTACTTGACATCTAGAAGATGAACTAGATGCCTTAGCCTAGTTTGGGGCATAGTGTGCCTAATTATGGAAATTATGGATTAGAAGTGGGATCGTTCGGCCCACTTAGGCCTAAGCTTGTGTTAAGTCTTGTGGACTTAGTGTGGAAGTTAACATAGATGAGGCTAGTAAATATTAGAATAAGGATACATCATAACTTGCCAACTTGTATTGATATTTCTGGATTATGGATTTTGAGTTATGGTTATGATACTCCTTGTGGAAGTGATATTGAGCATTAAGAGATAATATTCCTCCTTGATACGTTATGTGGCCTATAGAGATGCTATTTTCTCTTAGACTTGATGATTGGCCTATATAGATGCTATTTCCTCTTAGACTTGATTATTGGACTACAAAGATGCTATTTCCTCTTAGACTTGATAATTGGCCTCTAGAGATGCAATTTCCTCTTAGACTTAGTGATTGGCCTATAGAGTTGTTATTTCCTTTAGTAATGATTGTTGGACTTATAGAGACAATGTTCCTCTTGGATATGTCAATTGGCCTAGTGAAGCTATATTCCTCATAGTCATGATGTATGACCTATTAATATATGATATTATATAGATGATTACATATCTATATATATTATGCCTCCTAGATGTGAGATGCCTCTTGTGTGTGAGATTATTATATGCTTATTGATATTATGCCTCCTATATATGAGATGCCAGAGGTATGCTATGGCTTATAAATGTGATTATTGATATGAGTCCCGGATATGTGTATGGGCGTAAGGCCGTGATTATGATGTTGTGATTATTCTGGATAAATTAATGGGCTAATGCCGTGTTATGATATTGATTCAATAGACGAGAAGTGTTTAACATTATATGTGATAATATGATTACAGTTTATGAATATGAATATGTATATATTTATATACACATCTCTCCGATATGGGACATAGAAAGATGCGGTACAATGCTTATTATTCCACTAATTGAATATTTGTGATGGCATGCATAGATTTGGTATGTTCATGATTATTTACCATTATAAATAATATGATTATAGCTGAACTTTGATCTTATGACTGCTCTTCATGTTAGACAGTTAAGCTATGTGGTAACTAGTTGTCTATTAAGGGACTATAGCACTTGATGGCTAGGAATCTAATGTATTAGTTTATGAATCTTGCTTGGTTGAAACATGGTAGCTAAGATGGTTAATTAATGAATGGTTTCAGTTAATAAAAGATGGTTAGGTGACATGCAGTAATGTGTTGTCTAGTAATGATTAACAAATATAGGATGATTAGTTGATAATAATAAATGGTGCGTAAATAACAATTTTGGTCTAATGATGAACCTTGACTAAATGTTAGATGTTGACTATTAAACAAATAGTAGATAGTTGTTATCCTGTGAATAAGGATATATGAAGGAAAAGGTTTAGGCTAATAACTAGAGGTTATGTGATGACTAGCGGTCTAGTTATTTTATAATAATAAGTGTTGGTTAGCTAATAATGAGTAGTTGGGAAGTATTGACTAGATAGATATTCTATGGTGATATGTCTATTATTATAAGTATTCTAGTGTATTTTATTCGGTAATAGTAATTGTGATGATATTGATACCCGACAAGGCCGGAGGATACTATTGTGATGATATGTACCCGACAAGGCCTGAGGATACTATTGTGATGATATTAATACCCGACAAGGAAAGAGGATACTAGTGTGATGATGTTGATACCCGGCAAGGACAAAGAATACTATTGTGATGATGTTGATACCCGTTAAGGCCGGAGATATATTGATGATATGTTGATACCCAACAAGGCCAGAGGATACTATTGATAATGTGCTGATACTCGGCAAGCTGGAGGATATATTAATACCCGACAAGGCCGGAGGATATTGTTATGATGATGTTGATACCCGACAAGGCCGGATGATATATTGATGACATGTTTATACCCGACAAGGCCGGAGGTTGATTATGATGATGATAGTCTTAATGAGGACAATTATGATGAGTTGTGATATTGATTGTGTACTTTGCATTCATTCCTGCATGCGCATTACCAGTATGCACCTATATTTATCAGTCGGTATGAGACGATTGCATATATATGGGTGAAGAATATGCCTTGTGTTGTTGTATGTTTATTGAACCTTTCGAGCTTGGGGTGGTGGGGGTACACATAGGCTCAACTAGATATTTAGTTGTTCAGAGTAGACGGTTATTCACACTATTATTGATATTGTTGTTATTATTGTTATGATCATTATTATGGCTAGCTTATGACAGATTAGTCATTGATCCTGTATCGAGATTTAAGGTATGTCTTCGGCCTCTCCTATCTTATGATTGCATTATTATGCACGATTATTTTATGTCTATCCATGTGGATTAGAAAGCCCGAGTATGATAGTATTTAAATCCTGATAGTATTATAATGAGGTCTCAAAATGAGAATATAATGATATAGGTTATGCTTTGAGATGACCTTATGTTTATATGTATATATATACCTATATATATCTAGCTATATAAAGCTATGGTATTACCGTATATCCCTTCTTTCATTGTTTATATTGTATAGTTATTTCTTCGCCTTGTATATTACTATGTATCTTTCGTTCACTCTTTATTCATATATTGACCTAGGATATACAGTATAGCATTGATGTATATTAAATGTAGCTTGAATAGGACAGTTCACCCTGATGCTTCCTTAGTTTTATTATGTTAGACTCTTGGACATGAATATGATAGTTGCTCTTTATTTTCTCATTGACTTGTCATATGATTTATGGACTCTTGGGTGTAGTTTCCATTCTGTTTATATGTTGTATATATTTGCTTTATCTTTGGAGCTCAATTGGCAGTTGCCTACTGAGTACCATTTGTTTGGTACTTATACTACACTTCTGCAGCCTGCAGATCAAAGTACAGGTTATCACAGTTGATGTGTGCATCGTGTGGAGAAGCCTTCCTTCAGAGACTTAGAGTGAGCTCCTGATGTTTGGAGTATTACTTATCGCTCTCTTATGTATTAGACTAGTCTTTAGGTTGTATTCGGAGATAAGCTGTATCAGTGTATTTCTCTTGATATTTTACTTTTGTACTCTTTTTATATTAGAAACTCTTGTACTGATACCACCAGGTTTTGGGATTCTTTTATGTATTGATCTTTATTTCATATATTCTGCATTCTTTTCCTTATATTATTTAGTAGTCTGTTACTAGCCGTTCCGAACTACGGGTTAGCTTACCTACTGGTGGGTTATGGTAGGCGCCATCATGACTTGAGGAAATCGAGTCGTGACAATCTAACCCACAAGGACCCAAGACCGCTTGGGTACCTAAGCAGAATTAATCTTTTTATTTTATAGGAACATATCCGCAAGATCTATAAAAAGAGGGATTGATGGTGGATGTTCCAGAAGTATAGCTGGAAAGAAAAAGCTTTAGTGACAACGCATGAGACATTATCAGCAGAGTCGACTACACCCCTTTCAGAGTTGACTCTTGCAACTGAAATGATAAAATAAGTTAAAAATAGATTTCCTCCAGGAAGATACTGACCTCAATAAAATATTTTGTTCCTATTACAAGGTGAGAATCAAATACAAATTGTCCTTATTGGTTGATACTCTTAAATATTTTAAGATACCTTATTTTTTTTAATTTTCGTGAAATAATCTCCAAAATTTGAAAATATGTTTTAAAACTTTCTTAAAAATGGGGCAATTCTTTATGTATTTAAAAAAATTAATTATTGATTTTACGACATGCTTTAACATTATTCCTGATAATTCTAACATTTTTTGTGAGAATTTTTGCCATTCTGATGAAAGCTTCATCTCATGAGTAATGACCCAAACTCATGACTCATCAAGGAACAAACTTTAGAAGACTCTCCAACAACCGGAGCAGTATACACAACTCTAGGAAGCTACTGTACGTAAACTCTCTGAATCCTGCATCAATTACCTTATCTTAATCTGTCTCTTGAGATTGTTCCCAGAACTTGTGATAATGTTGTGCTGATAGTCTATTTAATTGCTATGTGTATTTAGGGCTAAGTATGTTAGCGTTAAGTAGTTTCTAATCATGATCTTGAAGAAATTTTGATCTTTTAAAAAATTCTTTATTTCTTAGAAAAAGGTTTGGTGTCAATATTCTATGAGTCATATTTTTGGACACAAATCATTTTGCTTAGTCTCTTTTTTTAAAAAGGATCTTCAAAAATATTTAGCATTAATGACTCATGAGTCATATTTTTGGTCACAATATATTACTCAATTTTTTTTCCTATTTTACCAAGAAGACTTCTTTTAAAAGAAAAGGGTTGTCATCATTATTTCACCATTTCCCATGCCACCTCTGCCGCCCCTCACCCTTCCCCATGCTATGTCCTTTCACTTCTATCAGTTCCCCTTCTCTTTACGCCCCTTCACTTCTCCATTCCTATTCTTTCTAAATTGTCACCTTCCCAGGTTCTCTTAACCGGCTTTCCATCTTCCTATCTCTCCTCTTTTAAATCTCACCCTTTCTCTCTCTCATGACAAAAACCCGCTCCATAGATAATATTTCAAGAATTTCCTCCGATGGTCTTTTTCCTCTCTCAATATCCTCTTATGAGTCCTTATCTCTGTCCATTCTTCTCAAGAGACGAAGACCCTCTTCCAACCCCGTCTCCTCTGCTATGAAACCCCATCTAGATCCCTCTAACTCTCTCCCTCCAGAAGAGATGAACCAATTTTGGACAAACCTTTACAAGAAAAAGTTCTTTTTGTTCAAAAATCACTCAATTGTTCTAGGCCGTATCGTCAATCTGAGCCTACTTAAAGATGCCTCGTGTAATGTTACCTATTTTTTCAAATTTCAAGATCTGTCCCTATTCTTTGTCCTCTGTGGAACACTAGTTTTTGTGGAACCTGTTCACATGTTTTACACCAATCTCAGACTTTCCCCAGACAGTGGTGAATTTGAGACTCTTATGCTAGACATAAGAATTGTCTTTAATAACTTTCTGTTTGAGAAAGTTTTTGCTACTAAGTTCTCAGGTGTAGTGCCCTTTATGAATAATAACTGGCCCGAAGACTTTAAAGTAGGCTTTGAAGAAGCCAAGAAGTTTTTGTCTGATTCTGACTCTGTATCAACCAACTTTGGCCCCTTGTCTCTTTATTTCAAATTTTGCATTTTGTCCTATATTGTTTCCACCACTTTGATTCTGTGAAATGGATCCCTAAGCAACATCACTTGTTGTGATGTCTTTGTGCTATATTTTCTGGTCAAAAAGATCAAAATAAATTAGGCCACTTGGATTCATGAGTACATGCTTGAGAGCACAAGGGAAGTCAATGCATTAGCCAGTTTGTCGTACAGACTGTTTATCATCTGAATCCTCTTATTATACTCCATCGATCTCTCAGCTTATCCCCCAGTAGAAGTGGCTGAAACTTATGATTCAAGAACCTTCAACAGTATAGGATGTGTTCTAGTGGTAGATGAATGGTGCAGGAAGTAGTCTGCCCGTGCCAAGGCTGAGCCTCCAAAGGTAAGTAAATCTGTCTCTAACCCCTCTGTCTCTTTGATGAAAGAACTTGAAGAAGTTAAGATGTGGTTCAAAACCATTGAGGAAGGAATTATGCAACTCCAATAGTCTACTACCAAGCTCTTGGAACTTGGGAATATCACGAACTTCGACATAAGTGTGGTCTGACTGGAACTCGATTGCCTCAAACAAAAAGGATTCAAGCTGTTCTCTCGATTGCTCTCTCGCATGGACTCCTTGAAATCCTAAGTCTTTTCCTCAAATGGTGATCTGGATTACTATGTTCAAAACTCCTACTCTTCCTTTGTCAAGAATGTCGAAAAATCCTATGGCAAGTTTTGTCAAAACATGCATAACATTCTCACCTACTTTTTGGCGAAACGGTGAATTATGAACATTTTTTATTCAAATGGGAGTAAGATAACTTTTTTTTGTATTTTATGACAATTTCTTTTGCTATGCCTAGTTAATAGATTATAATTATCCTTGGTTAGCTACTGCTTCTGTTTATGTGCATTGTATGCTGCTTTGTTTGTATGTACTATTTTCTTTCTGTTGCTATTGTTTTTATTATGCTAAAAGAGGGAGAAAGAAAGGAAGGGAATCACCCATTAGACAGGAGAAACAAGTCGACTATCGATACTCAAGAAACTTAGGATGATACAAGAAACTTAGATGCTCACAAGTCAGGGGGAGCAAAGTCAACTTGTTGTACACAAAGGCCGACTGATGCTCACAAGTCAGGGGGAGTAAAGTCGACTTGTTCTTCACAAAGATCGACTGATTCTTACAAGTCAGGGGGAGCAAGCTAACTGATAGGGAAGTCAACTGATGTTTATTCATGTTTGTCATTATCATAAAGAGGGAGATTATTAGCCTCTGAAGTTTATATTTTAATAATGACAAACTAACAAGTGGATCCTTGTAGGATATTGAAAACTACTAATAAAGGAAGCCGACTCTAGGAATGGAAGGACATCCAATAATAAGAAGAACAAGACACTCAAACAAGCATGGTAAGCAAATCAAATATCTTGGAAATAGAAGGAGAGTCACCATCCCAGAATTACGACAAATTAGATCAATCAAAAAATCAATTAGGATCTAAACAAAAGGAAGAAAGGCCACAACTGTAACATGGATATCAATCTCTACAAGACTAAAAGGAAAGATAAATCATGGGCATATCTGATATGGACGTGATCCAAAACCGTATATGGACATATCTGACATGGACACATCAAATGGATACATTCCTCAATCAAGGAATCAATTTAAATCCTTGATTGAGAAGAAATCTCTTGGGTTTCCTTATGAAGAGTAGCAGCCGAAGAGTATAAATAATGAAGACTAAAGACAGACACGGGTTACACAACTTCAAGGAGAAAATTCAAAGTTTCTCATTCTTAGTATTACAAAGCTTTGTAACTTTAATTTACAATTATTATATAAAGAGTAGGATCGAGTCAACTTTGTAACATCAACTGAATCTATCACAAGATCTGAAGAGCAAAATAAGTCTTCATAACTTTTTTCCTATCATTGTAATCGATCCAAACTTTCAACAATATAAGGAAACTTTAAAACCCAAGGGGACTGGGCGTAAGAACTACATTGGTATGCCGAGCTAGGATAAATCTTTATGTTATTACCTTACGTTTTGTTATTTACTTACTTAACTGTTCTAAGTTTAATCTGTTTGTGAAGTGTTCTGATCTGCAGGAGAGTTGACTATGAGGAGTTAGTAGTCAACTCACATAAGAAAATTTCAATTCACACCCCTCTTGAATTTTAGTAAAAAATTCAAAGACCCAATAGTGCAAGAAATAGTGAAATATTTGGGGTCCTCTTTCTTCTCAATCAATGACCGAGAAGTAATAATACTACAATGGTGCATATTATCCATGGGATCAAAACTCACCATCCTCTTCTTAGTAACCAGATCTTTTATGAACTCCACATAGCCAGGTATCTGCTCTAATGCTTCCACAAGAGGAATATTAACAAATAGTTCTTTCAATATCAAAATAAACCTCTGATACTTCCCTTCCTCTTGTGTCTTCTTTAATCTACGAGAAAAAGGTGGGGGAGGTCGTGGAATAGTCTTCACTATAGTCTTGACTTACTTCCTCTTACCTTTATCCTTATCAACTCAATTATCAACACCCGTCAATTTTTGTGATAACTCACCATTATTCACCAACTTTTCAGATTTTGCTTTGGGTGCATCATTATTATCAACAACATCATCTTGTACCTCATCAACTATATCGATAGATGGATAAATAGTAGCCTTACCACTCCAAGAGGTGATGGCTAAATAGTGACTGTCATTCTTTATATTTTGCACAGTATTTCTCGAAAGAGTGTCCGGTTGCTGCTGATTCAAAGTAGACGACATTTGACCAAACTATTGCTCAAGTTACTTAATCTCAGTAACATACGATTCAACTTTCTAGCCCAGTCCTAAAATATCTACCTTAATCTCCTTAAGACAATTTTCTTGATTCTTTAAACCCTTAACCGACTTAGTCAGCAATGCTTCTATCCATGAATCAGTATCATGGTTCCCCAAAGAAACATATGCACCACTCTTATCCTTATAGTCATCTTTGTGTCTACAGTCAACATCTCTCTTAATACTCCTGGCCCTTTATCTATCCCCATAATAACTTTAAACTTGATTCCCTTGCCTTGAGTTCCAAGTGTCTTGATTAGACCCTTAGCCCTTGGTTCAGAAACTTGCCACCTCTTTATCCAGGTACTTTGCCTCTTTTTTTAATTTCTGAATCATATAGCTTAGGAGATTTACCTTGTGTGCCCAAAATATTCACCTTTTTTGTACTCAAAGTTTCAAATTGCTTGGTCAATAACCTAATCTCTGTCCTCAGTTGTTCAACCTCTTGAGCCACTGTATCATCTACAATTCTCTACTACCTGGAAGTACTAATAGAATAAGTACCAAATCCTCTTTCGTCCTCCCAAGTATGCCACCCTTGATTGGTCCTGGTCTAAAATTTTTGAAGCTAACTCCCAATGCAGGCTGATAAAATCACCCCCAGTAATAGTATCTGCAACAACTTTGGTATTGACATTCAAGGTTTGATAAATGTAACACATCTTTGGGCTAGAATTTCAATCATTATTCATATATGTATATACCGAAACCCAATGATTTCTGTGTAAATATAAGTGTGATGATATATTATATAATGTGGGAATTTAGATCATAAAAATCTTCTAACTCAATGATGTGTTAAGAACTTTTCTACCAAATTAGTCTTGGTGGATGTTTCAACTTGTGTCAACTTCCAACAACCATTACTCCCAGAATATAAAGAGTAGGTGGCCTACTATATACCAAATAAAATATCTTTGATTCTTTATTCTAACATATCTAGTTTTACCTTAATCTGACACCGGAGTTGAAAGTTATGCTCATTTTACCTAGGAGTGTCTCTCTGCTAGAGATTGACGACTAAGTTGATGAGCTGTCAATTAGTTGAAGAGTTGTTAACTCCGTCGTCAACCTTAATCAGTAAGGACCATAAATTAGTTAGAGATTCATTACTAAGTTGACGAGCCATCAACCCTACGCCATTACTTAAATCACTCCCTACATATTACTTAGCCATCTATTATCAACTTTTCAACACCCATTATCCTCTCCATGCTTAAGAGAAAGAAATTAGGGTTTCTTTCAAAACCCATACTTTCAAGGCTTATATTCAAGATATATCAAACTATGTTCATAAAAAAGGTATGTATAACTATCCTAAAACTTATGGTAAGTATAATGTTTTAATAAACTTTAAATCATATATGTGTATATATTATAGGTATTGAAATTTTTTAAAGAGCATGCAGTATGAATCCCTTCTTATGATGAAATTTTATATTTACTATGGGGTTTTTCTGTATACTTGAGATGCTATTCATATGCAAATATGTTATGGATTTTGAGAATTGATTTAAGAGCATGATTTATGAAATTTCCTCTTTTATGATGAAATCTATTGCTTTAATATGTTATGAATTGTTGATAACGCTCAATCTACAACTCTCGTAGGAGTGTAAAGCGGTCGTTAGCAAATATAGAACCCAACCTGGGTTGGGTATCGATCCCACAGGGAATAGCTTGGTCAACAAGTAAGCAACGATTACTAGACTTTTAGTGCAAGTCTCGTAAGAAGGGGGGTTTGTAATGTGTAACCAAATTATTAAAGCAAAAACTGAAAATAGCAAAGTAAAAAGAAAGAATGTTTAATAGGTTGTGAAACAATGAGAATTGAGGAGTTGGGGTTATGTCCACCTTCTGAGTTATACGTCTCTATTAACTATGAGTGTGTTGAATTTAGACATGCATGTGCTTATAGAGAATTGTATTCGATGGTAAATCCAGGCTTCTTTCGACCTATTCGAGGATTATTTCACTTTAACTCTTTCGAGCTTAAAGCGTGTCTAATGGTACGAATTCTCCAAGAGGTTAATCCAGTTACGACACTAACTTTTTAATAGGGGATGGGACCCTACTACCTTGACATTATCTCTTTTCCAGACAGATAACCTTTCTTTCGAACAAGTTAAATATTATACTGGCGTATTCTTGCGTTTGCAACCACAAAGAATTTAGATTAAGATGAAGAGAATAATGATATAAGAAACATACGTGTCACGAACTCACAAACTCACAACAATAGATAGTATCTCATTCGGCTTCCATAACCCCAACAGAGAAGTTCAGTTACCCATGAGTGCGAAGGAAATCATAATTGACATTGTAGTTATACCACAATAAAGATTTCACGTTTGTAATGGCGTGGTAGGCGTTAGGCGTGAATCCCTTAGCAAAGTAACATTTCTCTTGTTGTGGAATTTAAGAATAGATGAATAGAAGAAGAAAAATAGAATTAATGGAAAAAATTAGAAGAAGAGTTGTAGAGTAATAGAATTGAATATAAGAAGATATATCAAAATCTCTAGCAAGATAGGGTATTTATAATACCCATATCCTATTCCTACTAAGCTAATGAAATGCTTAACCAAATCCTAATAAGCTAATGAAATACTTAACCCAATTGTACTAGGTTAATGTATCATTATCCTAATCCTAATAAATTACTGCTAGTCCCCAAAGTCTTCAGAAATGTTGTTTTAGCCCGGGATAGAATTTCCATACGCCATCTTTAGTCCTTGGCATCCAAGATTGGATTTTCTCCTTTCGGGAAGCTTTCTTTGGCGTCAAGTTATCCATGAAATGCTGAATTCTGCATCATTTATACCTGAAACTTTGCTAATCATGTTCGTTAGCTCACTTACAGGAAAAGGACTAAAAGTGCATGAAATATATAATTTGTTCTCAAAACTAGGCTAAAATATGGGCAAAATATAGTGCTATAGGCGTGTAAATTCGCCTATCATCAACACCCCACACTTGAAGCTTTGTTCGTCCTCGAACAAAATATCATGTCCCTCTAAACATCAACTTAGGGTTTCACAGCAACAACACAAAATATTCGTCAAGACAAGCACAACAATTATCAATAAAGAGTATTTTTTCGATCATTAGTAGAAACAGTTTAACCTCTAGCATAGACTCGTGATGGTGGTCAACTCATATTCAAAGGTTAAGGCACAAAGAATCATACACGACTACCCAAAACTCATCAACCATGTGTGTCTCACAATATATTACCCATAATCACTCACAAGTATAGCATATTTTTCAAACATGGGTATCAAAATATCCTTGCTCTCACTCTCACAAAGAATTCATATGTAGAAACTGATGACCATAGGCTTTCCCTTAGTGTAATGCTCCACTAAATGTCAGAATGCTAAGCTTAGAATCAAATAGGTCTTTTGATGGTTGTAATGTAGGCTAAGGGACGGGTAGGACTATTTTGGCCAGAAATAGTGACTATGTTCCTAAGCGCTTTAATACATCACATTGTATCATTAACACTTTTCTTTCAAACAACCTTTCTACTTTCTTTTATTCTACCACTCTTTTTCTCCTCTTTTGTTTTTCAATTTTAAACATAACTAACTTTTCAGTTTTCCTTTCCCTTTTTCTTTTGATAACATACCTCTTATGATAGCACTTTCTTTTTCATAACTCATTCAAGCACCAATGCATTCTAAAGCATCATACTCACCCAATTTCCTCTTATTTTATCACATGACTTTTTCACTTTAAAGCACTTAGGAATTTGGATCAAATTATGGTCTTGAAAAAAATGGATTAGGCTTACATACGAGGTTTGTCAAAGAAAATAGGCTAAAGGCTCAAAAGGGTTTAACTAGGATGATGTCCATGGGTAGGTAAAAAGAAGGTAAATAATCATAGGTTTCCAAAGAAATGCCTAAATCATCTCCTAGACTTGCACTCTTTATTTTAGCTTTACATACATACCAGGCAAGTTCTAGCATCAGCCACAAGCACAAAATATACTATTATCTCACACACACAAGGCACATGGTCGACTTTATTGGGAGTAGTATAGACTCTTGACCCAACAGATGAAGGAATTAAACCAAACAATATCACATAGTGAGTCACAATTAGAGCCTAAATGTCTCAATAGTCATGATTTTAGCACAAACTCTTGTCATAATCTCATGCTGCCTATTAGAATAATTTCATGCGAAGCTAAGCTAAAAAAACAATTAACTACAAACAAACATAAATAAATGCAAATGTGGATGGAGAAATATAGCATGAAAATACCAGCACCCCACATTTAGACGGAACACACTGTCCTCAGTGAAAAATAAATAAGAAGAACCTGGTTAGTCGGACTCATCCTCTATGTCTGGGGTCATACCCCTTTCGTCGGAATCATCATCAGAGTCGTCATCCTCAGAAGTTCCTCATAAGTATCCCACTTAATTCCAAGAGTGAGTCGAGGTATTTGTAGCGAGGAGGGTTCTCCTTGCTCTGTTCTTGCCCTTTTGGGAAGTGGTAGCCTTCTCCTTGCCTTGTCTCGCTTTGGGTGCCATTGTACGTGATTGAAGCCTTTGGAGATGTTCTTGTGAAGTAGGAGAGCAAAAAGAAAAGTTTTGAGATGATTTGGAGAGTATGTGCGGCGCCTAGGTCAAGTTTTCAATGTGTTTGTGTTTCAAGACAAAGTCTCCTTTATATAGGAAAAGAATGGGTCGGGTTTTGACCCATTTAAAATCGGTTTTGGAGACAAAAAGTGACCATAGGCGGCGCCTTTAGCTTTGCCTATGGTGACCATAGGCGACGCCTAATGCAAAGCCTATGGTGAGCATAGGCGGCGCCTAGTGCAATGCCTTTAGTGACCATAGGCGGCGCCTTTAGCATGGCATATGAGATTCAGAGACCAAATGCTTTAGCATAGGCGGCGCCTATGCTATGGCATACTTGAGCATGGGCGGCGCCTATGCTATAGCACACTAGATTCCGAGACCTTGGGCTATAGTATAGGCTTTGCCTTGTTCGTGGCCTAGTTTTACCTAGGCCTAGCCTTGCTCGATGCCTATTTTGTCATGAGCAATGCTCAATCCATAGCCTTATGCATCTTTATGCCTAACTTACCACCTTTACCATGCAATACGTCTAAATCAAAATTTGAAACCGATCTCCTCGTTGAATACCTCTTGCACCTACATTCGCTCAAAACCAATGAAAACAATTAGAACGATGGGTTGCCTCCCATCAAGCGCCTTAGTTTTAGTCGTGGCACGACTCTTATTTTTGGATTTTTATTTATCAAAAGCAAACACGAAAGAAAAATGGAAAACGATAAACGATGGGTTGCCTCTCATCTAGCGCTTGATTTATTGTCGCAGCATAACATAGTTACCTCGAGTACTTAGACTTCATCGAGATAGATGGTGGATCGTTTTATGAATGGATTCAGACGATAATGAGGCTTACTTGTAGGCATGCAATCTTCTTCGAGATGACCCTTGTGCATGCCTATACCAGGAGGGATACCAATTATATCATCAATAGTCCAACCCATAGCCCTCATGTATCTCTTCAGAGCAGAGATGAGAGCCTCTACGTGCTGTTTACTTAAATCATCCGCACTCACCAGAAGTATATTTATACTTTCCAAGAACATATACCTTAGATAATCGGGGAGCTCTTTCGATTCTAGCATTGGTGGCTCTTCAAGGGAAGTCTTCGCTGTTGGTGATGGTTGATTCTTAAGATCACGGTCCGGTTGCTTAGGAGTATGGGAATAGGACTCTATTTCTGTTAGAGCACCCATAAGTTCTTCATAATCTTCATCGTCCTCATGCTCAACATTCAGTGGTGCAGCAGACAATGGCTCAACAGTAAGCTATTTCTCTATAGATAATGCTTTCTTATCCTCATGATGAACATCAGCTACAGAGAACATATTCATATCGCTGGGCTGCTTCATTGCTTTGCATATATCAAAGCGAACCACTTCGTCATTCAACCGAAATAAAAGCTCATTAGCTCTCATGTCAATAAGAACACTTCCTGTTGCAAGGAAAGAACGTCCCAAAATTATGGGAACTTCAGAATCCACCTCGCAATCCAAAATCACAAAGTCTGCAGGAAAAATGAAGGTAGACACCTTCACCAACACATCATTCAAGATACCCACAGGTCATTTTACCGACCTATCTGCCATCACGAGCCGCATATTGGTTGGTGTAGGGTCGCCCAACTCCAACTTTCTGTAGATGGATAGTGGCATCAAATTGATGCTAGCTCCCAAATCGCACAATGCCTTAGCAAAATTCATAGATCCAACCGTGCAAGGAATAGTGAAAGCACCAGGGTCTGCCTTCTTCTGTACTAAGGACCTTGTGGCAATTGCACTGCAATGATAAATATTATCTGCTGGCTCATAGCTTACTGCCCGCTTCTTTGTCAAAAGATCCTTCATAAATTTCGCATACCCAGGCATTTGTTCAAGTGCCTCCACCAATGGAACATTAATGGTCAGCTGCTTTAACATAGTCATGAATTTGCTGAACTTTGTATCGTCCGCCACCTTCTTCAATCGTTGAGGAAAAGGTGGTGGTGGGTATGGAATTGTTCTCTCCACGGCTTTCTTCTCCTCTTGCTTCCATTTTTCAGCTTTTCCAAGCTGCACGTCGTGAGGAGTGCCGTTAAGGACGTTAGGATCGGCTGCTGCGACATCTTCCCCTTTCGCCTTATCATCAATTTCTGCTTCTTCGTCAACCACTTGCTTGCCTTTTTCTGAAGTTTCCAGCACCTTACCACTTCGGGTAGTGATGGCCATGCATGACCCATCATTCCTTGGATTTTGCATAGTATCGCTAGGTAAAGTACCAGCCTTTCTTTGATTGAGTGCTGCTGAAAGTTGGCTCAATTGCTGCTCTATTTGCTTGATTGAAGTGGAATGAGAATCAACTAATTGCTTCATAGAGGACAAATCATTTATTACTTTCGTTACTCCCGCGCTAGTTGCTTCCACTCCTTTCAGTAGTTTAGCCATCATGTCTTCCATATTTCCAGAACCAGATGTAGTGGCGTCACGTCTTCCAGGGGGAACATATAAACCACTACTGTCATTCTTGTTCTTCCAACTACCTTGGTCCATGTTTCTAGATTTACCATGATAGTTCCGACCTTGGTTTCCTTGGGCATTGCCTCGGAAACCCCCCTGATTGTTCAAGTAGTTGGCTTCTTCTTCCGAATCAAATTCGTCTTTTCCTTTTGACGCAATAGCTTTCACTTTTTCGGTCTTCCATGATAATAAATGCTTTGTAAGAAGATCCACTTGTGTTTTCATGTGCGCCATATCTTGATCACGTTCTTCTTCTCTTCTCCTTTGGTCTGCAGTCATGCCTATAGATAAAGTGGGGCTTGCTACCTCAGAATCCCTGGTATGCCAAGCTCTACTTTGTTTCGTCATATGATCTAGCATATTGCTTGCTTGACCAAAGGTGAGATCCATAAAGGATCCTCCAGCCGTATTATCCACCACTGGTTTAGTTATTGAATTCAGGGCTCTATATAATATCTCCATTAGGTGAACATTAGTCATATGATGGTTTGGGCACCTCGCTAGCTTTGTCTTGAACCTCTCCCATGTTTCATGAAGAGCTTCAGTGGGAAGCTGACGAAAGTTGCTGATTTCATCTCTCAATTGTGCTCTTTTGGATGGCGGAAAGAATCTTTCTAGGAAAGCGTCTCTCAATTGCCTCCAATTTGTAATAGAATCAGGAGTCAGCCCATTCAACCATAGAGTTGCCTCCCCAGACAGAGACAATGGAAATAGACGTAATCGAATTGCATTCTGACCAACACCAGGATTGTCAAATGACTTGCATGTAGAAATAAAGTTGATGAGATGTATATTCAGATCATCGCCTGCTAGTCCACCAAATAATCCCTTGAGTTGCAATAACTGAATCATGGTGCTTGTGATGTTGAACTTGGCTCCGGGTGCCAATGGTGGAGGAATAATGGCTCCTATGGCTCCGGCTCCATCAAGATCATCATCATCATCGTCGAAAGCTGGCTGCATAGCTTGGCATTCAGGCCTAAACCTAGCTTGACGATCTCTTCTGTTGGCAGGTGTTGCGATCTCAGCGGCATGCCTAGGGTTTAGTAGCTCGTCATCACCTAGATATTCATCGTCAGGATTTGTTGCTCGCCCAGGGTTATCAATATTCTGTTGATGCACTTGAGCGGCGGCTAGTGCAGCTAGTCTCGCCTGTTCCTGTTGAGCAGCCATCCTTGCGTGTTGTGCCTCCATTCTGCGAATACGTTATGGTTCAGGATTGATAGGTAATAACGGTTGACCAGAACTTCGGGTATGGGGCATGCACTGAATAAAAACCTGTAGTAAACAAAAACTAAAAGTAAAAGTACGAGAATCTTTGACCAAAGGGTCTAGTAATTATTACGAACTTAATTGACACTTGTATTCCCCGGCAACGACGCCAATTTTTGATAACGCTCAATCTACAGCTCTCGTAGGAGTGTAAAGCGGTCGTTAGCAAATATAGAACCCAACTTGGGTTGGGTATCGATCCTACATGGAATAGCTTGGTCAACAAGTAAGCAACGATTACTAGAATTTTAGTGCAAGTCTCGTAAGAAGGGGGGTTTGTAATGTGTAACCAAATTATTAAAGCAAAAACTGAAAATAACAAAGTAAAAAGAAAGAATGTTTAGTAGGTTGTGAAACAATGAGAATTGAGGAGTTGGGGTTATGTCCACCTTCTGAGTTATACGTCTCTATTGACTATGAGTGTGTTGAATTCAGACATACATGTGCTTATAGAGAATTGTATTCGATGGTAAATCCAGGCGTCTTTCGACCTATTCGAGGATTATTTCACTTTAACTCTTTCGAGCTTAAAGCGTGTCTAACGGTACGAATTCTCCAAGAGGTTAATCCAGTTACAGCACTAACTTTTTAATAGGGGATGGGACCCTACTACCTTGACATTATCTCTTTTCCAGACAGATAACCTTTCTTTCGAACAAGTTAAATGTTATACTGGCGTATTCTTGCATTTGCAACCACAAAGAATTTAGATTAAGATGAAGAGAATAATGATATAAGAAACATACGTGTCACGAACTCACAAACTCACAGCAATAGATAGTATCTCATTCGGCTTCCATAACCCCAACAGAGAAGTTTAGTTACCCATGAGTGCAAAGGAAATCACAATTGACATTGTTGTTATACCACAATAAAGATTTCACGTTTGTAATGGTGTGGTAGGCGTTAGGCGTGAATCCCTTAGCAAAGTAACGTTTCTCTTGTTGTGGAATTTAAGAATAGATGAATAGAAGAAGAAAAATAGAATTAATGGAAAAATTAGAAGAAGAGTTGTAGAGTAATAGAATTGAATGTAAGAAGATGTAAGAAGATGTAAGAAGATGTATCAAAATCTCTAGCAAGATAGGGTATTTATAATACCCATATCCTATTCCTACTAAGCTAATGAAATGCTTAACCAAATCCTACTAAGCTAATGAAATACTTAACCCAATTGTACTAGGTTAATGTATCATTATCCTAATCCTAATAAGCTAATGAAATACTTAACCCAATTGTACTAGGTTAATGTATCATTATCCTAATCCTAATAAATTACTGCTAGTCCCTAAAGTCTTCAGAAATGTTGTTTTAGCCCGGGACAGAATTTCCATGCGCCATCTTTAGTCCTTGGCGTCCAAGATTGGCTTTTCTCCTTTCGTGAAGCTTTCTTTGACGTCAAGTTATCCATGAAATGCTGAATTCTGCATCATTTATACCTGAAACTTTGCTAATCATGTTCGTTAGCTCACTTACAGGAAAAAAGGACTAAAAGTGCATGAAATATATAATTTGTTCTCAAAACTAGGCTAAAATATGGGCAAAATATAGTGCTATAGGCGTGTAAATTCGCCTTTCATCAATTGTTCAAAGGAATGATTAAAAACTTGAGTCAAATGCTTTATTTCAATTGTGAACTGACACGATTTTATGTTCCAAGAGAAGGTGTTTTTCTTAATTTCTAAATGCTATTTTGTGTTACATGGAAGATTTTATGTTATTAATGCAAGAGATAGCAACATTATGTTAAAGTCTTGAAATGAGAATGGTTTTGCATAAGCTTCTCTATGTTATTTGAAATAAGAATTTTCATGTGTTGTTTAAATATGCTTGGTGGCCAAATAAATGCTTTTAAATAAAGGGATATGGACATGATATGATATGATATGATATGATATGATATGATATGGTTTGGAAGTCTAGATATGACGGTACCTAATATGATATGATATGATATGGTTTGGAAGTCTAGATATGACGGTACCTAATATGAAATGGCCTTAACATGGAAGAAATAAATATTTATAAGCATGAATTATGGTTTTAAAATTCTAAAATTAGACTTAAAAAGAGCTAAATAGTCACCCAAAGAAAGCACGAGTTGAAAGACTCGTTACTAGAAATCGTGTTTTGCGAACACAAATATTATGATATGTTATCCCTAAAGGATATAATTTAGGTATCTTGAAAGAGGGAGGCCTATGATATGCTTGAAAATGGGTATACCATCATACAAAAACTCCAATACTTACAAAAAACTTGGATTGGGGGCTTGACTGACGAGTTAATGGCTCAGCCAATGGTGGACCCATATAGCCCATGATATAATAGACTTGTAGGGTGTACCATCTAGCACAAAACTAAAGAACAAAGTTGAGTCAATGTTTTACAAGAATATTTTGAAGCTCATTAATAATGCCTATGTATTTTGATGTCTATTTCATTAGACTATTTTCACAATGCTCTTGGTTATTTAATCTAAACTATATATGTGGTTTTTTGGATTGTTCTGCATATGTATTCCAAGTATAAACCATCCTTGAGAGCCTGCATTATCTCATAATATAGTTTTTTGAGGCATAGTCTCGTGGTCCAGTGCATCAGTAGACCTTTTTCAGAATTCAGAGTTGGTGGGCCTCCCTTATTTCGGAAGGCATTTCTTCAAGTGGTTAGTTTCTTTTAATTAGTGGTTTAGCCGGAGGCCTTACCCCCAGCCTAGACAATTAGCCTTCAGCAAAGGCTTCATAGATGAGATTTTGTTATTATATTGTCATAACCTTATTGACATAGTTTAACTCTTAGATTTTCTTGAATTTCATTATATCTTTCGCGCTTCAGTTTTATATGAATTATAATTATGATGGTCTACTAAGGGGTCTCTCGGGCCTTCATGCTTTGAGATGCCCATTGCAGCCACAGACTTAGCTTGGGTCATGACAAGCTTAGTATCAAAGCATGATTCAAGGTCTCAGGGTGTCTATAAAGCCGTGATGATTAGAGTCCCTCTTATGGTGTGTAGCGTGCCACACTTATAAGAGAGAGTTTACAAGGCATTTGGGAAATGTTTCTCAAATTTTTCATACTCTAGATCATGCAATATGTTGTCCATATGAAATTTATCCAAATTCCTTGTTCTAGTTTTATGGTATATGTCTCATTATCGAGGTGATACAAATGTAAAATCTTAGATTCCTAATAATGTGGTCCTTTTCAATCGAGTCATCAAAAAGTCATGAGATAGCACAAGGACTTGAAAGGAGTCCATTTGTGCATCAAAGTGGATGGATTCAAATGTATAGCTCTAAATTCATGAATCATGTATTTCAACCCGAGGTAAGAGATGTGTCACTCCTTTTTAAAACCTTTATCATAGATGTCTCGAATAAGGAGAAAGATATATATTTGAATGTTGGTATAGTATTTCCACCCAAGAGATACTATAAATAAAGATTTTATGACCTATGAGTAGTAAGATGATTCCAAGGTTACAAGTCAGAGTGAGGGTAACTTTTGAGTAAAAAAGGTAGTTATGTTCATGTAACCTTTCAGTGATCTTAGGGTTGGTATGCCCTTGTGGTGATTGACTGAGTTTGTATAAATATTTGTAGATTTTATGGTAGTTAGTAGAGGAAGTTATTAGTGATGATGATTTAGAATTTATTTGAAATGGGGCAATCCTAGAAAGAAGGACTTAGTGGTGTTTAAAGAATTTTTGAGGTAGTTAAAGGTAGGTATGGATAAGTAGGAGTGTTTGAGGAAAGAGAATGTGCTAATAGGTCATAATAGGTTATGTTATAAGATTAAGATCAACTATCCTGATGATGTGATGTTACTACATCAAGAGTCCCTTGATTTTATCTTGCCATGATAAGCCAGTCTAGTAGGTGAGAAGATGTGTAGTTAATTTTGACGAGTAGTAGAAATGTTGTGAATAAAATATATGTGTAGGCCGTATTTAAGTAGAATAAGAAATTAAATTGATTAATTTTTCATATATGTTTATAGATTGGTATAGTATGCGGGATGTTTCATCGGATATTCATGATTGGTAATAGATATTAAGTTTGAACTTTAGATGTTGATTGTGGTGATAAGAATGTTAGCTTGAGGATAGTAATGCAAAATTTGTGGTAATAAATCAGTAGGCTTGATTTGATGTGTGAAAGAGCCTAGGTTGATAACTTATGACAAATTTGAGTGGATAATTGTGATATATATGTACATAAGGACTAGTATTGAAATAATGAATTATGGGTCATTAGGTGGATTAGAGCGTTAGATTTATAAAAATAAGTTGAACCCAAGTAGCATGTTGTTAGATGAGGTTTTAAGTCTATAAGTGCCATGTATACCTGGTTTACGTTCTTGAATTTCTTGGTATGGAAAAGTTTAGGGAGTTGTTATATGGTGTTTTTTAGAGTTGAATCAAGGAAATATAGATAGGCAATGTGGGCCTTTGATATATTTTAACAAATTTTGTTAAGTTATGGGTTATGCGATTAGAGATTTAATTCTAGTATACTAAGGAGTGAAGAATGGATTGTTATGAGTTAATGAGTGTAGAGGTGTATGTTCATAAGAGTGTGAGTTATAGGGTGATGACTATAGAACTGTAACAACCCAATGAACTAGTGATATTGTCCGCTTTGGGCCCAGGTCCGCACGACTTTAAAATGCATCACAAGGGAGTAAGGCTTGCTTACTTATATACCCAACATCTCTCCTGTGTTTTTCCGATGTGGGACTCCCTATCCTAAGTTGGGGTGTTACATATATCCCATCTTATGGACTCATCGTCCTCACTTAGGTTTGCCCCACTGAATGGGATTTGCCTAGACTCAGGACTAAAGTTTCCCCCTCCTTACGAGGATTTGCCTAAACTCAGTTTGAACTCTGGTCCACATCAACAAGGATGACACAGGAGTGGCGCTCTACACACCCATAAAAGAGACTCTACTCGACATGGCTTTGTGGATACCTCATGACACCAAAACCTAGGATCTGATATCAATCTGACATGACCTAAACTAGGGCCTAGTCATGTCGGGCATCTCAAGTCCAACAAGGATCGAAGACCACCCCTATACCCAATCCAACCTACCTATATATAACCTGTGTTGGATAAATTCTGATATATAACAAGATAGAGCATTTAAAATTTAATGACTTTGGGATAAGTCTAAAATCGAGACCAACCCAATCAACTCATACTGTCCAAACCAAACCAAACAAACCATAATATACCTAAGTCCATAGTTTTCCATACAAAGCCTCTAAACAATGTCAAAGAATATTTAGTCGGGACATACCCTCGACCATATCCAAAACCAATGTCAACGGAATAATAAAGACATAAGATAAACCATAACATGAAATAGGCCTTTCAAATAATAGAAGCTCACCACTTCAGTCTGACTTAAGCTGTCCCTAAATCACTAAGTCACTGTGCAGAAGGTGTGATAGTATGGAAGATTCCTGCATCGTGTGGGGATACAATGACCAAAGGCGATTAGTGGAGTGAACTCTAGCATGTGATAAGATAAAATAATGCCAGTAATTCAAAACCAAAGTAAATAACCATATGCAATCACATAGATACATATATATCGTGTCGAAATAGGGAACCAGGTTTAACATGCATTTAAAACCATTACCTGGGCTCTGTAGCTTTGCCTTCCTAAAACTACCCACGGGCTATATGGGTTTAGCTTCCTCTATTGAAAGGGACTCAATGTGTGTTAGCCGCACAAACTGGAGAATAAAAACCTGAGATGACTAGTACATCTACTAAAATATAAGTATGACATCATGCACATGGTCACCAAGACACAACCTCACATTGACAAACATGAGTTTCTAGTATTGGTCCCTCAGGACCTCCACCTTCCACAACTTTATTAACACAACCCCCTTTAAGCTAATATTAAAACCAATTACACGTTCCAACCATTTACCCATGAGTCTTTTTAATTAGGTATTAACCATTAGTATCGTCATACCAAAATTAGAGCTTGCAAGTCTATCTTTCTATGCTATACCAAAACAATTAAACCAATTTGACTCCAAAGTTTTCAATTAAACCATGACCATGGCCACTAATGACTTTCCAAACCATTTAAAACCACCAAAGTAGTTTAAGTTCCATTACCTTTTTATGCAATTCAACAATTTGAAGAATAGCCATACTATGGGACAAAATCATTCTTTTTGGCATTTTAACAAATAGGTTCAGGGCACATATGTTTCAAAACCATAACTAAGTAATTCGGGGAAACTGTAATACCCCAAAATCTATTTACCATTAACATGCATCCCATAATGTCAAAATCATACTAAAAGAATAAGATAAAAACATAATTAAACAATGAGAAATATCATTCAACCATGAACATCCAAAACCCCCAACCATTATTTCAAAACATAACAATATCATGAAAATCATACATTAAAACACATTCTCTTGTAAAATAAGAATGAGGTAGGATTAACATGCCTGAGTTACGAAGATTCACGAAGAGATTTTGATCCTTAAACCTCTAGATGACCACCTTAAAGAAACCTTATCCCAATATTTTTGAGAGGTCTTTAGTGAGGTGTGTTGAAGATTTTGAAACATCTTCTAGTGTTAATCATTGAATAGGACTAAGGGTCTTTCTATCTATCCTTTAATTTCAAGCATTCTTCTTCTTCATCTCTATTCTATGTGTTGTTTTCTCTTTATTTGATTGCTGGAATTTGCATCTTAGTAGCCAATTTCATGTGTTTGGTAGTCTATAGGCTATCATTGGTATCAAATCCTTGTTTAGGGTTGTTCCTACAACCCTAAGTCTTGGATCTATGAAAATCTCAACAAAAAAGAGTGTAGAAAATCGAAAATCTCACAAAAAAATTATAAATCCGTTTTTGTGTTTGGGAAGATTTTTAAATCTTAGATCTACATGTTTTTGTATTGTTTTGTTGGTTTCAAGTGCTAGATTCTTGTTCCCTAGCACCTAGGGAGTCTATATCGACATTTGGAACAAGATTTGGTTGTTTTTGAGCTAGATCCACCATTGTTGTGCCTTGTTTGAAGCTTTTTGAGGTGGGATCTCGTGGTGCATATCATTTTGTGGAGTGTTTGTGGCTGATTTTGTGTTATTTGAGCTTTCCTTGACCCAAGGAATCTAGATCCAAAAGAAAAATTAAAGTTAGAGTTCATTTGCCTTGCAGTCAAACTTCGGTCAACTCTTGAATATTCATATTGTTCTTCACTATCTTCATAGCTTGTTGAAGAAGAATATTCAAAAGGGGTGTTAGATCCACAAAAAGAAAGAAAGAGAGTGAAAAGTTGTTTGTACAAAAGAATATTCCAAGAATATTCAAGTCATCCAAAAGAAGAAGAGACAAAGGGAATATTCAAAGTACAATTGAAAGTACAAGTGGGGGGGATCATTGATTTCTAATCCATTTGAACTTACCAAAAAAGGCTCCAATCCTCTATTTTTCACCAAATTTCGTTCAAACACTCTCTTTAGTAGATACTTGGTCGAAACTACAAGACTTTGGAAGTTAAAATTTTTTGAAAAAGTGACGCCCAATCACAAGCTACCACATCATCACTTTTGTGAACAACCAAATTGAGTTCTAAATTAGATTTCCTAGTTTCTAATTGTTGTTTCTAGTTTAAATTTTTTTGTTCTTTCAGTAATTAGCAAATTAGTAAGTACCTACTAGTTTGGTAATTAGATTAGAGTCTGATTATTTCGTGTCTTTAATTTTTGTGTACTTTTCTCATTTTTAATTAATAGTAATTTGTTGGTTCAAGTACGTGCATCATTTTATTTGAGTCATATCAAACAAAAATTGATTTCGTACCAAAGCATATTAACCACTCATTCACTTTTCAAGTATTGCTAAGTTTTCAACAGTTGTGAGACCAAGTGTGAGGTAAGATCCAAGTGTGAGTGTGGTGAGGCCTTTTTGAACTAACTTGTTTGCTCATTTTGTAGGTTGTTTTGATTGCTGTGTTTTGCACTTTTTAGGTACATTTTCCATGGAATCCAAAGGTACTACTTCCCAACCATTGGGAAATGATGCTATTGGAGACTTGATGGGTTGAATTGATGCCTTGGGTTGAGACTTTGTTCAAAGAATGGAAGATAGTCATGATGCCTTGAGAAGAGATATTAAGGTTGATATGGATGCAATGAGGGGTGACATGATTAGAATTAAAGCGAGGGTTGATAGACTATGTCGACCAAAATCTCCACAAAATTCAAACCCCCATGTTCCAAACTCACTTGACCAAAGGCTACCTTCACAATTCCAAACACCTTAAGTCCAAAGATCCTATACTTTACAAAATTCAATGACTTCTCTCCATGAGTTAGAAACCAAAGAGAGTGAGGCCAAGCCTCAATATGGAGAGAAAATAAATGGTGAGGTACAAGAAGAGTGAAGAAAAAAGGGAAAAGGAAGGGGAAACCATAGGTAGTGAAGTTGGAAAGGGAAAAAAATGCTTGATTGTGGATCTTGTCCACAAAGGACCCTTGTTATTCACTAACCCAAATTCTAGAATTTTACCTAGTATTTTCTCTTCTCATGTGCAGGTTCAAGACCCTAGAAGTCCCGAGGAGAAGCCTAAGAAAGTTCCCTTCAAACCCTTGGTCGAAAGTCCCAATTTTGGGATAGGTGATGAAGAAGTTAGACCAAAGGGAAACCTTGACATAATACCTTGTAATGTGGAGAATGAAGGCTGCCATAATTCAAACCCAAGTGAAGAACATAGTTCCCATGGTCTACAAGGTAACAAAGATATCTTCTACACCTTCTTCAACTTAAAATGTTGTGATGTGGCTAGCAGTGGCCAAAGTGGTGTAGTTTTTGATTTTCTTAGTAAATAAGTGTGTGAATCTTCCTTTTGTGATACTCTTGGTGTTGTTGGGTTGCATAAGGACCAAATTCTTGTTGTGAGTATGCAAACACTAGTTGTTCCTTTAGATGACAAAATAAATTCTTTTCATAAGAATGATTTGTGTCCATCTAGTGCTAGCACTTATAACTTGAATAAGGTTCCATTACTAAGAGACAAGAGTATTCACACACTAGTGGGCTGCCCTAGTACAAACCAAGGTAACTTGGGTACATTCTACACTCCCTTGAGTTTAAAAAGTTGTGATGTGATTTTGGGTACATCTAGTGTAGAAGTACATGTTTCCTTCTTTGATAGTGCTTTGGGTAAGTGTGATACCCTAGTAAATGGAATGAGTAGCCTCGTTTTATTCCCTTGGCCACTTCACCCATTTGATCCCGGTGTACTAGTGGGGTGGGGAAGGGTTTGTTTCGGCTTGAGCTTATTGTCTCTTGATGTTTACCTTAGACCTATCCTTTATGATGCATATACTAAATGTTACATGGACAAAATAAGGGATTGCTGGTTGTATTTTAAAAGTTTACCCCCTCGGCATGATATCTTCACACTTGATTCCTTCCTATACTACCTCTTTGCCTATGATGATAACCATGTTAATTTTGAATTGGTATTATGTAGAGGTAATAAGTTTGGTGGCTGATTTCCTTTATTTAATGATGATGATTATGAGTTTGGTAGCCTAGTTAAAGGAGTGGGTCACGTCGGATTAACCCCTTGTCTTCTACTCCCATTTGACCCCGGAATACTCTTGAGATATGAAGGTTATAGTTGCTGGTCATGCTCACTTATTTTTGATATTGATGCTATTCATGTCTTTGGTATACTTTATGCTAAGCTTTTTATGTCAAAAACCAAGGATAGATGGATGTATGTCAAGTGTGAGCAACCATGGGTTGATGAAATAAGTGTGGTACTAATACTAACCCTCCTACCAAGAGGATTTTGTGTTTGTTTTGCTCTCTCTTTGGTTTTTACAAGATCTGAATTTGAGGACAAATTCCTTCAAGATTGAGAGGATGATACAAGCACAATGAGAATCAAGAGCACAAGGTATTCTCTAAGGGTTAAGGCTTCGGAATTGGCAAGCAATTGAAGACTTTTCGGAGTATTTTGAAGCCTTTGTCAAGAGAAGGAAGGAGGGGAACTTATGAACTCAATAGGCATCTCAGGTGAAGGTTAATGAAGATATTTTGCACTCCAAGGAATCACTCAAGAGGCGCCCAATTCCCTTAGCTCATTAAGGGTAGTTTTGTCATTTGGCATGTAATAGTATAAATAGACCATTTTGCTTCTCTTTTCATTAGACTTTGATGAAATTGGATATTACTCTTATATTGTAGTTTTTAGTCTCTAGTTTTAGCTCTTAGAATCTGAAAATTGGCCCAAGAACATTTGAAGTTAGGGTTTCACTTGTTTTGGATAATTCGGCAAGAAAGGTGTACTTGAGGAAGAGTGTTTACTTTGGGTCACCTAAAAGAAAGGTTTGAACTCTTATTTGTGAGGTGTTTTGAAGATTTTGAAACATCTTCTAGTGCTAATCATTGAATAGGAGTAAGGGTCTTTTTATCTATCCTTTAATTTCAAGCATTCTTCATCTTCATCTCCATTCTATGTGTTGTTTTCTCTTTATTTGGTTGCTGAAATTTGCATCTTAGTAGCCAATTTCGTGTGTTTGGTAGTCTATAGGCTATCATGGTATGAGTCGTATAATGATTAGAGAGTTCAAAACTGAGAAAATTTTCAAGGGTCAAGGTTCAGGGTGTTTCAGGAACCTGGAAAAATTAAGATTTGTATCCCTGGAAGAGATATCCTAGAAAGAACTAGTGTCCTCATTCTGTAGTTATCTGGGGGGAGAGTTTGGCATTCATGTGCTTGGTTATACCCAATTGTCCTGAGTGTTGTGTTTGTAGATTTAATGAGAAGATGTAAGTCTAGGATAGTGACGAGCTAAAGGGGAGATTATGAACTAAGGAAGATCTTGAATTTTCTCATGGTGGTGAGTTTCAGGGAAGAGCCATGATAAATCTATTATTATCCTAGCAAATTCCTCCTACTTCGGTTTAAGATGACATTCTACCAATGTCTTATGGATTCAAATTGTGCCTATGCCTAAGGTTCAAATTCTCTATGCAACTTATGTCTATGCTCTAACTCCTAAACTAGAAGCAATAAATTCTCTCAACAATCCAAGCCTCTAAGTATTCAAGCTCTATGTTATGACGCCCATGATCCATAAACTCATGTCTCACTTTATGCTTAGTTCTAAGAAACTACTCTCTATATGTTACCAACTCATTTTATTTCATGTCTCAGCCTAAAGTGATGTTATCTATGCAAACTTATGACCATTCTCGGTTCTTTAAATGGGAAGCAATAGCTTTAAGCAACAATCCTTATTTTATTCCTTGAATATATAAATCTCGTCTTTATGTTATATGGACCATGATACATTCACTCGTGTTTCTCATTGTGCCTAGTTTGAAGTACTCATAATATGTTATGTTTATGCCCGAACGACCCCCTATTTATGATCTAGGTTCTTTTTATGAAGTATTTTCATGCCTATTGTACTGTATCTCATTTTACAGGTCTCACCTTGAGTAGTACGATAAATAAGAGTCATAATTGAGCAGTATCATTCCCATTCTTGATGCTTGTACTCTAGTCCCTCAATGACCCTCCTTATGTTAGGATGTTAGTGGCTATAGAAGCATAGTAATGTTTTAATTAAGAGAGTACATATTTTTTATTGTGAAAATTTTTGGTGTGGCTACTCGGGCTAAGGTTATAGATGAAGAGGAAAGAGTGAGTGAAATTTTGTTATGTGAAATAGTTAGGAAGGGGAGATATGGAGAAAATCTATGTGATGGGATTGAATTAAATTCACATATATTTGGATTTAACTAATAAATTTAATTATTAATCCATAATATTTATTTGGACTAATATATTTAAAATTTATGTGATCACAAATGTCCCCACTTCAAAACTTGTCGAATTATTTAGATCTTCGTAGACTAGTGAAGTACAACTTGATGATTTAGTTAAACTCAATAGCAATTCATATGTGTTATCAATTAGCCCAAAAATTAGGAATATTACCCAATGCAATTAATATTGAGTGTCATAATAATGATAATATTTATAATAATTATAATTAAAATTATTTCATGAAGATTGTATTCATTTATTTGGAGGTAATTTGTGCGTCCAAGTGAATCCAACTTCACGAACTTAGCAAACCCACTTCTTTTAGGATTTCAATTATTACAGTCCCATGTCATTAGAAATTTGCAATAATTGCTGTATTGGGACTTCTTCTAGTTGAACTAGGACCAATCACCTTTTTCTTTTAAAATTGAAACACAAAAGTAACCTTAATTTAGAAGTGTACCACCTTCATAACCTCTCTATAAATAGGGACATAATTTCCGTTATTTTTCCATCGATTAGAGCATCGCTATAATGACCCTTCAAGTTATTTTCTATATTTCTACTTATTTATACTATTAAAGCTTTTTCATAGATGCCCTAATCATTTATGACTTGTTGGAACTGAAAATTTGATTACCGGGTAGTTTGTTTGTTTTTTAGAGCCAATTCTCTATTTTGAAGTCTTTGCTGGTTCCAAATGGCCATTGGGTAGAAACTTCAATAAAACAACCTCGAATACAAATTTAGACTGTGTAAGCAGCTCTAAAATATTGATTTTAGGCTAGTTAGACCTTTGGTTGGGGTCTCGAGGCACCCAAGCTCATTTCAACCTATTGGTCGAAAAGTTAAGAAACTAAAAATTAAGTGTGGGCCCATATTTTGTTGAAACAACCTCGGATGGAAATTTCGACTGCGCCATTAAGTCTAGAATGTTAAATTTGGTGTGGTTACATAGTTCATTTACATATACGAGATTTTGAATGAATATCTAGGGCTTGGCGGAGACTTGGATAATTTCCAAGTCTCAGCTGTATAATGGTGTCGCGCGATAGTGAGCCAAGGGTCATAATCGCGTTACCCATGGTAGGGCACTAGTGTGATCGCAGTGTGTAGGTTATGATCTAGATAAGTCTATGAAAGCCTAAGATACCGTGATTGCAGAGTCTCAAGTCGTGATAGCGACTCATGAGGGTCTGTACAGGGTATAAATAGACCCTTTATGTCATGTTTTTTAGCCATTTCTCATCCATTTCTTGAGAGCGTAAAACCTAAATAGTGAGATAGAGTGGAATTAAAGCTTATGGGTGAGTTGGGAGCTTGTTTAACCTATATTTTTGCGATTATCTTTCGATTTGAGGTAAGAATTCACCCTTTTCTTGGTGGATTTTATTGATTTCTTGCTCAAAACCCCAAAAACCTTAAGGGATTGATTTTAAACCCAATTTAGCTTGGAATTTACTAATGTTTGAGTATAATGATTCCTTGATCATGTAAGAATGTGGGTTGGTTTCGGAAATACGATTTTCATAAGTGGGACTCACGTGGGGTTTTTGTGGAATTTTTGGACCTGAAGCACTATGGTGAAATATGGATATCGTTATTCTTGTATTGACAATTCAAATATGGTTTTGATATCTTGGCATCTTGAGGAGGATTCTCGGAAGGGAAAAGTAGTGGTTTAGCGAATCATTGAGCTTTTGTCGGCATCGAGGTAGGCTAGCTTTATCCCTTATTAGATTGAGCTTTTTCATAGTATTTTTATGATATTATGTTAGATTTTGGATGGATTTAGATGTTGGATTGATGAAATGCAAGACTTGGGTTAGTTGTACCGTTTAGGCCATTTTGAAACTGTAGAGTTGAACACTTGGCTTGTTTTCTTATGTCTTAGGTGAATTAAGCTTCATGTCTCATGTTTAGCATAAGAGTACTTAGATCACTCAAGTTAGATAAAAATGCTTTAGATACCCATGCTTAGGTTAATATTGGCCTTAGTTTCTTACATTAAAGGAGGTTGCCTTAAGTTACTATTTTGGCTTAACTAGTGTGTTTGGGAAAATCCTTTACCTTAGGGCTAATTGTGGCTTTCTATAAATCTAAGAGTGGATTTGGATACCTGCCTAGTCCGGGGTAGAACTTGCCTTAGAATGTATTTTGGGGATTTAGAAGTGGGCTCTTCAGCCCATCTTAAGTTAATATTGATAAATAGTTCTCTTTAAGCCCTTATATACATATTAAATGCCTAGAGAATTCCCCTTTGAGGCAACATTAAGGAACCTAGGTACTTGATGGTTATGGTGATGGTGGCATAAGAAGTAATGCACATGGACTAATAGATTAGATTATCGATTATGCTATGATGAGATATTGATCATGTTGGGAAAAGTTAATGGTCATACTATGTATAAGCTATCTATTATGCCAAAAATGATCCTTTAATCATGCTATTGAAAAGTTATTGCCTATAATATTACTTTTGATTGTGATCATGCTAAATATTTGTGCTAGAAATCTTGCTAGAAAATATTCTTTTGATGACGTTGGCAATTGTGCAATGAATTATGCTAGAAATCATGATGCTTGACTATATTAGAACTTATGATATTGATTATTCTCTGTTTATTTTTGGAAGATGAGGATGATATTGATTATACTCGGTTCAATTTTGGAAGATGATAGTAATATTAACTATACCCAATTTAATTTTGAATGATGACGGAGATATTAATCATACCCGTTTTGATTTTAGAAGATGATGATATTAATTAGACCCGATTTAATTATGGAGGATGAGTATGGCGTTGATTACATTTGATCCAATTCCAAAGGTTGATTATGATATTGATGATTATAATTACCAGTTCAAGTTTGGATATATCTTATGCTATAATGCAACTTGATAAATAATGATTAGTAGATAATATGACAACTAGTTGATAAGATGCTTAGATGTAAAATGATGACTAGTCGAGAAAAAATGCTTAATTTGATAAATGATGACTATAGGTTATATGATGACTAGTAATTAAATGATTTTGTTAATAAGAGATGGTTAGGTAATAAATGGTGACTAGGGAGTATCAATGACAAGGTTGTTAAATAATGGTAATATTATGGAATGTGGGTACATTGTCAAATATTGGTAAATTATGGAGTAATGATTAAATAACGAGTTGGTTAGTTGTAACGATAGATAATTGGATTATTCTATCGTAAGTGTACCATATGGGGGTTTGTGATGAGTTATTTACTTTTTTGCATCAATTGGAATATGTGAGCCAATTTTGTAGTTTGTGATTGCTTGTGTGATGCCTTGTGATGTGTTATTATTCTGATTTATTTACTTAAATTTTATTAAAATTTTGGCATGTGTTATATTGCTATTCCGGTTAAATTACTTAGTATGTATAACAGTATTGGAGGTGATTCAGGTTTATTTCTTTACCTTGACCTAGTTATGATATCTTGCATTTTATCATACTTATATCATGATTTAGCTCTGTCAATCAATGATGCTACTAAGTACCCATTATTTTGGTACTCAAACTATACTTTTGTACCTTTTCGATGCAGATCCAAGTACTAGTTGTCTCTGCTTATTCGTGTCCATACAATGTTGATATCCGAAAAGAGGGTAAACTCTTGGAGTCTGAGTTGCCCATTTCCCTTTTTTCCTTATATTAAGTCTTTTGTTTTGAGATATATGTATTGACTATTCTAGATACTTAGGTTGCATTATTATTACTAGATGCTCTTGTCTTGGCTCTACCAGGTCGTGGGATGGTATCTTGTATTGACTACATTTATCTATGTCGAATGTTTTACCTATTTATCTATTGTGTTGTTGATTTCCTCCTAAGTTAGGCAATTTCCACCAAAGTAACCCATTGTGTTTAACTCCGGGTTAAGGTTTGGCTTACCTACTGGTGGGATAGAGTAGGTGCCATCATGACTCATAAATTAGGCCATGACAAATTAGTATCAGAGCCTAGGTTTCACTGATATTATTGATACAAGAGCAAATATCTAGTAGAGTCCTATGGAGAAGAACGATGACATCCATTTCCTATCTTTGGGAGGCTACAGGACATTCTTAGGATTTTTTTACTTCTTTCATTCATATCGTGCTAAGAGTTTGAGTTTGTTTATAGAACATTCCTTTGACTTTACTCTTTCATAGATAGGCAGGACATGTGCTACCTCTACACGAGATGAGGGTCCCAAGACCGATCCTAGGGATCCTATTCCTATTCTTGGACAACCTAGAGGATGTGGACAACTATAAGATGTATCCCCATCTAGGGTCCAGGATAGGCCGCTTTCCACAAGTCCTATTCCCGCTTTTGAACTAGAGATTCTTCTACCCTATCCAGCGGTGGGCAAGGGACCAGCTTAAGCTTCACCAGGGTTTATTTCTTTTCAGTTCTCAGAGATACTTTAGTTAAGCTTTTAGGGTTAGTTGGTGGTGTACAATCTACAGATAGAGTGGTACTGAGGTGGGGAAAAACCTGTAGTTGTGGCTCTAAGAGTTGAGATTCCTCTTGCATCGATGGTTGCTCAATTGATAGTTGATCAGCCAGTGGTTGCCCATCCTTCTTTGTCTGTCGAGTAGAAGAAGATGCAGGGTAGATACTTGAGGCTGTCTCTACCTAGGTTTATTGGTTCTCTGAGTAAGAATGCATATGATTTTCTAATTGCTTGTGAGGATAGGCTCCATAATTTATGCCTCATTGAGACTTGTGGTGTGGATTACATAATATTTCAGTTGGACTAGGATGCTCGACTTTAATGGAGAGGTTATATGGATTCTAGACCAGATGGATCTTCTCTCTTGACATGGGATCAGTTATCCAATATATTCTTAGAGAAGTACATACCTCATAGCCTTAGAGATCATTTAAGAGATCAGTTAATGAGAGGCTCTATGATAGTTGTAGAGTATGAGGCTCATTTTCATGAGTTGGCTAGGCATTTAACTTTTATTTTGTATACTGAGTATGAGAGAGTTTTCTACTTTATTTGAGGGTTGAGAATCTCCACTCGTATGTCTACTCAGAGTTTAGTTGTTGTGGGTAGGCCTTTCGCGGATGTGTCAGATCATGCTTAGGTAATGGAGGAGATACACAGTGAGGGTCGTGAGGCCAATGATTAGAGGACTAGGTTTTAGGGAAAATTCAGTGGAATTAATTGTATTTCCAAAACCATAGATGGTAGTTCTCATAGTAGGTATCCTCCACGTTTATCTTATCAGCCTCAGAGTCAACCTAGTCAACCTATTCAAGCAACCCTTCAGATTACTGATGGCGGTCAGTCTAGTTCCAGAGATCGACCTGGTTAGGGTGGCAGTAAATTTTTGAAGGGTTCATATTCTGGTTATTCTAATCATGGTGGTTACTCCTGGTTATCTAGATCTGTTCGTTCTGGTTTAGTTAAGAGGGTATGTTATAGTTGTGGGTCTTTTGATCACTTTGTACATGAGTGCCCTTGTCGTGGGGCGATTGTTATTTCAAATCAGGGTGCTTCCCTTATTAAAGTAGTTCATCCCTCAGCTAGGGGTAGTTCATAGAGTACTCGAGGAAGTTCTCAGGAAGGCAGGTTAGGAGGTCGATTAGGTGCTCAACCAGGTGGCGAGCGTGGTTAGTTGTATGTAGTACCTACTTATCCCAAGGATGAGACTTCAGATGTTATTGTTACAGGTATGATTATAGTGTGCCGCCAATTTTCCCTTACTTTATTTGATCCGAGATCCACTTATTCTTATATTTCTGCTTATTATGCACCATAGTTAGAGTTATCTTGGGATTTATTATCTGTGTTATTGCGCGTATCTACTTCTGTGGGTGATTATTTAGTAGTGAATTGAGTTTTCAGATCATGTGTTGTGAGTGTTAGTAACGTTGATACTTATACTGACCTTATTATTCTGGATATGGTGGAAATTGATGTGATTCTGGGCTGGTTATCCCACTATCACGTGGTCATGGATTATTTTTCCAAGACCGTTACCTTTGTTATGCCCGACGTACCTCCAGTCATGGAAGGGAGCGATTAGCTGCGAGACGACGAGTAATATTTCTTATGTTTATGCTAGGAGACTTATTTTAAGAAATTACAAGTCTTATCTTATGATAGCCTATAGACTACCAAACACATGAAATTGGCTACTAAGATGCAAATTCCAGAAACCAAATAAAGAGAAAACAACACATAGAATGGAGATAAAAAAGAAGAATGCTTTAAATTAAAGGATAGATAGAAAGACCCTTACTCCTATTCAATGATTAACACTAGAAAATGTTTCAAAATCTTCAACACACCTCACAAATAAGAGTTCAAACCTTCATCTTAGGTGACCCAAAGGACTCACACTTCCTCAAGCACACCTTTTTTGTCAAATCATCCAAGACTAGTGAAAACCCTAACTTTCAAATGTTCATGGACCAAGTTTCGATTCTAAGAGCTACAACTACAAGACTAAATCTACAAACTATGAGTAATACTCAATTTTAATTAATCAAAGTCTAATGAAAAATAATCCTAAGGAGTCTATTTATACTTATTACATTAAAGACCAAAATACCCTTAATGAAAAGGGGCTCCTATGGAGTGTAAAGAAAAAAACATAAAAAGACCATTACACCCTTAATAAATGGGTGATCATGTAGTGTTTTGATGTGGTCTTCTTCACACTTCAACATATGACTTTGCTTGAGTCTCTTTTGGTTTTCACAATTATTCTTCAACACTTGGACCTCTCGGGCATCTCATCAATGCAAGTTTCCAAACAACCTTCCATACTCGGGATTATTCTATTGTGGGCTTAAAATGGGTCCCCCATGCGTTCTCCCGTTCCCTCAATGTGACCATAATTGGGTTCTTCTTGTGTTGGCCTCGCAGGATGTCTTCAAAAGCTAAGGTGGCCATTTGACTTGTATCATCCTCCCCTTCTTGAAAAGGATTCGACCTTGAATCCAAACCTAGCAAAACCAAAGAGAGGACAAATAAATACAAACTCCTCATGGCATGAGGGTTAGGGTTAGAACAACAAATCATCTTAACATGTCAAGGTTGCACATATTTGCAATATAACCAAGAATCCTGTAAATTAAATATTAAAAGTTCAATGAAAGATACACAAAGGATTTGGTTATGGAATTTGCCAAAACAGATACTTTGCTTGTCATGTAGACCAAGCAACAAGTTGGGCGCATCAACATCATCAATTCTATATTTGGCACCGGGGTCAAATGGGAAGAGTGGCCATAGACACGGGTCTAGACAACACTCCCATTTCCCAGAGGCTTCACTCAAACTATACGACATACTCTCTACAATGGCATATATGTCATCAAAAGCAAGTAGAGAGTAAAGAAAGGTATCACTCAAGTTAACTTCTACTAAGGTATATTCATGTGTGTACTCACCACTAGTTTCAACATCATCGCCATAAGTACTCTCAACAATAAGATCACATGTAGTAGAAAAAGAAGTAATTTCAAAGCAATGGACACTTCCTTCTCTATAGAAGTACCCTCAAGTATACACATACCACCACCAAAGTCAAAGAAATTATTACTTAAGTCTTCACAAGAAGCAAATAATTCATCCTCATAATCATCAAACATAGGTGGGGTGTCATACAAAGGATCACAACCACAATCAATTTTCAAGGAACAATTACTTATTGGGTTTCTTAAGAATTCAAGCAAGTCAAAATTATCATCACCCAATTGATCATTCCTTTCCAAGACCTCACATTCCCTTCCCCTAAGAGTACTCCCATCATCCAAGAAGAGATTTCCATATGTAGGAGGAATGTTGTCACACCATAGTGGGTTGGCATATAGGCTATAGCTTTCAAGACAAGCTATACCTTCAACTTCATTCTCACCACTAGGTTCATTAGGAGTGAACTCATCATCTTCAAACAAGATATTATCCTTAAAGAGAGAAGGATCTATCCATGAAGAGGATATAGAATATGCAAATCCATTTTCTAAAAGATCGTTATCAAGCATCAAAGATATTTCAAGCACATAATTATCCCTAGGAGCAAAATCAAGAGTAGAACATTCACTAGAGGTTATGCTAAAAGGGTTACTCCTATTTATTTGATCAATATTTTCAACATCATCACTCACTTGAGATCCATTAAACATATCACATACATCCTCAAGTGGTGGACAAATTTCACACATAAGCTGATCAACACAATTCCTACAAGATGATGTACTATCATTCAACACATTAGCTTCAACACTAGGTGGACATAAATTGATCTTACAAGAAGAGTCAATTAGGTCATCAATAAGATCAACTAGTGTATCCACATTCACAATGTGTACATCATCATCAAGGGGTAAAGAACCAATAGTTGATGTATTATCATTCAACATAATGGCTTCAACACTAGGTGGACTTAAATTGATCTTACAAAAAGAGTTAATTCGGTCATCAATAGGATCAACTAGTGTATCCACACTCATAACAAGTACATCATCAACAAGAGGCAAAGAATCAATAGACTTACAAATAGATAAGCTACCACCCATGCTCAATGGGCTACTAGCCACACAATCATCGTCCATATGTACAAAAGTGTATGAGTTTGCTATTTTACCTTTATGTTCTTGAGTACATTCTTCTTTGCCTTGGTTCGGATCATGGCAGCCCATTTTCTCCTTTGAGAATCTCACATCACAAGGGAGTTTGCCAAGTCTTCTCCCTTGTTTCACCTCTTCATCTGGGTTTAGTGGCTGGTTTTGTGAAGTATAGGATCTTTGGACTTGAGGTGTTTGGAATTGTGGAGATTTTGGTGGACATAGTCTATCAACCCTCGCTCTAATTCTAATCATGTCACCCCTCATTGAATCCATATCACTCCTTATAGCATCATTTTCGCTCTTCATTTCTCGACTCAAGGCCTCCATTTAGGCCATCAAAGCTCCCATAACATTATTTTCCAAAGGTTGGGAAGTAGTACCTTCGGTTTCCATGGAAAATGTACCTACAAAGTGCATAAAAATATAAAGAAAAATAACCTACAAAATGAGCAAATGAGTTAGTTCAAAAGCCTCACTTCACTCACACTCAACCTTACCTCACACTTGGTTTCACAAGTATTGAAGAACCGAAAATACTTGGCAAGTTACTTGAGAGGTGAGAAGCTTTGAATCGGAATGGATCTTTGTTTGAAATGACTCAAAATAAGTGTTGCACGAACTTGAACCAACAAAAATACTACGACTTGAAAATGAGAAAAGCACACAAAAAATCGAAGACACGAAACAACGGACTCTAATCTAATTACCAAACTAGTAGGTAATTACTAGCTTACTAATTAGTAATAGAATCAACACAAAAGAAACTAGAAACAACAAATAGAAACTAGGAAATCTAATTTTAGAACTCAATTTGGCCGATTAGCTAGTGATGATGTGGTAGCTTATGATTGGACGTTGAGTTTTCAAATTTTTCAACCCTAATTCTCAAGTCTTGGCCTAGAACCCCTTTGGTGAAGAAGAATTTTGTTTGGGAGGGAAAAATGAAGGTTTGAAAGACTTTTTGTAGCTTCAAATGAATTCAAAAAAAATGGTCCCCCCCTTTGTACTTGGAATGTACTTGATTTTGTACTTTGATTATTCCTTTGTCTCTTCTTTCTTTGGATGACAATGAATATGCCAAGAAATATTCTTTCACAAACACAAAGTACACTCTCTTTCTTCTCCTTTTTTGGATCAAACACACTCTTTGAATATTCTTCCTTAGCAAGACTTGATGAACATGGAAGAACAAGATGAATATTTAAGAGTTGACCAAAGTTTGACCCCTAACCAAATGAACTCCAAATCTGATTTTTTTTGTAGATCTAGGTTCCTTAGGCCAATGTGAGATCAAATAACAATAAATAACAACCAACCATCATACACAACACAAAAATCACACGAATCTAGCTTCTTGAAGCTTCAAAACGCCATAACCATGGTGGATCTTGCTCAAAATCAACCAAACTTCACTCTAAAAGTAGATCTAAACTTCCTAGGTGCTAGGGAACAAGAATCTAGCACTTGAAACCAACAAAACAACACAAAAACATGTAGATCTAAGATCTAAAATTCTGTCAAAACACAAAAACGTGAAACATCTATTTTTTTTATTTTCTTGACTTTTGACTCTTTTTTGATGAGATTTTCTATATAAGAACACTAAAACCAAGATTTAGGGATGTTGGAACAACCCTAAACAAGGCTTTGATACCAAATGATAGCCTAAATACTACCAAACACACGAAATTGGCTACTAAGATGCAAATTCTAGCAACCAAATAAAGAGAAAACAACACATAGAATGGAGATAAAGAAGAAGAATGCTTGAAATTAAAGGATAGATAGAAAGACCCTTACTCCTATTCAATGATTAGCACTAGAAGATGTTACAAAATCTTCAACACACCTCACAAATAAGAGTTCAAACCTTCCTCTTAGGTGACCCAAAGACTCACACTTCCTCAAGCACACCTTTCTTGCCAAATCATCCAAGACAAGTGAAAACCCTAACTTTCAAATGTTCATGGACCAAGTTTCGGTTCTAAGAGTTACAACTACAAGACTAAATCTACAAACTATGAGTAATACTCAATTTTAATTCATCAAAGTCTAATGAAAAATAAGCCTAAGGAGTCTATTTATACTTATTACATTAAAGACCAAAATACCCTTAATGAAAAGGAGCTCCTATGGAGTGTAAAGAAAAAGCATAAAAAGACCATTACACCCTTAATGAATGGGTGATCATGTAGTGTTTTGATGTGGTCTTCTTCACACTTAAACATATGACTTTCCTTGAGTCTCTTTTGGTCTTCACAATCATTCTTCAACACTTGGACCTCTCAAGCATCTCAACAATGCAAGTTTCCAAGCAACCTTCCATACATGGGATTGTTCTATTATGGGTTTAAAATGTGTCCCCCATGCGTGCTCCCATTCTCTCAATGTGACCACAATTGGGTTCTTCTTGTGTTGGCCTCACAGGATGTCTTCAAAAGCTAAGGTGGCCATTAGACTTGTATCATCTTGCTTATATTTTTTATACTAGTATGGAGAGTTCATCGCTTGACTTTGTTTTTGTAGTTTAAGAGTTTCCTGATGTGTGTTCCTGACCGACTTGCCTAGTATTCCCCTACCCGTGATTGAGTTTTCTATTGACCTTGATCCTGTAACTAGACCTAGTTTAATGACACCTTACCGTATGGCTCCTGCCAAGCTTAAAAAGATGAATTCTCAATTTCAGGATCTTCTAGGTAAGGGTTTTATTAGATTAAGTGCGTCCCCTTGGGGAGATCCTGTATTGTTTGTGAAGAACAAAGATAGCTCCATGCACATGTGTATTGATTATAGGTAGCTTATTAGGGTGACGGTGAAGAACCGTTATCTATACCTCGCATTGATGATTTGTTTGACCAGTGTCAAGGTGAGGCATTGTTTTCTAAGATTGATTTAAGAAATAGTTACCATCAGTTGAGGATTCGGGCCGAGGATATCTTGAAGACAGCCTTTAGGACCTGTTATGATCACTATGAGTTCTTGGTGATGTCATTTGGGTTGACTAATACCCCAACTACATTCATGGATTTGATGAACCGAGTATCCAAGCCTTATTTGTATTCCATCATGATTGTGTTTATCGATGGTATCCTTGTGCATTCGAGGAGTAAAGAGAAATATGTGCAATATTTGAGAATCATGCTCCAGACTTTAAGAGATCATATGATTTTTGCCATGTTTTCTAAGTGTGAGTTTTGGTTTGAGTTAGTGACATTTCTTGGACACGTGGTGTCTAAGAATGGTATTATGATAGACCCAACCAAGATTAAGGCAATTTGTGATTGGGATAGACCTATATCTCTGAATGAGGTTCGTAGCTTCATTGGTTTGGACAATTATTATAGACGATTTGTCGAGGGTTTTCCTATTATTTCAACCCTTATAACCAAATTAAGTCGAAATAAGGTTCCTTTCTGATGGTCCGAGGAGTGTGATTCGAGCTTTGGGAGGCTCAAGGATTTTCTTACTTCGTCTTCTATTTTAGCTCTTTCTATTGAGGGTGAAGGATTCATCGTATTTTATGATGCTTCTGGTGTTAGTTTGGTTGTGTATTGATGTCGCAGGGTCGTGTCATTGCTTATACATCTAGACAGCTTAAGGTGCACGAGCAAAACTACCCGACTCTTGATTTAGTGTTGGCGGCGGTAGTTTTTAGGCATAAAATTATGAGGCATTAACTGTATAGTGTGCATTGTGAGAGTTTCACCGATCACCACAGTCTTCAACATCTTATGACCTAGAGGGAGCTCAATACTAGATAGCATAGATAGATGGAGTTGCTTAAGGACTATGATATTTCCATTTTGTATCATTCAGACAAGGAAAATGTGGTAGCAGATGCCTTGAGTCGAAAGGTAGTGAGCATAGGTAGCTTGTCTTGTATTTCAGTTTCATACAAGCTATTGGTACGAAACATTCAGTCCTTAGCTAACTTAATGGTTCACCTTGATATTTCAAACCCTGTGAGGATTTTTGCTAGTGTTGTGGAAAGGTCTTCATTATTTTAGCAAATTTAAGATCTTCAGTTTGAGGATAGTAAGCTTTGATTCCTTCATGACCATGTGTTGATTGGCGAGTTCGAGAGAGTCACCATAGATTCTGAGGGTGTTTTAAGATTTGATGACCACATTTGTGTTTTGAGGATCGATGACTTGATTCAGTTGATTCTACATGAGGTTCATAGATCTAGATATTCTATTCATCCTAACACTGGTAAGATGTATAGAGATTTGAGACAACACTATTGGTGGACTGGTATGCAGAAAGATATGGAAGATTTTGTAGCTCGTTGCCTATGTTGCCAGCAAGTAAAGGTCGAGCATTAGCGACTTGGTAGATTGACTGAGAGGTGACCTATTCTCGAGTGGAAAAAGGAGAAGATTACCATGAATTTCTTTAGTGGTTTGCCTCGCACCTCTCATGGTTCTGATGGTATTTGGGTCATTATAGAATATTTGACCAAGTCAGCATATTTCATTCCTATTCAGATGTCTTTAGTGCTGAGAGATTGGCCCATATCTATGTTTAAGAGATAGTCTATTTGTATAGTATGCACATTTCTATTATTTTGGACCGTGGTTCTGTGTTCACTTTGAGATTTCAGAGAGAATTTCATGAGGAGTTGGGAATTTTGGTGGATCTTAGTTCAACCTTTCATCCACAGACAGATGGTCAGTAAGAGTGGATTATTCAGGTTTTTGAGAACATGCTTCAAGCCTGTGTTGTGGATTTCAGAGGCTAGTGGGAGCAACACTTATCCTTGGCAGAGTTTTCCTATAATAACAACTATCATTCGAGTATTGAGATGGCTGGCGCCTTTTGAGGTTTTGAATAGTAGGAGGTGTTTTTCTCTGATAGGATAGTTTGAGACTTCCGAGGTTAGACCCCATGGTACTAATTTTCTTTAGGAGTCGTTGGATAGAGTCAGGGTAATTCAGGATAGGTTGAAAGCGGCTTAGAGTAGGTAGAAGTCCTATGTAGACCAGTGGCTTCATGCCTTGAGATTTAGAGTTGGTGATCGAGTATTCCTCTGTGTGTCACCCATAAAGGGTGTGATGAGGTTCGGGAGGAAAGGCAAGCTCAGTCCTAGATATATTGGACCTTTTGAGATTCTTTGTACAGTTGGTGAGGTGGTTTATGAGTTTGACCTACCTCGATATTTTGCCACTATTTATCAATTTTCCATATTTCTATGTTGCAACATTACATTCATGATCTGTATTATGTGGTTATATAGGACTCAGTCCAGTTGGACGAGCATTTGACCTTTGTGGAGGAGCCGGTACTCATATTAGCTAGTGATGTCAGACGGTTGGACACTAGGGAGATTCCTATAGTTAAGGTCAGTAAAGGCACTGCCTAGTAGAGGAATCCACTTGGGAGATTGAGAGCGAGATGTGAACCCAGTATCCTCACCTGTTCAAGACTTTAGGTACATCCTAATCCTTAACTTTCACGGATGAAAGTTCCTTTAGTAATGGATATTGAATGACCCTTCAGGTCATTTTCTATATTTTTTCTTATTTTCACTGTTAGAGATTTTTCAGAGTTACCCCAAGTCATTTATGACTTATTGGAATCTATAGTTTGGTTATCGGGCAGTTTGTTTGGTTTATAGAGCCAATTTCTTAGTTTGAAGTCTTCGATGGTTCTAAATGGACACCCGATGAAAATTTTAGTAAAACAACCTCAAATGCAAATTTTGATTGTGCCAACAACTTTGGAATGTTGATTTTTGGGAAGGTGGACCTTTGGTTCGCGTCTTGAGGCACCCGAGCTCATTTCGACCTATTAGTTGAAAAGTTAAGAAATTAAAAATTGGGTGTGGGCCCATATTTTGTCAAAATGACCTGTATGAAAATTTTGACTGCGCCGTTGAATTTGTAACATCAAATTTGGTGTGGTTACAAAGTTTATTTTTGTATACGGGATTTTGAATGAATCCTCAGGGCTTAGCGAAGACTTAGTTATATATTGGTACCGCCATGATTGGGAGCCTAGGGTCACAATTGCGATACCCTTGGCAGGGCACTAGTGCGATCGTAGTGTTCAGTTTGAGATAGAGATAGGTCTGTGCAAGCCTAAGATACCGCAATCGCAGAGCCTCAAGTTGCGATAGCGACTCCCGAGGGCCTGGACTTGGTATAAATAAACCCCTTATGTTGTGATTTTAGCCATTTCTCATCCATTTCTTGAGAGCTTAAATCCTAAATAGTGACATATATTGGTATTGAAGCTTGTGGGTGACTTGGGAGCTTGTTTAACATTTATTTCGCAATTATCTTCCGATTTGAGGTAATAATTTACTCTTTTCTTGGTGGATTTTATTAATTTCTTGCTCAAAACCCCTAAAAACTTGAGGGGTTGATTTTGGCCCCAATTTATCTTGGATTTCACCTATTTTTGAGGGCAATGATTCCATGAGCATGTAAGAATGTTGGGTTGATTTTGGAAACACGATTTCCATAAGTGGGACCTACATGGGATTTTTGTGTGATTTTTGGACACGAAGCACTATGGTGTAATATGGGTATCTTTATTCTAGTATTGATGATTAGAACGTGGTTTTGATAGCTTGTCATCTTGAGGAGGCTTCTCGAAAAGAAAAGTGGTGGTTTAGCGGATTATTGAGCTTTCTTTGGCGTCGTGGTAGGCTAGATATATCCCTTGTTAGATTGAGCTATTTCATAATATTCATATGATATTGTGTTAGATTTGTAATGGGTTTTAGGTGTTGGATTTATGAAATGCAAGACTTGGGTTAGTTGGACCGTTTAGGCCATTTTGAAACCATAGAGTTGAACACTTAGCTTGTTTCCTTATGCCTCAGGTGAATTAGGTTTCATGTCTCATGTTTAGCATTAGAATTCCTTAGATTACTCAAGTTAGATACAAATTCTTTAGAAACCCATGCTTAAGGTAAGAATTACTTTAGTTTCTTACATTAAAAGAGGTTGCCTTAGTTACTATTTTGGCTTAACTAGTGTGATTGGAAAGAACCTTTACCTTAGGGCTAATTGTTTCTTTCTATACATCTAAGAGTGGATTTAGATACCTTAGACTAGTTTGGGGTGGAACTTGCCTTAGAATGTATTTTGGGAATTTAGAAGTAGGCTCTTCAATCCACCTTAAGTCAAGATTGATGAATAGTTCTCTTGAAGCCCTTATACGCTTATTAAATGCCTAGAAAATTCCTCTTTGAGGAACCTTTGTACTTTATGGTTATGGGGATGATGGCAGTAGAAGTTATGCTCATGGACTATTGGATTAGATTGTCGATTATACAGTGATGAGATATTGGTCATGTTGGGATAAGTTATTCGTTATGATATGTATAAGCTATCTATTATGCTAATGATGATCCTTTGACCATGCTATTGAAATGTTATTTCCTATGCTATTTCTTTTGATTATGATCATACTAAACAATTATGCTAGAAATCTTGCTAGAAGATATTCTTTTGATAACGTTATAAATTGTGCTATGAATTATGCTAGAAATCATGATGCTTGACTATATTAGCACTTATAATGTTGATTATTCCCGGTTTAATTGCAGAAGATGATGATGATATTGATTATAACCGGTCTAATTTCAGAAGATGAAGATGATATTGATTATACCCAATTTAATTTTGGAAGATGATGATGATATTGATTATACCCGGATAAATTTTGGAAGATGATGATGATATTTATTACACCCGGTTCAATTTTGAAGGATGAGTATGATATTGATTATGCCCGATTTAATTCCGGAGTTGATTATGACATTGATGATTATAATTATTAGTTAGATAGGATATATCTTATGCTATAATATGGCTTGATAAATGATGATTAGTTGATATATGGGAACTAGTTTATAAAAGATGCTTAAATGTAAAATGATGACTAGTCGAGAAAAGATGCTTAATTGATAAATGATGACTACAGGTTATATGATGACTAGTAATTAAATAATTTAGTTAATAAGAGATGGTTAGCTAATAAATGGTGACTAGGGAGTATCGATGATAAGGTTGTTAAATGATGGTAATATTATGGAATGTGGGTACATTGTCAAATATTGATAAATTATGGGGTGATTGTTAAATAATGAGTTGGTTAGTTGTAATGATGGATGATTGCATTGATCAATCCTGAGTGTACTCTCTAGGCATATGGGTTTCTGTGATGAGTTATTTACTTTTTCTAACCAGTTGACATATAGGAGCCAATTCTATAGTTTGTGATTACTTGTATGATGCCTTGTGATGCGTTATTATTTTGATTTATTTACTTATATTATACGATGATGTCGGTATGTGTTGATGCCTTGTCTTATATTATTATTTCGGTTAAATTACTTATTATGTATTGAAGTATTGAAGGTGATTCAGGTTAGTTTTTGTATCCTGACCTAGTTATGATATCTAGCATTTTATCATACTTATATCATGATTTAGCTCAGTCGTTCAATGATGCCTACTGAGTACTTATTTTTTGGTACTCATACTACACTTATGTACCTTTTTGGTGCAGACCCGAATACTAGTTGCCACCGTTGATTCATATTCATTCTATGTTAATATCCGGAGATAGGGTGAGCTCTTTGAGTCTGAGTCGCCCATTTTCCTTTATTCCTTATGTTCAGAGTTTTGTTTCGAGGTAGATGTGTTGACTATTCTAGATACTTAGATTGTATTCTTATTACTAGATACTCTTGTACTGGCTCTACTAGCTCACGGGATGGTATCTTGTATTGACTACCTTTATCTATGTCGAATGCTTTACCTATTTATCTATTATGTTGTCTATTTTAGCCTAAGTTGGGAATTTTCCACCAAAGTATCCCATTGTGTTTAACTCCGGGTTAAGGTTTGGATTACCTATTGGTGGGATAAAGTAGGTGCCACCATGACTGGTCAATCGGGTCGTGACAGTCGCGATACACGTTAAGGAAGCATAATGCTAGGTAATTATTTTCTTCTTTTATTTTTGTCACTTTTTTCCAGCTCAATATGTTAGTGGTAGAAAATTCATATCAAATATCAAAATCATGAACATTTTGATATTCCAGAAACTAGACTTAGATCCACAACATATCCAAAATTCAGACTTTAAATCCTTCAATATAATTCTAATTTTTTTTTTGAAGTTAGCCATGAATTTTATCATGCTGAAAATTTCAAATCTGCGCGTCTTTACTACAACTTTCATATCTCGAAGCAGGAATAACGAAATATTCGCTTGTTTTTCTGAAAGTAGACACAAAGATCTATAACATATATAGAATTCATAATTTAATACCTTCAATATTTTTTCATATGTCATCCCGAAATCAACATTGACTTTTGATGCACCAACAGTTTCAGATTTACGCGATGACACTAAAAAAAATATATCTCAACGTGAGTGTATTGAAATCATGATACGTTTGATTATATGGATAACAGAAACATGCATATATAACATATCCAATATTTGGAATTTAAAAACACTTGAATCGTTCTATATAAGATTTTGAAGTCGATCCTAAATTCTGTCCGGTAGAGAATTTCAGATTTGAGTAGCTTCACCAAATAATTTATATCTTGATATGGGACCATGACCATCAAAGGGTATTTTGATTTTTTGCAAATCAGATTTTTAGGGCTTCATTCTCACCAAAATATCTTGTCTTAATCCAAGTTGTTGATATAAGACTTCCAAGTTTGAAATGTCCTACCAGGTGTCAATCTCTCTTCTACTTGTGTTTTCTTTGTGTTGTCTCTTTTTTTTCTTTTGCAGAATTGAAGCAAATAGCAATGTGTAAAAATCGACTTAAGGTGTGAGAGTTTAACTTCACCTCCACACACCTTAATACCAACCAATTTGGCTTTAAGATGGTGACTATGCAACAATCGGCTTAAGGTATGAGAGTTTAATTTCGCCTCCGTACACCTTAAGATCGACCAATTTGACTTCAAGTTTGGTGACTATGCAACAATCGGCTTAAGGTGCGAGATGTACATCTTAAGACCGACCAATTTGGTTTCAAGTTTTGTGACTATGAATTAATCGACTTAAGGTGTGGGAGTTTAACTTCTCCTCTGTACACCTTAAGACCGACTAATTTGTCTTCAAGATTGGTGACTATGCAACAATCTTCTTAAGGTGTGAGAGTTCAACTTTGCCTCCATACACTTTAAGACCAATCATTTTGGATTTAAGATGGCGACCATACAACAATCGTCTTAAGGTGCGAGAGTTTAAATTTGCCTCCGTACACCTTAAGACCGACCAATTTGGCTTCAAGATTGGTGACTATTCAATAATTGGCTTAAGGTTAGAGAGTCCAAATTCACCTCTGTAAACTTTAAGACCGACCAATTTGGCTTAAAGACTGTGACTATGCAACAATTGGCTTAAGGTGTAAGAGTTTAACTTCACCTCCATACACCTTAAGACCGACCAATTTGACTTCAAGGTTGGTGACTATGCAATAATTAACTTAGTGTGCGAGAGTTTAACTTCACCTCTATACACCTTAAGACCAACCAATTTGGCTTCAAGTTTGGGATGCTTTAAATAACAAATCAATCAAAAGGTTAGCTTAAGGTGAAAAGAGGCAAATATTGTCAACCTTAAGGCATGAAAATTTTGAGATCTTTTTAAGGATAAATCCGTGAAAGAGACCAACTTAAGGTGCGAAGGGACAAATCTTGTCTACCTTAAGGCATGAAAATTTTGAGATCTTCTTAAGGATAAATTTGTGAAGAGACCAGCTTAAGGTGCGAAGAGACAAATCTTGTCCACCTTAAGGCATGAAAATTTTGAGATCCTTTTAAGGATAAACCCGTGAGGCCAGCTTAAGGTGTAAATGGACAAATCCTGCCCACCTTAAGACATGAAAATTTTAAGATCCTTTTAAGGATAAACTCATGAGAGGCCAACTTAAGATACAAAGGAATAAATTTTATCCACCTTAAGGTATGAAAATTTAGAGATCCTTTTAAGGATAAACCCGTGAGAGGCCATCTAATGTGAAAGGGATTAATTTTATCCACCTTAAGGCATAAAAATTTGGGATCCTTTTAAGAATAAATCCATGAGAGACTAGCTTAAGGTGCAAAGGAACAAATCTTGTCCACCTTAAGGCATGGAATCTTTTGGAGGCTTTAATTTGAAAACGCAGGAATATTTACAACTCCAACTTGTAAATTTGGCAATTTTGGAGGCATCTTTCAAATTTGGTAGATTTGGAGACTTCAACTTGCAGACTTGACAAACTTGACGACATCAACTTGCAGACTTTGATAATTTAAAGACTTCAACTTACAAGTAGATTTTAAGACTTTAACTTGCAAACCTGATATATTTTTGACTTCAAACTATAAACTTGGTAGATTTACTCCCTTAGTTGTAGGCTTGGGGAACTTTAGCATTCTTCTATTCAAGGGTTTCCCCTATTGAGCCATGAATATTTGGTTCAAGTCCATAATTTAAGAAGAATACTTGCAGACGTAAATTTTATGTAGCGGAACAAGTGGGGACATGTATTTTCTATCACTCATGCAACTGAACTTAGAATAAAATTCCAAGTGCCAACGTACCTCAATGAAAAGGATCAAGTCACAACATAGTTCTGGGTGAGTGTTTTTCTAAAAACATATTTCCGTTTTATGTCATAACTTTTGCCTTGGTCAATTTGTTCATGGTTTTCAACTTAGCATACTTTTTTTGAGTCGTACATAGTTTATACTCTTGCGGACCAGGAGTGGACATAAAGTTTATGCTTGTGCCTTATGAAGCATCATATTCCTTTAATAATAGTATTTCTTTAAGAATTTGGCATTGATAGGACGAAATTTTATACCATCTACATCGATAAGCTTGTACGCACCATTTGAATATGCCTCTTACATGACATACGATCGATCCCACTTTGAGGTGAATTTGCCCTCAAACTTACGAGAAGTAAAATAGGCCTCTTTACTGTAAGGACTTGATATCCAACTTAAAAGCACCTCAACCAAAAATTTTTGTTTAAATAACGAGATAGACGAGTTTGGTAATATTTCAGGTTTTATTGAGCCTCTAGCCTCTTCTCATCAAGAACTTCCAACTTTGCAAGATGCAACTTAGAATTTTATTCTATGGTGAGCCCTTCTTGAATATCCAGTCTTAAAGAAGGTATTCGACGCTCATGTGGTAGGATTTCTTTGACTTCAAAAGCAATTAAGTAGGGGGTTGCTTGCATCGGTGTGCGGTAAGTCATCCTATATGCCCACAAATCTTCTTCCATTTGTTCATGCCCATCTTATTTGGATTTAGAGATGACTTTATTCAATAGATTGCATAAAGTATTATTGAATGCTTCGGCTAGACAATTGGCGGCAACATGGTACATAGAAGACTAATGCTGCTTGAAACTAAAGAGATTACAAATCTTGTTTATCAGCTTGTTATCAAATTGCTTGTCATTGTTAGTTATTATGTATTAATAGATGATATTCACTCAGATAAAGTTCACAACATTCTCCTTCTTCACTTCTTTGAGAGCAATAGTTTCAGCCTATTTTGAGAAGTAATTTATTGCGGCCAAGATGTACAAGTGTGCACATAAAGATTTTAGTAGTGGTACACCAATATCCAATCCCCAAGCATTGAATGGCCAACATGTTATAGTTGGGCGTGATACTATAGGAGGTTGAGGTATGAAATTTGCATGGAATTGACAAGCTTTGAATCTTCTAGCATAGTTTAAACAAGTTTTCACCATCTTTGGCCATTAATACCCAATCCTTTTAATATAAAAATGAAGCTTTGATCCAGACTAATGAGATCTACAAACTCTTGAGCATGATTCTTGCAAAGATTTAATTATTTCTTTCTCTCCCAAACATCATAAGAGTACTCTTTCAAATGATCTTTTGTATAACAGGTCTTTATAGTAAAGAAAATGAGGTGTACAATGATGGATGTCAGTCATTCTCCTTGAATCCTCTAGAAGTATGCCATAACAAGTCAATTATAGATTGTCTCCAATCTTTCTTTACGACTTTAAACATAGCAACGAGGTGCTCAACCTTATTTTCTATGTTCTCATTCTTATTCAGCGGTGGTACTACCCATTCTTAGTGGATAGTAACTCGTGCCTGATTTAGAAGAGTTAGGGTTGAGGCCAAAGCAACTAGGGAATCAACTTGCTTATTTTCTTTTTCTTGGCACATGTTGGTGGATTACTTCTCCAAGTCATCCCATCAACCTTATAGCATAATCATGATATGGGCATAGCTTAGGCTTTCTAACTTTAGAGCTTCCCAAGAGCTGCTTAATCACAAATTGAGAGTCACCAAAGACTTGTAATTGTAGTTTTTTTATGTCGACTGCCATCTCAAGTTTGATTATTAACAGTTAATATTCATAACATTGTTGGAGCAATGCTTTGTTAGGGAAAAATATGGGATGACCTCTCCTTGTGGAGTGACAAACACCATACTAACACCAGCTCCACCTTGATGTGCGACACCATCAAAGTATATCTTCCACAGGGGTCTATCTTCAATAACCATTGCACCTTCATCAGAAAGTTCATTGATCAATTCCCAATCATCAGGTATCGGGTAATCTGTCAAGAAGTTCGCCAATGCTTGTCCCTTTACAACCTTTTAGGGGATGTACACGATCTCAAACCATTGAAATTAAAGGTACCACCTTGCATTCGATCACTATGGACTTTTTTTGACATTACAAACTTGATGAGATTTTCCCTAGATACAAGACGAACGACATGAGCTTAAAAGTAGTGTTTCACCTTTTGGATTGAGAAGTCCAATGCCATACATAACTTTTCAAAAGGAGAATAATTCAGCTTATTTTGTGTCATCATTCTTCTCAGCTAGTAAAGAGAGATTTCTTTGCCTTCACTATTTTCTTCTTCTAGTAGTGCTTTAATTGACCTCTCTTGAGACGAGATGTTGAGTATCAAAGATTTTCCAAGTATTGGTGTCACAAGAACTGAAGGCTTCATTAAGTATGATTTGATACTTTCAAAAGCCTTACTACAAGCTTGGTCCCATCTGAAAAGAGCATCCTTCTTCATGAGATGGCAAAATGGTTGACATTTTCTAGCCAGTTTTGAGATGGACCTTCTTAAATATGCTAGCCTTTCTTGAAGGCTTTTTCTCATGAATATTTTGAGGATCAAGCATCTTTAAAATTTTATCAACCTTGGACTGATTAATTTCAATTTCTTAGTGTCGTATGTCGTACAATGAAGCCAAGGAACTTTCCAGAAGTAACTCCAAAGGAACATTTCAATGGTTTCATCCTAATTTGATATCTTTAAAGCAACTCAAATACCATTCTTAGGTCTTTCAAGTGGTCATTTCTCTCTCTTGACTTCACCACTAAGTCATCCACATATCACTCGATATTTTTATAGAGTAGGCCATCAAAGATGTTTTTCTTAGCCAATTTATAAGTGGTGCCAAAATTATTCAAATTGAAAGGCATCACTTTGTAGCAATAAATATCTTTGGGCATATGAAAACAAGTGAGCTCTTCACCTTTGGTGCCATGCGGATTTGGTTATAGCTGTATGAACCATCTATGAAGGACATCACCTCATAACCATTGGTGGAATCAATCATGAACTCTATAATGGGGATTGGAAAATCATCCTTAGGGCAGGCATTATTGAGATCCCAAAATTCGACACAAACTCAAATTTGGCCATTCTTTTTCACACGAACAATACATGAAATCCATGGGGGGTATTTGAATTCACAAATAAATCTAGCTATGATGAGTTTGTTAACCTCATTTTCAATCAATAGACCTAATTCTAGCCTAACGTTTCTTTGGAATTGCTTAACAGGACAACACCATTCTTGATCGCCAACTGATGGACTACTACTTTTGGATTAAGCCAGGCATGTCCTTATAAATCCAGGAAAAAACATCCTTATATTCTTTAAGTATGTCTATATAATTGATTTTGTCATCCATTTCTAGAAAAATGCTTAGATAAGTTGGTTTTATATCTTTATTAGTGATAAGATTTATTTTCTTCAAGGGATCTATCATAGTCATTACTCCTTCTTCAAGTTCCAATGGAGCATCTACAATATCTTCCTCTGGTTGAGGATCATCATTGTTTATAGATATATGGTAACATTAGGAAATATCTTCCATCTCTTCATCAACCTTAGTTTGTGATAAGGCATCATTCTTACTTTGGACTGTACTATGATATGAAGAGCCTACACTTTATTTATATTCCTTATATTTTTTGGTATAAACCATACTATGAGTATTTACTTTTAACACCTCCTTGAATAAAACTATGAGTTTCATCTGTCTCCTTATTCTAGAAGGAATCAAACTTTAAAAATCCTTCTGGATTCTAGGTGAAAAGTGTGTTGTCGTGCTTTGACAACTTCTCTAATATTTGTTGTTTTTCTTCTTATTTAGTGGTCCCTACCTCTCGAACATGAAAGTTTTTTGTGGTTGATTTTCCAAGTTGATCAAAGACAAAAGGCATTTTATTGGAAGCAGTGGACTCCTCTTCTACGGTGATGTAGTTACTGATTGCCCTTCTTATGGAGGTACAAATTGGAGGTGGTGGCGTGTACCTTTGGCCTTCACTCGCTTGTCTGGTTGTGATTTCTGACGGAAGTTTGCCCAACCTTAATGGCTCATTTAGATTATATCCAACTTTTACAAATAACTTGTAAGTATTTGGATCAAAACCTTTATTTGTACGCTTCATAGGGAGTGTTATATCTTGTGAAAAATTTTGAGCCACAAATTGTCCAAGTAGCCTTGAGGATAGGTTTATTTTGTTAATATGCTTGATAGATAGAGTTAGCCCCTCTAGTATATTGTCTTGGGTATCAGATGAATAATCTTCTTCTTTCTTTACCTTTGGTACGTAGCGAAACACGAGAGTTGGCTTAGGATGCGATATTATCTTTATTTAAAGCAGAGGGAGGTTTCTTAATGGTGACATTTTCGATAGACACTACAAACTTCTTAGCTACAAGATCATTGCACTTGGTTGTTATGACATCATTAACCTTTTTCTCCTTCACAATATAATTCTTCAAGTAGAATTTTACTTCTGTAAAGTGTGACTCAGCTTCAGTGAATGGCTTATCATTGACAATTATTTTTCTTTCTACTTTGCCTTCAAGATACTTCAAGCATTGACAGTAAGAGAAAAAACAATTTTGTTCTCGTGTACCCAAGGCATACCAAGCAATATATTATATAAAATCTTGGCATCGATCATATGCATCAATGCATTTGATCACAAATCATCCATATGAATCCCTAACTTGATAGATCTTATAGCACTCTGATCCCCTTGGTTGAACCCTTGAATCATCAAATGGGTTTCAACAACTTCATCAGTAGTGATGTCAAGTTCCTTTAATATGTGAATAGGCAGGATGTTGGCTTCGGATCCCTCGTCTATCAAGATTTTATTTATATTCTTTCCTAGAACATGAACCACCATATACAAGGGACTATTGTGTAGGGTTTCACCAAGCAGAAGATCATTATTTCTAAATGTGATTTTTGTATCACATACATGTGCCTCTTGGATAAGAGGTTCAGTAGGCTTTTCAGAAGATGAATAAACTTCCATTGGTAGATTTTCACCCTTAACTACTTCTTTACCAGTATTAAAGCAAGATGCCTTAAGGTTGACTTGAGCAATCTTTGCACGGAACCAACTTGGCAAAAATTCTTCTAAAGTCACAGGACATCGTGGTTTTTGGTGATGATGCTCTACTACCCTTCTCCTCTTCAAAGGCTCAACTAGTATCTATTTTCTTGATTTCTTTACCATTCTCCTTCTAATTGGTTGCTCAGATGACTATTTTTGTAGACTCATCTTCTTGTGTCTACACCTAGTCACTAGACTCTAACCTTCATCATCACCTTTATCAATTAAATACTTGTCATCTTCTAATAGTTCCTCTTTATGCTCTTCGAAGCATAGTTGGACCTGATTGAGTGAGCCAAAAGTTATAGAGATTTGATGAGAAATGGCCTTCTCATCATAAAAAATGATTTTTTGCTCATTTGATGGTTGCATTATTTTTTTCTTTGAAGGCAAAACATTTCTCTAGAGAGTGACCCTATAATTCTTGCAATAGTTTGGTTCATTAATTATTCTATTCTCATTTTGTGCTTCATCTCTAGTAGATCAATGAGCTTATGCTTGAGAAGTTTATTGAAAATTCAAGCAACTTCAGAATCAAGAAAAGGGCATTCATTTTATTAAATCTTTTTCAAAGTAAACTTCTAGTTTGGACATGCTTGAGAAGTTGCCTTCACGCTTTGCTTATTGCTCATCTTTGTAGTGAACTTCATAGAAGACACACCGATATTCATGGAATCTTTTTTGTCATTTCTAGAGACAAATTTGCTCCATATTCTAGGTTCGTGCTTATCGTTTCCCCTTCAAGGGTCATGGATAGGCGCTACTCCTTTTTTGGAAGAAGACATGCTCAACTCCATGTCGTGATCATGGGTAGATAATTTTTCAATGGATTTTGGCTTAATACTTTACAAGATATACAGAATCTCTCCGTGCATTCCTTGGATGCACACCTTTATTACAAAAGTTTCACTGAGCCTATATTTGTAGTTTAGGCTCGCATTTCTTCATCGATTGATAAAGACAATGACTAGCTTATTCTTTCTTTGACAATTATTTGTGAGCTCTACCATGACCAATGTATGCCTTATGTTATAGAATCAATTTAGGAACTCAAGTTCCAGTTGCTCCTAGTTATCAATGGAATTAGGCTCAAGGTTCGTATATCAATCGAAAGTGTTTCTCTTAACAAACAAATTGTTTTACAAAATATACACCATAGTTTCCAACATTATTACAGGTCTCAACAAAGTATGCGACATGTTTCTTTAGATTGCCTTTGTCCTCAAATTATTGAAATTTAAGGGGTTGATAGCCGACGGTCATTTTGAAGCTATCAATCCTTGTAGTATAGGGTCTAGCATATGTCAGGAAAGACTTGGTGGCCACATCATACTTGTCTTTGAGGGTCCCTTCAATTAAATCTTTTAATTGATCAATCGGGATTATTTCCTTAAAATAACTTGTACCTCCTTAGCTGGTGGTCTTTGTTGTATATGATGCTCTATTTCGTGAACTTCGGGAGCTTTTCCAGGTGCATGGATAGAATCATTGTCTAGTATTCATCCTATCCACCAACTTATCAATTTGAGTATCTTGATTTTTCATATACTTAGTCAGACCATCAATTTCCTTTACCAGGTTTGCAAGTTGCTCCTTCATAGATGAGGCATCAGTTACTATTGTATGCATGATCACTCAAGACGTTGGAGAGTAATGAACATTGTCACATAAGTTGATCTTTAAAGGGATCAGCTTATGCGGTGTAAGTAGAGATGATATGTTGGTTAAACGATAATCATTCTTTGTGATAGATTTTTCAAACCAGAGCACTCAAGTAGAGCTAGAGGCTTTCTAATCGTCTTTACCACATTGCTTTTTTCTTCTAAAGCATTTGCATGAGACCTTGCTCCCTTTGGGATTGAAGATCCAAAAATTAGAGTTGGTGCAAATGAACTTGTTGTGTTTGTCATCCTAACATGTTATCTTTACTCATTGTGACAACTTCAAACCTTCCAAAAGTAACACCATGAATGTTTTCTACTTCAGCAGAAAATTTGGAATCAACAGCTTTGGAGGAAGTTGATTGAGAGTTGACCTTCTTGGAAGTTATTTCAGTGTTCTTGAACTTTGATGTTGGAAAAATTGAGATGAGATGTAGAGATCATCCTACTAGGTGAGCCAAAATTGTTTAAAACAAATTTTACAATGACAAAATAAACTGCAATTAGAAATAAAATATGAAGAAATAAACTTTTTTATTGATAACGATATGAGTAAAATTCTGTTCCTCCCTTGATTCTTCCCTTGATTTTCTCCGTAATTCAAGGGTTATTAGTAGTGTATTTCTCGAATTGAGGAAGATTTGGTTTTTATCTCCATGAAAGGAGGGTTTATGGATCTTCTCGATGTATTCAATTATAAAGAAGGGAGGGTTTCTGAATAGCCCATTACTTTATGGGTTATTGGAGATCTCTTTTTCAAGAAATATTTGCCCCTTTATATAGGCATAATTCAGGATTTAGGGTAGCCTCGAAGCTAGGCTTAAAGTAGACTTTAAGAACTTTAACAGAAATAGAATTGTAGAGTTCACAAAATTTTGATGTCTATAATCTTAATGAAAATAAATGGAGTCTAAGTTATAAATTGTATAGGAAAATTTACATGATATAATAGTTAAAAAAAGCAAAATATCACACAAAATTTTAGGAATTGCTTGATTATTCATATTTAGTATCCAAAATATTATTTTATGTCTACTGTTTCCAATACATTTTCTTTTCTCCCCAAGGAATACTTTTATTCCCACTTTTTATTTTTTTTCACTAAGTCTAGTGCACCCCTACTTTGTTGTACGGTGTGGAGTGTTTGCTAGTTCAGAACTAATATCTTTTAGAAGATTCAAGTTCTGGAAATGAGGATACTGAAATAGATGTGTGGGCATACTAGGATAGATAATTAAGAATGAGGATATTCTAGATAAAGTGGAGTGACCTTTATGATGGATAATATGAGAAAAACAATTTGGACATATGAATGGAAGATATGCAAATACCCAATAAGGAGGTGTGAGAGGTTAAATATAGTGGGTATGATAAAAGGTAGATATAGGCTAAAGAAGTATTTGGAATAGGTAATTAGACAAGACATGGTGCACCTTTAGCTTACCGGGGACATAACTGTAGATAGAAAGGGATAGAGGTTATTGATTACGGTAGAACGTCAGTGGTATGTAATGTTACATCCCATCTTTATAGCATTTGTTAGGATGTAATTTCCCCAAATAGAGTTTTCCCAGGAGAGAGTTGACGAAATCTCAATTTCTGATGAAAATATGGTGTGGCAGGTTTTAGAGGTCTCTTATATTTTGTGGTGTAGTATTTGGTGGCGTAGTGACCATTAATGGATAGTAGAGAGGTATAGGATTCTGTATAAACTTTCAAAATGAAATTTGGGTTTGTAATACTCAAGTTATAGAGGTTGCCTCATTGGGATTAAGCCGTGCTATCGAAAATCCAAGTGTGTGTCGCTAAATGGGAAAACTGCTTTAGCTCCCCTGCTTTACTGTTTAGTAACCACTTCTGTGGTCAGGTCACCACTACAACGAACATGTTGTGGAAGCGTGAGCAAGGAAGGGTATACCATTATGGCAGGCCATTAGGCCATCATAGTGGGGACGATGTAGCCACCACGTGCCCATTGCAGTATTTGTCAAGCAATTTAATGCTCCAAATGTATTTTTGAAAATTTATTTTCCAAAGCTCTAAGTGTTCGTTTTTAGGCTTGAAGGAGAAAATTTTTCTATTTTCTTGGACGATTTTCATCAAAAATCTAAGATTGTTACTATAATACCCCGTACTTTTCCTAGCTCAGTTTAGCTCCTAGAACATCAAGGGTCAACTTTAAAAATATATAACTCTTGATAAGTGTAGAATTTTCCAGTTCTAGATGCCCCCCTAATATGTAGGTAATTGAACCAGCTTTCCAACGATACCAATTTTGCCTTACTCCGATAATCAATTGAGAAGTTATGGCGATTTTAGTGAAAATCAGTAGAACACCGCATCGCGGTGAGGTGCAGAATCACATTTGTCCGATTTCCAGTGAAGTATCGTGATTAGCCCGTATCGTGGTGGATTCCAAATTCCCATTTGTCCCTATCCAGTAGCTCACCGTGATTAGCCAGTATCGTGTTGAAATTCTCGATGGGACAGACACCGCATCATGGTGGAGTGAAAAATAGCAGTTGCCCTTTTCAAGTGATGCAACGCGATTATGTTGCGTCGCGCCAGAGGCCAAAATGGCACTCGTCTTTTTTCCAGTAAGCCATCACGATTGTGGCGCATCGCGCTGAGGCACAAAATCGAGAATCCAATTTTGAGTTAATTTTTCCAAAGGGTAACCTAGTCATTTCTCAAGCCCCCAAATCATGTAAAACACACGATTTAACCCATTCTATGCATTATATGCTCACTTTTCATCAAATTACTCTCAAAGAAACCCTAGAACCTCAAAAATTAAACCTCAAGAAATCCAAATTCAACCATTCTTTTTCCAAGATAACCCAAAATTCAAAATTCCCAATTCAAGATCATCAAGAATCAATCTTCAAGAGCACAAATAGGAACTCAAAGTTCAAGCTTCTTTAACAATTTTATCAGTTAAGGTATGTGGGGTTATGAACAAGGATAATTCTTTCATCCTTGTGCCCAAAATTAGTTTTAAAGTTGATTTTTACATGAAATTATATGAATTTCAGTTTAGGGTTTACACCCACTTATTAATATTTGAAGATTATGAGATTTTGAGAGATTTAGATGTTGAATTGCATGCCTACTTTTGTGTTTTTATGCGTATTGCAGTATTTTTTAGATTTAGAATTGAATTATCAATACTTTCATTATCAAGCATGAAATTTATGATGATTTGGCATGAATTTGATGCATGGGTTGTTAAGCCCTAGTTGAACATTGATATTTCAAGAATGACAATGCTTTAAGCATCCTATAATTAGTTATTTTTAGATTCTTATAAAGATTTGATCTTTTGATCCTCAGTTAAGATATGGAATCCACTTTATAATTTTATTACAATTTACAGAAAACAAATTAGCTTTGCTTACAAGTTTGAAACATATAGATGAATAATTGTTTTTTATTATAAACCCTTATGCTAGTTTTAAAAAGTGGATTTCCAACAGAATGAGCATACAAATTAAAGGGAGTAGTATTTAGCATCGAGTTGGGTATATTTACATGCCTTAGAACTATGAGCCAACATAGGTGCAGATTATTCCCATTTCTATATGAATGACAGTTACAGATGTGATCACTTAGATTAGGTTATACTCTGTGGAAAGAGTATGACACCTCTCCCCAACATGAAGTTTTCCCATAAGAAAACTAGATGTTGGACTCCATGTTAGCTCACATGGTTTATGTTGGTTAGAAAAACCTCCCTACAACCTAATAGAAAAGACTACAGAAAAGATTAACAAAACAACTTTTAGAAATAAGTGTAAAGGCTCACAATTTTATTCAGATATTACTTTATATAAGACATTGACTATAAGATTTCATCTTTCAGTTTACAAATATAAAAGTGAGTCCTTTCTACACTTAGGCCATATGATTTAAAGATAGAATACCAGCACAACTTTTAGAACTAAGTGTTATGACTCACAATGTTTATACAGTATGTTTTATCACTCATGATTAATGATTTTTAGCTTTTAGTTATTCCAGCCAATGTGAGTCATTTATACTTAGCATGCATTACTTTTTATGTTTCTACTAATATTGAGATATGGTTTTACGTATGTATTCACCCCCATATACTTGGTACAATCCAAAAGTACTGATCCACATATACATCTATGTGCTATATTGTCTTATAATATAGGTTCAGGTGCTCCATTTCAGCAGTGTGGGTGATTTTGAGCATCTCCATCTACATCCCGACAATTGGTGAGTCCTCAAAGTTTAGGGACCTAGTTATTCAGAATTTCTAGTTCATTACAGTAGTTTATTAAGTATTTTCAGTTAGTTCGAGTCACCTGGGGGCTTATCCCAGTGGCTCTCTAGTTATTAGTAGTAAAGGTTTGTCAGACTGCTAGACATAGTTCAGATTTCCAGTATTACTTTTCCCAGACTTTGAGTCTAATATTTTTAAATATTATGTTCAGATATTCTCAGCATAGATTAGACAGACTTCCGCATTAATATTATATTCATATTCCTCTATTTATGAGTATCCAGATCTAGTAGAAGGCTTACAGGGTTAGCTTAAGGCTACTCGTAGTATTGAGCACCATGTGACTTCTTGAGACCCTTTTTCGGGGCATTACAAACTTGGTATTAGAGCCTAAAGTTATAAGACTCCTAGGGAGTCAGACAAGACGCGTTACATAGAGGCTTGATCATGGGTGTGAAGCACGCCACATTTATGAGCAAGAGGCTATAGGATGTTCTTAGGAAATCATCTCTTTTCTTTCATAATCTATCGTTCTTACAGTGTCTCTATCTACTTTTAAATCATGCTCTTACGTGATAATTGAATAAGCCTCTTCACCGAGCTAATGCACGTAGAAATGTAACCAGCCACCCTAGACTGTTGACCCTATAAATAAGAATGTATCCCATGCTGAATTTTGGGTTACCTTCAGGCGTTAGCCCAAGCTATGACTGCTAATATTCAAGGAAAACATCAGGCGGTAGTCCCACTTCAGCAGAATGAGGATTTAGTAGAAGCCAAAATTCGTGACTTCATGAGAATGAATTCTCCTTAGTTCTTTGGGTCAAAAGTAGGTGAGGACCCACAACTTTACTTAGATGAGATAAGAAAGATCACCCAGATTATGTATGTTACTAAGGAGGAGAGTGTAGATTTGGCCTCTATGGGCTGAAGGATGTGGCGTATGATTGGGTAGTTACGTGGAAGAATGGTAGAGTTGAGAATGCGACTCCTATGAATTGGCAGGTGTTTCAGGATGCATTTCTAAACAGGTTCTTTTTACATGAAATAAGAGAATCTAAGGTAGAGAAATTTTTGAACCTGAGGCAGGGCTCAATGATAGTGAAAGAGTATTGACTTAAGTTCTACCAGTTGTCTAAGTATTCCCCTGATACGATGGCTGACCCAGGGAGAGTATGAGTAAGCTTGTTACTAGAGTATCTAGTTTGGTAGTCAAGGAGTGTAGGACAGCTATGCTTATTGGGAATACGGATATTGCTAGGCTGATAATTCATGCTTAACAAATTGAGGAGAAAAATTGAAAGGGAGAGAGAGGGGAAATAAGAAGGCTCGAATCGGGCAGTTTGAATACGGCTAGACAAAGTTTGGAGAGGGAAATCGTTCATAATTTCAAATTTGCTCGTCTATGCCAGTGCCATCTTCAACCAGTACTCTCACCCCCAGAGCTAGGTAAGAGCAGTGGGGGTAAGACTTCTATGTCCAGGTCTCAGAATAGTATGAGTGGAAAACCCAATTATCCTCCATGTGCTAAGTGTGGTAAGAATTATCTTGGTGAGTGTTTGTTGGGTCAGAAAGGTTGTTATGATTGTGGTAAATTGGGACATAAAATCAAGGAGTTTCTGCATGCTAAGAAGGGAAACAGGTGTGTTCGTCTCCAAACTCAGGCTACTAGCACACCAGCTCCTCTAGGTCGCCCAATCCCTCCTCAGGGTGCATCATCCAGTACCAGTGGCAGTTAGCGTCAGAATCAGTTTTATGCTTTACTATCCTATCAGGAGCAGGACAGTTCACCATATGTTGTTACTGGTATGCTTTTTGTCTTTCATCTTGATTTTATGTGTTGTTAGACCCTAGGTCAAACTTCTCTTATGTGACCCCACTAGTTGTAGTAAATTTCAAAATAGGTCCTGAAAAGATCCATAAGCCCTTCTTAGTTTCTACCCCAGTGGGTGAGTTAGTTGTTTCCAAATAGATCTATAAAAAGTGTCCTATCACTGTCTTTCATAAAATTATGTTGGCAGATTTAATAGAGTTAGATATGGTCGACTTTAACCTTATTTTTGGTATAGATTGGCTCCATTCCTGTTATGCATCCATAGATTGTTGCACCCAAGTGGTGAAGTTTCAGTTTCCAGATGAGCCAGTCTTTGAGTGGAAAGGTAATTCAGTATCTCCCAAGAGTCATTTTATATCCTATCTTAAAGCCAAAATTAGATATCAAAAGGGTGTGTCTATCATCTAGTTTGAGTCAAAGACACTAAGTCTGAGACTCCAACAGTTCAGTCAGTTTGTGTAGTCAATGAGTTTCCTGATGTTTTTTTTTGAAGATTTTCCAAGGGTACCTCTCGATAGGAAAATAGAATTCGGCATTGACCTTATTCCATATACTAAGCCCATTTCCATTCCTCCATATAAAATGGCTCCAGCCGAGCTTAAATAGTTAAAAGAGAAGCTTAAAGACCTCTTAGATAAAGGTTTCATAAGTGTCTTTCCATGGGGTGCTCCCGTCCTATTTGTGCAAAAGAAAGATGGTTTTTTTGTGAATGTGCATTGACTATCGTCAGCTGAATAAAGTCACAATAAAAAACAAATATCCTCTTCCTAGGATTGATGACTCATTCGACCAACTCCAGGGTGCAAGTTATTTCTCTAAGATAGACCTTAGATCCGACTATCATCATCATAGAGTAAGGGAATATGATATTCCAAAGATAACTTTCAGAACCCGTTATGGTCATTTTAAGTTTCTGGTCATGTCCTTCGGGTTGACAAATTCCCCAGCAACCTTCATAGACTTGATGAACTGAGTGTTTAAACTATATTTGGACATATTTTTCATAGTCTTTATCGATGATATTCTTGTCTATTCTCGTAGTGAGAATGACCATGCAGACCATCTTAGAATTATGTTGCAAACTCTTAAGGATCACCAGTTGTTTGCCAAATTTAGCCATTGTGAATTTTGGATAAGATCAGTAGCTTTTCTCGGTCATATTATTTTCAGTGATGGCATTAGAGTTGATCCTCAAAAGATAGAAGTAGTAATAAACTGGCCTAGACCTATCTCCGCCAGACATTAGAAGTTTCTTGGGTTTAGCTGGCTATTACAGATGTTTTGTTGAAGGTTTTTCTTCTATTGCATTCCCTATGTCTAGATTAACTCAGGAAAAAGTTATGTTTCAGTGGCCAGATTCCTGTGAGAAGAGTTTTCAGGAGTTAAAGACTCGACTTACTTCAGCCCCAGTTTTAGCGCTACCTGATGGTACAGATGGATTCATTGTCTATTGTGATGCATCTAGAATTGGTGTGGGTTATGTTTTGATGCAGAGAGGTAAGGGTATAGCCTATGCCTTTAGACATCTTAAGCCTCATAAAAAGAACTACCCTACCTATGACTTTGAGCTAGCTGTTGTGGCATTTGCATTAAAAACCTGGAGGCACTATCTTTATGGGGTACAAGTTGATGTATTCAGGGATCACAAAAGCTTGAAGTATGTATTTACTCAGAAGGAGTTGAATCTTTGTCATAGAAGGTGGTTAGAATTGTTGAAGGACTATGATATAAGTGTGTTGTATCATCCGAGCAAGGCCAATTTAGTGGCAGACGCCCTTAGTAGATTGTCTATAGGCAGTGTTGCTCATGCAAAGGATGATAAGAGAGAATTAGTTTGAGAAGTGAACCGATTAGATAGATTGGGTTTGAGGTTAGTTGAATCAGCTGAAGGGAATGTTTGGGTTCAGAGTAGTTCAGAATCTCCTCTAGTTTCTGAAGTGAAAGAGAAACAGGATAAGGATCCTAGTTTGGTCAAACTGAAGGGTTCAGTTAAAGACCAAAAGGTAGAGGTTTTCTCCCAAGGGGGGAATGGTGTGTTGAGGTACCAGAGTAGATTATGTGTGCCATGTGTTGACGATTTGAGGCAGCGGATTATGGTAGAAGCGCATGGTGCACGTTACTCTATTCATCCAGGAGCCTCCAAGATGTACCTCGATTTGTGGGAAGTTTATTGGTGGAGTGGTATGAAGAAAGATATCACAAAATTTATAGCCAAGTGTGAGACTTATCAATAGGTTAAGGTAGAGCACCAAAGACCTGGTGGCATATTACAGGAGTTTGGTATTCCTACTTGGAAGTGGGAAGAGGTGAAAATGGACTTTGTGATAGGATTACCCCATTCGCGTCAGTAGCATGATTCAATTTGGGTTATTGTAGACAGATTGACCAAATCAGCCCATTTCTTGCCGGTTCACACGTCCTACATAGATGAAGACTATGCAAAGCTTTATATCAGAGATTTTATTAGATTGCATGGAGTTCCTTTGTCCATTATCTCAGATAGGGGTACTCAGTTTACCTCTCAGTTTTGGAAAGCCTTTCAGAAGGGTCTTGGTACCTAAGTTTATCTCAGTTCATCTTTTTATCCACAGATAAATGGTCAGGCAGAGAGAACCATTCAGGCTTTAGAGGATATGTTGAGGGCATGTGTTCTTGATTTCAAAGGAAGTTGGGATGACCACTTGTCGTCGATCGAGTTTGCCTACAATAACAATTACCATTCTAGTATTCAGATGGCCCTGTTTAAGGCTCTGTATGGGCGGACATATAGATCACCCGTCAGCTGGTTCGAAGTGGGTGAGGCCACTTTGATTAGGCCAGATATGGTGTTTGAAGCCATGGAGAAAGTTCAGTTTATTTAAGAGAGATTTAAAGTAGCTCAGAGTCATCAGAAATTTTATGCAGACATAAGAAGGAGAGATCTTGAGTTTGAAGTATATAATCTTGTGTATTTAAAGGTTTCACTCATAAAGGGAGTGAAGAGATTTAGAAAAAAGGGGAAGCTCAGTCCCCAATATGTGGCTCCCTACAGGATTTTGAGTCGTGTAGGGAAGGTAGCATATGAGCTTGAGCTAGAGCTACCTGCAGACCCATCATCAGTTCACCCAGTGTTCCATGTGTCCTTATTGTAAAAGTGCATGGACGATTCAACTGTTGTAGTCCCTCTATAAAGCACAGATATTCAGAATAACCTTTCATACAAAGAAGTTCCAGCAGAGATTCTTGATCATCAGACCCGTACACTATGGAACAAAGAAGTTCCCTTAGTCAAAGTTCTGTGGTGAAATCAGTCCGTTGAGGTGCTACTTGGGAAGCAGAAGCAGACATGCGAACCAAGTATCCTTATCTCTTCTCCACAAACTCAGATTCATCTTGAGGTAACAATTTTCCTTAATTCAGATCTTTTCCAGTCTCAGATTCAACCATATAGTTATCTACATGTAAATTCATGCATTCGTAGATTAGTTCAGGCACTCAGTATGCTTTAGATTCAGTCATGCAGTTTTGCTTTAGTTGTGCATGCTAGCGTATAGCCTCAGTACTTTAGTATCTTTAGTTTAACTAGTCTCATTCGAGGATGAATGTTCCCAAAGGGGAGATATTGTAATACCCCATACTTTTCCTAGCCCAGTTTAGCTCCTAGAACGTTAAGGGTCAACTTTAAAAATGTATAACACTTGATACCTGTAGAATTTTCTAGTTCTAGACCTCTCTCCCCTAGTGTGTAGGTAATTGAACCAGCTTTCCAACGATACTAATTTTGCCTTAATCTGATACTCAGTTGAGAAGTTATGGCGATTTTAGTGAAAAATAGTATAGCACCGCATCTCGGTGAGGTACATAATTGCAATTATCTGATTTCCAGTGAAGCACCGTGATTAGCCCGCATTGCAGTAGAGTCCAAATTTCTATTTTTCCCTTTTCAATAGCTCAACGCGATTAGCCAGTATCACGTCAAAATTCTTGATGGGACAGATACTGCATCGCGGTGGAGTACAAAATGGCACTCGTTCTTTTTCAGTGATGCAACGCGACTACGCCGAGTTGCGCCAGAGGCCAAAATGGCACTCGTCTTTTTTCCAGTAAGCCACCGTGATTGTGGCACATCGCGCTGAGGCCCAAAATCAGGATTCTAGTTTTGAGTTAGTTTTCAAAGGGAAACCTAGTCATTTCCCAAGCCCCCAAATTGTGTAAAACACAAGATTTAACCTATTCTAAACATTATATGCTCACTTTTCATCAAATTTCTCTCCAAGAAACCCTAGAACCTCAAAACTTAAACCTCAAGAAATTTAAATTCTACCATTCTTTTTTCAAGATAATCCAAAATTCAAGATTCCCAATTCAAGATCTTCAAGAGTCAATCTTCAAGAGCACAAATAGGAACTCAAAGTTCAAGTTTCTTTATTAATTTCATCAATTAAGGTATGTGGGAGTATGAAAAAGGATAATTTTTTTCATTCTTGTGCCTAAAATTAGTTTTAAAGTTGATTTTTACATGAAATTATATGAGTTTCAGTTTAGGGTTTATACCTACTTATTACTATTTGAAGATTATGAGATTTTGAGAGATTTAGATGTTGAATTGCATGTCTACTTTTGTATTTTTATGCGTATTGCAGTAATTTTCAGATTTAGAATTGAATTATCAATATTTTCATTATCAAGCATGAACTTTATGATGATTTGACATGAATTTGATGCATGAGTTGTTAAGCCCTAGTTGAACATTGATATTTCAAGAATGACAATGCTTTAAGCATTTTATAATTAGTTAATTTTTAGATTTTTATAAAGATTTAATCTTTCGATCCTCAGTTAAGATATAGAATTCACTTTACAGTTTTATTACAATTTATAAAAAACAGATTAGCTTTGCTTATAAGTTTGAAACATATAGATGCATAATTGGTTTTCATTATAAACCCTTATGCTAGTTTTAAAAAGTGGATTTCCAACAGAATGAGCATACAAATTAAAGGGAGTAGTATTTAGCATCGAGTTGGGTATGTTTACATGCCCCAGAATTATGAGCCAACGTAAGTGCAGATTATCAGATTATTCCCATTTTTATATAGATGACAGTTACAGATATGATCACTTAGATTAGGTTATACTCCGTGGAAAGAGTATGACACCTCTCCCCAACGTGAGGTTTTTCTATAAGGGTATTGGACGTTAGACTCCATGTTAGCTCACATGATTTATGTCGGGTAAAAGAACCTCCCTACAGCCTCATAGAAAAGACTACAGAAAAGAATAACAGGACAGCTTTTAAAAACTAAGTGTAAAGGCTCACAGTTTTATTCAGATATTGCTTTATATAAGACATTGACTATAAGATTTTATCTTTCAGTTTACAGATATAAAAGTGAGTCTTTTCTACACTTAGGACACATGATTTAAAGATAGACTACCAACACAACGTTTAGAACTAAGTGTTATGACTCACAATGTTTATACAATATGTTTTATCACTCATGATTCATGGTTTTTAGCTTTCAGTTATTCCATCCAGTGTGAGTCATTTATACTTAACATCTATTACTTTACAAGTTTATACGAACATTGAGATATGGTTTTACTTATGCATTCCCCCCATATACTCAGTACAATCCAAAAGTACTAATCCACATATACGTCTATGTGCTACATTGTCTTATAATGTAGGTTCAGGTGCTTCATTTTAGCAGCATGAGTGATTTTGAGCATCTTCATCTACATACCGACAGTTGGTGAGTCCTCATAGTTCAGGGACCCACTTATTGAAAATTTCTAGTTCATTACAGTAGTTGATTCAGTATTTTCAGTTAGTTTGAGTCAGCTGGGGACTTGTCCCAGTGGCTCTCTAGTTATTAGTAGTAGAGGCTTGTCAGACTGCTAGACATAGTTCAGATTTCCAGTATTGTTTTTCCCAAACTTTGAGTCAAATATTTTCAAATATTATGTTCAGATGTTCTCAGCATAGATTAGACAGACTTCTGCATTGATATTATGTTCAAATTTCTCTATTTATTAGTATTCAGATCTTATAGAAGGCTTACAGGGTTAGGTTGAGGCTACTCATAGTCTTGAGCACCGTGTGACTTCTTAGGACCCGTTTTCGGGGCGTTACAGTTACTCCCCTTCTAACAATGTTTAATCTGGATAATTCATAGAATTTATGGTGGAATTCCTGAGTTTAGGCTTTAAGTTGATGAGTTAGTGATGAAAAATCTATAGATATTCTAAATTTGTCTAGTAATAATTCTAGGGTGCTAATTATAAATTCCTAGCATAAAATTACTCCCCTTGACATAATTATTAGGATCTGGGACAAATTAATGGTTGAAAAATCTTTACTATGATTTATGCCATAAAAAAAGATAAAATTGGTAGGGTTGAATCCAAGTCTTAGAATTGAAGAGTAAGTGGTTGATTGCTCTTTATTGTTTGTTTTTAAGCTTTGAATATTTTGAGGTGCTAAGGAAAGGAAAGACTCTTGTAGACTAGCTTGCTTTTGAATTCTTTGATTGAGGTAAGTTATGATCTAATTGACGTGAGACTCAATTTGATTGTATGTATGTTTCTAAATTGGATGTTTGTGGATTGATCTTTAGAAATACTTGTAATTGATGATGGTTGGGTTTGTTAACACATGTATGAATAAAGTATTGAATATTGAACTTCATAGGAATGTTATGATTGCAAGTATGTTGTAAATTTAGTAGATTGTATTGTATCCTGAAAATTGGTATGTCTCATAAAATACATATATATTATGGAGGATCGTGCATCGCGTCAGTACGAATATGGATATTGATATTACATATATTTTGGAGGATTAAGTACCATGCCAGTATGGTGCATGGACTTAGATGGTCCCCTGTAGGTCATGACTAGTTGAGCAGAAATAAGTCACTTAGCATGTGTGTACAAAGTAGTGTGATTGAGAGATTATATGATTAATAAGTTGATAATGAATTAATGGTGTTCTAATTGTGAGGTTGAGCCGGACACACTTTCTACTTATGCTATGATTTTGATTTCGTAGTTGTTTATAAAGTGGTTGATACTCTTGTTGATACGTGGCTTTTTTATAGACATGGTTGGTCTGTCATTGATGTAATTGCTAACTCCTTGAATTACTTACTATGTGTTGATGTCTATCTACTTATTGTTTGATTTATCCTCTCAGATCCCGCTTGTGAGATTACTTATTATTGTTGTTGGCTCCAATGCACTATTTTTTGTTTCCCAATGCCACTTTAATTCTCATTCTCTTTTTTCTTTTCTTACACTTTATCAAATCAAGCATAGGTATTTTATTTTAGAGAAGTGCTAAATGACTACAAAAATTTGCCCCAAATATGACCACAATTGTAAAAAGATTGTGACAACCTTTCTCTTTCCAAACGATTTTTTTTTAATTAAAAAGAGTTAAAGTCTTTGTTATTCCCTAAACTTAAAGTCAAAATTTTATGTTGGGTGAATCATAGTCGTAACTATCATTAATATAGTTATTTAATTATTTTTATTTGGTGGGTTCCACCACATTATCTCACTCAATTTCTTTCATTTTCTCCGATCAACTATTTTCGCTCCTTGATCTTCTATCTTTCTTTTTTTTTTAAATCAAAATATAAAGACTAATTTTATTATATACAAAGGCACAAACAATAATTCTTTAAGACGTTTTTCGAGTGGATATTTAATTTTAAATTTATCATATAACTTTTTAAAATGTTATATAAATGTCATTCAATTCTAAAATTCATTGCACAATATTCTGTTATTATTATATATTTATGTTTACATACATGTCATTCAACTTTAAAATTATTACATAAAAGTCAATTTTTATTGATATAAAAATCATTCAATTTTGATTAAGTTAACTAAAAAGTAAATTTTACCTGAATTTAGATATATTATACTGAAAATATAACAAGACATTCAAAATAAACTCATTATAGTCAGGATAATATTAGAAACATCCCTTATAATATTCTTCTTAACAAACAGCTTGTTGGGGCATACAATATTACAATTGATTTCCTTAATTTGATTTCTTTAAATAATTTTACTGTATTATCATTAATATTAAAGAAAATATAATTTGATTATTTTTTAAACTAATATACGCATTACTATAGTAAATTATAAAATATTTTTTGTGTAATAAGTTTTAAAAGTAGAACGCTTTTATTTTACAAAGCATAAAATAATTTTTCTACAGTAGTTTTTAAAGTTAAATGACTTTTATGTAATAAAAAATTTTTAAAAAATGAATTATCAACAATAATATTTACTCAAATAACTTCAGCTTCACCTGTTAGTTTTTCAATGCTTTCAATTTTCATCTACAATGACATACTCAGTGTAATCTTACACTTTTCACCTACCTCAATTGTCTTTTCAAATTATGAAACTAAGAAAATCATAGTAAAATAAAAATTAATTGCGTATCAAAAAATACTAGCCCAATTACATAATAATTTTAAAATAAAAGATACAGGGAGAGAAAAAGTGACAGAAAAGAATTGAGGACATGAATTTTTTATTGTTTGAAAAGTAGGTTCTACTTTGTCAATAAATTAAGACAATCACGTAAGTATGAATTGGCATGACTTGCACATACTAACCATAGCACTAGTAGACTTTTAGTTACAATAAATTATTTAAAATAAATTTTAACTAAATAAATATTTTTGCTTCAAATACTAAAGAATTATTGCAGTAGTTAAATGATATGGCCACAATTTTTTTGTTATAGTAAAATTTATAGTTGATCATAAGTTTATGTCTCGCAATAAGTGTTATTTTAACAATAGTAAACTTTTAGTCATGATAAATTATTTTAAACAAAAATTGTAGTTAAAAAAACATTTTGCTTCAATTTTTTTTTTTTTTTGTAGCAATAGTTAAAATAATATTTACTTCGAGTATAAAGAAGCTATTGGCAATAACAAGCTTAATAGCTATAACTATCTGAATAATAATTGTATGGTCTATTATAAATTCAATTAACTAATAATTCTTACAAATATAATTATAATTTATTGAACCTCGGATTAATAATTGAACATAGTTATACAAAAATGTATTTATACCATTATTTATATCTAAATAAATAGATGATTAAATTGAATTATTTTTTACTAACTAATTATAATGAATTTATACCGATTAACTTTACTAAATTTTACTTTAGACTTGTTTCACTGAAAAAATATCTTTATCGATCTAGTGTAACTAGAGTTGATAATAATTAAATTCAATCTAATAGCTTGTATGTTTTAAATATAATTTAAGAGAATTTATTAAATTTGATTAACTAATTATATCAAATTTAAATAGAATTTGAATGTGTCCCACACAAACTTTATCTTGATCATGTGTTTTGAGAATTGTTATTTCATTAGAGTTGTTTATTATTTGGCTCAATTCAATTTATGGGATCTTACTTGTAAGTAAGTGTCAAATATAATTTAGATAAATAGGTAATTATATCTAATTATTTTTTAAATAACTAATTATAGGGGTGTTCATGGATCGGTTTGGGTCGGTTATTGGTCAAAATCATAACCAAACCAACTTAGTCGGTTTTAAAATTTCTAAAACCAAACCAAACCAAATAAAAAAATAACCATCGATTTGGTTCTTGTCGGTTTAGTTCGGTTTGGTTCGGATTGTTCGGTTTATAACTTTAGCTAATGATAAAAGTTAAAAATTTTAAAAACAAATCCAATCTAACATATGAGATGTCAACCGAGTGTTGTATATCAACCTTGAAACTATGGTGTCAACTGATTGTTATACTTCGGCAAAGCCATGACAACACCATATGGACACTTCTAAGAAAATATTAAAAAACAATATTTAATAAAATTATAATATAAACCCCCCAAAAGGTGAACACATAAACCTCTTGCTCAACAAGGTTCAAAAAGAAAGTTAAAATTAGTGATTGTCTATAGTCTAATGAATCTCAGCTATAAAATTCAATATACAACAAGATATTATTTTCACAATTAGTATCATTTGTCATTCAAAATGCGAAATTCATTTAGAATCTCATAAGGTACTGTTAACTGGATGAAGACATATGACTGAATGTGTTACGACTAAAGTTAAATCATGATTAAAATTTAAAATGTAACAAATATTTAGATTGTATTTATGAATAATATATATATATATTGGTTCAGTTTAGTTATTTTGTCGGTTATTTTAGAGTAAAACCAAACCAAACCAAATTAGTATCGGTTTTTTAAAATTCAAAACCAAACCTAACCAAATATCAGTTTTCTTAATCGGTTTGGTTTGGATCGCGGTTCGGTTTGGTTAAAAAACAAACCGTAAACACCCCTAGCTAATTATATCAAATCGAAACCAATTTTTGCTAAATGTCACAAATTTTATGAAGATATAAATATATTTGTCAAGACAGAAATATTTTGTCACCATACCACAACATAATAAAGTTTTACAACAATAAATATAAGTTCTTAGTGATGAACCATATAAGATTTGAAATTAACTAATTTAGTGTAATCTATTTTAAAAAAAAAAACATAACGTAGCTAAAGTTTAAACATGCTAAAATAATGTCATTATTAAACTCTACATTCATATACTAGTTTACAAATTCATTTTAAAAAAAAAAAACTAATTAGATCGAATATGTACAACAAAATAAATAAAATAATTCATTAAATATCTAAAAAAAATGCAAATTGATAATCATAATTAACATAAAATTAAATTATAAAACCATAATTAAAAACTGAATTATTTAAAATGGAAAATTATAATTAACAACTAGAAAATAAATTTGGACTAATTAACATGAAACAAAGCAACTAAACAACCCTAAAAGGGGCCGGGAGGGTGGGGGGGGGGGAGGGGACCAAAAAATATAAAATTAGAAAACAAAAAATCTAAAGCCAAAAACGTAATTGAAAAATAAAAAGCTAAAAAATAAGAACAAAATAAGACAATAAGCCATTAATGTCAACTTAGCATTTTTTTTTTTAAAAAAAGAAATTATTATAAATTATTTACACATCCTCAATTTTTTTATTTTAATTACCAAGCCCTCCTCTAACTTTAAATAAGATATTAATTTCTATTTCTATTTCTTGCAATGTGTATTTCATCATTTTAAGTTCTCATTTATGCATTTTTTTTATATTGGTGTAATATTTTTTATTTATTTTTTTCACCTATAATTTTGTTAAATATAATATTATCTTATTATATAATTTTATTTAAGTTCATTCACATACTTTTATATTGTTATTTTAATACTATGTGGGTTAAATATCTATTTGTGTATCTCTTTGTGTGCGCTTATGTGTGTGTGCTAGTATATATATTTTTGAGTTATGAATTGCTATTAATTAAATATTTTCAAAAATATATTGTAAAATTTATTTAAATACCAAGAAGTTATGAGAATAGAGTATTCACAATTCCTAAATCCTGAATTCATCATTTATTAGAAGGTGAACACTTGTACCTCCTCTTCTGTTAAGGGTAGATACGCTCGCATATGCATAGTGGTACCACTAGAAAAGTCACTCAAAATCAATGCCTCACATTACCAGCCTCTGCCTTATAGGGACTAGACATGTAGGGATGACAATGGGTCAGAGCGGGTGTGGGGCGGTGCGAGTTTTAGGTTATGCAGAGCGGTGCGAATTTTAGACTATGTGGATGCGTTGCGGGTGTGGGACGGGTTTAAGTAAGTTTTTTTAAATGGTGCGGGGCGGGGTGGGTTGTGGGTATATGCCCGTTTAAACCAAAAAAAAAAGTTAAAAATTAGTATTATTCTCGTAAATCTACCTAAAAGTATATGTATTCTTCACTTAAAATTTTATGATACTTAAAACAATATGTATAACACTACAAATAAACAATTTTTAACTTTTTAAATTTTCTTATTCATCTTAATGAAAATTTGATATTTGATCATTACTTGTACACGTGATACTTTTCTGATAATTTCTTAGTGAAAAGTGATATAATAGAAATTTGTTGTTACTATTTACTAGTATTAAAAATATTATGATTTTCAATGGAGTTGCAAATTTTTTAAAAAAGAAAAAAGCAAAAATGTGGGGCGGTGCAGCGCGGGTATGCGCAGGTATGAGTGTGGGAAGGGTTTATGCAGGTTTACAGGTGATGCGGGGCGGTTTTAAAATTCGCGGGTTTGGAAAAAACTCGCAGCGCACTGCACCATTGCCACCCCTACAAACATGTTGTGTCCATTCGGCGGTATACTAGGATAGCTTCAAACTCATGTCCGAACAAGGAATCAAAGAACTACTAATTATACAAAATCAGATACATAAAATTCAAGATTAAAATCGTCCTCTTTTGGTTTCTCCAATGAGTGAAAACGAACAATCTGAAAACTATCTAATAGAGCTTATTATGACGACAAAAATGATCAAATTTTAAAATATACAACTTAATTGATGATTTTATTTTTGAATCCAGTCCAATCGACTAGGATCCTACATTTTGTCAACGAAAACAAAATAAAGTACAACAAGAGTACTATCAAAGAACATTGTCATATAGCAAACAACTAGAAGTGAAATAAAAAAAGTTGTCTACGAGAATCAACAACATCAATATCTCTAATATCCACCATTTGTCTAAGGATAATTAAAGTGCAAATAATGAAACACCTGACCAATACCACTAAATTCCAGGATGGTATGCCAGCTGTTGAGCATGAAATGTGTGTTACAATCTCCATGAATGAAAGACAATAGAACCAGCAACAACAACTCCTACAGAGTTGCAGGAGCTCTTAAATTTAGCGTTCACATAATTTTAAGCTTTAGAAGTTCAAATTTTCAAAGCAAGGGTCTACGAGGACAACACTTGGATATACTATAGACCATATCAATGTCGAGAGAGGCTTCTAATCATGGTAACCAAAAGATACTAGATAAATTGAATTAACAAGCTCAAAGCAATAACGTCTTAGTAAAATTAGTGACTTTGATCAAATTTTAATCCAAGGTCCTAAAATATACATATACATAATAAATGAAACACTAATGTTTTTTTAGTGTATGTTGTATTTTACATAATAATATTATTTTTTATAATAGTAAGGATTGATTCAACTTAATAAGATGTCAATCATGTGTTTTTAATATATTACCTTAGATGTTATTGTAAATATATTATTTATTAATATAAAAATTTAAGTTGTTTAGTTCAAAGTCATAAAATATTTCTATTTGAATGATGATAGTTTTTTTTAATTGTTTTATATATAGATTTGTATGTTTTTTTTAACTATATTCAATATTGTCAAAAATAAAATAAAATCATAAAACTAACAAGTAAAAAATTTTGAGGTCTCAAATTTTGGAGACCTGAATTAAAGGCTTTACTAGCTTCATTTTTGAGTCACCCCTGGCTCAAAGCATACGGTGTGGTACCAAGTAAGAGAAAGATAACATCCATACAGTTGAATGCCATTAGAAAGGGCTTCAGGTTGGGTAGAAAAGCTTCAAGTAGCAGAAATGTAGATGTAGACGCACTGGGAAACTAAGAAGTACGAATGTCTAATATCTAACAGGAATACTAATTTATTATGTATTTTGGTGTGCAGTTAGAACGGACTATAGTTCGAATGTCTAAATGAAATATACTAGTAAGTTTAAGTGATTGTCAATGTATTCTGCCAAAGACCATACTTCGAAGTAAATCCACAAAATGAAGTCCACATCTTATGGATTTTCACCTTTTATCAATTGATGAATAAGAAGGAATGTCTACAACTTGCCAACACTGGCTATAAGCTAAGAGTTTAACTAGTATGCACTTCCAATGCACACAAATTTATACGGTCAAAGTTATTTTTAGAAACTCTTATTATTATCACAATTTACACATATTATTAAAATTTAAATTAAAAAAAAGGAAGAGTTTTATAAGGCAACTTAGATTGTAAATTAATTATACAGAGTTTGATTCTTACTTATCTTATCAAAAATAGGAAAATCTCTTTCACCATTCTTCATCCTATCAATTTTGCTTCAACATCATTGAAGAAATTGACATTTACCATTCCTCATTGTTAGTTCCTTTACTTGGGCTGAATATCTCAAAACTAAGGTGTGTTTTCTCCTTATATTCTTAATTTTTCTCTGTGTGTGTATTATATCATTTCATTATATGTACACGAGTATAAATGATGAAGTATTAGTGGTGGATTTAGAATTTAAAATCAGCAGAATCTGTTCTTTTATATATGTATCTATGGTTATAATTTTTTTGACACACATATTTAAGCTCGAGGAGTCTACTTTAGATTCGCCTGTGAATTAACTTAGGTAGACTTTTTAGATAGAAACTAAATATAGGTATAGTTTTATGGTCGAAAATGTGTGATATATAAAGTGTGTTTCACGAGTTAGTACAGTAATACAACTTGGTTTTGCTTTTAATGGCTTCACATTTTCAACCTCAGATGTTAGTTTTTAACTAGCTAAGAAGTCTGTATGCAGTAAGTTTGTGGTGCGCTCTCTTGGTACTTGTAGTTGCTTCATGAATCATGAGTATGGCTTCATCAATCCTCTTTCCTAAACAACTTTTGATGGTCCATTCTAAGAAATGTTGCTCATTCAAAGTTAATTTCCATTTTCAAAGAGTATATACTAGCAATTGAGTTTGACATAGATATCGATGGTGTTCGATCAGCTTTCTCCTACCTTAACTATTACATTTGCACTTGTTAGTATATTATAGTAACAGTACAAGTAGTGGGTAACTCTACCCGCTCCACGTAGTTCCTTGTATTAAAGTTTGTCGCTGAAATTCAGATTATCATGTCATTCTGTTTGCACTTTTAGAGTGCATAGTTTTAGTCTTTGCTCACAAGAAGCGACTGCAATTCACAATAACTTTGTTCATGTAACAAATCACTCAAGTATGAATGCTTAGGTACGATGTATTTAAGTTTTCCGGTTGCTTACATTTAAAATGATAGTTCAATGCACTAAAACTCCTGCTAACTCCTGCTATAGGTGGGTCTATACAATTGATCAGTACCAAAATCCCACTAGAATCATAACGTATTACTCCCTCTATCCCAAATTACCCGTCCCAAATTGAGATGACACATTGATTAAGAAAAATAATTAATAATATGCCTAGTTTATCATATTACCCTTATTAAATAATGTTTACAATTTAATTTGAAGAAAAAGTAATTAATGTAACTGGTAAACATGGAAAAAAAATCTTATCTTGTCTTGATTAATGAAAAAAGACAAGTAAAATGGGACATCAAATTAGGAAATTTGGGACAGGTAATTTGAGACGGAGGGCGTATAAACTAAGTGTAGTATGCATGAACTTTACTTATTTTCCTAGAAAGAAAAAAAAGAGCAAGATTTTTTATTCTCATACTTTCCTTACTACCAAGTAGTAATAGTACTTTTTTCCCTGTTTGGAGCAGTGGCGGAGCCAGAAATTTTGTCAAGAGTGTTCAAACTTTAAAAGAGTAAATAATTTTTTTAGGCGGGTGAATGCTCAAAATATATATTATTTTATTCATGAGTGGGTGCACCCACTCGGCTTGGATGCCTGCATAATTGTTTCTACTCAAAATTTATTCTATGTTTTTTTGCGAGCAGAAATCAAACAATAAAAAGGAAAAAAAATCTAGTGTGTTTTTGGTGTGGTGGAGAAAATATTTGAGAAAAATATTTTTCTATTTTTTCATGTTTGATTGATCAAAATATTTTCTCTAAAAAATCAAGCTCCTTAAAAATGAGGAAATTTACTCTTCAAACGAAGTAGAAAAATAAATTTCATAAGTAATTAAATCATATTAACACTTACATATAAAACAAATCTATTACATAAATCTCTACTAACAATAAAAACAATTTTAGCTACTAGTGGAACTATATAAAAATAAATAAAACATATCAAAAGATAAGCTACAAATAAATAGTAGTAGTTTATTTCTTTTCTTTTATGTTGACTGATTTATGCTGTAAAACTTAGAAATGAGAAGGTCCCAACAATCCACGTGGCTGTCAGCCTTGTCATATTTAAAATCAACTTAAATGAATAAAAGTGAAAAACACAAAGAGAAAAGGATGTTGGAAGCGGGGTTCGAACAACAAAACTACGGACTGCAAATGAACATCCTTACTGCTGGACAACCACGCTCAATTCATGAAATGGTTGTTCATTTGTCATTATATCCACCTATTACTGAATATTTTGTTTGCATACACAGTTTAATTTTTCGACGAAGGGTGTTCAATTGACCACCCTTACTTGAATGTAGCTCCGCCCTTGGTTTGGAGTGGATCGGAGATGAACTTCAGGAACTGCGTGTTTCTGTTGGCATGTCCAACTGCTGTTACTTCACCTGTACACGTAAGTTTTCACAATTCTGACATGCCACCGATACCTTCTCCCTAGAAAGACAATTGAGGCTTCAACATAATTTTCAGCATCAAATTGTAATAAGAAAATTATTGGTGTAAGGATACTTTCCAAATGGTATGAAACTGCTTCAGGAAAGCAATGAAAAAAAGAATTATAAATCACAGCGTGACTCACAAAACCACAGATTGATAAAGTCTTGGCTGGTGGTATGAGCAATGGATCAAAGAATTGCAGTTTACAAACCCTGAAGATAGATATGTTTTTAGAGGGGCTTTATTGTACAGGCAAGCCATACATTGTAATTGTTGGGTTCTAAGTGAAAGTGAATGAAAAATAGAGGATAAAGTGGAGTGGGTAATCACTTCATAAAAGAAATGTTCTCTTATATTGGTGGGAGAAAGAAAAATCTTTGTGCTCAGTATAGAAGCACTCTTTCATGTGGACAGTGAGGCAAGAACAAGATGAGTCTCTCGCTCGCTCAACTTTGGCTTCATATTTGGCTTTCGATTTGTCAAATGATCGAGAAAATTAAAAATTAGTGATGTTTTAATTCAAAAGTTTGATAGAATTTTTTTTCATTTATAGACGCACCCGAGCATGTGCGGACGCATGTCACAATGCACCTCGAATGGGCCCAACCCTTTGAGGTACTATTTGGTATTAGAAAAGGTGACTTGCATATGCACCTGGTGACCTACGACCGCAAGTGCCAACACAGGTCAAGCCAGACCATTCTGGTCTGTGTCAAATTTGACCTGCAACTGCATATGGCCCACCAACGCGTACATGTGGATCTATAGGTGATGTGATAATCTGAAATAGTATGTATTTCAAGAACCATTGCTTTCTTTCTGGATCACCACCTTTTGTCTATAAATACCTGAATTTTCCTCAAGTGAAGGCACAAAATTTTGAAATGAAAAATACCTTCTTCTTCCTAAAAACTCAAGTGTGATTAACGTGATTAACAAAGCATTGAGTGAGTTCGTTGTTCAATAAATTTGAAGTACCGCTATTTGCTTAAGTGAATTATTTTATCTTGGGAGGTTATATTCCATCAACCTTGGGTATTTGAGGGGAATAAATTTCTAAAGGACACACCATGAATTCGGTGGAATTGATTTTTTCTATCTTCATATTCTTCTAACGTTGGTTTTATTATTTTTTCTAGAAAAATAGTTGAACTCATTTTGATAGTTCATAAAATTATTTGAACTTATGTTTGAAGTTCTAAAAACTTCATTTTCATATAGTTCATAAGTTGTTCGAACTTGTGTTTGAAGTTCTTGCGGATTAATACAAATTTTGTACCTGTAAAACAATATTCTTTAGGAATTTATGGTAATATGTATTTTGATTTCTGGAGATTAAGGCCTTTTGACTTTCTACTCTATTGGATTTGATAGTGATTTGAAGATATAAAAACTTCATCATGAGTCAAATATTCATTCAGATTACGATTTGATGAATATACAAACTTCATCATTAAATTAGAAACAAGTTGTTTAAAGTTTAAAAATTTTATTGTAGTATTCTGAAATAGAAAGTGTTTGTTTATTAGTGACAGAAAAATGACTATTGATAATCAAGTCAATGATGGAACGAAGAATATTGCAACAACTAAAATTACAACTTCGATTCGTATAAATATTGCTCCTACACAGCACCGATAAAAAAACTAAAAAAAAATAATCCTTGTGTTTATTTCAAACTGACTACTTTGAGATTGCAAAGTTTCATCACGAAAAGTGTTATTGAATTGTCAGAAGAAACTCCGAAAAAAGAATGCTTCCTAATAACAAAAGCTTGAAAGCACTCAGGCTTTTTATGTAAGAATTACATACAAAGTGGCCTATTCTATGACTTGTACAATTATATATTGATATGAAGACCTCAAAGAAACTCTGGGATGCTTTAGAAAAGAAGTACAAAATAGAGGATGCCGAAATGAAGAAATTTATTGTTGTAAAATTTTGGACTTCAAGATGGTCGATAGTAAAGCTGTAGTTACCCAAGTCCAAGAGTTGCAAGTCATAATTGATAATATCCTTGCTGAAGGTGTAGATTTAGTTAATATTTTTATTGTACACATTAAGTTTTTTCTCGATACTCACATAACCTTTGATGTAGGTTTGATCTTGAATGATGCTTTTCAAGTGAATGTAATAATAGAGAAGCTACCACCTTTGTGGAAATACTTTAAAAACTACTTAAATAATAAGAGAAAGGAGATTTCTATTAAAGATCTCATTGTAAGGATTGAAGAGGACAATAAGGCAGCATAAAAGAGGTCTCGTGGGAATTCGACAATAAGTGGAGCAAACATTGTGGAAGATGAACCCACTAAATCAAAGAAAAGAAAGAAAGCATTAGGACAACAAGGCATCCTCCTAAGAAAAATTTCAAATAAAGTTGTTTTAATAGTGGCAAAATTGGCCATAAATCAGCAGATTATTGAGTTCCAAAGAAGGACAAAAAAAATCAAGCAAACATGGCTAAATTCAAAGACGACGTGGACAATCTATGTGCTATACTTTTGCAATACAATCCAGTTGGTAATTCTATAAAGTGGTGGATTGATTCACGTGCCACTCACCATGTATGTGTCAATAAAGAACTACTTGCATTATATGCTCTAGCTCAAGTTGATAAGAAGATATTCATGTTGAACTCTGCTACGATAAAGGTTGGAAGGAACAAGAAAGATTTGCTTGAAGATGACAACAGTCAAGGTGGTGACATTAAACAATGTCCTTTATGTTTTGGAGTTGTGAAAGAACTTAGTTTCTACTTGACTTTTAACTAAGAATGAATTCAAATGTCTATTTGTTTCTGACAAAGTTGTAACTAGTAAGGGTGAAGTATAATAGGTAAAGGTTACCTCACTGAGGGCCTTTTTAAGATCAATGTAATGAATATTGATATGACTAAAAGTTCTGGTTCTTCTTATTTACTTGAGTCAAATGAATTGTGGCATAAATGTTTAGGGCATGTCAATTATAAAAATTTGTGAAAATGAATTAGTTTAGATGTTTTGCCTAACTTTAAGTCCAATAAATCAAAGTGTCGAACATGTGTAGAATCTAAGTATGCTAATGTAACGACCCATTTTGTCATTACTAAATTATTTATAATAAATTCATGAAAATTCTTAATTTTCATTCCTCCATGTTAACTTGTGTCCAAAATAGCCAATATTTTATTTATTAGGTCACCTCAAACTTTTCGACGAAGATTTTAACCTTCGGATGTGTCTAGATAGACTCAAGCCCAATGACTTTAACTATTCATGACTGATAATATCAATACTTTAGTTTGAAAGTTCTTTAGGTATGAATTAAGGTCGTACTATATCCCTAACACAAAGTTAAGTATAAAACTTTCTTTCCGATACAGTTTTGATATGAGTTTCTATTAGAGTAAACTTCAAATGATCATATCTCATAGAATATAAGGATTTAGGGGTCCCAATACCTATCAAATCAAATATATCTTAGTCCTCTTTCTAACGCAATAAACCGTTCCTCAATTCGAATTCGGAGTAAAAGGTTATGACTATTTTACTGAGCACTGTCAGGGCTAAAATGGAATTTCACTGTAATAAAAATTCTGATGATATTTAAATCAGCTTTAGCCGTATTTTAGGTCTAAAAACCATAAATTTTATTTCCCAACCCTAGAGAGGTGATTTTCCAAAGCTTAAGGTGAAATTCCTTCATTGAGGTAAGTTTTTTCATTATTTTCTTCGTCTTTTAATTCTTTAACATCTTGGAATCCGTAAAAAGGCCTTTAATGGTGGAATTCTTTTGAGAAATATTCATGGGTGTTTTTAATATGACCTAGAGCTGATTTGAAACTATAAATTAAAGATTCCTAACATGAATTTCATAAACTAGATTATGAATTTTGATGGTTAGGAACCTTGAATTCCGTAAAGATGAGACCTTTAGCATAAAAACTCTATTAATAGAGATGGGTTAAGCTTGAAAGAGATAATTAATAATTAATTGAAGTTGGGGGATGATATAGACCTTGAATTAAGGTTAGAATTAGTGAGTTTGAATCTCCAAGATAATTGTTTGAAGAGTAATTATTTAATTACTCTTATAATTGCTTGATTTTTAGGTGATTGATTATTCCAAGGCATGAAGGAAAGGAAAGAGCTTCTTTGTTGCAGCTTATTTCTTCCAAAATCTTGGCGTCTAGGTAGGCTAGGTTTAATGAGTAGAAGATTGTGTTATTTTATATTTTTATAATTTAAAATTGATGGAAGAAAGCATGTCTAGGCCTGCGAGCATGGAGTTGAGGTGGATAAAGACACGAAAACTTAACTTTAATCCTAAAAACTATATTATTAATTAATTATATGATACTTGTGATATTATGTGTTATGTCCCCGCAAGGAGATTGTTGTAAATGAAGTATGTGGACATGATAGTTCTTAGTTGTTCTAGTGATGAACCTAGTTGAGTTATAACGATATTAAGTTGCATGTATTGTACAATAATATGATGAGGAGAATCATGATAGGATTAAGTATTAATGAGCATAGTAATATCTAAAGGATAGATGACTTGAATAAGTGTAATGATTGTATTATAAGGAAAAAGGTAGTGCCATTTTAATAATTTATGAGTAAGTAATACTCCAATAGTGACTTGCATGCTTAAGTGTTAAATTATAATTTATTTTATGATATTCTTATTTTGGTATTAATAAAAGCACTTTATTTATTGGATGCCTATGAGAGGCTAAATTGGTGATAATGAAGATTTATTGAAATGTGCCTATGAGAGGCTTGTTTGATAATGATAACTCCTTGTATTAATGCCATGAATGGCTTGTTGATGATCGTGATAAATTATTGAAATAATACCCATGAGAGGGTCAAAATATTGATAAATGAAAGCATTTGATTGAATTTCTTTATGATTTTAAGTACAGTTATAAATTTAGTACGTCGTATTGCATTTCGAAAGATAGTGTGAATTTAATAAAATATAGATAATAGGTTACGGTCTAATTGAAGTTTAGACTCGACTTAATTGTGTGTATGATCCTAAATTAGATACTTGTTGATTGGTATTCATATATGCTTGAAATTATTGATGTTTGGATTGTTGATGCGTGTATAAATGATTATTGAAAATTTACTTGATGGAATTGTCTTATGACTTTAAGTGTACTTGTAAACTTGGTACATCTTGTTGTATGCTGTGAGGTAGTGTAAATTTGATATTAATAGTACTTTTTTATGGTGGATTGGGTACCACGCCGGTATGAATATATATACGTTGGATCAGGTACCACGCTAGTATGGATATGTGTATGTTGGATCATGTACCACGCAGGTACGAATATGTATATGTTGGATTGGGTACCACGCGGTACGGATATGTGTATGTTGGATTGGGTACCACGCAGGTATGGATATGTGTATGTTGGATCGGGTACTACGCCGGTATGGATATGTATATGTTGGATCAGGTAACACGCTGGTACGTATATGTATATGATGGATCGGGTACCACGTCGGTACAAATATGTATATGGTGGATCGGGTACCACACAGGTATGGATGTGTATATGTTGGATCGGGTACCACGTAGGTATGGATATGTATGTGGTGGATCGGGTACCACGCCGGTACGGTACATGAATATAGATTGTTCCCTGCAGGTCATGACTATTTGGTCAAAAATAAGTCCCATAGCATGTGTGTACATATTTGTGTTGAGTCTGCGGATGTTTACAATATGGTTGATACTCTTGATGGTTATGTGACTTTTTTGTGAGTACCGTTTGATCTGTTATTGCTGTATTGTTGATTCATTGGGTATTTAATTGTGTTATATGTATTTAAGAAAGTGAAACTTTTTACTTACTTATATGTTGGTTACTTGCTTCATTTATACGTGCTTTAATCGTAGCTAACCAGAATGGCTAGTTATCATTCTTTAATATTATAAGAGAGCATTTAATTGTTAGCCCGAGAGTTTAGTGTGGGTTGTCTATGATTACGGGTTTGTTCCTGTGAATATGAGTAATGAAAAAGATAAGGTGAATAAAGAGGAATAGTTATGTATTAGCATTGGATTGTGTGAATTAATGAGGCTAGAGTATGTTAGTAGTGAATATAATATTGATAGAGTTGGAAGAGTAGTTGGATGATGTAAGTTATATAGGTAAAGTAATATTTTTATTACAATCTTAGTTGAATTATATTCCATTCAATATGTCATGATTTTTTTTTTCTTAATTCTATTTTATGATTATATGGACTAACACGGTCGTCCGATGATGCCTACCAATACGTGTGGTTGTACTGTCCCTACTCTTCTACATTTCTTCTTGGGGTGTAGACTGAATGTAGGTTAGTTTGCAGTTACTAGATGGATGACAATCTTCTGCACTAACTTCTTCACTTTCATCCTGACAAATGTTAGTCTTTGTATTATTTATTTTATTTTCAGTCTATGTTGTAGTAGATAGCTCTTGTATATATCCGACTAAGTCTTGGGATAGTGGAGGACACTTATAAAAAGTTTTATTAAAAAAATTATTTATTAATATTTAATTTACTTTATTATATTTAATCCAGTATTTCCTAAGAAACATAAGTCTTTTGCATATTTTTACTTGGGTAATAAGGGTTCTCCTAGCTACTTAGAATAGTGTAGGTGCCCGAACAGTCCAGTAGTTTGGGTCGTGATAGCTAAGCATCCATATAAGTCTGTTGAAAGGAATTCCAAATCCTTAGACTTAATTCACACATACATTTGTGATATGAAGTCAACACTATCTCGTGGTGGGAATAAGTATTTCATAATTTTTATCAATAATTATGCTAGATATTGTTATGTTTATTTTCTAAATAGTAAGGATAAAGCAATAGACGTATTTATACAATATAAAATTGAAGTTAAAAATTAGTTGGACAAAAAGATTAAAATGATAAGGAGTGATATGAATCTTCTTATGAAGAGATATGTTTGGAAAATAGAATTTTCTATCAAACTGTTGCCCCATATTCACCTCAATCAAATGGGATTGCGAAAAGAAAAAATTGGACGTTAAAGAAAATGATGAATGCCTTACTCATTATTTTAGGTTTACCGTAAAACATGTGGGTGGAAGGCTATCCTTATAGAAAACCAAATACTCAATAGAGTGTATCATAGCAAGACACAATCCATTACATAAAAAGGGTGGGGGTGTCCAGTCAAAGTTCAAGTTTCTATACCTAAAAGGATAAAAATAGGACCAAATACTGTGGACTGTGTTTTCATCGGATATGCTACAAGCAGTAAAGCTTGTCAATTTTTGATTCATAAATCCAAACATCTGGACATTCATGATAATATAGTAATTGAATCAGATAACGTTGAGTTCTTTGAACACATTTATCCATATAAAACTAGGCATGAACTGTCTAGTTAAGGGTCTAAACTACTTTGGGATGAATCAAAGGAGAATGTACTTAATGATGAGAATCCAAGGTGTAATACACATCCAAGAATGTATACTTCCTTTGGATCAGATTTTGTAACATTTCTTCTTGAAAAGGAGCCCCAAATGTTTAAAGAAGTGATGTCATCTTCGGACTCATCCTTTTGGAAAAAGGCAGTCAATAGTGAGATTGATTCAATCATGAGAAATCATACTTAGGAGTTGATTGATCTTCCTCCAGAAAATGAACCTTTAGTGTCTAAATAGATTTTCAAACGAAAAATAAAAGCTGATGGTACTATTGACAAATACAAGGAAAGACTTGTTGTGAAATACTTTAGAAAAAAAGAAGGCCTTGATTATTTTGATACATACTCACCAATAACAAAGATAATGTCCATTTGGATGTTAGTTGTATTAGCGGCGGTATATGGTCTTGAAATTTATCAAATGAATGTGAAAACAACTTTTTGAATGGAGAATTGGACGAAAAAAGTTACATGGAACAACCCGAGAGCTTTATGGTTCCTAATAAAGAAAGGAAAGTGTGCAAACTTGTTAAGTCAGTTTATGGACTAAAACAAGCACCCAAACAGTGGCATGCAAATTTTGACCAAATCATGTTGGAAAAAGAATTCAAGATAAATTAATGTGATAAATGTGTTTACATTAAAAACACTTAGAAATACATCGTCATTGTTTGTTTGTATGTGGATGACATGTTCATCATCAGTAGAGACATTTCCGACATAAATGCTATGAAATGAATGCTTGAGAGCAAGTTTAATATAAACAACCTTGGAGTTGCTGATTTGATTTTAGGGATAAGAATTCATAGAACTCCACAAAGGGTTGGCATTGTCATAGTTTCATTACATTAAAAAGGTACTTGACAAGTTTGAGTGCTTGGATTTCAATATTGCCAAGACTCGATTAGACGCGGTGCACTTCAAAAGAATTAAGGTGAAAGTGACTCATAATTGGACTATGCAAGAGTGTTGTTAAGTTTGATGTATATCATGAATTGTACGCGACCAGATATAACATGTGTTGTTAGTAAATTAAGTCGGTACACGAGTAATCCCAGTCAGATTTATTGGATGGCAATGAAAAGAGTTTTGGGGTATTTAAAACATACTCAAGACTATGCTTTGCATTTTCACGACCCGATTTCTCGAGTCATGATAGCACTTACTTTAACCCACCAGTAGGTAAGCCAAACTGTAGCTCGAAACTACAAGTAATGAGCCAGTTGGTGAAAATGGCATAAATGCTGGAATTAGGCAAGTAAATAGAATACAAGTCATAAAACATAAGGATGATAATTTAACTGAAGAGGAATAATGTAAAGAGTAATAACATCCCACAACATAGTAAGGTCAATATGAGAGGCTCAAATCAAAAGAATATGAGTACTAACAAGTCAAATATACCACGGTCTCGAATAAAAAACTACCCACAAATAAAAGATGGAGAGAAAGTCAACTCTGGCTTTGAGAGCTCACCCTATCGCCAAACTTCGACCAATACAATCACAACGTCAACGACAGAAGCTAGTGCTTCGATTTACATAAAAAAATTATAGTATGAGTACCAAAGCCACAGGTACACAACAGGCATCATCAGCTGACTTAGCTAAATCATAATATAAGTACAATAAAATGCGAGATAAATAAGCTAAGGTCAAGGGAAAAAGATAACCTAGAATAATGCTCTAAATGCTGAAAGTAAACAATCAAAATAATAATAGTAAAGAGAACATAACTATATCTAACATAACTGGGCCCCCATAAGTCCAGAAGGAATCAACAAAGTAACTAACCCAATGTCGGCCCTTATAAGTCCGGTGGATGCAATTAGGAAGAAGTAATAACAATAATTAAACTAACTAGTTACATCTCAAAACCATAATTGTAGATCTTCCCATATCATAAATGCCAGACTTAAACCGACCTCATAATCATCATAAATAAGACTCTCAAGGGCTTTAATGCTCTTGAGACTTGCGAGAAATGGGAGAAAATTGGATAAAGGTTAAATATAATGCCCTCCCAAGTGCTGCTTAAGCGGTCACCGCTAAAGTGGTACTTGGCTGGTTCTAGCCTTCCACTAAAGCAGACAAGTTGCCGTTTAAGAGACATCCTCTTTAGCAGACAAGTTTTTGCTTAAGTGACCCGGCTGGGCTAGCCTTGGCCTCTAAAGAGACCAAAGTTCAGCACCAGCTGAAACTTGGAAATTTTCTAAGTTTCCACCAACCTCTTAGGATTCATTTGAAATTCTGTGAACGTAAATTAACTATGATACCTATGAAATTGATATTTCAGAATCCATGGAGCCATTAAAATTTCCATCTGGGGTCGTTTCAATGAAATGTGGGCTCTATACCTAAGGGCCACTTTTACCAAATTTTGATCAATAGCCTACAATGAGTCTGGAAGCCTTGTGACCCGAACCAAAGGTCTTCTTAGCCTAAAATAAATGTTATAGAGCTGATGGAACTATTTAAATTGGCACACGAGGTCGTTAACCTAAAGTTTATGCCCAATATCCAATACTAACAAAGACTTCAAAACAGGGAATTGGCTCTGAAAATCAAATGAACTACCTGGTAATAGAACTGTTAGCTCCAGCAAGTCATAAATGACTTGGGGTACCAATTGGAAAGATGTAGATGATGAAAATGTATGGAAATGTATAAAATGACCTGGACAGTATATCCACTACTAAAAGGACTTTTATCCGCAATAGTAAAGGGTTAGGATGTACCTGAAGGTTCAAATAGGTAAGGATACTTTGCCTGTGTATCACTCTCGATCTCTCAAGTAGCCTCCTCTACTAGGTGGGGTCACCTCTGAACCTTAACTACTGGAATCTCTCTAGAGTACAACCTCCTGACACCCCTGGCTAATATAAGCATCGTCTCATCCACAAAAGTTAACATCTTATCCAACTGAATCGAGTCCCATCAAAGCATAACTCGTTGGGAAAATTGGATGAACATCGGTAAAATCTAGGAGCAAGGCTAACTCATAAGTCCTATCTCTAACTGCACAAAGGATCTCAAAAGGTCTAATATATCTGGGGCTGAGCATGACTTTTCTCCCAAACATCATCACATCCTTTATGGGTGATACTCAAAGGAATACCTGGTCCTAACTCCAAACCTCAAAGCATAAAGTCTACGATCTGCATAAGCCTTCTGCCTACTATGACCTACCCTCAGCCTGTCCTGAATCACCCTAGCTCTATCCAACGACTCCTGGAGCAAGTCAATATAAATGGCCTAATCTCATAGTTCTGGAACCATCCAATCGGAGAGCAACAAAGACTACCATATAATGCCTCAAATGGTGACAACGTTTACCATATACTGCTTACCATCTCTAGTTAGGGGTGACACTACCCTAATCGGTAGAACACTCTGTATTGCAAGTTCAACTACCCCATGTTGGGGACACTCCTTAAAGAAATGAGCAAAGGAACCACACTTATAACATAAACCAGGTGCGACATTATACCCAAAAATTCAGCTGACCTAGAATATCCACCCCAGCTAGAAAACCCAGAATAAGAACCCCTCAAAAACTGACCACTACTTTGGCCAGGATGATCACTGTAGTAGGTTGACCCTCATCAATAAGCTAAAATGCATCATGAGCGGTCCTACTAGACTAACCATAATGCTGATAAGACTGACGTAGAGGGTATATTCCATGAGAACCACTGCCTCTAAACTGTGAGCCATTTTTGCTCCTACTGAAACTATCCTAATAATGTAACCTCTTATCGCTTCTCCCTCGGGATTTGTAATGCATCTCTTTTATAATCTAAGCATGATCAAAAACCTCAATAAAGGAGTTGTCAGCAGCAACTAAACTCTATGTATCCATGTAAAGAGAAAGTCTCAATCCCCAAATAAAACAACAAATTTACTCATACTAGGTCAGCAAGATAAGTATAGCATGCCTGGACAACTTATAAAATTAATCCTTATACTCCAAGATGGTCATAGAACCCTGATCCAATCTCAAGAACTAATCTCTGAGGCACTCTCTAAGGCTACGAGGCATATACTTCTCTAACAAAACCTCAAAAAACTGAGTCCATATCAATGGGGGAGATCCATCTAGTCTGGAATCAAGATTAGCTCTCCACCAATGTCGAGTTGCGAGATTTAACTAAAAAATAGTATAGTCAACACCATGAGTCTCAAATAGGCCCAAATTATGGAGCCTATCCTCACAAGTCACCAAGAACTCATATTCATCCTCGCTCGATGCCCTAGAAAACCTAGGCGAAGTCAGTCTCAAGAATCTACTCAATATCTTCTGTTCCTCAATAGACACAATAGGTTGGGCAACTACCGACTGTGTAACTACTAGCCCTGGAGGTATCTCAACTCTGGGAGCTATAGCTATAGGTTGCGCCCCTGCCTTGGTACCACTCTAATCCACAGATTGAGCACCATCAAATGGTGCACCACCAACCAAACCCAAAAATTAAACTACAACATATCTAAGTAAAGATGAGGAAATAAACCTTAGTGTAGCCTAGGCTACCCCTGGCTCACCATCGACTGGGGTGGAGAAATCTCTGATGCAAGAGAAGAAATAGGTTCTGGTGAAGGTTCCCTATCCTGATCTCTAAATAGGGCTGCAACTCTCATCTTTCATAGACTTTTAGGTCATCTACGTACCCCAATTGGATCCTAGTCGTAGACTCGGGGTCCTCATCTCTCATAGCAGTAGATCATATCCTAGCCATCTACAAAAGAGTGAAGCCAAATAAATCTTAGTAACCAACACAGACTCTCAACATGAAATGAGTAAGGAAGTGAAGATGTTGTAAGAATGTACTATTACCTCTCAAAGATTAAAAATAGACGCCATCTTTCTAATCTACGGGACTCTACTAGACACTTTCTCTTGTACTAACAATGCTGGTAAACGTAGGATATGATACCCAATTTTGTAATTCATAATGGTACCTACTTTAGCCCACAGTAGGTAAGCAAAACCGTAGCCTAGAACTACAAGTAATGGTCTAGTTGGTGAAAAATAGCTTAAATGTTGGAATTATGCAAGTTAATAGAACACAAGCCATTAAGCATAAGGATAATAATCTAATTAAAGAGAATGATGAAAATAGTAATAATATCTCACGACCTAGTAAGGTCGGTACAAGTGCCTTTAGTCAAAAGAATAAGAGTATAATCAAAATCAAATATACAATAGTCTCGAATAAAAAAGATTATCCAAAAAATAAAAGATGGAGAGAAGGTCGACTTTGGTTCCAAGAACTCACCCTATCTCCAAACTCTGATCAGCACAATCACAACATAAACGGTGGCAATTAGTACTCGAATTTGCACGAAAAAGGTATAGAAATATAGTATGAGTACCAAAGGAACAGGTATTCAGTAGGAATAATCGATCGATTGAACTAAATCATAATATAAATATAATAAAATGCTGGATAAATAAGCTAAGTCAAGGAGAAAGGGCAAATTTGGAATAATACTCCAAATGCTGAGAGTAAATAATTGAAATAAAATAGTAAAGAGGACATAGCTATATCTAACATAACTGGTCCTCCATAATCCCAGAAGATACCAACAAAGTAATAACCCAATTTAGGCACCTATAAGCCCAGTGATTTAATCAAGAAGAAGTAATAACAGTAATTACACCAACTATCCACAACTATCCACATCTCAAGATCATAACCATAGATCTTCTCATATTGTAAACACTGGACTCAAACCAACCTCATAATCATCATAAATAACCTCTCAATGTCAGAGTTAAATCAGAAAATAGTGCCTTAAAAGCCAGACTTACACCAAAAAGATAATATGATGAATATCGGACTTGAATTGGAAATAGTATCATCATTTTTCGAACTTGAACCAGTCTTAACATCATAATTTGTTGGACTTGAACCGGTCTTATCATCTCCCGAATACAAAACTAGCATAAGCCTTAGTATATCTAAGAGTTACTCGGGCTCAGTAATATAAGCAAGATAACGTATAAGGCCTATTGAATCTACAAGGAACTAACAATAATAAGCTTGGCCTAAGGTGGGCTAAAAGGTCCCACTTCTAACCCTGAAAATCTATTCTAAGGCAAATCCTACCTCGAACTAGGCTAAGATGTCAAATCCTACCACAAGGTACTAGATAAGCCTGTTTGAGTCCTAAGATAGTGATTTCACCTATGGAACGAGTAGCTAAGTTAACTACACCTAATTACGGTCTCCTAATTAGCTACATAATCCAAATCACACTAAATATACCTCCAAGTCCTAATTTCCAACCCAAAACTAGAATAACATTATATATATACTATAATAATCATAATCTAGGATAAAGGTAAACCTATCCTACCTAGACGCTGAAGAAATCCTGATAAAGTTGGCTAAAGTAGCGACTTTCCCTTCTAACAAACTTTTGCATGGTGCCACGCTATTAAAATAGTAATCTACGCATTAATATGAGAATAATGATATACATATTGCATTTTTATACTTTGGTTCCAAAATCAAGTAAAATCTCATGTGGGGCCCACTTGTGGAATCATACTTTCAAAACCGTTAGCATGTCCCTCTAAGCTCAAGGATCATTATCCTCAAGAATGGGTCAAATTCGAGCTCAAGCGATACCAAAATCAAACTATTAAGAATCTAGGGATTTGGGACTAAATTGAAGAATTAAACCAAGAATTAGATGGAAACTTACAAGGATTTCGACAAGGAAATAGTTATTCCAATCTCACCAAATCCAATAATCTCCCAATGATCACCCTCCCAATTTTCCACTCTTTAGGGATTTAATTCTCTTGAGAATTGTGAGACAAAATCAAGTAAAGGCTAAATTTAATGTCCTCCAAAGTGTAGTTTAAGTGTCAACTTGACCGCTTAAGTGGTCACCACTAAAGCAACACAGTACCGCCAATGCGGTACCTGGCTGGGTTTGGCCTTTCGCTAAAGCAGACAAGCGGCCACTTAAGTAGTATCCGCTTTAGCGGATAGGCTTCTTCTTAAGTGACCCAGTTGGGCAAGCCTTGGCTGATAAAGTGACATTTTGGCCACTAAAGTGACCAAAGGTCTGCTTTAACGGATGCACCAGCTGAGTTCAGCACCAGCTGAAACTTGGAAATTTTCCAAGTTTCCATCGACCCCTCAGGATTCATTCAGAATCTCATGAATGCAAATGAACTATGCCACCCTATTAAATTAAACATTTTGAACTCAATGGCACCATTGAAATGTCCATATGGGGTTGTTTTAATGAACATGGGCACCACACCCAAGGTCTACTTTTACCAAATTCCGATCAATAGTGCAAAATAAGTCTGGAAGCCTTAGGACCCAAACCAATGGTCCTCTTAGCCTAAAATAAATGTTTTGGAGCTGATAGAATATTCAGAATTGACATACAAGGTCGTTAACCTACAGTTTATTCCTAATAGCTAATCCTTTACTAATGTAGACATTAAAATAGGGAACTGGCTCTAAAAATTAAATAAACTGGCCGATAACTAAACTATAAGCTATAACAAGTCACAAATGACTTGGGGTAGCTATAGGAAAGCTCTAAACGACCAAAATATGTAGAAATATAGAAAATGACCTAAAGGGTCATTACAATATTATAACAAATATTTAGTGGTAATTGAAGGATATAGTGAAGCAACTTGGATCACCGGATCAAATAAAGTAAAATCTATGAGTGGATATGTATTTACCCTTGGTAGAGGAGCACTCTCTTGAAAATCATACAAACAGACATGTATTGCCAGCTCTACAATGGAATTTAAATTTATCGTGTTAGATAAAGCCAGTGAAAAAACTGAATGGCTCCAAAATTTCTTGAAAGATATTCCTTATTGGCCCAAACCTTTAGCACCATTATGCATACATTGTAATAGTCAAGTGACAATAGGTAGGGAAGAGAGCATGATGTATAATGGTAAATCTCGTCATATTATATGGATATATAATATTGTTAAAAAACTACTGTCTAGTAAAATTATCACGATTAACTATGAGAAATCAAAGGATAATATGTCAGATCCACTTACAAAAGCCTAACTAGAGAGCGAGAGTTAGGAGATTAAAAAAGAGAATGGGTTTATGGCCTAGGACAAGTCATCATGGCAGTAACTGTACATAGTAGACTAGGGATCCCAAGATCTAGGTTCAAGGTGATCAAAAAAGGTTGTGATTGGTGGTTCAACATTGCCAATATACTTACCCCATTCTCGTGATGAAGATAATATTCAGGAAATAATGATTAGGCTTATGGTTTAAAGCTTTTTAATAGTTTCTAACAATGAAAGGTTTGTTCAAATAGTTTGATCTATAGGATTACACATCTAGGAATCACCTATGTGAGGTTGAAGTGAAAGTCATTTTAAGGAGAATGATAGTAAAGGCCTATTATCTAAGCTCTCATGAAATCGGGTCGTGTTCATGGCTGAAATGAACAAAACTGTGAGAACCATAAATAGGTAAAGGCTGATTGTGTAAATTTTATTATCTAGGTGTACATTAAATCTCGATAGTTTAAAGATATCATATATATCGATTAATCAAATGCATTTGATGCAAATTTACTATAGAAAGTTCAAAAGAAAACCTACTTATCAAGATGCAATTAGTTTTTTCTTGTATATCACATATTTGTTCATATATTTTTTGATGAAATAGCATTCCCCATTCATGTGGGGGATTATTGGGTTATAAGTGAAAGTGAATGAAAAATGATGGAAAGAAAATAGAGGGAAAAGTGGAATGTGTAATCACTTTATAAAAGGAATATTCTCCCACATTAATGGGAGAAATAAAAATCCTTATGCTTAAGTATAGAAACACTCCTTCATATGGATAGTGAAGCAAGAAAAAAACAAGCCTTGCGCCATCGTCATCATCACTTACTCGGCTCAACTTTGCCTTCAGATTTGAATTTGGATTTAGATTTGGAAAATGATCGATCAAGAGAATATATTTTTGAAAAAAATTATTTAAAACTCCTAATATCTGATAGAAAAATTTTCTCCATTTGCGGATACACCAAAGCATGTGCGGACGTATGTCAGAATGCATCTCAGAGGGACGCGACCCTTCGGGGCACTGTTTGGTAATAGAAAAAGTGACCTGTCCACGCACTTGGAGATGTGTGGCTGCAGGTGCCAACGCAGATCAGTCCAAATATTCTGATTTATGCTAAATTTGACCTACGGCCACATGTGGCTTACCTGCACGTGTAGGTGGGTCTGTAGGTGACGTGACTGTCTGAACCAGCGTGTCTTTTTAAAAACTATTTTTTTCTTTCTGAAGCACCATCTTTTGGATATAAATACCTAAATTTTTTCTCAGGTAAAGGCATACAATTTTGAAGTGAAAAACTTTTCTCCTTCCTAAAAACTCAAGTGTGATTAACAAATCATTGAATGAGTTTGTTGTTCAACAAATTTGAGGTACGACTATTTGCTGACGTGAATCTTTTTATCTTGGACATATATAATTAATTAACCTATGTACTTGAGGGGAATAAATTCCTTAAGGACATACCGTGAATTTGTTGGACTTCATCTCTTTCTAACGTTGGTTTTACCATTTAATTCTTTCTAACATTGGTTTTACCATTTATGCAGAAAAGTTGTTTGAACTTCATTTTGATTGTTCATAAAATTGTTGGAACTTGTTTGAAGTTCTAGAAACTTTATTTCATAGTCCATAAGTTGTTTGAACTTTTGTTTGAAGTTCTTGTGGATTAATACAGATTTTATATCCGAAAAACAACAACAATTGCCACTTGTTTATGATAGAAAAACAAATAAGGAAGGAGCTGAATTTGGCACCAACTGAACACTATCTTCAAGATTAGTCAAAGGCAGGATTATTGTATATGACAAAGGAATCAATACTACAGCTGGGAAGGGAGAGTTTATGGCAGTTGTTTACCGAAAGTCCCTCGACTCACCTTGTATCTTATATCATTAATATAGATTTTATTTTGTATTATGGAAAATGCTTTTGGTATTAGAGAAAACCAAAAACAATGTCAAAGAGTTGAAAAGTTTATACAACATTTCAATGAACATAAAATTATTGAGATCTAAATCATTCTTTAGTGGTGCAATACTTACAGAAGTGTTGTATTTACTTGATAAGGAATTAACTGTACAACTACTAAGTTTCTCTGGAGGTGTCGTTGATTCCACTATATCAGTATCCTGAATAAGCCCATTCTTGTTACCTTTAACAACAAGACATTTTGGAATAATATTTTGAATTTTAAGGATATTGCCTTGTGCTTGAACTACCTTAAGAGGACTGAGAAAAAAATTGCTACTCAAACGTACATGATCATGATCTTATGAGCCAATTCTTTATTAGTTATATGATAACTACAAGTTACTCTATTAAATAAGATTTGATTTTTAATGTGCAATAAAGGACTAGTCATCTGCTATAACATGTCAAATTACATTAATGATATAAAAAGTATATAATATTATCGGCTTATATAACTTAAATCATTCTTTAGGTCATCAGCAATACAGAAGGAGAGCAAAATTAGTGACTGCATCATTGAAGTAAAAGATAATGTATTTGTTTTACAAGCATAATCATGACAAAACCTATCAGTTTATGTAATACAAAGTATACTTAGAAAACAAATTGAGAGTTAAATTTCTCAACCAGTGATTACAGAATTCACAACTTCTAGCTTCTATAATACAACATACATATGAACAAATTAGAGCTAATTCCAGCAGAACCAAAAAAAATAGAACTCAAAAACTCAATTGACCCTTCTATCATCGACGCACAATATCAATAACCAAAACATGGTGAACTGACTTTCAGTTTATGTTAAATCAGCTTCATTTACTTTTGTGAGATTGTATAGAACTGAGATTGAACAATAACTAACTCATAGCAAATAAAAGCACAACCAATAATATAAAGTTAAAACATTGAGTTTAAATGGCGATTATAATTGTATGTAGAACTAAAAGAAAAAAAGACCTTCAAACAAAAGATTATGATATAAAACTATGCCTAGAATTATTTTCATGTTGCTTTCTATTTCCTCCAACGAACCTTCAGTTCCTTCTGTAATTTGTTCTTCTAAATTAGAGATCCTGAGAGTGTCTTGCAAACCAATTATTACATGTTAGAGTAATAGGATAAGTTTGGATTAAAAGTTCAAATGTTATTCACTATTAATGTATTGAACTTGTCCAATTTACTAAAATTTCTATAAAGTATTCACTAAGAATTATCATTGGAGGAAAAGAAGCTAAACATAAATTCCTCTACATCGAAACATGACACCCTTTAATATTGCGAGGAAGAGTTAATAAGTTATGAGTAACCATTTAATTCTATACATATTTAGATTTTGAAAAAGAAAAAAAAGAAAAAAATTTACCACAATATTTTATTTGTGTTGATGATTGTCCCTAATTCCTTCAATGATGAATGCCAGTTCCTTCAATGGTGTTGAATCATGAAACTGATAGGATGAAAAAAGGTGAAAAACAAACTTTGTATAATTAATTTAGAGTCCAAGTTGCCTTATAAAACTTTTTCCTTTATTTTTATTTAAATATTAATAATATTTGTGAATTGTGATAATACTAAGAGTTTTCTAAAAATAACTCTGACCGTGTAAATTTTGTATGCAATACAGTGCATACTAGATAAATTCATAGGCTAAATGATTTTAAAAATTAAATATTTAATCGTGAATTTTTGCGATTTGAGTTAATGATAATACTTTTGAAAAAATGAATTTATGAGTGTAATGAGTTATTAACTCAGGCATTAAAAAGGATTGGATAATCCATAGTAATTCAAATCAATAAATAAATTAGTCAACGAGCACAACAAGAAAAAAAGAAATCAAGACAACAAAAAATATAATCACAAACTTCAATAAATGAACTTGAAATTCACGCAAAATTAAATGACCAATGTAATCTAATAATAAATTGTCACGTCCCAAAAACTCAGGTCATGATGACACTTATCGTGGCTTTGCCTTGACAAGTAAGCTAATCACCCAAACTGATATGTGAAGGAAAATCATAACACAAAATTCAAAGGCGAGACTTCTAGAACAAAGTTCAACTATTCACGCACAATAATAGCGTAAGTTTAAATAACAATAATGTCATAAACCATCCCAAAACCTGGTGTCATAATGTAAGAATAATCTACATACAACACGAAGTCTTAAAAAATAACTGAAAAATTAAAAAAAAATGCAAGTTTGTCTCTGAATACAAAATAAGTTATAAACTAAATAGCATGAGGATAAAGGTCAAATTTGAAAGCATAGAGTGGCCAATACCTCAAATGTATCAAGGCACCGCCCGAACTCAACTGTCGCGTGGTGCACTCGTACCTGGATCTGCACCAAAAGGGCACAATAGGGATAAGTACGGTCCACTTGTACTCAGTAGGTATCATAGGATGACTGAGAAAAGTAAAAAATAAGGTATATAAATACACACTTTGAGCACGTCACCTACAAACAGAAAATATCCCAAATGATAGCTCACACAGTCTCCACAATAGTTCTAGATATAATACATAAGCAGGAAATAGGTACATAAAAAAATAGAATAGACATGCATCAGATGAAATTCAAAAAAACAACACTGAAGATGCATAAATAAATCAAATGCAATGAGGATGATAACGATAATGATGTGATATGATCGAGGTTATCACATAACATCCGTATACACCTACCGATCATAAGTGTTTCTAGGTAGGACCCATGGGGGGTACACAACCCATATATTATCTCATTACTCTATCCCAATCTCAATATCCGTATCTCCTATTCGACTCGTGGACAAGGCTAGGAATTTTCATAAAAGTATATCATTTTTGTCAAAAATTAGTGTTTCCATAATGGTACTAATATCTCATGAATATATGTATGATATGAGGATGTAATGATCACAACCAAACCAGTATAAAGATATCAAATCTAGTCAATATACAGACACGTTAGCTCAATTCCACTCAATATGTCTGTAACACCCCGTGCTTTTTCTTAGCTTAAAATTCATCCCTAGAATGTTAAAGACTTGATTTAAAGATGAATACACTTTTATACATATAGAATTTTTAATATTTTGACTTTTCATTACGTGGGAAATTGAATAAGATTTCCATCGATACCAAATTTGCCCAAATCCAACACCTGGGCGAAGAGTAAGAGCCATTTTAGTAAGACAGTGTACCACCTTATACTCCAGCGAGTCGCGGAGGTAGTCCAAATGGCATTTGTCATTTTCCAGTGAGACAATGCGATACCACCGTGTCGCACCATTAGCCTTTTTCCCAATTATCACTTTCCAGTGTGACTCCGCGATCATGGTGCGTCGTGGCAAAGGAAAAATTTGCAACCAGTGAGGCACCGCAATGGCACCGCATCGCGCCATCAGCTCAGTTCCCAATCGTCAGTTTCCAGCGTACAAAATCGAGATTTTCAATCATTTCTGAGTTTTAATTTTGAGGGAACTAAGGTCTTTTCCCCTCACCCCCAGTCAGCCTAAACACGCAATCAAATCCTAAAAGAGCATAAATTGCTCATTAATTCACTATTTTCTCAAGAAGCAAGCCATTCTCTCTCAAAAGGTAAAACTCTAGTTCAAGAAATCAAGGTCAAGCTCAAGAAATCCTTCAAGAACTTTAAGAATATCACAAATTAAGGTATGTTAGATGTTGATTCATGGGTCCTTTTCACCCATGAAGTCCAAGAATCTTTTTTCAAAGTACAAAGATGATTTATTTATGATTTCCATGTTTGAATTAGATTGAATTCATGTTTATAATATTAGTTGGGTTCCAATCCATGATTTAAATGAAAGTTTCACGAAATTAAATAGCATGTATAACAAATATGTGATTATCTTGATAGACCCTTAAATTTATAAAGTGATTAATGCATCTATGATGTTGATTTGGTTTTCAATCCATGATTATGATAAGATTCATGAAAAATAGAATAGTGATTAGGGAGAATTATATGAATTACATGCTAAACTCTTGAATTTGCAATTAAGTATTGTATTCATGATGTTTATGTGATGACCATTATCATGAGAAATACTCATGCTCCCCGAGTATTTGCTAAAATGCCTATGTGAAGTAGATAGAGGAATCACGAGATATTATTATGAGAACCCATTCATGTACAAGTTATGCATTACAAGTGTTTGATGAAATATCTCTATGAATGAATTATGACCAAGTGAACATTGTTATATTATTCAAGATTATACTTTGCTTTACTTTTCATGATATCGAGTCCTGGGGGTATTTAATACCTGATAATTTAGCTGTTTACTTAGAGCTAGTATCAGTTACAGAATAGTATTAGTCATGTCATGATCAGTACTCTCAGTTTATTACAGAACTCAATAGAACTCAGTTAATTATAGAACTTAGGAAAACTCAGTAAACCCAGTCCAGTATATTCAGTTCAGTGTCTTTCAATTGGGAGTAGGATTCAGCACCGAACGAATGCAGGGATGATGGCTTCCCCGTCAGATAGACAGAGTCGTTAGTAGCAATCCCTGTACTCTAGAACTGTGTAGCCAGTGCAGGATGAGGAGTCACCCGTCAGACTAGGCTTGACTACCTCCCAGGGGTCACCCATCAAATTAGGCTTGGCTCCGCCCAGGTGTCACCCATCAGTTAGACTTGGCATCCTGGTTTTCTAGTGTTAGTACCTGTGGCATGGTATTACCACCCTTCCAACTGGGGTTACAGGTTGGACCCCTATCAGTTCAGATTTGGGGCATGTCGGTTAGATGATTACCTCCCACAGTTTCAATCTTAGTTTCAGTCTTCAGTTCAGAACTCAGCTTAGTTTTACAGAATCAGGACTGTCAGATACAGTCAATCAGTATCAGTTAATCCGTTATCAGAATTCAATACTTAGCATAAGAAAAGCCCAGTTATAATTTATATATATATATATATATGTATATACACAGATTGCATTCTCAGTATTTACAGTATTCTCAGATTCTTCACGTACTCTCATGTTCAGTTATTCTCATTCAGTCAGTTATATCCACATGCATATGAACTCTTGCATTCAGCCTTACCTCATCTAGCATACTAGTATATTCCCACGTACTGATGCATACTTTTCTGGGGTATGATATTTTATATCATAGGTTCGGAGCTCAGGTTCCCGATCACGCATAGTAGATTCAGGTTCAACCAACAGCAGTAGATTTAGCAATGAGTCCTCATCATTTGAGGATATTATACTATTTCATATTTTTAGTAGATGTATTAGTTCAGTAGATGGAGTTAGTTGGGGGATTTTCCCATCAACTCCACTTTCAGACAGATTGAGTTAAAGGATTTTCAGACTAGTTTTCAGACAGTGTTTAGTTTTTATCAGATGTTGTTATTTATCAGTATTTCAGATGTTTTGAACCTTATGGCATTTCAACTCATTTTTTTTGCATTAATTGCAGTATTATTATTTAGTACTCACAGTAGATATCATTCATGGGTTAGCTTTTGGTCCTTCGGGGTCGTATGCACCGTGTGACGACTAAAGGGTAGTCTCAGGTTGTTACAATGTCAGCCATCCATGATTTAATTTAAGTCACGTATTATTATAGTGAAATATGCAAGTGAAACATCCTTATTAGCACATTAACCCTAACTTAGGAATTTTCTATCAAGAAGAAAGCAACCATAATGCATATACAAGGCCTACAATAATAACAACATAAGCCCTCACACAGTCACATAACAGTAATAACATTATTCCTATGATTATTACCCATACCCATAACATGCTTTTATAGAAATATTAACTACCCAAGCCAGTCTGAAGAAAGTTAAGCCATAACCTGCCTCGTGATGTTAAAATCCAAACCTAAAACCCTTCACACGAAGTGAACGACCTCAGGATCAACTAAAACATACAAATATAGAATCTGCAGATCAAATGGAAGACAACGATACCCATATTGCCTATTTTCAAATCGGGGTCAAAATGACCTCCCAAAATGTATTTTCGAAATGAAAGGATAAAATTGAAATTTTAGTTCATAAACACATTACCCATGATTAAAGGAATCCATAATAAATATCAAGTGAGAATGGGTTAAAACGGGATTTAAATTGAAGAAAAATCATTTTAAACCTTCCTAGCCAAAATCCTCAAACTTCACTTCTAAAATTATGAATTAACGAATTTTAGATGACAAAAATCAAAGTAAAATAATTTAAATAGTGATTTGGGGCTTACCCAAGCTCGAAGATGGAAGAATTCATCCAAAATCCTCTCAAATCGAAGCTAGAATTCTCAAAAATGGAAGTAAAATTGAGAAGGGATATTTTTAAAGTGACACAACATTGACCGATTTAGCACAGGTCAACCGCTAAAGCGGTCCGACCGATAAGGGGTTGACCGTTAAAGAGGTCCCCATACCGCTAAAGCGATGGTCTGGTAGGGCCCGCTAAAGAGGCCATACAAGATATACCAGCGCCAACAACTTTACTAAAAATACAAAGTTGCGGATCAAACCCTCAGGATTCATTTGAAATCTCATGAAGGCAAACAAAATATGCTACTAGGCTAAAATTCGACGTTTCAAACTCCATGGAGACATCAGGTTTTTGAAAAGAGTTTGTTTTTACAAAATTGACTGTCGAGACCCAATTTTGGGCCCGTAAAAAATGGCTTTTAAAAAATTCTTTTAAAGTGTTTTTGAAAGTGTTGAACTTATTTTAAAAATAAAAAGTTACGTGTTTGGGTAAAAGTACTGAAACTGAAAAAAATTATTGATGTGTTTGGTAAATAAGTGCTTTTAAGCACTTTTTTTGGTCAAAATGTCTTAAATCCCCTTATAGCTGTTAATAATATATAGAGTTGATTATTATTAATTTTTATTGCTAAAATAATTCAAATTAAAATTAATATATGTTTATATATATATATATATATGTATATATATTCGGGCTACAAAAGGGTATATTCGAAATAAGGGACAATTACAAGGGATATATATGTCATTTGCTTAGTCAACTTAAATTGGTTTACAAGCCCCCAAAAAAAGCAAGGGAGAGGTTACTTTTTACTTTTGTCTTTTAAAAAGCCAAAATTGGATTTTAAAAAGCAATTTTAAGAATTACCAAACACTTCCAAAAGCAAAAAATGGCTTTTTGACAAAAAAATAAGCTTACCCAAACACCCTCTTCACAATTTTTCAAACTAATGGTCAAAATGAGACCCAAAAGCCATAAAATCACATCAACCATACTACCAACCCAAAATTGACGTTTTGAATTTGTTAGCGTAGTCCATTTTTCCATGCGACACAAAATAATAAATGTTGAAAGAAGTCAACTATAAGACCGTTTAACCTCTAAAAAACACAACCTCGCACAAATTATTTTGAATTCCATTGGGAACCATTCCAACCATTCCCACACTCCAGAAACATCACGTAGCAACCACGAGGAGGGGTTAAATAGTCAAAACACATAAAAAGGAAAGTTCACCTGATCAAGTCCTTACAATATCCACCACTAAGAATCTCATCCTCAAACTAAAGGCTAGGGAAATATCTAAATCAGTAAAAAACTGGGGATGACTACTACGCATGTCAAACTCAACCTCCTAAGTAGCCTCATCTACAGGACGGTGTCTCCGTTGAACCTTAACCACCAGAATATCTCTAGAATGCAATCACCTAACATCCTGAGCTAAAATAAAAATTAGCTCATCAATAAAGGACAACCTTTTATTTAGTTGTATTGTGTCCCAATGAATGACATGAGACTCATCCTAAATATAACGTCGTAGCATGGATACATGAAAAACTGGATGAACTGTTGATAAATCTGGGGATAATGATAACTCATAAGCTACATCCCCAATAGTCCAAAGAATCTCAAATAATCCAATATACCTGGGGCTAAGCTTACCCTTCTTCCAAAACCTCATCATGCCTCTCATGGGTGAAACATGAAGGAAGACTCGATCACCTATACTAAATCTCAAGGAATGAAGTATACGATCCACATAACACTTTGACCAACTCTGAGCCACTCTAAGTCTACCTTGAAATATCCAAACTCTATTTCAAAGACTCATGAAGCAAGTCCATACCTCGAGGTCTAATATCAGAAACCTCAAACCAACCAACCAGAGAACAACAATGCCTACAATACAAAGCCTCAAAGGGTTCCATCTCAACATTGGAATGGTAGCTATTATTACATGCAAACTCTACTAAGGCTAAATGTTGCTCTGACTAACATCCAAAGTCCATAACACAAGCACAAGCATATCCTCCAAAACTTGAATAGTCTGCTCCGACTAACTATCAGTCTGGGGGTAAAAAGTTGTGCTAAGATTAACTCGGGTACCCAACTCTTCCAGAAATGCCTTCCAAAAATAAGAAGTGAAAATTGAACCTTTATTTGAGATAATAGACTTTGGTACACCATAGAGATGAACTATCTTATGAACATAGATACAGGCCAACCTCTTCGCACTGAAGGAAACCTGAATAGGAATGAAATGAGCAGATTTGTTCAATCAATCCATGATGACCTAAACATTGTCAAAACCAGGAGAAGTATATGGAAACCCAGTAATGAAATCCATAATGATCCATTCCCATTTCTACTCGAGAATGGGTAGCCTATAAAGAAAACCACCAAGCCTCAAATGCTTGGCCTTCACCAGCTCACAACATAGACAATGAGCTATAAAATTGGCTACATCCTTCCTCATACCACCACATCAGTAGTTCTCTCTCAGATCATGATACATCTTAGTCACTCTTGGATGAATGTAGTACCTAGAATAATGAGCCTTTTTTAAGATCAACCTCACCCAATCAACCATTCTTGGCATACAAACTCGCCCTCCAATCCTCAAAATACCATCTGAGTCAAGTGAGGCTTCCTAAGCCTCACCACTAAATACCTTATCCTAAATCACTCTCAAACCAGCATCATCAAACTAATGAGCCTAAATTTTCTCCATAAAAAAAAAATCTAGCCTCTACAAATGCTAACACACACATATGTCAAAATAATAAGTCTAACCATTTGGTTAGCCAAAGACTGAACCTCTAAGGCCAAAGGGCTCTTCTGGATCAAAAGATGCGCCAAGCTACCATACTTATCGACTTTTGGTTCAAGGCATCTGTAATCACATTAGCCTTGGTTGGATGATAGAGAATAGTAAGGTCATAATCCTTAAGCAACTCAAGCCAACGGAACTGCCTCATATTAAGATCTCACTGGATAAAGAAATATTGAAGGCTATGGTGATATGTGAAGATCTCACAATGGACTCCATACAAATAGTGCCTCCACAACTTCATGGAAAATACAACTGCACACAACTCCAAATCATGGTTAGGGTAGTTCTTCTCATTAGACTTCAACTAACGAGAATTAATCACCTTACAATCCTGCATCAACATAATACCTAACCTAATATCAGAAGTATTATAAAAGACAGTAAATTCCACACCTTCCTTGGGTAAAGTCAAGATAAGAGCTGATGGTAATAAATCCGTAAACTTTTGAAAGCTCACCTCACAAGTATCAGACCACTAAAATGAAATCTTATTCTAAGTTAACTTGGTTGACGTAGCTTCAATATATGAAAAACCCTCAACAAAGCACCATTGGTAGCTTGCTAAACTGTCACGACCCGAGGCTATCCCCTACTCGCGATAATGGTGCTTACAGTCACAAATGACCAAAAGCTAACCCATGAGTTGGTACCTGCTGTGAGCATTGAGTAAACTAATAAATAATGACATATACGGAAACAACTGATAATGCAATAGGTTTTAAATGATGAAAATACAACTGAATTCGTAAGTCTGAAAAATCTGTGAGAAATATTGAAACCCAAATGATAAGTCTGATAAACTAATTGACTATCTGAATATCTGAAAAACCTTTAACTGACCGACTGTGGAGTTGATGGGACAAACCCCCAACTAACTCCAACTGACTGTAATAAAGGAATACTGAAATAACTGAATGAAAAATAAACTTGTCCTTAAATAATAAGGACTCACCACTATTGTTGTTGCTGTAACGCTAACTATCTAAGCGCGGTCAGGAAATTGTGCGCCCGAACCTATGATATAAGACATCATAGTGCGATGTAAGTATGCGATCAGTACTTTGAATGTACGAGTATATGATATGAGGTTAGGCTAAAATATATGGTAACTGTGCATAAATTAATGACTGACTGTATAGAATGAGATAACTGAACATGAATGCATGAAAACTAAAATACTGAGGATGCAAGACCAAACATATAATGTTTCTAAAATAATCTATAAACTGAATTACTGAAATCTGATAATTGAATAACTAGAAGTCTGTATGCTATGGTCAAGAAAACCTTAACTAAATTTTGTACTAAATATTTAACTGAGACTGTGGGAGGTATCATCTAACCGATATGCCCTAATTTGAGTTAATCAAGGTCCAACCTGTACCCCAATTGGAAGGGTGTCAGTACTGAATGGAAATAACAATAAGGACATATACAAACTTTGAAAACATAGTAGGGAATCATTGTTCAAAATCCAACACTTAGGCATTTCATCAAGAACACGAGAGTCATGAACTTAAGCATGGGAATAGGTAAGGTAAATCATGTGATAATAACATAATCACAATACTAAGACCATGAGTTAGGGATTTAACATGAAAATTTTATCATTAAACGTGTAAAGACTCATTCCATCAAAACACTTGTAAACACAATACATAAATCGAAATTCATAAGAGATTCATGGAGATAATTCTTCATAAATATGTAAAATTCATCATTTAAAATATAAAAATGGATTCTTGGACTCCATGGGTGAAAAGGGCCCATGAATGAACATCACACACACCTTAAACCCTTAAGCTTGAAAGAGGAACACTAATTCGGATGCTTTTGTGAAAGTTCTTGGATTGGAAAACTTAAATTCTTGGTTTTCTTGGAGAGGAGATAATTGAGTTTGATGTTCTTGGGAGATGATTATGGTTTTTTTAGAGGGAATTGGAGAATATGGGCCAATAATGCCTTAATTGAAGCTTTAATTCATGTTTTTACAAATTGGGTAGATGGGAAAAGACATAACTGCCCCTCAAGAGATTAAATTCATAATTGGAATGCAAATTAAAAGGGCACTTCGACGTGGTGAGTGTCTCATCACTATAAGCAGTGCAATGCGATGCTATCGCGGTGAACTGCTGGAATCAAAATCCAAACACGACCCAATCCTTGCCTGAAAAATCTGAAACTTCCCCAAGACATGCTCCTTACACCCCTGAACATGAATTAACCCAAAAACTAATATCTCAGGGTCGGAAAGACCAATTTAAAAATTCTCAAAGTTAAGAGGCCAAAAATAAGACTAAGTCCCCAACACTTCATGAAATTTTCAGGTTTTAAGCCTCTTATGCATGCAACTAGGAGATAAACTGAGCTAAGAATAATATGGAGTATTACATAAACCATTAAAACTCCAAATCTAGATAGGAGAAGTAGGACTATCCCAATCACAAACCAATACAATCATATACATATCGACCATGATACCATTCTTGGTCACAACATGACCCAAGAAAGAGACAGAATCCAACCAAAACTAGCACTTGGAGAATTAAGCATACAACCTCTCATCTCTCAGCCTTTGACGTACAACCCGCAAATGATCTTTATAATAGACCTCACTTTTGGAGTAAACCAAGATATAACCTATAAATACAATGACAAATGAGTCGAGATACAATTAAAATATCCAGTTCATCAACTCCATGAACGAGGCTGGGGAATTAATCAACCCAAAGGACATAACCAAGAACTTATAATGACCGTACCGATTCCAAAAAAATATCTTCAAAATATTCAAAGCTTTAATTCTCAACTGGTGATACCTAGACCTTAAATTAATCTTTGAAAACACCAAAGCACCCTGAAGTTGATCAAATAAGTCGTCAATACGAGGAAGAGGATACTTATTCTTAATTGTCACCTTGTTCAACTGATAATAATCAATACACATACACATAGACCCATTTTTTTCTACAGACAAGACAGGTGCACTCCAAGGTAATACACTTGGTCGGATAAATCCCTTATCTAACAATTCCTGCCATTGATCATTTAATTCCTTCAACTCCATTGGGGCCATCTTATAAGGAGGAATAGAAATGGATTGGTTCCTAGCTCAACATCAATAGCAAAGTCAATATCATGATTCAGAGACATACCAGGCTAATCTGTAGAAAAAATATCCATGAACTCACGAATAATATGGGCATATCCTAAGGAGGAAATAAATCAATACTAGTATCACGAATATGGTCCAAATAAGATAACATCTTCTCTATACCAAGGGATGATCCCAAAGAAAGAATATAACTCTCTTAGGACCCAAATGAAGCGTACCCTTCCAGACTATTGATGATAGGCGAATTTACAAGCCTATAGTGCTATATTTTACCCATATTTTAGCCATGTTTTGAGGACAAATTATATAATTCATGCAATTTTAGTCCTTTTTCCTGTAAGTGAGCTAACGAACATGATTAGCAAGTTTTCAGGTATAAATGATGCAGAATTCAGCATTTTATGGATAACTTGACGCCAAAGAAAGCATCACGAAAGGAGAAAACCAAATCTTGGACGCCAAGGACCAAAAGTGGCGCATGGAAAATCTGTCCCAGGCAAAAACAACAATTCTGAAGACTTTGGGGACTAGCAGTAACTTATTAGGATTAGGATAATGATACATTAACCTAGTAGGATGGGTTAAGTAATTCATTAGCTTAGTAGGAATAGGATATGGGTATTATAAATACCCTATTTTGCTAGAGATTTTAATCCTTCGAATTACAATTCTAATTCTACTTTTCAATTCTTATTCTACTTCCGCAAGACCTTTTCTATTAATTCTACTTTTTATTCTTCTTCTATTCATCTAATCAATTCTTAATTTCCACAACAAGAGAAACGTTACTTTGCAAGGAATTCACGCCTAACGCCTACCATACTTTGCTACACGAAATATTTATTGTGGTATAATAACAATGTCTATTGTGATTTCCTTCGCACTCATGGGTAACTTAACATCTCTGTTGGGGTTATGGAAGCCATATGAGATACTATCTATTGCTATGAGTTTGTGAATTCGTGACACGTATATTGCTTATATCATTATTCTCTTCACTTAATCTAAATTCTTTGTGGTTGAAAACGCATAGAATATGCCAGTATAGCATTAACTTGTTCGAAAGAAAGGTTATATGTCTGGAAAAGAGATAATGTCAAGGTAATAGGGTCCCATCTCCTATTAAAAAGTTAGTGTCGTAACTGGATTAACCTCTTGGAGAATTTGTACCGTTAGATATGCTTTAAGCTCGAAAGAGTTAAAGTGAAATAGTCCTTATTTAGGTCAAAAGACGCTTGGATTTACCATCGAATACAATTCTCTATAAGCACATGCATGTCTGAACTCCGCATAACTCATAGCCAATAGAGACGTACAACTCATAAGGTGGACATAACCCCAACTTCTCAATTCTCATCGTTTACATCTTACTAAACATTCTTTCTTTTTACTTTGCTATTTCCGTTTTTTCTCTACTAATTGGTTACATTACTTGCACAACAAGACTCCCCCCTTTTTTGAGACTTTCACTAAAAGTCTAGTAATCTTCGCTTACTTGCTGACCAAGCTATTCCCTGTGGGATCGATACCCAACCCAGTTGGGTTCTATATTTGACAAACGACCGCTTTACACTCCTACGAGAGTTATAGATTGAGTGTTATCAAAAATTGGTGCCGCTGCCGGGGAATATGGTTGTCAATTAAGTTCATAATAATTACTAGACCCTTTGGTCAAAGATTCTCGTACTTTTACTTTTAGTTTTTGTTTTTGTTTACTGCGGGTTTTTTTTATTCAGTGCATGCCCCATACCCGAAGTTCTGGTCAACCGTTATTACCTATCAATCCTGAACCACAACGTATTGGCAGAATGGAGGCACAACACGCAATTGAAAGGATGGTTGCTCAACAGGAACAGGCGAGACTAGCTGCACTAGCCGCTGCTCAAGTGCATCAACAGAATATTGATAACCCTGGGCGAGCAACAAATCCTGACGATGAGGATCTAGGTGATGATGAGCTACTAAATCTTAGGCATGCCGCTGAGATCGCAACACCTGCCAACAGAAGAGATCGTCAAGCTAGGTTTAGGCCTGAACGCCAAGCTATGCAACCAGCTTTTGATGATGATGATGATGATCTTGATGGAGCCGGAGCCACAGGAGCCATTATTCCTCCACCATTGGCACCTGGAGCCAAGTTTAACATCACAAGCACCATGATTCAGTTATTGCAGCTCAAGGGATTATTTGGTGGACTAGCAGGCGATGATCCGAATATGCATCTCATCAACTTTATTTCTGCATGCAAGTCGTTTGACAATCCTGGCGTTGGTCAGAATGCAATTCAATTACGTCTATTTCCATTGTCTCTGTCTGGGGAGGCAACTCTATGGTTGAATGGGCTGACTCCTGATTCTATTACAAATTGGAGGCAATTGAGAGACGCTTTCCTAGAAAGATTCCTTCTGCCATCCAAAAGAGCACAAATGAGAGATGAAATCAGCAACTTTCGTCAGCTTCCAACTGAAGCCCTTCATGAAACATGGGAGAGGTTTAAGACGAAGCTAATGAGGTGCCCAAACCATCACATGACTAATGTTCACCTAATGGAGATACTTTACAGAGCCTTGAATTCAATAACTAAACCAGTTGTGGATAATGCGGCTGGAGGATTATTTATGGATCTCACCTTTGGTCAGGCAAGCAATATGCTAGATCGTATGACGAAGCAAAGTAGAGCTTGGCATACCAGGGATTCTGAGGTAGCAAGCCCCACTTTATCTATAGGCATGACTGCAGACCAAATGAGAAGAGAAGAAGAACGTGATCAAGATATGGCGCACATGAAGACACAAGTGGATCTTCTTACAAAGCATCTATTATCAAGGAAGACCGAAAAAGTCAAAGCCATTGCATCAAAAGGAAGAGACGAATCTGATTCGGAAGAAGAAGCCAACTACTTAAACAATCAGGGGGTTTCCGAGGTAATACCCAAGGAAACCAAGGTCGGAACTATTATGATAAATATGGAAACAAGGACCAAGGTAGTTGGAAGAACAAGAATGACAAAAGTGGTTTGTATGTTCCCCCTGGAAGATGTGACGCCACCACATCTAGTTCTGGAAGTATGGAAGACATGATGGCTAAATTACTGAAAGGAGTGGAAGCAACTAGCGCGGGAGTAACGGAGGTAATAAATGATTTGTCCTCTATGAAGAAATTAGTTGATTCACATTCCACTTCAATCAAGCAAATAGAGCAGCAATTGAGCCAACTTTCAGCAGCACTCAATCAAAGAAAGGCTGGCACTTTACCTAGCGACACTGTGCAAAATCCAAGGAATGAGGGATCATGCATGGCTATTACTACTCGAAGTGGTAAGGCGCTGGAAACTTCATCTAAGGGCAAACAAGTGGTCGATGATGTTGCAGACATTGATGACAAGGCAAAAGGAGAAGATGCCGTAGAATCCACCCACGACGTCCATGACGGTACACCGAGTATGTTGCAACCTGAAAAGGCTGAAAAACGAAGGCAAGAGGAGAAGAAAGCCATGGAGAGAACAATTCCATACCCACCACTACCTTTTCCTCAAAGATTGAAGAAGGTGGCGGACGATACAAAGTTCAGCAAATTCATGACTATGTTAAAGCAGCTGACTATTAATGTTCCATTGGTGGAGGCACTTGAACAAATGCCTGGGTATGCGAAATTTATGAAATATCTTTTGACGAAAAATCGGGCAGCAAGCTATGAGTTGAAAGATAATGTTCATCACTGCAGCGCCATCGCTACCCGATCACTAGTTCAGAAGAAGGCTGACCCCGGAGCTTTCACTATTCCTTGCACTATTGGATCTTTGAATTTTGCCAAGGCATTATGTGATTTAGGAGCCAGCATCAATTTGATGCCATTATCTATCTATAAAAAGTTGGGGTTAGGTGATCCTACTCCAACCAATATGAGGCTCGTAATGGCGGATAGGTCGGTAAAATGATCTGTTGGGATTCTATGTGATGTATTGGTAAAGGTTTCTTCATTCATCTTTCCGGCAGACTTTGTTATTTTGGATTGTGAAGCAGACTCAGAAGTTCCCATAATCTTGGGGCGCCCTTTCCTTGCTACAGGAAGCGTGCTTATTGATTTGAGAGCTAATGAGCTTTCATTCCGAATAAATGACGAAGTAGTTTGCTTTGATGTGTGCAAATCAATGAAGCAACCCAAAGAGCTGAATGTATTCTCGGTGGCTGATGTTTACTTTGATGATGAGAAAGAACTACTTGAAGAAGAGCAAATTATTGACGACCCAGTGGCAGTTGTGCTCATGAATGAAGAGAGAAAGGATGCTGAAAATTGTGAAGAAACTATTTGTGCTCTATTAAGATTAGGGACATATCGCCATACTCCCAAGAAGCTGGACCTCGATCTCAAAAATCGACCCACACCACCAGCCAAGCCATCTATTGAAGAGCCACCCACGTTAGAATTGAAGGAGCTGCCTAGTCATTTAAAGTATGCATTCTTAGGAATCGGAAACACACTTCCAGTCATTGTGGCAGCAGATTTGGGTGAGCAATAAGTTGCAGCTCTCATTGCTATTCTACGGAAGTATATAAGAGCCATTGGTTGGACCATTGCTGATATTATTGGTATTCCACCTGGGATTTGTACACACAAGATTCGCACACCCACCATTGAGCATCAAAGGCGTCTCAATCCACCTATGCAAGAAGTGGTGAAGAAAGAAATTATCAAGTGGTTAGACGCAGGAGATGTGTATCCAATCTCCGACAGTACAAGGGTAAGCCCGGTACAATGTGTTCCCAAGAAAGGAGGCATGATGGTGGTCGCAAATGAAAAGAATGATCTTATTCCACTCAGATCCGTCACCGGATGGAGAGTATGCATGGACTATAGAAAGCTGAATTCTTGGACACTCAAAGATCACTTTCCAATGCCATTTATGGACCAAATGCTAGATCGATTAGCGGGGAAAGGATGGTTTTGTTTTCTAGACGGTTATTCAGGCTATAATCAGATTTGTATTGCCCCCGAAGACCAAGAGAAGACAACGTTCACATGTCCATATGGCACGCTTGCCTTCAAACGTATGCCATTCGGGCTATGTAACGCACCAGCCACCTTTCAACGTTGTATGATGTCTATTTTTTCTGATATGGTTGACGATACTTAGGAGGTATTCATGGACGATTTTTTAGTTGTTGGTGAGTCTTTTGAAGCGTGCTTGGTAAACCTAAGTATGGCGTTGCAAAGATGTGTAGAATTCAACCTAGTGCTTAATTGGGAAAAATGCCACTTCATGGTTAAAGAAGGTATTGTTCTGGGGCATAAAATCTACGAAAGAGGGATTGAGGTTGATCGAGCAAAAATTGAGGTTATTGAGAAGCTACCACCACCAATTTCCGTAAAGGGAATTCGTAGTTTCCTCGGTCACGCAGGTTTCTATCGGCGGTTTATCAAAGACTTCTCCAAAATTGCTAGTCCATTATGCAAACTCTTGGAGAAAGATACAAAATTTGACTTCACTGAAGATTGTTTGAAGGCATTCGAACGCCTCAAAGGAAAACTAATTGAAGCCCCTATCATGGTTGCACCAGATTGGTCTCTACCGTTCGAAGTCATGTGTGATGCTAGTGGGGTAGCCGTGGGCACTGTACTTGGACAGAGGAAGGAGAAATTATTCCATCCTATCTACTATGCTAGCAAGGTTCTGAACGAAGCCCAAAAGAACTACACTGTCATAGAACAAGAGCTCCTAGCGGTTGTGTACGCGTTTGAGAAGTTCCGTGCTTATTTGTTGGGGACCAAAGTGATCATTCATACAGACCATGCAGCTCTAAGATATCTAATGACAAATAAGGATGCGAAACCAAGACTAATTCGATGGGTGTTGCTGCTGCAAGAATTTGATTTCGAAGTTAAAGATAGAAGAGGTTGCGAGAACCAAGTGGCTGATCATCTATCTAGACTCGAAAATGAGCATATGGCGCAGCCTAAAATCGAGATTGATGATGCATTCCCTGATGAGGAGATCTTAGCAACGATAATGGAAAAGTTACCATGGTATGCCGACTTTGCAAATTTTGCGGTAAGTAATGTGATACCTGCAAACTTATCTTACCATCAAAAGAGGAAGTTTATGCATGATGTAAAACACTACTTTTGGGATGATCCATATTTGTTTCGACGATGCACGGATGGTGTTATCCGACGATGTATATCCCATGCAGAGGTGCCTAATATATTGGAAGCATGCCACACTTCCCAAGTTGGGGGACATCACGCAGGTAATCGGACAATAAGAAAGGTATTGCAAAGCGGATATTATTGGCCTTCGATATTTAGAGATGCCTACAACTTTGTTAGAAGATGCGACCAATGTCAGCGACAAGGTGCTATTTCGAAACACCATGAGATGCCCATGTCGAAAATCCTTGAAGTAGAGCTCTTTGACGTATGGGGTATTGATTTCATGGGTCCATTCGTAAATTCGTTTGGAATAAAGTACATCCTAGTTGTTGTAGATTATGTCTCAAAATGGGTTGAAGTAGTAGCGTTGGCCGACAATGAGGGAAAGCATGTTGTTGCATTCTTGAAGAGAAATATCTTCTCTCGCTTTGGAGTACCACGTACTATCATAAGAGATGGAGGATCCCACTTTTGCAACAAGCTATTCAAATCTGTGTTGGCAAAATATGGTGTCAAGCAATATAAGGTAGCCACACCTTATCACCCACAAACTAGCGGCCAAGTAGAGGTTTCCAACCGAGAGATCAAGCAAATCCTTGCTAAAATGGTGAATGCTAATAGGAAAGATTGGTCTAGGAAGCTGGATGATGCACTATGGGCGTACAGGATTGCATTCAAAACACCCATTGGCATGTCCCCGTACCAACTAGTTTATGGGAAGGCTTGTAACTTACCCATTGAGCTTGAGCATAAGGCATTGTGGGCGTTGAAGCGATTGAATTTGAATTGGGATGATGCAATAAATCTAAGATTGGAGCAACTGAACGAGATGGACGAATTTCGTCTCCATGCTTATGAAAGATCAGACCTATACAAGGAGCGGATGAAAAAGTATCATGATCAGCGGATTGTTCGACGAAACTTTCAAAAGGATGATATGGTCCTTCTTTTCAATTCCAGACTGAAGTTATTCCCAGGTAAGTTAAAATCCAAGTGGTCTGGTCCATACAAAGTTAACCAAATCTACTCATCTGGAGTAGTAGAGTTGGAAGACAATAATGGTGTTGTCTTCAAAGTGAATGGCCAATGAATAAAACCCTATATCGGTCCTCTTGATTCGATAAATTATATGGCCCTCACTTATCTCGACGAAGTCTAAGTACTCGAGGTAACTATGTCGTGCCACGACAATAAATCAAGCGCCATATGGGAGGCAACCCATCGTTTATCGTTTTTCATTTTTCCTTTCGTTATAGTACGTGTTTTTCTTTTGATAAATAAAAATCCAAAAATAAGAGTCGTGCCACAACCAAAACTAAGGCGCTGGATGGGAGGCAACCCATCGTTCTAATCGTTTTTATTGTCTTTGAGCAAATGTAGGTGCAAGAAGTGTAAAACGAGGAGATTGGTTTCAAATCTCGATTTGGACGTGTTGCATGTTAAAGGTGGTAAGTTAGGAATGAGGAATCAAAAGGTTATGGATTGAGCATTGCTCATGAAAATATAGGCATCAAACAAGGCTAGGCCTAGGTAAAACTAGGCCACGAACAAGGCAAAGCCTATACTATGGCCTAAGATCTCGGAATCTACTGTGTCATAGCATAGGGGCCGCCCATGCCCAAGTATGCCATAGCATAGGCGCCGCCTATGCTAAAGCCTTTTGTCTCTGAATCTCATATGCCATGCTAAAGGCGCCGCCTATGCCAAGGAATGCCATGGCATAGGCGCCGCCTATGCTCAACAATGCTATGCAAAAGGCGCCGCCTATGCCAAGCATAGGCAAAGCAAAAGGCGCCGCCTATGGTCACTTCTTGTCTCCAAATCCGATTTTAAATGGGTCAAAACCTGACCCAACCTTCTCCTATAAATATGAGACTTAGTATTGAACCAAAAACACATTGGAAACCTAGCCTAGGCGCCGCCTATAGTCTCCAAATCCTCTCAAAAATTTTCCATTTGCTCTTTTTCTTCACAAGAACATCATCCAAAGGCATCAATCAAGTAAGTACTACATTGTTCTTAATTTACAGTCCGTAAGTAATAAACTACTATGCCTATTATGAATTGTTAATTCGTGATGAAGTATTGGTGATGTGAATGTGTTTGAATTGTTGATATACAACTACGTGAATGAACATATACGTAAGGATGATCTTAACTTATTTCCAACTTGAATTTGATTTTGATGCATTGTCATACTCTTGCGGAATTGCTATGGTCACAAAAATTGCATAATCTTGTCACTTGAATACTTACATTATGGAATGACTTGTTCATCGGGATAAGAATTATAGTTGCCTACCGACATAGGAGGTTGTGATTACTTAGATACTATACCTTGATTCAATCCCTATGTAGTAGTCATGATATATCAAACATGAAAGCATTGCCAAGATTATAAGAAGTATGACTGCTCTGATTTTATTGTTGGAATATAGCACCTAAAACGTATGTCGATGAAGTCTGACCAGTCGACCACTTTCACTTCACTAGTCTGTACTAAAAAACTAAGTGTGGGGTGGTGCCCCTACTGCTCGTTTATATATTGTATCTATCGAGATGATGCTAACATGAACATTATTTTAGTCTTAGGTACAATGGCACCCAAAGCAAGACAAGGCAAAGATAAGGCTACCACTTCACAAAAAGGCAAGAAAAGAGGCCGAAAAGAGCAAGGAGAATCATCCTCGATACAATTACCACGCCGCATGTTCGGAATAAAATGGATTCTTAAGGAGGAAGCAAAGGAATGGTATAGCAACAACAAAGAAAGAAAATATGTTCATGTGGACTTGATAAACAAGGAAAGCCTAGCAAACAAAGAATCGCGCATGTTGGCCAAGATCATGGCATTACATCTGGATTTCATCTTCCGAGACATGGGAGAATGAAATCTCGATTTAACAAGAGAATTCTATGCCAACTGGTCACCGAAAACCATAGGAAGTGAGGTCAAGATTCGGGGCCAAGTTTTACAACTCAATGCGGATTTCTTCAACTCCTTTCTTGGCTTGCCTTCAGTCGATCCATCACCATTCAAGGAGCTGTACAGGAGACCTCCATATAGAGATATTCGACACACACTCTATGGAACAAGATCCATGGCACGCTGGAGTAGACACAAGGACACTGGTCGACACAACACCTTCCCATATGCTCCTTTGAATAGGGAAGCAAGGATATGGTTGCGCATAGTCAACTCTTGCCTAATTCCAGGGACTCAGTACACCAAGATAACAAGAGATAGAGTGTGCTTGGTATATGCATTGATGACGAATGTCCCTATCAATGTCGGGGTAATTATTCATTCCACAATACGGAAAGCTAGGCTACACAAGAGGTCCCACTTCAGTTTTGGCAACCTGTTGACTGCAATACTAAGGAAAGAAGACATCGAAGAGGAACCGGCTGATCACAAACTCCCACACAACACAAAGAAGGTTGACCTCACGAAGGTTAAAGATGCTGAAACCACTCATGGAGTCAACCTTACCACTTCAGAAAGGCATGCTCGCGACGAAAGCTTCTCCCGCCATTTATATGGCATGATGAAGTTTACCATGATAAGCGGGGGTCATGTTCCAACTGCTGCAGAGCTCCAACAGTTGGATTATGACTACCCAATGAATGAGCATGCGAGGGCGATGTGTGGAGAAGGTGTATATTTTGAGGAACCTCTTGATGACGACATGCCAACCGATGATGATCGACGAATGCCAGACTCCGACGTGGAAGAGAACTCTGATGACGACGACTCTGATGACGATTCCGATGCAGGGGGTATGACCCCAGACATAGAGGATGAGTCTGACTAATCAGGTTCTTTTTATTTATTTTTCACTAAGGGCAGCGTGTCCCGTCTAAGTGTGGGGTGTTGGTATTTGCATGCTATATTTCTTTATCTGTATTTGCATTTATTTATGTTATTTATGTTTTGTTGTTTGATTTAGTTAGTAGTCGTAGATTTTTTTATTTTGATGCATGAAATTATTCTGATAGGCGGCATGGTGTTATGACAAGAGTTTGTGCTAGAATCATTACTATTGACACACTTAGGCTCTAAGTGTGACTCACTGTGTGATAATTATGTGGTTTAATTCATTCATCTGTTGGGTCAAGAGTCTATACAGCTCCCAATAAAGTTAATCATGTGCCTTGTGTGTGTGAGATGATAGTATATTCTGTGCTTGTGACTGATGCTAGAACTTGCCTGGTGTGTGTGTAAAGCGAAATAAAGAGTGTGAGTTTAGGAGATGATTTAGGCATTTCTTTGGCAACCGATACTTGTTTACCTTCGTTTTACCTACCCGTGGACATTATCCTAGTCAACCCCTTTGAGCCTTTAAGCCATTTTCTTTGACAGCCTCATATGTAAGCTTAATCCTTTTTTTTTTCAAGACCATAATTTGATCCAAATTCCTAAGTGCTTTAAGTTGTAAAGTCATGTGACAAAATAAGAGGAAATTGGGTGAGAGTGATGCCTTAGAGTGTATTGGTACTTGAATTTGTTATGAAAAAGAATGGCTATCATGGAGGTGTGTTATAAAAGAAAAAAAAAGAAAAAAAAAAGAAAGAGAAAAGAAAAAGAAATAGAAAAACAAAAAGATAAATTGTGTTTATGATTAAATAAAAAGATAGTTATGCTTGAATGGCAAAATAGGTGAAAAGGGGTGATAGATGAAAGAAATGTAGCAGGGTTGATTAAAAGAAAGTGTTAATGGCATAATGTGATGTATTAAAGCGCTTAGGAACATAGTCACTATTTCTGGCCAAAATAGTCCTACCCGTCCCTTAGCCTACATTACAACCTATAGAAGACCTATTTGATCCTAAGCTTAGCATTTTGATATTTAGTGGAGCATTACACTATGGTCAAGCCTATGGTCATCAGTTGCAACATATGAATTCTTCGTGAGAGTGAGAGCAAAGATATTTTTATACCTATGTTTGAAAAATATGCTATACTTGTGAGTGATTATGGGTAATACATTGTGAGACACACATGGTTGATGAGTTTTGGGTGGTCGTGTATGATTCTTTGTGCCTTGACTTTTGAATATGAGTTGACCACCATCACGAGTCTATGTTGGAGGCTGAATTGTTTCTACTAATGATCAGAAAACTACTCTTTGTTGATAATTGTTATGCTTGTCTTGACGAATATTTTGTGTTGTTGCTGTGAAACCCTAAGTAAATGTTAAGAGGGACATGATATTTTATTCGAGGACGAACAAAGCTTCAAGTGTGGGGTGTTGATGATAGGCGAATTTACACGCCTATAGTGCTATATTTTACCCATATTTTAGCCATGTTTTGAGGACAAATTATATAATTCATGCACTTTTAGTCCTTTTTCCTGTAAGTGAGCTAGCGAACATGATTTGCAAGTTTTCAGGTATAAATGATGCAGAATTCAGCATTTTATGGATAACTTGACGCCAAAGAAAGCTTCACGAAAGGAGGAAACCAAATCTTGGACGCCAAGGACCAAAAGTGGCGCATGGAAAATCTGTCCCAGGCAAAAACAGCAATTCTGAAGACTTTGGGGACTAGCAGTAACTTATTAGGATTAGGATAATGATACCTTAACCTAGTAGGATGGGTTAAGTAATTCATTAGCTTAGTAGGAATAGGATATGGGTATTATAAATACCCTATTTTGCTAGAGATTTTAATACTTCGAATTACAATTCTAATTCTACTTTTCAATTCTTATTCTACTTCCGCAAGACCTTTTCTATTAATTCTACTTTTTATTCTTCTTCTATTCATCTAATCAATTCTTAATTTCCGCAACAAGAGAAACGTTACTTTGCAAGGAATTCACGCCTAACGCCTACCACACTTTGCTACACGAAATATTTATTGTGGTATAATAACAATGTCTATTGTGATTTCCTTCGCACTCATGGGTAACTAAACTTCTCTGTTGGGGTTATGGAAGCCATATGAGATACTATCTATTGCTATGAGTTTGTGAATTCGTGACACGTATATTGCTTATATCATTATTCTCTTCATCTTAATCTAAATTCTTTGTGGTTGCAAACGCATAGAATACACCAGTATAGCATTAACTTGTTCGAAAGAAAGGTTATATGTCTGGAAAAGAGATAATGTCAAGGTAATAGGGTCCCATCCCCTATTAAAAAGTTAGTGCCGTAACTGGATTAACCTCTTGGAGAATTTGTACCGTTAGATACGCTTTAAGCTCGAAAGAGTTAAAGTGAAATAGTCCTTGTTCAGGTCGAAAGACGCTTGGATTTACCATCGAATACAATTCTCTATAAGCACATGCATGTCTGAACTCCGCATAACTCATAGCCAATAGAGACGTACAACTCATAAGGTGGACATAACCCCAACTTCTCAATTCTCATCGTTTACATCTTACTAAACATTCTTTCTTTTTACTTTGCTATTTCCGTTTTTTCTCTACTATTTGGTTACATTACTTGCACAACAAGACTCCCCCCTTTTTCGAGACTTTCACTAAAAGTCTAGTAATCTTCGCTTACTTGCTGACCAAGCTATTCCCTGTGGGATCGATACCCAACCCAGTTGGGTTCTATATTTGACAAACGACCGCTTTACACTCCTACGAGAGCTGTAGATTGAGCGTTATCAGCTATCCTTGGCACACCCGGTTAAGCTAAAGTCACAGTCTTAGCATAACAGTCTAGAATAGAATGATAGGGAGCTAACCAATTCATACCTAAGATGATATCAAAATCTACCATATCTAGGATAATCAGATCAACCCAAGTCTCACGGCCAGCGAAGGTCACAACACAAGATCGATATACCTGATACACTATTGAAGAGTCTCCTACGAGGGTAGACAGATGGATAGGGATGGCAGAAGACTCACTAATAGAATGAAAACCTAAAGCAAAATATGTAGACACATAGGAGAAAGTCAATCTCGGATCAAGTAACATAGATATAGATCTAAAATAAATAAGGATGATATCTATGATAACAACATCGAAAGCCCCTACCTCAAGTCTGGAAGGTATAGCATAGCACAATCCACATTCGTAATTGGACTGGGTATACCCGCGACCACCAACACGAGTACCACTACCTCTATCATGTGCATCTCTAGTAGCACCTCTACCACCCTAAGGGTCACCTCTTACTACTAAAATAGGAGTAGGCCTAAAAATATGGTGGGGATAATCCTTGGCCACATGGCTGAATTCATCACACATATAGCAACCTCTATGTCCTGAATCAATCTGAGGAGGCATAATTAAGTTAGAACAACAATCTTGGGATGATGACCGACTACCCAAAGTTGTTAAAACAGAAGACCTACTACTTGAACCCTACAAAACTACCTGCACTGGTCTACCATGGTACCCATGGAAACCTTTGAAATCTCTACCTCGAGGAATATAACCATTGAACTTGCCCTGACAGCACCTCTCTTGGCGTCTCCCTGAGTAGATCAAAAAATAGCCTCAGTCATCTTTGCATGATCCACCACACTTTGGAATGAGGCCCCTGACACCACCATCTGGATAGTAGCTAACTAAAAAGTAGTATCCAATCCCTTTACAAACTTTTGAATCTTCTCAGACTCGGTGGCAATACTGGCAATAGAATATCTGAACAAGGTATGGAAACATGCCTCATACTCAAAAATAGTCATGGATCCCTACACTAAATAATCAAATATATGATCCCTTAAACTTTATTGCCCAAACCTGTCCAGAAAATCTTTAGCAAACTGATCATAAGTCATCTTTGACGAACTAAGAGGTCTACAACTAACAAGTAACCTCAACTAATCTCTGGCTATATCTCTCAACTGGTAGGTAGTGTAAGTAACTCCATGCGACTCAAGCAATCCAATGTTATACAACTTTTCTCGGCAATCATTCAAGAACTCATAGGAATCCTCAACCACAACACCACTAAACTTGGGTGTACCCAAACGAGTAAATCTCTTAAACCTCTTCTGATTGTCAGAAGGCATAACAGGACCCGAAGTAATAAGAGGCATAGTAAATCTGGTAAGTTGTTATTCTATCTGAAGAGGTAACATTGATGAAGGTTGAACCCCTAAACTCCAGATACTATGCTCGAATACTGGCATAGAAGAAGAAACAACACTTGGAGCCTATGGAATACCATAAGTAGATGCCAGTACTAAAAAACATCACACTCGAGATCGGAGGAACACTATAAGCAGACTTTGACATAAATAGAGATACAACGCTTGGAGCTAGAGGAATACCAGGTGCACTCAATGGAACACCCTCCAAATGAGTCAGCAAATGAATTAATAAACCCTTCAATATTGGGTAGTAGAACTCTATAGAATCAGAGTAGAACCCACATCTCTAGAATGCTCAACCTCAAGCTCAGGAGAGATCCCCTAGTACTCCCTCTGGAAGGGGCAGATTTTTTTGCTCGTCCTCTAACTCGATCTCATCTATAACCCTTGCCTCATACCCTATGCTAGGTTCTCTCCTCAAGTGTCAGTTCTACATCCCTATTATTATTGGATCTAGTCCTCACCATCTACGTCAAAAAGAGTAAAACTCGGTTTAAAAAATAGGATATGGTAAAATCCACATGATAAAAAATAAAATAAGGGAAATTTTCTAAACATATCTTATAAACTCTTGAAGATAGCTACGGACGTCTATGTACTGATCTGCAAGACTCTACTACACACTCTATTTTTACACTGATGAGACGTATGAACCTAACTGATCTAATATCAATTTGTCATGACCCAAAAACTCAGGTCATGATGGAACTTATAATGACTATGCCTTGACAAGTAAGCCAATCACTCAAACTAATATGTCAAGGAAAATTATAATACTAAATCCAAATGTATGACTTTGAGAATAAGGTCCAATCATTCATGCATAGTAATAGTAGAAGTATGAATAACAATAATGTTATAAACCATCACAAAACCTGGTGTCATAGTGTAAAAATAATCTATATACAACTTGAAGCCTGAAAATACAATTGAAGATCCAAGAAGAAACCATAAGTCTATCTCTGAATACAAAATTAGAGATAAACTAGATTGGATTAGGTTGGAGGTCGACTCTAAAAGCATAGAGTATCCACTACCTCAAATGTATCAAATGACAACCCAAACTCAATTGTTACCCGATGCACTCGTATCAGGATCTGCATGGAAAGGGTATAGTAGGGATTAGTAAGGTCTACTTGTACTCAGTACGTATGATAGGTCGGCTGAGCAAAGTAGAAAATAAGGTATATAAATACATACTATGAGTATGTCACCTACAAGCAAAAAATATCCCAAATTATAAATTACACCGTCTCCACTAACAGTTCTAGATATAACACATAAGCAGTAAATAGATACATAAAAGAAACAAAATAGACATACATTAAATAAAATACAGAAACACAAGAAAATTGGCTAAATATATCTTTCTGTTATGAAATAACAAAGAATAAAGAAGAACAAGAGTAGAGAGAAGAGAGAGAAATTCTTATTTCTCTTGAGGAATCTCTTGGGATCCTTGAGGATGATTTACAATGAAGGAAACCCTTCTATTTATAGGGAAATTTTACTCTTAGTTTCTGACTAAAAGATAGATACTCCAAATCCCGATAGATATCAACTATATCTTGATAAATCTTATCTATATATACATTCACTATAATGTAAATACATTTATAACACTCCACCTTGAATGTCTAATTGATAGATTGTGTGTCTCGTTAAAACCTTACTAGAAAAAACCCAGTAGAAAAAAAATCTAGTGAAGGAAAAAGAGTACACATCTAATACGCATATAGGTTGCCTCGTTAAAAACCTTACAAGGAAAACCCAGTGGGACAAAATCTCATAAGTAAAAAATAGTACAAGGCGTATTAACTCTCCCTAATGAGAATATCCTTGAGCCTTTGCATCCCGATCTTGTGCACCATCTTCTTGAAAGTTACAATTGGAGGAAACTTGGTGAATAAATCATCCACATTGTTACTTGAACGAATCTGTTGCATGTTAATATAACCATTCTTTTGGAGCTCATGTATGTAGAAGAGCTTTGATGAAGTGTGCTTCATTCTATCTCCTTTTATGAATCCTCTCATAAGTTGTGTTATGCATATTGCATTATCTCGGAATAAAATTGTGGGTACATTGTAACATTTCACACTATATTTTCTCGAATGAGATGTATCATGGATCTCAACCATACTCATTCTCAGGTTTCTTCATGAATAGCTATTATCTCAGCATGGTTCGATGAAGTGTCTAGATAGACTACTTTGTATATCTCCAAGATATGACAATATCCCCACATATGAACATATAGCTTATTTGAGATCGAGTTTTATACGGGTCAGATAAGTACCCAACATCAGCATAATCAATAAGATTGGGATTACAATCTTTATAATGAAATAAGCTCATATGTTTGATCATATTCTGATGTCTCCTATTAGGAGCAGAACTATATATACCTTGTTACCAAATTTATTGAAAAAGGCTATGTTATGCCTTGTAGTATTTGCAAGATACATTAGTGCACCAACTGCACTAAGATATGGTACTTCATAACCAATCTAAATTGGTATATTTTTTATTTCATCAAATAATCTAATGCTTTTGAAAACTCTCCAAGAGTTTCAATAATATTCAAACCATCAATTTATCCCTTATAAGGATAATAAACAAGTTTTCCAGAAACTTTATATGTTTTAGGCATTTTAAATCCTTTAGGAATTTTCATATAGATTTTTTTCAAGTGACAACATCAATATGTGTGACATCTTAAAGTATCTGGACTGCAAATCAAATAAGTTTTATGCTTACCAAGATGCATCCTTTCATGTCACTTGATAAATTTTTCTACGTTAGTATACTTAAATAAAAGTAGAATTTAGATCCTCGTAATATTTTATAATATTGCGCCAATATTATATCAAAGATACTAATAATATATCATTTTATATTGATTCACAGTGTGATATAACATTTTGAGATCTCATCACTTCATTATTTTCAGGTACCTGAACCTCTCATAATGTTTCATAAAGTGTTATGTCGTAGACTCTTTAAGAGCACATTGCCTTTTTATTATGATTATTTGCTCCTTATCCTTTTCAAGGATCATTTCATTTGAAACCGATTGGTCTACCACGCTTCACACATGCACTGACTTTGTCCTTCAGGGACACAAAATAGGAGCACTTGCAGCTTAAATATGAGATGTTTTTGGCATTTGACTTGAATTATCTTTTGAATGAGGATCTGATGATAATTTCTAACATATTTCATAGTTGCTTATAATCTCCCCTTATGTTAGAAAAACTAACATGCATCCTCCATTTTCTTTGAGGAATCCATCTTTATGTATTTTTGTATATTCATTAATTGTATACCGTACATCAAAACTATTAGATGGACAACGTGTGGTTCCTGACTCAGAACTAACTTTGAGGGGAAATTAATGATAATTAATTGATTTGATGCATACAATTACTTTTGTATATAATATTCAAATCAACATATGAAGCTTCTGTTCTCATTAGCAATGGTTCAGCTATTTATAAAAGGTATTCAATGCTAAACCATCATCATCAAGATGAATTATCTTGATTACACAATCTAAAAGTTATGCACTTAACTCAATTTTATTGAGCTTCAACTTTATGAATGTCAAACTGCAGGTTGACAATAAACGTACATGTGATTATCTTATTGATGTATCTTTTCAAAACTTATCACATGGTAGGTGAATGGGCACTTATTCACCTTTTATATTTTTTAGATTTTAAGGGATCCAATCTCAAAATTAGTTGGTCCAACCAACTTATCATGAGAACAAACAACATAGATAATTTTTTAAGAATCTTCTAGTTCTTTATTACATATCCAATACTCAATATGCACATTTTCAAAATGTCATAATTGTTCATGTCAATTTATGAACTTTTATTCTAGCAAACTCCAAGTTTACCATGATACGTACCTTTTACTTTAGTAAATTTCATATTTACTATTACATAAATAAAGGTCAGATTTACTACTTCAGAAGTAAATTTCAAAATAACTCTTCTCAGTTATTCTACCTTTTCGGGAGGTAAGTTGTGTGTGATACAATCATAATCAAGTGCATATTTATATTAATAAGAGTTATTAAATATTATCACATTCACCTCAGGGAATGGATCTGTGCTTATAATAATTAAAAAATTTATTTCCAGGAATGAAATATAATCGTGCCTTAAGCCTATCAAATTATGATAGCTTATAACCTCTTTTAAAATATTGCTAATTTAAGAGCAAATCGAGGTGTCCATATAATGTATAGTATTTTTCTCTTAACATACCTTTCGGGGTATATCATATATTGCTACAATATTCACTTCAAGAATAGAGTAATTTGCCATTTTTCAGACTTATCATATATTGCTACCGCGTTCACTTCAAGAATGGAGCAATTTGACTTATCATATATTGCTACCACATTCACTTCTTGGAATGGAGCATATGAATGGGACAGATTCATGTCTTTTTATCAAAAACACATTATTTTACCTTAGCCATCATTATATTATCAATAAGGTGCATTGAGATTCAAACTCAACGTCTTATTCAAATAAAGGCGTCTTAGGCATAAATCTATGGGACTTGAACCCAACATCGTATTTTCATGATGCATGCATTCATATCATGCTTTTAGGAGGATGACCATCTTCAAGTTGCCAAATCTTTTTTTAGACTATTCCACAAAACAAATGGTTCCTTAGTAGTAAGGTATACAATTTTCAGAATTTCGTCACGATGATGATGCAAGAAAATCATAGCCTTAGCATGATTTTGATGAGATGCTATATTTTCTTTCTTTATGGCGTCTCCAAGACCCATAGCATCTAAGTAAATTTCAGCATTCAATACTCATTAAAGGTAGTTCTTGCTCGAGGCAACGAACTCAGATTTTGTAAGATTATTAGCAATGTGAAAAGAAAGAAAATAATACCTTAGCCTTCAAATTTGAGACTGAAGAGTCTCGTACTGATAAGAAGGCAGAGTCTCATGCTGATAACGTGTTATGGAATAACAGAGAATAAAGAAGAACAAGAGTAGAGAGAAGAGATAGTAATTATTATTTCTCTTGAGGGATCTCTTGGGATCCTTGAGGATGATTTACAATAAAGGAAGCCCTTCTATTTATAGGGAAAATTTACTCCTAGTTTCTAACTAAAACACAGATACTTCAAATCCTGATAGATAGAAACTAGATCTTGATAGATCTTGATAGATCTTATCTATATAGACATTCACTATAATGTAAATACATTTATAACACTTTTGTCATACTTTGGGTCAAATTTATCCTCGCTATCATACTTTGGGGCCAAATTTACCCTCACTGTTAAGAAACTTTTCACATGTAGCATTCCTTTAACATAAAAGCTCAAATCAACGTTAAATGCCTCATTTTTAAAAAATAAAATACAACCTAATATAAACCCGACCTGATCCACCAAGAAGATGCAAACAATTGAAACAAATATACCTCTCCCTCAATTTTAATGGTCAAATCATCCCAACGAAATTAGGACACTGGATATTTATTAGTGCATAGCTCATGAAAAATGAACCTACATCAGTGCAGTCATAAACAAATGTACCCCTCCCTCATTTCATGGATCTGTATCAGTGCAGAACTCATGAAAAATGGCACTTAGCGTTCAAATGCAACAGATTAGGCCCACTGGATATTTCAAAATTTGGTATGCAGTTAGCGGTCAAATGTATATCAATAGAATCGAGTGAGGGGTATATTTATTTGTATCTTTTTGTGGATCGAATCGGGTTATATTAGGGTGTGATTTATTTTTAAAAATATTAGGCATTTAATACTGATAGGAAGGGTACATGTGAAAAGTTTCTTAACAGTAAGGGTAAACTTGACCTCAAAGTATGGCAGCGAGGATCAATTTGACCCTAAAGTAGGATGGGTATATTTAACCAATTTTTCAAAGTAAAGAAATAAATTTGACCATTTTTTCTTTATTTTAAGCATGTTCAATTGTCTATGTACATCATTCATAACCTATTATTATCTAATGAATACATCCGCATTGTATGCGGTCATAAACGACGTTGCTAAATTTACAATCTACGTCATCTAATTTCTACTATATAGAAGAGTGAGTTGGAGGACCACCAAGGATAAAATTGTCATTTCATAAATATTTTAGAATATTTGTTTCTATTATATCGTCTTAAAAGTTGGTCATAAATTTCAAAATGACAAAATAGCCTAACATCTTTCCCAAAATGTCAAGTGTGTCCTAATGATGTGACATTTAAGGTGGGCCTCATATTTTTTCAAGCATAAGTTTTCAAAAAATATGTTTTGTATATTAATAATTAATCTATTTTGATGAGATATTATCTAAATTTCAATTCTTTTTTAGGATTTGAAATTTTCACTTTTATTTTATTAGAATACAAATATTTATAAAAAAAATGTAACTATATTACCGTATACTTAGAAAACTTTCATAAAAGAATATGAAATTTAATTCTAAACAAAAACGTATAAAATATTTATAAGATTTGAGATCAAGTTTGTGCACAAATTAGATCAACTTGATTTTTTGAACAAGATCGAATCAATTTAGATAATATTATTTATAAAATTTTAATTTGATTTACAAATTCAATTCTAGAATATTACGATCATCTATTTGGATATACTTGAATGTGTTTACAATCCGAATAAACTTGAAAAAGTGAAATATATATTACGTGATGATAATAATTTTTCCATTATCAATTATACCTCTTATGTCTCAGTTCAAATAATATATATATTTTTAATCAGTTCTAAAAAAGAATTGACATTTTTTATTTGGTAAGTATTCTATAACATTATTAATATTTTAGTTATGTTGAATTTCATTTATTTGTCAAAAAGTCCACAAAGGTATACTCTTCTATTTAAGGTTTATTTATTTTCAAGATAATTTTAAACATTGCAAAGTTTTTTCATACAGCTTAAATTCGATGTCTAATCAAAATGTTATAAATTGAAATAAAGGAAGACGTCATTTATAGGAGGATGTGCAAATGCTCAGATATGTTTCATAAAAGATAAAAATGTGAAATTAATTTTAGCCAAACCTTTAATTGCATAAAGTAAATATACTATATTATAGTAAGATAATAAAAAAATATGAGATAATACCCAATTACCCCCTGAACTATACCCAAAAAGGCTATGACTCACCTCAATTTAAAGGGAGTCCTATTACCCCCCCTGAACTAATTAAAAGTGTAATTTTGACACCCTTAGTGCCTACGTGGTGCCTACGTGACACATACGTGGCACAACACACTGAAGTGTCCACGTAGGCACACGTAAGTGCCACGTAGGTACCACGTAGGCACTAAGGGTGTCAGAAACACACTTTTAATTAGTTCAGGGGGTCATAGGACCCCCTTTAAGTTGAGGTGTGTCATAACTTTTTTGGGTATAGTTCAGGGGGGTAATTAGGTATTTTCTCAAAAAATATTCCTAAATATTGAATAGGTGTTTATCTATCAAACACAATAAGCAATTCCTCGATAATTTCAAAACTTCACATGATACATATCATGACAAAGATTTGCACTACATATAATTTATGAAAACATAATTATTTACTCAGCACTTATTAAAATTATTTTAAACAACTAATTTAAAATGTAATATTAACTATCTCATGTTAAATTACTACAATATATATCATGATAACTTTTATTAATTCTTTTGATTCTCTTTATTTGAGGTTGTAATTTCCTCATCAGGTAGACAAATCACCTAAAAAGTAATTTCTTACTTATTATATTAAATTGGTCTATTATTTTTAACGTATATAAGACATGACATAAAGGCAATCCTTTAACACTATGATTCATTAAAATGTTCATCCGGTAGATCCTTATTTTTGTTTATTAAACACCCAAAAAATGAATCTAAATATATTTAAAATCAATTTATGTATGAATTAATATCCTTTATTGCTTCGTATGATTCTTTATAAAATGTTAATAAATAGATATTTATAATTTTAATTTGTTCTCTTGTATAATTTTTAAATAAAGTAGAAAAGAAAAACATTAAAATTAGTTGTTTAATCTAAGAGAATGTGTTTGAGCTGATGTTAAAATAATTATTAGAATATATGACATTTTAATGTTAATTATAAAACTTTAAATAAGTTATAAGATATTATTTGATTTTGTAAAAATAAGAAGTTATATTTTATTATATATTGTGATTTCTACTTACATTTTCTATTATGTTTTATTCAAAAATATTAATGACCATTTAAAAAAAAATTAAATAGATATAAGTATATTTAAAATTATAATATTGGGCCCGTAAGCGGGCCCTTCATTACCTAATTTGAAAGAAAAACAAATGTACTAACAATTCTGAGTATGAACATAAGATCTAAGGGGTCATTTGGTTTGAACACAAGATATGATAGGATAAGTTATACCAGAATTAGTTATAAATGGTATTAGTTATTCTGGGATTAGTTATCCTGGTATTATTTTTTATTGAGTGTTTGGTTTATTTTATTAAAAATAATATGAATTGCATAATATCTAAGAATAAATTGTTTGTTTACAAAAAATACCCTTCTACTTTTTTTACTTTTATATTTTCTTAGCAAAAACTAAGTTATTTATCCTTAAAAATAAAATCTCCCACCTAATTTAACTTAAATATTTGCATTTTCATGACTATTGTTTGTAGTGTTGTATTCAACCTTGTAAACCATGAAGGGTTCCTTTCATTTAGTAGAAACCACTCCAACTTTCAATGGAAGGTGGTTTTTAGAGTAAATTATTTTCATTAAAGAGAAAATACATCAAAACACCCTTAAACTTGTACGCAAAATTTACTTTAGCACTTTAACTTTACGGGTAATTATTTACCCCCTAAACAACCTTCAACTGAATTTTCTACAACCTCAAGAGCTGACGTGGCAACATTTATTAAAATTCGTGCGTTGAAATTAAAAAAAAAGAAGTTAGTGGGCCCCATTTATTTATTTTCAGCTACCAAATTATCTCCTACATCATCTTCTTGACACCCCACCACCCCCTCTCTTCTTGTTATCTATTTCTTTTTTTTACACCCATCAACCAACTACAATCAAATACATATCGAAATATTTTTTGTGTGTGGGTTCTTGCAATAGCCCAATCTACAAATGGTATAAATTGATTTTTTTTGTGTGTGAGTTCCTCCGATCAATTGGATTTTTTGAATCTCCTACTTCTATTTTTGAATAAATTTCATAGGTTTACAGGCCAATCAACAGTTGAATCTTTTCTCCCATACAAAAATTAAATTTTCCGGCCAAACAAGTTTTGAGAACTTCAATTTGATATTGATTCCACCAACTGAGACTGAAAACGATTCAATTTTTTGTGAATTCTTACGAAAAAATCTTCAAAAAAATTTAATTTATTCCATCAAAATTATTTTTTCTCAATAGTTGATCCATATTGATTGGATTTTTGTTTTGATGAACAAATTAGAAACGTCCATATGAAAAATGCACCAATTTCAAAATTTTGAATCCAAAATTAAAAATAATAAACCTTAAAAAATTGAAAGCATGGCGGGGGTGAAAGGGTGGGGGAACGAATTTGAAGAAGAAACAATTTTTGGGTCGAGGGGTGGGGTGGGGTGGGGGATGAAGAGGAGAAGAAAGGAGGGATATGGGGATTTTTCACTTTTTCCATATATAATAATAATAATAATAATAATAATAATAATAATTTTTGGGGTGGGAGGAGGGGAGTTAAAGAATCGGGCTGGGGGGTGGGGGTTGAAGAGGAGAAGAAAAGAGGGGTATGGGAATTTTTGAAAAGAAAGTATTTAAAAAAAAAATTACGTGGCTCTGATGTAGCGCCGACGTGGCGCCCACGTCGGCGTGTGTGTAATGCACTTCCCATAGTGAGAGTGGTATAATATTTTTTGGGTTGTAGAAAATTCACTTAAAAGTTGTTTAGGGGGTAAATAATTATCCGTAAAGTTAAATTGCTAAAGTGAGTTTTGCGGACAAGTTTAAGGGTGTTTTGATGTATTTTCTCTTATTTTATATAAGTATTGAATTTAATAGTTCGCACTTTGCAATACTTTGTTATGTAGAAAATTTTATACAAGTATTGCTACCTTTCTTAAAAAAAAATTCTGTGAAAATAGAATTTGTAATGGCATAAACATCAAATATATGCCTAGACGCCTAAGATATAAAAGAGTGCATATACTATTTTTATCAATTTAACTCTTTTATTGATAGATAAATTGGGAAAAGAATGTGAAAAGTAATTTATAAAAAGGAATTGAGGGGTATCTTTGTCAATTTAATCCATTTATCCTGAAATCAGTTATCTCAGTATTATTATCCCGCTTAGAGGTAGGGATAACTTATCCCAGAATTAATTAATTAATCCTGGGATAAGTTATCCCATGCTTTGTAACCAAACAAGGGATAACAAGGTACTAAAAAATTATCCCGGGATTACCTCTCCTTATCTCTCACACCAAACGACCCCTAAAAGTTTACAGTATATTATATATTTTTAGTGCAAATCAAAAGACTATCAAAACAATAGTTTGCGAAAAGAGGAAAATGAAAAACCACAATTCCGTACTCTCTCCGTTCATATTTACTTGTACACTTTTCTATATTGGGATGTCCAACAATACTTGTCTAGCTTATAAACCAATGAATAACTTACCTATTTCTATCCATTTTACCCTCAACGTTAAATACAATTTATTATCTAATGCATTTTCTAAAGCATTAAATCTATTATATTCAAAGGGTAATATGATAAAATTACCCCTATCATTTACCTTCTTAATTCATATGCCAATAGAAAAGTGGACAAGTAAAGTTGAACGGAGAAGTACCTACTACCGAGTAATCAATATTAGTAACAAATATGTGTTAATTAACATTTAAATTATATTTTCGAACAATACTATATAAAACTAAATAAAAATATTTCCGCCTCTCACCATTTAAAAAAATCAAATTGCATGTTTAAATAGAATGCTTGATTCATGCAGTACAATTGTACAAACATATGGTCGAATTTGTTGGGTTCGAAATCGAGAGGGCGTCATGCGGAAGCTATTAGTTGCAAACTATGAGACGATAAATAAGATGACAACGAAAAATAATACTAAAAACATAATTTTATTATATGATTTGGCCAATTGACCTACATATAAAACCTAATATTAAAAAACATAAAACTAATAAGAGAGAAAATCTCCCCCTTAACGAAAATTTTAAAAGACTACATTGTGGATGCTATTGTGTAATGGTATGAGAAAGGGGTCTTCTATTTATAGATGTCCAAAACCTTTCTTCCAAGAAAAAGGTTAGTCAAATATGAAAAAGAATTATATTTTTTCTTTTAGGAAAAGTAAAAGTAATTATGGTAACTTTTATTTTCCTTCTAAGAAAAAATAAAACTTAAATATAGTAAGAAAATCATGGCAAAAACCCTAACAAATCTCCCCTTTTTGGCTTGATTTTCTTCACTTGATCCGTCTTCTCTTCATATCACGTGCATGAACTTCGTTCTTGATATAATCTTCATAACTGTTGCTTGTCATGGTTAAAAATAAGGTTTAAAATATCATGGTTAAAAATTGGTTTAAAAGTAATATTTTATTTTTAAAGATGCAGCAGCAGGAGTGTTGAAGATATGATTGAAACTTGTTCTCCACATGTAGTTCGACAAAAATCTTCATTATCATCCAAATTGTTGCAGCTTGATTTTGAAACCGCTTTGAACTTGTTTAATCTCGTCTCACCATACCATTGGACCATTGAATCGTAAGCTCTGATACCACTTGTTGGGTTCGAAATCGAGAGGGTGTCATGTGGAAGCTACTAGTTGCAAACTATGAGACGATAAATAAGATGACAACGAAAAACAATACTAAAAACATAATTTTATTATATGATTTGGCCAATTGGCCTACATCTAAAGCCTAATATTAAAAAACATAAAACTAATAAGAGAGAAAATCTTTCCCTAAACGAAAATCTTAAAAGACTACATTGTGGATGCTATTGTGTTATGGTATGAGAAGGGGGTCTTCTATTTATAGATGTCCAAAACCTTTCCTCCAAGAAAGAAGTTAGCCAAATATGAAAAAGAATTATATTTTTTCTTTCAGGAAAAGTAAAAGTAATTATGGTAACTTTTATTTTTCTTCTAAGAAAAAATAAAACTTAAATATAGTAAGAAAATCAGGGCAAAAATCATAACAAAATTTTCAAACAACATAAAGCCTTTCATCTTGCATCAATTTGATCACAACATTATATACTCAAATATCCAAAAAGTTATATAGAGCTTATTATTAAAAAAAGGCATAAAATAAATAACTACAAAATAAAGAAAGTTTGTGCCTCAAAACGGCTTAAATTGATTATAAAATTTAGGGGATCTTTCAAAAATAGCAGCATTTTGCTATAAAACTCATTTTCCATAACCACATTTTACATAATTACCATTTATAGCCATTGTATTCGATTTTACAGATAGTATGTATTCATATAAAATATGAATATAGTCCCTATTTAGTCGCGCCAAAAATGGAATTCAATATTTTTAAAAAGAAAAAAATTGAGATAATACATAAATATGACCCTAAACTTGACACCAAATTATAACTTTGACCTTAAACTTTGACAGTGCACAAATATAACCTTTAACTATTCAAAACTGCACAAATATGACCTCCGATCCTACGTGGCAAAACGCGTGTTCAACACATAAAACTGGGTGCGTCCAGCTTAAAATCTAAGGGCATAATACATAAATATGACCTTAAACTTTGGCATTGCACAAATATGACCTTTAACTATTCAAAACTGCACAAATATGACCTTAAATGACTTCTCACTATTATTTTTTATTATTTTTGGCTCAAAAATGAAAATTACATCTAATTTCTTTTGTCATTGCGGAAAAAGAGCAATAGTGAAGATTTATTAATTAGGTGGGTCAGGCTCATACGAAAAAATCGTGCGGGTATGTATATATATATATAAAGCAGAGGACTAATTTAAGTTATATAATATATCTAAATATAATTTATTTAAATATTAAATTAAAGATGAAACTATACTAATAATAAAAAAAATTATAGTTTTAATAAAACGTTATTAAATTAACGTTATTAAGGATAGTAGTAGTAGTATATTAAATTAACGTTATCAAATTAACGTTATTACAATGTTATTAAATTAATGTTATTAAAACGTTATTAAATTAACGCAGGGGCAGACCTACGTGGTTGCCATGGGGTTCACTCGAACCCCCTCGGTGAAAAAATTACGTTATATATATAAGGTAGAAAATTTATATTTATGTACATATATTAATGTTGAACCACATGAAACAAGACACTTAGATTGTCCAGTGGTGTTATTTGCTCTTTGTTGGGCGCTTCCTTCAGCCTACTACGTGGGTTTGATTTTTTAATTAAAAAAAAAGCTAGGTGTTGCTGCTATAGAAATAAATAAAAATAATAATAATAATAAAAAAAAAATGCCGTTTTAACACAAAAAGTAAAACTTTGACAGTGCACAAATATGACCTTTAACTATTCAAAACTGCACAAATATGACCTCCCTCCAAGTCAACCCTTTTAACGATGTGGCACCGTGTGATTGGATTACCTTCCCACGTAGGCGCGAGTGAAACTCACGCATGGGGTTGCAAAATTGGAAGAAGAAGAGGAGGAAGAAGAGGAGGAAGAAGAGGAGGAGGAAGAAGAAGAAGAAGAAGATGAAGAAGAGGAAGAAGAGGAAGAAGAAGAAGAAGAAGAAGAAGAAGAGGAGGAAGAAGAAGAAGCAGAAGAAGCAGAAGAAGAAGAAGAAGCAGAAGAAGAAGCAGAAGAAGAAGAAGAAGGAGAAGAAGAAGAAGAAGAAGAAGAAGAAGGAGAAGAAGAAGAAGGAGAAGAAGAAGGAGAAGCAGAAGGAGAAGCAGAAGGAGAAGCAGAAGGAGAAGCAGCAGGAGCAGGAGCAGGAGAAGGAGGATAAGAAGGAGGATGAGAAGGAGTAGTAGTAGGAGGAGGAGGAGGAGGAGGAGAAGGAGGAGGAGAAGGGGGAGGAGAAGAAGGAGGAGAAGGGGAAGGAGAAGAAGAAGGAGAAGAAGAAGGAGAAGAAGAAGGAGCAGAAGAAGGAGCAGAAGACGGAGCAGAAGAAGGAGGAAAAGAAGGAGAAGAAGAAGGAGAAGAAGAAGGAGAAGAAGAAGGAGAAGGAGAAGCAGAAGGAGAAGCAGCAGGATAAGGAGAAGGAGAAGGACAAGGAGCAGGAGCAGGAGAAGGAGGAGGAGAAGGAGGAGGAGAAGGAGGATGAGAAGGAGGAGGAGGGGGAGGAGAAGGAGGAGGAGCAGGAGGAGGAGCAGGAGGAGGAGGAGGAGGAGGAGGAGGGGGAGGGGGAGGAGAAGGAGGAGGATAAGGAGGAGGAGGAGGAGAAGGAGAAGGAGAAGAAGAAGAATAAGAAGAATAAGAAGAAGAATGAAAGAAAAAAATGAATAAAAAATAAAAAGAATAAGGAAAAAAAGTGAAAAAAGAAAAAATAAAGAGAAAGCAACAAAAAAAGGAAAAGAAAAACTGAAAAAGGAAAAAAAAAGAATAATAGAAAATAGAAAAAGATAGAAAATACATGAGAAAGACTATGAATTGTAATTAAGAATAATTAATAGGCAAGAGGGAGCTATGAATTGTAATTAATTAAAAATTAGGCTTTAAGTGGTAATAAAAGTCCAATAATGACTAATCCGGGTAATTTTCCCTAAAATAATTTACAAGTATCGATAATTACTACAAAATAAAAAAATAAGTATTTAAAAAATACGTCAATTTGATTATAAAAACTTCATGATATGCCACTTCCTTAGCATTCAAAAATTATAGACCTCTTTAACTTTCCATCAAAGCTGCCATTTACAAACCAAATCACATGAAAGCAAGAAGTCAATAAAGATCTACTAAGAAATGAAAAAAAATAGAACGAATATTTAGAATAATATTATACAATGGCTACAAAATATTTTCAAAGTTCCAACCAAAAAAGGAAGAAAAAGAGAATTCACGTCATGATTTCTTTCACGAAAAAGAGAAAATAAGAGTAACAAAAATACGAAAATAATAACATGTAAATGAACTTTTTTTTGATTTATCATCCCGTATTTGGTGCCCTCATTGGAGCTCGACTAATATAATTTCGTATTGTGTAAGATCGATTCAAAGAAAGTGCTCCTTACCAAAAAGAATTTCATATCATGGTTCGAACTGAGACCTTCGGTTAAAGGAGGAATAATGATAGCATCAAGGTTGGTCCTCTTGCATTAAGATTGGCAAGCTTCAAAGTGAATCAAGAAGATGTTCATGATGGAAGAAGAGCCCAAGAATGAGTCCAATAATTATGGACAAACACGGGCTAAGTGCTACACATATTTCATGATTCAAAATTCCAAAACCAAACGAAGAAGATTGGACCTAATGGATTTTGATTAAATTTAGAAGCTCTTGCATTCCTAATTTAAAGTTTTACAGTTTAAAAGTTACCTAGTTTAAAGGTTTCCTAGTTTTAAAGTTTTTAGGTTTATTTATTTCCATAAAAGTATAATTCAAATCCCAAGCTATTTGGAATAGATTTATACACACACACACACACACACACACACACATATATATGGATGAATTTTGTTATTTTCAATTAGATAATATGATGATTAATAATATTTGAGAGATTTCTCTTCTTTGTACACCTTTGTGTGTGGTGACTTTGAATTTATCTTGCAACTCTATAGGAACGATTTTTTCCGAGGTAAGATTAATTCTTAACTTGCTATCTTTGGTTTCTATTTTTTTTTATTTCCCGTTCGGTGTCCGGTGCCCGCATTGGAGCCCCGGCTAATTCGGATCGCACGTTGCAGGGCTCATTAAGATGGCAATGCTCCTAATAGAGTTTTTTCTATACCCAAGGTCGAACCCTCGACCTCTGGTTAAGGGTGGAGAAGCCCCATCCACTGCACCACAACCCATGTTAGTGATATCTTTGATTTCTATTAAAGTTAATTAAAGAAGATGATTAGTCTTATACTAATTATTGTCTTCAGTTTCTTCAAAATAGGAATGTAGATCACTTTTGATCAAAGTTCTTGAATTGACTATATAATATCGTAATTAGTCTTAATTCGTTAATTTTAAATACTAAAATTAATTAAGATTTTTAGCACTTAATATCGAAATTGGGGATTTTATTTTCAAATTTCTCCTATCTTTAATTTCTTGTCCTTAATCTTAGTATTTCGCTTGCGCATTATTTTTCTGTTTGTTCAAGAAACTCAATTCTTACCAAGTGGTATCAGAGCAGTTCTATCAAGGTTTCGTTCTTGATAAATTTTGAGAGTTTCTGGCACAAAAAAAAAAAAATCTTTCTTCTATTTTTTTTCTTTTCATAGATTAAAAAGAAAAGCTATATAGTAGCAATCAAGTGAAAATTAAAAAAAGGTAGAAAATTCAATTAATTGAGAATTAAGATATTTTTACGAAAACTCCTAATTTGTTTTGATTCTTGATTTCCTACACCAAAGAGAAAAACGTTGAGGATTTTTTGTTCCATAAATTGATATTTTTACTGTCTCATCAAACCCAATTTGTCTGATAATTTTTTTTCTTTCTACATCTTACTTCTAAAAAGTTGTTACTAGTAGGGTGTATATATAAATTTTGAGGCATCTAGTCAAAGATGGTGATTTGGGTGAAAAAAGTCAAGAAAGTGATATCAATAAAAGAAAAAAAAAAGGCAAATTGGAGATATTTTTTTCTTTATTTTTTGAAGACGTTTCAAATAGGAAAGAATATTAATTCCAGGACTCAAAATAGCGATATAGTCAAGGCACTTAGAAGGATTTTCGTTCGACTTGATGCATTAGAGGCCACCCAAAATTCACCTAACTCGATGAATATAACATATTTGAGGAGAAGTACTTTTCATACAAGATGTGACAAAAAGTAGTCTTTGCTCTATGATTATTAATTTTGAAAGTGGTGATAATGTATAAAGTTCATATGTGGTGGAAAAGTTGAAACTTACATGCATCGAACACACTACTCTTTATAAGTGACAATGATTGAATGATTTTGGAAAACTTAAGGCAATTAAGGAATGCATGATTTCTTTTTTCATTTGAAGGTACTCTGATGATGTTTTTTGTGATGTAATTTCAATGTAAGATTGTCATATCATATTTGGACATTCATGATAGTTTAATAAGAATGCAATTTATGATAGGAAAAAGAATAGAGTTTCTCTTGTGCTAAAAAAATATAAACCTGCACCTTTAACTTCATTCATAGTTTATGAAGAACAGAAACATATGAAAAAAACAATGAAAATTTTTAAGAGAGAAAAAAATGATAGGAGTAAGGGAGTGCATGCTGATATTCCAAGAGTGGAAATAATAAAGGTTGTGTTGTATGAAGACAATAGGATGTCAAGCGAAGTCAAGAGAAAAGAAAATAGAGATGGTCACGAGAGTAATAAAAAGAGGGTGATCATGAGGTATAGAGATAAAACAAGAGAGTTTGAGTGAGGTTATTTCTTATTCTAACTCTAACATCCCTACTTCTTCTTTTAGTTTCTTTGAATCTCTTGTAGGTACTCATGGGAAAGTTTGCATTAAAAAGTTATTATTGGACGAGCTTAATTGTAAGGTGGTTGAAACTATATGTCCCATTGAGCAAGTGTGTGTTCATGAGAAGTATATAGGTGAGAAGAGTTATTTTAGATTTGTCTAAGATAAGACTCATGATAAGAAATCCAGTAAGGAAGATGTCGACCTAACGCTAATGAGCAAGATAAAATAGGTTGATATTATTCTTTTGCTACATAAGACCAAGTACGGTATATATGATTGATTTATTCGCATTCTAAGAATTCCTAGAATACGTAAGGTCTTTCTGGAGGTGATGAACTACAATCTTAATTCTTATGTTGGGGACTTTATTAAGTTTGAGGATGATGATATTTCTCTCTATAATAAGTCATTAATTGCAACCGCTAAGTTCAACTATATGTGTAATTCGATACTTTTGAAATTGAGTATGATGAAGTTGAATATGGATTCTTACTTGTTGAGAAGAGGCGTGGTGTTTGTAGGAAGAATTTTGTGAATGAGTTAGATGATTTTTTCTTTCTTATTCTTGTGGAAAATAAGCTTTTATATGATGACTTGTTGGAATACGATCCTTTTTATGTGATGAGTCATAATTCTTTAAATCTTGGTGATTGTAAGGTTAAAAAGATATTTGCTACTAGTGATGAGGAAATACATGACTATTATGATACTAGTGATCAAATACCTGTTTGTCGAACCTATTCATAATTTCTTGTTGGTGAATTTGAGCAATTAGTTAGAATTTAATTGAAATTCTTTTGAAATTAAAAGGTTCTTCAAACCTTCTTGAAAATTAATATGCTTTTGTGAGTAAATTTTATGTGAAAAATATTTGAGAAGTGTAATTGTGGACGCTTGGCTATATCATAAAAATGTTCAATTTGATGCATATTCTATGGACCTTATGTCGTCTTTGACAAGCACATTGAAGTACTTTATTGATAGAGCTAAATTGGAGAGGCACATATTTCATTCCCTGTGTCATCTATACATGAATTTTGTTGTGCTCATACAAGGAAGAAATTTTTTTATTGGGATGATGATGTCCACATGCTTTATAAAGTTGTATTTATACATGCAAGAATTAATTGGTTTAAGTGGACGGATGGTCACTTTCTTGTTTTGTTCCTACATTGTTGCTTTCAAGTAATGAATTTTGTTTACTATTGTATGTTTTTTTTTATTTTGCGAGATTTTAATTTGAGGATGAATTATATTCAAGAAGAGGGAAATGATAGCATCTAGGTTGGCCCACTCGAATTAAGATTGACGGGTTTCGGTGTGAATTAAGAAGATGTTTATAATCAAAGAAGAGCCCAAGAATGAGTCGAAGAATTATAGAGAAATTTTTCATGATTCAAAAGTCCAAGCCCAAACGAAAAAGATTGAGCCTATATAGATTTTGGTTAATTTCTAAAACTTTTGATTTCCTAATTTAAATTTTTCTAGTTTAAAAGTTACCTAATTTAAAAATTTCCTAGTGTAAAAGTTTTCTAGTTTAAAGTTTCCTAGATTTATTTATTTTCATAAAAAAAGAATTCGAATCACATGCTATTTGGAATAGATTTTTTCTGTCTATATATAGGGATGAATTTTGTTATTTTCAATTAGACAACATGACATTTAATAATATTTGAGAAGTTTCTCTTCTTTACATCTTTGTGTGTGGTGACTTTGGATTTATCTTGCAACTCTGTAAGAACGATTCTTTAGGAGGTAAGATTAATTTTAAATTTGATATTTTTGGTTTCTATTAAAGTTAATTAAAGAAAGTGATTATTCTTATACTAATTGTTGTCTTTAGTTTTTTTCAAATAGGGGTCTAGATCACTTTTGGTTGAAGTTCTTGAATTGACTCTATTCGTATTATAATTAGTCTTAATCCGCTAATTTTAAATACTAAGATTAATTAGGGTTCTTAGCACTTAATATCGAAATTGGAGATTTTATTCTCAAATTGCACCTATCTTTAATTTCTTATATTTAATCTTAATATTTTCGCTTCCGCATTATTATCTTATTTATTCAAGAAACCCGATTCTTATCAAATAACCTCATCCTATGCATCGCATTCGTTATTAGTTTATCAATAGATAAATAAAAGGATAACATAGGAAAATAGAGATCGTTATGTGTTGAACACCGAACATCTCAGGATCGAACACCGACACTTGAGAAAATTACTAAACCGATACCTCAAGAAAATAAACAAGAAAAGATGCTATAGAGAAAGAAGAGAAGTAAGCAATAGATAAGCTTGTATTGCTTGGTACATCTTACACAATGAACTTAAAGCCTATTTATAGGCAAATGACTACACAATTATATGGACACACATTTGCTACGTGTACCATATATTTACACCACACATTTATTTTATTATTATATCAACTACCACTTGCACATTGGCCACCATTATTTGTTGGGTTTGTATTTTTAACACTCCCCCTTAAACCCAACTTCCATCTTAGTCTTCATTCCTAGTTGATAAGAGAAGCTATCGAGCTTGTGGCAACTCAAGCCTTTTGTGAACAGGTCTGCAACTTGATCTTCTGTTGTGACCTGCACTATTTGTATTTCTTCTTTAAGAACCTTTTCACGGAGAAAATGGTAATGCACCTCCACATGTTTTGTCCTTGAGTGGAACACCGGATTCTCCGCTAAACGTATTGCCGATTGGTTATCGCAATACAAAGGAATTGCATATTCCACTGGTTGATGCAAATCCTTCAAAAGTTGGGTAAGCCAAGTACTTTCCTGAGCTGCCATCGCCGTTGCTCGGTACTCTACTTCTGTTGTTGACAACGAGACAGTTGGTTGCCTTCTACTACACCAAGAAATTGCTCCAGATCCAAGCATAAACACATACCCTGTTGTTGAACGTCGGGTATCATGATCACCAGTATAGTTAGCATCAGAGCTAATTTGCAATCTCCACCTTTCTTGTACATGATTCCATAGCCAAGCGTACCCTTGATATATCTCAAAATCCATCGAACTGCTTCCAAGTGAGGGTTCTTCAGATTTTGCATGTATCGACTCATCATCCCAACTGCAAATGAAATACCGGGTCTCGTAAGTGTTAAGTAGATCAAACTTCCAACCAATTGTCGATACATAGTAGCATCTTCCAAGTCCTTCCCTTCATGAGCACACATATTGACATTCTTCTTAATTGGAGTTGAAATCGGCTTACAGTTAGTCATTCTAAAATTTTTCAACAAATCTTTGGAATACTTTTGCTGGTGTAGAAAAATTCCTTCTTCAGTACGATCAACCTCTAAGCCGAGGAAATTCTTGAGTTAACCCAATTCTTTCATCTTGAATCGAATAGATAAGTTCTTTTTTGTTCGAAGGATTTCATCTTCACAATCTCCCGTGATGATCAAATCATCGACATATACTAGTACTATATCTAGTTTTCCTCTATTTGCTTTGACAAACAAACTAGGATCTGCAGGTGCCACTGAGTAACCACTATGCGTAAGAAATTCAACAATCTTACCATACCAAGATCTCGGTGCTTGTTTTAACCCATAAAGCGCCCTTCGAAGCTTACAAACATATTCAAGATGGTCTTGACTTCGAAAACCCCATCGGATGGTCCATGTAAATCTCCCGATCTAACTCTCCATGCAAAAATGTGTTTTTCACATCCATCTGCCATAGGTTCCAATCCTTACTAGCTACTAGAGCCAGTAGGACACGCACGGTTGTGAGCTTTGCCACTGGGCTAAACATTTTATCATAATCTAGCCCATATAGTTGAGAGAATCCTCGAGCTACCAGTCGAGCCTTGTGCCACTCGATCGATCCATTTGTACGATGTTTTATCTTGTAAACCCACTTGCAGGAGATAGGCTTCACATCTCTTGACTTTGGAACAAGATCCCAAGTGTGATTTTGTTCAAGAGAAGCAATCTTCTCTTTCATTGCTTTGGTCCATTCTGGCTTTTGAGATGCTTCTTCAAATGTCTCTGGCTCTTTTGAATCCACCTCCTCCAATATAGCAGCATTAGCATATTTTGGATTCGGCTTCAGAATTTTTGTTGATCTTCTAAGTGGAGTTGGTGCTTCCACTTTACAAAGTTCACCATCTTCGTTTGGATGATGGTATACACCTGTTTGCCATGGATTCTGAGTTTCACCTTCTTCGACATCTCTACTATCATCAACGACATCAGTTTCACCTAGACTCATCTAAATTTGTGAAGACTGTAATTCATCTTTCAGAGTATCTAAGTCTGGCAATGTCTCCTTATCTGAGGACCACCATGAAGAAGCCTCATCAAATACTACATTTCGGGATGTGTAGCATTTTCCCATTGTAGGATCACAACATCTCCACCCTTTTCTCTGACTATCGTAACCAACAAAGATACACCTTACAGCTTTCTTGTCCATTTTGCTACGTAAGTGATCAGGCACAAATACATAGCATACACATCCAAAAACTCAAAAATAGCTAATTGTAGGCTTCATGTTCCATAGCTTTTCAAAGGGTGAAAGGAAATGTAACTTTTGTTGAGGAAGCCTATTGCAGTTCTCATCGTTTCTGCCCAAAAATATCCCGGTACGTTCCTTGCATGAAGCATACTTCAACATATTTCTGCCAGGTGCCTATTCTTTCTTTCTGCAACACTATTTTGTTGTGGAGTGTTCACACATGTGAACTGATGGCGTATTCGACACTCCTGAAGAAAGTCAGAAAACTCATCTAAAGTATATTTTCCCCTATTATCGGTGCGTAGACATCCAATGTCTTTGTTGACCTCTGCTTCTGAAACCTTTTTAAATTCTTTGAATTTTGACAGAGTCTCCGATTTTTCCTTCATAAAATAAACCCACACATATCTGGAAAAATCATCAATGAAGGTTACTATGTACTTCATCCCACCAATTGAGGCTTGTTTAATAGGTCCAAACATATCAGAGTGGATTAATCTAATGGTTCCTTTGTTTTAAATTTGGACTCTTCATACGAAAATTGATTAGCCTTCCCATATTGACAGCCTGCACAGATTGTGTCTGTTTTCACCTCAAGTTCAGGAAATCCTTTTAGCATCGACTTCATCATCATCACATCTAGATTGGAATAGCTAACATGACTCAGTTGTATATGCCACAAGTCTACCGTCTCGTTCCTTCTTGTCTTCTCTACGTATGTTATTTCTGCTGACATCACATAGAATGACTTAAATCTTCGTTCCTTCATCACTGGCTCCTTGGAAATCTCAAGGTCACGATATACCTTCACAACTTGTGGACCAAATAGAACAAAATGGCCTGAAGATGTTAACTGTGAAACCGAAAGAAGATTTTTCTTCATCCCCGAAACATGGTAGACATTTTGAAGTGCCACTTCGATACTGTTGCTATGAGGATACACCACTGTATTACCAACATGAGAAATTGGTAACTTAGAGTTGTTTGTGATCCCCACCAAATGACTTCCCTTGTATTTTGATAAGTTTTGCAACTTATCTTTATCACCCGTCATATGGTTTGAGCAACCTGAGTCAACGATCCAGTCATTTTCATAATTAATTTTACTGGATGTTGTTGCTGTAAGGGCTAACTCCTCCTCTTCAGCAGCAAAGGATGCCTTCGCATCCCATTCTTCTTCACTGTTGGAGGTAACGACATTACCTTCCACAGATTTTTCCTTCGATCGACAGGTCTTTGCCATGTGGCCCTTTTTCCCATATTAGTAACACTTTCCTTCAAATCTTTTCTTATTTTCATATTTCTTCGAGCCTCCCCCTTCACGAGTGCTTCCTTCACCTTGATGACCCTTTGATTCGACATCATTTTTCTTGAATTCATAATTCTTTCGCTGTTTGAAATTCCGCTTGCCTTTATTGGCGTAAAGTGTCTCTTCTTCATTCTTTAGTGAGACTCCTCCCATTTGTTTAGCTAATGCTTCTTGATCAGCTAATAAATTCTCGAAATCTACAAGTGATGGCTGATTTTGCTATCCCTGTACTGCAATGACAAAGCTTCTGTACTCTGGCTTCAGACCGTGGATGATAATTCATTTCATCCTAGTCTCATTAATACGAGCCTCTGGATCTAGTTCGGAAATCTCTCGACACAGTGACTGCACTTTGTGGAAATATTGTGCAATAGTCATATTTTCTTGAGTCACCGACAATAACTAGCTTTCAAGAAGTTGGAGCTTAGAGTCGTTCTTCTTCGAGAACATCTTGGCGAACGTATCCCAAGCTTCATTTGGGGTCTTTGCATCTCGGATTTTCTCTAGCAAATCCTTCTCAACCGTTGTTTTCAATGAAAACATTGCTTTCCCTGCTTTTATTTTCCATTTTCTCAACGTGTCGTTTGCATCCTCTGCTTCTGGTTGTGTTACTTTAGTTTCGTTGACAACCTCCCATAGGTCTTGCCCTTGCATATACGACATTATGCAAGTTGACCATGTGTTGTAATTGTTGTTGTTGAGCTTCTCCATTCCGCCGACAACATGTAGGCCTGTCATCGTACCGTCGGAATACTATCAAGGTTGAACACGAACAATACTTCACACGGACAAGCACCGAGCAAGCTAGGAACCTTCGAACAAACACCGACCGAGCGAGGAACCTTCGAACAAACTCCAATTGAGTGAGGAACACTATGTATTAATAGTGTCTCGTACAGAGGTTAGTGAACGAGTGGAAAAATTTCCTTCCTGTGAAAGATCAGACAATGTTGCAATCACGGGACAATTCAGGAAAAATTATCACTCCTTTAACCAAGCTCTGATACCAATTGTTGAACACCGAATATCTCAGGATCGAACACCGACACTTGAGAAAATTACTAAACCGAGACCTCAAAAAAATAAACAAGAAAAGATGATATAGAGAAAGAAGAGAAGTAAGCAATAGATAAGCTTGTATTGCTTGGTACATCTTACACAATGAACTTAAAGCCTATTTATAGGCAAATGACTACACAATTATATGGACACACATTTGCTACGTGTACCATATATATACACCACACATTTATTTTATTATTATATCAACTACCACTTGCACGTTGGCCACCATTATTTGTTGGGTTTGTATTTTTAACATTATGCACACGGGGAAGGAAAATAAACTTTTTGAGAAAATGTCGAGGGCAAAGCAATTGCATAAAAACTCCGGGTTATATCAATCAAACTAGCTAAGAGAATTACTCTAAAGAAAGTGAGAATTTTATGGTGAAAGAAATATGTAGTACTTAAAGGTTATGAGTGCATTCTTACAAACTTTAAGCTAAAAATCACACACACAAAAAAAAAAGAATATATTTGCTTGCCTTGATAATTGCTTGTAGAGTGACAAAAGTGTTGAAGAAGCATAAATTTATAAACAAAAAAATAATATTAGAAGAAAATTTACAACCAATATTGACACAATTCTTAATTATGAAAAGTGTATTAGCAAGTACTTACTCAAATGTTCAAATTTATATGGAAACACTCTCATACTTGAAATATCAAAAGGAATGAGAAGAGAGAGTAACATTAACGATATAAATGGGCAATAACAATAATAATAAGCTGTAATTGTCAAGTTTGATTTTCTTAAATTCACTTAAAATGACAGTTTCATCTTTTTGGTGATTTTTGAATTTTTAACATATTACATAAATTAAAAAATAAAAAAAATTCAAAAAATGAGAAGAAAGATAAATAAGAATACTAGTTTTTAAGAGGTGTCACATCACCTCTTCTACATTCTCATTTATTATTATACTAGTTTTCAAACACATGCATTGCAGTGTATCACACGCTAATTCATATAAACGATGTAAAATGATATAAATAGTACTGAAATATGTATGGAGTGAATTGCACAAAATTTTAAAAGAGAAAAACACAAGCATGAACAAATGAAATTGTCAGCATGTTCGACTGATATTTGTTGTCATTCTAAAATATAAAAATGTTGAAATTGCTTTCAAATTGTGAATATCAGAATATTTTGTTATTTTTGGAGATGAATATTGAATTTGGGGAGAAAAAGCATTTCATATAATAAGGAGTTTTCTTACCACAATCATAAATGCATACAATCTATTAAATTGCATTTTTTTTGTTTACGAATATGTTGTTATTTTACTTGTATCGTCATATTATGATTATGATGATAAAATTTAATACAATAAAGTGATGTTAGAATGACTTTTTTAAAATCAAATAGAAACCCATGATTAAAAGTATTCAAATAACCACCATCATTTTGAATTTTGATCAGTAGAATAATATTAGAACGACTTATACAAATTTATAATATATGAAACATTTGATTTGACAATTTTTTGTTTATGATATAAACTCAAAAGATACAATTCACATTTCAATATAAGTATCGTTGCCAATTATTGCAATTAGTTTACATCAAAATATTTTTGCGTTATTATAAAAGAATTGTAGAGACTCATTTTCACAAATGCATACATATCAAGAAGCTGTTGTTGAATGAAAGTAACATTTCATAGAAGTTGTACCAGAAATTCGATCAATATATATCTTTCTTATGATAACTCTTTGTAAATCATTATAAATTTCATGGTATACACCTGAAAAAAAATAATAACTATTTGTCATAGAGATGCAACATAGTTATTGAAATAAGATAATTTAATTGATACTATAAATCATAATTGTAAATATATGTACCATTTATTTGATTCAAAGTTACGAGTTGTTGAAACGTAAGGGGGTTGCACCACACTATGAGGGACCGTGTCCCTTAGAGTCAGACACAGACAATAAAATAGTAAACCATTGAGAAACTAAAACCTTGTAGGAAAGTAAAGAACACAATGATTTAACGTGAAAACCTCCTTGCTCAAAAGAGGAAAAACCACGGCTTGCCTTCACAAGCGCTCAACAATCCACTATAATCAAACTCTTGATGACAGGCTCGATATGAACCTAACTCTAGGCTCAACTAGTTTGCAATAACTCTATTACAAACCTACCTTGACAACTTTGACAAGAACTCACCTTGATATTGATTAACTCTAACCAATATCAAACTCAGGTAGCTCGACTTAAGCACTCTCAAGAACACAAAGAAAGCTTTGCTCTTATAACATTAGTAATTCAATTACAGATCATGACTTGACTAAAAAACACTCACTCGTTTAGTATATACAGAAATTAAGAACTTGAGCAATGTTGCAAAGTTGAGTTTTCGCCCCTTTCTCTCTTCTATATTTTAATTTGCAAAAAACTCACCAATTGAGAAGTATTCTTTTCCTCTTATAGTGGAATAATGATTAAGGTAGAAATCTGATTGGGCCAGGTATCCTGATGGGTACACGCTCACCTGCACAGTTTGTTGCACTAGAAGACAAAATTGCGCAAGACAGTGACAGTTGTACTGGATTCATGAAGACCCAGGGACTTAGTTCCTTGTTGTTAGCTGATCATCATTAAAATAAGTGTCATGCCTCATTTTTCTCGTGAAAATTGAGATTCGTCGTGGAGTGTAAAGAGTCGCCACCTAACAAAATAAGGTACGTTAGGACACCATTCTAGGCTAACTACGAACCTATTTTGTTATTTAATATTAGTTCACCAGAAATTCGAGTGAGGGCTCAAATTACCTCAAAAGGAAAGTGTAAGACACCTTTCGAGGTCCACAAAGATGGTTTCCGATCGAATTCATATTTTACGTGGGAATTCTATGTGATAAACAAAGGTCGCTTATTTTATTCGTTTTTAACTTAAATATTACTAAGTGGAAAACTATGAATAAAGAAGACATGTAATTTTAATTATTTTAGCTATCAATTACCTAAGTGAAAATCAATAAAATATGTAAATAAGATAAGTGAGGAGAGACACGACATAAAATATAGCAATAAGGGACTACTTATATGATAAACTAATTACCAAAAAAAAAATAAGCATATAAAGTACATAAAAGAACAAATTTGAAAAGTCAAACCAAGGAACTGTTTTAATCTTAATCGGATCAATACCCAACTTGTTAGTCATTATTCGGCCTAATATCCAACAACTGAATTCAAGACAAATGACAGAATCATACGTCGTATCATCAATATATATTTGGGTATTATCACTTTCGAATGTCTACCTACCCCACCTAGGTTGATTGTTTGCCTAAAAGCGTTCTAAAAGAAAGGATAAAACTAGTGCTTCTAAAATGTCTATCGTCCCAACCATTCGTCCAAGAGGCATTATTAGACTTTGCCATTTTGGATTTATGATCTAGACAAATAAATCTAGGTTTCTTTGTTGAACTCAAAGCACGTAAAACAAATAGGACGTCAAGTAGCACGTAATAGTCTCAAACAAGCCTCTTGGTTAATTAAGAAGTTGGTTAAGATGATTGGCCTATCAAGACAAACAATTATCTATTCAGTGAACCTATGAACACGATATCTAAGTGTTAATATATTGACAGGCAAGAGCGAGCTAGTTAGATGAAAAAAGAATGAGCCGTAAATTAATGTCATTAGAAACTAAAAGGACCAACATTAACAGTGATGAAGTCACCTTTGTTAGAAGTTACTTCTAAAAGCAAAAAGCCCATTTATTGTTGCAAAAACTGACTGCAAAATTAAAAAGCAAAAAACAATTCTTTGATGTTCGCAGAAACAGAAACAAATTGTTGTGAAAACAGGATTGATATTTGTCTATCTGGTTTTATTGCAGAAAATATGATTGCAAAATGTAATTACTGTGAGCAGAAAGTGATTTCAATTATTAAAACGTCAAACAGATCGTGGAAAATCCTCGTTTAAACAGAAATTATCTTTTTTTTATAAAAAAGGCGAAACAGCTTTTGAGTTTAAAACAGAAATGTTGAGAATGTGAGTATTAAAAACGCTGGAGCTGATTTTATATATTATCGGAAGCAATTTTATGAAAAATAAATATTATTTCTTATTGTTGTTGAAAATTATCTTGAGTCGAAACTCATTTGTAAATTGAAACGGATATTGTCAGTTGCTAAAAAAATTATCCAAGTCCAATGCTGATTTACTAAGTCATTAAAATACTAAGTAAAACTTGTTGACGTTGGCCTACTCCAAAAGATAATTGTTATTCCTAACATATGATTTCTAAGTGATCACATAAATTAATTGTTAATTGTTGATCCTAGATTATATTTGCCTAAATGATTCACAAAAAGCAGTTAAATCACATATACCCCACCCCTCGAGCCGTCCCAAGTTTATTATTACATCAGTAGAGATTTACAAAAGTTATTACAACACAATGAATAAAAAAAAGTAAATGAGAAGGAATGAGCAATCCCTCCCTAATTCATGGGCAACTCTTCAAATCCCAAAATTATCTATAAGGGTACCTGATATGTAAGAACAAAATAGTGGAGCCGAAGAGCACACCAAAGATGGACACAAGACACAATAACAATGTAATAAGAGTATAACAAACACCGAATAGTCCCTATAGACATGTTTTATAGTGGTTTCCACAACACCCCATACAGTCATCACATAAGGAATAGAAAATTACATCGGTTAGGAACTCACTCATTGACGATAATAGACAATAATAAGAAAGCTTGTTTATAGGAAAAAGAAGACAACCAGTGAATCAGAAAACCAACGATATTCAACTACCGCAACTTGAACAGAGCTACCGGCAGTGAAAGAACACCACGAACCCAGACAAAAGTCAAAAAATATTTAAATATAAGGGAGAATAAATATGATGTGAAAAGTGTTGTGTAAAAGAGAAGAAGTGGGAGTAGGGAACAACGTCCTCAAAATATTAGAGGGAAGTGCCTTTATATAGAAGTAGGAGTCAATTGATAAAAAGGAAGAGAATAAATAAGAGAGTCAATCACGACATTTCTTTCCTCAATTAACCTATGACAAAAACAAATTGTGTTATTATAAACTTGTCCACACTTAAAGAAAAGATAAATAAAATCAATCAAATATACAAAATATAGTGCATTTTTCCATAAATAATTAAGCATTAAGGCTGATCGTTCAAATAAGAAAAAGATATCAATCATCAATTAAAACTAATTAAGGAATTAAGCGGATTAACTTACCATAAACGAGGCATAGATCTTCTCATATAATAACAAAAGAAAGAAAAACATATCGGTTTTAATTATACAGTTGATAAAAGGTGAGAAGAATCTCTGTGTATTTCAAGATTTCTAAATCAATATGCCTCAAATAAAGACAAAGCGTGAACAAGGAAATCATTAACAAAAAAGGAATGATGGTGAATTAAAGGTAAAGTCACAACCCGTATATGAGCGGACAGGTAATAATAAAAACTTAATCACAAAAGTCACACATCAACATCAATTCTCAGTTTGTCAAGAAAGTAATTGCGAATTTAACGAAGATAAAGTAATTAATAAAACACCAAATGAATGTTAAATATCATACCGGAGGTGAATTTGTAACAAAATCCACCTGAGAAATATTGAAATCGATCACAATATCAAACATCATGCAATACTCTTTGTCGAGAAAGAAAATACTCTAGCCGGTGACTTTTCCAGTGAAGCTGGTCGGAGTAGGGAAACAGAGGGCAGAGGCAGCACTAGTTCCATCGACTGGGGGCGAAGATGGCGGAGAAAAGAAGAAAGGTGCGGTGGCTGGACAGGTGGGAATCACCGGCTTGAGTTGTAGCGGCACCGACGTGCTCGGCTGCCAGGGAGCGCGACGGTGAGGCGAGTGGAGCAGCAGCTGGAGAGGCTTCACCGGTCAAGGGTGGCTCGCAGCGTGGGCTGATGGTTGCTGGCCATCTGGTGATGATTCTGATGTCGGAAGGCGGTTGTTTTGGGTGAGAGTCGCCGATTGAGTTTAGAAAGAGAAAGAAAGAGAAAGTAGAAAGAGGAGGCTGAAGGGCGGTGGAGCGGCTTCAGCAATCGTCCACCGGCGGCTGAGTTGCCGATTTTAGAGAGAAGCAGAAAGGAGCTGCGGTTGTTTTTTTGCTCATAAATTGGGATTAGGGTTGCTTGTTTTGTTTTAAAAGGAGAGGAAATGATGATGGAATTTCAGCCGTTGGATCAATTTTAATCCATCATTAAGGTTAAAATGATTTAAAAAATGGTCTAAAATTGAAGCTTTATTTGGAGATTAAAATTAGTATCAATTTGACTAAAATTGACATTAATTGGATAAAAAATGACTAAAAATTAACGGCATAGAGAAATTAAATAAAATTGGTTGCCATTTTAATAATAATAATATTAAAATAATTTATATCTATAATTTATAATCTATATCTATAATATATTTAAAGTGTGAAGACCCTTAGAAAAGTGATTCGAACTTTTTGCCCTTCCTTAAAAGTTTCTCCTTTAGAAAAAATCGTCTTTTCACTATTTTCTTAAATTATTATTTAATTATATTTATAATATTGTCTCCTAAAATATATGGGATCAAGAGTTTAAAATATATGGTAAGACTTTTTCTTAAATTAAGAGATAATTTTAATCAATCATAATTTACCTTAAATAAAAATTGTATCTTATTATAATTATACTCACTATAAAGATTAGCACTAATTTTAGAAGTAGGAATGTAATAACTTTGGAGTAGAATAATTGTCATTTCACTATTTTCTTATTATATTTGAAAAATAAAAACTTTTCATTATTTTTGATAAATTAGACATATAATAGGAGTCCTAACAAACATTGCCTTATTTTTTGGCAAAAGAAAAACTTAGGACTTAGGAGTATATTTGGCAAAATTAAAAAGTTGTCATACTTTTAACAAACTAAAACACTATGGTAACAATTATACATTCAGTAGAGTCCTAATATATTGTCTTACTTTTGAAAAATAAAAACTGTTATTACTTTTGACCAACTGTGATAAAATAATATTTTTGGCAAAATAAAAATTACCTTATTTTTTGTAAATAAAAAATTATCGCCGAAAATAATTTTTTGCTAAACAAAAATTAACTTCAGTTCTTTTTTTTATTATTATAAATAGGAGTCCTCTTTTCTCTTTGACAATCAATGGATGATATTCTAATACAATTTATATAGGAGTCTAAAATTAAGTTCTTTTTTAATTTATGAATACTCCTTTCATAAAAAGAGTTCTTCTATGCGGCGATTAAATCATTACGTAAAGAAAAGGTACGTAGAAATGGTTATTTTGTCCTTTAATTTTTTTGTTTCTTTATCATTATATTTTTAATTGTGTATTTGGATTGATAATAAATCATTACATAGAATAACATAGAGTTAACAAGTTTTTATAGTAATTGAGTTGTGTTATATGTATAGATATTTATTTTTGCAATCAATGGATGAAACAAGGGTAATATGCCATAATCCATTTGTATGATCCTTCGAAATTATTTTTCAGCAATTAATTAGGTACTGTTATTTCATTTAAAAATTTTATTCATTCACTTTTTAAAAGGTCTTATCAATTGTTCAACATATATTTAAAAAGCAAGAAGTGATATCTTTACTTTGCAATTATAGCAATTAAATTATAGCACATAAGATCAAGATGAGGACTTGAAACTTCGATTATTAAATTATTACAGATTTCTGACTTTTTTTTATAATCATTTTTACTTGGTTTCAAGTTTCAAATTTGAATATTAGTTTGCAAGCATTCATAAATGCCTCTATGAGTTTTTAAATTTGATTATCGACATTATATTTACTGTTAAAATTTTACACCGATAACATTATCCGAACTTTTTTGTTTTGATGATATTAAGTCTCATGCATGTTGATTTTTTGTTGTGGCACCCATAATCTTACTTGATATTTGAAGAAGAATTTGGATAAGTAATTATAATTAGTCATGGTGCAAAAAGAACAACTAAAAATGATACAGTTAGTTTTAATTGACTGTATATTGAAATTATTATTGACTTTATCACTTGAATTTCATTACAAATCTATATCTATCTATATTATATTAAAGTGTGAAGGAATCTATCGATATTGTATTAAAGTGTGAAGGATATATTAAAGTGTGAAGGAATCTATCTATATTATATTAAAGTGTAAAAAGTCTTACAAATATTGTATGAACCTCTTGTCTTTATTAAAAGACTATCTTTTAGACAAAATCATCTTTTTATTATTTACCTAATAATATTTAATTAATTTAAAACTTCAAACCTAACTAAAATCGAATTTTTTTTCCTCCTCTTTTTTAGGACTTCAAATCATGCGTATATCATTTTTTTAAAACAAAATAACTATGAACTCTATCTTATATTAAATAAAAAGGAAACAAAAGTCTACCAAAATTTTAAAAAGGTTCAGTAGACATCTTTAAAAAAATCTAATATTTGTTTTAGTTTAGTTTATTTGAAATTCAGAAAATTCTAATATTGATAAATAATTTATGAAAAAAGTAAAAATCTATCATATTTAGATAATTTCTTTACTAAAGAAAAATATTTTGAACTTTCATAAATTGAGAATTCTTCAATAACAATACAATAATATCTAATATGAACATGTGGAGCAAGATTTATTTATTTTTGTTCTTAAATGATTCTTTGTCGTCAAGAAATATATTTTTGTAATATTTGATTTACTTTGATGCATTGCTTTTCGTAGGTTACTTCCCCCCCCCCCCCTAATTTATTAGGTATCTTGAAGATGAATGATGACGATGATAATATAGATAACTGACCATCAAAATTTTGAGCCATACAAAATATTATGATTATTTTTCTCTTTCTAAGACTCCAACTGTAATTTAAGGAGTTATCAATGTATTTTTTACCTACCTCATTTGTATCTTAAATATTTGCAATTACTATATAACTAATTAAATAAATTCTTTTATTATTTAAGCAAACATTATATTTAGTATAACGTTTAAACTCATTATAGTGAGGTACACGCGCGAAGCGCGTACACCTAAACTAGTAATAATAATAAGATCAAACACTTATAAAATTTTGAGTGTGCATATTTGTGAAAAATAATTTCAATGAATATTAATAAATTATGCAAAATATTATATTTAAATAAATTGTAAATAAAATAATAATAAAAAGTAATAAAATAATTGTATATTTTTAAAATCATGAATGTGATATGCCAATATTTATTTGATACCAGAATAATGCGTAAAAAATACTAATATTCAAATAAATAGTTTTTGATAAAATAGCAGCCCAGGAGGGATATCGGGAGGTCAAAATTGAGTGTCAACAACTGCCCTTCGTTGCTTGCGAATGATAAAAGAATTATCGAGCAATAAAAATTGATGTAGTAACCAATTTTGTCTGATTGAGGAATGATTTGTTGGAATTAAAGCAACAGGAGGTGATTTTAAAAAATTGTGTGACCGAGACTTTGGTTCTAAGTCGCCTACATCTCTCTGATTTTATGAGAATCAGGATGTGTATAGTTCTAGATTTAGGAACGGACAATATTACTAAAGAATGTTAATGATAAATGATAGGGGCATCAACAACGGTACCATGGATCGATGAGATTGATTATGCTCAACTTACATGTCAATTCAAGTGGAAGGCGGTCGTCGTCAATATATTTACCCAACTTTAGAGTCGGGGTCGAATCCATGAGGAACACTGTGAGTGGCGATCAAGTTAATTCGAAATGATAGATACAAGTTAAATTCAAATAAATAGTACAAAAAGATAAAATGAGGGAGATAGATTCCTACAGTAGTATTTCTTTTTGAATTTTTCTAGTATAAATTTGGGGCTATGAATAATTAGAGTTTTAAAAATTATGCATGGATCTCGGGATTATGCATTACTAAGGGAGTGACATGTGGGAGTTAGTAATCAACATCAATTTAGTAAGTCAAATATGGGCAGGCTTGGTTATAGATTTTGATGCTAGTCTTTCGACAAAACATCAAACTTTCATCCATTGATTCTTTCAAATACCTAATAGATGTATTCAACAATTTGTAACCACAACCTCAATCTAGGCATCCATATTTCTAGGATGATACCCATGGTATAGTCAACCTCACATTCACCCTTATGTCTAAGATAGTGAAAATTTAGGAAACTAAACACATAATTATCTATCATTGCTTTGATTTCCATATCCCTCTTTCAAGGATGATATGGATTCCTACACTTCACCCAAACCCTTCTTTCGAAGATTGCCCTAAGTTTTCTAGAGCTTGGAGCTTTCACTCGTCAAACCTATTTGGGTATTTGAAGCTTTCACCCATCAAATTAGCATAGCAATGATAAAATCCATAAACATGAGCTACCAAATAAATGTTAATAATAACAACACACACACACTTTAACCCCTATTCACACATAACCCCAAGAGGGAGATTTAGCTACACATAATATAAATAAGAATAAATATACCCATAATCCCCATTAAAATAAATTATTGAAGATATAAGAGAATGTTACTTCAAACTTGGATCTCCCAATATATCAACAATGATAGTGAGCAAATCTTTCACTTAGAAAGTCTCCAATGTATTCTTCACCCAAAGTTTACACAATATTTTTCTCTCCAAAATAGAGGCTTATCAACTACAAAAGCTAAACCTAAAAATTGGGGAAGATGGAATCTTATTCCATGATAGGGTGAGTCATTTTGTCAAAATTGGTAATAGCCACATGCATTTCCAGTTTTCCCTCTAGGCTTTTTTTCCCGCTAGGCTACAGTCGCAATAGTCTGGCCACGACCGCGGTTAAATTCCATTATTGCAGTTGCCTGACTTCTGCTTGACTGCCGCGATCGTGGTCAGCTGGCCTCGGTCGTGGTACCTGAGGCCAGTTCCTGCTCTAAGTCTTCAACTGCACTTTCCTGCTCCCTTTTTACTCATTTTAAGCTCCAATCCTCATCTTTCTAGCTTTTAAACTCTATACCTGCAAAGGGTGGATATTAGTGCATTTACTCACAAATATGTCTCATTAACTCATTCAAACCAAGGTAATGGATATGATTGTTGAGTAAGGATGAGTGGTAAGATCACCGCTCATCAACACCCCCAACTTAAAGAATTTGCTTGTCCTCAAGCAATAGCACCTCTTATCAAGAGACATAATCATTTATGTCCAATCTATATGCCCTAAAGGTCATAATGAATTCAAATTTAGTCGCAACCACAAGTAGCTCATTGCACACGGGCTAAGATAATTTCCACTACACCCGGCATTATAAAATGCAATACTCAAGGATGCGTAAAACTATAAAGAGAAACCAAGCAACAAAACCAACATTCTAGAAGTGGCTCACCCATTGACTACTACTACTATACTCCAATTTCCTCCTTTCTAGGGAGGTGACAAAAATCACTCACCTCAACTTGTTTACATATCATACTCACAAGGTAGAGAATTTTCACTCACCCAACTACTAAATATGCAACAAGGATTTTTAAGTGTAAGAACTCTCTTCCTCACAAAAGAAATCTCAATGCAACAAATGTCATACCATAGGCTTGCCCCTATTTTCAATTGCCACTACAAAGAAAGAAAATAGTCGGAGATCTCAAAGGACTTTCTAAGCTTGTAACGTAGGTTCAAATTAGGGTAGGATATCATTTAGGGACACATGGCTACACCCTTCCTTGAACATCTACATCGCACTTTACAATTCTCCTTCTTCGAATAAGGGTCATTTCTTCTTTCTTTTCGCTCTTTTATTATGCCTACTTTTCGCTTTCTTTATTCACCACTTTTCTGTCATTCCTTTTCCTGCAACTCTCATGCACATCTTTCTTTTGTTGAACTCTTTCTTTTTCTATTTCATTTACTTTTAACACTTAAGCAAATTTGGCATTTTACTAACATTTCGTGGCTCCAAACTTCCTTCCGTCAACTTTCACCACCCCCAACTTAGGCGTTAAGCCTCACGTTACATTTTTAAGTTCAAGGAGGGTATGGTTCAAAAGAGGGATAAAAAGAATGGAACACAGCTTGTAATGAGTTTGCCAACGAAAGGCCTAAAGGCTCAAAGTGGGTAACTAGGGATTGCAATTATGCATAGGTAGGCTTTTCAGGCTAGAGTGAGTTCCAAAATCATAATGATGGCCTAAGATCATTTCTCTAACCACATACAATCAAAATTAATTTTGAAAGACTACCAGGGCAAGGTCTAGATAACACAAGTACACAAGAGATGAAAGCTAATGGCTCACCATACATGGCATGCAAAATTTGCTAAGGGAGATTAGATATTCCTCCTGCTAGAGACACAAGTAGAATATCTATCATTATTCACAAGTCAAAAATCTGCGAAGCTACAAAAAGAGAAAAAAAAATTATTAAAACATTGCTCACGTCCATGCCCTTAATTTTTTAAAAATTTTGGATGGAGGGAGTTTCTTGCTTTGCATTAACATCTCGCACAGTTCGCTAAACTACGACTACAACCAAAGCCTTAGTCTCACATATAGGATCAAAATGGGCAACTAAATCGTATGGCTACTCAGACTTTGCCAATGGATTATAAAGTGACCCCAATTTTAACAAAATAAAATGCCACAGGTACTCAGACTTCCCTTACATTCGTGACACCCATGCTACGAGTACTCAAAATTCACCTGCACCTATGCCTCAAAACTCAAACGTAATGCTAGTCATGCATCACTAAAATCCAAAAATCAAAAGTACTAAGAGAAAAACTAAGAAACTAAGAGAAAAGCATAATAATCTGTAAAACATGGGTACCAATCCGGTACCCCAAAAATAAAGCATCTCAAAACCAAATAAAAATAATACCCAAAACATCATCTCAAAACAATCAACATAAAAAGAAATGTGCAGCATCACAACATCAAAACATTACAAACCTAGGGGCACCCTCAACTAAAAACGAATGCAATGTCCTCACTACATGTGCAATAAAGCAAAAGTAATAGGGGTCTCCCTAAATCTGCCTTAAAACTGCTCTCTCCTACCAACTTTGCACCATCACCACTAGTATCATCAGTCGAGCAATCAGCAGGGGCCTCATCTCCACTGTCCAAGCTCGGTGAAGGCAGTCGCTCATTGGGTTTGAGCACCTTAAAGATGGACTTCACCCCCTTTCATAGCTTCTTGAAGGGTTATAATCTCATTTTAAGCACTGCACAAAAGTTGTTTATTCTAGTCTCAGGTTTCGCAATCGCGATCTAGATGATTTCAATTGCTTCACCATGGTTGCGGTCAACACTTTGCGATCGCCATACCTGAGGGAAAATTCAGGCAGACATTAAAATTTTTGCACATCCTTAGCTGCCCCCAGAACATTCCATAATACTACCACACGAGCTAACATGTTTAAACTAGCATATTTTCGGCATGATAATACTAACATTGGCCTAAGTTGCATTGTTTACAGGTTCTCAGCTTCAAAAATAGGAGATTTTGATAAAACTTGATTCATGGTCGAACAATGCCAGTAGACCTACTAAAATGATTACCACAGGACTAAGCTACTTCTTGAAAAGGGGTATTAGCTTAGACAAGGTGGAGAGAAGAAGCTCCTAGAATTTCACGCCAGACTCACTGTGACCCGATGGATGTGTTTCGCCCCGGAACCCTACTATGCTAATGAACAGTGGGTGTGTGAGTTCTACGCAAACCTCAGTGTAGTGCCTCTCAAGAACCCAATGATGACTATTCGGGGTAAGTGGATAAACTTCGGAACGAAGCATGTTAATACAGTGTATGGGCTCCCAGATGCTAACATAGGGCAATTCCAAGCATGAGCATATGAGTCGGGGACCTGGATAACCAACATTTTATATCCTGGAAAAGCAGTTCCTTGGTCCATCTCCAAGAGAGATACTCCGATGAAGGACTTCACAGCAGAAGCCAGGCTTTGGTTGAACATCGTATGCAACCGAGTATCGCCATGCAACCATATAACCATTGTCACATATTTGAGGGCTCAGATGATGGCTTGTATTTTATCTGGCATCCCTCTCAATGTGGGTGAGATTGTTATTTGAGAGTGGAAGTATTTTCAGACTCATGGAGGTGCACACCTTTTTTTCCCTTCCCTTATCACTGAGATTTTAAAAAGGAAAAAAGTGGAAGAATATGCTGCAGATACTTGGGTGCTTCATGGCTCCCTCATCTACCCACTCAAATTCAGAGGTTAGGGTACCCCAGTTTAGAGTAAGAAAAGAAAAGTAGACACGAGCAAATCAATCCAATAAGACACGGATTCTTGTAGACCTTCGTTAGCCGACCCCCTCGATGACATCTCAAGTAAAATGAGAAAGGTTAGGGAGCTAGTGTTTAGATTGCCTTAAGGACCAGGAGAGCCATACACCACTCTCCACTCATATATAACTCAAGCGGATTATGACATATATCGTGAGGAGTAGAAGAAGATGAGAGCCGTTGTTGCCAGTTTAGAGGGAGCCTACTCAGCCTTGGTAGGACCACACAGGGACCTCAAGGATTCACATGAGAAAATGGTGAAGAGAGAGAAGAAAAGATACAAATTGAAGGAAGAGTGTGGGGAAATGGGTAGTCAGATGGGTTTTTAAACTGAATTAACCGCGATCGTGGTGGCACGGACCGCGGTCGCGGTAACTGAGACCAAACAACCGAGTTTTCTGCATTTCCTGCTCAGTCCAAACTTGCCAATTTTACATGTTTCTCTTTCAAATTTGATCAAAATTTTCTTTAGCACTAACATTTCATAGATTATGCATGCAACAAAATAAAGATTAATTCTAGTTTATCATTCATGAATAAAAAGGATACTTGCCACTTATTGTGGCGTGATGGGTTGCCTCTCATCTAGTATTTAGTTTAGCATCACAGTACTATATTCCACTCTTTCCTTTTGTGTTTCCACTTAGAAAATTTAAATCTCCATCCCAGCTTTCGTTCAATATGCAACGAGTGGCAGAGGGATAGAAAATTCAAATCTTCCAAGATGAAACTTGGAAGAGGTGATAAAATGGCAAGCAAACTTTGATCTCGCCATTTTAAAGATTTAAACCTTTTACCTAACTTCACATCAAACTTCTGAATTTGATCTTTGGGTAAAAGTAAGCCCATCAATAGGCCATTCCTTGTACTTTAAAAGTTGAGCATCTTGGCCTTTGATGGATGGGGTTCCATGTGCTACTTCAGAATATCAAACTCTAAAATATAAGAGTCAGACTCTGTCATCCCACAATCCTTCATTTGTTCAAAGGGATGGATCCTCGTTACATCCTCGAAGCATAATGTTGAAAAGTGGGTTGAACGAGGTCTAACACCTAATATCGAGTTAGCCTCCTCCGAAGCATCTTCACCCCGAAATAAACTAGAGTCATTATAAGAGATTTACTTTAATTTTTCTCCTGACTCTAGTATCATTTCTTTTATTTTGGATTCTTCTTCCTCATATGAGTCAGATGATTGGGAAGTCACCGAGGAGTCTTTGCTACCCAGCTTGTCATCATAGCCTGGTTTCTCTTCTTGACAAACCACCTCTCGGGAGATGGGCATGTTAGGGATTGTTTTAAGCTTTTTTTTCCTATTATCTCCTTCTTGACACTTGTCCATTCTTGATGCATGTGTTCTATGTTCTCCTCCATTGTGTCTACCCGATATAAAATAACTAATAATCATGGGTCATAATTATTGAACTCGGTGTGTTGCTTTTCCTTCTTCTCATCATAAGACCTATTAATCTCATAAGAAGAACTAGCAATTCAGTTATTATAATAGGGGGAGGGGCATTTGGACAATTATCCTAATGTCCATTTTGACTACCACACAAAGGACAACCATACTCCCTATAGGATCAAGATGGTGATTCTGTCTCTCTCCGAGGAGCATAGTTACAATCTCTCTTGAAGTGTGGTCCATCACAACATGAACATGGGTTGTTAAGATAAGACTTCCAACTATCCAACTCAGACTTGGTGGAAGATGCCATAGGAAAAAGTAAAAAATAAAATAAAATCTACCTACAAAGAAAATCACAAACAAATATATACAAGCTTGAACTCAAGCAAGTAACTAAAATTCCAAACTAACTTATTACGCCAAATTATTCCCCGGCAACAATGCCATTTTTGATAATGCTTAACTTACACGTCAATTCAAGTGCAAGGCATTCATCGTCAATATATTTATCTAACTTTAGAGTTGGGGTCGAATCCACGAGGAACAATGTGAATGGCGATCAAGTTAATTTAAAATGATAGATACAAGTTAAATTCAAACAAATGGTACAAAAAAATAAAATAGGGGAGATAGGTTCCTACACTAGTATTTCTTTTTAGTTTTTTTCTAGTATAAATTTGGGGCTATGAATAATTAGAGTTTTAACAATTATGCATGGATTTTGAGATTATGCATTACTAAGGGAGTGACATGTGGGAGTTAGTAATCAACATCAATTTAGTAAGTCAAATATGGGTAGGCTTGGTTATAGATTTTGGTGCTAGTCTTTCGACAAAACACCAAACTTTCACCCATTGATTCTTTCGAATACTTAATAGGTGTGTTCAACAATTTGTAACCACAACATCAATCTAGGTATCCTTATTTCTAGGATGATACTCATGGTATAGTCAACCTCACATTCACCCTTATTTCTACTATAGTGAAAATTTAGCAAACTACACACATAATTGCCTATCATTGCTTTTATTTCCATATTCCTCTTTCAAGGGTTATATGGATTCCTATACTTCACCCAAAATCCTTCTTTCGAAGATGGCCTTGAGCTTTCTAGATCTTGGAGCTTTCACTAATCAAACCCATGTGGGTATTTGGAGCTTTCATCTATCAAATCCCAACCAAATTAGTATAGCAATGATAAACGCCATAAATATGAATTACCAAATAAATGTTAACAATAACAACCTATACACACTTTAACCCCTATTCACACATAACCCCAAGAGGGAGATTTAGCTACACATAAGATAATAAGCATAGATATACCCATAATCTCCATTGAAATGAATTGTTGAATATTTAAGTGAATATTACTTCAAACTTGGATCTCCCACAATATCAACAATGGTAGTGAGTAAATTTTCCACTTAGAAAGTCTCTAATGTATTCTTCACCCAAAAATTACACAATATTTTTCTCTCCAGAATGGAGGCTTATCAACTACAAAAGCTAAACCTAAAAATTAGGGAAGATGGAATTTTATTCCAGAATAGGGTTTGAGTCATTTTGTCAAAATTGGTAACAACCACGTGCATTTCCAGTTTTGTCCCTAGGCTATTTTTTTCTGCTACGTCCCAGTTGTGATAATCAGGCCGCGACCATGGTTAACTTTCGCAATCACAGTTGACTGACTTCTGCTTGACTGTCGCAACTGCGGTATCTGAGGCTAGTTTCTTCTCCAAGTCTTCAACTGCATTTTCCTATACCCCTTTTACTCATTTTAAGCTCCAATCCACATCTTTCTAGCTTTTAAACTCTATACCTGCAAAGGGTGGATATTAATGCATTTACTTATAAATATGTCTCATTAACTCATTCTAACCAAGGTAATGAATATGATTGTTGAGTAAGAATGAGCGGTAAGATCATCACTCATCAGAGATGGGAATGGATAAGGTGAAATAATGATATAAGGAGAGAAATGAAAATAAAAGACAGGTGAGTTTCAAATTAAGTTTATACGGTGGAAGGATAAATGGGGTAATATTTCAAAAATAGGGGCGACAATTATTCCTGTTTGTTACTCCTTCTCTATTACCTGCGTACTTTGCAATATACTAAATAACAGGGTTTAGGGTATATAAATGATAAACAATTGTTAAACATAAAGTAAATGTGGGAGAAAAGAAAGCATATCCATTGTATTGTTGTATCGGCTGTTGGGCCTCTCGATGTGATATTGGATCAGCTGTTGGGGTTCTCAATATGATATTGGATTGGTTGTGCCTCTTGATGCAATATTGGATTAGTTGTTGAGATTATCGATGCAAGGTTGGATCAGCTATTGCGCTTCTCGATATGATGTTGGATCGGCTGTTTGGCCTCTCGATATAATTTGGATCAGCTGTTGGGTTTCTCGATGCAATATTGGATTAGCTATTAGTCTTCTTGATATGGTGTGGGATCAACTATTGGGCCTCTCAATTTTATGTTCGATCGAATGTTGGGCCTTTATGCAATGTTGGATCTGCTGTTGAACTTCTCGATATGTTGTTGGATCAACTGTTGGGCCTTTCAATGGAGTGATTCCTGTCATCTGTACCTGTTAATCCTAGACTCAAAAAAGAATTGTGAGTTTGTAAAAAGGGGGAGGTTGATTTGTGCTCTGCCTTAACTGAAGTGTCTTCTTCTTGATTGTCGTCATCTTGCTGATGAGCCTCGTCTGGGTCTTCATTCGGGTAGATAAAAAATAATGGTTGTTTAAAAGAAAATCATGTTTACAAATGGTTGAAAGTGATAAGTAAAATTTTTTTGAATAAAACATGAAATGTTGAATCATTGGTTGTGACATGTTTTGAGACAATACAACATCTTATAAGTCCTTGCTCTCTTGTTTAGGAAATTTTGATGACCACCCAAAAGTTTCTGCCCCAGTATAGAGTTGTCTCATTGCAAAGATCGCAAAAGACTGCGTGTAAGAATTTTTGAGGTTGTCTAAAAAATTTTGCCCCAATTCATAATTATGCCAATGTCATTTCCAATGATAAAAATTGTTAGCACAGATATATATATGTATATATAAAAGATTAAACAATGTAGTGAAAATAACCATAATAGATAACAATAATATAAGAGGAGATAAGAAAGCGTATTTGTTTGACGTTGTCCTTGTTGTCCATGATTTTTGGGGATTCTTAAAAATCTACCCCAGTTTTGTCTTTTAAGAAAAATGATCACGTTGACCACATGCCTTCTTTCACATATCATGGGTATGGTTTGGTCTTTCTTTGATGATGTTGCAAGGCAGTGGCTGTATTTGTACATACAGTCTGCACTCAAAGAAAAATCATTAGTTGAAAAATAATGTTGATTCACCTTGCTCGATTTGACTCCTTGTCATTGTTTTCTATTCCATAGACAGTTGGGACTTGTACTCTGTCATGGTAAAATTTTTGAGAATCCTAAAAAATTTCTACCCAGTTTAGGATAAAAGATACCTTTTGCATGTCCTTGTGAATCGATATAATGTTTTCTTATAAAATTTTTGAGGTTTTCTCAAAACCTCAAAAAATTTTCCCCAGTTTTTACTTGTGGAGTATTTTATTCTTTTTTTCACTCAAGGAAAACATTAGTTCAAGAGAAATGGTTGTCTTACATTTGAACATTGTAATCTTAATTGGAATTTGCCTTTATATGCTTAAAGGTCGGACCTATTAAGGTGTAGGAATTTGAGAAGAGTTTTCGAGTTAGATAGGGAGGGGAATTTTTTTTTATTAGGTTAAGATCGAGCCCAAAAGAGTTGTTTACGTATTCAAATGGAAGTCAGGTCAAACGTAGTTCAAAAGTACAAAGAAAGAGAGATAAGATAGAAAAAAATTATTTAGTCATAAGATAAATTGAGACTGACGGCATCTCCCATTTTTAAGAGTGGTGCATGTTGAAAGAAACTGTTTAGAGGGTGCGTGAGTAACGCGAAAATAAGGAGATTCAATCCACATAGTGTTTTGCCTCGGGAAAGAGAAAAGAGGGATGAAATATTTCTGGATATTGACCATATTTATCATAATGCAGATTTTCAATTGAGTCTATGTTCAAACGCTAGACAACCTTTAAATAATAAATAGTAAATTGAACAAAACAAGTATCAACGTAGTTAATGCGAAAGAGATAGTATGTCAATATGAGTCATTTTATCAAGGAGGACTTTAGGATGAATGGGTGGGCTAGAACTTAAGCTTAAGAAACGAATTGATATCAAAAGATATAAGATAGGCTCTTAAGCAAGACCTAGGTATTAAGTTTGTACTTGAAGCTGATGGAGTGAACAAGTAAATAATGATAAGATGTTTGAAAGACGCACATGGAATGTTTAAAGAAATTATTTGAAATAAATCTGAGAATTGAAGATTTAAAAATTTTGAAGTATTTTGTTTGAAATATTTGAGAATTTGAAAGATTGTGAAAAGTCGCTTGAGTAATAAAAAAAGATCTAATTTTCACTCTTATGACACTATAGAAAGGTGAAAAAAATGGAGAATATGATTTGATAGAAAAACTTTTTGAATGATAAGAATTATTTCACATTCTTAAATATTAGGATGTTTTGTAAAAAAAAAGGAAAAAGGAAGACCGCACCCTTACAAAGAATTGTCTACGTATCTTGTTAGAACAAGAATCAGGTCAGATGTAGTTCGAAAATTGAGACTTATAAAAAGTCAAAAAGTGGGTGGAGATGAATTATGGATGAAATAACCAAGGAAGGTTGTCAAATACAAATGCAAGAACAAATTAAACAAAATAACAAATTCGACATATGCATATAAGTCATGAAGGCATGCTAAATTTGTCAGGATGTATATTTCTTTACAATTAAGCTCTAGAGAATAAGAGTGGTTTTTGACAAGGTCCCCTCAAGTGGACAACTTGAGAGTGAGAAAGCTTATGACTATCGACGCACCACTGATCGACTGATCCACAAGGTATTTCCCGAAGGATGTTTAGGAAAGAACATCCATGTACCCACACAACCGTTCGTAAAAATAAAAATAAAGAAGATTCCAAGTGGAGAAAAATATGAGCGAAATGACAGTTTATGAAAAGCGATAACACATAGCACATAGCAAAAATACAATAACATGCTTAGCAATATAAAAGTAAATAAATATTAAAATACATAGCCAATAAAAGGGATAAGAGGGGAGGGAATATGAATGAAAAATTATGAAAACACATTAAAGGGGAAGCAGGAGGACTAACATGTAGAAAATAAATAAGATGTCAAAACAAACAATAATCATGAAAAATTACAATCAGCAAAAATAATATTCAGACAAATAATAGAATCCCACATAAAACAAAAACTCGTAATGGTTAGAATCTAAGGTCCCCAATAGAGTCGTCATTCTGTCGTGCCTTATTTTTATCGCGAAAAGCAGGATTCGACGTGACTACTCATTTGGATTGATTAAGGAGTGTAAAGAATCGTCACCTAATGAATTAAGGTGCGTTAGGGCACCATTCTAGGCTAACTACGAACCTATTTTGTTATTTAGTCTTAGTTCACCAAAAATTCGGGTAAGGATTCAAATTACCTCGAAAGAAAGGTGTTAGGCATCTTTTGAGGTTCACAAAGGTGGTTCTCGGGCGAATTTATATTTTACGTGGGGATTCTATGTGATAAACAAAGGTCGCTTATTTTTTTATTATTAACTTAAATGTTACTATGTGGCAAAATATGAATAAACAAAACATGTAATTTTAATTATTTTAGCTATCAATTACCTAAGTTATAAAATCAATGAAATATGTAAATAAGACAAGCGAGGAGAGAGACGACATAAATTATAGCAATAAGAGACTGCTGATATAATTAACTAATTATCTCAAATAAATAAGTATGTAAAGTAAATAAAAGAACAAATTCGAAAAGTCAAACCAAGGAATTGTTTTGGTCTTAATAGGATCAGTACCAACTTGTTAGTTATTATTCGGCCCATTTGCCTGCAGTCGAATTCAAGACAAGTGACAGTGTCATACGTCGTATCGTCAATATATATTTGGGTACCATCACTTCTGAATGTCTACCCACCCCCCACCTAGGCTGGTTGTTTACCTTAAAGCGTTCTAAAAGAAAGGATAAAACTAGCGCCTCTAAAATGTCTGTCGTCCCAACCTATCGTCCAAGAGGCATTAGATTTTGCTATTTTGGATTTATGGTCTAAACAAATAAAGTTAGGTTTCCTAGTTGGTTTCAAAGCGCGTAAAACAAATAGGACGTCAAGTAGCACATAATAGTCTCAAAGAAGCCTCTTGGTTAATCAAGAAGTTGGTTAAGGTGATTAACATGTCAAGACAAACAATTATCTATTCATTGCACCTATGAACATGGTATGTAAGTGTTAATATGTTGACAGGCGAGAGCAAGCAAGTTAGATGAAAAAAGAATGAGAAGTGAATTAATGTCATTAGAAACAAAAAGGACCAACATTAACAGTGATGAAGTTGCCTTTGTTAGAAGTTACTTCTAAAAGCAGAAAACCATTTATTGTTGCAAAAACTGACTGTAAAATTAAAAAGTACAAAACAGAAATCAATTATTTATATTTCGCAGAAACAGAAACAAATTGTTGTAAAAACATGATTGATATTTATCTATCTTGATTCATTGCAGGTATACAATCGCAAAAATTAATTACTATGAGCAAAAACTGATTTCAATTGTTAAAACGTCAAACAAATTATGGAAAATCATTGTTTCAATAGAAATTGTCTTTTTTTTCAAAAAAAAAAAAAGAAAGCGAAATTGAGATTAGCACAGAAATGTCGAGAATGTGAGTATTAAAAATGCTGATATTGTCGAAAGAGATTTTTTGAAAAATCAATATTATTTCTTATTGTTGTTGAAAATTGTCTAGAGTCAAAACTTATTTGTAAACTGAAACGGCTTTGTCAGTTGCTAAAAATTATCTAAGACTAATGCTGATTAATTACGTCATTAAAATACTAAGTAAAACCTGTTGACGTTGGCCTACTCCAAAAGATAATCGTTATCCCTAACACATGATTTCTAAGTGATCACATAAATTAATTGTTGATCCTAGATTATATTTGCCTAAATGATTCACAAAGAGCAGTTAAATCACATATACCCCACACCCTGAGCAGTTTCGAGTTTACTATTACATCAGCAGAGGTTTACAAAAGTTATTACAACATAATGAATAAAAAAAGTAAAAAAGTAAATGAAAAGGGATGTGCAATCCCTCCCTAATTCCCGAGCAACTCTTCAAATCCTAAAATTAGCTATAAGGGTATCTGTTATGCATGAACAAAACAGCGGAGCAGAAGAACACACCAAAGATGACACAAGACACAATAACAATGAAATAAGAGTATAACAAACACTAAATAGTCCCTATAGGAATGTTTTCTAGTGGTTTCCACAACACCATACAGTTGTCACGTAAGAAATAGAAAATTGCATCGGTTAGGAACTCACCGATTGACGATAATAGACAATAATAAGAAATCTCGTTTAGAGGCAAAAGAAGACAACCAGCGAATCAGAAAAACAATGATATTGGACTACTGCAACTTGAACAAAGCTACCAGCAATGAAAGAACACCATGAACCCAGACAAAAGTCAAAAAATATTTAAATAGAATGGAGAATAAAGATGTTGTGAAAAGTGTTTTGTGTAAAAGAGAAGTAGTGGGGGTAGGGAACAGTGTCCTCAAAATAGTAGAGGGAAGTGCCTTTACATAGCAGTAGGAGTCAATTAATAAAAAGGAAGAGAATAATTAAGAGAGTCAATCACAAAATTTGTTTCCTCAATTAACCTATGACCAAAACAATTTATGTCATTATAAACTTGTCCACACTTAAAGAAAAGATAAATAAAATCAATCAAATATAATAAATATAGTATATTTTGCCATAAATAATTAAGCATTAAGGCTGATTGTTCAAATAAAGAAAAGATATCAATCATCAATTGAAACTAATTAAGGAATTAAGCAGATTAACTTTCCATAAACGAGGCATAGATATTCTCAATTGATGCATTACTATTTCTCACCGCACCGCATAACTTAAAATCCGCACCGTATAGCTTAAAACTCACACCGCACCGCCCCATTGCCATTCCTATTTCTCATAGAATCACATAAGAAAGGAAAATATAGCAGCTTTAATTGGTTTCAATTTAAAGTTGAAGATACAGTTGATAAAAGGTGAGCAGAATCTCTGTGTATTTCAAGATTTCGAAATCAATATGCCTCAAATAAAAACAGCGCGTGAACAAGGAAATCATTAACAAAAAAGGAATATGATGGGAAATTAAAGGTAAAGTCACAACTCGTATATGAGCGGACATGTAATAATCGAAACTTTATCAAAAAATTCACACATCAACATCAATTCTCAGGTTGTCAAGAAATTAATTGTGTATTTAACGAAGAAAAGTAATTAATAAAATACCAAATGAATGTTAAACGTCATCCCAGAAGTGAATTTGTAACAAAATCCACCGGAGTAGTCTCGAAATCGATCACAATATCAAACCACCATGCAATACTCTTTGCCGAGAAAGACATGACTTGGGGTTTCTGAAATTATGCAATACTCTTTGCCGAGAAAGACAATACTCTAGCCGGTGACTTTTCCAGTGACGTTGGTCGGAGTGGGGAAACAGAGGGCGGCGTCAGCACTAGTTCCATCGACTAGGGCGAAGGTGGAAGAGAAAAAGAGAAAGGTGTAGTGGTTGGACTGGTGGGAATCACTGGCCTGAGTTGTGGCGGCACCGGCGTGCTCGGTTGCTAAGGAGCATCGGTGGTGAGGCGATTGGAGCAACAGCTGGAGAGGCTTCACCGATCAAGGGTGGCTGGCGGCGTGGGCTGATGGTTGCTGGCCATCCAGTGTGATTCAGCGGTGGCAAGCGGTGGTTTTGGGTGAGGGTTGCTGGTTGAGTTTAGAAAGAGAAAGAAAGAGAGAGTAGAGAGAGGGATCTGAAGGGAGGTGAAGCATCGCCAGCAACCGTCTACCAGTGGTGGAGTCACTGATTTGATAGAGCCAGAGAGTGTGTAGAGAGAGGAGCTGCGGCTGTTTTTTTTGCCCGAAAGTTGGGATTAGGGCTGCTTGTTTTGTTTAAAATGAGAGGAAATGATAATGGGATCTTATCCGTTGGATCAATTTTGATCCACGGCTAAAATTAAAATGATTTAAAAAGTTGTCTAAAATTGAAGCTTTATTTAGAGATCAAAACTAGTATCAATTTACTAAAAATTAACATCAATTGGGTAAAAAAATGACTAAAAATTAAAGCCATGGAAAAATTAAATAAAATTGGTTGTTATTTTAATAATAATAATAATAATAATAATAATAATAATAAAATAATAATAAGATCAAACGCTTGTAAAATTACGAGTGTGCATATTTGTTAAAAATAATTTCAATGAATATTAATAAATTATACAAAATATTCTATTTAAATAAATAAATTGTAAATAAAATAATAATAAAAAGTAATAAAATAATTTGTATATTTTTAAAATCATAAATGTGACGCGCCAATATTTATTTGATATCAGAATAATGCGTAAAAAATACTAATATTCAAATTAATAGTTTTTGATAAAATAGCAGCCCGAGAGAGATATCGGGAGGTCAAAATTAGGTGTCGACAACAAAATATAGCAAATTTTCCACTTTTTGATGATGACAAACCAATCCCAGATTTTAAGCATCTATATTCATTTACCTTATTCAATCAGAGTAATCACCATTACTGTCGAGGAATGTTCCCCTGTCACTGTGCACCTTATTTCCCCTATCAATATGCCATCATGCTTCACCAATATTCTCCCTCCTGTTAATATGTCGGTCAACATTCAACACATATGTACTTGGTACCTGGTCCCTAACATATCATACAACACACACCTGGTCCCTACCTCATAGATTTAGTATCCCTCTTTTGGCATCATTGAAAAATGATAATAGTAAACCAATAATAAGATAAACACAAGATAGTTAACTCATGGCCACTGGGGTAACACTAACACGAAGAACAATTTTTTAAAAAATAAATAAAGAGAAAACAGAGGAAACATACAAACGGGAATTCATTCATTGAGGGATATCAACACCATTACAATATACCAAAATAACATAAAATAATTGTGTTCAAAAACCACAATAGAAACAGGGACTGGAAACAGACACAGGGACGATAGGACTCATGTAGAGGGGGGCTTAGGGAATAAGGATTTGAGCAACAACTCCATTCTGGCAGCCCCAACAACATGAGCATCTAACAATTATTTAGTGAGGGTCTTCACTTTTGCATTCAGCCCTTAAAACTCACCAGTAATGCCACGCCTCAAATCCTATTGGGGCGGACTAGCACCCGTAACCAAGGAGACCCGGGAGAACCAGCTCATAACCTTATACTTTCCATGCATACCTCTATGACAACCCAAAATTCAGACAACATCATGTCGCATATAAAAGGAAATAATCACCTGTATAATCTCGAGCACACATATATATGTATACACAATACTTGGCCGTTGGAGCCATCACGTCTATTACCAAAATACCACCTTGACTGTACATTAGGTCTACAAAGCCTCTAGACAATAAACAGAGTTTAACTAAGGTCGGGACACACCCCGCCATATAACTAACTTCTATACAATACCAAAAGTGACTGGATATGACACGGAAAGCCCCGAAGCAAACTAGAGCTCACAAAAAGCAGTTGGATATCCTGGCTCCTACTTGTGCGGTGTATGAGCTGAGGTACCTGTGCCTGCATCATGAAATGCAGGTCCCCCGTGGGGGACGTCAGTATGAAATATGTACTGAGTATGTAAAGCTGTAGATAATCACATATGATATAGGAGCTCAATAGAAATCAGAAACAAGTGAATAAATCGTAATAGGAGTGGACCACCGTTACTAGAACTTGTGACAACCTGTACATTGTATTTATTCAATCACTTTACCTTCGTTCTTATCATCTTTGTAATCATTACTGTACTGTACTGTGACCATTAGGCTGCCTCCAGTACATATCAACTGGGATCGACCCATGATAGGCTTATGCCCCTGGGATACCACCCATAAACACATAAATAGGGATCGACCCATGATAGGCTTATGCCCCTGGGATACCACCCGATAAGAGAGAACTTTCATCACTTAGTTCAATTAATCTTTGAGATTGTTATTTCGATCGCCACCGCATTTTTGATACTTTAAAACAATGATACATCAATAAGAGACATATAAATAGACCATCAATGCAATAACAATGAAGTAAGAACTCATTGGCATATCAATGAAGTATTTTGGAGTCATCAATGCCATAACAATGAAGTAGGAACTTATTGGTATATCAATGAAACGTTTTGGAGTCATTAATAGTACATGGATCTTGTTTGAGTAACCGGATACCTTCTGACATTCATTAGTGCAATAAACATGTAAGATTTGAAAAACAAGTAAGTATTGGAATGTCTTGACATCTTGTAGGGTGGAAACAAGTTCATTGGTAACGTAGGACATCATACAAAACCATTATGGATCACATGTTATTGAATAACTTTGGAAACTTTCTTAATAGAACAATTGTTCACTTTCATGCCAAAGATATGGTATAGAGTATGCTTTACATACCTGACTGTCAACCTTCAATACTAGTCCCAAATGGACTTCCCGTCTTTTCGGATTACTTATCTACAATGAACATATATAGCAATCTAGTATTACCAACCAAACGTCACAATTCAATTATTTGAATTCACCAAACTAGTGGTTAAGTAGTAAGCCTTAATTACACCATAAAGGGTGTCACTTTAACCCTCTTATACTCCAATTACATTCACATGCCATGCTTATTCATACAACATCCTCCAATATCAAGTTTGGATTCATTTATCCTTCCAACTAATCCATTAAACCAAATTGAGCCATAAACATAAATAATCATCAATTCAATAGTATATCACCATATCCACCTTCCATAACTCAATTACCATATCCACCTTCCACAATTCAATACAACCAAACCATGCAAAATAGTCCATAACCCTATTTCCATCACCTTTCAATAACAACCAATACATATAATCCTCTATCACACATATACATATGGAAAAGAACAAAGGCAAACAATATTCATACCTTAGAATTTACCTCTTGATTATGAAATACTGTTTGCACAAATAATAGGTGCCGTTCGAAGCTCTCGAGATGACAAACGCAGTTATTGGGTTACTTTGGAATTTCTACGGTTGAATCAAAAGTAATTTAAAGGTCAAATTTGGCTAGGGTTTGTTCTTTCTCAATGATTGATGATGAAAATGAGCTTTTAAACTCATATACATGTATATATACACATATTCCCGTCCATAATATAATAGAAAATGATCAAAATGCCTTTAAAATTTAAATAATGTCAAATCTGTCCTTTGGTGGACTGTTTTGATAAGCTAAAGTAGATCGACCATAATTCTTTTCTCTGATATCTTATTTGAGTGAAATTGGTATAGTTGGAAGGATAATTCAAAGGGCTTTCATTTCATATAAAGTAGGCCACCCAGTTCGTCCTGTACAAGGAGTTATGATCGTTTGAAGTTGACCCTAAAAATCTGTTTTGATAGGCTGAAGTAAAACGAGTATAACTCCTTACTCAGACGTTGGATTTGGATGAAACCAATTGCATTGGAAAGAACACTCAAAGATATTTCTTTTAATTGGTCGTATCTCTCCCAGTTTATTATATTAAGGGAGTTATGATCGTTCGATATTGACCCAAAAATTCAGCTGGCCTCAGTAGTTTGTGTGCAGGAAATTTTCCTGCACATTTACTATTCCCAAATATCCCGGCCACCGTTTTATAGTTTTGAACGTGCTCGATTATATCCGAAACCTATCCATTTTTGGAAATATTTATATCGTTGGAAATCTTATTCAATAACCTTCGCATGGAACCATCGACGGGCAAATTCCGGTATAAATAAAATAAAAAATTAATTCCATATAAATAAGACCAATACACGTACTTGAATACGCCAATACACGTACTTGAATACGGGGTGTTACAAGTAAGTTCTGCAACCTTGGCCTTGAGCTTTGCATTTTCTACTGCTAGGACAGTGGCACCAGGTCCCTCTAAGGATAACTTCTAATTCTACATCTTCAAGTGCACTAGTTCAGCATCCTTAATAGCTAACTTAATCCTCATCTCCTTCAATTCCTTGCTTAAATTTTCTTGAGCAGCCAAAAGTTCTGACACTTGGGATACAGTTCCCACTTTTCCTTCTATACATTCATTTTCCACCAATATTGTCAGACTAAACTTTTGTTTGACTGTTCCAAGAGTTAGTCCCAACCACTCTAAAGTGATCAAATATTTAGTTCAATAAGTACCCATAAGGCATCCCATGTCTCCCTTCCTTCTCATGGATCACCTTATTCATGTGCTCTATCATAAGAGCAGGCAAATTTATCAAATCAAACTTACTCAAATATTTTATCATAAATAAATCAACATCAGAAGCAATGGTCCTTTTCTCTGACTTAGGAAAAAGGACCTTGTTCACAAATTCAAACACTAACTGGAACTTACTTATGAGGAATTTCTTCCTAACACCAGCTATTGAAGTTCCTCCTACTTTAAAAGCATCAATCATGAACTCGGTTGAGGTCTGTTGTTTTACAAAAATACCCACACCCATAATAGGCACATCTAGAATTTTTCCCAGCACCTCTTCATCCTATTTTATTTCCTTTCCTTGTACCTGAGCAGTCAGACTTAACCCATCTTATGAGAAATCCATTGAATAATAGAATTCTCTTACATTATTTTAAAAAACCATGGGGGCTGGTTACTATAAGAGATGTAACCATCCTTGGTTCCTTACATACTAAACCAAATTTGCTATTCTAGATTTCTCATAAATCCTGGGATCAAACATTCTACCAGACAATACCTTTTGAGTTTTCAAAATTGCATTTCTTTCTTCTCTAGATGCTGACTTCTTTTCTTCCTCCTTTCTTCTTCTCTTGAAATAACTACTTGGCTTCTTTTTTTCAACAACTTTTATCTTCTTGGGACCAAGTCCCTCAGAGACCTTTTTCTTTTTAACAATGATGTGTTTCTTTTTGCTTCTAGCAGGGCTACCAAACTTTGGACTGGAGGACTTGGTCCTTCCTGCAATACGAATTTCTTTTCTTTTCTTCTCATTTGTAGTAGCAACATCAGGATCAATATTCTCACCTTCTCCAACCTCTACAATTTCAATATTTTCCTCTTCCACCATAGTAGCTTTCTTCAGTTTTCTTCTCTTAGCAGTAGAAGACTTGCTAGCCTTCATAGCATCCATTAACAACTTTTTTTTAGATCCCCTAGTAGAATATGATCTAGCAACCTTCACACCTATATGAACCACCTTTTCTTTGCCTTTTCTTCCCCTTTGTTTTGTCATAAACCACCTTAGAGGTAGTTCATCCTTATCTGCCTCATCTTTCTCCTCATTTGAAGGGAGAACAAATTCTCCATCCTTTGTCATATTACTTTTTCACCTACTGTTTTCTCTTCCACACTAAATGAGCTTTCCTTAGGGTCATTTACAAGTAGAAACAAGTTTTTAGCTACCCAATTCTTATTGCTGGAAAGATCAAACCTCTTTACAGGAATTTTTTCATCAAACAGTTGAGCAAAATAGGCTTTGAATCTGAGGGAGTAGGGGAACCAAGTACTTGTAAGTTTTTTTTAGAGTTCTATACCTTCTAATTATTTAGAGAGAAGAGGGATTTAAGAAATTTTAGGTGATTTTGGTTCTTCTAAGGAAAGAGAAACTTTAAATTGAGAGGATTCTATTTAAATCGGTGAACCAAAACCTTGATTCAAATCCTCTACCATTGTTGACTCAATAGAAATTTTGATGGTTGAGGAAATTTCAATGGGGATGGACATAGTTGGGGGTTCTAGAATTTCTGGAGAGGACTCGGTGGGTAGAGTTAGTAGAGGTTCTTATTGAGGACTTAAGGTGACTTCTTCTATGGTTCTGGGTGTTAATTGATCAGAGATTTCAATTTGGGGGTTTTCAGGCTAATTTTCTTGGACTTTAACAACTTCTAGCTCTTTATCGGGATTGAAGAAATAGGAATGTCTGCCATTTTGAATTTTTGTGAGAGAGAAAGAAATGGACCAATTCAGTTTAGAGATGAGAACGATTGAGGAAGATGCTATGAGTTTATTAGGAGGAGAATAAAATAAAATAAATATTTAATTTTGTAATGAAAGGAGGTAACCATTTGACATTTAAAAAGTTCCTTTTTTTTAATTAACACGTCTGGCTTTAATAGGTACAACTCTTCACGTTTGCTATGAATTGACAACTTTTTTTCCAGATAAGAAAGGACATGTAGCTTTTAAGATAGAATTTTATGATGTTTAAAGCACATTATTTTGGTACTAACCTAAGAGGTGGGACTAGGTCCCTCTCTTTCTTGAGTGAATTCTCCATTTGTGTTTACCTCAACTGTTTTCCTCCAAAACTATTCTTATGGGTGTATACCTGCAAAGGTATAGTACTGAGTTAGACCAATATGTACCTACTTTGTCAAGGATACCTGTCTCCTGATCATAGCCAATTTTAGGAAGAGAAACTGATTCATTTAGTAGATCGGGTTAATTTAATCAATCTCAGCCTCATTTTTTTCATTTTAGTACACCACTTGAAATACCCTAGGTTCTGGTCCTTAGAAATTTTCTTGAGTTTTGAGCTTCTGGACATCATACGACTTAAAGGTACTTGTCATATGATGTGGGTACAATTCAAGGTATCTTGGTCGTATGTTTCTCAGTGTGTTTTTGGTTGGTTTCTATTCAAGGTAAGAATGGACATCATTAGGGTCATATGAAGATGATACAAGTGGTATAGTCCAAGTTGCATGTTGCCTAGTGTCAACCCCTTGGATTCTATCTTGGATACGATTTGAGTGTACTAATCGTATTGTATAGGTATGATATATGCTTGGGGAGTCATATGGTGGATAATGTGTGATGTCCAATATTCTGGCTAGGGTACGAGTGGTGGGTACCACTCGTATATTGTGGGTACAGTTTGGGATGGTGTGGTCGTACCCTCCAACACATAATTTTTAGCTTTAAAACTGAGGATATTCTGGATATTTCCCCTCTTTCCAAACTTAAAACTCACGTCTTATAACTCCTTTAGGACATCATCACCTATAAAAAGCACGTCAAATAAAATCTCAAACACTCCCAAATCCTCATGGTCTAGAACACTTAGGGTTTTCATCAAACATATAAATTAGGGCTTTCAAAGGTGATTCCTCTCTGTACTCCATTGGTATCTAAGGCATAATACTCCCCCCCTCATTGTTAGTTTAACTAATTCATGTTTTAATAAATGGTTTTCATGATTTCATTATGGCTATTATTTATTTTTGAAATATATGTTAGGGGTTTTGGTTACCAATGGTTGGATAATATTTTCACATGTTTTACTTATGGTTTAATATATTATAATGATGATTTGAACATTGTGGAATATGTGATGATGGTAAATGTGTTTAGGGGTACTTTAGATTCCCCAAATTATTTGGGTTTGGTTTTGGAAACTATATGCCCTCAACATGTTTGATAAAGTGCCTACGAGAACGGTTTTGTAACATAATTGGAGTTTCATTGAAAACTTTGTATTGCATAATATGGTAATGGAACCCTAAATGGTTTTAAATAATTTGGTAAGGACTTGGTGGCCATGGTTTCGGTAAATTGGACATCATATGGGGTATATGGGAATCCCTGAAGGTTTGGCTATAGTCGGTATGATGATACACCTTATAAAGCCTTGGTTTATAACTTTAGGAATTAGTTGGTTGGTTATGTGCTAATGGTTTTAATTGGGCAATAATGGTGGGTTGTGATAGCTAACTGTGAAGGTGTAAGTCCAATCGATGGATACTGGAAACTCATGTTTGCTGACATAAGGTTTGGTTATGGTGACCATATACTTGTAGGGTTGATATTAGGCGTATTTACACGCCTAAAGCACCTTAATGTACCCATATTTTAGCTAAGTTTTGAGGACAAAATATATAATTCCTGCACTTTTAGTCCTTTTTTCTATAAGTGAGCTAACTAACGTGATTAGCAAGTTTTCAGGTATAAATGATGAAGATTTCAGCATTTTATGGACTATTGGATGCCAAAGGAAGCTTCACGAAAGAAGGAAGGCAACTTTTGGAAGTCTATGGACTGAAAGTGATGCATGGAAAACTTGTTACGGGCAAAAATAGCATTTCCAAAGACTTGGGGATCAACAGTAACTTAGTAGGATTAGGATAAGGATGCAGTAACCTAGTAGGATTAGGATAAGTAATACAGTAGCCTAGTAGGAATATGATATGGGTGTTATAAATACCCTATTTTGCTGAAGCTTTTGAATCATTCATCCATCCATCCATCAACCCATTCCATCAATTCCGCCCCATTCTTTCCTCCCTATTCGATCCTTTTCCCTTTTCTTCACAAATTCGTTGTTGACATTATTTTTCATCTATTTGACTTTTATTTTTCACGATAAGAGAAACTCTATTTGCAAGGAATTCACGCCACAAGTGCTACCAAACATACTTCACGTGAGATTTTTATTTTGGTATGATGATAATGTCTATTGTATTTCCCGTTGCACTCATGAGTAGCTAAACTTCTCTGTTAGGGTTATGGAAGCCTTATGCGATACTATCTATTTCTATGAGTTTGTGAATTCTTGACACGTATGCTGCTTATATCATTACTCTCTTCATCTTAATTTAATTCTTGTGGTTGCAAACATATAGAATACGCTAGTATAACATTAGCTTGTTCGAAAGAAAAGTTACATGTCTGGAAAAGAGAGCATGACAAGGAAATAGGGCACCAACCTCTGTTTAAAAGTTAGTGCCGTAACTAGATTAACCTCTTGGAGAATTTATACCATTAGATACGCTTTAAGCTCGAAAGAGTTAAAGTGAAATAATCTGTGATGGTCGAAAGACGCTAGGATTTACCATAGAATACGAATCTCTATAAGCGCATGTATGTCTGAATTCCGCATAACTCATAGTCAATAGATACGTAAAACTCATAAGGTGGACATAACCCTAGCATTACAATTCTCATTGATTAAAACCTACCAAGCATTCCGTTTTTACTCTGCTATTTTCCGTTTTTACTCTACTATTTTGTTTACGTTATTGCACGCATAAAATTCCCCCTTTTTCGTAGAACTTTCATCAAAAGTCTAATAATCGTTGCATACTTAGTGACCGAGTATTCCCTGTGGGATTCGACACCCAACCCAGTTGGGTTCTATATTTGACAACGACCGCTTACACTCTTACGAGAGTTGTAGTTTGAGCGTTATCAAATTTTGGCGCCGTTGCCGGGGAATACAGTTGTCAACTAACTTTGTGATAGTTACTAGACCCTTTGGTCAAAATTTCTCAGATTTTACTTTTAGTTGTTTTTTTTTATTCAGGTTTGTTTGAGTGCATGCCAAACACTCGAAGTTCAGGTCAACCGTTATTACCTATCAATCCTGAACCACATCTTATTAGCAGAATGGAGGTGCAACGAGACATTGACAGAAGGGCTGCTCAACAGGAGCAGGCTAGATTAGCTGCATTGGCAGCTGCTCAAGTGCATCAACAGAATATTGATAACCCAGGTCGGGCAATAAATCCTGATGATGAGGACCTGGGTAATGATGAGTTACTTAATCCACGGCGTGCAGATGAGGTGGCAGCACCTATGCATAGGAGGGAACGTCAAGTTAGAATGAGACCTGACCGCCGAGCTTTGCAGGCTCCTTTTGATGATGATGATGACGATCTGGATGGATCTGGTGCCACAGGGGCTATTATTCCTCCGCCCTTGGCACCCGGAGCCAAGTTCAATATCACTAGCACTATGATTCAGTTATTGCAACTCAAGGGATTATTAGGTGGACTAGCAGGCGATGATCCGAATATGCATCTGATCAACTTTATTTCTACATGCAAGTCATTCGACAATTCTGGCGTTGGACAAAATGCAATTCGACTACGCTTATTTCCATTGTCTCTGTCTGGGGAGGCAACTCTATGGTTGAATGGGCTGACTCCTGATTCTATTACTAATTGGAGGCAATTGAAAGATGCTTTCCTAGAAAGATTCTTTCTGCCATCCAAGAGAGCGTAGTTGAGAGATGAGATTAGCAATTTTCGATAGCTTCCAACTGAAGCTCTCCACGAAACATGGGAGAGATTCAAGAAGAAGCTTATGAGATGCCCAAACCATCATATGACCAATGTCCACTTGATGGAGATATTATACAGATCTTTCAACTCGATGACTAAGCCAGTAGTTGATAACGCAACAGGTGGATCATTCATGGACCTCACTTTTATTCAGGCAAGTGATATGCTAGATCGTATGACAAAGCAAAGTAGAGCTTGGCATACCAGAGATTCTGAGGTAGCAAGCCCTACTGTATCTATTGGCATGACAACATAATAAAGGCGAAGAGAGCAAGAACGTAATCAAGATATGGCGCACATGAAAACACAAATGGATCTTCTTACAAAGCATCTATTATCAGGGAAGACCAAAAAAATTAAAGTTGTTGCGTCAAAAGGAAGAGAGGAATCCGATTCCGAGGAAGAAGCCAACTACTTGAACAATCAGGGGGGTTTCCGAGGTAATGCCCAAGGAAACCAAGGTCGGAACTATTATGATAAATCTGGAAACAAGGACCGTGATCAAGGAAGTTGGAAAAACAATACCGACAGGAGTGGTTTGTATGTTCCTCCTGGAAGAAGTGACGCCGCTGCATCTGGTTCTGGAAATATGTCCATGGAAGATATGATGGCTAAGCTGCTGAAAGGAGTAAAGGCAACCAACACAGGAGTAACTGAGGTAATAAATGATCTATCCTTAATGAAGCAATTGGTTGACTCGCATTCCACTTCAATAAAATAGCTGGAGCAACAATTAAGTCAATTATCTGCGGCATTCAACCAAAGAAAGGTTGGAACACTACCCAGCGATACGGTGCAAAACCCAAGGAACGACGGATCATGCATGGCTATTACTACCAGGAGTGGTAAGGTGCTGGAAAACTCATCCCAAAGCAAGCAAGTGGCCGATGATATATTGGATAAGGCAGAACCAGAAGACGTCAATAAAGCTGAAAAAGCCAAACAACGTGGTAATGACATCACCCCAAAACATCCACAGCCAGAAAAGGTTGATCAGCGGAAGCCCGACGCAAAAAAAGTGGTGGAGAAAACTATTCCCCTTCCACCACCACCTTTTCCATAGAGACTGAAGAAGAAAGCGGATGATACAAGGTTCAGTAAATTCATGACGATGTTGAAGCAACTGACTATTAATGTCCCTTTGGTGAAGGCGCTAGAGCAAATGCCTGGGTACGCAAAATTTATGAAGGATCTTTTAACAAAGAAGCGGGCAGTAAGCTATGAGCCGACAGATAATATTCATTATTGCAGTACAATTGCCACAAGGTCCTTAGTATAGAAGAAGGCAGACCCTGGTGCTTTCACTATTCCTTGCACGGTTGGATCTATGAATTTTTCTAAGGCATTGTGCGATTTGGGAGCTAGCATCAATTTGATGCCACTATCCGTCTACAGAAAGTTGGGGTTGGGCGACCCTATACCAACTAATATACGGCTCGTGATGGCAGATAGGTCGGTAAAATGACCTGTGGGTATCTTGAATGATGTGTTGGTGAAGGTGTCTACCTTCATTTTTCCTGCAGACTTTGTGATTTTGGATTGCGAGGTGGATTCTGAAGTTCCCATAATCTTGGGACGTCCTTTCCTTGCAACAAAAAGTGTGCTTATTGACATGAGATCTAATGAGCTTTTATTTCTGTTGAATGAAGAAGTGGTCCGCTTTGATATATGCAAAGCAATGAAGCAGCCCAGCGATATGAATGTGTTCTCCGTAGCTGATGTTCATTATGAGGATAAGAAAGCATTATCTGTAGAGAAACAGCTTACTATTGAGCCATTGTCTGCTGCGCTGCTGAATGTTGAGCATGAGGACGATGAAGATTATAAAGAAACTATGTGTGCTCTAACAGAAATAGGGTCCTATTCTCATACTCCTAAGCAGCCGGGCCTTGATCTTAAGAATCAACCGTCACCAACAGAGAAGACTTCCATTGAAGAGCCCCCAGTGCTAGAATCGAAAGATCTCCCCAATTATCTAAGGTATGCATTCTTGGGAAGTGGAAATACACTTTCGGTGAGTGTGGCGGATGATTTAAGTGAACAGCACGTAGAGGCTCTCATCTCTGCTCTGAAGAGATACAAGAGAGCTATGGGTTGGACTATTGATGATATAATTGGTATCCCTCCTGGGATATGTATGCACAAGAGTCATATCGAAGAAGATTTCATGCCTACAAGTAAGCATCAGCGTCGTCTGAATCCATTCAGAAAATGATGCCCCATCTATCTCGATGAAGTCTAAGTAATCGAGATAGCTATGTCGTGCCGTGACAATAAATCAAGCGCTTGGTGGGAGGCAACCCATCGTTTTTAATTGTTTTGTTTTCTTAAGATTTTGTTGAGCCACGACCAAAACTAAAGCGCTTTATGGGAGGCAACTCATCGTTCTAATCGTTTTTGTTGTTTTTGAGTAAATGTAGGTGCAAGAGGTGTAAAGGAGGAGATTTGTTTCAAATTTTGATTTGAAAGTATTGCATGTTGAAGGTGGTAAGTTAGGAATGAAAAAGCAAAAGGCTATGGGTTAGGCATTGCCTATGAAAATATAGGCAAAGAAAAAGGCAAGGCCTATGTAAATCTAGGCCACGAACAAGGCAAGGCCTATGCTATGGCCTAAGCTCTCGGATTCTAGAGTGCCATAGCATAGGCGCCGCCTATGCTCAACAATGCCATAGCATACGCGCCACCTATGCAAAAACCTTTTGTCTCTGAATCTAGTATGCCATGGCATAGGCGCCGCCTATGCCTAACAATGCCATAGCATAGGCGCCGCCTATGCTCAACAAGGCTTTGCAAAAGGTGCCGCCTATGCTAAGCATAGGTAAAGCATTAGGCGCCGCCTATGGTCACTTTTGGTCTTCAAATCCGATTCTAAATGGGTCAAAACCCGACCCAAGCTTGTCCTATAAATAGAACCTTAGTCTTAGAACAAAAATGCATTGCAACTTCAACCTAGGCGCCGCCTACCTCTCCAAAATCTCTCAAAAATTTTCCTTTTGCTCTTTTACTTTGCAAGAACATCTTCCGAGGCCATCAACCAAGTAAGTACTTCTTTGTTCTTCTTTTATATTCCGTAAGTACTACACTACTACACCTATAATAAATTGTTAAATCTTGAAGTAGTATTGGTGATTTGAATATGGTTGATTTATTGTGATACAACTAAGTGAGTGAAAGAATACGTAAGGATGCTCTTGACTTGTTTCCAACTTGTATTTGATTTTGATACACTGTCATACTTTTGCGGAATTGACATGGTCAAGAAAATTGCATAATCTTGTAACTAGAAAGCTTATATGTTGGAATGACTTGTTCACCGAGATGAAAATCATTGTTGACTACAAACATACGATGTTGTGATGATTTCTAATGCCATAACTTGATTCAATCTATATGTAGTAGTCTTGCTCAAAAGGTACATCAATCCAAATATGAAAGTATTGCCAAGATTTCATGAAATAGAATCAAAAAGGATAGTTAAGATGACAAAAAAAGTATGACTGCACTGATTATATTGTTGGAACATAACACCTAAACGTATATCGATGAAGTCTGAGGAATCGACATCGTTTACTTCACTAGTTTGTACCAACAAATTAAGTGTGGGGTGGTGCCACTACTGCTTGTTTATTGATTGTATCCACCGAGATCAAGCTAACATGACTATTATTTTAATCTCAGGTACAATGGCACCAAAAGCAAGACAAGGAAAAGAAAAAGCAACCACTTCACAAAAAGGCCAGAAAAGGGGACGAAAAGAGCAAGGTGAATCCTCCTCGCTGCAAATACCTCGCCACATGTTTGGAATTAAATGGGTCCTAGAGGAGGAAGTAAAGTAGTGGTATAGGAACAATAAAGAGAAAAAATATGTTCATGTGGAGTTGATGCACAAGGAGAGCCTAGCAAAGAAAGAACCCCGCATGTTGGCTAAGATAATGGCGCTACATCTTGATTTCATCTTCCGAGATATGGGAGAGTGCAATCTCGATTTAACATAAGAATTCTATGCCAACTGGTCACCGAAAATTACAGGGAGTGAAGTAAAGATTCGGGGCCAAGTCCTGCAACTAAATGTAGAGTTCTTCAACTCCTTTCTAGGTTTGCCATCTATTGATCCATCACCACTCAAGGAGTTGTATGACAGACCTCCGTACAGGGCAATTAGACCCACACTGTGTGGAACAAGATCTATGGCATGATGGAGTAGACACAAGGACACCGGTCGGCACAACACCTTCCCATATGCTTCCTTGAATAAGGAAGCTAGAATATGGTTGCGAATAGTCAACTCTTGCCTGATTCCAGGGACACAGTACACAAAAATAACACGAGATAGAGTGTGCTTGGTGTATGCATTGATGATGAATGTCCCTATCAACATTAGGGCAATTATTCAATCTACAATGCGTAAGGCGAGGCTGCACAAGAGGTCCCACTTCAGTTTTGGAAATCTGTTGACTGCAATATTAAGGAAGGAGGACATCAAAGAGGAACCTGCTGATTATAAACTTCCACACAACCCAAAGAAGGTTGACCTCACAACGGTTAAAGATGTTAAATCCACGCATGGCGTCAACCTTACCACTGCAGAAAGACATGCTCGCGATGAAAGCTTCTTCCGCCATTTATATGGCATGACGAGGTTTACCATGATGAGCGGGGGTCGTGTTCCAACTGCTGCAGAGCTCCAACATCTGGATTATGACTACCCAATGAATGAGCATGCAAGGGCGATGTGTGGAGTAGATGTATATTTTGAGGAACCTCTTGATGACGATGTGCCAACCGATGATGATCGCCGATACCAGACTCCGACGTGGAGGAGAACTCTAATGACGACGACTCTAACGATGATTCCGATGAAGGGGGTATGACCCCTGACATAGAGAAGGAGTCCGACTAACCAGGTTCTTCTTATTTATTTTCCACTGAGGGCAGTGTGTCCCGTCTAAGTGTGGGGTGCTGGTATTTGTATGCTATACTTCTTTATCTGCATTTGCTTATTTATGTTTGTTTGTTTTGTTTTTTTAGTAGTTAAATTTTTTTTTTTTTTTTTTAACTTTGCATAAAATTGTTCTGATAGGCAGCATGGTATTATGACAAGAGTCTGTGATAAAATCATTACTATTGAGACGTTTAGGCTCCAAGTGTGACTCACTGTGTGATAGTTGTGTGGTCTAATTCCTTCATCTGTTGGGTCAAGAGTCTATATTGATCCCAATAAAGTCGACCATGTGCCTTGTATGTGTGAGGTGATAGTATATTTTGTGCTTGTGGCTGATGCTAGAACTTGCCCGGTGTGTGTGTAAAGCAAAATAAAGAGTGTGAGTTTAGGAGATGATTTAGGCATTTCTTTGGCAACCTGTGATTGTTTACCTTCGTTTTACCTACCCGTGGACATTATCCTAGTCAACCTCTTTTGAGCCTTTTAGCCATTTTCTTTGACAGTCTCATATGTAGCCTAATTCATTTTTTTCAAGACCATAATTTGATCCAAATTCCTAAGCGCTTTAAATTGTAAAGACATATGACAAAATAAGAGGAAATTGGGTGAGAGTGATGCCTTAGAATGTATTGGTGCTTGAATTTGTTATGAAAACGAGTTGCTATCATAGAGGTGTGTTATGAAAAGAAAGATGAAAAGAAAACTAAAAAAGTTAGTTCTGTTTAAAATTGAATAACAAGAGAGGTGAGAAGGGGTGGTAGATTAAAAGAAAGTAGAAAGGTTGTTTGAAAGAAAGTGTAAATGACATAATGTGATGTATTAAAGCGCTTAGGGAACTTAGTCACTATTTCTGGCCAAAATAGTCCTACCCATCCCTTAGCCTACATTACAACCTGTAAAGACCTATTTGATCCTGAGCTTAGCATTCTGATATTAGTAGAGCATTATACTAAGGGAAAGCCTATGGTCATCAGTTGCAACATATAAATTCTTTGTGAGAGTGAGAGCAAGGATAATCTTATACCCATGTTTGAAAAAAATACAATACTTGTGTGTAATTATGGGTAATATATTGCGTGAGACACACATGGTTGATGAGTTTTGGGTAGTCTTGTATGATTCTTTATGCCTTAACTTTTGAATACGAATTAACCATCATCACGAGTCTAGGTTGGAGGTTGAATTGTTTCTAGTAGTGATCAGAAAACTACTCTTTGTTAATAATTACCGTGCCTGTCTTGATGAATATTTTGTGCTGTTACTGTGAAACCCTAAGTAGATGTTTATATGGACATGATATTTTGTTCGAGGATGAACAAAGCTTTAAGTGTGGGGTGTTGATGTTAGGCGTATTTACACGCCTAAAGCACATTAATGTACCCATATTTTAGCTAAGTTTTGAGGACAAAATATATAATTCCTGCACTTTTAGTCCTTTTTCCTGTAAGTGTGCTAACCAACGTGATTAGCAAGTTTTCAGGTATAAATGATGAAGATTTTAGCATTTTATGGACTGTTGGACGCCAAAGGAAGCTTCACGAAAGAAGGAAGGCAGCTTTTGGAAGTCTATGGACTGAAAGTGATGTATGGAAAACTTGTCCCGGGCAAAAACAACATTTCCAAAGACTTGGGGATCAGCAGTAACTTAGTAGGATTAGGATAAGGATGCAGTAACCTAGTAGGATTAGGATAAGTAATACAGTAGCCTAGTAGGAATAGGATATGGGTGTTATAAATACCCTATTTTGCTGAAGCTTTTGAATCATTCATCCATCCATCCATCAACCCATTCCATCAATTCCGCCCCATTCTTTCCTCCCTATTCGATCCTTTTCCCTTTTCTTCACAAATTCGTTGTTGACATTATTTTTCATCTATTTGACTTTTAAGTTTCACGACAAGAGAAACGCTATTTGCAAGGAATTCACGCCACAAGTGCTACCAAACATACTTCACGTGAGATTTTTATTTTGGTATGATGATAATGTCTATTGTGTTTCCCGTTGCACTCATGAGTAGCTAAACTTCTCTGTTAGGGTTATGGAAGCCTTATGAGATACTATCTATTGCTATGAGTTTGTGAATTCTTGACACGTATGCTGCTTATATCATTACCCTCTTCATCTTAATTTAATTCTTGTGGTTGCAAACATATAGAATACGCCAGTATAGCATTAACTTGTTCGAAAGAAAAGTTACATGTCTGGAAAAGAGAGCATGACAAGGAAATAGGGCACCAACCCCTGTTTAAAAGTTAGTGCCGTAACTGGATTAACCTCTTGGAGAATTCGTACCATTAGATACACTTTAAGCTCGAAAGAGTTAAAGTAAAATAATCTGTGATGGTCGAAAGACGCTAGGATTTACCATAGAATACGAATCTCTATAAGCGCATGTATGTCTGAATTCCGCATAACTCATAGTCAATAGATACGTAAAACTCATAAGGTGGACTTAACCCTAGCATTACAATTCTCATTGATTAAAACCTACCAAGCATTCCATTTTTACTCTGCTATTTTCCGTTTTTACTCTACTATTTTATTTACGTTATTGCACGCATAAAATTCCCCCTTTTTCGTAGAACTTTCATCAAAAGTCTAATAATCGTTGCATACTTAGTGACCGAGTATTCCCTGTGGGATTCGACACCCAACCCAGTTGGGTTCTATATTTGACAACGACCGCTTACACTCTTACGAGAGCTGTAGTTTGAGCGTTATCAATAGGGTACACGGGAATCCCCTAAGTTATACTTTTATATATGTATCATGGAGGGTGAAGAGTATACGGGAATCCTCTACCCCTATGATATCGTTGGTAAGTATGGCTACACATACTGGGGCCAGTTTAGGGGGTAACACTGGACCTATATAGCTCGTGGATGGTTTTAGGACGATTAAGCTACACATCCCAGGTTAAAGTTTTAAATGCATGCTAAACCCGGTTCTTTTTCCCAATATGAATTGTATATATGTATATATATATATATATATGAATATGATTGCATGTGGTTATTTACTTGGTTTTAAATATTGTATGCTAGCATTCACCCTCTAACCCATCTTAGGGCGTTCTATCCCTATACGATGCAGAAACTGGCCATAATACTTCTCTTTCTCAATAACTGGATTCGGGGACAACTTAGTGTTGGATTAAAGTGGTGAGCTTCCATACTCCATAAGCCTCTATTTCATGTTATGGTCTTCTCTACATACTTTATTCATTTCTTAGACTTTAGTTTTGGCTATGGTCGGGGTTATGTCCCAACCGAATGTTGTTTTGATTTTGGATAGAGGCTTTGTGAGACTACTTTAGGTTGGTATGGGCGCTGTCAGTATTGGGTAAACCTTGGCATTGGTATTGATATTTGGGATGAAACTGTTTAACTATAGTTACTTTATGTTTGTTCCATTTTGTTATGTTATATAAAAATTAGAATTTATTCAACATATGGTGTAGGGCAGTTATGGTTGGGTATTGGGGGTGGTATCCAACCCGATTAGGCTTGCGGCACTCGATATGACTAGGCCCTAGTTTGGGTCGTGTTAGATTGGATCAGAGCCCTAAGTTCATAGTCATTTGAGAGTACAAAAAGTCGTGTCGAGTAGAGTCTCTTTTAAGGGTGTGTAGTACGTCACACTCATAAGGGAGAGGATACAAGGAATTTAGGAATGTTTCTTCTTTTTGTGTTCTATTTTCAAGATGTAGAGTCTAAGTTCCTGAATTCTCCCCTAATTCTTATTTGTTCACTTTTCAGATCATGCCTCAATGATTTGAATTTCATGAAAACTCCTTTGTCCCAACTAAGGAGAATGTGGATGGGACATTCTCTACTCATTGAATTTATACCGATCTAGGGGTATAATTTTAGATTGTCCTGGAGTTTCATAGGTTTTCTCTAGTCCATCGCAGACTCCTTAGGTTGAAGTGACGAACGTTCAGTTTCGTCAATCTATTCATGTGTTGGCACAGTTGGTAGAAACTCAGTCTGAGTGTGGTGTTCCTGATACTCCATCTTCTGAGGCTACAAGGGTTGTCCAATTTATGAGGTTAAACCCTTCGACCTTTACCGTTGTTAAGGTAGATGAGGATTCGTAAGATTTTCTGGATGAGATGGAAAAGATCTTTCGTGTTATGCATGCCAATAATATGGAGGGTGTAGAATTTATAGACTATTAGTTAAAGGATGTAGCGTACCAATGGTATGAGGAATAGGATCGGATAAGGGGTGATACTGATAAGACATCACTCTAGGAAAATTTTTCTAATGCTTTTCTAAACCATTTCTTTCCTCAGGAGTTGAGGGAAAGTAAGGTGGAAGAATTTGTTAATTTGTGGCAGGGTAAGATGTCAGTCAAGGAATATGCCTTGAAGTTTCACCAGTTGCCTCGATATTCTCCGAAGATGGATTCTATCATGAGGGATAAAATAAGAATATTTGCTTCAGGATTGTCTCGTGAGTTGATCCTTGATAGTAAGTCTATCTTGTTAATCAAGGACATGGATATCTCCAGGCTGGTTGTGTACATTCAATAGGTAGAGAAAGAGAAGAAGAAGCAGGCTGAGTTAAGTGTGAGGTAGGGAAAGAAGTTTAGGTTCTCTGAGCAAGGTGGTGGCCAACAACAGAGTGGCAAGGATGGTGGGAATTGACCCAAGAAGAAATGGGGCAATTCTAGGTCTTACTCGACGGCTAGTACTCCCTACCCAAAGTTTTTGGGTGATAGACATTTCCATGGTAGCAACAACTTGAGGGAACAGGGTGCCCAATCTCAGGCTAATGGGGCCCAGTCAGTTTCATCATATCCTCTCTACAAATTTTATCATAAATTGTATCGGGGTTTCTATTATGAGGGGAGGGATGGGTGCTTTAATTACAGGCAGCCAGGACATATCCTTAGAAACTGTCCTGTTGGTAAGGTTTCTTCGGGGGTAAACAGGGTTCTAGTTGCTTCATCATTAGCTCTAGTACCAAAAGGTGCACTGTCTAGTTTCGGTACTGGTTGAAACTATTTTTATGCTCTTACTACCTGACAGGAGTTCAAGACATCGTTTGATATCGTGACTGGTATATTGAAACTCTTTTCTTATGATGTGTATTATTTACTTGATCTGGGGTCTTCTCTCTCTTATATGACCCTATTTGTGGCTGTGCATTTTAGTTTTGGTCTGGAGTATGTTTTGAACTCTTTTTCTATTTTTACCCTGGTAAGTAACTCGGTGATTGCTAAAAGAGTCTATAGGGGGTATTTGTTGGTAGTAAAGAGACTTTTATGGATTTATTTGAGTTAGATATGGTTGACTTTGATGTTATTCTGGGGATAAATTGGTTGCACTCATGCTATGCGTCATTAGATTGTCAGACCCGTAAGGTTGTCTTCAAATTCCCTAATGAGCCGGTTATTGAGTGGGAGGGTGGTTCCCTAGATCCCAAGGGGAAAGTTATGTCCTATCTTAGAACTCAGAGATTAATCTCTAAGAGATGTCTCTATCATCTAGCCCGGGTTAAGAATTCTAACTCGAACGATTCTTCTTTGCATTCTGTCCCGGTGGTAAATGAATTTCCTGAGGTCTTCCCTTATGACCTTCCTGGTTTTCCTCTGATAGGGAGATTGATCTTAGGATTGATATTGTTCCATACACTCGTCCAATTTCTATTACCCCGTATAGAATGACTCCGGCTGAATTGATAGATCTTAAGGAGCAACTCAAGGATCTTTATGATAAGGGTTTCATCCATCCTAGTGTTTCCCCGTGGGTATCACCAGTGGTATTCATGCGTAAGATGAATGGTTTACTTCGTATGTGTATTGATTATCTGCAGTTGAATAAGTTGACGGTAAATAATAAGTATTATCTTTCAAGGATAGATGATCTGTTTGATCAGTTGCAGGGTGCTAAGTTTTTATCCAAGATTGATCTTTGATCTGGGTATCATCAATTAAATATTAGGGAGGTGGATAATCCTAAGTCTGCCTTCCAAACCGGTATGGGCATTTTGTGTTCTTGGTGATGTCGTTTGGTTTGACCAATGCCCCAACGACATTCATGGATTTAATGAATAGGGTCTTTCATTAGTTTTTGGTTCTGTTCGTTATTGTGTTCATAAATAATATTCTTGTGTATTCTAAGAGCAAGGTGGATCATGTGAATCACCTCCGCATTTGATTATAGACCTTGACAGAGAAGTAGTTGTATGCCAAGTTTTTGAAATATGAATTCTGTTTGAACGCTGTCACTTTTATGGGTCATATAATTTCTAGTTAAGGGATTATGGTTGATCCTCAGAAGGTTGCAGTGATTAAGAAGTGGCCTATACCCACGAATTTAGCTGATATTCGGAGCTTCTTGGGTTTAGCTGGTTTCTATAGGAGGTTTGTGGAAAGTTTTTCAACTATAGTTGCCTCGCTGACTAAGTTAACTTATAAAAAGGTAAAGTTTTTATGGTCAGATGCTTGTGAGGGAAGTTTTGAGAAGTTGAAGAATAAGCTAACTTCGACTATGGTTTTGGCTTTGCCTAAAGGCACTGATGGGTTTTTGGTCTATTATGATGTGTCCCATGTAGGACTTGGTTGCGTTCTGATACAGCATGGGAAGGTGATAGCTTATGCCTCTAGACAGTTGAAGGTGCGTTAGAGAAATTATCCATCTCATGACTTGGAATTATTAGTTGTGGTATTTGCGTTGAACATCTAGCGTCACTATTTGTATGGAGTGAATGTGGATATCTTTTCTGATCATAAGATCCTACAGTATATGTTTACTTAGAAAGAGCTTAACCTTAGGCAAAAATGATGGCTTGAGCTCCTCAAGGATTATGACATGAGTCTTCACTACCATCCAGTAAAGCTAATGTGGTTACTGATGCTCTTAGCAGGTTATCCGTGGGGAGTCCAGCTTATGTGGATAAGGAGAAGTGGCAGTTAGTGAAGGACATTTACCATTTTGCTAACCTTTGAGTTTGTCTCTTGGAATTCGAAGATGGTGGTGTATTGGTGCAGAAAGTGGGCGATTCTCTTGATGCTAAAATCAAGGAGAAATAGATATTAGATCCTATCTTGATGAGGATCAAGGATGGTGTCGGCGGGTAGAAGGCGATGGTTTTTGAGATTAGTGGTAATGGTACTTTATAGTACCAGGGAAGGTTATATGTTCCCGACATCGATGGTTTCCATAAGAGGGTATTGGCTGAGGTGCGTGAGTCGCGCTATGTTGTTCACCCCAGTTTGGTAAAATTGTATCATGACCATAAGGAGATGTATTGGTGGAATAATATGAAGATGGATGTGGCTAATTTTGTGGCCAAGTGCATGGTGTGGCAACAACTGAAAGTTAAGCACATCAGGCCCGGAGGATTGTATCAAGAGATTGAGTTGCTAGAATAGAAGTGGGGAGTAATCAATATGGGTTTCATTATCGGTCTTCCTCGGTCTCGAAACTAATTTGATTTGGTTTGGATCATTGTGGATAGGATGACAAAGTCTGCTCACTTATTACCAGTGAGGACTAACTTCTTGGCTAAGGATTATGCAAGGTTGTACCTCCAATAGATAGTGAAGTTGCATGGGATACCTATTTCTATCATCTCTGATCGTGGTACGTAGTTTACATCTCACTTTTGGTGGTCGTTTCAGAAAGGGTTGGGGACTAAGGTTAGTCTGAGTACTACTTTCCACCCACAGTCCGATGGGCAGGCAGAAAAGACTATTCAGACATTAGAGGACATGCTTCGTGCTTGTGTGAGTGACTATTTGGGTTGATCACTTACCTCTTGTAGAGTTTGCCTATAACAATGGCTACCACTCTAGCATTGGGATGGCTCTATTTGAAGCCTTGTATGGTAGAAGGTATAGATCTCCTATTGGGTGGTTTGAGGTTGGTGAGGCAGAGATGTTTGGCCTAGACTTGGTTCACCAAGCCATAAAAAGGTGAAAGTAACTTAGGATAGGATTAAGGATGCCTAAAGTCGCCAAAAGTCCTATGCGGATGTAAGGAGAAGAGAGTTAGAATTTGAGGTTGGGGATAGGGTATTCCTAAAGGTATCTTCCATGAAGGAAGTGATGTGGTTTGGTAAAAAGAGAAAGCTCAGTCCCCGGTATGTGGGTCCTTATGCAATTTTGAGAAGGGTTTGCAATGCTGCCTATGAGTTGGAGTTAACTTATAGTTTGAGCTCCATTCACCTGGTATTTTATGTTTCTATGTTGAGAAAGTGTATGGATGACCCGTCTCAAATTGTGCCTATTAAGGATATTGGTATTTCAGATTCTTTGTCTTATAAGGAGCTCCCGATTGAGATCTTAGATCAACTGGTTCATCGATCGTGGACCAAGTATGTAGCTTTGGTAAAAGTTCTATGGAGGAACCACAAGGTTGAAAAAGCTACTTGGGAAGCGGAAAAGGAAATAATGTCTAAGTATCCACAATTGTTCCCCGTTCCAAAAGTTCGTGCAGAAGGTATGTGTTCTTCATAATGTATTTGTTTTCAAAAAGATTAATTTCTTGCATCTTTGTTTTCAAACTTAGTTAAAGGTTTGAATCGAGGTGTTGGGGTGTAAATTATGCTTGTTCTACCTTGTTCCATCATTCGAGGACAAATGATCTAAGTGGGGAAGAATTAAAACACCCTAGGTTCTGGTCCTTAGAAATTTTCTTGAGTTTTGAGTTTTTGGACATTATACGACTTGAGGGTACTTATTGTATGATGTGGGTACAATTCATGGTGTCTTGGTTGTATGTTTCTCAGTGTGGTTTTGGTTGGTTTCTGTCCAAGATATGAATGGACATCTTAAGGATCGTATGGAGATGATACGAGTGGTATAGTCCAAGTCGTATATTGCCTAGTGTCAACCCCCTTGGATTCTGTCTTGGATATGGTTTGAGGGTATTAATCATATGGTATGTGTACGAGTTATGCTAGGGGAGTTGTATGGTGGAAAGTGTGTGATGTCCAATATTTTGGATAGGGTACGAGTGGTGGGTACCACTCGTATGTTGTGGGTACAGTTTGGGGTGGTGTGGTCGTACTCTCCTGCACATAATTTTCAGCTTTTAACCTGAGGGTATTCTGGATATTACCCCTCTTTCCCAACTTAAAACCCACATCTTATAAATCCCTTAGGGCATCATTCGCTATAAAAAATACATCAAATAAACTCTCAAACACTCCCAATTCCTCAAGGTCAAGAACACTTGGGGTTTTTGTTAAGCATATCAATTAGGGCTTTCAAGGGTGATTCCCCACTGTACTCCTTTGGTATCTAAGGAATGTTACTCCCCCCTCATTGTTAGTTCAACTAAATTCATATTTTAATAAATGATTTTCATGATTTCATTATGGGTATTATTTTGTTTTGAAATATATGTTGGGGGGTTTTGGTTACTAATGGTTGGATAATATTTTCCCATGTTTTACTTATGGTTTTATATATTATAATGATGGTTTGAAATTATGGATTGTGTGGTGATGGTAAATGGGTTTAGGGGTACTTTGGATTCCCCAAATTGCCTTTGTTTGGTTTTGGAAACAATATGCCCTCAACATGTTTGATGAAAAGCCTATGAGAATGGTTTTTCTTACATAGTTGGACTTTCATTGAAAACTTTGCATTGCATAATATGGTAATGGAACCCTAAGTGTTTTAAATGGATTTAAATGATTTGGTAAGGCCTTGGAGGCCATGGTTTTGGTTAATTGGAAATCATATGGGGTACATGGGAACCCTTATGGTTTGGCTAATGACATTGCTTGCAAGCTATAGTCGGTATGACGATACCACATCGTAAAGCCTTAGTTAATAAATTTTGGAATTGGTTGGTTGGTTATGGGCTAATGGTTTTAATTGGACAATAACTGCGGGTTGTGATAGCAAACTGTGAAGGTGTGAGTCCAATGGACAGACACTGGAAACTCATGTTTGCTGACATGAGGGTTGGTCACGGTGACCATATACTTGTGGGGTATATAGGAATCCCCTAAGTTATACTTGTATATATGTATAATGGAGGGAGAAGGGTACACGGGAATCCCCTATCCCTATGATATCCTGATTCATGCAGCTACACATACTGGGGCCCGTTTAGGGGGTAAAACTGGACCCATATAGTCCGTGGGTGGTTTTAGGATGGTCAAGCTACACAACCCAGGTTAAAGATTTAAATGCATGCTAAACCCGATTCTCTTTCCCGACATGAATTTTATATATATATATATGGATGGATGTGATTGCATGTGCTTATTTACTTGGTTTTAAATGTTGGAAAATTTTTATCCTTACTCCTGAGTACATGCTAGCATTCACCCGCTAACCCATCTTCGGGCGCTATATCCCCACGCAATGCAGGAATCGAACATAATACTTCTCCTTCTTAGTAACTGGATTCGGGGATAGCTTGGTGGTGGATTGAAGTGGTGAGCTTTCATACTCCAAAAGGCTCCATTTCATGTTATGGTCTTTCCTACATACTTTAGTCATTTCGTAGACTTTGGTTTTGCCTATGGTTGGAGGTATGTCCCAACCGGATGTTGTTTTGATTTCGAATAGAGGCTTTGATAGACTACTTTGGGTTGGTATAGGCAGTATCGGTATTGATGTTAGCCTTGGCATTGGTATTGGTATTGGGGCTGACACCGTTTGACTATATTTGATTTATAATTTTTCCATTTTTTATGTTATATAAATATCAAAATTTATTCAGCATATGGTGTAGGGCGATTATGGTTGGGTATTGGGGGTTGTCTCTGGTCCCGGTTAGTCTTAAGGCACCCGACACAACTAGGCCCTGGTTCAGGTCATGTCACCACTCTATTCCAAGAACTGTTCTGTCAATAGCTCTGGGATCCAGGTCCCAAACTTCACATTTTTCAAAATTTTGAAGCTCTTTCTTTATTGCTTTAATCCAGTCAATATTTTTTGAGCTTCTTTCACATTGTTGGGCTCAATTTGAGTCGGGAAAGCTGAGAAAGTCAAGAAATTTCTGGTTTGACCTCTTGTTTAGGCTCTAGTCTCCAGGGGTGAATTAGATTATCAAGGGGATAAGAAGATCTGTACCTTAAGTTGGCCTTCTAAGATGAGTTTTAGAGGGACCAAGTCCCTGAAGAACTTGACTGAACCCTTCCTGATATTCTTTCAACTGGAGTAGGGGTTTGTAACTGAGATGTGGATCACCATTACTTTCATTACTTTCATCCATATCACTGAGTCCTTTGAGCATCATCTTTAACAGTATTATCTCTTTGAACAGGAATAAGTTCTTTAAATTCTGAATCTTTATCATTACTTGGATTCACCATCTTTCCTGACTCATTAAGGACCACATGCACATTCCATTCAACACAAAGAGTTCTCAGATTCTATTCCATGATCAGATTTGAATTAAAAAATCTTACAATATAGCTTAATTTAGAACTTGCTTGGCATAAGTAACCATAACCTCATAGGTTTCATCCTTGATTCTTAAGAACATTATCCAGGTGAACCTGGAGTAGTCATTCACACTAACAAACACATACTTCTTTCCTTCTCCACTTTGGACTTTAACAGATCCACATAAATCCTTGTGTAGCATATCAGGAGGTTTAGAAGTACTCATCTGCTTATTCAGCTTAAAGGAAGACCTGGTTTGTTTTGCCCATAACATAAGCATTCCAAGCCTTGTTGACTAGAAATTTCAGCTTTGGTATCCCACGAATTAGGTCATTTGAAATCAACTTATTCAATAAGGAGGAACTTATATGTCCCATAAATTAGCATCTTCACTTTGAACATTTAAGCAAGTTAATTGCTCATCAGCCACAGACTCTAAATTAAACAAATACATACTTTTGATCCTCTTGGCTTTGAGAATAACTCTCCCAGGCTTCAAGCTTAACACAGTACTTCCATCAGATGAGAATTTATCCTTATTACCTTTGTCACAAATTTGAGAACCACTTAGAAGACTGTACTTGAGACCATTCACATAGTACACATCTTTTATTGCATGACCAGGTGATTTTCCAGTCTTTCCAAAACTATGAAAACAACCCTTTTTATGATTTCCAATTGAGACATCTCCACCTTAAAGTGTCTTAAGAGAGATAAAACATTCAGTCTTTCCAGTAAGATGCTTTGAAAATCCACTATACGTAAACCAGTTCTGACTGCATTCCCCTTCACTTTCCTGCAAACATAGTCACTTTCTGGATTTGGGAACTGTAACGCCCCAGAATCTGATCCCGATACATCACACGGTGCTCAAGGCTACGAGTAGCCCCAAGCTAACCTCTTAAGCCTGCTACTAGGTCTGAACCTTAATTCAAGATAAACTAGTCAGGAAATAATGTTGTATCATACCAAAACTGAACTAAATAAACTGAAGATACTGTCTGAATAGCAAATACTGAAAGTCTGTAAATAAACTTATAGTCCGACAAGCCTCTACTACTATGGAACTAGAGAGTCATTGGGACAGACCCCCAACTGACTTAGACTAAACTGAAAACAATGAATCAATTACTATGAAAGTTGGAAATCGGAAGAAGTAGGCCCTCAAATCATGAGGACTCACCAACTGTGGGAGCGTATATAGAGATGCTCGAACTACTCACGTTGCTGATGCTGAGCACCTGAGACTACATTATAAGACAATGTAGCACGTAGACATATATGTGGATCAATACTTTGAGGATGTACTGAGTATATGGGGGTGTAATGCATAAGTAAGACATCATCATAATTAGAAAGTAAATGCATACTAGATGTATATGACTCACATAAGCTTGATTATCTAAAATACTAAAATATAAAATCATATATAACACATCATACTTGTAAATCTAGTGAGTCATAACACTTAGTCTTATAAAATCTTTTCTATTATACTTTTCTTTCGAAACTTAGAAGCTTTGGAAATCTTGAAACTTTGGGAGCTTCTTCTAACCGACATAAACCATGTGAGCTGACATAGAGTCCAACATCTTGCCCACGTTGGGGAGAGCTGTTCTATCCATACCAATGAAATAGAACCTTAAGTGATCACTATCATAGCCCACTATGGGCATTTAAAACCTACGGTGGCACGTAGTTTTAGAGCATGAAACCTTGGAATTATACCCAACTCGGTGCTAAATACTACTCCCATACTTATTGCTCAAAACTTTTAGGAAATCCACCTTAAAATAGCACAAGGGTTCATAATTAAAACCAATTATGCTTCTCTTTGTTTTAAATCATAAACCATATGAATAACGTGGATTCCTATATTAGCTTAGGATCAAAATATCAATCTTTGCTTTTGAAAGCACTAATCAAAACTTGTCAATAGGACATGAGATCATAATCTCGTTATAAAATCCTCAATAGTACTTAAGACTCAAAGTATAAAGCTTTAATACATCAATAATTACATCAATAATTACATCAATAATCAGATTTAAACTTCATGCTCAATAGTCATCTTAAAAGCTTTCAACAAACTCAGTCAAAATAATGGTATATAACTCATAATACGAATCTTATAATTGCAAACATGAATAAATGTAAATTTCTTGCAACTGGAGCCTTAATTATCATAATAATGTCATAAACTAAAATAATGAGGATTTGGGTATCAACCCTAACTTAAATTTTATGAGAAATCATAGAATACTTAGTAAAATAGAAACCAAAATTAAGTTTTAGGCACAAGGATGAAAGGTTTATCCTTGTTCAAAACCCCGCATACCTAGAATGATGAACTAGATGAACAAGTTTGCTTTTGAGATTCTATTTGTACTCTTGAATGGTGATTCTTGGAATTCTTGAATTGGCAACTTTGAATCTTGTATTGATTTGGGAAAAGAATGGTGAAATCTTGGGAATTGTTAAAGTTGAATGTTGAAGCTTAGGGTTATTCTTGACAGAAATTTTGATGAATATAAGCATAAAATGCTTGTAATAGGCTTAAATCTTGTGTTTGGATGGAATTGGGGGCTTGGAAATTGTCCAAAATACCCTTTTTAAACTTGTAGATAAAATTGGAAAAATGAACTGGGCTCCCGATTTTATGGGCCACCGCGACGCGCCACTATTGTGGTGGCTCACTGGAATTTGACGACTGGGAAATTGAGGGTCTCCACGATGCGGAGCTATCGTCTTGTCCCACTGTATTTTGACAATTAGGACCTGGAACTTCAACGCAATGCGCCACCATTGTGGTACCCTATAGAGATACCATTTTGGCCTTCGGCGCAATGCGCCACTATAGCGTTGGACTACTGGAAATTTGCAAATAGGAAAATAGACCTCTCCGCGATGCGCCAATATCATGGAGGTCCAATAGAAAATGAAAATTTTGAATTTAACCACCTCCGCGATGCGGTGACTGCCCAGGTGGTACACTGTCAACTAAAAATGCTCTAACTCCTCAATCGGGTGTCGGAATTGGGCAAATTTGGTATCGATGGAACGCTTATTCAATTTCCCACACAATGGAAAACCGAAATCTAGAAAATTCTATATGAAACAAATATTATTCATTTTGGAAGATATCCCTTAACATTCTAGGAATGAATTTAAGCTAGAAAAGTTTGGGGTATTACAATATCTCCCCCTTGGGAACATTCATCCTCGAATGTGGCTAGCTAAACTGAGATGCTGGAAACTGAGGCTATAACTAGCATGCATAACTGAAAGCATGACTAAAATAATTTGCAAATGCAAGAACTACCGAATGAATGGCTATATAAAGCTAAAACTTGGAATGAAAAGAGATGATTTGAGGAAACTTGTTACCTTGAGCTGAATCTGAATCTGCAGCGAACAGATAAGGGTACTTAATCTGCATATCTGTTTCTACTTCCCAAGTGGCTCCCTCAACGAATTAGTTTTTCCAAAGAACTTTGACCAATGGAGCTTCTTTGTTCCTTAGTCTACGAATCTAACGGTCAAAGATCTCAACTGGAATCTCTTCATAAGAGAGGCTATCATTAATCTCAGTGATTTCAAAGGGTACTACAACCGCTGGATCACTAATACACTTCTTAAGCAAGGACACATGGAACACAGGATGTACGGATGATAAATCTATAGGAAAATCAAGCTCATATGCCACCTTCCCAATACGACTCAAAATCTAGAAGGGATCTATATAACGGGGACTAAGTTTCCCTTTCTTTTCAAATATCTTCACCCCCTTCATGGGTGAAACTTTCTAATAAACTAAATCACCAACTTCAAACTCAAGATCTCTTCTCCTCACATCCCTATAGGATTTCTGACGACTCTGAGCTATTTTCAACCTTACTCGAATCAACTGTACTTTATCCATAGCTTCTTTCACCATATTTGGCCCTAACAACGCGGCCTCGCCCACGTCAAACCATCCGACAGGTGATCTATATCTCCTCCAATAAAGTTCCTCAAATAGAGCCATCTAAATACTAGCATGATAACTGTTGTTGTAGGCAAACTCAATCAATGAAAAATGCTCATCCCAACTACCCCTGAAATCAAGCACACACGCTCTCAACATATCTTCTAGAGTTTGACTGGTCCTCTTTGCCTAAATATCCGCCTACGGTTGGAAAGTGGTACTATGATGAACTTGGGTATTAAGACCCTTCTGAAAAGCTTTCCAAAACTGAGAGGTAAACTGAGTACCCCTATCTGAGATGATCGACAAGGGAACTCCATGCAACCTAACTAACTCTCGGATATACAACTCAGCATAATCTTCAGCCGTACAGGATGTATGAACTGGAAAGAAATACGTTGTCTTAGTCAATCTATCCATAATAACCTAAATCCAATCACGACGACGATGCGAATGGGGTAAATCAGTCACAAAATCTATGTTTACCTCTTCCCACTTCCAAGTAGGAATACTGAACTCTTGCAAAACACCACCAGGCCTTTGATGCTCTACCTTAACCTGTTGACAAGTTAAACACTTCGCTACAAACTTCAGTATATCTCTCTTCATACCGCTCCACCAATAGATTTCTCGCAAATCTCGGTATATCTTAGTAGAACCAGGATGAATGGAGTAACACGCACCATGTGTCTCATCCATAATCCACTGTCTCAACTCATCTACACATGGTACACACAGTCTACTTTGGTATCTCAACACGCCATCTCCCCCTTGGGAGAAAACCTCTAATTTCTGATGTCTAACCGACTCCTTTAACTTAACTAAGACGGGATCCTGATCTTGTTTTTTCTTTACTTCAGAAACTAGGGAGGATTCAGAACTACTCTGAACCCAGACATTCCATTCAGCTGAATCAACCAATCTAACACCCAATCTAGCCAAATGGTGCACTTTTTGAGATAACTCTTTCTTATCATTCTCCACATGAGCAATACTGCCTATAGATAATCTACTAAGGGTGTCTGCCACTACATTGGCCTTGACCGGATGATACAAGACACTCATTTCATAATCTTTCAATAATTCTAGCCACCTTCTTTGATGGAGATTTAACTCTCTCTGTGTGAACACATACTGTAGACTTTTGTGGTCCGTAAACACATCAACATGTACCCCATAAAGATAATGTCTCCAGATTTTCAAAGTAAACACAACAACAGCTAATTCAAGATCGTGGGTTGGGTAATTCTTTTCATGAGTTTTAAGCTGCCTAGAGGCATAGGATATGACCTTACCCCTCTTCATCAAAACACAACCCAAACCAATCCTAGAGGCATCACAATACACAACAAAACCATCTGTCCCATCAGGCAATGCTAAGACTGGGGTTGAAGTGAGTCGAGTGTTCAACTCCTAAAAACTCTTCTCGCAGGAATCTGACCACTGAAACTTAACCTTCTTCTAAGTTAATCGGGACATAGAAGATGCAATGGATGAAAACCCCTCAACGAAACGTCTGTAATAGCCAGTTAAACCCAAGAAACTCCTAATGTCTGATGGGGAAATAGGTCTAGGCCAGTTTCTTACGACTTCTATCTTTTGGGGATCAACTCTAATACCCTCACTGGGAACAATATGATCAAGAAAAGCAATGGACCATAGCCAAAATTCACATTTGCTAAATTTGGTGAACAACTGGTGATCTCTAAGAGTTTGCAATATAATTCTAAGATGGTCTGTATGATCATCCTCACTAAGAGAGTAGACAAGAATATCATCGATAAAGACTATGAAAAATATATCCAGATACTATTTAAACACTCGGTTCATCAAGTTCATGAAAGTTGTTGGGGCATTAGTTAGTCCGAAGAACATGACTAGAAACTCAAAATGACCATAACGGGTCCTAAAGGCTATCTTTGGAATATCTCATTCCCTTACTTTAAGATGATGATAGCCGGATCTAAGGTCTATCTTTGAGAAATAACTTGCACCTTCTAGTTAGTCAAATAAGTAATTAATTCTAGGAAGAGGGTATTTGTTCTTGACTGTGACTTTATTTAGCTGATGATAGTCAATGCACATACACAAAGAACCATCCTTCTTTCGCACGATTAGGATGGGACCTCCCCATGGAGACACACTAGGTCTTATGAAACCTTTTATCTAACAGATCTTTGAGTTGCTCTTTCAACTCTTTTCGACAGGAGCCATACGATATGGAGAAATAGAAATAGGCTGAGTATCAGAAAGAAGATCAATTCCAAATTCTATTTCCCTATCGCGAGGTACCCCTAGTAATTATTCGGGAAAAATATTAGGAAACTCATTAACTACAGTGACTGACAGAATTGCTAGATACTCGAACGTAGTTTATTTGACTTGAACAAGATGATAGATACACCCTTTGGATATTAGCTTTCGGGCCTTGAGATAAGATATGAAATGACTCTTGGGAGATACTGAATTTCCTAACCACTCAAAGATTGGCTCCTCTAGAAACTGAAACTTCACCACTTGAGTGCGACAATCTATGGATGCATAACAAGAATGGAGCCAATACATACCAAGAATAAGATCAAAGTCGACCATGTCTAATTCTATCAAATCTACCAACATGATCTTATGAAGGAAAGTTATGGGACACTTTCTATAGATCCTATTGGCAACAACTGATTCACCTACTGGTGTAGAAACTAAGAAAGGTTCAGGGGTCTTTTCAGAAGTAATCTCAAAATTAACTGCAACTAGAGGGGTCACATAAGAGAAACTCGACCCAGGGTACAACAATACGTAAAGATCAAAATGAAAGGCACAAATCATACCAGTAACAATATTTGGGGAGCTCTCCTGCTCCTGGCAGAATGGTAAAGCATAGAACCAATTCTGGCACTGAGCGCCACCGGTACTGGATGATGCACCCTGAGAAGGGCCTGGGTGAGCTGCAGGAGCTGGTGCACTAGTAGCCCCATCTGAGGATGATCATCTCTATTTCTATACTCAGTATACGGAAACTCTATAATTCCATGACCCAACATACCACAACTAAAACAACCCTTCTGTCCATCTAAGCACTCACTAGGATGTGTTCTACCATACTTAGTACATGAAGGTAATTAGGCTTACCACTCATACTATTCTGGGATCTAGACATAGAAGACTTACCCCACTATTCCTGTCTATCTCTGGGAGCGGGAGCACTGGCTGAAGACGACGCAGGAAATGGCAAACAACTCTGAAATTATGAACGATTTCCCCCTGCAGACCTTGACTGACCATACTCAAACTGCCTAGTTCTAGCCTTCTTATTTTTTCTCTCTCTTCCCTTCAACTTTTCAGCTTCAATCTGTTGGTCATGAGTCATTAATATAGCAGGATCCATATCTATGATAATCATGGCAGTCCTACACTCCTTGACTACCAATCATAACACTCTAATAAAGAACTTACTCATACTAGATCTGGTGTCAACTATCAACTCGTGGGCATACTTAGATAACTGGTTGAACTTAAGGCAGTACTCCTTCACAGTCATTGGGCTCTGCCTCAGGTTTATGAACTCTTCAACCTTGGCTTCTCACAACCTGTCTAGGAAACCCTCCTGAAACACCTGCCAACTCATGGGAGTTGCACCCTCACCCCTACCTTTCTTCCGCACGACAACCCAATCATAAGCAACATCTTTCAACCTATACGAAGCTAATTCTACGCTCTCCTCTTCAATGACATGCATAACTTGGTTGATATTTTACACCTCATCAAGATATAATTGGGGGTTCCTCACCTATTTTTGACAAAAAGAATTTAGGCAGATTCATCCTCATAAAGTCACGAAGTCTGGCTGCAGATAAATCACCCCTTGTTGATGCGGAACTACAACCTAATTATTGTCTTGAACATTAGCGGTAACATCTTGGGCTAACGCCTGAAAGGCAGCCTGAAATTTGGAGTGAGACACATTCTCATTCAGGGGAAAAATAGGCTGGGGTGGCTGATTATCATTCCTACGGGAATTAGCTCTGCGAGGAGGCATATTCTGTCATGAAAGAGCACGAGTTAATAGCAGATAGAGATAGCTGTAAGCATGATTAATTATGAAAGAAATAGATGATTTTCCTAAAACGTTCCATAGCCTCTTGCTCACAGATATGGCGCGCTTCACACCCATGATTAAAACTCTATATAATGCGGCTTGTCCAACTCCCTAGGACTCTTTAAACCTTAGGCTTTGATACCAAGCTTGTAATGCCTCGGAATCTGATCCCGAGATATCACACGGAGCTCAAGTCTACGAGTAGCCCCAATCTAACCCCTTAAGCCTGCTACTAGGTATGAACCTTAATTCAAGATAAAATAGTAAAGAAATAATATTGTATCATACCAAAACTGAACTGAATAAACTGAAGATATTGTCTGCATAGCAAATATTGAAAGTCTGTGAATAAACTCATAGTCCGACAAGCCTCTAATGCTAAGGAACTAGAGAGTCATTGGGACAGACCCCCAACAGACTCAGACTAAACTGAAAATAATAAATCAATTACTATGAAAGCTAAAAGTCTGAAGAAGCTAGCCCTCGAATCATGAGAACTCACCAACTGTGAGAGCGTAGATAGAGATGCTCGAACTACTCACACTACTGATACTGAGCACGTGAACCTACATTATAAGATAATGTAACACATAGACATATATGTGGATCAACACTTTGAGGATGTACTGAGTATATGGGGGTGTAATGCATAAGTAAGACATTATCATAATTAGAAAGTAAATGCATGCTGGATGTATATGACTCGCATAAGCTTGATTATCTAAAATACCAAAATATAAAATCATGTATAACAAATCATGCTTGAAAATCTAGTGAGTTATAACACTTAGTCTTATAATAGCTTTTCTAACATTCTTTTCTTTCGGAATTTAGAAGCTTTGGCAGCTTTGGAAATCTTGGAACTTTGGGAGCTTCTTCTAACCGGCATAAATCATGTGAGCTGACATGGAGTCCAATGTCTTGCCCACATTGGGGAGAGTTGTTCTATCCTTGCCATCGAAATCGAACCTTAAGTGATCACTATTTTAGCCCACTATGGGCGTTTAAAACCTACAGTGGCTCATAGTTCTGGGGTATGAGACCTTGGAATCATACCCAACTCGGTGCTAAATACTACTCCCATACTTATTGCTCAAAACTTTTAGGAAATCCACCTTAAAATAGCACAAGGGGTTGTAATTAAAACCAATTATGCTTCTCTTTTTTTTAAATCATAAACCGTATGAATAATGTGGATTCCTATCTTAGCTTAGGATCAAAGTATCAATCTTTACTTTTGAAAGCACTAATCAAAACTTGTCAATAGGACTTGAGATCATAATTTCCTTATAAAATCCTCAATAGTACTTAGGACTCAAAGTATAAAGCTTTAATGCATCAATAATTACATCAATAATTAAATTTAAACTTCATGCTCAATAATCATCTTAAAAACTTTCAACAATCTCAGTCAAGATAATGGTATATAACTCATAATACAAATATTATAATTGCAAACATGAATATATGTAAATTTCTTGAAACTAGAGCCTTAAATATCATAATAATGTCATAAACTAAAATAATGAGGATTTAGGTATCAACCCTAACTTTAATTTTATGGGAAATCATAGAATACTCAGTAAAATTGAAATCAAAATTAAGTTTTGGGCTCAAGGATGAAAGGTTTATCCTTGTTCAAAACCCGCATACCTTGTATGATGAACTTGATGAACAAGTTTGCTTTTGAGATTCTATTTGTTCTTTTGAATGATGATTCTTGCAATTCTTGAATAGGGAACTTTGAATCTTGAATTGATTTGGGAAAAGAATGGTGAAATCTTAGGGATTCTTGAAGTTGAATGTTGAAGCTTAGGGTTTTACTTGAGAGAAATTTTGATGAATATAAGCATAAAATGCTTGTAATAGGCTTAAATCTTGTGTTTGGATGGAATTGGGGGCTTGGGAATTGTCCAAAATACCCTTTTTAAACTCCTAAACGAAACTGGAAAAATGAACTGGGGTCCCGATTCGATGGGCCACCACGATTCGTCACTATCGTGGTGGCTCACTGGAATTTGACGACTGGGAAATTGGGGGTCTCCATGACGCGGAGTTATCGCGTTGTCCCACTGGATTTTGACAACTGGGACTTGGAACTTCAACGCGACGTGCCACCATCGCGGTGCCCTATAGAGATGCCATTTTGGTCTTCGGCGCGACGTGCCACTATAGCGTTGGACTACTGGAAATTGACAAATGGAAAAATGGACCTCTCTGTAATGCACCAATATTGCGGAGGTCCACTAGAAAATGACAATTATTAATTTAACAACCTCTGCAATGCGGTGACTTCCCAGGTGGTACACTGCCAACTAAAAATGCTTTAACTCCTCAACGGAGTGTCGGAATTGGGCAAATTTGGTATCGATGGAAAGCTTATTCAATTTTACACACGATGAAAATTCAAAATATATAAAATTCTATATGAAAAAAAATATTATTCATTTTGGAAGATATCCTTTAACATTCTAGGAACAAATTTAAGCTAGAAAAGTTTGGGGTATTACAGGAATCCACTTGAGTTTGAGTTTCCAGAAGAAAGACAAGGGTGTGATCAAATATTTCTTGGCCCATCTAGGTAATGAGAACTTATTCATATTTTTCAAAGGTTTTGAACCCTTAGGATAGGTATTCCCTTGCTGGATATATCTAGCACTGCTCATTTTAGCTTTAAGCCAACTTTGACAGTTTTCCTTCAAATGCTCATCTCTTCCATAATGAGTACATAGAGGTTTGTGGACCCTATTTCGAATACTATGAACAACTTTCCCATGAGACCCAAGTGACTGGGTCTTGTACTGATATCCAAGACATTTACCATTATTGATACTTTGACTCGTTAGATTAGAAAAGATTTGTGAAGATGTGGTCCATTTTAGTGATTTGCTAAGTTCTTCCCTTAGACGGATCAGGTCCATTTCTAACTCTTCATTCTTATGGAGGGCGGCCATAAGGTGCTTTTGATATTCCCTCCATCTATCTTCAAGATCAATCTAAATCTTTGAAGCTTCTTTCTTCCTTTTATCACCAGAATCATTTACTTTCTCTAGTTGACTCAATAAACTTAGATTATCAGATTTCAACTTAGCAAACTGTTCTTCTGTTTGTTGATATTTGGAGAGTTAAAGAAATTAATTCAAGCTCCTAATTCTCTAATTTCTCTTCTAAAGCATTTTCTCAGTAGTCAGTTCACATACAAAATCAATCAACACATTTACTAGCTTCTATATCTTTCTAGCAGAGTAATTATCTAAATTTTCCTTAATGTCAGAGAGAGTTACCTCATTTTCTTCTTCATCTTCAGTGTTTCCCATAAGAGCAAATAAAGAATCATAGAAACCTCACTAGCTTCTGCAGCTAGCATAGACACATTTGTAGTCTTCTCATCTTCATCAAATACACTGGAGGAATATCCCCAGACAACTAAGGCCTACTTCACTACATAATCAGTTGCAGCCTTACTTCTTGTTTTTACAGGGAATCGGTCCCTGTTCTTTCCTTTATCACCTCTAGTCTTGAGATATTCTTGATAGTCCATTTTATGCACTGGACAATCCTTAATGAAATGCTCAGGACTTCCACATTTGTGGCAAACCTCTATAGTGCCTCTCTTTTTGTTGCTACTTCCTCTTCTTTGAAACTGATTACTTTTCTTCATTGCTCTAACAATTCTTTTTGCCAAATAAGCAACATCAGTGTCTTCTTCACTTGAATATTACTTAGAAGCCTTCAATGCCAGATATTTTTCTCTTTTTACTCACTTCTTGTCTTTCCTTTGCTGCTTCTTGAGTTCATATCTCTTCAGATTACTAATAAGTTCATCTATAGTGAGAGTTTTCAGGTTCCTTGCCCCAGTGATAGCATCTACTTTGCTTTCCCAGGATTTGGGTAAAACCTTAAAAAAAAATCTCACATATTTGTACAAATGAATTACTTCTCCTAAGAAATGTAACTTATTGGTAATTGAAGTGAATCTAGTATGCATTTCTTGGATAGTTTCTCTTTCTTTCATGGTGAAGGTTTCATATTGAGTAGTCAGCATATCAACTTTTGAATCCTTTACATCAGTGGTTCCTTCATGAGCAGTTTTCAAGCAATCCCAAATTTCCTTATCATTTTTACAGGCAAAAATCCTGTTGTATTCATCAGGTCCTATACCACAAACTAGCAGTTTCTTGGCCTTGCAATTCTTCTCAACTTTCTTTCTATCTTCATCACTATACTCTCTCCTTTTTTAACAATCACTACAGTTATGTATCCTTCTTTGACCTCTCTAACTGGCACATAAGGACCATCAAGTATTACATCCATCAGCTCATTTCCCTCAGCCATAAAGAAGTCATACATCCTTATTTTTCACCACCCATAGAACTGCCCATTAAAACGGGGTGGTCTATTAGTAGATTGCCCTTATTCCAGATTAGGTGAAGCAGTCATGATAACCAAATCACTCTAGGTGTGAACCTTTTAGAGTGGTTTGTCTCTGATACCAATTGTCGAAACGTAAGGGGGTTGCACCATACTATGAGGGACCAGGTCCCTTAGAGTCAGATACAGGTAATAAAACCATAAAACATAGAGAAACTCAAACCCTACAGAAAAGTAAAGAACACAATGATTTAACGTGTAAACCTCCTTGCTCAAGGGAGAAAAAACTATGACTTTCCCTCACAAGCGCTCAACAATCCACTATAATCAAACTCTTGATTACAGACTCGATATGAACCTTACTCTAGGATCAACTAGTTTACAATAACTCTATTGCAAATCTACCTTGATAACTCTGCCAAGAACTCACCTTGATATTGATTAACTTTAACCAATATCAAACTCAGGTAGCTCTACCTAAGCACTCTCAAGAACACAACGAAAGCATTACTCTTAGAACACGAGTAATTTAATTATAGACCATGACTTGACTCAAGAACACTCACTCTTTCAGTATATACAGAAATTAAGAACTTGAGCAATGTTGCAAAATTGAGCTTTCACCTCTTTCCCTCTTCTATATTCTGATTTGCAATAACTCACCAATTGAGATGCATTCTTTTCCTTTTATAGTGGAATAATGATTAGGGTAGAAATCTGATTGGGTCAGGTGTCCTGATGGGTACAAGCTCACCTGCATAGTTTGTTATACTAGAAGACAAAACTGCGCAGAACAATGACAGTTGTACTGGATTCCTGAAGACCCAGGAACCTGATCCCTTATTGTCACCTGATCATCATTAAAACAAGATATAACATGAGTCTTTTCTTCTGTAAATTTGATAAAAGGATATTCATTTAACTTTTAATATAACATTATCAACTTGTTGGTGCATTGTTGGGATGATTTAAACTAACAACTAAATTAAACATTTCAAATCATATATGAGAACTAAGAGAATATGATGTCATGATAATTACTAATCTCATTAACAAAATCAATATACGAACAAATATAAATTAAAATACATATACTTATTCCATATTACATAGAAGTAGATTAAAACGCTAACTTTGACTCTTACAGATAGTGAAAAAAATTATTTGTACCTTTTTTTTTATAACAGAAAATGTACATTTTAAACTAACTTTTCATTGATATGAGTAAAAGTACATGATTTGGAGTTTGGTATACCAAACTTATATTTGGTTCTTGATAAAATTATTTGTACTTGTTTTTAGCTTTTACGATTAAAAAATAAGACAATAAAATTCTATAATAAATATTAATACCTCTCTCTTTTTGTATCAAGCCAACTTAACCACCAGCTATAAGGATTTGAGATGGACAGATGGTATCAAATGTCTTGAAAATGGACTCAATTTATAAGTGTAAATTACATTACACGTTCATTTAATATAGGAAAATGAAAAGCCAGTAAAACGTGAAAATAAATTAGAGTAATAGAGTGTTAAAGGAAAATAAATTTTGTTGAATGTGGACACTTAAGAATTAAGATTAGAAGGGAAAAGACTGGAATTATAATTAACCAATGGCTGCCATTCATAACTTGCCATTTAATACGCAACTTCATTTTATCAATTGTGATTTGAAAAATTAACGTAGTTTTTGATGGAAAATTTCTTAAATTAGTGGTTATTATTTAATATTTAAATAATTAAATATTTGGGTAAATTTTGATTTAATGTAGGGATAAAATAGTAATTAATCTTTCAACTAAGTGGCTTCCCACTTTTAGAATAGTATTGATATAGATTGATATTGATGGATTATCAAGTAAAGAATGGCTATAGCTTACAAAGTTGTCTTAAATATGGCATTAACGTTTGAGAATGTAAAGATGATTATGGGGTGTGGGAGATAATGGATGCCTCACAATAATAACATAATGGTGGTATTACACTTATAAGTTATGGAAATTTATAATTAAGCAACACCCCCCTTAAATGTTCATTAATAGATAATATTCCTCATTAAATTTTTATTAGCGAAAAATCTTGTGAAAAGTTATTAGTGAAGAAAAAAAGTATACATATCTTATAAGACGCATGATTTGTTGCTTCATTAAAAATTGTCAATAAAACTGAATATGACAAAATCTGGCTGAGGAAAATATTGGGCATTTTTATTTGATGCTTATTAAAATTAAGTATAAATTATATGGTTACAAAAAATAGGCGGAATCCATTGTTAGCTTCCTAAAAGTTGGCACCACATTTCACTTGAACACATTAAATAAATCTTGTATATTTTAAACACTCTATTAGGATTACGTGGTGTCATATATATATATTTTTTAACAAGTAGTAAAAATATATAATGTGTGTGTGTGTTACACTAACGAATGACGTGTAAAATATCAAATTAAATTTGGACATTAGTCATTTGGGCCCTAAATAATTCTTAAACAATGAATTTTGAGTTAAGAAAAGTGATCAATGAATCAATGATACGTGCTATTTTTGCCAAAATAATTACAAAAAGGAATTTAACCACTCAAAAAAAAATTATTTTTACAGAAGTACAACCCATCCCCCATTGTCTTCTCTGATCATCCTCACCTGCAATAACTTTAAATGAAATTTAATCACTGTGAAAGAGTTATTTTATAGAAGCACAATCTCTTTTTCATAAACAACCCTATCCTTCTACTTCTACATACCCAAGTTCACCTTAATTATAATTTTAAAGAAAGTTAAAACCCTCACTCATAAATGAACAGATTCTACATAAGAAATTAAATATGAATGAAAGTTTTATAACCGGCACATATACTCACGAAAGAGAACTTTAATGAATATACTTCAAATGATGGGATCATTATTGTCTCGGATTCTCCAATTCTAAATAATTAGTCTGAGAAAGAATATATTATAGAAGCACAATCTCTCCTTTTATTTTTTAAATTCTGCCACTTTTTTCTATAGATTTCTATCATTTTTTCTCAAATTAAATGGAGGAGGAAGATTGGCAATAAAATAATTAAAGGTGTTTAAATTTGGAAAAATCTCTTCCCGCTGAAATTCATTTCTTCATCGGTGGCACTATTAGATCTATTTCACCATGAAAGAAGTTTAAACTTTGAGAAATTATGGGCAAAATGGGAAAGAAGAAGAAGAAAATAAAATAAAAATTGATTAAATAAATCTCTCACATGCAGTTAATAAATGTATCATACTCACTATGTCATATCAATAAAATATTTCAAAATGTCACAGTAGGATCCTAGTACAAGTGTTAAAATATACAAGACTTACTCAATGTGTCTAATTGAAAAGCGTGCAAACTCTAGGAGCCGCTAATGGATTTCACCTAGAAAATAAATACATGTTAAATGGGTTAAGGGCAACAATACCTCTTTTTGAGATCACCATTTAACTTGCATCTTCTTTTTTTTTTTTTGTAATTTTTCTTTTTGCACGTTTACTCAATTTGGCGAAATAACTTCAAACCTACGTGATTAAAGTTGAAAATTTATGTTTGATTTCAGATATTTTTATCTAAAGTATGATCTTGTAAAGAACAAATATTAGACATTTTTACCAAAAATTTGGTATGATTTGTCAAAGTCAACTTTAGACATTTTAACTGAAATTGTGAAGTTGACAAGACTGTTGACGAACAACTCCCTGCAATTCTTCCCAGTATAGAATCAGTAAAGAATTAAATGATTACTCAATATACATCACTAAATTACGCTATTTAATGCTTGTGTTTCGTAAAGAGGGAGACATAGAATGGAGTTTTAAATTTCAAATATTTCTGTCTAAAATTTTACCTGACTTGCCAAGGCTAACTTCATACATTTTTTAGAAAGGTGCATGTAAAATTGACTAAATTTCTAGTCACGTGTGTTGGAATTTTCATGTATAGTTGCACCTCTGTCATAGTCATGTAAAATTTGTCTAATATTTCTGTTACGTGTGCTTGCATTTTTTTACCATTTTTTTAGTTTATTCTTTGAATTTCAATTGTACTACTCATGATTCAACACTCAATTCTATAGCTTAATTTTGAAATATAAGTTCCACATATTATAAAGATCAAACCCCAATATTTGGCTTAAAGCAACAATAAATCTAAATAAATCTATCGAACGCCCTTTTAATGTTTCATGTATGCCTATACTTCAGTCATATATGATTGATGTACATGTAAAATTAGTAAAATTTTCAGTCACATATGTCTAGTTTTTTTTTTTTAAATTACTCTTTAAATTTCAATAATTCAAATCGAACATAAGTTGTGTATATCATAAAGAAAAAACTCCAATCATTAATTCATCAAGACAATAACATATCTATCAAACTTATTTTTCAATAATGATGGTTTACCAATGTTTCCAAGATCCATTTAATTTAATCACATTTACATTTGAAATATTTCAAAACATTATAGTATTTCAATTTCTATAAAATCAAAAAAATGCTATTGTATAATAACTAAAAAAGCACAATTTTGTCCAAAATTAACTAATATTAAGTATTAGATAGAAAAAGTATTAAATATTCTCTTAAAAATGAAATAGATTAAATCGAAGCAGCAAAAAATTGCCTTGCGAAAACTTTGCATGTTAATTAAAAAAGCAATGTTCGAATAGAATACAACTTGAAATTTTTAAAGAGTAACTTATACAAATTTCACAATTTTAGAAGCTGATAATTCTCTCTCCCAACTTTACACTATTACATAAAATCTTATAAAAAGGTAGATGAAAACATTGTAGAGAGTCGAATACACAAGTGGAAACATTATAGACAGTCGAATACATTGTAGTTTCTGATATATGAACACGCAATTTACCCTTTTTTTAAAGAAAAAGGTTCAGAAATAACATCCCTGAACATTTAATTAAGCGCTTCATAGCAAAAAGTTATTAATTACCTAAAATAGCAACTTATATTTTGTATTTGAAGACTTTTTTTTATCGGAAATTGCATATACAAATATTTGAACAACTCATTTTTTCCTCCACTTTATTGAGATAAATAAGGAGCTGAATATCCTAACCACTACAATCGCGCTACATTTTAAATTGGAAATTCCATTTTCATAAGTGATGCTAATTTAACGGAATAAAATACAACTAATACTCTCAATTCAAGTTAAAAAAAATTACCATTTTTTGTAACAGAGAAGTATTAAAATTGAATATAAAATTACTAGTGGTACAGAGCAAATATATATACACATATTTTGTAACATACAAAAAATGAATAGTAATGATAACAATATTATTGTCGATGTTATTCGAATACAACTACAAAAATACAAATACAAACTGATTGTATATATACAAATACAAAATACAAAATATATTTTATGAACTATATGTATTTGTATATAAACTACAAATCCGATCGAAGAAATATAACTTACAAATACAAACTGATTGTATATATACAAATACAAAATACAAAATACATTTATATGAACTATATGTTAAATACATATACAATACATTAATAATTAGAAAAAAATATATACACACGAAATAACATAGAGAATTAAATTACATGTTGAATACATATAAAAATTACAGAACTTTGAAAAATAAAGTAGTTCTTCTTCTTCATCTTCTTCAGAATCATCTTTGGATGTTTTTTCAACTTCTGGACTTGAAATTTTGCTAGTTCTTCCAATTTATTTTTCTTTTTTTAATTGGATTAACATTTTTGGGTTTTTTTTGGAGAAGTTTTTTTTAATTCTTTTGCTTTCATAATTTCAGCTATTTTCGTTGGATCATTGTGATGCTTCAATTTTACCTCTTCAACGGTCATTAATTTTGGCGACTGTATAGGTGTAGAAATTGCATTTGTATTTTCAACTTGAGAAAGTCCAATACTAACGGATGATGAATTATCAAAAACTAAATTAATAGGATGTATACCTCTATTAGATCTTTTATGTGGTGTGTGTTCTGTCACTAGAACAGGCCTACACAATTCTAAAATCAAAAAGTTTAAAAACTGAAAGATAGAGTTAAAGATGGTAAAGAGAAAAATACAAAATACAAATTAGATGAATTTTGAAGAAGACATAATATGCAATAACTGAAATTAATACTTACCTAATTTTGTGAAACACGATTTTGTGTTGAAAATGGGACAAATATAGTTGAATTTGAAATCTAAGAATTAGAAAAATAATTGATAAAATATAAAAGAAATAAAATTAAAAAAGTAAAGAGATAAATACATATGCGTGAAAAGAGGAGTAGTTACATAACTATAAAAAGCAGTAGTGACTCGATCCCACTGAAAATATTGTTATTTTTGCTATATAACTTAATTGAGAAAATACTCAATTACCGCCCTGAACTATACTCAAAAGGGTTATGCCATACCTCAACTTAAAGGGGGTCCTATTACCCTCTGAACTAATTGAAAGTGGAATTTTCACCCCCTTAGTGTCTATGTGGAACATACGTGGCACACATGTGAGCCTACGTGGATACTTCAGTGTGTTGTGCCACATAAGTGCCACGTATGTGCCACATAGGCACTAAGGGGGTGAAAATTTCACTTTTAATTAGTTCATGGGGGTAATAAGACCCCCTTTAAGTTGAGGTGTGGCATAGCCCTTTTGGGTATAGTTCAGGGGGATAATTGGGTATTATCTCTAACTTAATTTTATAAAAGTGTTGTTATTTAGTATATAGAAAAACAATTTAATTTGCAACTTATAGCAAATTTTGGTATAAAAAAGGGAAAAAATATTTTTTTATTTTAATTGAAAAATAAAATACAATAATTATATAGGGAAAAAAGATTTCATACCTATAAAAAAGGATAAAAGTTATTATTAGGATAACAATGCACATCAACCACTCCTAATATTTCTCTAAAAATAATCTGTTCCTAATTATACTTATTCACAATCAATGCAGGTGTTCTTTCTTCTTCTTCTCCTTCTTTTTCTTCATCCTCCTCCTTGCTATATTTTTTTCTGATGATGATCAGCCGACAATAAGGGACCAGGTCCCTAGGTCTTCATGAAAACATATAGTTATCACATGTTTGCGCAGTTTTGTATGTTAGTGTAACAAACTACGCAGGTGAGCTGTGTACCAATCAAGACACCTGGCCCAATCAAATTCTACCCTAATCATTATCCTACTATAAATAGAAAATAATTCTTCTCAATTCAATAGTTTTTGCAATTTGGTTATTCAAGAAGAAAAACGGCAAAAACTCAATATTGCTCAAGTTCTAAGTTTTTGTGTGCTGGAAGAGTAATTTTTCTTGAGTTAAGTCTCGTTCTGTAATTAAATTATTCGTCTTACAAGAGTAATGCTTTTCTTGAGTCTGTAGAGTGCTTAAGTAAAGTTACCTGAGTTGATATTGGTTAGAGTTAATAAATATTGAGAAGAGATCTTGACAGTTGTCAAGGAGAGTTTGTAATAGAGTTGTTACAAATTAGTGGAGCTTAGAGTTAAGTTCCAATGAATTCTGTAATCATGAGTTTGATTATAGTATATTCTTGAGTGCTTATGAGGGTAAGCTGTGATTTTTTCTCCCTTGAGCGAGGAGGTTTCCACGTTAAATCATTGTGTTTTTTACTTTCCTATAAAATTTTATTTCCTTAATACTTTACTTCTTTATTGCATGTATCTAACTTTGAGGGACCTGTTACCTTATAAGGTGGTGCACCCCCTATGTTTTAATAATTGGTATCAGAGCAAGGACACTCTAAAAGGTTCATACCTAGAGTAATTTACTGATCATGGATGCTTCACCTAATATGGAAGAAGGTTAATCTACCACTCGACCACTGATCACGCTCACCTTACTCCATAATTTATGAGCAAGGTAATCATTGTCAAATATAATAACCCAACGTGAGTTGAGATCGAATCCTTGAGGAGTGAATTTAGTATTCAAATCCTGTGGGTGTTGAAAGTGACTAAGTTTATACCCGTAGTATAAACAAAATAAAATACATGAATTAAAATTGGGGGGGTAGTGGTGGTTTGGAAGGTTGTTGTAGCAAACTTTAATCAAACTACCGATTAAAAGCAACAAATAAAGATAATATTCTAATATGAGAATGGTTTTGGGATTATGTCTTTCTAGGGACAAATAATGCATGGGTTCATGATGATTAAATGCAAAACCTAGTTAATAACTATATGGGTAGGCTAGGTTTAGGGTTTTGATGCTAGTTTTTTAACCAACCACCAAAAATATCACCCATGGATCCTTTCGGTGAAACACCCTGGATTTTGGTTCTCGGAAAATTCTTGAGTTTTAAGCTCACTATCCTAGTAATGACTCATCATACGAATTATGTGGTGTGGGTACGGGTCAGGTGACCTTAGCCGTTAGGTGTTCAATGGGTAGTGGTTAGATTTTTGGTCCTGGTAACGACTTGGTGGTATGCGTCATTAGGGGTGGTGAGGGGTCATTAGGAAGATCCTTAATCAAATCAGTAACTTAGTGGCTTGGCTTGGCTCTGAGTACGAGTGGCTCACTAAAATCCGTGAGGATAGGTTATGAGTGGTAAGGTTGAGTCGTATATTGTCCAATGTCCAATCCCTTGGGTTCTGTCTTGGATATAACTAGACTATACAAGTCGCATGTTCAGGTTATGAGCAGGATTATGGAGTCATATGGTGGACAGTGTATGGGTGTCCAACTCACTGTCTTGGTGATGACTCAAGGGTACGAGTCATAGGTTGTGTTCATGAGTCAAGGGGTCGACTCGTAACCCCATGTGAACTTTTTACAACTTTTAAGTTGGGGCATTTTGGACATTTTTCACTTTAAATCCCGTTTATACCACGACTTAAAACATTCTTTGGGACTTCATTAACACATTATTCCCAATAAAATACTTTCAAATTCTCTCTCAAACTCTCTGTTCAAGCAAAATCTAGGGTTTCATCAAGCTAATCATCTAAGGTTTTTAAGGGTGATTTCTCTCCGTACTTCTTGGTGTCTAAGGCATGTTAATCCTCCCTCATTGTTATTTTACTCAAGGCATATGTTTTGATGTATGGTTTTCATGGTATTGTTATGGTTTTGAAATAAAGGTTGGGGGTTTTGGTTGTTCATGGATGAATATTATTTCTCCTAGTTTAATTATGGTTTTCCTTATTTTAATTATGGTTTTGAACATGTGGTTGCATGGGTATGGTGTTTGAACTTGATAATGGTAAATTACTTTAAAACTTGTGACTCTTTAATTGCTTATAACCCTAACCTTATTTTGTAAATCTGGTTAGTAGTTAAGAGAAAGGTGAGAATTTGAACTAGGGGTACAATGGAATCCCCAAAGTGTTTGGTTTGACTATTTCTTGAAACTAATGCATGGACCAAAATGGTTAATTGGTTAAGTCTAGTTTTGAAAACCTTGAGGGGTACGAAGGAATCCCCTAAGTGATTTTAATAATGGAGTCTGCGGGGTACGAAGGACTCCCGTAAGTATTCGCTGGTGATATTGCTGGCAAGCTATAGTCGGTATGACGATACCACTTTATAATGCCTAAAAATTAACTCCTGGAATTGGTGGTTTGATTATGTTCTAAAGGTTTTAATTTGGCAATAATAGGTGTTGTGATTTCTAGCCATGAAGGTGTGGATCCAAAGGACGTACACTGGAAACTAGTGATTGTTGTCATGATGTTTGGTCTTGATGACCTGTGTGCATGGTTCACACTATTGATATGATTGTATCTTGGTTTGATATGGGGTCGGGTCATTCCCTGGTCTTCCTTGATACCTCTGGTTCATATGGCTAACACACACCGAGGCCCTTTCAGTTGGGGGACCTGAACCCATATAGCCCATGGGTGGATTTTATGATGGTTAAGCTACACAATCCAGGTTAAGGTTTTAAATACATGCTAAACCTTATTCCCTATCCCGTCACGGTATATATATATATGTATATATGTGATTGCATATGGTTATTTAATTTGGTTTTGAATGATTTCATTATTTTATCTTTATACCTAAATTACATGCTAGCATTCACTCCGCTAACCGTCTCCAGGCGTTCTATCCCCACACGATGCAGGAACTGGCCATACTACCATTCCTCCTACTCAGTGACTTGGATTCGAGGACAGCTTTGAGTCTGATTGAAGTGGTGAGCTTCCATACTCCGGAATACCCCATTCATGTTATGGACTTCTTTCCATTATTGTTATTTCTTTGGTTTTGGTTTTAGATATGGTCGGGGAAATGTTCCGACTAGATATTCTTTGATTTTGGTTAGAGGCTTTGTTAGACTACTATGGGCATGGGCGGTGTCGGTGTTAGTGTTAGCGTTGGTATTGGTATTGGCATTGGGATTGGGATTGGTTGGATATTTGGTTGTGGCTGTTTGGTTATGGTTATATACTTTTCTTATTATCTTTAGATTATTATTGTTTTATCTTGTTATAAGTTTGAAATTCATCCGACATGGGGTGTAGGGTGATTTACAGTTGAGTATTGGGGGTGGTCTCTGGTCTTGGTTGGACTTGAGATACCCGGCACGACTAGGCTCTAGTTTGGTTTATGTCATTCGAATACCTCATGGGTGTGGCAAATGAATCCACCCAAAACCTCAAATGGGCATCCCTATTTCTAGGAAAATGCCCAAGACATAGCAAACTCACAATCCATTTATATTTCTAAGATAATGTAAAGGAATAAGTTAAATGTCTAATTATTTTTCACTAATACCCTATCACCTATATCCCTTTTTCAAGGATGATATAGGATCCATAAACATATCCACATCCCTATTTCAGGGATGATGTGAGATTTTGGAAATTTGAGGTTTTCACCCACAAATTCCCATTCAACAAATAAGTATTAGTGAAACCCAATATCATTAACCAAGATTCTGTACTAATAATCAAAACCCACACATAATTTCACCCTATTTCAACATAATCCCAAGATAAATGTTTGGCTACTCATGAAGTTTAAGGAAAGAAATATACCAAAAGGATCATTCAATGCTTTCATTCAAGAGGCAATCCAGAATATTCTTCAATTTAACTTCAATTATAACTAAACTCAATTGGAAAATTAAGAACAATATTCTTGCCCAAATTAGTACTGTTTTACAAAGCAAAAACTTCAAAAACTAGTTGGATATGTCTAAAAAATGAAAGGGTTTTTGTCCTATAGAGAATGGGATCCAGCTGTGGGAAATGACAAATCTGCCCCTGGTCTATTTTCCACTCAATCGTGATCGCCGGAGTTTGATCGCGATCGTGGCTCCCGCGATCACAGTGAGGCCATCGCGATCGCCATCTTGACTATTCTTGACTTGTCGCGATCGCGACCCTTAGACTGCGATCCCAGTAACTGAGGGTTAATTTCTAGTCATGCTTTTTTTTCAAGCTTCTGCACTAACTCTTCCCTTTTTGACCTCTTTTCAGCTCATTTCACTTCTTTTCTTCCCATCACCTATATACCTGCAAAACATGGGAATTAGTGCATTCAAATGATAAATTTGTCCGATTAACACCTTTAAATCATAGTAGTGTGCACGAATTTGATCGTCAATGAGTGGTAAATTTACCACTCATCAACACCCCTAACTTAAACCTTTGCCTATCCTCAAGCAAAACTACTTCTTACTCAAAGAGACTATGCAATTGTAAGCCCATTTAAACAACCAAATGATCACAATGACTTCGGACTTGATTAACACCAATAAGTAGCTCTCAAGCATGGGAAAAGCTATTCTCACTACTCCCCTCAACATGAAACACAAGTTTTAAGGATGCAAAATATTTTAAATAACAATCAATGTAACAATCGCCAACTCTCTAGAAGTGACTCCCTATCGATAGCAACTCAACTATACTCTTTTGCCTAATTTTTTGAAAGATGACAATTTCACCCGCCTCAATTAGTCTACATGCCTCCTCACGAGAAGAAAATCCCACACACCAAATTATATATTATGCAACAAGGGATTTAAGTGAAAACACTCACTCTCACAAGAACTCTCTCAATGCTAACAAGTTCCATACCATATGCTTGCCCTTATTTTCAATCATCACTATAATTAATACACTTGGTTGGATGTCTCAAAGTGCTTTTTCGAGCTTGTAACGTAGGTTTTGGAAAGGGTTTGATATCATTTGGGTAGACAAAGTGACTAAACCCTCTTTGAACATCTACATCAGACAAACTAACAAAACTTTTGACCATGGACCACTTCCTTTGTTTCCAAAATTCACACATGCCTACTTTTGCTACCTTGATTTACTCATCTCCTTGAAAGAATTTTTTTCTACTATTTATTTTTCAATCCATGTTATTCCTTCTTTTGATGATTCATTTTTTTTTCACTTTTCCCCCTTTCTCTCTTTGCTTAGCTTTTTAGACATCCACTTACAATATCATGGTCCAAGGACACTTCTTCCAAAACTTACCACCCCCAACTTAGGCATTTGGCCTCAAGTTTTATTTTCTAAGTTCAAGAAGGGTAGGGTTCAACAGAGAGATAAACTTTATATGTTTCAAGGCTTGTAATGTGGTTGCCAAAGAAAGTCTTGAAGGCTTAAAATGGGTAACTAAGAACACTATTCTATGTATGAGTAGACTATTTAGGCTAAAGTGGGTTCCTATGTTCACAAAGAAGGCCTAAGATCAGTTCACCAACCAAGCGTAATCACAATTATCCTTGAGAGACTAACGGGGAAAGTTCTAGATAATACAAGTATGCTTGAGAGATACACAATTACGCTCATTGCACATGGCATGCAAACTTTTCAAGGAGGCTCAATTAAATTTTATACTAAAGACAAAAGAAAGTATTTATCATATACAAAAAAAAAAACTTTGGAGTAACATAAAGAGGTAAAGTATTGTTATAAAATTGTTCATATCTATGCCCTTGACTTTCAAAATTTTTTGGACAGAGGGGGTGGTTGCTTCGCATTTGCACCATGTAAAATTTGCTATTGATGGCACCAAAACAAGCCGCCATTTCACATTTTGGCTCTCATAGTAGAAAACCATATGGTTACTTAGACTTTACCATAGGTATAAGGGCGATCCCAAAACTCCAATGCTACGAGTACTTAAACTTCCCCTGCATCTATGGCATAAAACCCAATCATGATGATTTTCCCTTAAGAATGTCGTCACTCAATTTATCATAGGTAAAAGCTCATCTGATATCATCATAAGCAAAATAAAGATAAAATAAAAATCTAAGAATGAAACAAGCAACTAATCCATGAAATGTGGGCACCATTAGAGTGCCCAAATATTACAACCCAAAATAAAAATAAAAATCATCCAAATAAAAATAAAAAATATTCATAAATATCTCAATAATACAGACCAAATAAATGAATACGGAGATGGGCACCCCCAATTAAAAGCTTGCAGGCATAAAGAAAGTAAAAGAGTGCTCCCTATAACCGCATCAAGAACTGTTGACGCCCTCAGTCTCTGCATTACCTTTAGCATCATATGAGCCTATCCACTCAGTTGGGGCCTCATCATCAATATCTACTCTAGGAGAATGAAGTCTATCTCTGGGTTTTCGGACCTTCCAAAGGCCCTTCACCCCCTTTCATATCTTCGTGAAAAACTTGCCTCTCTTCTTCTCCCTCTTCTTCATTTTTTTATGCAAGTCCCTGAGCTCTCTGTGTGAATGTTCTAGCAATGAGTAGTCCCTCTCAATCCTAGAAATAGTGGACCCCTACTTCTTCTGATCCTGCAGATATATTTTATAGTCGGACCGAGCAACATAGGAGTGACGGGTGATGGAAGACTCTCCTGTACCCTCAGGGATATTGGACACTAGCTCCTTAATCGCTCTTATCTCATCAGAGATCTCATAAAAGTGCCCTGCTATGGATGGCCTATATGAATCCACATCATCCTCCACTGATATTCCCATGTCAACCATCCCCTTCTTGTTCTTCTCAAGATCTCCCTCTCCTCAGATCTTCAGTGGGAAAATGAGGGTCTTAGGAGAGACCCAACTATCTTTCGGGAACTCATCAAACTTGGATCACTTGCATAGCTCAGTGATCAATGATGGAAACAAAGGTGTGATCCCCCTTTGTTCCTAAAATGCTGGATCTCTATGAGCATAAACCAGCCAATATTCAGAGGAATATTGTCCAAGAGGCAGGCCACTATCTGAACACACATAGTTGGGACATTTGTCAGGTTGATGGAGGGGGAGGCTTTTCTATAGATAATGGTCAGCTAGATCCTTGCTTCGGCCATAGAGTCACTCATCAGAATCCTAGTCTTAGTGGTGGCCCATGGGACCTCCCTCCCTAGGCATAAATGCTCAGCCAACCAACTCCCTGGAGCACAATCCTTAGCCTCGTAGCCACTCATGTCAACATTGTCCAACCCATAAACTCCATTGATCTGCTCGACCCTAAAATAAACGTATTTTTCCCTAATAATCACCATTGGGTTAGGGATAGAGAGATATACTATGCTGAGATTCGTATAGAATTCCCTTACCCAGTAGTCATTTGCCTGGCATGGTTCTGTGGAAAAGCAAATCCAACATGTGTTATCTAGCCTCTCATAGAAAGCCGAGAGTTTCTCGAGCACCTTCTTCTGTGAGATCCCTCTCTTAGGTTGTACCTTCTTCTGTATGAGGTCCTCATAATATGTTGCCTCACATTTCGAGGCCATGAAATGGTGGTTATAATAGGCTACCATTTGGTACCTAGGATTCACACAAGGCATTAGTTCACAAGAAAAATATGAAGAATATAAGTTATTTAACTTGATTGAACTTAGGGAAGGGCTTATGGGACATGAGCAGGCTTAAAATTCAAAGCTTGAGATTTGGACCAGTCTATCGACTGGTCTCAGTTATCGCAATCACGGTCTATCTGGATCATGATTGTGACTCCTGAGACCGATCAGGAGCATGCTCTCAGTTAATGCGATCGCGATAATAGGCTCGCAATTGCGTTACCACAATCACGGCCCTCAGACTGTGATTACGGTAATTGAGGCAAGTTTAATCAAATTTTTAGACTCCTAAACTTTCAATCTCATTGCCCATTTGTGCTTAACATCAAAGATTTTACATTATAAATATGTAACCTAGTCCCTAGGTGTTCGATCATGGCCTTAGAACATGTGAAAACAAGTAAGGAATTTATTCGGGCATTTAATCGAACACTTGGTGTGCACAATTTATTTCTATCATTTTGAACAATTATAGGTACTCAAGATTTCCCCAAGCATGTGTACACTAAAAACAACAGCTAACTATACCAAATAAGTACAATTGCACAAAGATTTAGCCTGAAAAGTTTAATTTTTGGCCAATCCTAAGACATAAGTTTTAAAGCCTATGCAATGCATAAAAATACAATTTCAAGCACATACCAATTGAGAGATGAAAGAAGGAATTCAATGCACAATTTGGATGCTCCAAAGATGACAAAAATTGGGTCCAAATTGAGAGAAAATTTGAGAAATTTTGAAGATAGAATTAGGTGGGGGTTGCAATTGTTCTATTTTTGAAACAATCGAGATCGCGATCGTGATCAAGGGACCATGATCACAAAACCTGTGTTATCGTGATCGTGAAACCTATCCCATCACAATCGCGATAATCGAGGCTATTTTTGCTCACTTATTTTCAACTTTTCAGCCCATTACTCAAATGCACCATACTTACCCTTTTCTCAACCTCATTCAAAACAATTTATAGTTGACACGAACCAAACCAGGGCCTAGTCATTTCGGGCATCTCAAGTTCGACCTGGATTGGAGACCGCCTCTAAGACCCAACCATAACCGCCTTGTACCCTATGTCGGATGAATTCTAAACATATAACAAGATATAACAAAATCAATTGAAAGATATTTAAAGGAGTACATATCTATAGCCAACCAAATATCCAATCGGCATCAGCCTAATACCAATACAAATATCAAAGTTGACACCAATACCGTCACCGCACATGCCCACAGTTGTCTGACAAAGCTTTTATCTAGAATCAATAACATCCAGTCGGGACATGCCTCCGACCATAGCCAAAACCAAACCAAAGAAATAACAATAATAAAAGAAGTCCATAGGATGAAATGGAGTCTTTAGGAGTAGGGAAGCTCACCATTTCAGTCTGACTCAAAGCTATCCCCGAATCTAAGTCACTGAGTAGGAGGAATGGTAGTATGGTCGGTTCCTGCATCGCATGGGGATTCAGAGCCCGAAGACAGTTAGTGGAGTGAATGCTAGTATGTCTCAGGGATAAGATAAAATAATGCAAGTAATTCAAAACCAAAGTAAATAACCATAGGCAATCTTACACATACACACACATATATATCATGCCGGGAAAGGGAACTGGGTTTAGCATGTATTTAAAATCTTAACCTGGGCTGAGTAGCTTGACCATCCTAAAACCACCCATGGGATATATCGGTTCTTCTCCCCCTGCTGAAAGGGCCCCAGTGCGTGTTACCCATAGAACCGGAGAAAAAGAACCTAAGATGACTGGTACATTTCACAAAATATAAAGTGTGTCATTAGGCACATGGTCACCAAGACAAACTCACATCGGTAAATATGAGTTTCTAGTGTCGGTCCCCCAGGACCCCCACCTTCCATGACTTTGCTTCTCTACCCTTTTTAAGCCCATATTTAAAACATTTACACATTCCAATCATTTACCAAGGAGTATTTTAATTAGGCATTAACTATTGGTATCGTCATACCAAAATTAAAGCTTGCAAGTCTATCCTTTTATGCCATACCAAAACCATTAACCAAGTGGACTCCCAACTTTCCAATTAAACCAAAACCATGGCCATCAAGGCCTTTCCAAACCCTTTAAAACCAACCAAACCAATTTAAGTTCCATTACCATATTATGCAATGCAATGATTTCAAGAATAGTCAAACTATGTGACAAAATCATTCTCATTGACATTTTAATAAACATGTTGAGGGCATATAGTTTCCAAAACCAAAAACCAAGAACCGATTGACCATTCCCGTTCAACCATAATTATAGCATGAAAACATAAGAAAAGGATGGGAAAACATTATCTAACCATAAATAACCAAAACCCCCAACATTGCCTGGTTTAAACCTTAGTTTTTTCTTGAACCAAGAGCTTGATAGAAATTTTAAGCAATTTTTAAGAGTGTTTGAATGAGACTAATAGGTTAATAAAGCCCATAAAGGTGTTTTATGTCGTGGGCTCAAAAGGAGTTAAAAGGGTAAATGTCCAGAATATCTCCAACTTAAAACTATAGAAAACTCGCAGGTGGGTACGAGCTGACCCTCCAACTCATCACCACACCATACGAATGGTACCATCCATTCGTACCCAGAACAAAAAGTTGGACATCCACATATTGTTCACCATACAACTCTATTTCCCCAACTCGTGACCAGACCCCGACTAGTATGGTCCAGTCGTACCCAAGACAGAATCCAAAGAGATTGACACTGGACAACAAATGACGACACCTTACTACTCGTTCCCTATCCTCACGGCTCTTAGTGAGCCACTAGTACTCAGAGCTAAGTCAAGTTACGAAGTTATTAATTTGATTAAGGGACCAACCCAAATGAATCGGCACTACTCCTAACAATCCATACCCACCAAACCATAACAACAATAAAAACCCAACCACCCTTCACTGGTCTCCTGACCTGTACCCTCACCATACGATATGTATGGTGAGTCGTTACAAGGACAGTGAATCCAAAACATAGGAAATTTCTAAGGTCCAGAATCAAGGGTGTTTCAATTCTCCCGCACTTAGATCATTCATCCTCGAATAATGGGACAAGGTAGTAACTAGAACGATTAGACCCCAAAATATCTCTACCTTTACCTTTAACCAAGTTAGGAAACAAAGATACCAAGGAAAACAATCTTTTCCTTAACAAAGATTGAAAAATGGTAAGATCAACACATACCTTACGGATGAATTCCTCGAGGAAAAAATAGGAACAGATACTTGGAATTCATATCCTCTTCAGCTTCCCAGGTAGCCTCTTCCACCTTGTGGTTCTTTCATAGAACCTTTACCGAAGCTACGTCTTTGATCTGCAACAGACAAACCTGCCAATCCAAGATCTCAACAGCGACCTCCTCATAAGACAGAATCTAAAATACCAATATCTTTGATAGATACAATCTATGACAGATCACCCACACACTTTCTCAACATATAAACATAGAATACCGAGTGAATGGAGATCAAAATAGAAGGCAACTCCAACTCATATGTAACATTGCCAGCTCTTTTCAAAATTAAGTATGGACCAAAAAATTGGGGACTCAATTCCCTCTTCTTCCCAAACCGCATCACTCCCTTCATAGGAGACACCTTCAAGAACACCCTATCCCTAACCTCAAACTCTAACTTCCTATGTCTCACATCCGTATAGGACTTTTGGAGACTTTAGGCAGCTTTAAGCCTATACCGAATCACCTTCACCTTCTTCATAGCTTGGTGAACTAAATTCGAGCCAAATATCTCTGCCTCACCAACCTCAAACCACCCAATCAGATACTTGCACCTCCTACCATACAAGGCTTCAAATGGAGTCATCCCAATGCTAGAGTAGTAGCTATTGTTGTAAGTAAACTCTAAAAGCGGTAAATGCTCAACCCAACTACCACCATAGTCAATAATACAAGCACGTAGCATATTTTCCAATGTCTAAATAGTCCTTTCTTCTTGCCCATCCATCTGCGGGTTAAAAGCAATACTCAGACTCACCTTAGTCACCAGCCCTTTCTAAAATGCCGGCCAAAAGTGAGATGAAAATTGTGTACCACGATCTGAGATGATAGACACAGGTACCCATACAACTTCACAATATCTTGTAGGTACAACCTCGCTTAGTCCTCAGCCAAGAAATTATTCCTCACTGGCAAGAAATAAGCAGACTTCGTCATCCTATCCACGATGACCCAAATTGAATCAAACTGATTTTGAGACCAAGGAAAACCGGTAATGAAATCCATATTAATCACCTCCCATTTGCAAAAAGATAACTCAATTTCTTGATACAATCTTCCAGGTCTCATGTGCTCAACTTTCACTTGTTGGCACACCATGCACTTAGCCACAAAACTAGTCATACCCCTCTTTATATTGTTTCACGAATACATTCACTTAAGGTCATGATACATTTTTGTCAAACTAGGATGAATAGCATAGCGCAACTCATGCACCTTCACCAAGATCCTCTCTCGTAAAACATCTATATCGGGAACACATATCCTCTCTTGGTACCTCAAGGTACAATCACCACTAATCTCAAAAGCCATTAGTTTTTGCCCGCCTACATCACCTTTGACCCTCATCAAGATAAGATCTAATACTTTTTTCTCCTTTACTTCAGTATTAAGATACGACTGTGCCACTTTTTGCATGACCACACCCCTATTCTTAGAGTCCAAGAGACGGATTCCAAAGTTAGCCAAATGGTGAATATTTTCACCAACTCTTGCTTCCTTCATCCACATGAGCTAGACATCCCATGGATAACCTGCTAAGAGCATCAACAACCATATTAGCTTTACCTGGATGGTAGTGAAGACTCATGTCATAGTCCTTAAGCAACTCAAGCCATCTCCTTTACCCGAGGTTAAGCTCTTTTGAGTAAACACATACTACAGGATCTTATTATCTGAAAAGATATCCACATGCACGCCATAAAGATAGTGACGCTAGATTTTCAACGCAAACATCATAACCAATAATTCCAAGTTATAGATTGGATAATTTTTCTCATGCATCTTTAACTGTCTAGAGGCATAAGCTATCACCTTTCCATTATGCATCAAGCCTCACATGGGATATATCACAATATACCACAAATCCATCTGTGCATTCTGGAAAGGTCAAGACCAGAGCCGAAGTTAGATTATCCTTCAGTTTTTTAAAACTACCCTCACACACATCAGACCACGAGAACTTTACCTTCTTCTGAGTCAACTTAGTCAACGGGGCAGCTATAAAAGAAAAACTCTCCACAAACCTTCTATAGTAACCAGCTAAACCCAAGAAGCTCTGAATATCGATTAGAATTATGGGTCTAGGCCACCTCATAACTTTTGCAAATTTATGTGGATCCACCATGATCCCTCCACTAGAAATGACATAACCCAGAAAAGTGACAACGTTCAACTAGAATTCATATTTTGAAAATTTGGCATACAACTACTGCTCTTTTAGGATCTGTAATACTATACAGAGGTAATTAGCATGATCCAACTCACTCTTCAAGTATACCAGAATTTTATCTATGAACACAATAATGAACAAATCCAGAAACTGACAGAAGACCCTATTCATCAAATCCATGAATGCCGCTGAGGCATTAGTCAACCCATAAGACATAACCAGAAATTCAAAATGCCCATACCGGGTTTGGAAAGTAGTCTTAGGGATATCCACCTCCCTAATCTTTAATTGATGATACCCAGATCGAATATCAATCTTGGAGAAAAACTTAGCACCCTGAAGTTGATCAAACAAATCATCTATCCTCAGAAGAGGGTACTTATTCTTTACTATCACCTTATTCAACTGGTTGTAATCAATACACATTCGAAGGGAACCATCCTTCTTACACACAAATAACATCGGTCCACCCCATGGGGACACACTAAGATGGATGAAACCCTTGTCTAAAATATCCTTTAGTTACTTCTTAAGCTCCTTCAACTCAGCAGAAGCCATTCTGTACTGGGGAATATAAATTAGACGAGTGTCTGGAACCAGATCAATCCCAAAATCAATCTCCCTATCATGAGAGACACCAGGAAGGTCATCAGGGAAGACCTTAGGAAATCTATTCACCACTAGGACGGAATGCAAAGAAGGACCCTCTAAGTTAAAATCTTTAACCTGGACTAGATGATAGAGACACCCCATAGAGATCAATCTCCAAGCTCTAAGATACTATATGAACCTACCTTTAGGATCTAGGGAATCACCTTTCCATTCAATAATCAACTCATTAGGGAATTTAAAGACAACTTTAAGCATTCGATAGTCTAGAGAAGCATAGCCCGGTTGCAACTAATCCATCCCTAATATGATATCAAAATCAACCATGTCTAATTCAAATAGATCCACCAAACTCTCTCGACCACCCACAAATACCACACAACTCCTATAGACCCTTCTAGACACCACAGAGTCACCCACTAGGGGTAGAAATAGAAAAATAGTCCAAAACACACTCGGAACCAAAATCAAACTGCAAAGCCACAAATAGGGTCGCATAAGAAAGAATAGACTCTGGATCAAGTAAACAATACACATCACGGGAAAAGAGTTTCAACATACCAGTTACAACATCAGGTGATGCCTTAGACTCCTGATGAGTAGTGAAAGCATAGAGCTAGTTCCGACCAGTGCCAAAATTAGATGGTGCACCTTTTGGTACCGAAGCTAATGAAGAGGTAACAAAAACCTTATTTTCCCCATAATTAACATTATTAATAGGACAACTTCTAATCATGTGCCCTGGTTAACCGCAGTTGAAGAATATGTCTTTTCCCTTATCACAGTAACACTGATACAATCAACCACAGAATCTCCAATGAGGATATGAGGTAGCTGACTAGCCCCGTTAGCCTGAGATTGGGCACCCTGTTCCCTATAATATTTGCCACTCTAAAAATATCGGTTACTCAATAGTTTTGGGTAGGGAGTACTAGCCATAGAGTAAGACCCAGAATTTCCCCATTTCTTCTTAGGTCATTTCCTACTATCCCTGCCACTCTGCTGTTGGCTATCATCCTACTCAGAAAATTTGAACTTTTTGCTCTTCCTCTCCCCAATCTCCGTCTGCTTCTTCTTTTCTTTCTCTACCTACTATATGTACACAACCAACCTGGAAATATCTATGTCCTTGTTCAACAAGGCAACCTTACTCTCAAGAATCAAGTCTCAGGATAACCCGAAAGCAAACTTCCTCATTCTAGCCCTCATGCTAGAAACCAACTCTGAAGCTTATCGGGATAACTGGTGAAGCTTCAAGGAGTACTCTTGACTAAAATCTTTCCTTGTTTCAAATTAACAAACTCTTTTTCCCTTACTTCCCACAACTCCTAAGGGAAAAAATAGTCTATAAAAGCACTAGAGAAATTATCCCACAGAGCTGACTCAGCATCGTCACCCCTAGTCTGGTCTCATTCCTCATATCATTAGTATGATACATCTTTCAATTGATAGGTAGAAAATCCTACACCCTCCATGTTAGTAGCATGCATAACACGGAAGATCTTTTCTATCTCAACTACAAAAGCTTGAGGATCCTCCTCAAACTTAACACCAGTGAACATAGGAGGGTTCAACTTCATGAACTGTCCAACCCTTGTGGCCTCAGAAGATGGAGTAATAGAAGTACCATAATCATCCTGAGAAGCTACTAACTTTGCTAATATATGGTTAGACTGATGAAACTCAACATTCGTTACATCAGCCTGAGGAGCTTAAGAAGGGCTAAAGAGAACTAGTGGAACTCCAGGATGACAATCAGGAACTAGACCCCTAGACAAAGTATGGACCCCATAAGTAGAACGGGTCCCATCAACATTGTCCTCGAGTAGGATATAGGAGTTTCTGTGAGCTTCAGATCATTGAGGAGGCATGATATGAAAAGAAAACAAATAAGGATTAGAGATGAATTCAGGACCTTAGACTTTCTAGCTTGACAACAAAACATAAGAGAAAAAAATATTCCTAAATGCCTTATAGCCTCTCCCATATGAGTATGGCACGCTACACACCCTTAAAGGAGACTCTACTCGACACAACTTTTTTGGAATCCCAATTGACCATGAACCTAGGGCTCTAATACCAATTTGACATGACCTAAACTAGGGACTAGTCGTGTCAGGAATCTCAAGTCCAACATGGATTGGAGACCACCCCCAAGACCCAACTATAGTCGCCCTACACTGTAACGCCCCAAATCTGGTACTCGGAATGCTACACGATGCTCATGACCCCAAAGGACCAGAAGTTAACCCATGACTGATATTTGTGCCTGTATACTGCATGATATACTGTATAATGTGAAAACATGAACTAAAAGGCCATAAGGTTCAAACTGTAACATAATATCCAATAAAATATAACATATGGATTGGGTATAAATGCCCAAAACAAAATTGTCTAAACATACTGTAGTCTGAAAATCCTCTAAAACATAACTGTCTGAATAAAGAGATGATGGGATATGTCCCCAACTAACTCCAACTAATAAACTAATTAATGAGATAATAAGAAATGATCATGTCCTCAAAAGATGAGGACTCACTGCTAACTCTGACTGCGTAGACTGGCATGCTACTGATGCTCTGGAGCTCGTGTTACTGAATCTATGGTATAAGACACCATAGCATAAATGTGTCAGTACTCTGAATGTACTGGTATGCATATAAGGTAGGCTGAATGCATGAGGTTCATATGCATGAACAATACTAGCTAACTGACTAATATGAACGTGATAATACATGCATAAATACATAGTAACTATATCTGAGATCATGATAACATGAATTTACTGATAACTAACATGACTGATAACTGAGTTCTGATGGCTGATACAACTGATAACACGAGTGACTATATCTGACAGTCCTGAATCTAATAGAACTAGCTGAGTTCTGTACTTTTTTGAGTTGACTATATCTCACAGTCCTAAATTCTGTAACTAAAACTATAGGAAGTAGTTATCTAACCGATATGCCCCTAATACACCATTATGGATGAGTTGGGGTCCAATCTGTAACCCCTATTAGAAGGGTATCAATACCACACCACTAGTAAAGACAATCTGTAAGTAACCCTCATATAACAGGTAACTCTAGTGAGAATGGTGGGAACCTCATATAACAGGTTAAGACACCTCATCTACCCTCATATAACAGGCTATGATGTCTCAACCTACGTTGGCTACGTAGTTTTGGAATATAAGGATTGCTTCTAAGAATCACACCCTCATATAACAGGTGAGGTCCCATCCTTGGGTTCACTCAGTACTAATTCCTACTCTCATATGAATAAACACTGATCATGGATTACTGAACTAAATTGTACTGAATTAATTGAGTTTCATTGACTGATGGAATAGTATTGAGATTACTGAATTTCTGAGATTTCCTGAGTCACATGACTGACTGAGTTCTATGGATCATGGCTTGACTGAGTCATCATGAAAACATAACACTGACTCTAGGCACACAACTATATTTATGGGTACAAGTACCCCCAGGACTTGATGGAAGGAAACTGACAAGGCATGACATTCTTGAATACATGACTAACATCAATAATCAATAATATTATAATTGAAGATATTTCATGGGCATTTGATTATCATAGCTTGGTACGTGAATAAGATAGCATGTATACATAGCATAATTTCATAAGGCTAACTCATGAGCAATCCAACCAACAATTTCAATTCGTAAGAACAACATGGAAGTCATTTTAGGTCATAATTTAGCTATAGTGCATAATTTCTATCCTCATAGGTATTTTATCAAATACCTTGCATGCACCCTTAGGGCATAGGCATAATCATCAAATTGACACATTATAAATAACTAAATTTATGGATTTCACTCACTTGCTAATGTAGTTTTATGAAAAACACATAAATATTCCAACTTGGAAATCATATAACAAGATAAACATGGTTACAAACAACCCACAACATAAATATCATGATTCATAATTAAAAATAGGGTTCTTGAGATTTATAGATGAAAGGAATCCATAAATCAACAAAACCCATACCTTAATTCTTGATTTAGCGAATATTGACGGAGATACTTTCTTGAAATTGAATCCCCAATTGAAACCCTAGCTTGTCCTTGAGAGAAAATTGAGAGAAACTAGTTTATTTTGGGTTCCAAATAGCTGAATCTTATGTTAAAGGACTTAAATAGGGTGGGAAATTGATCCTTTTAACCCTAGACACGTCTTTTAAATTGGTGAAAATTTCCTGACCTAGACCCCTGGCGCGACGCGGTGCTATCGCGTCGTGTCACTAGAATTTGACAACTGAGAAATTAGGGGATGGTGAAATGCGGAGCCATCGCGTTGCCACTTTATTTGTGACCTGTAAGTTTGGCGCAGCGCGGAGAAATCGCGTTGAGACACTGGAAACAGGACAATTTCCATTTTAGCTTGTGGCGCGGTGCTCCACTGACCAATTTGGCACAGTTTTACAATAGGAACTTGAAATAGTCATAACTTCTTACCCGGTTATCGGAATTAGGTGAATATTTTATTGATGGAAAGCTTATTGAATTTACCACATGACTGAAGTGAAAATCTTAAAAATTCCTCATGGAATAAACATCATTCAATTTAGAAGATAATACTAGAGATTCTTGAGATAAAATTAGTTAGGAAACTTCGAGGTATTACAATATCTCCCCCTTGGGAACAGTAGTCCTCGAATGAGACTGACTGAGAGGGGAAAAATGATTAGCCAAAGTATATACTAAAGATGAACACTGATATTTCTGAGATCTATACTGAGCATGCATATCTGATACATGATTTTATGACTGAGCTGATACATGAATGCATGACTGAGGGTAATGATAAGATGATCACACATATCTGATGTGTGAGTACATGACAGAACTGATTACATGACTGAGATTTATAATAACTAAGTCTTCTCATAAGGAGAATGCCTGTCTGATGCATAAACACATGACTTATCTAATGCATGAATATATAATTGAATATGCAATGATACTTAGTACAAAGTTTAAAATGGAATCCTGAACATGAGACTAATACCAAGTCGTAAGTAAAATCTGGACATAAAAAACAAAAAGCTTAAGGAGAACTATTACATTGAGCTAGATCTAAGTCAGCAGAGAAGAGGTGAGGATACTTGGTTTGCATATCCGCTTCTACTTCCCAAGTATCTCCCTCAACGGACTGATTTCACCAAAGAACTTTGACCAAAGGGATTTCTTTATTCCTCAGTCTACGAATCTGATAGTCTAGGATTTCGACTGGAGTCTCTTCATAAGAGAGGTTGTTCTGAACATCTATGCTCTGAATAGGGACTACAACTGCTGGGTCACATATGCACTTCTTGAGAAAAGATACATGGAAGACTGGATGAATTGCGGCTAGATCTGAAGGCAATTTGAGATCATAATCTACCTTGCCGAAGTGACTGAAAATTTTGAAGGGACCGACATATCGGGGACAGAGCTTTCCCTTTTTGCCGAACCTATTCACTACCTTCATGGTAGAGATCTTTAGGTAAACATAGTCACTAATATCGAACTCGAGATCCTTCCTACGCACATCTGCATAAGACTTCTATCGGCTCTGAGCAGCCCGGAGACTTTCTCTGATCAATTGGACTTTTTTTAAGGCATCGAATACTAAGTCAGGCCCTGTAACTGAGGCCTTACTAACTTCGAACCAACCAACTGGATATCTATGTCTCCTACCATAGAGAGCTTCGAATGGTGCCATCTTAATACTGGAATGATAGCTATTGTTGTATGCAAATTCAATCAAAGACAAGTGGTCATCCCAACTACCCTTAAAATCAATTGCACACGCCCTTAGCATTTCTTCTAAAGTCTAAATGGTCCTTTCTACTTGACCATCTGTCTGAGGATGGAAGGCTGTACTGAGATGAACTTAGGTACCAAGACCCTTTTGGAATGCTTTCCAGAAATGAGAGGTGAACTGGGTACCTCTGTCTGAGATAATGGATAATGGATAATGGATGGATAACGGAACACCGTTCAATCTGACCAACTCTCTGATGTAGAGCTTGGCATAATCCTCGGCTGAATAAGAGGTAAGGACTGGAAGGAAATGAGCTGATTTGGTCATTCTATCTATAATGACCCAAACTGAATCATGCTAGTGATGAGTACGAGGCAAAACCATCTCAAAGTCCATGTTCACTTCTTCCCACTTCCAAGTAGGAATATTGAACTCTTGCATGGGCCCACTAGGCTTCTGATGCTCTATCTTAACTTGCTGACATGTAGAGCACTTAGCCACAATCTCTACAATATCTCTCTTTATCCCACTCCGCCAATAAATCTCTCGCAAGTCACAGTACATCTTTGAGGCCCCTGGATAAATAGAGTAGCGCGCACCATGCACTTCTCTAAACATTCGCTACCTTAAGTCATCTATACCCGGAACACACAAACGACCCTGACAACGCAAGAAACCATCTCTCCCTTGGGAGAAAACCTCTACTTTCTAATATTTGACTGACTCTTTCAACTTGACTAAACTGGTATCTTTATCTTGCTTTTCTTTCACCTCAAAAACTAAAGATAATTCTAAAATACTCTGAACCCGTATATTACCCTCTATAAAATCAACTAGACAGATACCTAGTTGGGTAAGATGATGATCTTTCTGAGCTGAATATCTCTTACTGTCCTCAACATGAGCAATAAACCCCATAGACAGTCTACTAAGAGCGTTGGCCACTACGTTGGCCTTGCCCGGATGATAAAGGACACTTATGTCATAATCTTTCAAGAGCTCTAACCACCTTCTCTAACAAAGATTGAGATCTTTCTGAAAAAAGATGTACTGAAGACTCTTATGATCTGTGAACACATCTACATGAACACCGTATAGATAATGCCTCCAAATTTTTATGGCAAATACTACAGTTGCTAACTCAAGATCATGAGTAGGATAATTCTTCTTATGGTGTTTAAGCTGTCTGGAGGTGTAGGCTATGAACTTACCATGCTGCATGAGGACAAAACCCAAACCTACTCCAGATGCATCACAATACACTGTGAACCCATCTGGACCATCTAGATGAGCTATGACTGAAGCTGAGGTGAGTCGAGTCTTCAACTCCTAAAAACTCTTCTCGTAAGAATCTGACCACTGAAACTTAACTTTCTTTTGAGTCAATCTGGACATAGGGGATGCAATAGAGGAAAATCCATCAATAAACCATCTATAATAGCCAGCCAAACCCAAGAAACTCCTGATATCTGATGGAGAGACAGGGCGAGGCCAGTTTCTTACGGCTTTGGTATTTTGAGGATCAACCCTAATGTCATCACCGAAAATTAAATGGCCAAGAAATGCTACTGGCCTTAGCCAAAATTTGCACTTACTAAATTTGGCGAACAACTGATGATTTCTGAGAGTCTGAAGTACAATTCTGAGAAGGTCTGCATGATCACGCTCACTATGGGAATAGACCAGAATGTCATCTATGAAGACTATGACAAACATATCCAAGTACTGCTTGAACACATGGTTCATCAAGTTCATGAAAGTTGCTGGGGCATTGGTAAGACCAAAGGAAATGACTAGGAATTCAAAATGACCATATCGAGTATGAAAAGATATTTTAAAAATGTCACATTCTCTAACTCTAAGATGATGGTAGCCTGATCTGAGGTTTATCTTAGAGAAATAGTTGGCACCCTGAAGTTGGTCAAACAATTCATCGATTCTGAGAAGTGGATATTTGTTCTTGACCGTAACTTTATTGAGTTGATAGTAATCAATACACATTCTAAGAGAACAGTCTTTCTTTCACACGAATAAGACTGGTGCACCCCATGGGGAAACACTGGGACTGATAAATCCCTTATTTAATAGATTCTTCAACTGCTCTTTTAATTCTGTAAGTTCTGATGGTGCCATTCTATATGGCGGAATAGATATATGCTGAGTATCTGGAAGGAGATCAATACTGAAGTCTATTTCCCTTTCGGGAGAAATTCCTGAAAGATCTTTGGAAAAAACATCTGAATATTCATTCACAACTAGAACTGAATCAAGATTTGGAGTCTCGGAACTAGAATCCTTAACACAAACAAGATGGTAGACACATCCCTTAGATATCATTTTTTGTGCCCAAAGGTAGGAAACAAACTGACCTTTAAAAGCGGATACACTACCCTTCCACTCTAGGATGGGTTCATTCAGAAACTGAAACTGTACTATTCTGATTCTGCAGTCGACTGTGGCATAGCAGGAATTAAACCAATCCATGCCGAGAATGACATCAAAATCAGTCATCTTTAATTCGATTAAGTCTGCTGAAGTAACTTTCTGAAATATCATAACCGGGCAGTTCCTGTATACCCGCCGGGCTATGATAGTTTTACCCACTGGGTGGAGACTGAAAAGGACTCTGCTAGAATTTAAGGATTGATTCTGAAATCAACTACTATATAGGGAGTAACAAAAGATAGGGAAGCACCTAGATATAGCAAAGCGTAAACATGCACATGGAAGATCTGTAATGTACCAGTAACCACATCAGGAAAAAAATTCTAATCTTTCCGACACTGAAGAGCATAGAGTCTATTTGGACGTTGCCCACTAGTAGCACTGGAAGTGGCACCCTGCTGATTTAGGTGACCGGACCGAGCTGAGAAATGGTTCTTCTGACCCTGAGGACCTGTCTTAGGACAGTCTCTGACTCTGTATCTAGGCTTGCCATATCCAAAACAAATACTACTTCCAGCTCTTCAAATACCCTGATGGTGCTTGCCATAAGTCTGGCAAAGAGGATAGGTGCGGGAACTGCTAACACGGCCCTGAGACTTAGAGCCTGGCGCTCTATCTTTATTACCCTCCCTGAACTTAAGAGCTGGAGCACTAGCCGAAGAAGGAGTTGGAACTGATGACTGAGGACAAAATTTAGAATGATTTCCTCCTTCTGATTTAGGCTGAGAAAAGTTGAAACTACCTGTCTTTGCTCATGTATTCTACTTCTCCCTCATCTTAATATCTTAATCCTCTATCTGTTGAGCATGATTCATAAGCCTGGCTAAATTCATCTCACTATTCAACATCGCAGACCTACACTCGTTGACCACACTATCATTCACCCCAGAAACAAACTTACTCATCTTGGCCCTGCTGTCTGCAACCATATGAGGGGCATATCTGGCTAATTGAGTAAACTTAAGAGAATACTCTTTCACCGTCATGTTACCCTACCTGAGGTTGATGAATTCTAACACCTTAGCCTCTTTCAGCACTAGGGGAAAGAACCTCTCTAAAAATGCGGTGACAAACTCTTCCCACTCTATAGGTCTTGCATCAATCGACCTCTCTGACTTCTACTACTTATACCAGGTATGAGCAACATCCTGCAACTGATATACAGCTATCTCAGCACTCTTAACTGCAGACACCTCCATAACGTTAATAACCTTCTGAACCTTATCGATGAATTCCTGAGGGTCCTCATCTGACTTAGAACCAAGAAAAGATGGAGGATTTATTCGGGTGAAGTCCCTAATCCTGGCTACAGCTGAATTGGCCACTAGGTTAGATGGAACGATGGTTGGTCATTCATTCTAAGCAGTAACTGACTGAGCAAAAGTAGTGAATGCAACTCTAAACTCTGCATAAGAAATATGTTCACCCAAAGGTTCTTCAGGCTGAGGGGCCTACTAATTCCCATTTCTTCTTTTAGGAGGCATGTTTTGTAGAAGAAAGGGAGAAATAGATTAGACTGAGAGATAGACTTGATATTATGATCACTGGCATGACATGAATACTGAAAGAAGGGAAACTTTTCCTAAAACATCTCATTGCCTCATGCACATAAATATGGTGTGCAATACTCCCATGCACAACACTCTACTAGATGCGACTTTCAGACTTCCTAGGACACTATTGAACCTTAGGCTATTATACCATGTTTGTAACGCCCCGAATCTGGTACTCGAAATGCTACATAGTGATCATGACCCTGAAGGACCATAAACTAACCCATGACTGATATTCTTACCTGTATACTGCATGATATACTGTATAATGCAGAAACATGAACTGAAAGGCCATAAGGTTCAAGTTGTAACATAATATCCGATAAAATATAACATCTGGGATGGGGTATAAATGCCCAAAACAAAACTGTCTAAACATACTGTAGTCTAAAAAGCCTTTAAAACATAACTGTCTGAATAAGAAGAAGATGGGACATGTCCCCAACTAACTCCAACTAATAAACTAATTAATGAGATAATAAAGAAATGATCAGGTCCTCGAAAGATGAGGACTCACTGCTAACTCTGACTGCGGAGATTGGAATTCTACTGATGCTCTGGAGCTCGTGCTTCTTAACCGATGGTATAGGACACCATAGAATAAATACACCAGTACTTTAAATGTACTGGTATGCATATGAGGTAGATTGAATTCATGGGGTTCATATCATGAACAATACTAGCTAACTGACTAATATGAACGTGAGAATACATGCATGAATACAAAGTAACTATATCTGATATCGTGATAACATGAATTTACTGATAACTAACATGACTGATAACTGAGTTCTGATGGCTGATATAACTGATAACATGAGTGACTGTATCTGACAGTCCTGAATCTGATGGAACTAACTGATCTGATGGAACTAACTGAGTTTCGTACTCTTCTTAGTTGATTTAACAGTCCTGAATTCTGTAACTAAAACTATGGAAAGTACTTATCTAACCGACATGCCCTTAATACGCAATTATGGCTGAGTTGGGGTCCAATCTGTAACCCAATAAGAAGGGTGTCAATACTGCGTCACTGGTAAGGACAATCAGTGAGTAACCCTCATGTAACAGGTAACTCTAGTGAGAACTGTGGGAACCCTCATATAATAGGTTAAGGCACCTCATCTATCCTTATATAACAGGCAATGATGTCTCAACCTACGTTGGCTACGTAGTTCTGGAATGTAAGGATTACTTCTAAGAATCACACCCTCGTATAACAGGTGAGTTCCTATCCTTGGGTTAACTCGATTCTAATTCCTACTCCTATCTGAATAGACACTAATCATAGATTACTGAACTGAACTAGACTGAATTAATTGAGTTCCGTTGACTAATGAAATAGTACTGAGATTACTAAATTTCTGAGATTTCCTGAGTCACATGACTGACTGAGTTCTATGGATCATGGCTTTACTGAGGACATCGTGAAAACATGACACTGACTCTAGGCACACAACTATATTTTTTAGGTACAAGTACCCACAGGACTTGATGTAAGGAAACTGACAAGCATGACATTCTTGAATAAATGACTAACATCAACAATCCATAAATAATAATTAAAGATATTTCATGGGCATTTGATTATCATAGCTTGGTACATGAATACGATAGTATGTATACATAGCATAATTTCATTTGGCTTACTCATGAGCAATCCAAACAACAATTTCAATACATAAGAACAACATGGAAGTAATTTTAGGTCATAATATAGCTATAGTGCATAATTTCTATCCTTCTAGGCATTTTATCAAACACCTTTTATGCACCCTTAGGGAATAGGCACAATCATCAAATTGACACATTATAAATAACTCAATTTATGGATTTCACTCACTTGCTAATGTAGTTTCATGAAAAAAACATAAATATTCCAACTTGGGAATCATATAACAAGATAAACATGGTTACAAACAACCCACAACATAAATATCATGATTCATAATTTAAAATAGGGTTCTTGAGCTTTATGTATGAAAGGAATCCAAAAATCAACACAATGCATACCTTAGTTCTTGATTTAGCGAAGATTGACGGAGAGACTTTCTTGAAATTAAATCCCCAATTGGAACCCTAGCTTGTCCTTGAGAGAAAATTAAGAGAAACTAGTTTATTTTGGGTTCCAAATAGCTGAATCTCGTGTTAAAGGGCTTAAATAGGGGTTTGAAATTAACCCTTTTTACCCTGGACGCATCATTTAAATTGGTGAAAATTTCCCGACCAAGACTCATAGCGTGACGAGGCGCTATCGCGCATTGTCACTGGAATTTGACAACTGGGAAATTAATGGATGGCGCAATGCGGAGCCATCGCATTACCACTTCATTTGCGACCTTGAAGTTTGGCGCGACGTGGAGAAATCAAGATGAGATACTGGAAAAAGGACAATTGCCATTTTAGTTTGTGGCGCGGCGCGCCACTGACTAATTTGGCACTATTTTATGACAGGAACTTGAAATAGTCATACCTTCTTACCCGATTATCGGATTTGGGCGAATCTTATATTGATGGAAATCTTATTTAATTTCCCACATGTCAAAAAGTGAAAATCTTAAAAATTCCTCATGGAATAATCATCATTCAATTTAGAAGATAATACTAGACATTCTTGAGAAAAAATTAGTTAGGAAACTTTGAGGTATTGCAATATCTCCCCCTTGAGCATATTTGTCCTTGAACAAAACTAACTAAGAGGGGAGAAAAGATAATCCAAAGTATATACTCAACATGAACACTGAAACATGACTGATATTTTTGAGATCTATACGGAGCATGCACATCTGATGCATGATTTTATGATTGAGTTGATACATAAATGCATGACTGAGAGTACTGATAAGCTGATCACATATGTCTGATGCATGAATACATGACAAAACTAATTACATGACTAAGATTTCTAATAACTGAGTCTTCTCACAAGGAGAATGCCTGTCTGATGCATGAACACATGACTAATCTAATACATGAACATATAATTGAATATGCAATGGTACTTAGTACCAAGTTTAAAATGGAATCCTGAACATGAGACTAATACCAAATCGTAACTAAAATCTGGACATGAAAACCGAAAAGCTTAAGGAGAACTGTTACATTGAGCTAGATATGAGTCAGCAGAGAATAGGTGAGGTGACTTGGTTCGCTTATCTGCCTTTGTTTCCCAAGTAGCTCCCTCATAGGATTGATGTCTCCAAATAACTTTGACTAGAGGGATTTCTTTATTCCTTAGTCTACGAGTCTGATAGTCTAGGATTTCGACTGGAATCTCTTTATAAGAGAGGTTATTCTGAACATCTATGCTCTGAATAGGGACTACAACTGTTGGGTGACCTATGCACTTCTTAAGAAAAGAGACATGGAATACTGGATGAACTGTGGCTAGATCTGAAGGCAATTTGAGCTCATAAGCAACCTTGCCAAAGTGACTGAGAATTTTGAAGGGACTGACATATCGGGGACTGAGGTTTCCCTTCTTGCCGAACCACTTCACTCCCTTCATGGTAGAGATATTTAAGTAGACATAGTCACCAATATCAAACTTGAGATCCTTCCTACACACATCTGCATAAGACTTCTGTCAGCTCTGAGGAGCCCGGAGTCTTTCTCTGATCAATTGGACTTTTTATAAGGTATTGAATACTAAGTTAGGACCTATAACTGAGGTCTCACTAACTTTGAACCAACCAACTGGAGATCTTCATATCCTACCATAGAGAGCTTCGAATGGTGCCATCTTAATACTGGAATGATAGCTATTGTTGTATGCAAATTCAATCAAAGGCAAGTGGTCATCTCAACTACCCTTGAAATAAATTGCATACGCTTTTAGCATATTTTCTAAAGTCTAAATGGTCCTTTCTTCTTGACCACCGTTCTAAGGATGGAAGGAAGTACTGAAATGAACTTGGATACCAAGACCCTTTTGGAACGCTTTCCAAAAATAAGAGGTGAACTGGGTACCTCTGTCTGATATAATGGATAACAGAACACCGTGAAATCTGACTAATTCTCTGATGTAGAGCTTGACATAATCCTCGGCTGGATAAGAGTTAAGGACTTGAAGAAAATGATTTGATTTGGTCATTCTATCTACAATGACCCAAACTAAATCATACTGATGACGAGTACGAGGCAAACCCATCACAAAGTCCATGTTCACTTCTTCCCACTTCCAAGTAGGAATATTAAACTCTTTCATGGACCCACTAGGCTTCTGATGCTCTATCTTAACTTGATGACATGTAGAGCACTTAGCCGCAAACTCTGCAATATCTCTTTTTATCCCACTCCACCAATAGATCTCCCACAAGTCGTGGTACATCTTTGTGGCCCTTGGATGAATTGAGTAGTGCATACCATGCACTTCTACAATAATTCATTGCCTTAAGTCATCTACACCTGGAACACACAGATGACCCTGACAACGCAAGACACTATCTCCCCCTTGGGAGAAAACCGCTACTTTCTAATCCTTAACTGACTCTTTTAACTTGACTAAACTGGGATCTCTATCTTGCTTTTCTTTCACCTCAAAAACTAAAGATGATTCTGAACTACTCTGAACCCATATATTACCCTCTGAAGAATCAACTAGGCAGACACCTAGTCGGGCAAGCTGATGAACTTCCTGAGCTAACTTCTTCTTACTGTTCTCAATATGAGCAATACTACCCATAGACAGTCTACTGAGAGCGTCGTCCACTATGTTGGCCTTGCCCAGATGATAAAGGACACTCATGTCATAATCTTTCAAGATCTCTAACCACCTTCTCTAACGAAGATTGAGATCTTTCTGAGAAAAGACATACGGAAGACTCTTATGATCTGTGATCACATCTACATGAACACTGTATAGATAATGCCTCCAAATATTTTAAGACAAATATTATGGCTACTAACTCAAGATCATGAGTAGGATAATTCTTCTCATGGGGTTTAAGATATCTGGAGGCATAGGCTATGACCTTACCATACTGCATGAGGACACAACCCAAACCTACTCTGGATGCATCACAATACACTATGGACCCATATGAACCATCTGGAAGAGCTAAGACTGGAGCTTAGGTGAGTCGAGTTTTCAACTCCTGAAAACTCTTCTTGTAAGGATCTGACCACTGAAACTTGACTTTCTTCTGAGTCAATCTAGACATAGTGGGTGCAAAAGAAGAAATTCCCTCAATAAATCGTCTGTAATAGCCAGCCAAACCCAAGAAACTCCTGATATGTGATGGAGAGACAGGGTGAGGCCAGTTTCTTACGGCTTCTGTCTTTTGAGGTTCAACCCTAATGCCATCACCGGAAATAATATGACCAAGGAATGCTACTGGTCTTAGCCAAAATTTGCACTTACTAAATTTGGCGAACAATTGTTTATTTCTGAGAGTCTGAAGTATAATTCTGAGATGGTCTGCATGATCATGCTTACTGCAAGAATAGACCAGAATATGATCTATAAAGACTATGACGAACATGTCCAAGTACTGCTTAAACACATAGTTCATCAAGTCTATGAAAACTGCTGGGGCATTGGTAAGACCAAAGGACATGACTAAGAATTCAAAATGACCATACCGAGTACGAAAAGATATTTTTGGAATGTCACATTCTCTAAATCTAAGCTAATGGTAACCTGATCTGAGGTCTATCTTAGAGAAATAGTTGGCACCTTGAAGTTGGTCAAACAAGTCATCAATTCTGAAAAGTGGATAATTGTTCTTGACCATAACTTTGTTGAGTTGAGGTAATCAATACATATACTGAGAGAACCATCTTTCTTTTGCACGAATAAGACTGGTTCACCCCACGGGGAAATACTGGGTCTGATAAATCCCTTATCTAAGAGATCTTTCAACTATTTTTTTAATTCTCTGAGTTCTGCTAGTGCCATTCTGTATGGCGAAATAGATATAGGATGAGTATCTGGAAGAAGATCAATGCTGAAGTCTATTTCCCTTTCGGGAGAAATTCCTTGAAGATCTTCAGAAAAGATATCTGAATATTCATTCACAACTGGAACTAAATCAAGACTGGGAGTCTCAAAACTAGAATCCTTAACATGAACAAGATGATAGACACATCCCTTAGATATCATTTTTTGTGCCCGAAGGTAGGAAACAAGCTGACCTTTGAAAGCGGATACACTACCCTTCCACTCTAGGACGGTTCATTCAAAAACTGAAACTGGACTACTCTTTTTCTGTAGTCAACTATGGTATAGCAGGAATGAAGCCAGTCCATACCGAGAATGACATCAAAATCAGTCATCTCTAATTCAACTAAGTCTGCTGAAGTGACTTTCTAAAATATCATAATCGGGCAAATCCTGTATACCCGCCGGGCTATGATGGTTTTACCCACTAGGTGGAGACTGAAAAGGGCCCTGCTAGAATTTTAGGACTGATTTCGAAATCAACTACTATATAGGGAGTAATGAAAGGCAGGGAAGCACCTAGATCTAGAGAAGTATAAACATGCACATGAAAGATCTGTAACGTACCAGTAATCATATCAGAAGAATTTTCCTAATTTTTTCGACACTAAGGAGCATAGAGTCTGTTTAGGCGTTGCCCACTAGTAGCACTGGAAGTGGCACCCTATTGATTTGGGCGACCGTACTGAGCTGAGGAATGGTTCTGCTGACCCTGAGGACCTGACAGAGGACAGTCTCAGACTCTGTGTCCTAGCTTGCCTCATCCAAATCAAATACTACTGTCAGCTTTGAAAATACCCTGATGGTGCTTCCCACAAGTCTGGCAAAGAGTATAGTTGCGAACACTGCTAATACTTCCCTGAGACTTAGAGCATGGAACTCTATCTTTATTACCCTCCCTGAACTTAGGAACTGGAGCACTAGCCGAAGAAGGAGCTGGAACTGATAACTTAGGACAAAATTGAGAATGATTTCCTCCTTCTAATTTAGGCTGAGCAAAGTTGAAACTACCTGTCTTTGCTCTCATATTTTGCTTCTCTCTCATCTTAATATTTTACTCCTCTATCTGTTGAGCATGAGTCATAAGCCTGGCTAAAGTCATGTCATTATTCAACATAGCAGACCTACACTCATTCACCACACTATCATTCACCCTAAAAAAAAACATACTCATCTTGGCCCTGTTGTCTGCAACCACATGAGGGGTATATCTGGTTAATTGAGTAAACTTAAGAGAATACTCTTTCACCGTCATGTTGCCCTACCTGAGGTTGACGAATTCTAACACCTTAGCCTCTCTCATCTCTAGGGGAAAGAACCTCTCTAAAAATGTTGTGACAAACTCCTCCCACTCTATAGGTCCTGCATCAATCGACCAATTTGATTTCCACTGCTTGTACCAAGTATGAAAAACATCCTACAACTGATATGCAGCTAGCTCAGCACTGTCAACAGTTGACACCCTTATAACATCAGTAACTTTTTGAACCTGATTGATGAATTCCTGAGGGTCCTCATCATACTTAGACCCGAGAAAGGATGGAGGATTCATTTGGGTGAAGTCCCAAATCCTGGCTTCATCTGAATTGTCCATTGGGTTGGACGGAATGACGGCTGGTCATTCATTCTGAGCAGTAACTGACTGAGTAAAAGTAACGAATGTAGCTCTAAACTCTCCATGAGAAACATGTTCGCCCAAAGGTTCTTTGGGCTAAGGGGCTGACTGATTCCCGTTTCTTTTTTTAGGAAGCATGTTCTGTAGAAGAAAGAGAGAAACGGATTTAACTAAGAAATTGACTTGAGATTATGCTTACTGGCATGACATGAATACTGAAAGAAGAGAAACTATTCCTAAAACATCTCATATCCTCTTACACATAAATGTGGTGCACAATACACCCATGCACAAGACTCTACTAGATGTGGCTTTCAGACTTTCTAGGACACTATTAAACCTTAGGCTCTGATACTAAGTTTGTAATGCCCCAACTCTGATACCCAAAATGCTACACGGTGCTCATGACCCTGAAGGACCACAAGCTAACACATGACTGATATATGTGCCTGTATACTGCATGATATACTGTATAATGCGGAAACATGAACTGAAAGGCCAAAAGGTTCAAACTGTAACATAATATCCGATAAAATAAAACATATGGGATGTGGTATAAATGCCCAAAACAAAACTATCTAAACATACTGTAGTCTGAAAAGCCTCTAAAACATAACTGTCTGAATAAGGAAATGATGGGACATGTCCCCAACTAACTCCAACTAATAAACTAATTAATGAGATAATAAAGAAATGATCATGTCCTCGAAAGATGAGGACTCACTGATAACTCTGACTGCGGAGACTGGAATGCTACTGATGCTCTGGAGATCTTGCTTCTGAACCTATGGTATAAGACACCATAGCGCAAATACGTCGGTACTTCGAATGTACTGGTATGCATATGAGGTAGGATGAATGCATGGGGTTCATATGAATGAACAATACTAGTTAACTGACTAATATGAATATGAGAATACATGCATGAATACATAGTAACTATATCTGAGATCCTGATAACATGAATTTACTGATAACTAACATGACTAATAACTGAGTTCTGATGGTTGATATAACTGATAACATGAGTGACTGTATCTGACAGTCCTAAATCTGATGGAACTAGCTGAGTTCCATACTCTTCTGAGTTGACTGTATCTGATAGTCCAAAATTTTGTAACTAAAAATATGGGAAGTAGTTATCTAATCGATATGCCCCTAACATGCCATTATGACTGAGTTGGGGTCCAATCTGTAACCCCAATTGGAAGGGAGTCAATATCGCGCCACTTGTAAGGACAATCTGTGAGTAACCCTAATATAACAGGCTAAGCCACCTCATCTACCCTTATATAGCAGGCTATGATGTCTCAACGTACGCTGGCTACATAGCCCTGGAATGCAAGGATTACTTCTAATAATCACACCCTCATATAACAGGTGAGTTCCAATTCTTGGGTTCCCTCGGTGCTAATTCCTACTCCCATATGAATAGACACTGATCATGGATTACTGAACTAAACTAGACTAAATTAATTGAGTTTTGTTGACTGACGGAATAGTACTGAGATTACTGAATTTCTGAGATTTTCTGAGTCACATGACTGACTGAGTTATATGGATCATGGCTTGACTGAGGGCATCGTGAAAATATGACACTGACTCTAGGCACACAACTATATTTTTTAGGTACAAGTACCCGTAGGACTTGATGTAAGGAAACTGACAAGCATGACATTCTTGAATAAATGACTAACATCAACAATCCATAAATAATAATTGAAGATATTTCATGGGCATTTGATTATCATAGCTTGGTACGTGAATAATATAGCATGTATACATAGCATAATTTCATAAGGGAAACTCATGAACAATCCAACCAACAATTTCAATATATAAGAACAACATGGAAGTCATTTTGGGTCATAATTTAGCTATAGTGCATAATTTCTATCCTCCTAGGCATTTTATCAAACACCTTGCATGCACCCTTAGGGCATAGGCATAATCATCAAATTGACACATTATAAATAACTCAATTTATGGATTTCACTCACTTTGCTAATGTATTTTCAAGAAAAACACATAAATATTCCAACTTGGGAATCATATAACAAGATAAACATGGTTACAAACAACCCACAATATAAATATCATGATTCATAATTTAAAATAGGGTTCTTGAACTTTATGAATGAAAGAAATCCATAAATTAACAGAACTCATACCTTAGTTCTTGATTTAGCAAAGATTGATGGAGAGACTTTCTTGAAATTGAATCCCAAATTGAAACTCTAGCTTGTTCTTGAGAGAAAATTAAGATAAACTAGTTTATTTTGGGTTCCAAATAGCTGAATCTCATGTTAAAGGGCTTAAATAGGGGTGTGAAATTGACCTTTTTAACCCTGGATGCGTCTTTTAAATTTGTGAAAATTTCCCGACCTAGACCCCTGGCGCGACGCGGCGCTATCGCGTTGTCACTAGAATTTGACAACTGGGAAATTGGGGGATGGCGCGATGCGGAGCCATCGCGTTGCCACTTCATTTGCAACCTGGAAGTTTGGCACAACATGGAGAAATCACGTTGAGACACTGGAAAAAGGACAATTTCCATTTGAGCTTGTGGCGCGGGGCGCCACTGACCAATTTGGCACTGTTTTACGACAGGAACTTGAAATAGTCATAACTTCTTACCAGGTTATCGGATTTGGGCGAATCTTATATTGATAGAAAGCTTATTGAATTTCCCACATGACAAAAAGTGAAAATCTTAAAAATTTCTCATGGAATAAACATTATTTAATTAGAAGATAATACTAGACATTCTTGAGACAAAATTATTTAGGAAACTTCGGGGTATTACATACACCCTATGTCAGATGAATTGTAAACATATAATAATATATAACAAAATTAATTGAATGATATTTAAAGTTAGACATAACCAACCAAATATCCAATCAAATATCCAACCGGTGTTAGCCCCAATGCCAATACTAATACCAAAGTTGACACCAATACTGACACTGCCCATGACCAGAGCTGTCTGTCAAGCCTTTATCCAGAATCAATAATATTCAGCCGGGACATGCCATCGACCATAGCCAAAACCAAACTAAAGAAATAACAAAAAACAAAAGAAGTCCATAGTATAAAATAGAGCCTTACAGAGTATGAAAGCTCACCACTTCAGTCTGACTCAAAGTTGTCCTCAAATTTAAGTCACTGAGCAGGAGGAGTGGTAGTATGGCCGATTCCTACATCATATGGGGATACAGTGCCCGAAGATGGTCAGCAGAGTAAAAATTTGCATGTACAGAGGGATAAGATAAATTAATGCCAGTAATTCAAAACCAAAGTAAATAAATATAAGCAATCACATAGATACATATAAATATATATATATCATGTCGGGAAAGGGAACCAGGTTTAGGATGCATTTAAAACCTTAACTTGGGTTGAGTAACTTGATCGTCCTAAAACCACCCATGGGTTATATGGGTTCAGCTCCCCCTAATGAAAGGGCCCCAGTACGTGTTAGCCGCACGACCAGAGAAAAAGAACCTGATATGACTAGTACATCTCCCAAAATATAAAGTGTGTAATCATGCACACGGTCACCAAGACCACCTCATATCGGCAAATATGAGTTTTTAGTGTCGGTCTCCCCGGGACCCCCACCTTCCATGACTTTGCTACTCGACCCTCGTTAACCCCATATTAAGAACATTTACACATTCCAATAATTTACTAAGGAGTCTTTTAATTGGGCATTAACCATTGGTATTGTCATACCAAAATTAGAGCTTGCAAATCTATCCTTTTATGCCATACCAAAACCATTAACCAGGCAAACTCCCAAGTTTCTAATTAAACCAAAACCATGGCCATCAAGGCCTTTCCAAACCATTTAAAACCAACCAAACCAATTTAATTTCCATTATGATATTATGCAATGCAAATATTTCAAGAATAGTCAAACTATGTGACAAAATCATTCTCATTGGCATTTTAACAAACATGTTGAGGGCATATAGTTTCCAAAACCAAAAACCAAGCACCAATTGATCATTCCCATGTAACCACATGTTAAAACCATAATTATAACATGAAAACATAAGAAAAGCAGGGGAAAACATTATCCAACCATAAGCAACCAAAACCCCCAACATCTATTTCAAAACCAACACAATACCACAATAATACCATAAAACCATTCATTGAAACATGCTTTTAGTTGACTTAACAATGATGGAGGATTAACATGCCTTAGACACCAAGGAAGATGGAGATATTCACCCTTGAAAGTCCCTAATTGATTGCCTTGTAGAAACCCTAGGCTTTTCTTGAACCAAGAGCTTGAGAGAGATTTTTAGAGATTTTTAAGAGTGTTTGAATGAGAATAATAGGTTAATGTAGCCCCTAAAGGTGTTTTATGTCATGGAGTCAAAGGGAGCTAAAAGGGGAAATGTACAGAATATCCCCAACTTAAAACTATAGAAAACTTGCAGGTGGGTACGAGTTAACCCTCTAACTCATCACCACACCATAAGACTGGTACCATCCAGTCATACCTAGTATAGAAAGTTGGACATCCACACACTGTACACCATACGACTCCATAGCCCTAACTCATAACTAGACCATACGACTAGTATGGTCCAGTCTTACCTAAGATAGAATCCAAAGGGATTGACACTGGACAACATACGACTACACCTTACTACTCATACCCTATCCTCATGGATCTTAGTGAGCTACTCATACTCAAAGCTAAGTCAAGTTATTAAGTTACTAATATGATTAAGGGACCGACCTAAATGAATCTTCCCCATTCTTAATGACCCATACCCAACAAATCATAACCATAATAGAAGCCCAACCACTCTTTATTAGTACCCTAACGACTAGGTTCGTCTGACCTGTACCCATACTATACGACTCATATAGTGAGTTGTTACAAGGACAGTGAATCCAAAATGCAGGAAATTTCCAAGGGCCAAAACTGAGGGTGTTTCAATAGTACCTCAATTTTATGGATTAATCACAAACAAAAAATGAAACTATTCTAACAAGCAAAATTCCAAGGATACGAGCCAACTTCGTGTCAATGATGGGTTGCCTCCCCTCCAGCACCTAATTTTTCATCGTGGCATGACATTCTTCAACTTTTTACATGGATCCACAAGGGACCCATCATTCACTTTCCACCCCCTATATCAATGATGGATACCTATTGTAGTTCCATGGGTTGTTTCTTGGTCTGACATACTTAAAAGGACATTTCATTATTTGGACCTAAAACTTTATTTCTCCTAACTTCATATCAATAATTGCTCTTTCAATTGCAAGAAAAGGTTGTCCAAGAATAATAGGTATCTCTTGTTCAATTTCACAATCAAGCATAACTAAGTTCATTAGAAGAATGAAGCGATCCACCTTCACCAAAACATCAAACATAACTCAAATTGGTCTCTTGATAGGCCGGTCCGCCATCAAAAGCCTCATTATTGTTGGAGTGGAGTGACCAAACCAAGTTTTTAATATATTGCATAAGGCATGAGATTGATACTTGCACCAAGGTCACACAGATCTTTTTCAAACTTGTGTGTCCCTATGGTGCAAGGGATTGTAAAATCCTTGAGATCCTCTTTCTTTTCTGCTATACCACTAGTCATGATAGTTCTAAACCCATAGGTAACTTTAGTGGTTTCGTAATTAATAAGACAATTCTTTGACATCAACTTCTTCATAAGCTTAGAATATCTTGAAATCTCTTGAATGGCCTCTAGTAATGGGATATTAATCGAAAGATTGCTAAGCTTAGCAAGGAATGTCTTAAATTTTGCATTGTCCTCCTTCTTCTTGAGTCTTTGAGGAAATGGAGGAGGGACCTTCAACGTAGGAAATGGATCACTTTGTGGTTCATCATTCTCAACTACCTTAGGATATCCTTCCTCATCAACCATTTCTTCAATTATCATTGGTTCTTTTTCATCCCCTTAAGACTTTGGAGCCTCCTCATTTGAATCAACTACATGTTTCTACTTAATATTTGTTTATTTCATATTGGTATCTTTTTCAAATTCACTCACATGATCACCGAGGTTTTTTCCACTCCTAGTGACTATGGCCAATACCTGAGCATCATTTTTTGGATTTATAATGGTATCACTAGAAAGGCCCCTCTTTTTTTCTAGCATTAAGTTGAGTGGAGATTTGGCCAATTTGAGTCTCTAATTGTTTGATTTAGGAGAAGGGTGATACAACCATTTGGTTGATTTGTGATAAGTCGCTTCTTAATTCTCGAACCATCCTATCCATTCCATCCACTCTTATCAAGATTCGTGCTAGCATATCCTCAATCTTGAATTTTTTGGGATTAACAGAATTGGAGTCTTTGAATTTTACTTGGTCATGGGGTCCATGTATCTATCATACTCATTTTTTCTTATGCCTCCAATCATTATCTCTATCCCTATCATGCCATTCCTGTTCTCTTTCATGATTGGTCCAACCTTAGTTTCCACCTTGCCTTTGATAGGCTAGGAGGGAACCCACTGGATAGTTAGCCAAATATATAATTTCTTCATCAAGCCTCTTAGCCTCTTCTTCATCATATCCCTTGGATCCCATGACATTTACTATTTTTATGGGTGAACCCATCACATGCTTCATTAGGAGCTCTAATTGCATCATTATTTTTGCCATGTTTTCCTCTCTCTCTTCTTCTTTCTTCCTATGCACTTTATCAATATAGGAGGTGGTAGGGGACTCTTTAGCTACCTCGGTGTACCGGATATCCCACCCCTTATTTTTCTTTGTAATTTCCTCAAGCAAGTTTGTATCCAAGTTATAAGATAATTTCACAAGTGACCCCTCGACAGTATTATCCACCACGGTTTTATTTAGTTGATCCAAAGCCAGATAAAAAATTGAAAGAAGCATTTTCTTCGAACCTCCTGGTTGGGACATTGGATAAGATTTCCATTAAATCTCTTCCACACCACATATAGAGGCTATCTATTCAATTGATGAAAGTTTGTGATTTCTTCACGCAATTGCAACATCTTTAATGGTAGGAATTATCGATCAAAGAAAGGATTGATAAGTTCATCCCACGATGTTATTGACCCGGTGGAAAGATATCATATCCACAACACCGCCTCACCCATTAGAGAAAATAAAAAGAGGTGCATTCGGATGGATTTTTGTGAGATGTGAGCAATATCTAAGGGGCACACACTTCTATAATATTCTTTAAGTGCAAATTTGGGTCTTCATGAGCTTGACCTCAGAAGAGAATTTTTATTTGAAGCATGTGCAACATAACACTTATGACATGGAATACCCCATTCCCTTGATAAGGTGGGATACATATAGTACTCGCACTTCCAACATCAAGGAATTGACCCATATTACCAAGGGGCCCATCAAAGGTCCTGACATTACTTGCATGATCACTCATTATGTCGTGGACACTATTGAAATCACCTAAAAAGAAAAAATAAATAAAAACCAAAATAAATAACAACCACTACGGGTAAACCCAAAGCTACTATCAATATCGTACAAGCAAAAACTAAGTTTCACTCCCCAACAAGGGTGCCATTTTGGTCACGCTCAACTTACTCCATAATTTATGGATAAGGTGATCTTGTCAAATATAATAATCCAATGTAAGTTAGGGTAGAATCCTTGAGGAATAAATCTAGTATTCAAATCCTATGTGTGTTGAAAGCGTCTAAGTATATACCCATAGTGTAAATGAAATGAAATACATGAATTAAAATAAAGAACGGGGTTGGTTTGGAAGGTTGTTGTAGTGAACTCTAATCAAACTACAAATTAAAAGCAAAAAATATAGATAGTATTCCTATATGAAAATGGTTTTGGGATTATGTCTTTCTATGGGCGAATAATACATGGGTTCATGATAATCAAATGCAAAACCTATTTAATGACTATAGGGGTAGGCTAGGTTAGGGGTTTTAATGCTATTTTATCAACCAACCACCAAAAATATCACCCATGGACCCTTTCAGATACCTCATGGCTGTGGCAAATGAATCCACCCAAAACCTCAAATGGGCATCCCTATTTCTAGAAAGATGCCCAAGACATAGCAAACTCACAATCCATTCCTATTTCTAAGATAATGTAAAGGAATAACCTAAATGTCTAATTATTATCCACTAATACCTTGTCACCTATATCTTTCTTTAAAGGATGATATGGGATCGATAAGCATACCCACATCCCTCTTTCAAGGGTGATGTAAGATTTTGGAAATTTGGGGTTTTCACCTAAAAATTCCCATTCAACGTATAAGTATTAGTGAAGCCTAACATCATTAACCAAGATTCTACACTAATAATTAAAACCCACACATAATTGCACCCTATTTCAATATAATCCCAAGATAAATGTTTAGCTACTCATGAAGTTTAAGAAAAGAAATATACCGAAAAGATCATTCAATGCTTCCATTCAAAATACAAGAAAAAGTATTCTTCAATTCAAATTCAATTACAACTAAACTCAATTGAAAAATTAAGCACAATATTCTTGCCCAAATTAGAAGGGTTCTACAAAGCAAGAACTTCAAAATCTCATTGGAAGTGTCCAAAAAATGAAAGGGTTTTAGTCCTATAGAGAATTGGATCCAGCTGTAGAAAATGAAAAATCTGTCCCTAGGTTATTTTTTGCTCAACTGTGATCGTCGGATCTTGATCACGATTACAATGAGCCCATCACAATTTCCATCTTGACTATTCTTGACTTATCGCGATCACGACCCTTAGACCGCGATCGCAATAACTGAGGGTCAATTTTTTATCATGCTTTTTTTCCAGCTTTTGCACTAACTCTTCCCTTTTAGAACTTTTTTCAGCTCGTTTTACTTCTTTTTATCTCATCACCTATATACCTGCAAAACATGAGAATTAGTGTATTTAAATGATAAATTCATCCCATTAACACCTTTAAATCATAGTAATGTGTAGAAATTTGGTCATTAATGAGTGTTAAATTTACCATTCATCAACCACCCCTCTTTAATAGGTAGTACTATAGGTGGTGGAAAATCAGGATGTATGAATTTATTATGGCTAAGGACAGTGAGCTGATGGATGTAATACTTGATGGTCCTCATGTGCTATTTAGATAAAACACCCTAAACTTGGACCCTTAGAAAAATTTCCTAAGTTGAGCATACTGGGCAAGGTATGACTCATGCATATAAGTCATTTACTAGGGTATGACTAGTACCCACCCTCTAGTATGATGATCAGTCTAGGATGAAAACATTCTATCCAAGATATAATTTAGACTCTCTCTAGTCATATATTAGGGTACCAGCCATATGTTGCCTAGTCATATGATATTTTGAGGATGATCTGGATATTTCTGACCAAGGTATGACTCTAAGGGTACTTCTCGTACCTTAGGGTACGACTTGTCCCTATATGGTCATATGTTTATTAGTATGGGGATATTAGGTAAGGCCTATGGTATGGGTTAGGGTAATACTCGTACACTAGGGTACGGTTTATATAGAATGGTCGTACCCTCCTGGGTTTAAATTTTGAGCTTTTAAGCTGAGGAATTCTAGATATTTCCCACCCCCTAAAACCTTGACCCACGACTTATAACATTATTTGGCCTTTTATTTTTTACTTATAAAAGATCTAAACACTCCTAAATCCTCTCTAAACTTCTCTAACAAGATTGGGACTAGGGTTTATCAAAGAGGCCAGCTAGAGACTTGTGAACCAAGAATCTCTCTGTGAATTATCTTGTATAAGGCAAGTTACTCCTCCCTCATTGTTAGTTACAACTAAAGTCATGTTTTAATGTGTTTTAAACAATGATTGTGAATCATAAATTGTGGTTTTAGAAACCAACGATGAAGGTTTTTTATGCATATTGTTGTGTATTGTATACTCTTGATTTAAATAATATTTCACATGTTTTTGGTGATGGTTTGCATATGTGGGTGCTTGTTGATTGTGGTTTAACAAATGGGTCATGGGTAACCCTAACCTTAATGAGTTTTACCTTGGTTTTGGTCTTGTTAAAGGTGTTCCCTTAAGGTGTTTGTGAAAATATCTAAAAGAAATTACTAGTCACATATTAATGGTGTTTTGAACTAAGGCAATGACTTAATGAGTATGAATGGTTTGAAAATGGTTTTTTAAGGGACTTGTTGGCCATGAAATGGTTTAAATGGAAACCTTGGTGGTTTAATTGATTAAAATGGGTTTAAGTCCCTAAACCTTAGAGTTAGTAAGTGTCCTTGTTATACGATAGGTTAGAGCCCTAAAATCATATAAATGGTTGATTGATAATGGTAATGGCATGTGTATACTTACAAGCAGTGTTGGAATGATGATACCAACGAAGTGACTTTGGTATAAAATTGAATAAATGGTTGGTTATGTGTGAATGGTTTTAATTTAGGCTTTAAAGTGGGATGTATTATCCAAGCCATGAAAGGCAGAGGTCCCAGGGGAATAGAATTTGAAAACTCATGATTTTCCGATATGAGGTTTGGTCTTGGTGACCATGTGCATGATGTCACACTTATATTCTTGGAGACATACTAGTCATCTTATATTCTCTCTGGATCGTGCGGTAAACACATGTTGGGGCCCTTTCAGCAGGTAGCGTTGACCCCATATAGCCCATGGGTGAATTCTGAATGGCAAAGCTACATATCGTAGGTTAATGATTTCAAAGTTCATGCTAAATGTAGCTCCTTTTCTCGACATGGTTATATCTATAAATATGTATGGTTGTGAAAACATATAGTTGTTTACTTGGTTTTGATAGGTTGACATTATTTTATCCTTATCCTGAGTACTTGCTAGCATTCACCCACTAACCCATTTTTGGGTGACTTCATCCCCACGTGATGCAGAAATTGGCCATACTACTACTCCTTCTCATTGATCAGATTCAGGGATAGTCAATGTTGGATTTAAGTGGTGAGGTTTTATAGTTTGGAAGGGATCCATTTTATGTGATGATTTTACTTTACATACTTTTATATTTTCATAGACTTGGTTTTTGGCTATGGTTGGGGGCATGTCGTGATTAGATATTCATTATTCTAGAGGCTTTGTATGGATAACTATGGACTTAGGTATGGAGTGGTTATGATTTATATATTATATACATTGGAATATCATTTTGGTTTGGTTGCTTAGTTATTGGATGGATTGACTTAGTCAGGTTGGTCTAGTAAGTAGACCTATCCCAAAGTCATTATATATTTTAATTTTCTATCTTGCTATATAGTCGAAATTTATTCAACTTAGGGTATATATTGGTTGTTTAGATTGGGTTTTAGGGGTGGTATCTTGTCCCGGTTGGACTTGAGATGCCCATTACGATAAGGCCCCAATTTGGATCGTGTCAAGTTGGTATTAGAGCTAGGTTTTAGTGTCATGAGGTGTCCATAAAGCTGTGTCACGTAGAGTCTTTCTTATGGGAGCGTCGTGCACCATACTTATAATTAGGAGGCTATGAGGCATTTAAGAATGTTTTACTTTCTTCTTGTTCTATTTTGGGTTATAGAGTTTAAGGTCTTGAACTTCTCCCTAAATCTTCTTGGGTTTGCCTGTTCAGATCATGTCCTCTCAACGATCTAAAGTTCATGGAAACTCACCTGTCCCACTTGAGGACGACATGGATGGATCTAGTCCTAACACATTAGGCATAGACCCAATTAAGGGTCGTAGTTTCTGATTTTCCCCATAAAGTTCCATTGGTGTTTACTGACCCTACTTCCGAAGGTGGCACTCATGATAAGTTGCCTCAAGAAGAGGTTACCAATGTCGAGTTTCAACATTCTATTAATCTATTAACCCAGATAGTAAAACTCTATTACGCCATCCCGATCCTATTGGTATGGGGGCGAATAAGGCAAGGTTGAGAAATAAGCAGAGTAAGAGGTCTCGATTTTCTGAACAAAGAGAAGGCCAACAATATGGTGGTAAGTGGTCCAAGAGGAAGAGTTGGGTTGGTCTTAACTCTTGTTCTATGGCTAGTGCTCTCTACCCAAAGCCGTTGGGAGATGGGTATTTTAAGATTGGTAATGTTTCTAGGGAACAAGGTGCCCAATCTCAAGCCGGTAGGGCACAATCTGCACCATCCTATCCTTTTTATAGATTTGGTGGTTGATCTCACCATGGTAGTTATGGGGATGGGAGAAATTGGTGTTTTAGTTGTAGCCAGTTGAGTTACATACAATGAAAGTGTCCTATAAGGGTTGTCGCCTGGGCAAATAGGACACTAGTTACCACTTCTCTAGATCTTGCACCAAGGGATGTGCTTCTGGCTCTGACACTGGTTGATATCATCGCAATAACCTTACTCTATCTCTTAATATCCCTCAGGAGTCCAAGGAATTTTCTAATGCTGACATTGGTATGTTAAAAACTCTTTTCCCATTAGGTGTATTGGTTACTCGGTCTGGGGTCCCCTCTCTCTCATTTGACCCCATTTATGGTTGTGTATTTTGGTTTTGGTCCTAAGATTATTTTGGACTCTTTTTTTTGTTTCTACCCCAGTAGATGACTCTGTGATTGCCAAAAGGGTCTGTAGGGAGTGTATGGTATATGTTAGTAATAGGGATGGCAATGGTGCGGTGCGGATTTTTACTAAACCCGCAAGTTTTAAAACCGAACCGCACCACACCGCATGACATTTAAACCCGCATAAACCCATCCCACATTCATACCCGCAGATAATCGCACCACCCCATATTTTTATTTTTTCCCTTTTTTGTGAAAATTTTTTAACTCTATTGAAAATCATAATATTTTCAAATCTACAACTAGAAAATAATAACTAATTTTTATTATATCACTTTTCACTAAAAAATTATCAAAAAGTAGAACATGTACAAGTAATGATCAAATATCATATTTTTATTCAAACGAATAGAGATGTTAAAAAAACTACTATAAAATTATTTATTTGTAGTGTTATGCATGTAGTTTTAAGTATCATAAAATTTAAGTAAAGAACACATATAATTTTAGGTATATTCACGAGAACAATATTAATTTTTAGTTTTTTTGTTATTTTAAACCCGCATATACCCGCAACCCGCACCGCACCGCACCATTTTCAAAAAAAAATTACTTTAACCCGCACCGCACCGCATAACTTAAAACCCGTACTGCACTGCATAGCTTAAAACTCGCACCTCACAGCACCCGCACCACCCCATTGCCATTTCTAATTAGTAGTAAAAAGTGCTTTGGTGGTTTTGTTTGACTCGGATATGGTGGATTTTGGTGTCATTCTGGGGATGGATTGGCTACACTCAGCCTATGCATTATTATACTATCAGACCCATAAGGTTGTCGTTAGACTCCTAGTGAGTTGGATATGGAATGGGAGAATCGTTCCCTGGTTATTAAGGGAAAGGTTATATCATAACTTAGAGCTTGGAGAGTAATCTCCAAAGGATGTGTCTCTATCATTTGGCTCGGGTTAAAGATTCCAACTCAGAAGTTCCTTCCTTCCGTTCGGTTTTGGTGGTGAATGAGTTATTTGAGGTCTTTCCTAGTGGCCCTCATAGTGTCCTTCTAATGAGGAGATTGAGTTGTGTATTGGTCTTATTTTGGATACTTGTCCAAATTTCTATTCTTTCTTTGTAGAATGGTTCCGATTGGATTAGAGGAGCTTAAGGGGCAATCAATGGATCTCTTAGAGAAAGGTTTCATCCGTCCTAGTGTTTCTCCGTGGGGTGATTCTATTCTTTCATGCATAAGGGGGTGGTTTTCTCAAAAATACATAGGTTTTCGGTGGGTGAATAAGGAATTTAGAGTGTTCTCCTTATTGGATGGACCATGCATGATTATAGTTATATGGGGTACTTTATTAGTAGTGCATAGTGGTTGATAAATGCTAGGTTTGAACCTAGGTATTGATTTTGATGAAAGGGGTATGTTAGCTCGGGGATAGCAATATGAGGATTGTGGAGGTAGATTTGTAGGTTGAATGAGGTGAGTAGAAGGGGTGAGGTTGATGGCTTGGGGAATACAATAGTGGAAAAGTTGTGACATTTAGGTTGGAGGTTCAGGTTGAACCGATGGATTGGGGGATTAAGTCATTAGATGGGTTAGAACGTGGATTTTGTGTGACTATACTGGGATCTAGGTGGAATTTGGATGAATGATGTTTAGGTATAATAGAACAAGGCATCCCTAGTGATCATCCTTGGTGATACCTATTAGAGCGGAGTATTATGCTTATAGGTATAGCAAGATGGAGGTCGAAGGTTAATCTTAAAATTTTCTTTTAGGGGTGGACTCTATGTCATGACCCAAAACTACTCCCTAGTTGTGACAACGGTGCTTACGGCCACAAGTGACCACAATCTAACCCATGATCTAGTACCTACTATGAGTATTGAATAAAATAGTAATACAATCCATATACGGAAGATAAACTGGAAAGAAACTGTAAAAATGCATACTAAAAAATAAAATAAGAACATGTCTGAAATATCCGATATAAACACTAGAAATCAAACTATCTGACTGAATAGATGATAATACTAAAAGAACTGACTGACTATCTAACTTATTTTCTGAGCATCAGAAAGCCTCTAAACTGACTGAGGAGTTGATGGGATAGGCCCTCAACTAACTCTGACTGGAAGAACATAATGAAATACTGAAATAACTAAATAAGTGATAATATGTCCTCGAGGGATGAGGACTCACCATTGCTGCTGCTACTATAATGCTGACCCTATATAGCCCATGGGTGAATTCTGAAAGGCAAAGCTACACATCCTAGGTTAATGATTTTAAAGTTCATGCTAAACCCGGTTCCCTTTCTAAGCATGGGTATATCTATAAATATGTATGGTTGTGAATCCATGTGGTTTTTTACTTAGTTTAAAGGTTAGCATTATTTTATCCTTCTCTTGAGTACTTGTTAGAGTTCCCCTGCTAACCCATCTTTGAGCGGATGTATCCCTACGTGATGCAGGAACCGACCATACTACTCCTCCTGCTCATTGATTGGATTCAGGGATAGTCGGTATTGGATTAAAGTGGTGAGATTCCATAGTTTGGAAGGCATCCATTTCATGTGATGGTTTACTTTACAAACTTTTGTCTTTTTATAGACTTTGTTTTTGGCTATGGTCGGTGGCATGTCCCGGCTACATATTCATTGGTTTGGTCTAGAGGATTTGTATAGACAACTGTGGACTTGGGTATGGAGTGGTTATGATTTATATATTTATATACATTGGATTATCATTTTGGTTTAGTTGGTTGGTTATTTAATAGATTGACTTAGTCGGATTGGTCTAGTAAGTAGACCTATCCCAAAGTCATTATATCTTTTAATTTTCTATCTTGCTATATAGTCAAAATTCATTCGACTCAAGGTATATATTGGTTGGTTGGATTGGGTTTTGGGGGTGGTCTATGGTCCCAGTTGGACTTAAGATGTCCATTATGACAAGGCCCCGGTTTGGGTCATGTCATTAGAGAGGTCAAAGAAGGAGGCATAACAAGGATGGTTGTCAAAACTAAGAGAGAGTTTGATGATGAAGATTGAAAGAAAGTTGAGAAAAATTACAAGGCAAAGAAATTACTTATGTGTGGCATAGGACCTGATGAATACAATAGGATTTCTTCTTGTGAAAAAGCTAAGGAAATTAGGGATTGTTTGAGGACTGCTCATGAAGGAACCACTGGTGTGAAGGACTCAAAAGTTTATATACTGACTACTCAGTGTGAAATCTTCACCATGAAAGAAGGAGAACTATCCAAGAGATGCATACTAGATTCACTTCAATCACCAATGAGTTGCATTGCTTAGAAGAAGTTATTCCTTTGTATAAATTAGTGAGAAACATTATGGGAGTTCTTCCTAAATCCTAGGAAAGCAAAGTAGATGCTATCGCTGAGGCAAGAAACTTGAAAACTCTCACAATGGATGAATTTATTGGTAATCTGAAGACTCATGAACTCAAGAAGCAGCAAGGGCAAGAGAAAAAGGAAGAAAAAAAAGAAAAATCTCTGGCATTAAAGGCTTCAAAGTCTGATTCAAGTGAGGAGGACACTGATGTTGCCTATTTGGAAAAAAGGATTGATAGATCAATAAAGAAAAGTAGTCAGTTTCAAAGAAAATTAATTAGCAACAAAATGGGTGGCACAGTTGAAGTTTGCCATAAATATGGAAAACCTAGGCATTTCATCAAATATTTCCCAATGCACACACTGGATTATAAATAATATATAAAGTCTAGAGGTGAAAAAGGAAATAAGAAGGACTAGGTCCATGAAAAGTCAATAAGAAAGGTTGTAGTAGATTATGCAATGAAACAAGCATTAGCTATCTGGGGAGATTCCTCCAGTGAATATGAGAAGGATGAAAAGATTAAAGATGTTTCTATGCTGATAGTGGAAGATGAGAATTTCACCTTTGACTACTTGTTTTCTCTTGTGTCATACACTGGAGATGAAGAATAAAATAAGGTAACTATTTTTGACATTAAAGAAAATTTAGATATCTACTCTGTTAGAAAGATAAAGAAGCTTGCAAATGTACTGATTGATTTTGTGTCTAAACTTACTGCTGAGAAAAATGTGTTAGAAGTGAAAGTAGAAAATCAAGATCTTGAATTAATAGCCTTAACTCTCCAGATATCTGAAATAGAATAACAATTCACTAAGTTGAAATCTGAAAATCTGAGTCCATGAATCAACTGCAGAAAGTGGATAATTCTGATGGTAAAAGGGAAGAAAGAAGTCTCAAGGTTTCAAATTGAGCTTGTATAAAAATTGAGGGATTCTCAAAAGCATCTCATGACTGCACTCAATAAGAATGCGGAACTATAAAAGGACCTAGTCCATATAAGAGAAGAACTTAACAAATCTCTAAAATGGACCACATCCTTACAAATCCTTTCTAATTTAACTGGTCAGGGTATCAATAATAGTAAAGGCCTTAGATTTTAGTATAAAACCGAATCACTTGGGTCTCAAGGAAAAGTTGTTCATGGTGTTATAAACAAGGTTCAAAAACCCCTATGCACTTATTGTGGAAGAGATGGGCATTTGAAGGAAAATGATAAATATTGGCTTGGAGAGATAATAAGCAGTACTAGATATATCCAGTACAAAAATTATCACCCTAAGGGTTCCATATCCTTGAAAAATGTAAAGAAGAACTCTCTACCCAGATGGGCTAAGAAAGATTTGATTACACCTTTATCTTTCTTTTGGGAATTTAAACTCAAGTGGGTTCCCAAATCTAACAAATAGTTTTGACTGCAGGTAGAAGAAAGAGAATATAGTCAAAACTAGTTTATGGATAGTGGATTCTCAAAGCACATGACCAAGAGGACTGACTACTTTCTCTCTCTCAAGACACTTCAAGGTAGAGGTATCTAATGGTAAAAAGGGCTATATCTATGGTATGGGGAAATATTGGAAAATCACCTGATCAAGTAATAGAATATGTGTACTATGTTAATGGCCTCAAGTACAGTCTTCTAAGTGTTTCTCAAATCTATGAAAAAGGTAATAAGGTGAAGTTCTCAGATGATGGATGTATTGTGTCAAGCTTGATGTCTAGGAGAGTTATTCTCAAAGCCAAAAGGTTTGAAAATATGTACGTGGCTAATTTAGAGTTTGTAGCTAATAGGGAATTAACTTTCTTAAGTGTTCAAAGTGAAGATGTTGATCTATAGCACAGAAGGTTGGAATATGTAAGTTCCTCTTTACTGAATAAGTAGATTTCAAATGACCTGGCCGTGGTATACCAAAGATGAAATTTCCAGATAGTAAGGTTTGTAATGCTTGTGTTAAGGGTAAACAAACTAGGTCTTCCCTTAAGTTGAAGAAGCAGGTGAGTACTTTTAGACCTTTTGAGTTGCTGCACATAGATCTATGTGGACCTGTTAAAGTCCAAAGTAGAGAAGGAAAGAAGTATGTGTTTGTCATCATAGATGACTACTCCAGGTTCACTTGGACAATATTCTTGAGAACCAAGGATGAAACCTATGAGGTTCTGGTAACTTTTGCCAAGCAAATTCAAAAGAAGATGAATTGTAAATTGCTGAGTTTAGATCAGATCATGGAACTGAATTTGAGAACCCCTAAGTTGCAGAATTCTATGTTGAATATAGAATTAGTCACAACTTTTCTACTCTTAGGACTCCTCAGTAATATATAGTTATTGAAAAACAGAATAGAACCCTCATAAAGATTGCTAAGACCATGCAAATTGGCAGTGGGCTTCCAAAGAGATTTTGGGCTAAAGTTATTAATACAATCTATTATGTGACAAATAGGTGTTTGATTAGATCTCTCCTAAACCAGACCCCATATGAGCTTGTGTTCAATATAAAGCCTAAGATTGACTACTTCAAACCTTTTGGGTGTAAGTGCTTTATGATAAATAATGGAAAGAATGAACTAGAAAAGTTTGACTCCAAAAGTGATGAAGCAACATTTGTAGGATACTCCTCAACAAGCAAAGTATACAAAGTTTTTAATAAAAGGACTTTGTGTGTTGAAGAAAGTACACATATGGTCTTTGATGAGTCTGGAAAACTAGTAAATTCAGGTGATGATGAAGATTCTGATATCAAAGAACTCATTTCTTTCAAAGGGATGACATTACTGAAGATGATGGTCAAGGACTAAATGATACAGTTGGGAATGGTGAAGGTAATGGTGATCATGATCTTAGTTACAAACCCCTGCTCTAGTTGAAGAACATCAAAAAGGGTCCAGTCAAACTCTTCAGGTACCTGGTCCTAGTGGAACTCATCTCATAAGATCAAACTGGAGGCACAAATCTTCTCACCCACTTGAGAATCTAGCTACACCTTTGGAAGCTAGAGTCCAAACAAGAGTTCAAGCTAAACATTTCATGGCATTCTCAATATTTTTGTCCCAAATTAAGCCCAAAAATATAAAAAAAGCTCTGAAAGATACTGGATGAATCAATCTAATGCACGAGGAGCTTCAGCAATTTGAAAAAAGTAAAGTCTGGCACCTGGTCCTTAGACCTGTTGACAGAACAACTAGTGGGACCAAATAGGTGTACAAGGATTTAGGATTTTGGGATTTCCTCAAACACCATCCTGCTGATGTGTGACAATACAAATGCTTTCAACATGGCTAGCAATCCAGTGCAACATAAGAGGACAAATCATATTAATGTAATGCACCACTTTCTGAGAGACAATGTTGAGAAGGGAGTTATTTGCATAAAGTCTTGCAAGACTGAGGATAAGATAGCAGACATCTTTACTAAGTCTCTTTACAAGGACCAATTTGTAAAGAACAAGTTAAGGGTGGGGTTGATCAAAATAACCTGACCTACTAAGATGAATTAATTTTTCTCCATAAAATTAGCTATGATCAGGAAACAGGTATCCTTGATAAAGTATGTACTTGTTGGTCTAACTCAGTATCATACCTTTGAAGTCATACATACATAAGAACTGTTTTGTAAGAGAATAGTTGAGACAGACACAAATTGAGAATTCACTTAAGAAAGAGAAGAACCTGGTCCCATCTCTCATGTTAGTACCGAAATAGTATGCTTTAGAAATTATAACATTCTGTCTAAAAAAGCTACACGTCTTTCTTTGTGTGACTAAAAGCCATCAAATCTTTAGTAAGGTGAAGGGTCACACCTATTAGGACTAGATATGTCATTTCATTCAAAGGCATCTTAATGACAACAGTTATCTCCCTTACATATAAAATCAAACTTATTCCATTTCATTCTCTTCCAAATTAATTCACAAATCATCTTCCTTAATTATTTCTCCTCTCATAAATAAATTATTCCTCTCTCTCTTATAAAAGCTCCAAATGGCTGAAATTCCCACCCACTTGAGCCTTGCTAAAGACCTAGAAATTAGTCAATCCCCAAATATTTAGTCTAAAAAGCCCTAAATTAAACATTCTGATTCTTCAATACCTAAAACTGTAGAAGATCCCTCCTCAAATCCTAAACAAGAATTTGAGCACACGCCACCTACTGCATTCTCTCTAGAAACTACTGAGATTCTAAAGGTAGAGACTACTGAGATTCTAGAGGTACCTGTTCCTATTAAAACTTCAGCGACCATGGAAACCCCTGTTGGTTTAACCATGGTGGTACACCTAAATTAAGGCTTTGGTTCACCAATTATACCTAAAGTTTCTTAACTCAAAGTTTCTCTTTCCTCAAGAGAACGAAAAAGTCCTAAAGCCTCTGAAATACTTAATGTACCTAGTTCCCCTTCCTCTTCAGAGTCAAACCCCATTTTTTTCTCAGTTGTTCAATAAAGAAATTCTAGTAAAAAGGTCTGACCTTTCCAGCAGTGAGAATTGGGTAGTTTAGAACATACATTTTCTTGCCAATGATAAAAGCTCCTTTGGTGTAGAAGAGAAAATAGTAGGTGAAAAGGCTGATGTCACAAAGGATAGAGAGTTTATACAACCTCCAAATAAAAAATACAAAGTTGATGATGAGGAATTGTGGTCAGATCAAAAGAAGGGAGGTTGTAAAGGCAAATAAAAAGTGATAGAAACTGGTGTGAAGGTTATTAGAACATACTCAACTAGGAGTTCTGAGAAGAAACTGATGGGGGATGCTATGAAGGCTCGCAAATCATCTACTGCTCAGAGAAGGAGAGTAAAAAAATCTAGTGTTATAGAGGATAAAAATACAGAAGTTGTAAACATTAGAGAAAGTGAAGATATTAATCCTGATATTACTGCTGCAACAAAAAGTTTAAGAAAAGAAGTCCACGAAGAAAGAAGGACCAGGTCCTCCACTGTGAAGTCAAGAAGTCCCACTAGGATGACATAGAAACACATTACTATAAAGAAGAAAAAGTCACTGCGGGACCTGGTTCCAAAAAGAGAAAAATTTATAAAGAAAAAACAAACAGTGATTCCAAAAGAAGAAGAAAGGAGAAAGAAAAAAAGTTTGTGTCTAGAGAAGAAAGAAATGAGATCTTGAAAACCCAAAAATTACTGTCTGGTAAAGTTTTTTATCCCAGGATTTATGAAAATCCTGGTCTGGTGAAGTTGGTGGAGTACGTAAGACATCAGGGATGGTTACACCTTCTAGAGGAACCAGCTTCCATGGTCTTTTAAAGAAAAGTAAGAGAATTCTATTATACTATGGATTTATCAGATGATAGGCTGAGCCCGATTACCCAAGTTCAAGGAAAGCAGATAAAACTGGATGTAGAGACACTGGGAAAAATCCTGGATGTGCCTATTATGGGTGTGAGGACTATTTTAAGGAAACAAACCTAAATTGAGTTTATGATTAATGTCTCAAAAGTGGGAGGAACATCAGTAGCTGGTGTAAGAAAGAAGTTTCTTATAAGTGAGTTTCAGTTGGTGTTTGAATTTGTCAACAAGGTCATTCTTCCAAGGTCAGAGAAAAGGACTATAGCTTCTGCTATTAATTTGTTTATGATAAAATATCTTAGTAAATTTGAGTTGTTAAGTCTGCCTACTCTAATGATTAAGCACATGTATAAGGTCATCTAGGAGAAGGAAGGACATGGTATGCCGTATGGGCATTTCCTGATCAAGGTCTTTAATAACTTTAGAGTTTTAGGAACCCGAGGGACTCCTGAAATAGTGAAACAAATGTTTACTATGACAATATTGGTTGAAAATCAGTATGTAGAAGGAAAAATGGGGACTGTGTCCCAAGTGTTAGAGCTATTGGTTGTTCAGGAAAACTTAAGCAAAGAAATAGAAGAGATGAGGGTAAATTTGGCTGTCAAGAATGCAGAAATTCTACACCTAAAGATGAAGAACCAGAAATTATCCTCAGAGGATCAGGTGTTTTTGAGGTTCTTACAGCTAAAAGTACAGAACTCCAGACTAAAGTTGCAGCACTCACTAAAGAGGTTCAAGAACTGAATGCAGAATTTAAGGACCACACTAAGCAGCTACCAAATGCTCATACTGCAGAAAGTGCCAAAATGGAGATATTACTCAAATCCCTATCCCCTAAACCTTCCTCTACCTTAGTCTTATCACCTTTATCCCTTTGTTATCCCAAGGTCAGTTTCCAATCTTTGCTTCTAATGTGGCTTTTGAAGGGTTAGATGTTTTATGTTTTTCTTGGTATGTTGTGATGGTGTTAATTCCATTAATGGAATAAATCCTTGTCTGTATGTTTCATCTCTCTGTTCTTTACTTTAAAAATTATTCTTCATGTTAGTGTTGCCCTAGTGTCCATGATTTAACTGACTTGTGCTTATTTTACTCATAGTTTACAGTTCTTACTTTTTAATAATGCCAAAAGAGAAATATTGAATTTATGTGGTAGGGACCAGGTACCAGGTATAGGCACATGTATTGAATGATGTGTTGATGTGCAGGTTATTAACAAAGGGAAGCATGTTGGTATAGTGACAGGAGGAAACATATTGGTATTTAACGGAGGGAAGCATGGTGCATAGTGATAGGGGGAATATTTTATTGAATGATATGTTAAAGTGCAGATTATTAACAAGGAGAAGCATATTGGTATAGTAATAGGGGGAAGCAGGGAAGTATGTTGGTATATTGACAGTGGAAAGCATGGTGCATAGTGATAGGAGGAACATTCATTAATAGTAGTGGTGATCACTCTGATTGAATGAGGTAAATAAAGTTTGATACTCCAAAATTTATGAGGGGGGGGAATTGTTATATCTTATTTTGATGATTATCAGCTGACAACAAAGGACCAGGTCCCTGGGTCTTCATGAATACATACAACTGTCACATATCTGTGCAGTTTTGTTTGTTAGTGTAACAAACTACGCAGGTGAGCTGTGTACCAAATAGGATACCTGGTCCTATCGAAATTCTACCCAAATTATTATCTTGCTATAAATAGAAAAGAATGTTTCTCAATTTAATAGTATTTACAATTTGGTTATTCAAGAAGAAAAATGGCGAAAACTCAATATTGCTCAAGTTTTAAGTTTCTGTGTGCTGAGAGAGTAATTGTTCTTGAGTCAATTCTTGGTCTGTAATCAAATTACTCATCTTATATGAGTAATTCTTTTCTTGTGTATGCAGAGTACTTAGGTAGAGTTACTTGAGATGATATTGGTTAGGGTTAATCAATATTGAGAAGAGATCTTGACAGAGTTGTCAAGGAGATTTTATAATAGAGTTGTTAAAAAATAGTGGATCTTAGAGTTAAGTTCCAATTGAGTCTATAATCATGAGTTTCATTATAGTTGATTCTTAAGTGCTTGTGAGGGCAAGTCATGGTTTTTCCTCCCTTGAGCAAGGAGGTTTCCAAGTTAAATCATTTTGTTCTGTTTTTCCTCCCTTGAGCAAGGAGGTTTCCAAGTTAAATCATTTTGTTCTTTACTTGGCTGAAAAGTTTTATTTTCTTACTGCTTTACTACTTTACTGCTTGTATCTGACTTTGAGGGGCCTGGTCCCTTATAAGGTGGTGTACCCATTACGTTTTAACACTCCTCCTCCACCTCTCTTCTTTATCTTCTTCTTAATCATCATCATCATCATTAAGTGTGTACTTTATCTTCTTTATCCATATATTAAAAATCAAACTATGAGTAAAATCCAACAATATTCAGATTATTTATTTTTAATTGTCAAATGTTTTATTAACATATAGATTTATGAATTTTGTTTTGCTGAGGTAAATGGAATGCAATATATGATTTTTGTTTGGTATAGATGAACAATTTTTTTAATTTTAAAATCATAAACAGATTTGACAAATAAATGAATTCATGTGTTTATATAAGTATCAGCTATCATGTTATTTTCTCTATTGTATTTAATATTTATGGATATTTGTATGCTTATTGCTTTTCAGTAAAACTTTGTATTGTACATTATTTAAAAGTTAAACTTGTATATAATTGATATGGATAAGGCCTATGCTTTTTTGTTTCTGATTATTTCTCAACTAAAAATAACTATCTTCTTATATTGTATTCAATAGATACAGATATTGTATGTTCAATGTCATCTGATTGTTCCTTATTAAAAATTCAACAAATATTATCTTATTTTTTAAAATATTATATTGTTGCAAATAAAGTATCAAAGAAGGTATTAATGTGAAACATCCTAAATTTTGGTCCTTGAAAATGTCTTGACCTATGAGTTTACTGCTAAGATTACGACTCTACCTACGAGTCATAAGGTGTCATTACGGGTCATAGGACCCTAATCGTAGCCTGACCAGTATGGATTTTCCAAGTTTCTATTATGATTATGCTTGGCTCCTAACGATTCGTAAAGACTCTAAATGAGTCGTATAGACCCATCAGTAGCCAAACCAGTGTAATGCCTAAATGTTCTATCTGGCCTACCATTTGACCAAACTAGTCATAATGTCTGAGTATGAGTCGTATGGTACGACTCATGTCCAGACTAGTATGAGTGCCCATGGATGTTTTCCAGAATACGACTGGAGGTCATGAGTTATAAGATGACCCTATGAGTCGTAAGGTCGCATGTAACGATTGAACGATAATTTTTCAGTATTTTATTAAGGGCACTTTAGAGATGTCCCCTTTCCCCAAATATGAGCCATGACTTTAAAACCTTATTGGGACTTGATTCCCATTTAAAACCTTATCCTTAGTTATATACTAGTGCACACCCCACTAACCATCTTCAAATATTGTATCCCTATGCTATGCAGTATCTAAAGGCACTTCTATTTTTTTTGCACAGTAATAGGTGATCTCAGAGTCGATCATTTGCAGTGAAGTGGTGGGCTTTCATTCTCCAGAAGACTTGATCATTTCATCAATTTTCCTTTCATAAATAAGAATTGAAGGCTTCACATTTACTTTATCTTTGTCATTGTCATTGTCATTGTCATTGTCAGGGTCGGGGACATGTCCCGACGTAGGTTGTTTTATGGTATAGAGGCTTTATGGATTACTATGGACTGGGTATTGGTTGATTACATTCTCAGACTTTGAGTTATTGTTTACTTTATCTTGTTATATAATCAAAATTTATTTGTTCAGTAGTGTATCATGTTCTCTTTGTCTAGGAGAGAGGGCATCTCTATCCTCGGTGGACTTAAAATATCCATCACGCTAGGCCTTGGTTTGGGTCATGACAAAGTTGGTATTAAAGCCTAGGTTCATGGTCAATTAGGTATCCACAAAGCCATGTCAAGTAGAGTCTCTTCCATGGGTATGTAGCGCGGCATATTTATGAGGGAGAGGCTATGAGACATTTAGAAATGTTTCCCTTTCTTGTTGTTCTAGTTTTGGGTTGTAGAGTCTAGGGTGTTGAAATCTCCTCTAATTTTGTTTGTTCACATTTCAGATCATGCCTCCTTGAATATCTATTGCCCATGGAACCTCTTCTGTCCCACCTGAGGATAGTGTGGTTGTAACTCATCCTGCTTATGGAGTTCAGACTCGGTCTAGGGCTCCAACTCATGATTGTACTACCCCACGTAGAGTTCCACCGATCCCTACTTTTCCTCCTTAGGATCCTCATACTGATGATGATCATGCCTCACCACCCCAAGGAGATATCTCTAACACTGAGTTTTACTGATCTATTCATCCATTAAACCAATTGGTGATATCTCAATAATGACAGTCGGGTCCTACTGGTACTGTTGTAAGTTCTTCTGAGGTTACTTGAGTCGAAAAGTTTATGAGGCTTAATCCTCGGACCTTTACTGGCTCTAAGGTTGGGGAGAATCCTCAAGGGTTTATAAATAAGATAGAGAAGATATTAGGGTTATGTATGTTTCTAACTCTGAGGGCATAGAATTTACCGCATATTAGTTGAAGGATGTGGCATATTAGTGGTATGAGGAGTGAGATCAGCCTAGGGGTGATGATGCGGAGTTGGCACTATGGGATGAGTTTTTGGGTGTCGTCCTGGATCGTTTCTTTCCTCAAGGTTGAGAAAGGCTAAAGTTGAGAAGTTTGTGAATCTAAAACAAGGTAGGATATCCGTGAAAGAGTATGCCTTAAAATTTTATCAGTTGTCATTATGCTCCTGAGCTAGTGTTAAACATGACGAATAAGATAAGGAAGTTTGCTTCAGGCTTGTGTCGGGACTAAGTGCTAGAGTAACATGGATATATCTAGGCTTATTAAATAGTGACAAGGATATCTCTAGGCTTATGGTGTATATGCAACAGGTTGAAGATGAAAGAAAGAAACAACTCAAAATAAAGGAAAGTCAAGGTAAGAGGTCCAGGTATTCTGAGTAGGGTGGAGGCCAGCAGAATAGTGGTAGAGATTGCAGGTAATGGTCTGTGAAGAAGTAGGGAAATTTTGGTTCTTATTCTATAGCTAGTGCTCCATATCCTAAGCCATCTGGGTTTAAGGTATAAATGCCCAATCTTAGGCTAGTGGGACCCAGTCAGCTCCATCATATCCTTTTTGCAGATTTTGTAGTTAGTTGCACCATGGTTTTTATGATGAGGGGAGGAATAAGTGTTTAAGATATGGCCAGCCTAGCCATATTCAGAGGAACTATTCCTCCAGCGATGTTGCTGCTGGGGCTAATAAGGTCCCAATTTCTACTTCTTCAGCTCCTGCACCAAAGGCTACTACCTTTTGCTCTGACACTGGTTAGAACTATTTGTATTCTCTCTCCACCTGTCAGGATACTGAGGCATTCCTGATGTTGTTACTGGTATGCTAAAAATTTTCTCACGTGATATGTATTGTCTACTAGATCCTGGTTCTACCCTTTCTTATGTGACCTCTTATATGGCTATTCATTTTGGTTTTATTCCTGAGTGTATTCAAGATTGTTTTTGGTGTCTACACCAGTGGGTGACTCTATTATGGCTAGGAGATTCTATAGGGGTTATGTGGAATCTATCTGTGATAGAGATACATTGATGGATTTGATAGAGTTGGAGATGTTAGATTTTGATGTTATCTTAGGGATGGATTAGCTCTATTGATGCCATACATCTCCTAATTGTAGGACCCAAAAAGTCAGATTCTAATTACCGGATGAACTGGTGATTGAGTGGGAAGGGAGCTCCCTAGTGCCTAAGGGAAAGTTCATCTCTTATCTTAGAACCCAGAAGTTGATTTTCAAGGGATGTCTTTGCCATTTAGTCCTGGTTAAAGATTCTAACTCGGAGGGTCTTTCTTTATAATTTGTCCCTATGATATATGAGTTTCCCAAAGTTTTCCCTAATGATTTTCCTGGTGTCCCTCCTGATAGGGAAATTGATTTGGGATTAATTTTCTTTCGGACACTCGTCCTATCTCTATCCCTCCTTATAGAATGGCTCCAACCGAATTGAAAGAACTTAAGGATTAGTTGAAAGATATTCTTAATAAGGGTTTTATCTGCCCTATTTTTTCCCCGTGAGGTGAACTGATACTATTTGTGCATAAAAAGACGGTTCCCTTCAGATGTGTACAAATGACTGCTAATAGAATAAGGTGACAGTGAAGAATAAGTATCCTCTTCCTAGGATTGATGACCTGTTTGACCAGCGGCAGGGTGCAAAGCACTTTTCTATGATTGACCTTTGGTCGGGTTATTATCAGTTGAAGATTATAGAGATGGATATCCCTAAGACTGTTTTCAAAATTGGTATGGTCATTTCGAGTTTTCAGTGATGTCCTTTAGTTTGACTAATGCACCGGTGGCATTCATAGATCTTATGAATCAGGTATTCCATTAGTTTTTAGATTTGTTCATTATTATGTTTGTTGATGACATCCTGGTATATTCTAAGAGCGAGGCAGATCATGTCGATCACCTCCATATTGTGTTGCAAACCCTTAAGGATTACCATTTGTATGCTAAGTTTTTGAAGTTTGTGTTTTGGTTGAATATTGTTACTTTTTTGGGTTATGTCATTTCTAGTGAAGGGATTATAGTGGATCCATAAAAAGTTGCGGTGGTTAAAAAGTGGCCTAGACCCATGACTCTAACCGATATTCAGAGCTTTTTAGGTTTAGTCGGGTATTATAGAAGGTTTGTGGAGAGATTTTCTTTTATTACTGCCCCATTGACTAGGTTGACTCAAAAGAAGGTGAAGTTCCTGTGGTCTGATGCTTGCGAGGGTAGTTTTGAGAAGTTGAAGGATAAGTTAACTTCTGCTTCAGTTTTATCCCTATACAAGGGTACTAATGTCTTTGTTGTTTATTGTGATGCATCCCATGTGGGATTGGCTTGTGTATTAATACAATGGGGCAAGGTTGTGGCATATGTTTCTAGGAAGTTGAAGATGCTTGAGAAGAACTATCCTACTCATAACCTGGAGCTGTTGGCGGTAGTCTTCACTATAAAGATTTGGCGCCATTACCTGTATTGGGTTTATGTTGGTATCTTCTCAAACCATAAGAGTTTAAGTATGTGTTCACCCACAAGGAGTTGAATCTCAGGCAAAGGAGATGGCTTGAGTTGCTCAAGGACTATGATATGAGTCTTCATTATTATCCAAGTAAAGCTAATGTGGTTTTTGATGCTCTTAGCGGGTTATTTATGGTGAGCTTGTCTTAAGTTGATGAGGATAAGCGAGGGTTAGTGAAGTATATTTACTAGTTGTCTAATCTTAGAGTTCTTCTTTTAGACTCTGAAAATGGTGGTGTGATTGTTTGAGAGGTGGCAAAGTCCTCTATGGGTGCCAAGGTGAAGGAGAAGCAGGCTTCGGATCTTATTCTAATGAGAATCAGGGATGATGTAGGTCACCAGAGGGTGATGTCTTTTGAGATTAGTGGTAAAGGTATCTTGAGGTACCAAGGTAGATTGTGTATTCCTGATGTTGATGTGCTGCAAGAGAGGATCTTGGCTGAGGCTTATAAGTCGAGGTACACTGTTTATCCAGGTTCAACGAAGATGTACTATGACTTAAAAGAGATTTATTGGCGGAATAACATGAAACGGGATGTGGAAAATTTTATGGCTAAGTGCATGATGTGTTAGCAGGTGAAGGTGGAACACTTGAGGCCTAGTAGATTATTTGAAGAAATTGAGTTGCCTGTGTGGAGGTAGGAGATGATTATTATGAATTTCGTTATTGGTCTTCCGCGATCTTGAAATTAGTTTGATTTAATTTGGGTCATTATCGATAGGATGACTAAGTCCGCTCACTTCTTGCCAGTGAAGACCACTTACTTGGCAGAGGATTATGCTAAACTTTTCATTTAGGAAATCATCAAGTTGCATGGCGCTTTAATTTCTATCATCTTTGATTGAGTTACTCAGTTCTTGTCTTATTTTTGGAATTTTTTTTAGAGAGAGTTGAGAACTAAGGTGAGCCTTAGCCCCGCTTTCCACCCTCAAGTGGATGGACAAGTAGATAGGAATATTTAGACATTGAAGGATATGCTGAGTTATGTGTGATTGACTTTGGTGGTAGTTAGGTTTATTATTTTTCTCTCATAGAGTTTGCGTGTAATAATAGTTATCACTCTAGTATTGGGATGGCTTCTTTTGAAGCCCTTTATGGTAGGAGGTGTAGGTCTCCTATTGGGTGGTTTAAGGTTGGAGAAAATAGGTTATTCGATCCCGACTTGGTTCACCAAGTCATGGAAAAGGTGATTCGGGATCAACTTAAGGCCGCCCAAAGTCGCCAAAAGTCCTATGCGAATGTTAGGGGTAGGGAGTTAGAGTTTAATATGGATGGTTTGGTGTTCTTGAAGGTATCTCCCATAAAGGGAGTGATATGGTTTGGAAAGAAGGGAAAGCTCAGTCCCCGGTGTGTTAGTCCTTTTCGTGTTTCTTTGGAGAGTGTTGTGTTTCGGATTCCTTGTCCTATGAAGAAGTCTCGATGGAAATTTTGGATAGGCAAGTCTGTCGTTTGATGACTAAAGATGTGGCTTCAGTAAAAGTTCTATGGAGGAACCATAAGGTCAAAGAAGCTACTTGGAAAGTCGAAGAGAACATGAAGTCCAAATATCCATTCGTGTTTCCCACTTAGGATAATCATGCTTGAGGTATGTATATTCCCTAAGATCTTTGTTTTCTGTCTTTGTTAAAGGTAAGTGTGGTTGTGCTCTGTGTTAAATCATGTTAATGGACGCCTTGACCCATCATTTGAGGATGGATGATCCTAAAGGGGGAGAATGGAATATCCCAAATTTTGGTCCTTGAAAATTTCTTGACCTATGAGCTTACTACCCAGATAACTCTCCCTACAAGTCTTAAGGAGTCATTATGGGTCGTAGGACCCTAATTGTAGCCTAACCAGTGTGAATTGACCAAGTTTTTGTTATGATTATGATTGGTTCCTAACGAGTCGTAAAGACTCTATACGAGTTGTATAGTCCCATCTGTAGCCAAACCAGTGTAATGCCTCAATGTTCTATCTGGCCTACGATTTGACCAAACTAATTGTAATGTCTGAGTACGAGTAGTATGGTACGAATCTTAGCCATACCAGTGTGGGTGCCCATGGATGTTGTCCAGACTACGATTGTAGGTCACGAGTCGTAAGGTGACCCTACGAGTCATAAGGTCGCCCGTAATAACTGGGTGACAATTTTTTCATATTTCATTAAGGACACTTTGGATATCTCCCCTTTCCCTAAATATAACCCACAATATTAAAACCTTATTGGGACCTCATCCTCATTCATAACACACCAAAATAATTTCTTTGTTCTCATAAATTCTCTCAAGAAAGAGCATTAGGGTTGTCTCAAGGTTGATTGTCTAGAGCTTTCAAGGGCAAATTCCCTCCAAAATTATGATCCTTTCAAGCATGTTACTCTTCTAAAAATCTTATTTTGTGAAAAACATGTGTTTTAAATGGTTTAATTGTATGGATTTGATGTGGGTTTTGACATAGGTTGAGGGTTTTGGAATGGTTGATCCTTGAATGGTTTTCCCATGGTTTTTATGAGTTGTTCATGTTTTGAATTGAATGCTTTTGAACTAATGGGGTTCATGGGTGTGGGAATTGGAATGGGGGCCGAGGTAATCCCTCAAATTGATATTTTGGACTTAAAAATTGGTTTGGAAATTGTATTCCCTCAACCCACTTGTGTAAATGGCTGAATTGTCACTTAGTTTAACTTACACACCTATACTACTGCATTGCATAAATGGTTAAAGAATGAAAATGGATTTTGAAAGCCTTGTTGGCTATGTTTTGATTTAATGAACAAAGGGGGTCGAGGCATTACCTTAAGTTAATGGAATTATAATAGCATAATTATGGGTTTGCAAGCTAAATGGTATGACGATGTTGTGGTGTGCCTTAATATATGATTCCTTGGTTAATGAATGAGTTATATGAAAATTGTTTTTAATTGGGATTAATGGGGGATATGTAGCTAAGCCGTGAAGGTATGGGTCTCGAATGACTTATATTGGAAACTCACATTTGCCGATGTGAGGGTTGGTCTATATGATCGTGTGCATGATTCACACTATTGATATATTTTGTATCTAGGATTGACATGGGTTTGAGGCATTTCTTGGTTTTCTTTGATGGCTCTAATTTGTATGGCTAACACGCACTAGGGCCCTTTCAGTAGGGGGAGATGAACTTATATAGTCCATGGGTGCCTGTTTATGTCGGTTAAGCTACATAGTCTAGGATAATATTTTACTATCATTCTAAACCTTGTTCCCTACCCCAGCATCTGCTATATATATGTATGCATAAATGTGAACATGTATAGTGAGTTTGAAATTAAACTTTTGAATAACACTACTTTATCCTTATCTTGAGTTATATGTTAGTGCTCACCCTACTAACCATCTCTGGGAGTTGTATCCCCACACGATGCAGGGTTCGAAGGCACTTCTATTTTTTCTACATAGTGATAGGTGATCTCATAGTCGATCGTTTGTGGTGAAGTGGTGAGCTTTCATTCTCCAGAAAACTTGACCATTCCATCGGGTTTCCTTCCATAAATTAGAATTGAAGACTTCATATTTACTTTGTCATTGTCATTGTCATTGTCAGGGTCTGAGGCATGTCCCGATATAGGTTGTTTTCTGGTATAGAGGCTTTATGGATTACTTTGGACTGAGTATTAGTTGTTAACATTCTCAGACTTTGAGTTACTGCCTACTCTATCTTGTTATAAGTTTAATATTTATCCGTTGAGTAGTGTATCATATTCTATTTGGCTAGGCAAAATGGGTGGTCTCTGGTCCTCGGTGGACTTGAGATAACCACACGACCAGGCCCTGGTTTGGGTCGTGACATAATGTATGAAATTGTAATGACTTGATTTTTGGTGATTTTTGTGAATTATTTATTTCTATGTGATTTCACCATTTACCCCTCTGTGATTGCTTTATGGTATTTCTAAGGTGTGGGAATGATTGGCACAGTTTTCAATGCATTTTGGTGTGATTTGTGTGAGTTTGTAGTTTTTGGAGGTTAAAAAAGATTTATGGTTGACTTTGATCAATATTTATTGATCTGTGCATCGGATGGCAAAATGGACTACGCTTGCAGATCCAAAATATCAATTTTAGATTGGAAACATAGTTGGTGTCATTTTACGACTTTTGTATCTCATTTCGATCATCGATTTGAAAAGTTGTGAAATTGGGTTTCAGGGGGTCAACTTTGTGAAAATAATATTTTTTCAAAAATTTGGTATCGTTATTGAGTCCAGAGAATTGAATTTGATATGGTAGCATAGTTCGGTTGCATTCTCAAAATTTCGAATGAATTCCAAGGGTTCTGCAGGGACTTAAAATTCTCCAAGTCTCCAACTAATGCACTATTCAGTTGGTGCATCGCTTAAGCGACACTTTGGTTGCTTAAGAGACCTGGCATCAGTCGAGGGTATCTCTTAAGTGACTCCCATAATGCGTAAGTGGCTATCACTTAAGCGACAGTCGGGTCATTTACGCGGCACTCGCGTGCCAGGAGGTTATCATGAAAACGATACCTGGTCGATTAGGTGATGTCCGCTTAAGCGATATGGTGTTTACTTAAGTGATGTCTGGGTAGTATTTATACGTCTTTTCATGATTTTTCACTATTTTTGACACTTGGAGCTTGGGGTTTTGAGATTTTAAGTGATTTCTTCTATTTTCAAGCTTGGGTAAGCTCCAATCCCTATTTCAATTATTTTTCTTTGATTTTTGTCATATAAATCTTGTTAAAACTTAATTTCAAAAGTGAAATTTGGGGATTTGGGCTTATAAGGCCTAAATTAATAATTCTTCGATCTAAACCCCAATTTCAATCCATTTTTACTTGGGTTTTCTTCTATGGCTTCCTTTAATCATGGGTAATATCTTTTGGACTTTAGATTTTACCCTTCTTTTCAAAAATCCATTTCGAAGATTTGTTTTTACCCCTTCCCAGAAATGGACAATATGGATATTGTTGGCTTTCTTTTAATGTGTAGATTCTATATTTGTGTGTTTTAGTTGATTCTGGGTTCATTTGTGAGGGGGAAACTTCATGTTGAGGGCTTTTCGGATCAATTTTCATCATCCAAGCTAGGTTATGACTTAACTTTCTCCAGACTGGGCTGGGTAGTTAATATTGGTATAAAATCATATTATAGGTGTAGAAACTAATCATGAAAATGGCGTTATTATTATTGTGTACCCGTGTGGGAGCTGTGTTATTTTTTGGTGGTTTTTGAGACATTATTTGCTATGTGTGACCGTGTGTGGTCTTATATGATGTTATTGGCCTGGTAATGATATAATTAGTTGGTTTCTTGATGAAAATGTCTGAGTTGGTAGTTATGTGGTATCTAATGGCTTGTTTGTGTATATCTCACTCTATCGATTTATGGACTACATTGAGCTCATCGAAGGTTGGAATATTGAGTGGATTTTGGCTCACATGATTGGTATATTGGTTGGATTTGAAAATTCTCATTCTGGTTAGTTGTGAGAATTACATCCACATATCATATACATTCATGAAATAGTGGTACCACCACTATGGAAATACTGACTTTTTCTGACGGAAAATGTGACATCTTTAAGAACCCTCTACCGATGTATTTGTCGGAGAGAAGTTATGAATATTGGATATTGAATGTATATGGGTTGACAAACCCCTCATGGGTCCTAACTCAGGATCACAATTTGGCAGATGTATATGAAGGTTCTGCGAAAACCTCGTGCATCACATCATCATCATCATTATCTTTATTGCGTTTCATGCACTATGTACATTCTATGTTGTATTTTCGTTCTTGATGTGATATCTATCTATTTGTGCTTCTTTATTGTACTTGTATTTTGGTGTATGTGTGTATTGTACTATAGCCCCAGTACGACTTAGCTGACTCAAACACTACTCTTAAAGCACAGGAAGAGGCTAGGCAAAGACAGAGAAAGGGCAAGCAACAGATGCAAGATAACATTCCTATTCCTCTGTTTGTATATGGATGGGAGCTAATAGTACTGGCAAATCCATGCCATTCAGCCCTCCATGATCATATCTACATGGAATATTAGGGGCTTGAATCAAGTCCACAAGCAGAAGGAGGTAAAACTTTTTCTTGCTAAACATAGGGTAGATTTCTTTGGTTGTTTGAAAACTAGGGTCAAGGAACATCTTATACAAAAAACTTTAAAGAAGGTGGCTAATGGGTAGAATATTTGTACAAATCACAAGTATAATGAGAATGATAGAATATGGCTTTTCTGGAAATCTCATCTTTACGTTACTATTCTTGATGTCAAGGAGCAATATATTCATAGTTTAATGGAAAAGCCTGGTAGTCAGATGTCACTATATGTCATAGTGGTTTATGATAGAAATGAGCTTCATTATAGAGAGAACTCGTAGAGTGAGTTAACTCAGGTGAATCTGCAGCTACAAAAACCATGGATTTTATGTGGATATTTTAACAATGTGCTTAGCTTTGAAGATAGAATAGGTTCTGCAGTAACACAATAGGAAATTTAGGGCTTCCAGGGTTTGCTAGATGCAATGAAACTCACTCTCATTAGGAGTACGGGATAGCATTTCACCTAGTATAACAAACAGACAGCTGATAGAAGAGTCTATAGCAAAATTGATTGGGCATTGGGAGATTTTCATTGAATCCAACAGTTGGGGCATGTAGAGGTTGATTATGCAAACCCCTCAGTCTCAGATCATACTACCATTATCATCATCTGTAAGCAACACATTACCCTCCACCCCAAGACTTTCAAGTTCTTTACTCATATCATGGAGCACTAAGATTTTGATGTGATTCTGCAAAGAGTATGGAACCAAGAGAAGGATACAAGTGTTGTTGTGAATGTCTAAAGTAAGCTTAAGAAACTCAAGTTGTAGTTGAAAGACCTCAATACTTATTTTGCTTCTTATAAGAAGCATTTAAGTGTATCCAGAGAAAAGATTGATATTATTCAATCTCAACTGAAGGGGCAGGTTTTAAATGCCGATTTATGTGCTGAAAACAAATAATACATGGCATTGAGAAGTGGAGCATTATTGAGAAGAAAGTACTTAGACAAAAAGCTAGAGGTTTATAGGTTGAATGTGGTAATTCCAATACAGGGTACCTCCATGACCAATAGAAGATCAGAACTTCCCATGATTCTATTACCTCCATTTATATTGAGGTAAGAGTGAATCTTACAGAACCTCTATAGATGGAACAAGAATTCATCTGTCTTTACTATTCTTATGGGAACTTGCATTATGGACTTACCATGCCTGAATACTAAGATAGTCAAGGCACGTGTGTCTATTTAACAATGCAACAACAGAGAGACTTGATAAGAGAGGTGACTAATGAAGATATCATAGCAGCTATGAAGATGATGACTAAAGATAAGGCCCCTGGGGAAGATGAATTTCCTATTGAGTTCTTTACAAAAAACTGGGACCCGGTAAAAATTGATGTTTCTGACTACCGTGCATTAATTTTTTCAGACTAGCAAGATTTGGCCTGCAATAAATATCACTGTTGTTACCCCCATTCCTAAGGTCCCATACCCTACCAAGGTCAAGGAATGTAGACATATTACATGTTGTACCACACTATATAAGATAATTTCTAAGGTGCTCACAAATAGGCTCAAAAATGTGATATCAGAACTAGTCAGTAGCTCTCAATCAACTTTTATAGAAGGAAGGAGCATAATTGATAATATCCAATTAAGTCATGAGATTTTCAAGAGTTACATAAGGAAATGGATTTCTCCTAGATGTGTGCTAAAAGTGGACTTGAGGAAGGCTTATGACACCTTGGAATGAACATTCTTGAAGAAGCTATTAATTGATATGGGATTTCCTGCTAAATTTGTGGAGTGGATAATGAAATGTATTTCCACTGTGTCATATTCTTTATTGATGAATGAAGGTCTCATGAAACCTTTTAAAGACAAAAGAGGAATAAGACAGGGAAATCCTGTGTCTCCGTACCTTTTTGTCCTTGCCATGGAATACTTGGAAAGAGAATAAAAGCAATGGCTAAAAATAATGATTTCAATTATCACCTAAAATGCTGGAAATTAGGTAGTACTCACATCTGCTTTGCAAATGATTTCTTAATGTACTGTGGGGCTGACGTTTTATCAGTGCAAATGTTGAGTGCTGCTTTCCTAAAAAATTTTGGTGCATCAAGGTTGCAGGCTAACCTTAATAAAAGCTCTCTCTACATAGTTGGTGTTGCTGAACATACTAAGAGGGATATACTGAAAAATTGGGATTTGCTGAGGGGAAACTTCCATTTAGATACTTAGGGGTTCCCTTAGCTGCCAGGAAACTGCATATATCCCAGTATGTACCATAGATAGAAAAAATTACAGCAAATATCGCTTGTTGGTCTGAAAAAATGCTCTCTTATGCAGGAACTTATAAAATCAGTGCTCTTTGGGGTGCAAGCCTACTAGGTACAAATATTTTTCTTACCTAAAAGAGTCATTAAATTAATAGAACAACTGTGTAGAACATATCTGTGGACTGGTAAAATATCAGCCTCGAAGAAAGCTTTGGTTTTCTAGGAATCAGTATGTAAACCTTTAGTTGCTGGGGGTTTAAACATTGCTAACTTGTGCTTATGAAATAACGCAACAGTCTTAAAACAATTGTGAAATGTATTAAAAAGGAAAGATTGTTTGTGGATCAAATGGATTCATGGATACTACAACAAGAATAGACATCTAGAAGATATCCCAATAACTTAGAATACATCTTGGGTTATCAGGAAAATATTAGAGGCAAGGAATTGGATTATACAAAGTCCTATGAAGATCGGTGGCTTGCAGACAGTCTTTGCTAGTGTGATGTAAATAGAGTCCTTCTCCATTCAAAAGATGTACACTTTACTGATGCCTCGGTATCCACGAGTTGCTTGGAAGAACCTTGCATTACATAAGATCCACCCTCAATTCAAATTCATATTGTGGTTAGTTGTTCAAAGTAGGCTAACAACAATGCCTAGACTGCTCAAGTTTGGTGTTCAGGTTCCTATAGACTGCACTTTCTATGGACAAGCACTAGAATCTTTTGAGTACTTGTTCTTTGAATATGTGATGACTAAAGCTCTATGGCAAAGGGTTTGAGTATAGCTGGGCTTCCGGAGGGCAGTACAAGATTGGAGTTATGAACTGCAATGGATTAATACACTTGCAAAGAGCAAAATTGGTATAGTTAAGATTTCAACAGTCGTCTTTTCTATGATCGTTGCACTAATATGGAGGGAGAGGAACACTAGCAGATTCCATCGTAAAAGAATGAACATAGATATAGTGCTTAAGGAGGTGATTCAGCATGTCCATATTAGAGGCAGGAACATTATTAAGTGGCAAACTCCACTCAAGCAACTTAATGTATACCCTTAGACTTGAATGATGCAATAGTGATAGTCTATTGATGTTTGTATATGATTATTCTTAGCGATAGATGTAGTTCTAGTGGTTTAGAGATAACAGTCGATTCTTGACTGTCCTAATATGATTGTAAATATTTTTTGGTCATCAATGAAAATCCAAGTGACGGTGTGGGCTTTTCATTTAAGACATTTTCTGATTGTAGGTGATGTGCCCATAATGTGTATTTTATATGCTTTATTTTTTACTTTGCTCGGTCGGTCTATGCTTTCAGGGTTGATCTACTACCTTTTCTTATCTAGTTTATGTCTTGTTTTGTCTTCAGAGATAGATTATGATCCTTTTTGGACTACCAGTTGTATATTTTGATTTCGAGATGTATTTAGTTTGTTCTTACACTGTGATACCGGATTTTGAGGTGATCTATGGTATTGTTGTTATGTATATTCTGCTATTATTGTAATTGTGTAGTTCTACTTCGTTCTAGAAGCTATACCTTGGGTTTTGATATTGTTTTCTCATTTTATATCAGTTTGGGTAATAAACTTACTTGTCAAGGCTTGTCGCGACAAATGCCATTATGATCATTGGTTTTTGGATCATGACAGAAATCAATATGTAAGATATACAAATAATGTATTTTTATTAATGAATTTTAGTGTATAAAAAAGGTGTAAAATTTGCTTAGTGTGGTTTTATTTAACAAATCATATTTAAATCACTTTATAATATATCTAATTCACTAAATGATATTCCTTATTGAGATCTCATTGTATGTAATTCATATTAAAACTAGTAATAAGATAACTTATCGTGGAAATTTATATGTAAAATAATGATCACTTAATTTATAGACATTACATATCGTCACTATTTATAGTTAAAGAGGTAGTACATTTTACATCTATGAAGTTTATTTATAATAAACCATCTTTACATTGTTTTAACCAATCAAGTTTAAATCTATTAGTATAACAATGTCATATACCAAATAATTTTAATTTTTGAAGTTTCAGTCTATGGAATTGATATGTGAAATGCTAAACGTAGATGATTTATTCTTATTAATGTTTTTAGTATATAAAAATGGAACAAAATTTGATATCCATAATTTAGTTTAACCAACGCTATCAACGCATATGATTCATACAAAATCTGATTCCTCTTAACGTGATTCATACAAAATCTGATTCCTCTTAACGTGATTCATACAACTGTGAAATCAACACATATGTAGTACATATAATCAAATTCAAGCAAAAAAAAAATTGATAAAGAAAATGAAATTTAAACCCCAAAAAGTTTGATAAAGAAAATTCTAGAATTGTTTGAGATACGTCAAGGTTGATACAAAAATAATACCCCAAAAAGCTTGATGTTTTTCATGCGAATGAATAAAAAAAAATAATGAGTATAATTAAGAAGAAGAAATGTGTGAGAATAGCAAAAGAATATTGTTCCAATAAAGTTATTTAAAAAAACATGTAATTTTTTGAAAAAGGTAAAAATCATAATAAATGAATATATATTATATTGATCATATTTTACTCCTGCCATAATTATCAATACATTTATTTAGGAGAAATTTAATACTAAACACTACAAAAAAGGAGTTAATTGTAGTTAAAATTATTTTTTCAATTTTTTTTTTAAAATAAATAAATAAACCTTTTTTAACAAAATGCTACAACTTGCAATTAAAATCTTAATAAATAATTATTTAAAAGTATTGCGACAACTTGTAATAAATAATCTAATAAATGTGTATGGAATAATTTTCTCTTTTTTAAATAGGGAGAATTTCATAAGTAACAAACTTAAGCCTATAATTAGGGGCTTCATAGCAACTATTTCATAATTACCTGAAATTAGCAACTTGTATTTTGTATTTTAGACACTTTTTTGCTACTAAAATACATATACAACGAGACTTACTGTCCCTTTTTTACTCAAATCAGTTGAGTTAAATAAGAAATAATTACCCATGCATTTAAAACAGTAAAATTTTTTTTGCATAAATTACTCAATTTAAAGCAGTAGATTTCTTTTCCATAAATTACTCTTGTTTAAAGGGTTTCTTTTCCAAATCAAACTCTTTTTTTCTATTTTAATTTCTTTTACTTTTTCAAAATTTTCATTCCACTTTTTTTTCTCTTCTTTTTTTTCGTTCCTTTTTCATTTTTTCTTTGTTTTTTTTCGTTTTCTTTTTTTTTTCTTTTTTTTTTCTATTTTCATTTTCTTCTTTTTTTCTATTTTTATTTTTTTATTTCTCTCTTTTTTTAGTTTTATTTTTACTTTTCTATTTTTAGCTTCTATTTCTCTTTCTTTTTTTCACTTTTTTTTTTGGATTTTTCTTTTTCATTTTTTTCCTATTTTGTTTTTGTTTTCTTTTTTTAGTCTTCTATCTCTAGATTTTATTTTTCTTTCTGTTTCTTTTTAATTATTATTTTAATTTTTTTTCTTTTGAGTTTTATTTTATATTTTTTTTTAATTTTCAAAAAATGCTACGTCGAGCACAAGTTATGGATGATAATGAAAACACCACAGTCATTTATTGTATTTGTATTCGGACCATTATATATATTTTATATTCATTGATACAATTGTATTCATGTTTCATAGTTTGCACTTGTATTGTATGTATTTTATAATTTGCACTTGTATTTGTATTTTATAGTTTTCACTTGTATTTGTATTTTATAGTTCGCATTATCATTTATATTTTATATAATTCGCACTTGTATTTGAATGGATTGTTTTATATTTGTATTTTATTATTGACTGCATATTATATTTTTATTTGTTATTTTATTTTATTTTTATTTTATTTTCATCGACACACTTGTATTTTTAAAAAAATATTTTATATTTATATTAAAAATCAAGAAGGGATATGTTCAGAAAGAAAACCATCAATTCATATAGTGCTTATGGGTTTAAGGGTCACAATAGACGTTTATGTAGGAAATATCGCAAATGATACATTTTAAAATATTTGTTGTGATGTGATTAATTCTTCAATAACAATTATGTTTCATATATTAAATATGTTACAGTTACGGTTTCAGTATTAGAATATGTTACAGTTACGGTTTCACATATACATATTCAAAAGTATACAAAATACATAGACATACAGATCTACATATGTATTTACAGTACAAAAAAATACATATATATCTGCATATGTATTTACAGAAATACATAGTTGACCCATATGTATATATACACATATAGGACACAAATCTGTATAACAAAAAGGACAACTATATACATATATATAGACAATCAAAAAATACATAATATATATCTTAAACAGTAAAAAATATAAATAAATACACATGTTACCCTCTAGAATGACATAGAACAGTTTAAATACAAATCCAACACCGTATAAAAATACATATAAATTTGCATTGTGAATACAAAATACAAATATATGCATATGCCCCCAAAAAAATTATATACAACCAAGTTTATATACATACATGCATACATAGTTAAAAGAATCGGTACCCAGATCTACTATGAAGATACACAAGCAGCATCTCAGTGGGGATGTCATGAAAGAAACTCTTTAAAAAAAAAGAAAAATCAAGGGATTAATAAAAAGGAAAAATATTTCCAAGAAAAATTATGTACCAAGAAAAAGGTACTTTAAAAAACGAATAAATTTTGAAAAGAAAACTACAGATAAATACAAATGTTATAATTGTGGAGAAGAAGTTCACAAAAGTTATGAATGTAACAAGAAAAGAGTCAAAATATCTAAAATAGATAGAGAAGAAATTGAGTCAGACCTACAGTCAGTTTCAGCTATTAAAAGTGAAGACTTTTATATAGAACTCTATGAAGAATTCTCAGAATCAAGTACTGATTCAGAAAAATGAATTAAGAAATTGAGAACCTAGAAGAAACCACTCAGGTTATAGAGACTGAAGAAGATCAGCGAGGATATGCATTAAAAGCAACATTCGATGAAGAATTGCTAAGAAAAATCCAAGGATTAAAATTCAATCTTCGAGCAGAAGATAGTATGCTCAATAGATTACAAAGAACTTTTTCAAGAAATAAAATCTCTTATCATGAATATCAAGAGATTGAAAAAGCAATTGAAATCACTCAAACTACTGGAAGACATACGCTTAACTTATTAACAAAGCCTATGATCGACCAAATTTTAAGAAAAACTCTAGAAAGGAATAGAAAAAAGATGAATTATGTTCATCTCGGAGGAATCCAAATAATGGTTAAATCCACTTTTAAATAAGGAGTAGACTGTCCAATAGTAATTAACCTTTCAGATGAAAGATTTATTAACACCAGAGAAGGGAATTTAGGTATTGTTCAAGGAACTTTGGCTTATACCAAATTATTATTCACCTATTATCCAGGTATTGTATATCATTAAAAGATGTAAATTTTAACGAAGCTTTAAGTTTGCACTTTAAGGTAAAAAGAAAAGATTTATTTAAACCAGATAATCATATTATGAGCATCTATTATCAAGCTCTATATATGGTTACCAACTCAAATTATGGAAATGTCTATAAAAATAAAAGCCTTGTCGAAATTGACCAAGAATGCACAAGAATAGCTAGAATAGTTGAAGCAGAGATTCAACAATCAAATATTCCTACTGAATATGAAATTCATGTGGGAAAAGCTATAGAAATAGGAAGCTCCACGGCTTCAAATCCAAGTCTCTCAATAGAATATGGGAGAAACTCCATACGAAAAGGTAATTCTATGAGATTTAATAGCAAAAGCTCTAACAACGTTACAGACGTTTCAGGATGATTCTTTAACGGAAACGACTGGAACAAGCAAACAATTCTAATACAGTCAGAATCATCAGCAAATCATGTCAAGAAAAGTATCCTAGAAGGATTAGTTAGCTTTAAAGGTAAGTCTTATATTTACAAAACGTTTGAAGAAAATAGTTACGAATGTTCAAAAATGGTAGAGTTACCAATACAACTTGGAACAATTAGAATAAGAGTTCCTTGCTATATTAGTAATCATGAAAATGACTACAACATAATTTTAGGGGGAACATTTCTTAATAGCTTGGGTCAATACAATATCCAAAAAGAGGGAATCCAAATAATCTTAGAAAATAAAACTTATTTTATTTCTAAAATCTAATGCCTAAAGAAACCTCTTTTAGAGTATAGGTATTCGTAGAATTTACAACCTACGAAACAAAATTGACTTCTTGTTGTCAAATAAATAATGGCTCTGAAGCCAGTTTACCGAAATCTTTTTTAATAAAAAATTGAGATATTAATAAGGCTAATACCTCTGTTATCGGTATAACAGGAGATAAAAAAAATTAACACATGAAAAGCAAAATGTAGAAATAATTTTAGGATCCAAAATTGTTTCTATAAAATATGTTTTTGCATATGATAAGCTTGAAACTGATTTGTTATTAGGAAATGACTTTATACAATAGTTTTAAAATTATAATCAAACAATATACATGGTTAGTTTTAAAATCCCATGTAATCAATTTATAAAAATCCCAAGAAAACACAATCCTTATATCTTGATAAAAGAAAAATGAATCTTTAAAAAGAAATTTTTAGATACCCCTAAAAATTACTCTTGTAAATGTCTCAATCTTGAGAAAATAAAACAAGATTTACAAGTCTCTTATGGAGAAAGCCCATTAGAAAAATGGAATAATAACCATGAAAAAACAGTCTTAACTCTTAAAGATCCTAGTAAGAGTTAAACCAATGCTTTATAACGAAGAAGATAAAACTGAATTCAAAATTCAGATACAAGAACTCCTTAATCTTAAATTAATAAGAGTAAATAGGAGTCCACACAATAGTCCTGCATTTATGGTAAGAAACCACGCAGAACAAAAAAGAGAAAAAGCTCGAATGGTCATAAACTATAAAGAGCTAAGTAAAAATTGTGTTTGTGATGGATTATTTATCCTAAATAAAAATAATTTAATTAACCTGCTAAAGGAAAAAAAACTACTTTTCAAATTTTGATTGCAAAAGTGAATTTTGGCAAATTAAACTTTCAGAGGAACCAGTCTCTCTAACAGTGTTTAGTTCTCCTAATGGGCATTATGAATGGTTAGTAATGCCGTTTGGACTAAAAAATGCACCACAAAATTTCAAAGAAAGATGGATAGAATATTTTCTGAAAAGAATTTCCTAATCGTCTACATAGAAGATATTTTAGTCTGTTCAGAAAACTACCAAGAACACTTAACACATTTGAAAGAATTTTCAAATATTTATGTTAAAAATGAAATTGTTTTAAAGCCAAAAGAAAGAAGAGATAAGCAAAAATGAAATAAAATTCTTAGGAATGATAATTTCAAAAAATGGAATAGAATTACAATCTCATATTTCGAAGAAAATAATAAAATTTTCTGATAAACTAACAACAAAACAAGAAATACAAAAGTTTCTTGGATGATTGAATTATGCAGGAGAATTTATTTCAGATCTTACAAAAAAAGAGAAATTCTTTGCAAAAACTCATTTGAAAGTCAAATCGACTTGGATGGACTAATGAACATACTTTTTGTGTTAAAAAATTAAAAGAATAGTGTGCTAGGCTACCGAAGCTTAGATTACCAAAACCAGAAGATAATTTAGTTTTACAAACTGATGTTTTCGACTATCATTAGGGAGCATTATTGCAAACAGATTTAAATGAAATCTGTAGATATACCAGTGGAACATTTAACGAAGCTGAAGTTAACTATTCCACAAATGAAAAAGAATTATTAGCAGTAATAAAAGGAATACAAAAGTTTTTTACATTTTTATTACCAAAACCATTTGTCGTTAAAACAGACAATACACAAATATCAGGACTGATATTCAATAAACTACCTTCAGAACCATAATACAGAAGGTTACACAGATGGCAGGTATTATTGTCATTTTATACTTTCAAAATTGAAAATATTAAAGGATTTGACAATATTTTTGTAGTTTTTCTTTCAAGAAACGTCCAATATGGATAATAGAACTCAAGTATTGATCAACAGAATATGGTAGAAAATGAATGACATTGACCATGCCATCAATGAAAAAAGTAACATGCTATTTAAAATCCAAGACGAACTTGTAACTTTGTCTGAAAAGGCAAAGAAATTACAATCTGAATTGAGTCAGTTTAACACTGATTAAGCTGAAAACATGATGGAATTCCAACTCCTATGCGAGCATCTGGAAACCAGACCAATGGGATGACAAATCATCCCTAACAAAGTGGCAGAAGATGTCCCACTAGTACATAGTGCCAAAAACATCTCGATGGTAAGCAACCCGGATATGTCGATGGCCGAGTCTTCGGACAAAGCCAAAAGTCAAGCTAATAAAGTGGCAGGATATGTCCCACTAGCACTTAGGGAAAAAAATATCTCGGCGGTAAGCCCGGATATGCTGATGGCCGAGTCTTCGGACAAAGCTAAAAGCCGAGCACAAACACAGAGAAAATTCTCTGAAGTAATAAAATCAGTAAAAATTAAAATAACCTCTGAGAAATCAGAAAAAAGAACTAATTTCTCTTCAGAAAATAAGTTTGCTTCTTTTCAGGTAGGAAAAGTCCATTCGAAAGAGGAAGAATATCTGACATTTACCAAACAAGTTTATAATCTACCAGAATCCCGTGGAGAAACTTTCGGAGTCATCGAAATAAAAAGTTTATATCCAAGGATTTTTATCTTCTCAGGAGGATCAGCTGATTTCACAGCAAAATTATTTGAATTTGGTTATTTAGACCGTGTTTATTCCAACCCAAATCTATCTAAATTAGAAGGATTACCAATACAATTGACTAGTTCAATCAGAAATTACGCCGAAAAGGAAGCAGTCTATTGCAGGTTCTACATCATATATATATATATATATATATATATATATATATATATATATATATATATATAAATATAAATGAGTACCCATTAGTTTATAAATACATATACAAATACTTCTTCGCCTTTATATTTTTCAAAATCATAGTCAGAACAGTTTCAACATCAGGACTTAAAATTTTGCTTGATTCTCTAATTTTTTTTTTTTTTTATCAGATCTTTGTGTGTTTTGATGGTTTTGGAGATGAAGGTTTCTTCAATCCTTTTTGTTTCATTATTTCAGCCATCTTCTATGGATCATTATGATGTTTCGACCTCACCTCTTTGACGCTCAATGATTTCTTGAATTATTCTACCATTAGAGCAAATCTCCACAATCATACAGTAAAAAAATCGCAAAAGTATAAAAAAACCCGCAAGGACAATGATGAACAAGAAAATATAAAATATATAGAATTTGGGAAAGAGATAACATACAATAACTGTAAAATTAATTGTTAACTTATTTTGTAGAGCGTGATCTTTATCAATTAAGGTGAAAAAATGTGAGAAAAAGAAAAGAAATTGGAATAAATAAATAAAAAGATACAGTAAAAGTAAAATAGGAAAGAGAATAAGTGTTAGAGTGAAAATAGTATACTCTTTGATAGCTATAAACATGCATATATTGAGTGGTCCCTCAAAAAAAATATTATTTTTATTATAAAATATAATTTTATAAAAATATTATTATTTATCATAATTATGGTGTTAAGGTTGTCATTTTTTGTAATTTAACTTGACCCACTTAGTTCGTTGCAAGTGATTCTGTTTTGGGTCAAAATTTCTACTTTGGGCCCAATATTTTTAGAATCCATTAAAGGCCTATTAGGGTTATATGAGTATATAAGAGTATCCCTTACCTTCTCTTCGATCCCTAGACAGTGAAGGGTACGACGAACAAACATGGTGCACGTCAATTTTTATCGCAACTGTGAGTGTTACAATGCCATCCTTTTCTTTTTTCCTTGTGTATAAAATCTCGTTCTGCATTATTTGATTAAATACAAGTTAGTGATCTTTTTTCTCAATAGGACAATTTTAATGAATGTTTATGTAGGATTTATTTGAATATATGCAGCATTTGAGGTCGTTTTATATCACTAATATTCTTGGTGTATTGTTGAGACTGACTGACTGCCTGGTAATTGTCTAGTTTATATGATTTTGTTTGTCATTAGTTGTTTCATTAATGGACATCCCTGAACGTTATAATTGTACGATCAGTTGGTTTAGAACATAAATCTCAATTGTATTGCTTGAATTTGAAGTTGGGTGACTTTTTCCATTTTCGTTTTTAGGCGGTTAAAGACTTTTTTTGTTACCATTAGGCGCAGTATGAGATGATGAGATTAATAGAGCCTATGTGTTTTGAGAGGCTTCTTGTTTACCTTGAAGTCAAAATAATCTATTCCGTCACAATTATGTGGCTCCATAAATCATTTCATTAACTTTAAAAGATGAATTTTAAAGTTAAGTTGTTTCGAATTATAAAAAGGTGACATTTTTTTGGAATGGATCAAAAAGCAAAGTGTGCCACACATATTGTGATGGAGGGAGTACTATTCTTTGGGTTGTTTAGCTTAATTCATCTGATGTGTGAGTAGTCATTAGCTAATAACTTGATTGACTGACGGATGTTTAATTGAGCATAATTTGTTATAAGCATTTAACCTAATATTAGTCAGTCGGTATGTCTTATATTCTGTATCTTCAATTTTGCTGTTATACGCTTTGTGCATAACTTCAGTCTGTGTATAGTTTGTTCACATGTTAAGTCTATCTTACATAATTGTTATTTGTAATTCAGATGGGAAGACCTTTAAGAAGCCTCGAAGGCCCTACGAGAAGGAGCGATTGGATGCAGAATTGAAGCTTGTAGGAGAGTATGGACTAAGGTGCAAGAGGGAACTTTGGAGAGTTCAGTATGCTTTGAGCCGCATCAGGAATGCTGCTAGAATGCTTCTGACACTGGACGAGAAGGACCCACGCCGTATCTTTGAAGGTGAAGCTCTCTTGAGGAGGATGAACCGGTACGGGTTATTGGATGAGAGCCAAAACAAGCTTGATTATGTCTTGGCACTCACCGTGGAGAACTTTCTTGAGCGTCGTCTCCAAACACTTGTGTTCAAGACTGGCATGGCTAAGTCAATCCATCATGCTAGAGTGCTCATCAGGCAAAGACATATCAGGTACAGATAGTTGCTTTATTGGCAAATGGAAATAAGTAGTTTCTGTCTTGCCTGTTTTTGTTTATCAATTTCTTCCACTGCTGTGCATATATCTCTGCTCGATTTGTGAAGAATATTATTTAATAATATCACTCTGTTGACACATTAACATTTGGCACATGTAACCAATCTTCCTGATGGGTCGTATTCATTTTGAAAGTCCTAAAGAGTCAAAAAGGAGAATGTTTATCTTGAAAGAACTTGTCCTAATTCCTAAGATATTATGTTTGACAAAATGTTTTTGAATTCTGAAAGAAATAGCATCCAAGTACTTTGTTTTTTCAAAATCTTCCAAAGTTATTGTTGTTTCTAGACGTCACACCAAATGTTTAAGATCCATACAAATGCTACAAAGATCCATCAACATGTACACCAAGAGTTTTTTGTGAGGCCTGTTGAACAAGATCAAAGTTACATATTGTGAAAGATTGTTTTATCAATCGAACATTTGTGTTCTGTCAATCGCTGAGAAAGGAAAACACTATTTTTATTCCGGAAGCATTTCTAAATGCACTTTATTCTATGTTTGCCATCCCGTGCAAATATATTGTATTGATGTAATGAATTTACGGTAACATACAAAAGATATGGTGTAAAGTCTGCTGCATGTAGCACTAGTGTTGTTTACACCAAGCAAATTCTGTGAATGTACCTGGCTTTTTATTTGGTGCCGCGGAATTCGGATCTCTAGTTCTGATTGACATATTGTTGCATTTGCAGAGTCGGGAGGCAGGTGGTGAATGTTCCTTCCTTTATGGTGCGAGTGGACTCCCAGAAGCACATCGACTTCTCTCTCACTAGTCCATTCGGTGGTGGGCGTCCTGGAAGAGTCAAGCGAAAGAACCAAACGGCTGCCACTAAGAAGGCTTCTGGTGGTGATGGAGATGAAGAGGATGAAGAATAAGCAACTATATTAGTGTTTGGAGTATTTGGCTATAGTACTGGCCTATGTTATTTTCTGAGATTGTGGTTACCTTCATGTAGTAGTAGAAAGAAACGTATTAAGCAAAAGTTTTTGATTTTGGATTTTTCGCTGTTTTAAGAGTTTGGCGAACTCTGTCCTTCAAAATCTCTCCGAGTAAATTGAGTTGAGAACACATTCTAGTTTTTCTTTTTCACTTCAAAGGCATCCTTCCAAATTCGTTGCCAGAGTCCACAAACTGTTTTCTTCACTACCTTGCCATGATTTCTTGAGAATTTTACACTTAGATGTTATAGGAAGGTCCCTCGCACTTCTGCCCCATTTTTTTGTTTTTTAGTTTTTTGTCACTCGAGACGAATATATTTTTTGTAAGCATTAGTTTATATTTTTGCATCAAAGTATTTTACAAATTATGCTTTTAATAACTTATGCTTTGTTAGACATAAATTTGATTATTAAAGGCAAAAATTATGTTTTTAAAATCTTATTATGCATTGTTAGACATAAATTCGACTTTTAAGGGCAAAAATTAAAGATGGTTTGGGGAAGGCAAAAATTGAAGGGGCAAACACAATCAAATTAGTATCCTCAGTTATCCTTATCTGGGAAACTTCACCTCCTATGCATTGTAGTTTTGAATTTAGCTCAAATAATGCACTAAGTTGGGATAATGGTGTATGATAATGGATTTTGATTGAGAAGAATATCACCGAGGGAGAGGGATGGTGCCACCAACAAGCTTAGATGTCTCTTTCTCAATCTGTGGCGGGTGACGACAGCATCAACAAGCTTAAATGTCTCTTTCTGAATCAGTGGTGGATTCTGAAACCTCCTTTGTTCTTTTAGTGTGATAAGGAGAAACATGAGGGCAAGAATCTCAAATTTCCTTGTTCTTTTTGGGTGTGAAAATGATCTTTGCTCTCTTATGGGTGGAACAAATAGTGGTTATGATGATTTCTGGACCGGGTTGAAACAATATTTTTCAAAATTGAAGAGGGGCGGGTTGCAGGTTTACGTGGGTTTAAATAAAAACATAGTATTCTTGTGACATTTGCTGGTTTATTTTAAATGCTTTCAGTTATTTAACAATTTTTACATAGAAAGTGCTTTAAAAGACAACTAAGACAAACATGCTATAATATTTTTAACTAATTGCCTACTCTATTTCTAAAGTACTAATTTCCTACTCCTATTTCTAAAACTTAAAACCACATCTTAACTTTTCATTATTACTTAAAATCCATTCTACTAAATTAATTACAAAAATTCCTTCTAACTCATAAAAATAGCTTATTTTCAGATATATCACAATTTACCCCTAGTACATCGCCTACTGCGCCGCAAATTTTGTCCAAAATTTAGATAATGTATCTGGCTATTTTCTAAATTCATCCATTTTGAATTAAGCAAAACTTTTGATTGTTTTTATTACAATTTTTATAAATTAATTCGCCTAAAATCTCGCCCAAAATTCGCCTACTGGCTATGATATTTAAGCAAAACTTTTGATTGTTTTTATTACAATTTCTATAAATTAATTTTCGTCCATCTGTTAGACTATTATGCATCAAAATATATTTTACTCTTCAACAATGTATCATATAAGCTAATTGTAGTTTTATAACTTCATGTAAATTATATAATGTATTAGATATTTTAAAAAATAAGCCAAGTATAATGCAAACTTAATTACAGTGATGTATCTCAAACAAAGTAATTTAATGTATCAGAAACATAAATTAATAATACAATAGTAGATATAATATTGTTGTATTTATATCTAAAGTAATGTATCATAAGATATTTAGCTTTTAATACAATGTATTAAATATTTTTACACATATAAAGTATTAAGTAAATTAAATATAATAATGTATTACCAACCACAAATAAATGTAATGTGTCATGAACTGTAGTGTATCATGAACTCAATGTTATTAGATGAGATATTTGTTATCATAATATAATATATCATAAGTTTTTACATAATAGGAAAACTTATGATATTTGTTATCATAAGTTATTAAATGATGTATATTATGCAATTTAAACCACAGTTTCTTTAATTAAGCGCATTAATTGCTCAACTGTAGGTTTAATTATCGTTTTTTTCATTTTTAATCACAATTAAAGATTTATTAATGTATCATAAACTAATGCATCATGATGTTAATTAATGTATCATATCTGAGATTTTATGTAATTATTAAAAAAGTAGGGAGAGAGGATAATTAGATAATAAAGTGTGGGGTTTATGTTGTTTACTCTATTTTCATCTGCATGGCGCTTGATTCTTGGTGATCATTGTTCAAATTTAGGGCCCTTCAATTTTTTCACTTGAATCAGTTTAAAACTGATCTACTAGCACTAAAAAGTCGAAGCGGTTTTTAATATATAGTAATAATAAAAAGAACACTGAATCAGACAAGTGTTATGAATTTACTGCATTTGGTGAATGCCCATTCAATGAAGGGTTCTCTGGTAGGTTGTATATGAATAATGCAAAAAAAGATGTGTTAGTAATGCTTGTAATTAGTAATGTTTGTGTTAGCTATGCTTGTATTTTTCTTATGCAGTGTTTGGTTTGATATATTAAAAATAACATGAATTAAATAATTTCTAATTTTTTTTTTGTTACAAAAATATCCTCCATATATATGTTGAAAATGATGTGAATTTTTTTTTGAGCGATAATAGTGTCTTTAATCATGTTAATACACACCTCAATACACAATAGAGTGTATGGATTTTGAGGTATTAATTTTGAGGTATTAGTAATACACACCTCAATATACAATAAAGTGTATAAGTAATGCAAAAATTAGTTATACATAGGGTGCAAAAGTCTACCAAACAAAATAATAATAATACACATTAAACTAATGCATACATTAGTTTTTCAATGCACTCTACCAAACGAATGTGTTAAGTGTCTAAGTATAATGTAAGATTCATAAAAGGAAGCAATATCAATTACAAACGAGAGAAATCCTTCAAGACGGAATTAAAGAAAAAGAATCAATATCTGTGAGATAAATCAATCTCAAATCCCTCCAATAAACTCATATCAAATCAGTAACCTTGCATTACAGAAAGAAGACTATTTCAGATTTCAAGAACTCTTGATTAAGGATAATGAATCGCAGGTCAAAAGAATAATAATTATAGTCCAATCTTATTCTTGAAAATGGGATATTTTATATACTCGCTTCATTTTAAAATAATTGAATTGTTGGGGTATTGACACATTCCTTAAGAAAATTTTTTTAGGACATAAATTGTAAGCTACTTTCCACTATTACCCTTTTAATTGTTCTTAAATTACTATTCTCCTAAAAAATGTGAAGTATTTAAGAACCTCATTAAATGAAAGGGTAAAATTGAAAGAAATTTCCAACATGTTTCTTGAAGAATGAACAATTCATTTATTTTGAACATTAAAAAATAGCTCAACAATTCATGTATTTTGAAATGGAGGGAGTACTAACTTTTTCTTTGAGCTTTTATCCTTTTCTTTGACAAGCATGTTACAAATTTTACCATTTTATTCTTCAATTGACCTATCTTTTGACACACTAATTTTCTAAGTGCTTTGTTAGTGCAAATATGGCTAATTAGCTAAGTTTTGGGGGTGAAGTCTTTTGAAAATGCAAACATAGGCTAAAAGTTTAACTTTGGGGGCAATGGCTAAAAAAGTGGTGATATGATAGCTATTTTAAAGGTGATAAAAATGAAGAAAAAGAGAGAAGGAGAATAATGAGGGAAAAGCTAAAGAAGTGATATTCCTTGATATTTAAAAAAAAATTGAAAAAAAGAAGGAGAATAAAATACTGGAATAAAGGGGAGCTAACTGATGGAATGAAAAATGAAGATAAGTGTGAAAAGTTGCAAAGAAAGTGTGCTTGTTGTTGCAAATAGTAGTACTTAGGGAGGTTTTGAGTCACTTTTTCAAATTATATCCGTACCTCAAACAAAATCCTATATTACAACCCTTAAGTCATAGTTGATTTTGAACTAAGTGTGTCTACATTATTAAAGAAATATATGAAGGGCAAGTCTATGGTACTACTTGAATACATTTGAACTTTTTTGTGTGAGAGAGGGTTAATATTGAGGAAAGAATTTCCTTTTACTTATTTAGGATGTCCTATTTTTGTATAGGATAAAGTAAAAGGCTTATTACCGACAGTTGACTCAGAAAATTAGGGCAAAGCTACAAACATGGAAAGGAAAACTGTTGTTCTATGGAGGTAGAGCAGTACTGATTAAACATGTACTGCAAAGTATACCTATTTATTGTTTATCAGTCATGAATCCTTCAATGAATGTATTGACTAACATCCATAAAATACTTACTCAATTCTTTTGAAGTAGTTGTATTGGACCTAGAGGAAGGCATTGGACCAGATAAAAAATCTCTGCTTGCCAGAATTGGAGGGAGGTTTGGGATTTAGGTAGATGTAGGATATGTCAATGACCCTTATATGAATAATAAGTACTGCAAAAAAGAAATTCACAATCAAGTGGTTTGGAGGACAGGAAACAATGGGTCACAGGTATGGAAAAAATGATACATGTAAAGGACTTAATAGAGCATCAAATTGGATAGAAAGTAAAAGGAGAAAATACATTGCTGTGGCATGATAATTAGACAGGAATAGGGGACTTGTATACCATCACAGGGGAGAAGTTTGCTTGGGATCAAAATTATCAGTATATTAGTGATTTGGTTAAAGATGGTGAATGGAATGTAGATTAATCAAGATATATATTACCAGAAGAATATGTGAACCATATTTTGTTATACATTAAAGCTCCAGAGGTAGGGAAAGGTAAGGATGAACCAAGATGGATGCTGGAAACAAAAGGGCAATTCATAGTCAAATCAACATGGGAATATATCAAAAAGAAAGCTCAGCCAAACAGTATTTACAGGAAGATTTCAAGATAGCTTTCTTGATGTGGAGAACCTAGAAATTTATGTTTTCAGTTGCTGACAGAGTGAGAAGATGGGATATGAGGGGCCATCTAGATGTTGGTGCTGTGAGAGTCCTAGTCATGGGACTTTTTCTCATGTATTCCTAAGATCTTATATTACTAACAGGACTTGGTCCTACTTTTCTACCCGTGCTTTGATAAACATAGCTGGACTTTCTTTAAGGGAAGTCATAATATAGTGGTGGAGTGCAAAAGTGAAGAAAGATATGGGCTCATACTACAATGCATTACCAAGCATGATTACTTGGGAATTATGGAGAAAGAGGAATCTCAGTAAGCATGAAGGAAGAACACCTCCTAGCCAAATGTGATTCATAATATTACTAGGAGCATGTTGATGCTACTTAAGGTAAGGAAACCAAGAAGGAATTTTCCAACTAACTGGAAAGAGATCTTAAAGAAAATAAAAACATACACACCTAGGCTGAAGGTAATACAAGTGTTGTGGGAAATACCAACGACCGAATAGGTCAAATATAATACAGATAGAGCATTAAGAAGCAATCCTGGGCCAAGTTCTTATGAATTTTATGTAAGAGATGACAAGAGGGATCTAGTATATACAGAATGTGGAATAATAGAGGACACACCAAACACACAGGTAGAAATAATAGCACTACTACAGTCCAACAAACACTACAATAAAACAACACATCATCAAGCTATTTTCCAAATGGATTCACTAATGTTATACAAGGTCATGCAGAAGAAATAGGATTTTCCATGGAATATTAAGGATAAGGTGGAGGAAATACAGTCATTACTTGTAAATAAGTCCACACATTTCAACATATTTTAAGAGACGAAAATGCAGTAACTGATTTTCTAGAAAATATAGCAATAAATAAGGGAGAAAATAATTTTACAAGTTTTAATAGCTTGAAATCCACAGGTAGAATGCTGATAAACAGTGATAAATTACAATGCCCTTAATTAAGAGTATTACCAACAAAGGGATGATGGGGTTGGGAAGGCTAAGCATGAAGTTTTTCACAAGCATAATTACAAATAGTCTAAAAAGCATAAAAAATAGTGAAATGCTAACTAGCCTATGTACTTCAACGAATAAAAAGGACTCGACAAAATAGGAGGATATGAGTTCATATTGTACATGGAGAACCAGATACAGAGTCACTAAATATTTGGGTAGGTGGATTGAAACTACCCCTGTGCTTCATTTCAGCTCCACCTACACTAATAGGAAAGTCAGTGAAAGCAATATTAAAGGTGAGTATAGTGAAATAACTTACCAGTTGATTAAATGAGGTAGAAGCAGAAAAAATCCTACAGTGTTGAAGAGTGAACCTACACCATCCACCAGAGAGAATAACTGGAAGAGAAAATAGAAGAATCATAAGAAGAGAGATAAGTCAAGACAAAGAAAAAAAGAGTAGAACTCACTCTTGAGAGCTGAGAAAGCAATAACTATAACCAAAAGAATCCAACCACGAAGATTGATAACCCACAAGAAGAGTATGATAAACTCAACATTAAAGTACGGTGGCAACATTAGCTCAGGTGCTAGGGGAAATGAAGAGGAAAGTGGACTGACACTTTTTCAAAAATCCTACAAGGGTTATATATAGAGGAAACTCAGTCACTGAGTTGGTATTGGACCATTTAGTGTATTGTTATTATTTTTGGACTAATAAAGGTGTTGGTACCCTTGTAATGTGATTCTTTTTTTGATTATAATAAAATCCAAATCCCCTCCCCCAAAAAATGGTTAATATTTCCATTTGATATCTCAAGTGTATTTTGAGTTATGAGAACTGTGGAAATTTATAAAATTGAACCAATTTGGAACTATTGCATGACATAAAGAAGTATTTGAAATACAATGGTATGATTTAATAAAAAAGAGAGTCGGTGTTCCCCAATGTGTATTAATAAACAAAGGAAGTTATTCTTCCCAAGTTAATGGAAGTTGTTTTGACATGATATGTTACCTTGGAAGTGTAGTTGGTATGACAATACCAACATTGTATGCCTAAAAACATATTGTGGTTCATTGAATGAGAATGTATGACAACTGTTTTTAATTGGGCTCTAATGAGGGTTGTGTAGTTGAGTTGTGAAAGTGGAGGTCCGAGTGACCGATACTGGAAATTACGTTTGCCGACATAGGGGTCAAAGTGACCAGGGAGGTTTGAGTCCCCCTTATTGTTATTTCATAATTAGGGAGGTTAGAGTGCCCCGTAAATCATTATATGATCGGGTGTAAATTATTATATAATTGGGTTCTTAAGTCAGCTTGGTATATGTTGGTGGGTTTAAGTCCCACATGTGTATATATATGAGATTAATCTTTGATTCGTGTAGCTATACGCACTGGGGCCCAACCACGGGGTGAGAGATGGGGCCCATATAGCCCGTGGGTACTATTATATGATGGTTGAGCTACACAATCCAGGCTAACATTTTGAAAAACATGTTAATCCTTGTTTCTTATCCCGACATATGATATATAATTATGTATATGCATTGATTATTTGTGTTGGCTTTTGAATGATTTTAAACTATTGATCATACCATTATGTTATCCGTATCCCTGAGTTTCATGCTAGCGTTCACCCCACTAACCATTTTCGGATGCTGTATCCCCACACAATGTAGGAATTGGTCATACTTCCACTCCCCATGCTCTGTGACTTGGATTTGGGACCAACTAGTGAGTTATATTGAAGTGGTGAGATTCCATACTTCGGAAGATCCCATTTCAAAATTATAGTTTCTTTTACACTTTACTATTCCTTTGGTCTTGGTTTTGGCTATGGTCAGGGGCATGTCCCGACTGGATATTTCTTTAGTTTTAATTAGAGGCTTTGTTCGGACTACTGTAGGCATGAGCGGTGTCAGTATTGGTATTAGTATTGGTATTGACATTGATACTAGTACCAGTTGGTTTTGGTTATAGACTTATCTTAATGTCTTTAAATTGATATTTTCTTATCTTATTATATGTTTGAAATTTAGCTAACCTTGTGATGTAGTGTGTTTGGTTTTGTTAGGTGCAGGGGGTAATCTCCGATCCACATGGGACTTGATATACCCATCATGGCCAGGACCTAGTTTAGGTTATGACAAAGATGGTATGAGAGCCTAGGTTTGGTGTCATTTAGTGTTCAATAAATCCGTGTTGAGTAGAGTCTCTTTTATAAGTGTGTAGTGCACCACACTTACAAGGGAGAGGCTATGAGATATTTAAGAATGTTTTCCTTTCTTATTGTTCTATTTTAAGCTATAGAGTCTAAGGTCTTGATTCTCTCTAATTCCCACTTATTCTCTTTTCAGATTATGCCTTCCCAGTGATCTGGATCTTATGGAAACTCCTCTGTCCTACTTGAGGATAATGCTAATAGGACACACCTTGCTTATAGGGTACATACCTGATCTAGGGGTCCAGTTCTTGATTTTCCTCCTTGAGTTCCACCGATCCCCTATAGTCCTCCTCGAGCTCCTTAGGCTGATGTGTCGAATGCAGAATTTCATCAGTCCATTCATATGTTGGCTCAATTAGTAGCATCTCAGTCTGAGCGTGTAGCTTCTATTACTCCATCCTTTGAGGTCGCAAGGGTTGGCCAGTTTATGAGGTTGAGCCTTTTTATGTTTACTAATGTTAAGGTTGAAGAGGATCCTCAAGGTTTTATCGATGAGATAGAGAAGATCTTCCATGTTATGCTTGCTACTAATGTGGAGGGTGTATAATTCACTGCCTATCAACTGAAGGATGTAGCATACCAGTTTTATGAGTAATGTGAATAGTCTAGGGGAGATAATGCCAAATCCGTATTGTGGGATGATTTTTCTAGTACTTTTCTAGACCGCTTCTTTCTTCAGGAGTTGAGAGAGGAAAAACAGAAGATTTTTTTAATCTGAAATAAGGCAGGATGACAGTCAATGAGTATGCCTTGAAATTCCATCAGTTTTCCTGATATGCTCCTGAGTTAGTGTCTTGCATGAGGGCTAGAATGAGAAAATTTTCTTCTGGATTATCCCGTAACTTGATTTTAGAAAGTAAAGATGCCTTGTTGAACAAGGATATGGATATATCCAGATTAGTTGTGTATATACAACAAGTCGAGGAAGAGAAGAAGAAGCAGGCTAAAATTAGATAGAAGAAGTAGGCTGAAATTAGAGAAACACATAACAAGAAGTTTATATTTTCTAATCAGTGTAGAGGTCAATAATAGAGTGGTATAGATGGTGGAAACTGGTCTAAGAAGAAGTGGAGGAGTTCTGGATCCTACTCTACGACTAGTGCTCCTTATCCAAAGCCATTGAGTGATCGTCGCTCTCAGTATGATAGTGGGTATAAGGCACTGGTGCCTAATGTCAGGCTGGTGGGGCTCATTCTACTCCATCATATCCTCCTAGTATATTCCACAGGTAGGTGCACCTTAGGTTTTGTAAAGAGGGGAGAAACAAGTATTTTAAATATGGCCAGGTTGGTCACTTGCAGAGGGATTGTCCTTCTAAGGTTGCTTCAGGGGAAAATAAATTCCTGTTGCCATTTCATTATATCCTACACCAAAGAGTGCAACTTCTGCTTCTAGTACTGGCACTGACCAAAATTGCTTGTATGTCTTGTTACCCTCCAGAACTCTGAGGCATCTCTCAATGTTGTCACTGGTATGTTATGACTCTTTTATCATGATGTGTATTGATTACTTGATTTGGTGTCTACTCTTTCTTATGTGACCCCATTTGTGGCTGTGCATTTTGATTTTTGTCTCGAGTATATCCCTGACCTCTTTTCTATTTCTATCTCGGTGGGTGACTCTATGGTTACTAGAAGAGTCTATAAGGGTTGTATGGTGTCTGTTGGTGGTAGAGAAACTCTGGTAGATCTGATAGAGTTAGACATTGTTGATTTTAATGTCATATTGGGGATGGATTGGTTGTATTTGTACTATGCCTTCTTAGATTGTTGGACCCATAAGATCTTGTTTAAATTCTCTAATGAGCCGGTCATTGAGTGAGAAGGAGGATCTCTAGCACCTAAGAGGAGGATCATATCTTATCTTAGAGACTGAAAGTTGATTTCCAAGGGATGTATTTATCATTTGGTTCAGGTAAAGATTCAAACTCGGAGGGTCCTTCATTGACATCCATTCCCGTGGTTAATGAACTTCCTAAGGTTTTTCCTGATGATCTTTCTGGTATCCCTCCCGATAGGGAGATTGATTTTGGGATTAACTTTGTTCAGGACACTCATCCTATCTCTATCTCTCCGTATAGAATGGCTTCGACTGAGTTGAAAGAGCTTAAGAAGTAGTTAAAAGACCTCCTTGACAAGGGTTTTTTCCTTCCTAGTGTGTCTTCGTGGGGTGCTCCTTTTCATTTGTGTGTAATAAGGATGGCTCCTTTTGAATTTACGTCGATTAACGTTAGTTGAATTAATTTACGGTGAAGAATAAATATCCTCTTTCTCAAATTGATGGTTTGTTTGACCAGCTTCAGGGTGCTAAGTTTTTCTCTAAGATTGATCTTCGATGCGGGTACTATCAGTTAAAGATTAGGGAGGTGGATATCCCTAAGACTAACTTACGAACCCGGTATGGTCACTATGAATTCTTAGTCATGTCCTTTGGATTGACTAATGCCCTAGCGACATTCACAGACTTGACTACTAGGGCCTTTCGTCAGTTTTTGGATTTGTTCATTATAGTGTTTATACATGATATTCTGGTGTATTCCAAAAGCGAGGCAGATTATGTCGATCACCTATGGATCATGTTTTAAACCTTGAAAGACCAATATTTGTATGCTAAGTTTTTGAAGTGCGAGTTCTGGTTGAAAGCTGTTATTTTTTTGGGTCATGTCATTTCTAGTGAAGGTATCATGGTGGATCTGCAGAAAGTTGCAGTGGTTAAGAAGTGGCCTAGACTATGACTCCAACCGATATTCAGAGCCTCTTGGGTTTATCTAGTTACTATAGGAGATTTGTGGAGATTTTCTAGACTATAGCTACCCTGCTGACTATGATGACTCAGAAGAAGGTAAAATTCTTATGATCTGATGCTTGTGAGGGAAGTTTTGAGAAGTTGAAAGACAAGTTGACTTTAGCTTCAGTTTCGACTCTGCTCGAGGGTACTGCTGGTTTTGTTTTCTATTGTGATACATCTCGTGTGGGACTTGGTTGTATGTTGATGCAACGCGGTAAGGTGGTGGCCTATAATTCTAGGCAGTTGAAAGTTTGTGAGAAGAATTATCCGACTCATGACTTGGAGTTGTTGGCTGTGGTGTTTGGATTGAAGATCTAGCGTCACTATTTGTATGGAGTCCATGGAGATATCTTTTCCGATCACAAGAGCCTGCAATATGTGTTCACCTAGAAAGAGTTAAATCTCAGGTAGAGGAGATGGATAGAGTTGCTGAAAAATTATGACATGAGTCTCTACTATCTTCCAGGTAAAGCTAATGTGGTTGCTGATGCTTTTAGCAGGTTATCCATAGGGAGTCTAGCTCATGTGGATGAGGATAAAAAGGAGGTGGTGAAAGATATTCACCGATTGGCTAACCTTGAAGTTCGTCTCTTAAATTCTGAGGATGGTGGTGTGTTTGTGCAAGAGGTGGCAAAGTCATCCTTTGTTGCTGAAATAAAGGAGAAACAGGTACTGGATTTTGTCTTAATAAAGATTAAGGGAGATGTGTGTCAACAAAAGGTTATAGCTTTTAAGATAGGTGGTGACGGTATCTTGAGGTACCAAGGCAAATTATATATTCTCGATATAGATGGGTTAGAGAACGGATCTTGATTGAGGCTCATGAGTTGCGATATGTTATTTATCCCGGTTTGATAAAGATGTATCATGATCTTAAAGAGATTTACTGGTGGGACAATATGAAGCAAAATATTACCAATTTTGTGGCCAAATGCATGGTGTGTTAACAAGTAAAGGTTGAGCACTTGAGGCTTGGTGGGCTGACTCAAGAGATTGAATTGCTAGTGTGGAAATGGGAGGTAATTAATATGGATTTTATTACCGGTCTTCCTCAGTACATAATCAGTTTGATTCAATTTGGGTCATTATAAATAGGATGACTAAGTCTGCGCACATCTTGCCAATGAGGACTAATTATTTGGCAGAGGATTATGCGAAGTTGTTCCTCCAAGAGATTATAAAGTTGCATAGGGCGCCTGTTTCTATCATGTCAGATTATGGCACTCAGTTTTCATTGTATTTTTGGCATTTGTTCCAGAGAGGTTTGGGAACTAAGGTGAGCCTTAGTACTGCTTTCCACCCACAGTCAGATGGACAAGAAGAAATGACTATTCTGATATTGGAAAATATGCTTCCGGATTGTGTGATTGACTATGGTGGTAGTTAGATTGATCATTTGCCTCTTATAGAGTTTGTGTATAATAATAGCTATCACTCTAGTATTGGGATGGCTCCATTTGAGGCGTTGTTTGGTAGGAGGTATATGTCTCTTATCGGGTGGTTCAAGGTTAGTGAGGCATAAATATTTTGCCCGAATTTGGTTCACTAAGCGATTGAGAAGGTGAAAGTAATTTGGGATAGGCTTAAAGCTGCCTAAAGTCACAAAAAGTCCTATTTAGATGTAAGGCATAGGGAGTTAGAGTTTGAGGTTGACAATCTGCTATTCTTGAAGGTATCTCCCAGGAAGGGAGTAATGCGATTTGGGATGAAAGAGATGCTCAGTCACCGGTATGTTGGTTCATACCTGATCTTGAAGAGGGTTGGTAATGTTTCATACGAATTGGAGTTGCCCTCTTGCTTGATCTCTGTTCTCCCGGTTTTCCATATGTCGATGTTGAAGAAGTGCGTGGGTGATCCATCGTTAATTGTGCCTATCAAGGATATTGGTATTTCGAATTCCTTATTGTATGAGGAGATCTCAGTTAAAATTTTGGGTTGGCAAGTTTATCGGTTGTGAAGACAGGACGTAGCTTCGGTGAAGGTTCTATGGAGGAACCACAAGTTTGCAGAGGTTACTTGGGAAGCCGAAGAAGATATGAAGTCCAAATATCCGTTCCTATTCCCAGTTACGGAAAATCATGCTTAAGGTATGTGTATTCCCTTACATCTTAGTTTTCTGTCTTTGTTAAAGAAAAGTTCATTGGTATTCTTATTTTCTATCTTAAAGGTAAAAGCAGGGAAACATAAAGTCAAATTGTGCTAGAAATTGCTTTGTCCCATCATTCGAAAATGAATGATCCTAGTAGGGGAGAACGAAAATACCCTAGATTTTGGCCCTTGAAAATTTCTTGAGCTTTGGGCTTACTGCTTTGGTTACGACTGGACCCCCAAAGTCATAAGGTGTCTTGACGACTCATTGAGATGAGTCGTACCTAAACCAGTAAGTTTGAGGCTTGATTCTGATCTGAGTATGAGTGGCTCACTAAGAGCCATAAGGATATGTCACGAGTCATCAGGTGAAATCATAGAGTGTCCAGTGTATATTCCAAGTTTTGTTCTGTGTTGACTACGACTAGACCCTATGTGTCGTATGGTCGCATTATGATTGGTGCCAATGAGTCATAAGGATAACAGTATAGGGTGCCTTGGTGGTACTTCCTTGGGTACGACTCATAGTGACGAGTCGTACGGTGGGGTTACGAGTCAAGGGGTTGACTCATAAACAAAGACCAAACTTTTTATGCTTTCAATCTGAGGGAACTATGGACATTTCCCATTTTAACCTCTTAGACCCCAGGACTTAAAGCCTTCCTCAGGATTTCATTAACATACTATTCCCAATAAAACACTCCCAAAATTCCCTCTCAAACTCTCTGTTCAAGTTAGGGCTAGGGGTTCAAGTGGTTGTTTAATTAGGGATTTCAAGGGTGGTTTCTCTCCATACATCTTATTATTTCAGACATGTTACTCTTCCTCATTGTTAATCTTTCAAAAAACATATGATTTAAAGTATTGTTCATAAGATTATTATTTGGTTTTGAAAAAAATGGTTGCGGGTTTTGAATGATATGAATGGAACAATGTTTCTCATGGTTTATATGCATGATTTTCATGCTTTTAATATGGTTTTTAACTTGTGGGTGCATGAGTATTGTGAATGAACTACGGAACTGTGATTTTCCCAAACTTGTGATATTTGAAGTGGTTATAACCCTAACCCCATAATGTTAAATTGGTTTTAGTTATGAGAACTGTAGGAATTTGTAAAATTGAACCACTCTTGAACTATTGCATGACATAAAGAAGTATTTGAAATACAATAGTATGATTTAATGAACAAAGAGAGTCAGTGTTCCCCAATGTGTATTAATGAACTGTAATACCCCATATTTCCCTAACTTAATTTAAGTTTTAGTACATGAGTAATCCTATACAAAAATTTTGAAATATTCAGTATATGTCAGTTTAGAGCCTGCTATTACGTAGGAAATTCAATTATCTTTCCAACGGTATAAAGTTCGGCCAAATCTGACACCCGGACGAAGAGTTAGAGCCATTTTAGTAAGACAGTGTGCCACCTGAGCCATCAACGCATCGCGGAGCCTGACCAAATGACAATTGTCAATTTCAGTGTTGCCCCACTATATTAGAGCGTCGCGCTATAGACCCAATTCACAGTTGTCAGTTTCCAGTGAGGCAATGCGATTCCACTGCATCGCGCCAAGGACCAAAATTGCATCCCGCAAGTCACTGCGATGGCGCCATGTCGCGCCACCAGTACATTCCTGTATTGACGCATTTGCGCTATGGTATTTTATTTGACACCATAGGTTCAGAGGCACAGGATCCAGAGTATCCTTAACAGTTCAGTCCCAGTCAGCAGCAGTAGCAGTGAGTCCTCTTCTTGTAAGGATGAATCTCAGTTTATTATTATTGCTTCAGACTTTGTTTATTTTCAGTTGACAGAGTTAGTTGTGGACCTGTCCCATCAACTCCACAGTCCAGATAGTTTAGAGGCTTTTCAGATAGATGTATTAGTATTCAGTTTTCTGTATTATGAGTATTCATAGATGTGTTGAACCTTATTGCTTGTTTCCATATTTATTTTAGTTATTATGCAGTGTACATGTATAGATATCAGTAAAAGCTTAGCATGTGGTCCTTCAGGGTCATAAGCACCGTGTGACATCTCAGGATGAGATCTCGGGGCATTACAAACTTGGTATCAGAGCCTAAGGTTCAAGAGTGTCCTAGGGAGTCTGAAAAACCATATCTAGTAGAGTTTTATGCATGGGTGTGTAGCGCGCTACATTTATGTACAAGAGGCTATAGGATGTTCTTAGGAGCAGTTTCCCTTCTTTCAGTGATCATTTCGTCTGAGTGAGCATGAGCTTAAGTTGGTTCTCAGTCTAATCCACTTGTTTCTTCCAATTACAGAGTATGCCTCCTCGCAGAGATTTTGTCCGTGGGGTTGATGATCATCCCCCACAGCCAGTAGATCCTGAGAATGAGAGTGTGTCACATGCAGAGTTTCGGGCAGCTTTTTAGGCGCTAACCCAAGCTGTGACTAGTGTTCAGGGCAATCTTCAGGCTACAACCCCACCTCAGCAAGATGGGGAATCAACCGCAGCTAGAATCAAAAGTTTTATGAAAATAAATCCGCCTGAATTCTTTGGGTCAGTAGTAGGTGAGGACCCGCAACTTTATCTAGAAGAGGTGAAGAAGATCACACAAATTATGCATGTTTCTGAGAAGGAGAGTGTTTATTTAGCATCTTATAGGTTAAAAGATATTGCTCATGATTGGGTAGTGATCTGGGAAAAAAGTAGAGGGGAGAATGCAGCTCCTGTGACTTGGCTAGAGTTTTAGAGTGCCTTTCTAGATAGGTTTTTCCAACTAGAGATGAGAGAGGCTAAGGTAGAAGAGTTCATGAACCTAAGGTGAGGTTCCATGACCGTGAAAGTGTATTGTCTTATGTTTAACCAATTAGCTAAGTATGATCCTGACTTGATAGCTGGCCCTAGAGCGAGTATGAGTAAGTTTGTGACTGGTGTATCCGGGTTAGTGTTGAAAGAGTGTAGGATTGCTATGCTTCATAGAGATATGGACCTTGCTATACTGATGATGCATGCACAATATTTTGAGGTAGATAAGATAAAGGAGAGAGAGAGAGTGAGTAAGAGAGCCAAGACAGGTAGTGATGGTTTCTCGAAGTCAAGGTCTCAAGGTGGTAGTAGTTCTTAGTATGGTCAGAGATTTTTAGTTCCATCTCCATCTTCATCTAGTGTACATGCACCTGTGTTTGGGGGTGTCAGATTTGAGGGAGCGCCAAGCTCTAAAGTCCATAGTAGTGCTAATGGTGTTCGTACCCATCCACATTGTGGAGAGCGTGGTAGGCGCCACCAAGGTGTGTGTGGAGCCGATAGTGATATATGCTTTGGGTGTGGTGAGCCAGGACATAGAATGTGAGAATGTAGGGTGCTTACTCAAAGGGGTAGACTCCGTGCGTTTCAGGCTCACCTTGATCGGGAAGGATTCCCTAAAATAGACCCGGGTATGTTATGAGCCCTTCATCTTTATGATATGCATTGTTAGATCCGTTGCTTCCATTTTGAGATTTAATGTAGCATGAGTCATGTATGAGTTTCATATCTTGATAGGTCAATCATGACCCAGTCTGTAGGTGCCCCGCGCACCGCCCCAGTATTTCAGCGAAGTGTGTTTAGAAGGACATAGAGTCCCAAGGGGGAGATACCCCATAGTATTATGATGTTGCATGCCATTAAATTCATCCCGATGCATGTTTATATTTTCTTTATGAAGTTAGCATCATTCGTTATTGCATTGTCAAGTCGTTCTTTCAAAAGTCAGCTTAGCCGGACATTCATGCATTAGATATGCGCATTTAGTAGAAATAAGTTCAGCTTGTCAGTGTGTGATCAGTTATGCATTCTTGAGATCAACCCAGTTATGAGTCCATGCATCAGATATGCATGAGTGTTATGAGAATTCAGCTGAGTAGATTCAGTCGAGTATTACATGCACCAGATATGAATCATGCCCAGTGTGAGAACTCTATATGTCAGTGGTTCCAATTGCGTAAGCATACCATGAAATGTTTCCATTTCTTGAGTAGGTTCTATTGATCCGTATTTTCATTCTATCAAGAAACATTTGAGGATGAATATTCCCAAGGGGGAGATAATGTAATGCCCCACAAAATCCTCTTCCAGTCTGAGCCTTAGAGCGTATTTGGTAAAGCAAAAAATCCGAGTCTAAATTTTTAGAAATATCTTCGCAAGTATGAAATACTTTGAATTGTGTGGGAATATATTTGAGTATGAATTAAGATCATAGAGGTCCCCTAACTCAAGGACGAGTTGAAAGCTTTCCTATCGTTCAAGTTTTAGTGAGCGTCAAAACTTAGGTCAAATTCAATCGATCATAACTCTTTGTATATATCAAATTAGAGAACCTACTATATATCAAATGAAATATATTTGAATTATCTTTCCAATGATACCAATTTAGTAAAAACCTGATATCGGAGCAAAGAGTTATGCCCATTTTACTCCAGCATGTCAGGCTGAGAAACTGAGTGATGACATTCGTGATAAGCTGTCATGAGCGTGACGACCTATCACCAATGTCGTCATACCTGGGAAGATTTCTACCTCTGGTGATGACATTTTGTGACAAGCCTTTACTCCCGTAATGGTCTATCACCAATGTCGTCAACCTTAACCAGAAACTCAAAATTTCACCATTTTGTGACGATATTTCCTCACGACTTATCACCAACTTGGCGGCTTGTCACGGATGTAGTCAGCTATTTTTTTTCCAGAAATTCAAGGAAGTTTTTGCAAGGGTATTTTGGTATTTTCCCATCTTTTGGAGGTCTTTATAAACATGAGGAACCCCATCCAAACCCTAATTTCATCATTTACTCTTACAATTCTCTCAAGAGAAATTATGTAGGGTTTCAATTTAAGAACCCTAATCTTCCAAAAATTCATTCATAAATCTTCAACATTTCTTCAAGAATAAAGTACCTCATAGTGTGGGCTTCGAGAATCATTTATTATAAGTGCGGATAGAGTCTCAAGCATTAGAATTCATCCAATTTCAAAGATTAAGGTATGTAGATGTTGATTCTTGGGTCCCTTTCATCCAAGAAGCTCAAGAACCTTTTTTAAAACTCAAAGATTTTTATGTTTATGAGTTGTTATGATTTGTATGAGTGATATTGATGTTCAATGTGTTGTTGAGTTTTGATTTATGTTTGTCTATAAGATTTATGAGCTTTGACCCTAGTATGTGGAACTCATGTGATGTTTGTGATAGACCCTCTTGAAGTTGTTTTCTTTGTGATGTGTTCATGACTTTTGGGTGTAGAAATGGTTGAATAAACGAAGCATTTCCCCCACAGATTTGATAAAGAGTTTAGGTAAAGCATAAGGGCCATTCTAGTATGTTGAATAGGAAACCCCAAATTATGAACTAGACCATGCATGCCTAGTGTTTGACAAAATGCCTTAGCAAATAAATTGTGCCACAATAGTATGGAAATTCCCAAATAAGTGTGAACCCGTGCATGTGTAATGTTTTGTTGAAGGACCTTAGTGAACAAGTGGGGATGTGATAGTAGTAAATTCCCCAATTTTATACTCTTTGATATATGCTAAGCTTTTAATACATGTCAAGTGGTTAGCAAGTAAGTTGTGACATGATAGTATGAAGTTTTTCAAAATTATGTGATATCCAAACACATGTCAAGACTGATATAGGTATGAAATAGTTGAGGTAAAACCTTGTTGAATGGAGTATGATCTAGTAGTATGTTTCCCCTACATTATTATATGATTATGATTACGAGATGCCTAAAGTGACCCCTTGGAGACTGTGATGATGAATAGACATTTGTGATCCTTAAATTCTTGAGGTGATGTCTTAATGATTGTGGGAATAAACATATGGCATGATTCTTAATTACTTGTGAATATTATTTAATGCTTGTGGTGATGAATGAATGCTTGTGATGATGAATGAATGATTGTGGTGATGACTAGTCAAGAATGATTATGCTTTACTTTTATATTATCGAGTCCTGGGAGTATTTATACCCGACAATAGAGCTGTTGTCTAAAGCCCGTGTCAGTTTCTCGATAATTCCAGTCGATCCATAATTCTCAGAACTCAGTGAACTATAGAACTCTGTATCCTCAGACAAGTGCAGAACTTAAGAAAGCTCAGTAATCTCAGTTATCTCTATAATCTCTGTATAGCTAGTAATCTAGCCCCAGTCCTGTAATTAGCTAAGATCTAATAGTATTCAAGTGATTCAATTCTAATCTCAGAAGCGATTCGAGTAATATATTCAAGATCTGTATCGTCAGTCAGATACCATGATTCGATATCTTTTTCATTAGATACGAAACTAAGTAATCTCAGTGTAACTCAGTCGGATCTTTTGAGAAACATGATCAGTATCAGATTCAATTCAGTTGAGTTCAGTTAAGATTTCAGTTCAAAGTCTTTCAGTTGAGAGCAGGAGCTAGCACCGAGCGATGGAAGGGATGGCGGCTCCCAGTCAGAGAGGCCGAGTCGTTAAGAGCAATCCCTGAACTCCAGAATTGCATAGACAATGCAGGATATAGGAGTCCCCGTTAGTAGAGGCTGTCACCGTCAGAGAGATTTGACTATTATATTACCTCAGGCCGACTTCCTGCGAGGGTCACCCATCAGAGAGGCTTGACCAGAGAGGTATTTACCCATGGCACGGTATTGATACCCTTCCAGCTGGGGTTACATGTTGGATCCCACCTGTGGTAGGTTGGGGCATGTCGGTTAAGTAACTACTTCCCATAATTGCAGTTTTAGTATCAATCTTCAATAATTAGGATTGTGTGGTACAATCGTCTATCTTAGTGAGGAACTCAGATAGTTCCATTGATTCAAGGACCATCCCATCAGACAGGCTTGGTCTCATATACAAATTCTCATTATCATATCTAGAATTCTCCCATCAGAGAGGCTTGATCTCAGTCTCAGACCATGTTGAGTATTTTTATTATCATATATAGAGATCTCCCATCAGATAGGCTTGATCTCCATCTTAGATTCTGTTGAGTATTCTTGTTGTCAGATTCGGACTTGATCATACTTCTTATCATTGATAATCGCTCCCGAAATAATTTGTTAGAAAAGTTGATCTCTAATTCTGTCAGTCGAAAGTAGTAAGCTCAGAATTTAGTCCTTGATGTAAGTACATCCAGACTCTCAGTTATCAGTATTAGATGAGTCAGTGATTCAGTGTCTCAGTGTCAGTAGTGAGTTCAGTCTGCAGTAAAGTGGTATCCGAGTTTCAATATCTAGATTTGCGATGATTATGTTCATGGTCTGTGCATTCATATATGTGTTCTCATGTAGCATCTTCATGATTATTCAGTTTAGATATTGTGCATGCATGATCCCTTGCTTTAGCCTACCTCATTTACATACTCGGTATATTCCTGTACTGCCGTATTTGTGCTATTGTGTTTTATTTGACACCATAGGTTCAGAGGCACAGGATCTAGAGTATCCTTAGCAGTTCAGTCCCATTCAGCAACATTAGCAGTGAGTCCTCTTCTTTCGAGGACTAATCTCAGTTTATTATTATTGCTTCAGACTTTGTTTATTTTCAGTTGACGGAGTTAGTTGGGGACCTGTCCCATCAAATCCATAGTACAGATAGTTTAGAGGCTTTTCAGACCGATGTATTAGTATTCAGTTTTCTGTATTATGAGTATTCATAGATGTGTTGAACCTTATGGCTAGTTTCTGCAATTATTTCAGATATTATGCAATGTACTGGTACAGATATTAGTAAAGTCTAAGCTTGTGGTCCTTTGAGGTCATAAGAACCATGTGACGTCTCGGGATGGGATCTCGGGGCGTTACACCAAGTTGGTGTTGATCCTATGAGGAATAGGTAAGAAATCTATTGAGATCTTAGTGATGTAATTAGAAATTGCAGAACACCTTCTATCGATAAAGCATTCTATCAAAGGAAAGAGTCACCTAACAAGGATTTTACAACGAAAACTTCACCTGTCGTAGAATCATAACCTATCACTAGGACTCTCCATGAATGTGCATGTCTAGATCTTTATCATTCTTTTCCACAGAAAAAAAGTGTCACACCTCAAATCCTATTGGGGTGGACTGGCACCCATAACCGAGGAGGCCCGGGAGAACCAACTCATAACCTTATACTTCCCATGCATACCTCTATGACAACTCAAAATTCGGACAACATCATGTCATATATAAAAGAAAATAATCACCTGTATAAGCTCGAGCACACATATATATGTATATACAATACTTGGCCGTTGGAGCCATCACGTCTATTAGCAAAACACCACCATGACTGTACATTAGGTCTAAAAATCCTCTAGACAATACACAGAGTTTAACTAAGGTCGGGACACACCCCGCCATATAACTAACTTCTATACAATACCAAAAGTGACTGGATATGACACGGAAAGCCCCGAAGCAAACTGGAGCTCACCAAAAGCAGTTAGATATCCTGGCTCCTACTTATGCGGTGTATGAGCTGAGGTACCTGCAACATGAAATGCAGGTACCCCATAGGGGACATCAGTACAAAATATGTACTGAGTATGTAAAGCTGTAGATAATCACATATGATATAGGAGCTCAATAGAAATCAGAAGCAAGTGAATAAATCGTAATAGGAGTGGACCACACTTACTAGAACTTGTGACAACCTGTACATTGTATTTATTCAATCACTTTACCTTCGTTCTTATCATCTTTGTAATCATTAATGTACTGTACTGTGACCATTAGGCTGCCTCCAATACATATCAACTGGGATCGACCCATGATAGGCTTATGCCCCTGGGATACCACCCATAAACACATAAATAGGGATAGATCCATGATAGGATTATGCCCCTGGGATACCACCCATAAACACATAAATAGGGATCGATCCATGATAGGCTTATGCCACTGGGATACCACCCGATAAGAGAGAACTTCCATCACTTAGTTTAATTAATGAGATTGTAATTTCGGTCGCCACCGCATTTTTGATACTTTGAAATAATGATACATCAATAAGAGACATATAAATAGACCATCAATGCAATAACAATGAAGTAAGAACTCATTGGCACAACAATGAAGTGTTTTGGAGTCATCAATTCCATAACAATGAAGTAGGAACTTATTGGTATATCAATGAAACCTTTTGGAGTCATTAATAACATACGGATCTTGTTTGAGTAACTGGATACCTTCTGACATTCATTAGTGCAATAAACATGTAAGATTTGGAAAACAAGTAAGTATTGTAATGTCTTGACATCTTGTAGGGTGGGAACAAGTTCATTAGTAACGTAGGACATCATACAAAACCATTATGGATCACACGTTATTGAATAACTTTGGAAACTTTCTTAATAGAACAATTGTTCACTTTCATGCCAAAGATATGGTATATAGTATGCTTTACATACCTGACTGTCAACCTTCAATACTAGTCCCAAATGGACTTCCCGTCTTTTCGGATTACTTATCTATAATGAACATATATAGCAATCTAGTATTAGCAACCAAACGTCACAATTCAATTATTTGAATTCACCAAACTAGTGGTTAAGTAGTAAGACTTAATTACACCATAAAGGGTGTCACTTTAACCCTCTTATACTCCAATTACATTCACATGCCATGCATATTCATACAACATCCTCCAATATCAAGTTTGGATTCATTTATCCTTCCAACCAATCCATTAAACCAAATTGAGCCATAGACATAAATAATCATCAATTCAATAGTATATCACCATATCCACCTTCCATAACTCAATTACCATATCCACCTTCCACAATTCAATACAACCAAACCATGCAAAATAGTCCATAACCCTATTTCCATCACCTTTCAATAACAACCAATACATATAATCCTCTATCACACATATACATATGGAAAAGAACAAAGGAAAACAATATTCATACCTTAGAATTCACCTCTTGATTATGCAATCCTGTTTGCACAAATAATAGGTGCCGTTCGAAGCTCTCGAGATGACAAACGCAGTTATCAGATTACTTTGGAATTTCTACGGTTGAATCAAAAGTAATTTAAAGGTCAAATTTGGCTAGGGTTTGTTCTTTATCAATGATTGATGATGAAAATGAGTTTTTGAAATCATATACATGTATATATAAACATATTCCCGTCCATAATATAATTGGAAATGACCAAAATGCCTTTAAAATTTAAATAATGTCAAATCTGTCCTTTGGTGGACTGTTTTGATAAGCTAAAGTAGATCGACCATAACTCTTTGCTCTGATATTGGATTTAGGTGAAATTGGTATAGTTGGAAATATAATTCAAAGATATTTCATTTCATATAAAGTAGGACACCTAGTTCGTCCTGTACAAGGAGTTATGGTCGTTTGAATTTGACCCTAAAAATCTATTTTGGTAGGCTGAAGTAAAACGGGTATAAATCCTTACTCAGACGTTGGATTTGGATGAAACCAATTGAATTGGAAAGAAGACTCAAAGATCTTTATTTTCATAGGTCGAATCTCTCCCAGTTAATTATATTAAGGGAGTTATGATCATTCGAAGTTGACCCAAAAATTCGGCTGGCCTCAGTAGTTTGTGTGCAGGAAATTTTCCTGCACATTTACTATTCCCAAATAACCCGACCACCACTTTATAGTTTCGAACGTGCTCGATTATATCCGAAACCTATCCGTTTTTCGAAATCTTTATATCGTTGGAAAGCTTATTCAATAACCTTCAAATGGAACCATCGACGGGCAAATTCTGGTATAAATAAAATAAAAAAATTAATTCCATATAAATAAGACCAATACACGTACTTGAATACGCCAATGCATGTACTTGAATATGGGGTGTTACATCCTTCCCCCCTTTAGGAAATTCGTCCTCGAATGTTAGCGTAGTTATTCAACCGAAACAAGTTCAAGTCCATCATTAATATTCACATCATCACATAAATACTATGCATATATAAAAAAAAACTTACTTGTTAATGTTATAACTCCGTTTCTTGAACTTCCTCTTCATCTTTGAACAAATGAGGGTACTTAGATTTCATTGCTTCCTCAGCTTCCTATGTAATCTCTTCCCTTTGACGATTTCTCCAATGTACTTTCACAGATGCTATCTCTTTATTTCTCATCTTCTTAACTTGGCGATCTAGAATAGCAATAGGCACTTCCTCATAGGTAAGATCTTCTGCAACTTGCACATCCTCAATAGAACTGATATGTGATGGATCTCCGATGCACTTTTGAAGCATTGATACATGAAATACCGGATGTACTGATGAGAGCTCTTGGGGTAGCTCTAATTCATATGCAACTTGTCCAAACCTTCGAGTGATCTTATACAGGCCTATATAACGTGGACTCAACTTCCCTTTCTTTCCAAATCTCATTACCCCTTTCATTGGTGATACCTTCAAAAATACCCAATCACCTATAGAAAACTCTAGCCCTCTCCTTCTACTATCCGCATATGACTTGTGTCGACTTTGGGCTATTTTCAGTCGTTGCTGAATTACTTTAACCTTCTCTATGGCTTTATAAACAAGATCCAATCCGAACAAAAGAGTTTCACCCACTTCGAACCATCCTATTGGTGATCTAAAATTCCTTCCATATAAAGCTTCATATGGTGCCATTTTGATACTTGAATGATAGCTATTATTGTAGGCAAACTCAATAAGAGGTAAATGATCATCCCAGTTGCCCTTAAAATCTATTACACAAGCTTGTAGCATAACTTCAAGTGTTTGGATGGTACGTTCTGCTTGTCCATCTGTTTGAGGGTGAAAAGCTGTACTCAACTTCACTTGTGTTCCCAAACACCTCTGAAAAGACTTCCAAAAGTTTGCGGTAAATTGGGTTCCCCGATCTGATATAATAGAGATTGACACTCCATGTAATCGGACTATCTCTTTAATGTACATCTTCACATACTCTTCAACTGTGTAAGTGGTCCTAATTGGTAGGAAATGTGCGGATTTGGTAAGACTATCAACAATCACCCATATAGAATCAAACTTTCGGGATGTACGAGGCAAACTAATAACAAAATCCATGTTGATCATGTCCCACTTCCAGCTTGGAAGATCAATGCATTGCATATAACCTCCGAGTTTTTGGTGCTCAACTTTAACTCTTTGACAATTTGGACATTCAGCTACAAATTCTGCAATGCTCTTCTTCATGTCATTCCACTAATACATATCTTTCAAATATTGATACAAATGTGTTGATCCTGGATGAATGGAATACCTTGAACAATGTGCCTCTGTCATAATCTTCTTTCTTATCTCGTCTACATCAGGCACACACAATCGGTTTTGGCACTAAAGTACTCCTTCTCACGTAAGCTCAAATACCTTGGTCGGACCACTCTGAACGTTCTCCTTAAGTTGTAATAAAATAGGATCTGCATATTGCTTCTCTTTCACTTCAGCTACTAATGAAGATTCCGCAACATTATGTACGATAAGCTCTTTATCCGGAGTTTCAAGAAGGCGAACTCCCAAACTATCTAACTGGTGAAGATCTTTAATCATCCCTTGCCTTTCTATAGGCGCCATTATAGCCTTACGACTTAATGCATCAGCTACCACATTTGCTTTCCCTGGATGGTATAAAATATCAACATCGTAGTCCTTTAATAGTTCAAGCCATCTCCGCTGCCTTAAATTTAGATCCTTCTGATTAAAAAATATATTGCAAGCTCTTATGGTCAGTATATATATCAACATGAACCCCATATAAGTAGTGGCGCCATATCTTTAAAGCAAAAATAACTGCTGCCAGATCAAGATCGTGTGTGGGATAATTTTTCTCATGTGGCCGCAATTGTCTAGAAGCATATGCTATTACCTTACCATGCTGCATCAATACACATACTAAACCAATTTTGGAAGCATCACAATACACTGTATACCCTTCGGTGCCTTCTAGAAGTACCAACACTGGTGTAGAAATCAACTTGTTCATTAACTCGTGAAAACTCTTCTCACAGGCATCATTCCATTGGAATTTGGATGCTTTATGGGTTAGCTTGGTTAAGGGTGCTGAAATGGAAGAAAAGCCTTCAACAAACCTTCTATAATAACCGGCCAACCCGAGAAAACTATGAATCTCTGTAGGCGTTGTGGGCCTTGGACAGTTCTTCACAACTTCTATCTTTTGAGCATCAACCTTTATCCCTTCACTAGATACAATATGACCCAAAAATGCCACTGACTTTAACCAAAACTCACATTTAGAGAACTTTGCATAAAGCTTACAATCACGAAGAGTCTGCAATGCCTGTCGTAAGTGATTGGCATAGTCCTCTTCTGATCTAGAATAAACTAGAATATCATCTATAAAAACTATCACAAATACATCCAGGAATGGCTTAAACACCCTATTCATCAAATCCATAAAAGATGCGGGTGCATTTGTTAGCCCAAATGACATAACTAGAAACTCATAATGACCATACCGTGTTCGGAAAGTTGTATTGGGTATATCCTTCTCTTTGACCCTCACTTGGTGGTAACCTGACCTCAAATCAATCTTAGAAAAGAACTTGGCGCCCTGTAACTGATCAAATAAATCATCAGTTCTTGGGAGAGGATATTTATTCTTAATAGTCACCTTATTTAATTTCCGATAATCAATACACATCCTCAGCGAGCCATCCTTTTAACGCACAAATAACACTGGTGCTCCCCAGGGGGACATACTAGGCATTATGAAACCCTTCTTTAGAAAATCTTTCAATTGCTCTTTCAATTCTCGTAATTCTGCTGGGTTCATTCTATACGGAGGAATGGAGATTGGTTGGGTGCCTGGTATTACATTAATACCAAACTCTACTTCTCGTTCAGGAGGTAAACCTGGAAGATCTTCATGAAATACATTAGAAAATTCATCTACCACCGGAACAACGTGAAGAGTTGGTGGCTCCGCTTCTATATCCCTTACTCTAACTAAATGATATATATATCCCTTGGAAATCATTCTTCTTGCCTTAAAATAAGAAATAAATCTACCTCTTGGCGCACCAATTTCACCTTTCCATTTAAGGACTGATTCATTTGGAAAACGGAAATATACATTTTTCGTGCAACAATCAATTTTGGCATAACAAGACGCCAACCAGTCCATACCCATTATAACATCAAAATCTACCATTTATAACTCCACAAGATCAGCCATCGTATCACGACCACAAACAGTTACTATGCAGTTTCGGTAAACCCTTCTAGCTATAATAGATTCCCCAACCGGTGTGGACACTTCAAATGGCTTAACTAACAATTTGGATATTCTTGCTTCTGGTAACCGGCATCATTACTATAATAAGAGAAACAAACGGATTTAGTGGTCAACTATGACTTCATATACAATATAGGCTCTATCGCACGATCTAAGACATGAAGAAAACAGACAATTCCTAAATGTCCATAGCCTCCTGTTTATAGATGCGGTGCACGACACACCGATAAATAAGACTCTACGTAGACACGACTTTGTAGACTCACTAGGACGAACTTCTCTGATACCACTTTTTCAATAAACATGTAAGATTTGGAAAACAAGTAAGTATTGGAATGTCTTGACATCTTGTAGGGTGGAAACAAGTTCATTGGTAACGTAGGACATCATACAAAACCATTATGGATCACACGTTATTGAATAACTTTGGAAACTTTCTTAATAGAACAATTGTTCACTTTCATGCCAAAGATATGGTATAGAGTATGCTTTACATACCTGAATGTCAACCTTCAATACTAGTCCCAAATGGACTTCCCATCTTTTCGGATTACTTATCTACAATGAACATATATAGCAATCTAGTATTAGCAACCAAACATCACAATTCAATTATTTAAATTCACCAAACTAGTGGTTAAGTATTAAGACTTAATTACACCATAAAGGGTGTCACTTTAACCCTCTTATAATCCAATTACATTCACATACCATGCATATTCATACAACATCCTCCAATATATCAAGTTTGGATTCATTTATCCTTCCAACCAATCCATTAAACCAAATTGAGCCATAGACATAAATAATCATCAATTCAATAGTATATCACCATATACACCTTCCATAACTCAATTACCATATCCACCTTCCACAATTCAATACAACCAAACCATGCAAAATAGTCCATAACCCTATTTCCATCACCTTTCAATAACAACCAATACATATAATGCTCTATCACACATATACATATGGAAAAGAACAAAGTAAAACAATATTCATACCTTAGAATTTACCTCTTGATTATGCAATCCTGTTTGCATAAATAATAGGTGCCGTTCGAAGCTCTCGAGATGACAAACGCAGTTATCGGATTACTTTGGAATTTCTACGGTTGAATCAAAAGTAATTTAAAGGTCAAATTTGGCTAGGGTTTGTTCTTTATCAATGATTGATGATGAAAATGAGTTTTTGAACTCATATACATGTATATATACACATATTTCCGTCCATAATATAATAGAAAATGACCAAAATGCCTTTAAAATTTAAATAATGTCAAATCTGTCCTTTGGTGGACTGTTTTGATAAGCTAAAGTAGATCGACCATAACTCTTTGCTCCGATATCGGATTTAGGTGAAATTGGTATCGTTGGAAATATAATTCAAAGGGTTTTCATTTCACATAAAGTAGTCCACCCATTTCGTCCTGTACAAGGAGTTATGGCCATTTGAAGTTGACCCTAAAAATCTGTTTTGATAGGCTGAAGTAAAACGTGTATAACTCCTTACTCAGATGTTGGATTTGGATGAAACCAATTGAATTGGAAAGAAGACTCAAAGATATTTATTTTAATAGGTGGAGGATCTCTCAGTACATTATATTAAGGGAGTTATGATCGTTCGAATTTGACCCAAAAATTCGGCTGGCCTCAGTAGTTTGTGTGCAGGAAATTTTCCTGCACATTTACTATTCCCAAATATCCCGGCCACCATTTTATAGTTTCGAACGTGCTCGATTATATCTGAAACCTATCCGTTTTTGGAAATCTTTATATCATTGGAAAGATTATTCTATAACCTTCGCATGGAACCATCGACGGGCAAATTCTTGTATAAATAAAATTAAAAAATTAATTCCATATAAATAAGACCAATACACGTACTTGAATACGCCAATACACGTACTTGAATACGGGGTGTTACAGAAAAAATGGCATAATCAATTGCATATGCAATTGAAACCCAAGCTGGTGAATATGCAAGTGATTGGTATTTTTTAGTTTTTATTAGCTTGATTGGAAATTGGGACACAAATGAAGGAGCTTTTAGAATGACTTTCATTGGCACACACAATATTACCCCAACTCTTTCTTAGCCTCTTTGACTTCGTTGCCTGACCTTAAGCTCTTCGTTTTGTGCCTTACTTCTGCTCTAACGAGAACTCTGAGATGAGGGAGTTATAGAAGAAGACACCATCATCTCACTTTTCTTAGTTTAGTGTTTCAACCCTAAAAGCGTAAAGAAGAATCGTTTGATGTAGGTATTCTATGGATTACTTCTTTCGCCTCTTTTGCATCAAAGTAACTATGTTACCAGTTCATATTTGGTTACCCAAATCTCATGTAGAGACATCTACAATAGTATTTGTCATCTTGGTAGGAAACATCAGGAGGACAGGGGATATGGAAAAAGAATCGTAGTGAGTTATTTATTCTCAAAGCTGTTAGACTTGTCCGCTCTGGAATGGGGTTACTTAAGTGGACATTCTAAAAGGGTTTTTTTGTGAAAGTATTAGTAACAGTAACAATGATGGGCAATTAGGATTGTTATAAATATAAGAAAATCACTATGATTGTCCTTCCAATGAATTCTTAACTCCACAGACTGCTCGTGCTCTTCAAACTATTTTGGTGCCTTGCATGTAAAATCTAACAAGTTATATATCACTTAACTATCTTCTGACCTTGGTTTGGGTGACACCTAACAGAAAGTCAATAGCGTAAATACATTTAGAAGGCTGCAAATACGGTGGTTAACATATTAATCAAGTTTCACAATGCCGTGAAAGGTTTGCAAGTAAAACTCTGGTCAGGTAAGTACGTCGTAATTGTGATGTTTGTCCACAATTATGGTCAACAGGAGTCAGTTTGGATAAAGTTAATATTTCACATTTTCTTGATCCAAACCACATAAAAATTTACCTATTATTCCTTGAAATACATCTTTGGATAACAACTCAAGCTTGTAGTGTAGGGTTTTTTAACCAACGCCTTTGAAAAGAAGATTATAAGTACCTTAATGAGCAATTCTTTAATACTTTCTTCAATTACTCATTTTGTATTGAATATTTATGTGTAGTTGTTAATTTTAGTTTTGAATGTTGTGTTATAAATAAATAATATTTAGATTTTGATTTTTATCTTTTGCTTTTATATCAATATAATACTTCCAAATTTATGAAATATGTCTTTGCTTATCTAATTAATCTTTTGCTTTAATTGCTTTTCAAAAGGAGTGAAACAACCTCTCTACTTCTTCGAAGGTAGCGGTATGGACTGCGTACATCTTACCCTCCCCAGACCCCACTTTGTGGGAACACACTGGGTTTTTTGTTGTTGTTGTTGTTGTCAAAGGGAGTGATCAATCTTGAGACTTTCCTATTTAGTTTAATTAGACTCAAGAGGGGAAATTGAAGTTAGTAAAGGTTAATTAGCATGATTTGAGACTCTAAACCCTATCTAATGAATTTGATTTAGAGATAGTAGAATCTTATTGTAGCCTAAAATTAGAAATCTTTTGTTGACACATATCTAGGTTTGCTAGAACTAGTTCAAAAATATTTATTTTTAGTTGAGAGATGATAGCGCATAATAGAGATTCCAAGGTTAATATATTGACCCATGATTAATATTAGTAGTTAATTACTTACAATGGATTACTCAAAAAAAAATTTATTCTCCATCTCCAAGTCCCTTGTCTTTCCTTGCTTGTGAAGGTAATTGATCATTTTATCCATTTTTACAATTGATTTTATCTTCATTACTTTTTAAAGAAAAAACCCTCCAAAATTGTTATACCTCATAAGTTCAATGATTTTATTTTGATAGCACCCGGGTGATTTGATGAGATTTAAAGGTTAAATGATGATTAGGAACTGTTACGGGACCATTAGGAAGTGTTTAAGCTTTTTTAGAATGAGTTCTAGGACTAAATGCAATGACAAAATAGTAGGGAACCATGTTAGGGCTATGCCACAAATGCGAAACACGACCCAAACACCCAAACTAGTAGCCTGGCATGTTGGAGGCGTGTCACACCAGAAGGGTACCACATTTTTAGAGTACCATGCTAGTGGTATTCTGAGTTTTGGCCGTTCCACGCTAGTGGTCATGACGATGTAAAACTACCATTTTTCTTTTAGTTTTTTAAGGATAAACTAGTCATTTTGATACTAAATGACCTTACAATTGATACCATAATGGTTTTCCTCATGAGTTAACTCAAATTCATCGTTCATTCTCCTTCCAAACTCTCAAGAATGCCAAAAGAAGGGTTTCTTTAAAAATTCAACATCTAAGGCTCAAAACTCAAGTTGTACTTCAAGAAATCACTAGGACTAGGTATGTGGGGTTTCAAAAAGTATTTTGTTTTATTGTTGTGCCCAAAATTATTGCTTTCTTTAATGAATTTGACAGTTATCAAATTAGAGTTCAAACCCTAATCTTCATGATTTTGGATTTTATGCCCTTTAAGATGTCTCTCTCTCTCTCTATATATATATATATATACACGCTCTTGTTAAAATTCATGAACTTCATTGTTCGTTGTCTTCCTACTAATATGACTTGAACTCATGATTTACATTAGCGAAAAGTAATTGTGAATGTTACCATTCAATAAGAAATACATGATTCCCTTTGAATGACTTACACTTACTAACATGATTTGACAATGTGGTCTCAATTTTAGCAAGAATATTTCACGACCCAAAATCTAAGGGTCATGATGGCACTTGTCACGGCGAACCTTGACAAGTAAGCCAATCACCAAAACTAATACACAAGGGGAAAAAGACAATAATAATCCCAGGGTAAGACTTCTAGAAGAAGCCCAAGAATAGAAGTATAATAAATGCAGAAAGAATATAATCAACCATACAACTATAACTCCCAAAACCTCAACTTGAATCCAAATAAAATACATAAAAAAATCTAATAGATACAACCCTGTCTCTAGAAACTAGTAATGACATAAACTAATGATAGGGAAGGATAGTAGAAGACTTTTGGACGCCTGAAAATCATCCACTACCTTGAAAGCTCCAACAATCTCCTGAGTTAAGAAACGTACAGTGCACCCAAACCTGAATCTGCATTAGAAGGGTAACTAGAAGTAAGTATGACCCTCTTGTATTCAATAGGTATCTTAGGCTGATCGAGCAAAGTAGAAAATAAAGCATACAAAATACACATTAAGAGTAAGTCGCCAGCAATTAGAAAATATCCCACAATGGTTGCCCATATCGCTTGCACTAATGGTCTTAATATATCACATAAATCGAAACAACCACTAGAAAAGACCACGAGTGTATAATCTACCATATATAAGTAGGACAAGGATGGACAATATACTTACAAGATCATCAAATACAAGTATAAGGAGACAGAACACTTAGATAAGTAATAAGTCAAAACAGAAGTACAACCACAATGAAGTAAACACGATAAGAATGATGTCGATAATGATGATGCACGACGTTATTGCATAACCTCCGTGTACACCTACGAAGTAAAGCCTCTATACATAGGACCCATGGGGTTTCATCAAATCGTATACAATCCATATATCTATATTTTTTCCCTGGCATATCCCCCGAGAAGGGTTTTATAAGATGTCACAATATCTCTTTCCCAGCATATCCCTCGGGAAGGGTTTTTAAAAAGGTATTACTAGAGTTTATTAGATGTTTCCATGGTAGTACCAATGTTTTGTGAATGAGTATGATACGAGGATGTAATGATCACAGCCAATCACAATGATATTTCCATAATAAACCACATAATGTATTTCCACAACTAACCATAATGATATATTTCCACAATCATACCCAATGATATATTTCCACAATCACGTGAGCCAATATCCACTTATTATTTCCACAATCTATGAAATTCCACATGATTCATATGCCAATAAATTATGAATATAGAACAATACACCAGTGGTATCACATTAGATATTTCAACAACACAATACAATTATTCACATATATTTCAGGCTATCCACAACACGTAGGACCCCACATGGTCACACATATCACATAATATTCCAAAACAAACAATTACATCACATATAGTCCCTACACGAGCACAACTATCATACCCCATACTTTTTTATGCGTAGTTCAACTTCTAGTTGCATACATAAGAGGCTTAAAGCCAAAAATTTTAACCAAGTATTAGGGACTTAGTATTATTTTTGACCTTTAAACTTTAAGGATTTCTAAATGAGTCTTCCCGACCCCGACATGTTGATTTTTGAGTTAATTCATATTCAAGGGGTGTAAAGAGCATGTCTCGGGGAAGTTTTGGATTTTTTAGACGAGGATTGTGTCATGTTTGGATTTCAATTCCAGAACCTCACCACAATAGTGGCGCATCGCGGTGGGTATATCAATGAGGGCCTTGGCGCATCATGATGAAACTTTTATCAGCGTTCCAATTATGAATTTAAATCTCTAAGGGGCAATTAAGTCATTTCCCATCAACTCAATTCATAAAAACACGAGATTAAATATCAGTTAGGGCATTATTTTCCTATTTTTCTCCAATTTTCTCTCCAGAAAAAAACCTTAATCATCCCAAAGATCATCAAATTCTGTTCCTTTCTCTCAGAGAAAACCAAGAAATCAACTTCCATAATCCAAGAACCTTTAAGGAAGCTTAAAGATTTTTATTCTTCTTTTAAGTTTAACGATTTAAGGTATGTGTGATGTTCATCCATAGTTTCCTTTCACCATGGAGTCCAAGAATCCTCTTTTAATGTTAAATTATGAGGTTTTCTAGGTTTTAAATGAATTATCCCTTTGAATTACTTGTTATTTTATTTTCAAGTTAGAATTTCAATTGTTTTCAAGTGTAATGGATTATAGTATGTTTTGGATGTTGAAGTTCCTATGTCATGTTCATGTAATTTAGGATAAACTCTCAATTAATGGTTTTTGTCATGTAAACATGCTTTCTCATCATGTTTAAAGACATCCCCATGTTAAAGTCTTAATCTCCAAGAATTTGATGAAATGCCAAAGAGAATGATGTTGTAGAATGATTTACCATTATGGTTTTTCGAAGCTTTTATATGCCTTTATTTCTATTTCCATTCTGTACTGGAGGGTTATGAACACCCGTTACTTAGCTATTTATATAATTTCAGTATCTTAAGAATGGTTTCAGATATATAATGAGCATTATTATTAGTAAGTTATTATGATCAGTTGTTTGTTCAGTTAAGTTTAGTTTAGTCCAAAAATTAGTGTCTTTTAGTTGGGAGTAGGATTTAGGACCGAGAAAATATAGGGATTGTGGATTCCCCATTAGTTAAGTAGAGTCATTAGTAGCAGTCCCTGTATTCCAGAACTAAGTAGCCAACATAGGATATAAGGAGTCACCTGTTAGTTAGGCTTGACTTTCTCTCAGGGGTCACTCGTCAGTTAGATTTGAAACCCTATTCCTTTGTGACATTAGTTTAGTGGGTCCACATAGCTAGTGTTAGTACCCGTGGCATGGTATTGACACCCTTCCAACTGGGGTCACAGGTTGGACCCCAACTAGCTTATATTGGGGTATGTCAGTTAGATGATACCTCTCATAGTCTTAGTTCAGTATTCAGTACAGAATTTAGTTTAGGTTTGCTTGACCATAGCATACAATTTATTAGTTATTCAGTTATAAGATTTCAGTATTTCAGTTTACATACTATTTCATTATTATGTTATATGATTGGTAATACATTTTCAAATTATATAGATTTTATGCATATTATGCATCAGTTATCTCATGTTATTTGGTCAGTCAGTATTTCATCCACCTGAACATATGCATTTCATCCTAACTTCATCTTATATACAGTACATTCAAAGTATTTACTACATACTTTCTTCACGCTATGATGTCTTATATCATAGGTTCAGATGCTCAATTTCCTAACCACGCTTAGACAGTTCAGCCTATCAGCAATAACAGTTGTGGTGAGTCCTCATATATCGAGGACCTATTATGTTATTTCAGTATTTTTGTGTTTCAATTTAGTTAGATTAGTTTGGAGTTAGTTAGGGACTGTCCCATCAACTCTTTTCACTCAGTTTAGAAGCTTTTAGACATAAACTTAACCAGTTAGAAAGTTAGTTGATTTTATTAGATATTTTCAGTTATTCAGACACGTTTTGATACGTATTTCAGTATTAAGTTTTACATTACCTTATCCGTATTTAAACCTTATAACATTGGCAGTTTACTTTTTCATATGTGTATTTTGTTACTTTATTCAGTGCTTACAATAGGTACAAGCTCATAGGTTAGCTTGTGGTCACTTGTGACCTTAAGCACCATTGTCGCGACTAGGGGTAGCCTCGGGTTGTGACAAAACTTGGTATCAGAACCTAAGGTCTTACAGTGTCCTAGGGAGTCTGAAAGATATGTTGAGTAGAGTTTTTTGCATGTGTGTGAAGCACGCCACACTTATGGACAAGAGGCTACAAGACATTTTAGGAAAAATTTCCGTCTTTCAGTATTCATGTCATGCAAATAAGAATGAGCTCTATTTAAACCCTCTTTCTGACTTATTATTCCTTCTATTTATAGAAAATTCCTCCCAAAAGGAACAACGGAAGAAGAAATGAAAATCATCCCGCACCTTTGCCTGTTTAGGATAATCCCCGAAATGAGCATGTCTCTCATGCTGAATGCAGAGCTGCATTCACTACCATAGCTCACTTAGTAGTATCTCAGAATAATTAGTAGGTTGTTTTCCCAACCAATCCAGTGTGTAACACAACTGGAACTAGGGTTTGGGACTTTACTCGAATGAACCCTTCCTTGTTTTTGGGATCCAAGTCTGAGGAGGATTCATAGGAGTTTCTTGATATAGTTTAGAAAATTAATGATATCATGGGTGTCACCTCAAGTGAGTGAAGATTTGGATACTTACTAGTTATAAGATATAGCTTATACTTTGTATAAGCAGTGGAAGGGTGATAGGGGTGTTGAGGTAGGGCCTATTGAGTGAGAGATATTCACCACAACCTTTTTAGACAAGTTCTTTCTATTAGAGTTGAGGGAAGCTATGGTGCCAGAGCTCATTAATTTGAATCAAGGTGATAAAAGTATAAAGGAATACTCGCTTAAGTTTACTCAGTCGACAATGTATGCTCCTAATATGGTTGCAGATAATAGGTCTAGAATGAGTAAATTTGTTTTTGGTATAGTTGTTAGTGTGGTCAAGGAGTGTAGAATCGCTATGTTGATTAAGAATATGGACCTATCAAGGCTTATGGCCATGCTTAATAGATTGAGGAGCAAAAGTTTAAAAAGAAAGAGAGAGAGAATAAGAGGGCCAAAATAGGTAGCTTTAACTTTTCTCAGCTGAGGTCAGAGGATGGTAACCAAAAAAAGAGAGAGAATAATAGGGATAGAATAGGTATCTTTAACCATTATTTGCCGATATCAGAAGGTGGTAACCATTCTCAGTCCCATAAAAAATCTTTAGCCCCAACTCTATCTTCAGCTAGTGCACTAGTTCCAATGTTCAAGAATGATAGTCGGGATATAGCACCAAGATCTAAGTCTCAGGGTAGTGTGAACAATGGTCGTACTAATTTTCTGAGCCAAAAATATGGTAGAAATTATTAGGGTGTATGTAAGGATAACAGTGATGTGTGTTTTGGATGTGGCAAGCCAGGCCACAGGATCTGAGAGTGTATGGTGATGGTTCATAGGGGTAGGAATGATTGACAACAAGGACATAATACTTTTTTAGTAGAACTAGTAGGTTACCCTACTCAGCAGGGCGCTACTTCCAGTGCCAACTGTGGGCAACACCAGAATAGGGCGTATGCACTTCAGTCCCAACAGGATCAGGAAAGTTCTCCTGATATAGTTACTGGTATGTTACAGGTTTTTCACCTTCATGTTTATGCTTTATTAAACCTTGGATCTTTGCTCTCCTTTGTAACCCCCTATATAGCTGTTAATTTTAGAGTCAACCCCAAATCTTTAGCAGAACCCTTCTCAGTGTCTACTTTATTAGGTGTCTCTATTATATCTAGGTAGGTATACAGGATCTGTCCGATCATAATATCCTAGAAATTCACCTTAGTTGATCTTGTGGAGTTAGAGATGATTGATTTTGATGTCATTCTCAACATAGATTGGCTCCACTAGTGCTAGACTTTAGTTGATTGTAGAAATATAGTTGTTTAGTTTCAGTTTCCCAATGAACTAGTTATTGAATGAAAGGGTAGTACTTCAGTGCTTATAGGTTAGATTATTTCATATCTTAAGGCCAGAAAAATAATTTTAAAGGGTTGTGTTTACCATCTTGTTCGAGTCAAAGACTCTAGTTTGAGACTCCCAGTCTGGAGTCAATTTCAGTAGTTAGGTAATTTCAAGATGTGTTCCCTGAGGATCTTCTCAGAGTTTCTCCCAAAAGGGAAATTGATTTTAGAATAAATCTCCTTCCAGATACCTAACCTATCTCAATTTATGCCCAACAAAATAGCTCTAGATGAGCTTAGAGAGTTAAAAGAATAGTTAAAATATATATTAGATAAGGTATTTATCAGGCCCAGTATTTCCCCATAGGGTGCTCCAGTCCTATTCGTGCGTAAGAAAGACGGTTTCTCAGAATATGCATTGATTACTGTCAGTTAAACAAAGTCACAATAAAAAATAAGTATCCATTCCCCAGGATTGATGGCTTGTTCGACTAACTTCAGGGTGCTAGTTATTTCTCTAAGATAGACCTCATATCCAGCTATCATCAGCTCAGGATCAGAGAATGTGACATTCTGAAGACAGCCTTCAGAACTCGGTATGGTCACTTTGAATTTCTAGTTATGTCTTTTGGACTAATGAATGCCCCTGCTGATTTCATGTACTTGATAAATAGAGTGTTCAAATAGTACTTGGACATGTTCGTCATAGTTTTCATTGATGGTATTCTTGTTTATTCCCATAGTGAAAACGATCATGTGGACCATCTTTGAGTCGTATTGCAGACTCTTAGAACCCACTAGTTATTCGCCAAATTTAGTAAGTGTGAATTTTGGCTAAGATCAGTAGCTTTCCTTGGCCATATTATTTTCGATGATGGCATTAGAGTTGACCCTCAAAATACTGAAGCAGTGAGAAACTGGCCCAGACCAATCTCTTTATCAGATATCAGAAGTTTCTTGGGTTTGGGGGGATATTACAAATGGTTTGTTGAAGGGTTTTCATCTATTGAGTACCCCATGTCTTTCATCTATTGAGTACCCCATGTCTTGTTTGACTCAGAAGAAAGTCAAGTTTTAGTGGTCAGATTCTTGCAAGAAGAGTTTTCAGAAGTTGAAGACTCGACTCACCTCATCCCCAGTCTTGTCTTTGCCAGATGGTTTAGATAGATTTATTGTTTACTGTGATACGTCTAGAGTTGGTATTGATTTTGTATTGATGCAAAGAGGTAAGGTCATATCCTATTCCTCTAGATATCTTAAGCCCTTTGAAAAGAATTACCCTACCTATGATCTTGAGTTGGCAGCTGTTGTTTTTGCATTGTAAATTTGGAGAGATTATCTTTGTAGAGTTCATGTTGACGTGTTCATAGATCACAAAGGTTTACAGTATGTGTTCTTACTGAAACATTTAAATCTTCTTCAAAGAAGATGGTTAGAGTTGTTGAAGAATTATTGATATGAGTGTGATATATCATTCAGGCAAGGCCAATGTAGTGGCGAATGCCCTTAGCAGGTTGTCTATGGGTAGTGTTGCTCATGTTGAGAATGATAAGAAGAGGTTAGTTCAGGTTGTTCATCAACTTATTAGATTAGGTTTTAGGTTGGTTTATTCAACTGAGGGTAGTGTTTGGGTTCAGAATAGTTCAGATCTTCTTTGGTTGCCAAAGTGAAGGAGAAGCAAAATCGAGATTCCAGTTTGGCTAAGTTGAAAGAATCAGTTAGAGATCAAAAGGTAGAGGTTTTCTCCCAAGGGGGAGATGGTGTGTTGTGATGTCAGGGTAGACTGTGTGTACCGTGTGTAGATGGTTTAAGATAGCTAATCCTTGCAGAAATGCATGGTATGCGTTATTCTATTCACCTAGGTTCCACTAAGATGTACCATGATTTGTATAAAATCTATTGGTGGAGTGGTATAAAGAGTGATATTACAGAGTTTGTGGCTAAGTATTCTAACTGTTAGTAGGTTAAAGTTGAGCACTAGAGGCCTAGTGGTTCATTGCAGGATTTAAGTTTGCCTACTTGGAAGTGGGAAGAGGTGAATATGGATTTTGTGATGGGTTTGCCTCATATGCGTTGTCAGCATAATTCAATTTGGGTCATTGTAGATAGAATGAGCAAATCAACCTATTTCTTGCCAGTTCATACTTCTTATTCAATCGAGGACTACGTCAGTCTCTATATCTGAGAGTTGGTTAGGTTGCATAGATTCTCGTTGTCTATCATTTTAGATAGAGGTACTCAATTTACCTCTCACTTTTGGAAAGCTTTTCAGAAGGGTCTTGGTACCCAAGTTTATCTTAGTATAGATTTTTATCCTCAGACAGATGGTCAGGCAGAGAAGACCATTCAGACCCTAGAGTATATGTTGAGGGGATGTGTTCTTGATTTCAAGGGTAGTTGGAATGATCACTACCTTTGATTGAGTTTGCCTATAATAAAATTTATCACTCCAGTATTCAGATGACTTCATTTGAGGCTCTCTATGGGAGGAGATGTAGATCTCCTATTAGTTGGTTTGAGGTAGGTGAGGCTTCTTTGAGAGGGCCAGATTTGGTTTTTGATGTGATGGAGAAGGTTCAGTTGATTAAGGAGAGGCTTAAGACATCCCAAAGCAATCAGAAATCCTATGCAAATGTGAGGAAAATGGATCTTAAGTTTGAAGTTGGGGATTTTGTGTATTTGAAAATCTTGCCCATGAAGGGAGTAAATAGGTTTGGAAAGAAGGGGAAGTTTAGTCCCCAATATGTAGGTCCTTACAAAATCTTGAGTCATTTTGGAAAGGTAGCTTATGAGCTTGAGTTGCTTGCAGATTTAGTGTCAGTGCATCTAGTGTTTTATGTTTCTCTATTGAAGAAGTGTATTGGTAATCCAACTATTGTAGTCCCTTTAGAAAGAACAGATGTTCAGGATATCCTTTCTTATGAAGAAATATCAATCGAGATCCTTGATCGTCAGATTCGAAGACTAAGGAACAAAGAAGTTCCCTTGGTCAAAGTTTTTTGGCGAAATCATTCCGTTAAGGGAGCCACTTGGGAAGCAGAAGCAGATATGCATACCAAGTACCCTCATCTTTTCTCCACAAATTTTGACTTAGCTTAAGGTAACAGTTTTCTTTAGATTGACTCTTTCCATTCTCAGTTCCAGCTATGTAACCCATTTTATATCTTTGCATTCATTCATGAATTCAGTTCAGTCATGTATTCATGTTTTTAGTTAGGTATATTCAGTATGTAATCATAATTCCTCAGTATTCTCATCTTAATAAGTCCTATTCGTGGAATGAATGTTTCCAAGGGAGAGATATTATAATACCCCATACTTTTCTTAGCTTAGTTCAGTTCCTAGTTGAATGCATAAGAGGCTTAATGCCTGGAATTTTAACTAAGTGTTGGGGACTTAGTTTTATTTTTGGCCTCTTAAATTTGAGGATTTCTAAACGAGTCTTCCTAATCCTGAGATGTTATTTTTTGAGTTAATTCATATTCAGGGGTGTAAAGACCATGTCTTGGGGAAGTTTCAGATTTTTCGGATGAGGATTGGGTCGTGTTTGGATTTTAATTCCAGAACCTCACCGCGATAGTGGCGTGTTGTAGTGGGTATTGCGATGGGGGCCTTGGCGCATCACGGTGAAGCTTTAATCGGTGTTCCAGTTATGAATTTAAATCTCTAAGGTGCAATTAAGTCTTTTCCCCTCAACCCAATTCGTAAAAACACGAGATTAAATATCGGTGAGGGCATTATTTGCCCACTTTTATCCAATTTCCTCTCAAGAAATAAACTCTAATCATCCCCAAGATCATCAAATTCTATTCCTTTCTCTCCAAGGAAATCAAAACATCAACTTCCCCAATCTAAGAACCTTCAAGAAAGCTTAAATATTTGTATTCTTCTTTCAAGTTTAAGGATTTAAGGTATGTGTGATGTTCATCCATGGTTTCCTTTCACCATGGAGTCTAAGAATCCTCTTTTAATCTTAAATTAGGAGTTTTTCCATGTTTTAAATGAATTATCTCCATGAATTACTTGTTATTTCATTTTCAAGCTAAGATTTCAATTTTTGTCTAGTGGAATGGATTATAATATGTTTTGGATGTTGAAGTTCCCATGTCATGTTCATGCAATTTAGGATAAACCCTCAATTTATGGTTTTTGTCATGTAATCATGCTTTCTCATCATGTTTAAAAGTATCTCCATTTTAAAGTCTTTATCTCCAAGTGTTTGATGAAATGCCAAAGAGAATGATGTTGTAGAATGATTTCCCATTATGGGTTTTCTAAGATTTTACATGCCTTTATTGCTATTTCCATTCAGTACTGGAGGGTTATGAACACCCTTACTTAGCTATTTACATAATTTTAGTATCTTTAAAATGGTTTCAGATATATCATGAGCATTATCATTCAGCCAGTTATTATGACCAGTTAAGTCTAGTTCAGTCAAGAAATCAATATCTTTTAGTTGGAAGTAGGATTTAGCAACGAGCGAATACAGGGATGACGGCTTCCCCGTTAGTTAAGCAGAGTCGTTAGTAGCAGTCCCTGTATTCCAGAACTACGTAGCCAGCGTAGAATATGAGGAGTCACCCATCATTTAGGCTTGACTTCCTCTCAGGGGTCATCCATCAATTAGGTTTGATACCCTAGTCCTTCGGGACATCAGTTTAGTGGATCCATACAATCAGTGTTAGTACCCATGGCACGATACTGACACCCTTCCAACTTAGGTCACATGTTGGACCCCAACTAGCTCATATTGGGGCATGTAGGTTAGATGATACCTCCCACAGTCTCAGTTCAATATTCAGTACAAAATTCAGTTCAGATTTGCTTGACCATAGCATACAGTTTATTAGTTATTCAGTTACCAGATTTCAGTATTTCAATTTACAGACTATGTCAGTATCATGTTACATGCTTGGTCTTGTATTCTCAGATTTTACAGCTTTTACACATATTATGCATCAATTATCTCATGTTATTTAGTCAGTTGGTATTTCATGCACATGAACCTATGCATTTCAGCCTAACCTTATCTCATATACTAGTACATTCAAAGTACTGACCGCATACTTTCTTCGCGCTATGATGTCTTATATCTTTGGATGCTCAATTTTCTGACCGCGCTTAGACAGTTCAGCTTATCAGCAGGAGCAGTTGTGGTGAGTCCTCATATGTCGAGGACCTATTATGTTATTTGATTATTTCCATATTTCAGTTAAGTTAGATCAGTTTGAAGTTAGTTGGGGCCTGTCCCATCAACTCTTTTCACTAAGTTTAGAGGCTTTCAGACAAACAGTCAACCAGTTAGATAGCCAGTTGGTTTTATCAGATGTTTTCAGTTATTCAGACACGTTTTGATATGTATTTCAGTATTAAATTTTACATTACCTCATCAGTATTTAAACCTTATGGTGTTGCCAGTTTAATTCCGCACAGGTGTATTTGGTTACTTTATTCAGTGCTCACAGCAGGTACCACTCATGGATTAGCTTGTGGTCACTTGTGACCGTAAGCACTATTGTTGCGACTAGGGGGTAGCCTTGGGACATGACAACAACACAATAGGATAGCCAATTTCATGATTAGTTCCCATTTCCTTAACATGCATTTTGCATACAAATTAACTACCCAACCCAGTCTGAAAGAGTTAAGCCATAACCTACCTCGAATGTTAAAATCAGTCCACTACACTTCAACCCATGTCCTTGATTCTCACAAGAAATCTTGAAATCAACTAAAACCAATAAATATAGAATCTACGCATAAAAACAAAGCCCACGAAACCCGTATTGTCTATTTTAAACTCGGGGTCAAAACGGACCCCCGAAACTATTTTTTCAGTTTTTCAAATAAGGGAAAAATCACAACTTTATTTCAAAAACATGTTTCCCATATTTCTAGGAATCTACAGTTAAAAACTCAAGTCAAATTGAATTAAAAACGAGGACCAAATTGAAGAAAAACCATTTCCAAAATTTTCGGGTAAAACCTTTGAAATCCATTTTAAAATCAAGATTTGAAGTTGTTTTGAAGATGAAATTGAGGAAAAACTAGTAATTATAAAATTAGGAATATTATTCAAGTGAAAAGGAGTGAAATTGGGATTCAAATAAAGCCCCAAGGTTTTTGTGTGTTTTTAGCAATTAATTAAGAAATTCAGCCAAGAAAAGGGTGAATTCTTAACTTAAATCCGTAAGAGAATAAGGAAATGGATATTAATCTTGCTTCCCAAGCACCCATAAGCTTCACATTTAAGCTCTCACACTATTTTAAGGTTTAGCTACCAAGAGGCAAGATGAATAATGCCAAAAATCATGGAAAATGACTCAATTTATACCCAGTCTAGGGTTTTGGCTGTCACTATTGAAACCAATGTTGTGTGATCGCACTATCCCATGCCTGGACAGGCCAGTCGCGCTCGCACCAGGGCTATGGTGATCGCACTAGTTGCGATTGTGGCCAAGGCTGTCAATCATCGGCACACCAGATATCAACTGAAACATGGAAAGTTTCCTGGTTTTCGTCCAAGGCCTTGGGATTTATTTGAAATATGATATATGTAAATGAACTATGTAAACACACTAGATTCGACACTACAGATTTAATGGAGATATCAAATTTTCAAAAAGGCATCGTTTTCACAAAGTTGACCCCCTAAAACCCAAAATCTCAATTTTCCAAATCGAGGGTCAAAATGCAATTTAAAAGTTGTAAAGCCGGGCCAAATATGTTACCACTCTAAAGTTGATATTTCGGATCTGCTGGCACAGTCCTTTTAGCCATTCGTCGCATGGATCAAAATATATCCACAGAAGTTCATAATAAGGCTCTCGAAACCACCAAAAACCTCAATATTGCACAAATGGCACCAAAATACATTAGGAACCGTACAATCACCCCCTCACCCCAGAAGTGCTATAACACAACTATGGAGAGGGGTAAATTAATCAAACCACACATAAACACATATTTCACATATTTCATCAAATTTTTAGGATGTTATATCATCCACCACTAAAAATTTAGTGCGTCCTCAAACTAAGACAAAGAAATACCTAAATCAACAAAGCGCTAGGGATAAGAACTATGCATGTCAAACTCGACCTCCCAAGTAGCCTCATCTACAGGTAGATGTTGCCACTGAACTTTAACCACATGGATAACTCTAGAAAGCAACCGTCTAACATCCCTAGCCAAAATATAGACCAACTCCTCACCAAATGACAACCTCTCGTCTGACTGAACTGACTCTGAATGAATGACATGAGACTCATCCAAAATTTAATGGTGAAGCATAAAAACACGAATAACTGGATGAACAACTGTTAGTCTCGGGGAAAAGTTAACTCATAAGCCATATCACAAACGGTCCAAAAAATCTCAAATGGACCAATATACCTAGTGATAAGCTTGCCCCTCCGCCCAAATCTCATCACACCATTCATGGGTGAAACTCAAAGGAAAACACGATCACCAACACCAATATTCAAGGCACAAAGTCTATGCTCAGCATAGCACTTTTGCCTACTCTAAGCTGCTCGAAGACTATCCTGAATGATGCGGTGTCTATCCAAGGATTCACGAAGCAAGTCTGTACCTCAAGGATTAACTTCAGAAACATCAAACCAACCCACTAACGAGCGACAACGCCTACCATACAATGCCTCAAAAAGATCCATATCGATACTGGAATGATAGCTGTTAATATATGCAAACTCTGCTAAATCCAAGTGTTGCTCCCACTAGCCACCAAAATCCATTATATATGCGCGAAGTATATCCTTCAAAATCTGGATAGTTTTCTCTGACTGATCATTAGTCTGGGGTTGAAATGCTATGCTAAGGTAAACCCGAGTACCCAACTCATCCTGAAAAGTCTCACAGAAGTGAGAAGTGAACACCGAGCCTTGATCTAATATTATAGACACCGACACACCATGAAGTGCACAATCTCACGAATATTGATACGGGCCAACCACTTAACACTGAAGAAGACCTTCACAAAAAGAAAATGCATAGACTTGGTCAATCAATCTTTGATGACCCAAACACTATTAGATCCATTGGAAGTGCGAGGCAACCCGGTCATAAAATCCATAATGATCCGTTACCGATTCCACTCGAGAATAGGTAACCGTTGAAGCAATCAACCAGGCCTCAAATGCCTGACCCTTAACTGCTGGAAACAAAGGCAATAAGCTAAAAATATGAAACATCCTTCCTCATACCACCCCACTAATAATGCTACCTCAAATCATAATACATCTTAGTCACTCCTAGATAGATAGGATACCTGGAACAACGGGCCTCCTCCAAAATCAATCTAATCTAATCATCCACTCTTGGCACATAAACTCAACCTCCAATACTCAGAACACCATCTGAATTAAGTGAGGCTTCCTTAGCCTCACCGCTTAACACCTTATGTCGAATTGACCTCAATGCAGCATCATTAAGCTGATGAGCTCGAATATGCTCCTTCAAAGAAGATCTAGCCTCCACAAATGCCAAAACACACTCAGATGTTCGAATTATAAAGCTTAACCTTCTAGTTAGCTAAAGACTAATTCTCTAAGGCTAAATGTCTCTCCTTGGTCAAACGATGCGTCAAGCTGCCCATGCTAGTCGACTTCCAGATCAAAGGATCTGCAACCATATTAGACTTGCCGAATGCTTGAAATAGTTAAGTCATAATCCTTAGAAAACTCAAGCCAATGACGCTGCCTTAAATTAAGATCCCACTGGGTGAAGAAGTACTGAAGGCTACAATGATATGAGAAAATCTCACAAGGACTCCGTACAAGTAGTGCCTCCCCAACTTTAAAGTAAAAACAATGGCGCACAACTCCAAATCATGGGTAGGGTAATTTCTCTCATGGGGTTTCAACTGATGAGAAACATAGAAAATCACCTTACCCTCCTACATCAACACAACACCTAACCCAACACCTAAAGAATCACAAAAAATATTAAAACCCACACCCTTCATGCACAAAGTCAAGACAGGAACTGAAGTCAACAAATCCCTGAGCTTTTAGAAGCTCGCCTCACAAGCATCAAACCATTGAATTTTTTTTTCTTCTGAGTCAACTTGGTCAACGAAGTTGCAATGGATGATAAACTCTCAACAAAATGTCAATAATAACTTGCCAAGTCTATAAAACTTGTATCTCGGTGGGCTAAGTAGGTCTAGCCCAATCACGAATGACTGCAACCTTTGCTAGATTAATCATAAGACCTTCCTTAATCACCAAGCGACCTATGAAAGAAACAGACTCCAGCCAAAACTCATGCTTGGAGAACTTGACATATAATCGCACATCCCTCAATCTCTGAAGCATAATTACAAAATAATCTTCATGCTCATCCTCACTTTTAGAATAAACCTAGATGTCATCTCTAAATATAGCAATGAAGGAGTTGAGATATGGTCGAAACATCCAGTTTATCAACTCCATTAATACGGTTAAGGAGTTGGCCAACCCAAAGGACGTGACCAAGAACTCATAGTGCCCATATCGAGTTCAAAAAATTGTCTTTAGAATATTCGAAGCTCTAATCCTCAACTAGTGATACTTGACCTTAAATCAATCTTCAAAAACATTGCAACACCCTAAAGCTGATCAAATAAATCAACAATATGAAGAAGAGGATACTTATTCTGAAGATGGTCAAATAAATCATCAATGCGAGGAAAAAGATACCTATTCTTAACTAACACCTTGTTCAATTGCTGATAATTAATATACATACACATAGGCCCATCCTTCTTCTTCACAAACAAGACAGACACACCTCAAGATGATATACTAGGTCAAATAAATCCCTTATCCAACAACTTCTGCAACTGATCCATTAATTCTTTCAACTCAATTGGGGACATCCCATAAGGAGGAGTAGAAATGGGTTTGGTGCCTGGATCGATATCAATAGCAAAATCAATATCATAATCCGAAGGCATATCAGGAAAATCTGTGGGGAACACATCAATAAACTCACAAACAACATGAATAAAATCTAAGGAAGGAGGTAAAACAACACTAGTATCATGAATATGAGCGAAATAAGACAAACATCCCCTCTAAACCAATCTATGAGCCAGAACATAAGATATAACCCTCTTAGGACCCAAATGAAGTGCACCTTTTTAATTTATCCTTGGCACACCCAGCAAAGCTAAATTCACTATCTTAGCATAACAATCTAAGGAAGCATGATAAGGATCTAACCAATCCATACTCAAAATAACATCGAATTCAACCATATCTAATATAAGAAAATCTACCCAGGTCTCACGCCCAACAAAAGTCCCAACACAAGATCAGTACACTCAATCCACAACTAAAGAATCTCCTACAGGGATAGATACTCAAATAGGCATGGCAATAGGCTTACTAATAGAATAAAAACTCGAAGCAAAATATATAGACAGATGGGAGAAAGTCGATTCAGGATCAAATAACACAGATGCAAATCTGAAATAAATGGTGACAATACCTATGATTATAGTATCTGAAGCTTTTACCTCAGGCTTGGATGGTATAGCATAACACTGACCATGACTACCAACTGGTTGAGTATCCCCACAACCACCATCGCTGGCTTTACTACTCTGACCTTTTGCACCTCTGATAGTACCCCTACCTCTCACAGCCAAAATACGAGTAGCTCTAATCACATAGCGAGGACAGTTCTTGGCCAAATGGCCAGCATCATGACACACATAACAAGTTTTATGACCCACCTCAATAGGAGAAGATACCACTGAGCTCGGACGGCCACCCTAAACTGCTGAATCAGAAGATTGACCACCTGAACTCTATAAGGTCGCCTATACTAGCCTACACTAATATCTATGAGAATCTCTAAAATCTCTACCATGAGGAACCTGACCCCTAAACTCACCAAAATGGTGCACCTTCTTAGAGCCTCTCTGAGATGATCCAAGAATGCTAGATGTCATCTTCACATAATCCATAATACTCTGAAAAGACACTCCAAATACGACCGCCTAAAGAGGAACATCTAAACCCTTCATAAACTTTCAAATCTTCTCAAACTCAGTGGAAATACTGCCATACAAATATCTGGACAAAGCATGGAAGTGTTCCTCATACTCCACAACTATCATGAAGCCCTGATCTAGGCGATCAAACTCATCATGCATCCGATATGTCAAACTATAAGGCACAAATCTCTCCAAAAAGGCATAAGAAAAGTGATCCCATGTTATCTCATAAGCATCAAGTGGTCTATAATCAACAAATGTTTTTCACCAGTCTATCACAACATCTCTCAACTGATAGGTAGTATAAGCCACTCCAAGAAGCTCAAGAGAACCCAAGTTAAGCAATTTCTCATGGCAATCAATCAAGAATTAATAGGAATCCTCGTCCATAGAACCACTAAATCTAGGAGGACCCAAATGAGTAGATCTCTCAAACCTCTTCTAATCCTCGAGGAGGCATAGTGAATCTAGTAGGCTAAGATCCCGTCTGAGGAGGCAATATATATAAAGGCTAAATTCCTAATTTTTGTGCAACATACGTAGATACAGATGCTGATGAAGGAATAGTACTCGGGGTATAAAGAGTACCCAAAACTGAAGTAGGTGCCACAGGAGGATCCACACTAGAGTTGGAAGAACACCCAACATGACCAAAGAAAAACCCTCTAAGTAGGTGAATAATTGCACCAACAACCCCTCAAAAATTGGGGAAGCCAAACTCTAATGAACTGGAGTAGAAATCACACCTCCAACCTGCTCAACACGAGGCTCAAGGGTGAGTCCAGTAGCACTCCTCCTAGAGCGGGTTGATCTAAGGGACTGTCCACTCTCTTGAGTCCATCCATGACTCGAGGCTTGCCCTCGAGGTGAAGGCTTCATATCTCTACTCTCATAGGACCTAGTCAACATCTTCTACGCAAAAACAATAAAACACAACTCAAATCTAAAGGTATACAAGAAATTTTCATAAAAAGAAATAAAATGAGGAAAGTTTCCTAAAGAAATCCTATAGCCTCTCGAAGATAGATACAACCGTCTACGTACCGATCTGCAATTCTATTAGACATCCCATTCTAATATTATAGAGACCAATGAATCTGGCTTTGATACCAATTTTTCATGGCCTAAAATATAGGGGCATGATAGAACTTGTCGTGGTGAACCTTGACAAGTAAGCCTATCACCCAAAGTGATACACAGGGGAAAAAAGACAATAATAACCCAGGGTAAGACTTTTAGATGGAAGCCAAACCATATAAGTATAATAAATGTGTAAAGAATATAATCAACCATACAACCATAACTCCTAAAACCTCAACTCGAATCACAATGAAATATATAAGAAAATCCAATAGATACAACTCTGTCTCTGAAAACCAGTAAGACATAGTCTAATAATAGAGAAAAATAGTAGGAGACATTCAAACGCTTGAAAATTATCCACCACCTTTAAAGCTCCAACAATCACCCAAGTCAAAAAACGTGGGGCACATATAAACCTAAATCTACACTAGAAGGGTATAGTAAGAGTGAGTACGGTCTACATGTACACAGTTGGTATCATAGGATGACCGAGTAAAGTAGAAAATAAAGCATATAAAATACACACTAAGGGCACGTCACCTGCAATAAAAAAATATCCCACAATGGTAGCCTACACTATTTTCACTAACAGTCCTAATATATCACATATATTGCAACAACTACCAGAAAAGACCATAAATTTACAATCTACCATATACAAGTAGGACAAGGACGAATAGTATACATACTAGATAAGCAAATACAAGTATAAGGATATAGAACACTTATATTAGTAACAAATAAAAACAAAAGTACAACCACAATGAAGTAAACACAATAAGAATGAAGATGATGCACGAGGTTGTCACACAACATCCATATACACCTACAAAGTAAGACCTACCGATGTAAGACCCATGGGGGGTTCGTCAATCCATATACAATGCATATATCCATATCTCCTCCCCGATACATCCACGGGGAGGGTTTTATAAGATATTACAATATCTCCTTCTTGGCACATCCTCGGGAAGTGTTTTTAAAAAAGGTATTGCCAGTGTTTCTCAGATGTTGTCATGGTGGTACTAATATTTCAAGAATGAGTATGATATGAGGATGTAATAATCACAACCGATCACAATGAGTATTTCCACAACCAACCACATGATGTATTTCCATAACCAACCATAATCATATATTTCCACAATCATCCCAGTGGCATATTTCCACAACCGCGTGAGCTAATATCCACTCATTATTTTTACCATTTATGAAAATTCCACATGATTCATATACCAATAAAGTATGAATATAACACAATACACCAATGGTACTACATTAGGGATTTCAATAATATAATACAATTATTCACATGTATTTTAGGCTATCCACATCACATAAGACCCTACACGATCACACATATCACATATTATTCCAAAACCAATAATCACATCACATATAGGCCTCCACATGGGTACAACTCATTAGGATAACCAATTTAATAATTAGTTCCCATCCTCTTAACATGCATTTTTTGTATACAAATAAACCACCCTGCCAGTCTGAAGGAGTTAAGCCATAACCTACCTCGAACGTTGAAACCAATCCTCTACACTTTAACCCATGATATTACTTCTCATGAACGATCCTGAAATATACTAAAACTAAGAAATATAGAATCTACACCTAAAAACAAAGCCAACGAAACCCATATTTCCGAATTTAAACTCGAGGTCAAAATAGACCCCCAAAATGTTTTTTTGAAAGAGAAGGGCAAAATTGCAACTTTATTTCAAAAACATGTTTTTAATGTTTTTAGGAACCTACAGTTGGATACCCACATCAAATCGAGTTAAAAATAAGGTTCAAATTGAAGAAAAACTATTTTCAAACTTTACAGGATAAAGCCTTTAAATCCATTTTAAAATCAAGATTTGTAGTTATTTTGAAGATGAAATTAAGGAAAAACTAGTAATTATAGAATTAGAAACATCATTCAAGTGAAAAGGAGTGAAATTGAGATTTAAATCAAGCCCTAAGGTTTTTGGGGTTTTGAGCAATTAATCAAGAAATTCAACCAAGAAAAGGGTGAATTCTTGCCTTAAATCCATAAGAGAATCAAGAAATGGATGTCAATCTAGTTTCCCAAGCACCCACAAGCTCCACTTCTAAGCTCTCACACTATTTTAGGGCTTAGCTCTCAAGAAAAAAGATGAATAATACCTAAAATCATGTAAAATGACTCAATTTATACCTAGTCTAGGTTCTCGACTGTCTCTATTGCGACCCGGGGTGTGTGATCGAACTATCCCCAGTCTGGATAGGCCAGTCGGGATCGCACCAGGTCCATGCCGATTGTACTTGTCATGATCGCGACCAGGGTTGGCGATCATCGACACACCAAATATCAGCTAGAGACTTGGAAACTTTCTAAGTTTCCGCCAAGGCGTCAGGATTCATTCAAAATCCGATATATGCAAACAAACTATTTAACCATACTAAATTTGATGCTCTGGACTCAATGGTGATATCATATCTTCGAAAAGACATCAATTTCACAAAGTCGATCCCTGTAATCTTAAATCATAATTTCCAAACCGAGGGTCGAAATGAGATTTAAAAGCCATCAAATTAAGTCAAATATATTACCACCCTAAAATCGATGTTCTAAATTTGATGGCGTAGTCCGTTCTTCTATTAATATTACGAATCAAAAGATTACCATAGAAGTCCATAGTAAGGCTCTCGAAGCCACCAAAATCTTAATATCGCACAAATGACGCCAAAATGCATTAGAAATCATGCCAATCACTACTATACCCCAGACATACTACAATGCAACTATGAGAGGGTTAAAATAGTCAAATAACATAAAATCACAAATTTCACATATTTCATTAAATTTTCAAGTCATTAGAAAATATTAGAATACTCCCTATGATTTCATGAAGATAGTAAAAGAAACATTACTAGTTTTTAGTATGTTTGAACTATGGTCATTAATTTAATTTAAAACTAGTCTTTAACTTACTTTCATGATAAATTATCTATATTATGAACAAATAATATGGTTTTGAAAGTAGTATCCAACACCAAGTGGAAGAGAATTTAGCATATCCCAGTCTTACAAAATATATGCCACCGTAGGTATTATACTTACTAAATGGGCTCAATTTAGTGATAACATCAGTCATTGATTTATACCCCTGACAAGGTATATTTCGGCCTTCCAATAAGGCATATATTGGACTTCATGTTGCTCACATAGTTTATACCGGTTAAGAGAAACTCCCATAGTATATTGGTTTTAGAAATCCAAGTATAATGACTCACTGTCTTTACTAAATTCTACTTTAATATCTCATGCTTATGAAAGTTCAGTTTCCAATTTTATTCAAGAACCTAGTGAGTCTTTATACACTTAACATGCATGATTTTATTTTAAGAAATGCTGATAAACTGGTTTGACCACTTTATAAGTTTATCCAAATAGTCTATAATTTCTCTGTATTAAAGATCATGTCTTCTTAGGTACCAGGACATGAAATTCACCCTTGTGATATAGATCATGAAAAGGTTATTTATCTTTATATATTAGTAAAAAATAAATAAATACAATATACTATTTGTGCTCATCATCCTTTTATGATGTAGGTTTTGTTGTTCGTCCTCAGAATTATGATTAGCCACGATCACCTTTTCTTTCTCCCGCCAGTTGGTGAGTCCTAATGGTCTAAGGATCCAGATTATGATTTATTTTTAGTAGTACCATTTATGTCCATTTAAGACTTTATGGGTTTTGGATTAACTGTAGTCTGTCTCAGTGACTCTTTAGTATGATTAGAGGCTTGTCTAGACTTAGTAGTTTTTAGTTATCACTATGTTTCAGATAGTTTTTAATTGTTAATGACATTATTGGGATTTTTGGTTTATTCTTGTTTTAAACTTAGTGACTTACAACTTTCACTTATGGTTTTTAAATATTTAGAACGTACATTCAGTACTATGCCAGATACTACGGGTTAGCTTGAGCTACTTTTAACCCTAAGCATCGTGTGATACCTGGAGGGGCAGACTCGAGGCATTACAAAAATATCCTTTTGTGTTTGTCTTATCATATTTAATGATAATTCCTAACATACTTGATCTCTTTTACATGGTTCCCTAGGTAAATTTTATTTTGATGACCGTGTACACTTTGCTTAAGAGTGGAGTGATTTTAGATGCCATCAATTATTGATATGTATGACGAAATATAAATCTGTTAGCTACAAGGTTTACATTTATTTAGATTGTTGATCATGTGAGGACTATGAAGGAAATATGACATGAGGCCTATGAAGGTGGCGACAAAAGGCTGCATAGTTAGGATAGTTTTAATGGTACTTCTTTTAGAGGCAAGGGTTTTCCTGGTAGGTGTAATAATCCTCATTTTATCCTTGCATACCCATTCAGGTGGAACTACCGATTATATATGGTTCTAATTTAGGTCATAGTGGTCAGGGTAGTTAGGGTTTAGGTTAGACATCTCAAGGTCCATGTTTGGATATTCAGGACATGGTGACCATTCTAGTTTGATAGGGTCTGCTCAGGAGGGTATGTATGACAATAGATACTATGAGTGTGGTGAGTTAAGGGACTATACCAGGGATTATCCAATGTTCAGGCATGGCAGGAAGTAGGGTTAGCAGGCTCAGGCCTCATGAATCTATTTTACTATTGAAAGGTAGTGTGTAGGGTAGTAGGGATGGTCTCTAGGGTACTAAAGATGGATATCAGCTAGGCCATATAGGTGGTAGTGTGGGTGATCCTCCTAGGGTTAGATATGGTTATCTATATACTTTTCTAGATAGCCTAGTAGCTGAGGCTTTAGATGCTGTCATCATAGTTACTATATTAATTTGTCATTAACGATCTTCTATGTTATTTGATCCAGGGTCTACCTATTCATATGTATCTTCCTACTTTGCTACTTATTTGGGGTTGTCATGTGAGACTTTGCTTGTGTTTATGCGTGTATCTACTCTCATAGTTTATTCTTTCGTAGTGGATCGAGTGTATTGATCCTATGTTGTAAAAATTCTAGGCTGTGACACTTGGGTAGATCTTACTATCCTTGAAATATTAGATGTTGACGTGATGCTTATATTGCTTTGACAAGATCGTTATTATAGTTATGCCTGGTATCCCTCTGATAATATGGAATGGGATCGACAGTCATGTGCTGAAGGGGTGTTTAGTTTATCTTATATATTTTTGTTATACTAGTGCTGACACTCTTTCTACCTGAGTTAGTTCCTGTGGTTAGCGAGTTTTCTAATCAATTTCCTACAGATTTACTTGGTCTTTTGCCTGATCATGATATTGAATTTGGTGTAGATATTTATCTAACTAGCAAATATCATATATTTCAGCAACCCATGATAGCACAATTATACACAAAGCTAAGCAAGTTCCACTGAGGAAGTCCTTCACTTGGAACTCATGAATTAACATTGATATTCCCTTCACCCATTGATACTAGCATGGATCCTTCAAAATCATTCACTCATAGTAGAGCCAAAGGGCTTCAAGATTTATAAATCATATTTGCAAGGAAAGATACTTAAGAGGAATGTGGAGGGTACCAAAGAAAAACATTCAATGTACGAAAGATCAATCTATGTGAAGAAAGGGAGAGAGGGGCTAAGTATGCAAATAGCCACTTCTTGACTTCAAAGATTCACAAAAGAACAGAAAGCCAAATAAAGCCCTTGTTTCATTAAGAGCATATTTATAAAAACTAATTGTCCTCTTATTTCTTAATATAAATAGGCTATTTCGTTATTTTACATGAAATTTTTTTGGTGAACATTTACATTTTTTTGAGAAATTATATTTTCTTAGTAAATTTCCTCAAGAAAATTAGTAAACGTTCATCACTCCAAGCATCAACCACACCGTGTTGATACTGCGGTCTGTAACATTCACCACTCCTAATTAATGCGTGAACACTATGATTTAAAGATACAATATCCCCATAATCTGACTTGGAGCAACGAGTGAGAAATCTAATAGAGTCGTCTTGGCTGAGGACAGGAATAAGACTCTCTCTACCGAATGACACTGATTACCAGCTTGGTCAACTAGAGCGACTTCTCCACTAAGAGCATCAACAACTTTCTTTGCACAACTTCATTCTCCTCATTATTTTCCAATATCCTTTTAACATTCTGATCAATTTCCAACATATTGTCCAGGTTCAACCAGGATATAAGAATTTGACAAATCAAATACAGAAACTTATTGAATTCTACGAAATAACTAAACAAAGAACTGAAGAATATGAGTAATGAAAAAGATAAGGTGAATAAAGAGGAATAGTGATGTATTAGGTTGGATTGTGGTTGATGGTGTGAATTAATGAGGCTAGAGTATGTTAGTAGCGAATATAATATTGATGGAGTTGGAAGAGTAGTTGGATGATGTAACTTATATAGGTAAAGTAATAATATTATTACAACCTTAATTGAATTATATTCCATTCAAGATGTCATGATTTATTTTCCTCAATTCTATTTTATGATTTTATGAACTAACACAATTGGCCGATGATGCCTAACAGTACGTGTGGTTGTACTGACCGTACTCTTCTACATTCTTTCATGGAGTGTAGACTGGATGCAGGTTAGTTTGCAGTTACTAGATGGATGAAGATATTCGACACTAACTTCTGTACTTTCTTCCTGGCAGATATTAGAGTCTTTGTATTATTTATTTTATTGTCAGTCTATGCTGTAGTAGATAACTCTTGTATATGTCTGGCCAAGTCTTGGGATAGTGAAGGATATTTGTAAGAAATATTTGAAAAAGTTTATTTATTAGTATTTAATTTTCTTTATTATATTTAATTTAATATTTTCTTTAAAACAGAAGTCTTCCACATATTTTTAGTTGGGTAATAAGGGTTCTCCTAGCTACTTAAAATAACGTAGGTGTCCGTACGGTCCGTTAGTCTAGATCGTGACACCTAAAAAGGAACTAAAGCATATTATAGAAGTGTTTAATTGTATTAATTAATCTAAATAAGAATTAAGAAGATATAAATATTAGTAGAACTTTCTATATTTAACTTAGTAGGAGAGAATTTTCTCATTTATTTTGTACCACATTGGACAAAGACATAGGATTTAGTAATCGGAAAATTATGCAAAATATCTATTGAATTAATTTTTTTATACAAAAAATAGCCCATTTATCATTCCTTATCAAAAATTACATTTCGGCTATTCAATAACATTTTTCAGCACTGAAAATCAATGTGGATTGCATTAAGTTATTAAAGCTCTAGTTAATCTATTACATGATGATTCACCTTTAACCTCTGATTATAAATATCTGATGCATATGCTGGGTAATCCTTTGGTGAAACATGTCAACGGGGATCAAAATAAATTGATAGATACACTGACAAGAACGAATACAACTAGTACTATACAAATTCTTCAGAAAAGTTCTACAACCATAAGGGATGTTTATAAGATGACAAAAAGGGAGGGTTAACGTGTCGTAGGGTCATGACAGCAACACTTGACCATCTAATGTATAATAATACTAATCCTAATTATCAGGTTGTAAATATTAGATCTAGATATACTGCTGTCATTATTTGTACAATGACTTTACCAACAAAATACTCACCTGTAGACCTTGACTCATATATAATATATCTATTATTTTTATCAAAATAAAAAATGTCATCAGAGACAGGTGTCTCAGAATTCTTACTCTTAAACATAGTAAGCATCACCCTTTTGTTCCTATAAATATTCCTTCACTTTCGATGTATATTTTTCATAACCACAACACCACTTCCAATCAACAAAAAATGAAGCATTTTCCTACGGCTGTTGTCCTTTTCTTACTAGTACTTCTTCTCTCAACAAATGGTAGGCAATAACTGACAATTTTATTAATTTTATTTATTGTAGGCATAATACATAATTAGTTGGTGAGTGGACATTCTAACTTTTAGAAGTTCTTCAATTCTTCATTGACAGTTATATACTTTAATAAGTAAACATTCTAACTTTTAAGAGGGCTTCAATTTGGTTTCATTGACAATTATGTACTTTAACTCGCTTTCATTATATTTTACAGACATTCAAAATTGACATGACAGATAGCTTTTAATTATGTTTAAATGATTAACCATGATTTAATTGATACTTGTTCAAGTTTATCACGTTCTCGTAAATGAAAAACATCATAGTATTTATTTGATGTTGCCTAAAATATTGTAAATCTCAAATGTTGGCAAAAGGAATCGCAATGTAACAGTGCATAACTATGAGTTTTTAACACATCTAGCAAAGTTTGGTCCCCATTTTTTTTGAAGAGTGCTTCAAGTTGGTTTCACTGACAATTGTTTAACAGTATTACACAAGCATATGTGTTGCATCCTTTCGCACACACAAGTGCATGTGGTCGTATGAATAATAAAGGATGTATGTCTAGATACCGTACCCACAGGAATTTGACAAATTAATGTTCTACTTTAAATTCTTATTCGAGTTATTCAATAGGTGACCAATAACAAAGAATAATTTGGGTATTTTAATGTAAATAAAAATAATTATAAGCAAGTCGTAGATTGGTTGTGTTGTAATTCGGATTTGAAAAAAGATCTAGGATTGCAGTGTTTTGATAATCCAGTTGTGGTATCCAATTATTCGTCTAATTTATTTTTCTGAATTACTAGTTGTCGGTTAATTGTAGCTATTTTGAGTGTCTTTTCAACAACTCTAAGCCTACTATACTATCCCTAGTGCCTATATTTCTATGGTCGTCGGCTAATAGTGAAGTGCATAAGGAAATCGCCTGTATCAACTAAGCTAGGTCACATGGTATATTTCTATCCTCACTGACAAATCAATTTTCTTTCCATATAAGGTTCAATAGCTATGCCTATTTCCTCTTTTTTACTTGTCGTTTTATTTTTTTAAGTACAACAAACAAGCCCTAGATAATACTCGCAAGGTGATCAATCAAACGAATAATTAAAAGCAAGAACAAATAAATGACTCAATAGATGGAAAAAAATAGATAATATGATTTTCAAGCCACAACTTTTATGTTCAACCACAATCCTTGCAATTAAGAGGTTTAGCTACTCATGAATCTCTTTAGAAGAAGAGATTTCATGAGTCAAGGAAAAAATAAAAAAAAAAGAAGAAAAGAAGTAAATTAAACCTTATTCTTGAGCTTTTACCCTAGCCTTTGTCTTCCCAAATTTAGTTCTCTCTATAAAAAACATGTACAAAAAATTTATATAGAGTTTAGAAACCCTTCAAATGAAAAAAAACCAATATCAATCGTGATAGGATAAGTTTTGATTCGCGCCCCAACCCAAAAGTAGAGATGCGGCGCAAGGAAAAATCTAAAATTCAGACCAGTGGATAAACTTTCGCCGCTCCTTGCTTTAGGTGAGTGGCGCAAGTCTTAATTATTTTACTGACAACAACACAAATCAGCGTCAATACTAGCTTTGAAGCAGTGGTGCAAGGAACAATAAATTATGCCCTTCCGCACTCATTTTGCAATGCATTAAGACGTAGATTCTTCCTTGATTCTTTGATGCTCTTTTTCTTCTTATTTAAGGTACAAATACTTCAATACGCTCCTATTTAAGAAAATCATAAAACACAAGCATAAATCACATCATTTAAGATCTAGACAACACCAAAAATAAAATAAATGTAAGGAGAAAAATGGTAAAATAAGGTAGTTTTTAGCCTCATATCAACACCACAACTTAAACCCTTACTCATCCTCGAGTAAACTATGAACTTATGAAATAAAATCTACTACAACAACACCTATTGAAATAAGATTACTCAAGCTAAGATTACAACTACCACAATAGATGACAAGTTCTTATTAAACATGTTTCATTCATACCATACATTTAAACAACTACTTTAAGAACTTCTAACATTAAGAACTGACTCTATGATATTAGAAAACTCAAACAATTCACCCAATCAAGACATCAAATATTTCATCTATCTTTCATCAACCATGTTCCTTTAAATAAGAGAGTTACCCATATTCACTCACAAGTATACACATTAAATATACAATAGGTATAGGAATAAGTTCTTGCTCACTCTTAGAAGGTATTTCACATGCAATATATGATGAACCATAAGCTTTCCCTTAGAGTACTACTCCACTAATATAAGAATGTCAAATCTAAGATAAAGTAGGACTTATTGAGGTTGTAGGGCAGGCTAAAGGACGGGTAGGAATTATTTTGGCTAACATAATCGCTATTTTCCCTAATCACTTTAATACATCACAAATTTTTCATTGTTTGCGCACTATTAAATCAACTAACACTTTCTTATACTTTTCTCACCCATAGATTTTAGTGATGTCCCATCTCTTTAAGAAAATTCACAAACCACTAGTAAGGAGTACACAATTATCAGACCTTTTTTTCAATCATTTATTCTTTTTATACTCCCTAATAATAGCATATCAATTTTTTTAATGACTTGCACTCTTACACTTAAGGCTTCCCAGCTCAATTATCTCTCTTTTCTCAATTTTTGCTCCTTCGAATTCTTACTTTTTCAATTAGAGCTTTGGAGTTTCACATTAAATTAAAGGTTTATTTAAAGAGAAGAATTAAGATTCATATGTAGCTATCAAAGAATAGGCTAAAGGCTCAACGGTGCTAACTAGGATCATCCATTATGGGTAAGTAAAGAAAAGGTTAAAAATAGGTTAATCATAGAAATACTTATATGATCTCCTAAACTAAACATTACTTATTTTGCTTAGCAAACACACTGGTAAAGTTCTAGACATCAATATAACAACAAAGAATATAAAAAAACACATCATACACATGACACATGTTTAACTCAAGAAGAATCCAAAGACTCTAAACCCAACAAATAATAAGAGTTTATGTTTGAGCTAAAAGTCACATACGAGTCAAGTAAAAGATCCTAGGTGTCTCAAGAGAAGTCATTTAAATTCTTTTTCAAAACATTCTTTCAACCACAAAACAAACTTGCATCATTCATTCAAGTGTAGTACCTAACAAGAACACCTCACATTCAAATTATATCTAACTTCTATCGACTAACCCTTCCCTCAAGACGCTCGTCAATCATCCATCCTTGAAAGAAATTCATTCTTCCTTATAAAAAAAAAATTATTTTAGCAAAAAAATAGTTAGTTCAAAGAGTCTCCCCTAAAAAAGAATCAAAAAGAAAAATCAAGGGGTGGACAAAGTATACTCTACTAAAGAACTAAAAAACTAACAACTAACACAAACTATTCTAATCTAGAAAACTGAAAAAAGTATCTTTTTGTGTTTTTGATTTCTTAAATTCTTTTTTGTTTTTTGGCATAAATTCTCAATGAAAATAAATAACTAAAAACAAAGCAACTCCTATGGCATAGTTCACCCTTACCCTATATCAAAAATATTCAACCCCACACTTGAAGTCATGCTTTATCCCCAAAGAATTAATCAAAATAAAATAGTGGTCAGAAATACTTCTTGAAGCCCTCTAGGGCCTAGCTAGCATAATTGTTTCTTAATTTTTGCATCAAAGGGATGAATGACCCCACCATTATATTTCATATATGCCTTTTAGCTTCAAAATTTGGGTACTCAGACTTTTCTATATCTGTACAAAACAACAACAACAACAAAAAAAAATCAAATGTGACACCATAAATATAAACTACAATATTACAACTTGGGTTGCCTCCCAAACAACGCCTAATCTAATGTCGCGACACGATGCAAGTCATAGATCAACCAAATTCACTAAATATTTTCCTCCCAATATGATGCAACTTCGGCCTCTTCCTCACTCTAGGAGGATCACAATTATCATTCACTCTCTTTTACTTCAAATCTTCCACTTTTTTGGGCCCACACTCTTCCACCCTACACTTATCATTAATTATCTCTGTCATCATACATAAGTCTCTATAGTGTGAAGGAATAAAGAATGACTTATTCACTTTAAATATCTCTTCCTCGTATGGACCCTCATCTTAAGCTCTTATTTTTACAAAAAAATCAAGGATCCATCGATGACTAAGAATGTGCGTCCCAAAATAACTGGTATCTTATTATCCAATTTAAAATTTAAAATAATAAAGAATGCAAGAATCACAAACTTACCTACCTTGATAAGAACATCTTTAAGTATAATTTTCCATTACATATGAGAGTGGTCTGCCAAATATATAGTAGTAGTAGTTAGGCATGGTTCTCCCAAACCAAGTGTCTTAAACACAGATGAGGGCATTAAGTTTATACTTCCCCAAGATCAGACAATATATGTCCAACATCATCTTCACCAATTTATATAGGGCAGGTGAAACTCCCAGGATATTTGTGTTTTGGGAAGTTGATCATAACTCTCTAACTACACTCTTCAGTGAGTGCAACTATCTCAAACTCTATATGTCTTCTTTTTCCTACCATCACTTCCATCAAGTACGTAACATATTTGGGCATATCCCTTGATGAATCAGTCAAGGATATATTGATGTGAATTTGATTGAAAATATCAAGAAACTTCTTAAATTTTATGTCCTCCTTGATTTTCTGGAATCTTGATGAGAATGGTGGTTGAAGCTTGTTAACCGCAATCTCAGGCTACTCAACAACCTCACATTCTCTTATTTTCTCTTGCATAAGTTATAACTATAGAGTTGGTGTTGGGATCAAACTTTATGGGAAAGAAGGTAGATGCCTATAATTATCCCAATTAATTACTTTCCTCTTTGGAGGCTCAACATCAGGAAACTATACAGTTGTATCTTGACTTCTCTATTTAGGAGGAGCTTCAACCAACTGTCTTTCATTCTTGAGTGAGGTTGTCATTAACAGTTAGTATTATTCGATGTATCACGCGATAGTGGACCTTCATGACTTGCATGTTGTGATGAGGCTAGTTAGACCACTTAACACTCAAGCTAATAAATGGACTTCTACATTTGATTCACATTTTGAGTTTGTTTTCCCATGATCCATTTTACAGTTCCTCCAAAGAATTGCTCACTTATGGAGATTCCGACGTATACTGTTATCTTGGGACATGCTGATTTCCATCCAAAGAGATATTTGAATGGTTTCTATAAATTTTCTGCCCCACATATTACATATATTTTGGATTCAAAGGATATCAAGAGTATGCATGATTTTCACCATACTTCTCACAAAATAGTGTAGTCATCTGAACCTGTTTGTAATGACCCAGGACTACCCCTAGTTTTCACACGGTGCTTACAGTCCCGAGGGACAACAAGCTAACCCATGAGCTGGTACTTGCTGTGAGCACTGGATAACATGATCATAAATACGGAAGAATACTAACATGCCATAAGGTTTTAATAACTAAATTTAAAACTAAAATATGAGTCTATAGAAACAACTAACTAAATCTGATAAAATAATGATAAGATGGATAACTAACTATAATATTTGAATACTGAATAACTGACTCTAAGGTCTGAAAAACATCTAAACTGACTGACTAAATATAAGTTGATGGGACGGGCCCCAACTAACCCAACTAACTACTAACTGAGACATGAAATAATGCAAGCCAGTCCTCGAGGTATAAGGACTCACCACTGCTATTGCTGAGGATCTGATAAGTCTAATCATGAGCCATGAATTGAGCGTCAAATTCTATGATATAATACATCATAGCACAAAAGAAAAGGTATGCGATCAATACTTTGAATGTACTGGTATACTAAATAAGGTAGGATGATACGCATGGTTTCATGAATAGAACTAATAATTATCTGGGTATGCATTTAAAGCATGGAGTACCGAATAAAGAGCATGGAATCTATAGATACTGAAAATACATGAAAATCTGTAAATACTGAGGATGCATGACCAAGCATATAACATAAATCGAGTAAAATTTGAAAACAAAAATATTGAAATAACTAAAATTTCTATGCTTTGGTCAAACAACACTAAGACCGAATAACTGAGCTGGGACTATAACTGAGACTATATCTGAGACTGTGGGAGGTATAATCTAATCGATATTCCCCAATTTGAGTTAATCAATGTCCAACCTGTAACCCCAGTTGGAAGGATGTTAATACCGTGCCACGGGTACTAACTATGGCTATGTGGATCCACTAAACTGATATAATATCCAAAGGACTAAGGGTGTCAACCCTGAACTGACAGGTGACCCTTGCGAGATAGTCATGCCTAATCTGATGGGTGACTTCTCTTACCCTACATTGGCAATATTGTTCTGGATTATAGGTACTGCTACTAACGACTCTGCCTATCTTACCGGGATGCCTCTATTCCTACACTCACTCGGTGCTAATCGTACTCCCAATAGAAAGACACTAAAATACTAGATTATTTTAAGTTCATCTATCTGTTAACTGACTGTTCTGATAATGCTCATAGTATGTTCTGAAGATTATTCTGTAATGTACTGATACTTGACTAAGTAAGCAGCTATGGATTTCGGGTATTCAATACCCCCAGGACGCAAAACAATAAATAGTAAAATGATACTAAAGCTTGAAGGACAAAACATGAAGGCTTTTATTTAAATCAATCACTCTTGTAGGCATTTTATCAAACACTTGTAGTTCATGGTTAAAACAATCATAGAAATATCATGGAACTTAAGGAATAGCATGAATTCAACATAATAGATCTAAATCATGGTTTAGTTCAATAAATAATAATATAAAAATAGTACGGATTGAATGATATCAATAATCTCATGGTAACATGGTATAAAATCAATAGTACATGGAGGTTCAATGATTAAGTCATAATTTAAAATATAATAACTTGAAAAGATCAAAACTTGTAAATTAATAGGTTACTTGGACTCCATGGACGAAAGGAATCCATGGAAGAACATCTAACATACCTAGGATAATGAATTTCTTGAAGTTCAGGGTGAGTTTAGGAGGATTGACCTTGAATTTAAAAGCTAGGGTTTCTTGTTCTTGAAAGGAGGATTTTTGATTGGGAGAGGAATTGAAATAATGGTGACTACTTAGGGTGTTTAGGGGTTAAATTTCATGTTTTAGGTTAATTAGGGTCGTGGAAAAAAAGCCAAATACCCCTGAACAAATTAAAAAGCGGGAGCTAAAAATTGAAGATCTCAATTTTTGGCCTTGGGGCGATGCACCACTATTGTGACAAGCCATTGGAATTGGACAACTGGGAAACTTGTCTGTGGCGTGACATAGGAAAAATTGTAGTCCTTCACTGATTGGGAACTGGAAGTTCACCGCGACGTGGTGGAATCACGGAGAGACACTGGAAACTGCCAAATGCAAATTTGGCCTTTGGCGCGATGCACCAATATCGCGCACCTCCACTGGAAATTGCTAATTATCAGTTAGACTAGCTTCACGACTTGCTAAGGGTTAAAATGACAGGGTCTAACGACTGAAACTTAAAATTTCCATAACTTCTTATCGGGTTATTGAATTTGGATGAATTTTATATCATTGGAAAGCTCATTGTATTTCTTATGTAATGCCAGGTTCTACACTAAAAAATAATGAGTGTTTCAAAAATTTTATAATAAATACTCATGAACTAGGATTTAGATTATGCTAGGGAAATACTGGGCGTTACAATATCTCCTCCTTAGGATCATTCGTACTCGAATGAAACTAGTTAAGCTGAGGAAACTGATAGACTAAGCTTACAAACAGAACATGCATATATGATGCATGGAATGCATGAATGAACTTATTCATGAATGCACGACTGATATGAACATGATGTGCAACTAAAACTAAGCATGATAGAGGAAAAATCTTAAGAAGATTTGGTACCTTATACTGAATCTGGATTCACAGAGAAAAGATGAGGGTACTTGGTCCTCATATCTGCCTCTGCTTCCCAAGTGGCTCCCTCAACAGACTAATTCTACCAAAGAACTTTGAGTAGTAGAACTTCTTTGTTCCTTAGTCTACGAACTTGATGATCAAGAATTTCGACTGGAACTTCCTCAAAGGAAAGATTATTCTGAATATCTGCAATTTCTAAGGGAACAACTATCGCTGGATCACCAATACACTTTTTCAACAATGAGACATCAGACACTAGGTGTACTGAGGATAAATTTGAAGAAAACTCAAGCTCGTAAGCTACCTTTCTGAAACGACTGAGAATTTTAAAGGGACCGACATATCGAGGACTAAGTTTTCCTTTCTTGTTGAATCTCTTTACTCCATTCATGGGAGATGTTTTTAAGTATACGAAATCACTGTTCTCAAACTCGAGATCCTTTCTGCTCACATCAACATACAATTTCTGTCGGCTTTGGGGAACCCTAAGCCTTTCTCTGATCAACTGAACCTTCTCTAATGTATCAAACACCATTTCGGGCCCTACTACTGCGGCCTCACCTACTTCAAACCAACCAATATGAGATCAATATCTCCTATCATAGAGAGCTTCATAAGGATCTATATAGATATTAGAATGGTAGCTGTTATTGTATGCAAACTCAATCAAAGACAAGTGGTCATCCAACTACCTTAAAATTAACAACACATTCTCTTAACATATTTATAAGAGTTTGAATAGTCCTTTATGCTTGACCGTCTGTTTGAGGGTGAAAAAGTTATACTGAGGTGGACTTAGGTACCAAAACCCTTTTGGAATACCTTACAGAAGTGAGAGGTAAACTGTGTACCTCTCTCAGAGATGATAGATAAAGGAACACCATGCAACCTGACCAACTCTCTGAGATAGAGTTTGGCATAGTCCTCGGCTGAATACGAGGTATGGACTGGTAAGAAATGAGCTAATTTGGTCATCCTGTCTATAATAACCTAAATAGAATCATGCTGATGACGGAAACGAGGCAAACCTATCATAAAATCCATTTTCACTTTCTCTCACTTCAAATTGGGAATAATGAAATCCTGCATGGAACTACTAGGTTTCTAATGATCAATATTAACTTGATGGCATGTAGAGAACTTAGCTACAAACTTTGTAATATCTCTCTTCATCCCACTCTACTAATAGATCTTCCATAAATTGCGGTGTATCTTAGTGGCCCCAGGATGAATAGAATAATGCGCACTATTTTCTTCGACATGAATTCGTTGCCTTAAATCATCCACACCAGGCACACACAATCTACCCTAACAATACAACATATCATCTCACCCTTGGGAGAAAACCTCCACTTTCTGATATTTGACTGATTCTTTCAACTTAACTTGACTGGGATCTCTATCCTGTTTGTCCTTCACCTCAGAAACTAGAGATAATTCGATGCTACTTTGCATCCACACACTACCCTCTGCTGAGTCGACTAAGAAGACACCTAGTCAGGTAAGCTGATGAACTTCCTGAGCTAACTTTTTCTTACCATCCTGAACATGAGCAATACGGCCCACAGCTAATCTACTAAGAGCATCAACCACTACATTGGCTTTGCCCGGATGATACAGAACACTCATGTCATAATCTTTCAATAACTCTAACCACTTTCTCTGATGCAGATTTAAATCTTACTGAGAGAACAAATACCGAAGGATTTTGTGATCTGTGAACACATATACATGCACCTTATACAAGTAATGCCTCCAAATCTTTAAGGAAAATACTACAACTGCTAACTCAAGATCATGAGTAGGGTAATTCTTCTCATGAGGTTTAATCTATCTAGAGGAATAGGCTATGACCTTTCCTCTCTGCATGAGGACACGACCTAAACCTAACCTAGATGTATCACTGTACATAAAAAAACCATCTGAACCATCTGGTAAAGTCAACACTGGGGCTAAGGTGTGTTGATTTTTCAACTCCTGTAAACTCTTCTCGCATGAATCTAACCACTGAAACTTAACTTTCTTCTGAGTCAATCTGAACATGGGGGAAGCAATAGAAGAAAACCCTTTAACAAACCGACGGTAATAGCTAGCTAAACTCATGAAACTCCTAATATTTGATGGAGAGATGGGTCTAGGCCAATTTCTCACCGCCTAGGTCTTTTGAGGATCAACTCTAATGCCATCAAAAAAAATAATATGGCCAAGGAAAGCTATTGATCTTAGCTAAAACTTACACTTACTGAATTTAGCGTACAACTGGTGAGCTTTAAGAGTCTGAAGTACTATTCGGAGGTTGTTTGCATGATTATTTTCACTACGAAAGTAAACAAAAATATAATCAATGAAGACTATGACAAAATGTACAAGTACTGTTTGAACACTCGGTTCATCAGGTCCATGAAGGCTGCTGGGGAATTAGTAAGACCAAAGGACATGACTAGTAATGCGAAGTGACATATCGGGTTAAGAAAGATATTTTTGGAATTTTACATTCTCTGACCCTGAGCTGATGATAGCCTGATCTGACATCTATCTTTGAAAAATAGCTGGCACCCTGAAGTTGATCAAACAAGTCATCGATTCTAGTAAGTGGATATTTATTCTTTACTGTGAATTTTTTCAACTAACGGTAGTCTATACATATTCTGACAGAACTATCTTTCTTACGCATGAATAGAACATGTGCGCCCAATGGGGAGACGTTGGGTCTGATGAATCCCTTATCTAGGATATCCTTTAACTATTCTTTTAACTCCTTGAATTCTGCTGAAGCCATTTTTTATGGCGGAATAAATGTAGGATGAGTATCTTGGTGAAGGTCTATTCCGAAGTCAATTTCCCTTTCAGGAGGAACTCCGGCCAGATCTGTAGGAAATACATCTTAAAATTCATTTACTACTAGAACTGACTCAAGAGTTGGAGTTTCTGAGTTAGAGTATTTGACTCGCACAAGATGGTAAATACACCCATTCGATATCATATTTCTCGTGCTAAGGTACGAAATCAACGTACCCCTAAGAGCTGTAGTACTACCCCCATTCAAGGACTGGTTTATTTGGAAACTAAAAATGAACTATTCTATTTCTACAATCAACCGAGGCATAACATGAGTGGATCCAATTCATGTCGAGAATGATGTAAAAATTCATCATCTCTAACTCCACAAGATCAACTGAGGTAACTTTCTGAGATATTATGACCGGATAGTTCCTGTACACCTGTCTGGCTACAATGGATACGCCAACTAGGGTAGACACTGAAAAGAGCTCTGCTAGAGTTTTAGGACTGACTCAAAAGTTGATGGCTATATATGGAATTACTAAACAAAGAGATACTCCAAGGTTTAGTAAAGCACAAACATGTAAGTGAAATACCTGTAATGTACTAGTAACTAAGTCAAGAGAATTTTCCTGATCTTGGCGGGACTGAAGAGCATATAATCTATTCGGACACTGACCAATGGTAGCACAGGAAGCGGCACCTTGCTGAGTTGGACGAAGGGATGGAACTGACGACTGATGGGACAGGCCCTGTCGGTGCATATACCAACCTTCTTAAGAAACTAATCGATACTCTCGAATCCGATGGCCTGGCTTGCCATACCCGAAACATACATCACCACCCACTCTACACTCACCCTGATGGTGTCTACCATATTTCTAACATAGAGGATTTGTATAAGCACTGCTAATATTGAGCTGGGACTTGATCCTGGTGCCCTATCCCTATTGTTGTTTCTGAATTTGGGTACTAGGGCTATGGATGAAGAGGGTTCTAGGTGTAATACCCCACATGTTTCTAAGCTAGGAAGTGAATAAGTTTTCCTACATATGAAACCTCCTATCCTATGAGTAGCATTTTAGTGCATGACTTACAATGAATATCCAAGAGATAGTATATCTTGCGATGTCTTAAGCATTCTCATATGAGTCGCTTAGAGTGATGCAAGCTAAGAGTTTTTGAATCCGTCATGTATTAGTGTTCGATTTTGCAAGGGTCATCATTGAACAAGAATAACGTTATTTATATGTGACATTTTGGAATATTTAGACCCACCAAATTGTAGAAAATCGAATTATCTTTCCAACGATACCAATTTCATCAAAATCCGACACCCGAGCAAGGAGTTATGGCCTTTCAAAGTAGAATGCGTCGCCTAACCAATCGCACATGGCCACTAGAAAGCATAGGAGATATCATATGCGGCGCCTATGTAAGAATAGGCGATATCATATGTGGAGCCTATGTAAATATAGGCCATATCATATGCGGTACCTAAGTATGATTTCAGCCACGAAAACTCTTAGTTTTTGAGTTATTTCGAGGGAAGTTAAGTCTTTTAGCACTCCTTACATGTCCCTAAACCTAACCTCATGAAATTTATAGCTTCTAAACATATTAAAAGCCTATTAACATCTCAAATCTCATTATCCAAGAGCACCATAGAAGAAAAACCACTAAGGTTGCACAATCAAGCTCAAAGATTAAATTTCAAGGAAATTCCTCCGTCAATCATCAAGAACCTCCCTTCTAAGGTATGCGTAATGTTCATCCACGAATTCCTTTCATCCGTGAAGTTCAAGAATAAATCTTTAAAATACAAAAGCTTGGTTGGTTGTGGTGATATGATAATACCCATGTTGATGATTGTTTGACTTGCTATATAATAGTATCGTGACTGTATATCTCATGAAAGTTATGTTGTTAGTTGAAAAACATAATCTTTAGATGGATTGATAGAATGCAAGTATGAAATCCCTTCGTGACGGGTTTGCCTAGAACTCGTAATCAACATGATTCAGTCTGGGTCATTATAGATAGAATGCCCAAGTCAACTTATTTCCTTCCTATTCGTACTTCTTATTCTACTGAGGATTATGCCAAACTCTATATCAGGGAGTTAGTCAGGTCACACGGTGTTCCACTATCTATCATCTCAGACAGAGGTACCCAGTTCACCTCTCACTTTTGGAAAGCATTCCAAAAGGGTCTCGGTACCCAAGTCCATCTCAGCACAACATTTCATCCTCAGACAGATGGTCGAGCAGAGAGGACCATTCAGACTCTTGAAGATATGTATGGGCATGTGCAATTGACTTCACGGAAAGTTGGGATGACCACTTGCCTTTGATTGAGTTTGCATACAATAATAGATATCATTCTAGTATTCAGATGGCTCCATTCAAAGCTCTCTATGGTAGGAGATGTAGATCTCTAATTGGCTGGTTCGAAGTTAGTGAGGCCTCATTCATAGGTCCTGACTTAGTATTCGATGCCTTAGAGAAAGTTCAATTGATCAGAGAGAGACTCTGGGCTACTCAGAGCCGACAGAAGTCCTATGCAGATGTTCATAGAAAGGATCTCAAGTTCTAGGTCAATGACTATGTATATCTTAAGATCTCTACCATGAAGGGAGTGAATAGGTTTGGCAAGAAAGGGAAACTCAGTCCCCGGTATGTCGGTCCCTTTAGAATTCTCTATCGCTTCGGCAAGGTAGCTTATGAGATTGAGTTGCCTTCAGATCTAGCCTCAGCCTATCCAGTCTTCCATGTCTCTTTGCTAAAGAAGTGCATAGGTGACCCAACAGTTGTTGTCCCTATTCAGAGAATCGACATTCAAAATAGCCTCTCTTATGAAGAGATTCCAGTCGAAATTTTAGATTATCAGACTAGTAGATTGAGGAACAAAGAAGTCCCTCTTGTCAAGGTCTTTGGCAAAATCAGTCTCATGAGGGAGCTACTTAGGAAGAAGAAGCAGATATGCATACCAAGTATCCTCACCTCTTCCCCGCCAATTCAGATCAAGCTCAAGGTAACAGTTCTCCTTAAGCTTATTTAGTTTTATGTTCATTTTTCCAGTATAAACTTGGTACCTATTAACCATTGCATACTCAGTCATGCATTCATGTATCAGTTGTCCATGCATCAGATTTGCATGAGTTCAGTATGTTTAGCATGTCAGTCATGAGATCAAGTTTCAGTTCAGGTTCTGTTGTCTTGTATCCCTTCTTAGTAACTTCTCATTCGAGGATGAATATTCCCAAGGGGGAGATATTGTAATACCCCACATGTTTCTAAGCTAGGAAGTGAATAAGTTTTCCTATGTATGAAACCTCCTATCATGTGAGTAGTATTTTAGTGCATGACTTACAATGAATATCCTAGTGATAGGATAACTTGCGATGTCTTAAGCATTCTCATATGATTCGCTTAGAGTGATGCAAGCTAAGAGTTTTTGAATCCGTCAAGTCTTAGTGTTCGATTTTGCAAGGGTCATCTTTGAACAAGTCATGTCATGTGTGTCAGTTTCCTCCTATCGAGTCCTTGGGGTATTCGTACCCAAAAACTATAGCTGTGTGCCTAGAGCCATGTCATGTTTCACGATATCCGAACTTAAGCTATGATTTCATAGACTTGAGTCAGTTATGGGACTCAGGAAAACCTCATGATCTCAGACAGTTGTTAGATATCAGTAACATTCCACCAGTCAACGGAATTTAGTAAGATTAAGTCATGTATAGTTAGTTATTCATGTCCAGTCCCTCCAGATGGGAGTAGAGGTTAGAACCGAGTGAACCCAAGGATGGGAACTCACCCGCTAGTTTAGGGTGTGATTCTTAGAAGCAGTCCTTGTGTTCCAGAACTACGTAGCCATCGTAGGTTGAGACATCTTAACCTGTCAGATTAGGGTTGATGAGGTGGTTTAACCTGTCAGTTTAGGGTTCCTACCGTTCTCATTGAGTACCTTCCTGATAAGGGTCACTCACAAGCTGTCCTTACTCGTGGTATGGTATTGACACCCCTCTAGTCGGGGCAGAGATTGGACCCCAGCTTAGCCATAATGGCATACATGGGGCATGTCGGTTAAACACTACCTCCCATAATTTTAGTATCATTCTCAGTAAAAGAACTCAGGGTATTCTTCGGATTTTAGTATATACAGGACTGTCAGATACAGTCGTTATGTTCTTCAGATCTCAGTATATACAGGACTGTCAGATACAGTTGTCCATGTTATCAGCTTGCAGTATCAGTCATAACAGTTATCAGTAAACCATGCATTAGCTTACATGTCTTGCAATCACGCATTCACGATCCCAGTTTCTATATATGTATGTTTTTACTCCCATGTTCATATTAGTCAGTCAGTGTTGCTCATGCATGAAACCCTTTATGTTCAGCCTACCTTCCTCGTATACTCAGTACTCCAGTTGTACTGACGTATTTGCACTATGGTGCTTTTTTTTCATGTTACACCATAGGTTCTGAGACACGAGCTCCAGTCCAGCAGTAGCGGTAGCATTCCAGTCGCAGAGACACAGTGAGTCCTTATTGATTCGAGGACAATATGATTTGATACATTTATTTATTTCTTCAGTTCAGTTTTACGGAGTTAGTTGGAGACATGTTCCTTCAACTCTTTATTCAGATTGTTTAGAGGCTTTTAGATTCATGCTCAGATTTACGTTCAGACTTAGCATTCAGATTGAGTTGTTTTGGGTATTTTCACCCATATGGACGTTATGATTTTCAGACATGGTTTTATTCAGTCAAACCTTATGTCCTTACAGTTTTACATATTCCGCATTATTATGTCATGATTTGCAGTATAAAAGTATAAATATCAGTCATGGGTTAGCATATGGTCCCTTGGGGTCATAAGCACTGTGTAGCATTCCAATTCAGCAAATCGGGGCGTTACACTAGGGCTGGAGACCTTTGATGAATCTAAGGACGGTTACCATATTCTGACTTTGGCTGATAGAAATTAAAACTACCCATCCTAGATCTCTTGTTTTCTCTTTTTGTTTTCTTAATCTTTTGCTCCTCTATCTGTTGAGCATGGACCATCAGCCTAGACAAATCCATCTCACCTATAAGCATTGCGGTCCTACACTCCTTGACCATACTATCTGATGCGCCAAACATAAACTTACTCATCTTGGACTTATTTTCCTCTACCACATATGGAGCATACCTATCTAACTGAGTAAACTTGAGGGAATACTCCCTCATGCTTATATTACCCTGCCTCAATTTAATGAACTCTAGCACTTTGGCCTCCCTCAACACCAATGGGAAGAATCTGTCTAATAAAGTTGTGGCAACTTTTCCTTGTCTATAGGCCCTACATCTACACCCCTATCAACTTTCAACTTCTTAAACAAAGTATGGGCTACATCCTATAACAGATATGCAGCCAACTCAGCACTCTAACTAGATGTCACCCCCATAGCTTCCGTTACCTTTTGCACTATATCTAATAATTCATGTGGTTCCTTTTAAGACTTGGATCTTGTTAAAGAAGAAGGATTTATCCGGGTGAAATGCCAAATTCTAGTCGTAGTAGTAGCAACCCTGAATTCCGCATGAGAGATATGCTCGTCCAAAGGATCTACCTGGACGAGATGAAGGGTTGTCTGGTTTCCTGTTCTTCTTCCATTCTTCTTGGGAGACATGTTCTGTAAATGGAAGGAAGAAATGGATTAGACTGGGAGTTTAACTTTAGCTCATGCTCACTCGGAAGACATGAATACTAAAAGAAGGGAAACTTTTTCCTAAACGCTTTGTAGCCTCTCGTCCATAAGTGTAGTGCACTACACACCTATGCACAAGACTCTACTCAACGCAACTTTCAGACTTTCTAGGATAGTTTAAAACCTTAGGCTCTGATACCAAGTTTTTAATGACGCAAGACTACCCTCTAGTCATCACACACTACTTACAGTCCCGAGGGACCACAAGCTAACCCATGAGATGGTACCTGCTATGAGCACTGAATAACATAATCATAAATATGGAAGAATACTGATATGCCATAAGATTATAATAACTGAATTTAAAATTGAAATATAAGTCTATAGAACCATCTGACTGAATCTGATAAAATAATGATAAACTAGATAACTAACTGTAATATCTGAATACTGAATAACTGACTTTAATGTCTGAAAAGCGTCTAAAATTGACTGACTGCATATTAGTTGATGGGATAGGCCCCAACTAACTCCAACTAACTACTAACTAAGACATTAAATAAAGTAAGCCTGTCCTCAAAGTATGAGGCCTCACCACTGCTACTGCCGAGGATCTGATAAGTCTAATCGCAAGTCGGGAACAGAGCATCAGAACCTATGATATAATAAATCATAGCACAAAAGAAAAGGTATGCGATCTACACTTTGAATAGACTGGTATGCTAAATGAGGTAGTCTGATATGCTTGGTTTCATGAATAGAACTAATAATTAATTAGGTATGCATGTAAAGCATGGAGAACTGAATAAAGAGCATGGAATCTGTAGATACAAAAAATTCATGAAAATATGTAAATAATGAGGATGTATGATGAAGCATATAACATGAACTGAGTAAAATCTATAAACTAAAATACTTAAATAATTGAAATCTATATGCTTTGGTCAAACAACACTAAGACTGAATAACTGAGCTGGGCCTGTAACTGAAACTATATCTGAGACTATGGGAGGTATTATCTAACCGACATTCCCTAATTTAAGCTAATCGGGGTCCAACCTATAACCCCAGTTGGAAAGGTGTTAATACCATACCACCGGTACTAATGATGGATGTATGGATCCACTAAACTGATATAATGTCCAAAGGACTAAGGGTGTCAAGCCTGAACTAACGAGTGACCCCTGAGAGATAGTCAAGCCAAATCTGTCGGGTGACTACTCGTACCCTATGCTGGCTATGTAGCTCTAGAATATAGGTACTGCTACTAACGACTCTGCCTATCTGACGGGGAAGCCTCCATCCCTACACTAGCTCGGTGCTAAATACTACTCCCAACTGAAAAACATTGAAATACTAGACTGTTCTAAGTTTATCTATCTGGTAACTGACTGTTCTGATAATGGTCATAGTATGTTCTTAAGACTATTCAACAAAAATTAGTAAAATGACACTAAATCTTGAAGGACAAAACATGAAGGCTTTTATTTAAATCAATCACTCTTGTAGATTAATTCTACAACCATTGTTTTGCTTACCTAATTAGTGAGTAGGGAAGTAATATCAACTTCATATATTTATCTTAAACATTTTGGCAATAGAATTTGTCACTCAGCTCAATAAACTCGAGGAGGTGCTTGTATGGGTCTTCATGATCTTTACTTTCATATTGACAAATATTATGCACTAGTTGCACCATGCCCTCTTTAAGCTTAAAATTTATGATAATATTCGTATTGACAATCGATTTGGAGGCATTTTTCTGATTTGGCCTCAAAAAATTAACACTAAAACAAGTGATGCAGGATGAGGCTGGACTTCAGCCCTATCTACCGCATTATATGATGGGTTTTAAAGATATGGATTCTTCAAGTTATCACCCATAACTCTCAACCCTCTAAGAGTACATTCAATTTTGTAGTCAATTGCAATCATGAAATTGCCTTAACTCCTGGTAATTAGTATAAATAACCTATACCCTGAGAGAAACAAAGCAACAAACAAGAGTGAAATTTGAATAATTTAGTAAAAACTCAAAATAGTATCAATTATAGAAAATACCTGACAACGATGCCAAAAAATTGTTGCATCCTTCCACACACGCAAGTGTACGTGGTCGTACAAGTATTAAAGGATCTAAGTCAAAATATTATACCCACAGGGATTTGACAAATTGAAGTTCTTCTTTGAATTCTTATTCAAGCTCTTCAGTAGGTGACCAATAACAAAGAATGATTTATGTGTTTTGAAGAAAAAAATTAATTGTAAGAAAATCATTGATTAGTTGTGTTATAATTCAAATTTGAGAAAAGATCTAGGATTGCGGTTTTTTTATAATCCAATTACGATATCCAATCATTTGTCTAATTTGCTTTTCTGAGTTACAAGTTGTTGGTTTATTATAGGAGTGTCTTTTCAACAACTTTAAGCCCACTTAAATAACCCTAACACTTATATTTCTATGGTTATTGGTTAATAGTAAAATGCATAAAGAAATCATTTGTATCAACTAACCTAGTGACACGACCCGACCCCGGGCCTTGTCGTAATAGACATCCCAAGTCCAACTAGGACCTGGGACCGCCCCCTGTTACCTAACCCAACAGCCTATGTCCAGCCTTAGATGGACTGAATTTTGAACATATAACAAGATACCATTATTGTTTTCATTAAGACTCTAGGATAAGGTCACAACCACGACCGACATAATTGAGTTCAATCGTACTGTACCATGTAATGACCCGAGGCAACCCCCTAGTTGTTATATGGTTCTTACAGTCCCGAGGGACAATAATATAACCCATGAGCTGGTACCTGCTGTGAGCACTGGATAACATGATCATAAATGTGGAAGAATATTGATATGCCATTAGGTTTTAATAACTGAATTTAAAATTGAAATATAAGTCTACGTAAATAACTGACTCAATCTGATAAAATAATGATAAATTGGAAAACTAACTTTAATGTCTAAATACTGAATAACTGACTCTAATGTCTGATAAGCCTCTAAAACTGACTGACTGAATATGAGTTCATGGAACAGGGCCCCAACTAACTCTACTAACTACTGAAATAGAGATATGAAGTAAAATAATTTGTTCTCGAAAGATGAGGACTCACCACTGCTACTGTACTACTAATAACCTAAGAAGTAAGGTCTAAGCATCTCTGGAAACTAAGCGTCAGGACCTATGATATAATACATCATAACGCAAAAAAAGGTATGCGATCAGTACTTTGAATGTACTGGTATTCTAAATGAGGTAGGATGATATGAATGGTTTCATAAGTAGAACTAATAATTAACTGGATATGCATGTAAAGTATGGAGTACTAAATAGAGAGCATGAATCCGTAGATACTGAAAATGCATGAAAATCTATAAATACTGAGGATGCTTAACCAAGCATATAACATGAATTGACTAAAATCTGTAAACTAAAGTACTGAAATAACTAAAATCTATATGCTTTGGTCAAACAACACTAAGACTGAATAACTGAGCTGGGACTGTAACTAAGACTATATCTGAGACTGTGGGAGGTATCATCTAACCGACATTCCCCAATTTGAGCTAATTGGGGTCTATCCTGTAACCCCAGCTGGAAGGGTAGTAATACCGTTCCATAGGTACTAACAATAGTTGTGTGTATCCACTAAATAGAAATAATGTCCAAAGAACAAAGGGTGTCAATCCTGAACTGACGGGTAACCCCTGCGAGATAGTCAAGCCTAATCTGACGGGTGACTTGTCATATCCTACTCTGGATATGTAGTTATGGAGTATAGGGACTACTACTAATGACTCTGCCTATCTAATAGGGAAGACTCCATCCCAACACTCTCTCGATGCTAAATCCTACTCCTAACTGAAGGACACTAAAATACAATATCTAACTGGCAATTGACTGTTCTGATAATGATAATAGTATGTTCTAAAGACTATTCTGTAATGTATTGATACTAGACTAAGTAAACAACTATGGATTTCGGGTATTGAATACCCACATGACTCAAAGCAATAATATTAAAATGACACTAAAGCTTGAAGGACAAAACATGAAGGCTTTTATTCAAATCAATCACTCCTGTAGGCATTTTATCAAACACTTGTAGTTCATGGTTTAAAACAATCATAGGAATGTCATGAGACCTATTGTAATAGCATGAATTCATCATAATATCATTAATTAATGGTTTAATTCAATAAATAATAATGTTAAACATGGAGGATTGAATAATAACAAAAATTTCATGGTAGCATGATATAAAATCAGTAGTGCATGGAGATTCATGGATAAAATCATAATTTAAAACATAATAACTTGAAAATATTAAAACTTCATGATTAAAATGGGTTACTTGGGCTCTACGGATGAAAGGAATCCAAGGATGAACATCTGAAATACCTGGGATAATGAATTTCTTGAAGTTCTTGGTGAGTTCGTGAGGATTGACCTTGAACTTGAAAGCTAGGGTTCTTGATTTCTTGAGAGAGAATTACCTTTTGATTTTGGGGAAAAGAGAATAATGAAGGGTTTAAACGTTTTTAAGGCTTAAATCCCACATCAAGGTGAAATAAAATTATGGAAAAAGACTATTTTAACCCTGGGCGCAATTTTAATTTTTCATGAAATTTTCCAGAATTGGACCACTGGCGCTACGCGCCACTATCGCGTTAGGCCACTAGAAAATGACAACTGGGACCTGGACAAACACCGTAATGCAGAGCTATCGCGGTAAGCCTTTGGATGCCAATTTGACCACCTCTACGACGTGCAAACATCGTGGAGGCCCACTGGAAATTGCCAAACAGAAAATTGGCCTGCTCCACGATGCGCCAAGATCGTAGAGTCGGACTGGAATTGAAAATTTTCATTTAGTCTATCTCCACAATTCTCTAAGGGTTAAAATGATGGGGTCTACCGACTGAAACTTAAAATTTTCATAACTTCTTTCTCGGTTATTGGATTTGGACGAATTTTATATCATTGGAAAGCTAATTTCCTACGCAATGGCAGACTCTAAACTGAAAAAGAGTGAGTGCTTCAAAAATTTTATGTACAAATACTCATGCACAGGGATATAGATTATTCTAGGGAAATACGGGGCATTAAAATATCTCCCCCTTGGGATTATCGTCCTCGAATGAAACTAGTTAAGCTGAGGAAATCTGTTGGAATGAGCTTACACACTGAACATGCATATCTTATGCATGAATTACATGATTGATCTTATTTGTAAATGCATGATTAACTTGAACATGATGTGCAACTGAAACTGAGCATGATAGAGGAAAAAATTTAAGAAGATTTGGTAATTTATACTGAATTTGGATTCACGGAGAAAAGATGAGGGTACTTGGTCCACATATCTACCTCTGCTTCCCAAGTGTCTCCCTCAACGGACTGATTTCGCCAAAGAACTTTAACTAGTGGAACTTTTTTTTTCCTTAGTCTACAAAATTGATGATCAAGAATTTCGACTGGAACTTCCTCAAAGGAAAGATTGTTCTGAATATCTTCACTTTCTAAGGGAACAACTACCGCTGGATCACCAATACAATTTTTCAACGACGAGACATAGAACATTGGGTGTATGAAGGCTAAATATAAAGGAAACTCAGGCTCGTTAGCTACCTTTCCAAAATGACTGAGAATTCTAAATTGATTGACATATCAGGGACTGAGTTTCCCTTTCTTGCTGAATCTCTTCACTCCTTTCATGGGAGAGATTTTCAAGTACAAGAAAACATCGACCTCAAACTAGAGATCCTTTTTGCTCACATCAGCATATGATTTTTCTCTTCTCTAGGCAGCTTTAAGCCTTTCTCTGATCAACTAAACCTTCTCTAATGCATCAAACACCAAGTCAGGCCCTACTACTGTGGCCTCACCTACTTTAAACCAACCAATTACATATCTACATCTCCTACCATTGAGAGCTTCATAAAGAGCTATTTGGATACTAAAATGATAGTTGTTATTGTATGCAAACTCAATTAAGGGCAAGTGGTCATCCCAACTACCGTGAAATCAACAAAGCTTGCTCTCAGCATATCTTTAAGAGTCTGAATGGTCCTTTTTTCTTGAACTTCTGTTTGTGGGTGAAAAGTTGTACTGCGGTGGACTTGGGTACCAAGACCCTTTTAGAATGCTTTCCAGATGTGAGAGGTAAAATGGGTACCTCAATCAGAGATGATAGACACTGGGACTCCATGTAACCTGATAAACTCTCTGATATAGAGTTTGGCATAGTCCTTGGTTAAATAAGAGGTATGGACTGGAAAGAATAGGAATTGTTAGATTTCCTGTATCGAAATAGACTGATTTGGTCATCTTATCTACGATAACCCAAATAAAATCATGATAATGATGGATATGAGGCAAACCTGTCATAATATCCATGTTCACTTCCTCCCACTTCCAAGTGGGAATACTAAACTCCTGTATGGACCCACTAGGTTTCTGGTGCTCAATCTTAACTTGCTGGCCTGTAGAGCACTTAGCCACAAACTATGCAATATCTCTCTTCATCCCACCCACCAATAGATCTCCCGCAAATTGGTGGCCCCTAGATGAATAGAGTAACGCACACCCTGCGCTTCTGCAAGAATTCGTTTCCTCAAATCATCTATACCAGGCATAACCAATCTACCCTGATGACGCAAAACACCATCTCCCTCTTTGGAGGAAACCTCCACTTTCTGATATCTGACTAATTTTTTCAACTTAACTAGACTGGGATCTCTATCTTGTTTTTCCTTCACCTCAGAAACTAGACCAATACACTACCTTTTGTTGAGTCGACTAAGAGGACACCTAGTCGGGCAAGCTGATGAACATCCTTAGCTAATATTTTCTTAACATCCTCAACATGAGAAACATTTACCATAGACAAGCTCATGAGAGCATCAACCACTACATTGTCCTTTCCTGGATGATACAGAACACTTATGTCATAATCCTTAAATAACTCTAACCACCTTCTCTAACGCAGATTCAAATCTTTTTGAGAGAACATATAATGAAGACATGTTCTTCTTTGGAGGCATGTTCTGTAAACGGAAGGAAGAAATGGACTAGACAGGGAGTTTAACTTGAGATCATGCTCACTCACATGACATGGATATCAAAAGAAGGGAAACTTTTTCCTAAACACTTTGTATCCTCTCATCCATAAGTGTGGCACGCTACACACCCATGCACAAGACTCTACTTGACGCAGCTTTCAGACTTTCTAGGACACTTTAAAACCTTAGGCTCTGATACAAAGTTTGTAATGACCCGGGACTACCCCTTTGTCATCACACGGTGCTTACAGTACTGAGGGACCACAAACTAACCCATAAGTTGGTACCTGCTCTGAGCACTGGATAATATGATCATAAATGTGGAAGAATACTGACATTCCATAAGGTTTTAATAACTAAATTTTAAACTGAAATATGTGTCTATGGAAACAACTGACTAAATCTGATAAAATAATGAAAAACTAGATAACTAACTGTAATGTCTGAATACTGAATAACGGACTTTAGTGTCTGAAAAGCCTCTAAAACTAACTGACTAAATACGAGTTGATGGGATAGGACCATAACTAACTCTGCTAACTACTAAAATAGAGATATGAAGTAAAATATTATATCCTCAAATGATGAGGACTCACCACTGCTACTGTACTGCTGATAGCCTAAGAAGTGAGGTCTAAGCATGGTCAGGAAATTGAGCATCAACACCTATGATATAATACGCCATAGCGCAAAAGAAAGGTATGCAATCAGTACTTTGAATATACTGGTATGCAAAATAAGGTAGGCTGATATGCATGGTTTCATGAATAGAACTAATAATTAACTGGGTATGCATGTAAAGCATGGAGTACTAAATAGAGAGCATGGAAACTGTAGATACAGAAAATGCATTAAAATCTGTATATACTGAGGATGCATGACCAAGTATATAACATAAACTGAGTAAAATCTATAAACTAAAATACTGAAATAACTAAAATCTGTATGCTTTGGTCAAACAACACTAAGACTAAATAACTAAGATAGGACTGTAACATGACTTTATCTGAGACTGTGAGAGGTATCATCTAACCGATATTTTCCAATTTGAGAAGATCGGGGTCCAACCTGTAACCCCGATTGAGAGGGTATTAATACCGTGCCACGGGAACTAAAGATGGCTATGTGGATCCACTAAACTGATATAATGTCCAAAGGACTAAAAGTATCAAGCCTAAACTGATGGGTGAACCCTGCAAGATAGTAAAGCCTAATCTGATAGGTGACTTCTCATATCCTACGGTGGATACATAGTTCTGGAGTATAGGGACTGCTACTAAAGACTTTACCTATATGACGGGGAAGCCGCCATGCCTTGACTCACTCGGTGCTAAATCCTACTCCCAACTGAAGGACACTGGAAAATAACATCTGAATGGTAATTGACTGTTCTGATAATGCTTATAGTATGTTCTGAAGACTATTCTGTAATGTACTGATACAAGACTGAGTAAATAGCTATGGATTTCAGGTATTCAATACCCCCAGGACTCAAAACAATAATAGTAAAATGGCACTAAATCTTGAAGGACAAAATATGAAGGCTTTTATTTAAAACAATCACTCTTTTAGGCATTTTATCAAACACTTGTAGTTCATGGTTTAAAACAATCATAGGAATGTCATGGGACTTGTAGTAATGGCATGAATTCATCATAATAACATTAATTCATGGTTTAATTCAATAATTAATAATGTTAAAACATGGAGGATTGAATAATAAGAATAATTTCATGGTAACATGATATAAAATTAGTAGTGCATGGAGATTCACCGATGAAGTCATAATTTAAAACATAATAACTTGAAAAGATTATAACTTGGTGATTAAAATGGGTTACTTAGGCTCCATGGATGAACGTAATCCATTGATGAACATCTAACATACCTGGGATAATGAATTTCTTGAAGTTCTTGGTGAGTTCGTGAGAATTGACCTTAAACATGAAAGCTAGGGTTCTTGATTTCTTGAGAGAGAATTACCTTCTGATTTTGGAGACAAGTGAATAATGAAGGGTTTAGAAATTTTTAGGGCTTAAATCCCATATCTAGGAGATATTAAATTATGGAAAAAGACTATTTTAACCTTGGGAGCAACATTAATTTATCATGAAATTATCCCAATCTGGACCAGTGGCGTGACGCGCCACTATCACGCCTGTCCACTAAAAAATGACAACTGGGACCTAGACAAACACCGTGATGCAGAGCTATCACGCTAAGACTTTGGATGCCAATTAGGCCACCTCCATGACGCGTAAACATTGCGGAGGCCCACTGAAAATTGCCAAACAGGAAATTAGCTTTCTCCGCGATGTGATATGATCGCGGAGTCACACTGGAAATTGACAATTGTCATTTGGACTGTCTCCACAATGCGCTAAGGGTTAAAATTATGGGGTCTAATGAGTGAAACTTAAAATCGTTATAACTTCTTACCCGGTTATCGAATTTAGGTGAATTTTATATCATTGGAAAGCTAATTGAATTTCCTACGCAATAGTATGCTCTAAACTGAAAAATAATGAGTGTTTTGAAAATTTTATATACAAATACTCATGCACTGGGACTTAGATTATGCTAGGGAAATACGGGGCATTATAATATCTCCTCCTTGGGATCATTCATCCTCGAATGAAACAATTTAAGCTGAGGAAAATTGCTGGAATGAGCTTGTACACTGAACATGCATATCTTATGCAAAGATTACATGACTGAACTAATTTGTAAATGCACGATTGACATGAATATGACATGCAACTAAAACTGAGCATGATAGAGGAAAAATCTTAAGAAGATTTGGTACCTTATATTGAATTTCGATTTGCGGAGAAATGATGAGGGTACTTGATCCGCATATCTGCTTCTACTTTCCAAGTAGCTCCCTCTACGGACTAATTCCACCAAAGAACTTTGACTAGTGGAACTTCTTTGTTCCTTAGTGTATGAACTTGACGATCAAGAATTTCAACTGAAACTTCCTCAAAGGAAAGATTGTTCTGAATATCTTTGCTTTATAAGGGAGCAACTACCGCTGGATCACCAATACACTTTTTAAATAATGAGACATGGAACACTGGGTGTACAGAGGCTAAATCTAAGCGCAACACAAGCTCGTAAGATACCTTTCCAAAATGACTGAGAATTCTAAAGGGACCGACATATCGGGGACTGTTTTCCTTACTTGTCGAATCTCTTCACTCCTTTTATGGGAGAGATTTTAAAGTACATAAAAACATCGATCTCAAACTAGAGATGCTTTATTCTCACATCTACATATGATTTTTGTTGTCTCTGGGCAGCTTTAAGCCTTTCTCTGATCAACTGAACCTTCTCTAATGCATCAAACACCAAGTCAGGCCCTACTACTGCGGCCTCACATACGTCAAACCAACCAATTGGAGATCTACATCTCCTATCATAGAGAGATTTATAAGGATCCATCTGGATACAATAATGATAGGTGTTATTGTATGCAAACTCAATTAAAGACAAGTGGTCATCCCAACTACCGTGAAATCAACAACGCATACTCTCAGCATATCTTCAAGAGTCTGAATAGTCCTTTCTTCTTGATCATCTATTTGATGGTGAAAAGATGTACTGTGGTGGACTTGGGTACAAAGACCCTTTTGGAATGCTTTCCAGAAGTAAGAGGTAAACTGGGTAACTCTATCAGAGATGATAGATACTAGGTGTAACACCCCATACTTAATTACGTGCATTAGCCATGGTTATATGTGTTGGAGTATAAGTATTGATCCTAAGGTATATATGAGTTTAAGTATGAGTATTGATTATTTTGAGATGGTTTCAAGTGTATAGTTTGATTATATGTGTATAGGAATCGACTGTATTTATATCGGAATTTGCCCGTCGATGTTTCCATACGAAGTTTATTGAATAAGATTTCCAACGATATAAAGATTTCCAAAAACGGATAAGTTTCGGATATAATCGAGCACGTTCGAAACTATAAAACGGCGGCCGGGATAATTGTGAACAGTAAATGTGCAGGAAATTCAAACTACTGAGGCCTGCCAGTTTTTTTGGGTCGACTTTGAACGATCGTAACTCTCTCAATATAATGAACTGGGAGGGATGCGACCTATAAAAAGAAAGATCTTTGAGTCTTCTTTCCAATGCAATTGGTTTCATCCAAATCCAACATCTGAGTAAGGAGTTATACTCGTTTTACTTCAGCCTCTCAAAACAGTTTTTTTAGGGTCAACTTCAAACGATCATAACTCCTTGTAAAGGATGAACTGGGTGGCCTACTTTATATGAAATGAAATCCCTTTGAATTATCTATCCAAAGATACCAATTTCACCCAAATCCGATATCGGAGCAAAGAGTTATGGCCTATTTACTTTAGCCTGTCAAAACAGTCCACCATGGACAGATTCGGATTTACTTAAATTTTTAAGGGCAATATGGTCATTTTCCATCATCTCTTGGAAGAAAATTGGTCATTATATATATATAATTGGTCTTATATCCATCAATTATCATCATATTATTGAGAATAAGGAAACCCTAGCCTAATTTCAACTCCAATTATCTTGTGATTCAACCGTGGAAAGTCCAAATTGATTCCGTAGTTGTGTTCATCGTCTCGAGGGCTTCGAGAAGCATCCCTTATTTGTTCCAACAGGACTTCGAAATCAAAAGGGCTATTTTATGGTAAGAATGTAAATTATGTTGGTGTTATTTATATGAATATGTATATATATATATATATATATATATATATATATATATATATATATATGCATGTGAGCATAAGAAGTATGCTATTTGATTGTTGTTGAAAGATGATTGGGAAATGATGTTGGATTATGTTGAATTGTGAAGGGATGATGTGGTATTGAAATGATGATTATATATATATATATACACACATAAACCTATTGTTCAAGTTGGTTTTTGGAATGTTTTGCAAATAGTGGTTGTATGGAATTATGGAAGAGAATTGTGGTGTTGGGTTGCTAATACTAGATGCCAAATATTTCATTGTAGATAAGTGATTTGTAAAGGCGGGAAGTTGTAATAAATTGGTATCCGAATCTACAACGAGGTATGTAAAGCATACTCTAACAATGTTCTTTGGCATGAAAACACCAATGTTCCATCAAGTAAGATTCCAAGGTTGTCCAAAAACATGTATTGTTCTACATTACCAACGAAGTTGTTTCCATTCTATAAAGTGTAAAAATGTTTCATTGATATACCAAAAGGCTCCTATTTCATTGTTGTGATATTGATGATTCTGAAACACATTGTTGATGTACCAATGAGTCTTTATAACATCGTTATTGTATAGAAGGTCTATTACTTGATTCCTATTGATGTATCATTGTTCCAAAGGTACTATATTGGCATGAACACTAATGTAATAATCTCAAAAGCTTTTGAACTAAGTTGTTGGAAAGATCTCTTATGTGTGTTACTTGATATACGTGTGGGTGGTATCCCAGGGGCATAAGCCTAGCATGGGTCGATCCCTATTTATGTGTTTATGGGTGGTATCCCAGGGGCATAAGCCTAGCATGGGTCGATCCCAGTTGATATGTACTGGAGGCAGCCTAATGGTCACAGTACGGTACAATATTGATTATTGTTAGGTGGTTGGAGGTTCAGGAGGATGAGGTAATGTCGAATGATAATTGTAAAGAATGAAATGAACGAATGTATACCGTTCCACAAATGTGTTCGAATTCACGAACCCAATTCAGATTAATGATAATGTATATGATCCTAAAAGTGTTTATGAAGTGTGGTTCACTTCTATTATGATTTATTCACTTGTGTCTGATTTTCCTGATCCCCTATATTACATATGATTATTTACAGCTTTACATACTCAGTACATATTTCGTACTGACGTCCCTCATGGGGGACCTGCATTTCATGCTGCAGGCACAGGTGCTTCAGGTCATTCGCGGCATAGATAGGAGCCAGATCATACAGCTATTGTTGGTGAGCTCCAGTTTGCTTTGGAGCTTTCCGAGTCGGTTCCTTATGTTTTGTTATTGTACAGGAGTCATGTGTGGGCGGGGGTTTGTCCCGACCCTAGTTATGTCATGTATATCCTAGAGGCTTTGTAGACATAAGGAAGGGTCAAGTCATGGGAGTTTATATAGTGATGTTATATTTGTATATGTGGTGGCCCCGACGGCCAAGTATTATATTATATATATATATTTGTACGTGTTGTGCTGATACAGGGAATTAGACCCTTCTGTATGTAACGAAGTGCTGCCCAAATTTTTGGTAAATGTAAGGGAAAGTACAGGTATTTGAATGGGTTCTCCCGGGCCTTCTCGGCTTCGGGTGCCAGTCCGGCCCGATGGGATTTTGGGGCGTGACACTAGGACTCCGTATAACCTGACCAACTCTCTGATATAGAGTTTGGCGTAGTCCTTAGCTGAATAGGATGTATGGACTAGAAATAAATGGGCTGATTTGGTTATCCTATCTACGATGACCCAAATAGAATCATGCTGATGACGTGTACGAGGAAAACCTATCACAAAATCCATGTTCACTTCCTCCAACTTCCAAGTGGGAATACTGAACTCCTGCATGGACTCACTAGGTTTCTGGTGCTCAATATTTTCTTGCTGCCATTTAGAGAATTTATCCACAAACTCTGCAATATGTCTCTTCATCCTACTCCACAAATATATCTCCCATAAATCACGGTACATCTTAGTGGCCCCTGGGTGAATAGAGTAACGCGCACCATGCACTTCCTCAAGAATTTATTGCCTCAAATCATCTATATCAGGCACACACAGTCTACCCTAAAGACACAAAACACTATCTCCCCCTTGGGAGAAAACCTTCACTTTCTGATATCTGACTAATTCGATCAACTTAACTAAACTGGGATCTCTATCTTATTTTTCCTTCATCTCGGAATCTAGAGATGATTCTGAGCTACTCTGCATCTATACACTACCTTCTGCTGAGTTGAGTAAGATGGTACCTAGTCGGGAACTTCTTTTTACCATCCTCAACATGAGCAATAGACAAGCTACTGACAACATCAACCACTACATTGGCCGTTTCTAGATGATACGAAACACTCATGTTATAATCCTTTAATAACTCTAACCACCTTCTCTGACGTAGATTCAAATCTTTCTGAGAGAACACATACTGAAGGCTTTTGTGATATATGAACACATCTACATGCACCCCATACAAGTAATGCCTCCAAATCTTTAAGGCATACACTACAACTCCTAACTCAAAATTATGAGTAGGTTAATTCTTCTCATGGGGTTTAAGCTGTCTAGAGGCATAAGCTATGACCTTTCCTCCCTGCATAAGGACACAACCCAAACCTACTCTGGATGCATCATAGTACACAATAAACCCATCTGAACCATCTGCTAGAGTCAAGACTGGGGTTGAGGTGAGTTGAGTCTTCAACTCCTTAAAAATCTTCTTGAATATATTTGACCACTGAAACTTAACTTTCTTCTGAGTCAATCTGGACATGGGGGATGAAATAGAAGAAAATAGTTCAAAAAACCAATGGTAATAGCCTGCTAAACCCAAGAAATTCCTTATATCCGATGGGGAGATGAGTCTGGACCAGTTTTTTTACCACTTTTAGTCTTTTAAGGATCAACTCTAATGCCATCACCGGAAATAATATGGCCAAGGAAAGTTATCGATCTTTACCAGAATTCAAACTTACTAAATTTAGCGATCAACTGATGAGCTTTAAGAGTCTGAAGTACTATTTTGAGGTGGTCTACATGATCAGTATCACTACGAGATTAAACAAGAATATCATCATAAAGACTATGACGAACATGTCGAAGTACTATTTGAATACTCAGTTCATCAGGTCCATGAAGGATACTGGGGCATTGGTAATACCAAAGGACATGACTAGAAATTCGAAGTTACCAGACCGGGTTAGGAAAGCTATTTTTGGAATGTCATATTCTCTAACCCTGAGCTGTTGATAGCCTGATCTGAGGTCTATCTTTGAAAAGTAGCTGGCACCCTAAAGTTGATCAAATAAGTCATCGATTATAGGAATTGGATATTTATTCTTTACTGTGACCTTGTTCAACTGACGGTAGTCAATACACATTCTGAGAGAGCCGTCTTTCTTACGCACGAATAGGACTGGTGCACCCCATGGGGAGATGCTGGGTCTAATGAATCCCTTATATATGAGATCCTTTAACTGTTCTTTCGATTCTTTGAGTTCTGCTAGAGCCATTTTGTATGGTGGAATCTATATAGGCTGAGTATCTGGGAGAACGTCTATTCCGAAGTCGATTTCCCTTTCTTGAGGAACTTTGGGGGGATATTTAGGGAGCACATCTGGAAATTTCCTGACTACTGAAGTTGACTCAAGGGTTGAAGTTTCTGAGTTAGAGTCTTTGATTCACACAAGATGGTAAATACACCCCTTCGATATCATCTTTCTGGATCTAAGGTACGAGATCAACTAACCCCTAAGAGTTGTTTTACTACCCCTCTATTCAAGGACTGGTTCATTTGGGAACTGAAAATGAACTATTCTGTTTCTACAATCAACTGAGGCATAGCATGAGTGGAGCCAATCCATGTCGAGAATGATGTAAAAATCAATCATCTTTAACTCTACGAGATCAACTGAGGTAACTTTCTAAGATATTAAGACCGAACAGTTTCGGTATACTTGTCTGGCAACAATGGATACGCCTACTAGGGTAGACACTGAAAAGGGCTCTGCTAGAGTTTTGGGACTGACTCCGAAGTTGACGGCTATATATGAAGTTACAAAAGAAAGAGAAGCTCCAGGGTCTAGTAAAGCATAAACATGTAAGTAAAAGACCTGCAACTTACCAGTAACTATGTCAAGAGAATTTTCCTAATCTTGGCGGGACTGAAGAGCATATAATATATTCATACGCTGACCATTAGTAGCACTGGAAGCGACACCCTGCTGAGTTGGGTGACCGGATGGAACTGGCGATTGATGGGACCAACCCTATTGGCGCACATCCCTACCTTTCTGAGAAACTAGATGACACTCCTGAATCTAATGGATTGACTTTCCATACTCGAAGAACACATCACTACCCACTCTACACTCACCCTGATGGTGTTTGCCATATTTCTGACATAGAGGATTTGTACGAGCACTGCTAACACTAACCCGGGACTTAGATCCTGGGCCTTTTCCCTATTATCATTTCTGAATTTGGGTACTGGGGAACTGATTTAAGAAGGTGCTGAGGATTAATACCTTTAATAAAACTGAGGACGGTTACCACCTTCTGACTTTGGCTGATTGAAATTACAAGTACCTATTCTAGCTCTCTTATTTCCTCTCTCCCTTTCCTTAATCTTCTTCTCCTCTATCTGTTGAGCATGGATCATTAGCCTAGACAAATCCATCTCACTAATTATCATTGCGGTCCTACACTCCTTGACCACACTATCAGATATACCAGACACAAACTTACTCATCTTAGACCTATTATCAACTACCACATGAGGAGCATATCTAGCTAACTGAGTAAACTTGAGGGAATACTCCCTCACGCTCATTATTCCCTACCTGTAGTTAATAAACTCTAACACCTTGGCCTCCCTAAACTCTAATGGGAAGAATCTATCTAAGAATGTTGTGGAAAAATCTTTCCATTCTACATGCCTTGCATCTATACCCCTATCAACCTTTCACTACTTAAACTAAGTATGTGATATATCCCACAGCTGGTATGCAGTCAACTCATCACTCTAACTATATGTCACCCCCATAGCATCCGTGACCTTCTGAACTATATCTAAGAATTCCTGTAGATCCTCTTCAAACTTGGATCGCGTGAAAGAAGGAGGATTCATTCTGGTGAAATCTAGAATTCTAGTTGCAGTAGTATTGGCCACTGGATTGGTCGGACGAATATCTGGCCATTCATTTTGTGCTGCTACGAAATATGCTAGAGTAGTGAACGCAACCCTAAATTCTGCATGAGAGATGTGCTCGTCCAGAGGATCTACCTGGACGGGCTGAGGGGCTGACTGATTTTATGTTCTTCTTCTGTTCTTCCTGCGAGGTATGTTCTGTAAACAAAAGAAAGAAATGTATTAGACAGGGAGTTTATTTGAGATCATGCTCACTTTCATGACATGAATACTGAAAGAAGCGAGACTTTTTCCTAAACTCCTTATAGCCTCTCATCCATAGTGTGGCTCGCTATACACCCAGGAACAAGAATCTACTTAACGCGACTTTTGGAATTCCTAGGATACTTTAAAATCTCAGTCTCTGATACCAAGTTTGTAATGATCTGAGACTAACCCCTAGTCGTCACACAGTGCTTACTGTCTCAAGGGACCATAAGCTAACCCATGAGCTCATACCTGCTGTGAGCACTGGATAACATAATCATAAATGTGGAAGAATACTGCCATGCCATAAGGTTTTAATAACTAAATTTAAAACTGAAATATGAGTCTATGGAAACAACTGACTGAATCTGATAAAATAATGATAAACTGGATAACTAACTCTAATGTCTGAATACTGAATAACTGATTCTAATGTCTAAAATGCCTTTAAAACTGACTTACTGAATATGAGTTGATGGGATAGACCCCCAACTAACTCTGCTAACTACTAAAATAAAGATATGAAGTAAAATAATCTGTCCTCGAATGGTGAGGACTCTCAATTGCTACTGTACTGCAGATAGCCTGAGAAGTGAGGTCTAAGCGTGCTCCAAAAACTGAGTATCAACACCTACGATATAATACATCATAGCACCAAAGAAAGGTATGCGATCAGTACTTTGAATGTACCGGTATGCTAAATGAGGTAGGCTGATATGCATGGTTTCATGAACAAAACTAATAATTAATTTGATATGCATGTAGAGCATGGAGTACTGAATAGAGAGCATGGAATCCGTAGATATTAAAAATTCATGAAAATCAATAAATACTGAGGATGCATGACCAAGAATATAACATGAACTGAGTAAAATCTATAAATTAAAATACTAAAATAACTTAAATCTGTATAATTTGATCAAACAACACTAAGACTGAATAACTGAGCTAAGATTGTAACTAAGACTATATCTGAGAATGTGGTAGGTATCATCTAACCGACATTCCCCAATTTGAGCTACTTCGGGTCCAACTTGTAACCCCAGTTGGATGGGTGTTAATACCGTGCCACGGGTACTAACGATGGTTGTGTGGATCCACTAAATTGATATAATGCCCAAAGGACTAAGGGTGTCAAACCTGAACTCATGGGTGACCCCTGCGAGATAGTTAAGCCTAATCTGACTGGTGACTTATCATATCTAACACTGGCTATGTAGTTCTGGAGTATAGGGACTGCTACTAACAACTCTATCTATCTGAGGGAGAAGCCTCCATCCCTACACTCACTCGGTGCTAAATCCTACTCCCAACTAAAGGACACTAAAATACTAGACTCTTCTGAGTTCATGTGACTGGTAATTAACTGTTCTGATAATGCTCATAGAATGTTCTGAAGACTATTCTATAATGTACTGATACTAGACTAAGTAAACAACTATGGATTTCGGGTATTCAGTGCCCCCAACACTCAAAATAATAATAGTAAAATGACACTAAAGCTTGAAGGACAAAACATAAAGGCTTTTATTTAAATCAATCACTCTTGTAGGCATTTTATCAAACACTTGCAGTTCATCGTTTAAAACAATCATAGGAATGTCATGGGACTTGTAGTAACAACATGAATTCTACATAATAGCATTAATTCATTGTTTAATTCAATAAGTAATAATGTTAAAACATGGAGGATTGAATAATAACAATAATTTCATGGTAGCATGATATAAAATCAGCAGTGCATGGAGATTCATGGCTAAAATCATAATTTAAAATATAATAACTTGAAATGATTATAACTTGGTGATTAAAATGGGTTACTTGGGCTCCATGGATGAGAGGAATCCATGGTTAAACATCTAACATACCTGGGATAATGAATTTCTTTAAGTTCTTGGTGAGTTCGTGAGGATTGACCTTGAACTTGAAAGCTAGGGTTCTTGATTTCTTGAGAGAGAATTACCTTTTGATTTTGGGGAAAAATGAATAATGAAGGGTTTAAACGATTTTAGGGCTTAAATCCCACATCTCGTTTAAATAAAATCATGTAGAAAGACTGTTTTAACCCTGGGCGCAACTTTAATTTTTCATGAAATTATCTCGATGTGGGCCACTGGCATGATTCGCCACTATCGCGCTAGGCCACTGGAAAATGACAACTGGGACCTGGATAAACACCGCGATGAGGAGCTATCACTGTAAACCTTTGGATGCCAATTTGACCATCTCCGTGACGCGCCAACATCGCGGAGGCCCACAGGAAATTGCCAAACCAGAAATTGGCTTGCTCTGCGATGCGCCATGATCGCAAAGTCACACTGGAAATTGACAATTGTCATTTGGACTGTCTCTGCAATACTCTAAGGGTTAAAATGACGGGGTCTAACTATTGAAACTTAAAATTGCCATAACTTCTTAACCGGTTATCAGATTTGGGAAAATTTTATATCGTTGGAAAGCTAATTGAATTTCCTACACAATGGCAGACTCTAAGCTGAAAAATAATGAGTGTTTTGAAAATTTTATATATGAATACTCATGCACTGGGACTTAGATTATGCTAGGGAAATACTGGGCGTTACAGCCCAACCATACCAAACCAAACCATAGACTATGAACCAAAGGGAATACCGAAACATAATATGAGAATCAATCCCAAAATGTAATAGTATGGAGGAACCAACAATATCATCCAATGACATCATCCCACCAAATTATTCAAATGCTAAGGCTGATACCAATACCGATCCCACCTATACCAACCCCTAGAAGTACCATAAAGCCTCTATACAAAAGAGTAAACAAATTCGAATAGGACATGCCCCCAACCATGGCCAAAACCAATATCCAAAATAAAATAAAAGTGTGTAAAGAAATCCATAACATGAAATGATACCTCCCAAAAGGATTGAAGCTCACCTCTTCAGTACAAACGTTGATACCGAATCTTCATGCTAAACAAGATGAGTAGAATAGCCGGTTGCTGCAGAGTGTGGGTATACAACCACCAGTAGACGAGGTTAGTGAGTGACCCCTAACATGAATCTGAGGAAAAACATAAAATAATTCCAGTCATAAAACCAAGTAAAACCATCCATAATGCATACAACCATACATATATAAAGTAGGGAAAAAGGACCAGGTTTAGCATGCATATAAAACCATTACCTAGGTTGTGTAACTTTGTCATCCTAACAACCCACAGGCCATATGGGTTCATCTCTCCTTGCTGAAAGGGTCCTTGTACGTGTAGCCTCACTACCAGGGAATATCCCATGGGATGACTAGTACATCCCCCAACATAAAATGTGACACACGCACATGGTCATCAAGACCCCTCATATCGGTAAATATGAGTTTCCAATTTTGGTACCCCAGGACCGCCATCTTCTATGGGTTAGCTACACACCCCGCCATTAATGATTAATTAAAATAATGGCCAAAAAATTATTTACCATTTATTAACCAAGGTCAATATTGGAGGTATCATCATACCACACCTTACTTGAAAGCAATATCCATAGCCAAACCATTTAGGTTAAGGAGACTTCCATGTTCTCCACAAGCATAAGCATTTGCCTTTAGCCTTTTAAAATCATTTAACCATGCATAAATCCTTTATCCTGCTTAAAACATGCAAGATTTCTATTAAAACAAGTCAATGCAATGAACATATCTTTATAAGCATTTTATCAAATGCCTTGGGGGCATGATATAACCAAAACCAATTCCAAGGACCATTAAACCCTTACCATGCAATCCAATTGTCCAAAACCACCATTAATTCATATAAAAGAATAATTAAAACAATAGGAAACAATAACAAAGCATTCAATATCAAAGCCCCCAAATAATAGTTGAAAACCATAATCATGAAATAGTAAAACCATGAAATCAATCATATAAACCATGCCTTTAGTTTAAATTACAATGAGGGAAGAGAATCATGCCTTATACATAAGATATAATGCAAATAAATTACCATGACAAGCCTCGAAACAATCCATAAGATGAAACCCTAGCCTTCTTGCCCCAAAATATCTTGAGAGAGTTATGAGATGTTTTGGAACTACTTCTAAGTGTTAATGAATATAATAATAGGGAAAATAATCTCCTATGTGTATTAGAAGTCATGGTTCCTTGTTAGGATAAGTACGAAATGTCCAAAATACCTCACTTAAATCTGTTAAAGACCATTCATAGGGATATGACTGACCAATATGAGTCATACCCTCTTATACGATTGGTATCCACCACTCGTATCCAAGACTCAACCCTTGGATAAAACATTGTGCAGTATATGACTCATCCAATGAAGTCATAACCACAACATATGATCCGTACCCATAATCCATATCCCTGGAAAAATAAAATACCAGGAGGATCAAACACTGCCCACCATACGAGTCCCTTCTATGACTCATACCAAACCTTTATGACTCGCACTTCTTAGTCGTACCTATTCTAGTGACCAAAACCATCCCACTAACTAACCTTGGTCAGCATACGAATAGACCATACCACTCATACCCCAGAATACGGCTCATACCCATGAGTCGTATTGGGTTCGGAGAACGTATTTCTAGGAAGTTTTCTAAGAGTCAAACCCAGAGATGTTTTAGTCTCCCCCACTTGGAACATTCATCCCAGAATGATAGATAAGGTAGAAGTAGGCACACCCAGATTTATTTGCATAATCAAACATTCCTTCAACAAAGTTTGAAAACACAGAGGCAATGATGTTAATCTTTCTTTTAACAAACTATGAAAATAAAGATGTGTTCAAGACACATACCTACCACATGAATCCAAAATTCCCAATCCTTCCAAAGGAATATTCGTAGAAGGATCACCAAGACACTTCCTAAACATAGAAACATGAAAGACTAGATGAACCAAACTTAAGCTAGATGGCAACTCCAACTCATAAGCAATATTGCAAACTCTCAAAAAAATCACATAAGGACCAATAAACCGAGGACTGAGTTTTCCCTTTTTACCAAACCGCACCACTCCCATCATGGGAGACACATTAAGAAACACCCTATCCCTAACCTTAAACTCCATGTGTCTACGCCTAACATCCGCATAGGACTTTTTGCGACTTTGGGCAACTTTAAGCCTATCCCGAATCACCTTGACCTTCTCCATCGCCTGATAAACCAAATCTGAAACAAATATGTCTGCTTCTTCAAGCTCAAACCACCCAATAGAAGATCTACACCTCCTACCATACAACATATCAAAAGGAGCCATACCAATACTTGAATTATAGCTACTGTTGTAAGAAATTCCACAAAAGGTAGATGCTCATCCCGATTGCCACCAAAGTCAATCACATAGGACCAAAGCATATCTCCCAATGTCTAAATAGTTCTCTCCGGTTGCCCATCTAACTGTGGATAAAAAGTACATAGAGTAACCTTAATCTCCAACCTTTTCTGAAAAAACCACCAGAAATGAGACCAAAACTACGTACCACGATTAGAGATAATCGAAATAGGTACCCCATGCAGCTTCATAATCTCCTGAAGATACAACCTTGCCATAATCCTCCACCGAAAAGGTAGTTCACATTGGAAAGAAATGCGCAGACTTTGTCATCCTATCCACAATGACCCAAATTGAATCATACTCATTTCAAGATCGAGGAAAACCGATAATGAAGTCCATAATGATCACTTCCTACTTCCATTTGGGAAAATCAATTTCTTGATACAACCCTCCTAGCCTCATGTGCTTAACCTTAACCTGTTGACACACCATGCACTTGTCAACATAATCAGCCGAATCTCTCTTCATGCCATTCCACCAATAGATCTCCTTGAGGTCATGATACATCTTTGTCGGTCCGAGATGAACAACATTGCATGATTTATGTGCCTTACCAAAACCCTTTGTTGTAGCTCATCGACATACAACTTCATTTTACCCACCAACATCACTTTTTATTTTCATAAAGACAGGATCCAACACTTGCTTCTCTTTAATCTCTGCACCAAGAGATGATTGAATAACTTATTACACTATCACGCCACTATCCTTAGAGTCCAAAAGATAATTGAACAACTTATTGCAATATCACACCACTATCCTTAGAGTCCAAGAGACGAACTCCAAGATTAGCCAAGCGGTGAATAACCTTCACCAATTTCCACATTTTTTCTCCATATGAGCCAAACTCCCTATGGATAACTTGCTATGAGCATCAACAACCATATTAGCCTTACCTAGGTGGTAGTGAAGACTCATATCATAATTCTTGAGAAGCTTAAGCCACCTTCTCTGCCTGAGATTAAGCTTTTTTGGAGTGAACATGTACTGAAGACTCTTGTATTCAGAAAAGATATCCACATGAAAACCATACAAATAATGCTGCCATATTTTTAAAGCAAACACAACTACCAACAACTCCCAATCATGAGTAGGATAGTTCCTCTCATGTACCTTAAATTTCCTGGAATCATAGGCAATCAGCTTTCCATGCTGCATCAAAATACAACGAAACCCTACCCGAGATGCATCACAGTAAACCATAAACCCATCTTTCCCTTCCGACAAGGTTAGGATTGGAGCCGAGTCAACTTATCCTTCAACTTCTAAAAACTCTCTTCAGAAGAATCCGACCAAGAAAACTTAATCTTCTCCAGAGTCAACTTAGTCAAAGGAGCATCTATCAAAGAAAAGATTTCCACAAACCACCTATAATACCCGACTAAACCCAAGAATCTCTAAATATTGGATGGAGTCGTGAGCCTAGGCCACCTCTTCACCGCATCAACCTTCTTTCGATCCACCATGATCCCTTCACTAGAAATAATATGGCCCAAGAAAGTCACAACGTTCAACCAAAACTCACACTTAGAGAACTTGGCATTCAACTATTTTTCCTTTAAGGTCTACAAAACTGCACGAATGTGATTAGCATGACCCACCTCACTCTTTGAATAAACCAGAATATCATCAATAAACACAATGAAGAAGAGATCCAAATACTGCCTAAACACCCTGTTCATCAAGTCCATAAATGTTGTTGGAGCATTAGTCAACCCAAATGACAATACCAAGAACTCAAAATGCCCATACCGAGCAAGAAAAATCATCTTAGGGATATCCATCTCCCTAATCTTAAGCTGATGGTACCTATACCGAAGATCTATCTTAGAGACGAAATTATCACCCTATAACTGGTGAAACAAATCATCTATCCGGGGAAGAGGATATTTGTTCTCGACTGTCAACTTGTTCAACTGTATGTAGTCAATGCACATCCGAAGGGAACTATTCTTCTTGCGCACAAACAACACCGGTCCACCCCATGGAGAAGTACTAGGACGAATAAACCCTTTATCTATAAGATTCTTAAGTTGATCCTTGAGTTTCCTCAACTTAGACGGAGCCATTCTATATGGAGGAATATAAATTGGACGAGTGTTCAGAAGAAAATCAATACCAAACTCTATTTTTCTATTAGAAGGAACACCAGGATGATCATCCAGAAAGACCTCTAGAAACTTATTAACCACAGGGACAAGAGACAAAGAAGGACCTTCTGAGTTAGAATATTTAACCCGGACTAAGGGGTAATGACATCCCTTAGAGATAAGCCTCCGAGCTCTATGATAAGAATTAAACCTCCCACTAGGAGTTAAGAAACTACCTTCGCATTCTTTAACTAATTAACCAAGAAACTTAAAGATAACCCTACGGGTCCGATGATCCACAGATGCATAAGAAGAATGCAACCAATCCATGCGTAGAATTACATCAAAATCTACCATATCAAACTCAAATAGATCCGCCAAGGTCTGTTTGCTAAAAATAGCTACCACACACCCCCTATAGACTTTCTTAGCAATAACCGAGTCACCTACTGGGGTAGAAACAAAAAAAAATTTGAGATAACTTTTGGATCAAAACCAAAAGACACAACAACATATGGAGTCACATAAGAAAAAGTGGACCCTGGATCAAGAAAACTATATACGTTATGACAGAAAAGCTGTAACGTCCCAGTAACGACATCAGGTAATGCCTCAGATTCTTATTAGGATGCCAAAGAATAAAACGTATTCCGACCAACACTAGAATTAAAAGCGGTAACAAAAGCAGATGCCACTCTACCAGGTGTAGCAGCAGAAGATGAAGCCACAACAATCTTATTCGCCCCCGTAGCAACTTTATTGGCCAAACAATCCCTGAGTCGATGGCCTACCTGGCCATACTTGAAGCACTTGTACCTTCTTTCCTCATAATAACCCCAATGAGGATGTCCACAAAATAGACTAGGAGGACATGAAGAAACTTCCTGACCTTCGCTCGCCCGAGATTGAGCAATCTGTGGCTGAGAATTGACATCACCTTGATGATGCCTTTCACCTGAGTGATAAGGAGTACTAGAAAAAAGGAGCTCAAACTCCCCAACTTCTTTTTCTTCCACATGCCACCATCCCTACCACCTTGAGACTGAGCACCTCCTTGATCAAACAACCTTCTTCTCTTTCCCTACCTATCCCTAAACTCTGCCTACTTTCTCTTTCATTCTCAACCTGCTGTATATAAATAGTGAACCTCTTGATGTCCATATCTCTAATCAGCAAAGTAGTCTTTCTCTCCAGAGTCAAATCTCTATTCAACCCAAAAGTGAATAACCTCATTCTTGACCTCATATAAGCCACCATATTAGGAGCATATCTTAATAGATAATGGAACTTCAAAGAATATTCCTTTACGGATATCCTCCCTTGCCTGAGATTCACAAACTCCTCCATTTTTTCTTCCCACAACTTTTGAGGAAAGAACGGATCTAAGAAGACATTAGGAAATGACTCCTACAACCCTTCCTCTTCCATATCATTTCTATCTTTGTCCCACTCATCATACCAATGATAAGCAATATCTTTAAGATGATAAGATGCAAAGTTAACCCCCTTTATATTAGTAGAATGCATCACCTAAAAGTTCTTTTCCATAACATCCTAGAATCCCTATAGATCCTCCTCCACCTTTACCCCAGTAAAAGTTAGAGGACCATCTTCATAAATTGACCAAGCCTTGCAGCCTTAGTAGATAAAACACCAGTCGCACCGCACTCAGCCTGAGCAACAACTAATTGGGAAATTATATGGATAGATAGAACAAATACTGCATTCATCACATTGCCCAGATAGACCTGAGAATAACTAGCCAGAATAGGAGAAACTCCAGCACAATTAGGAATATGACCATGAGATCGAAGATGTACTCCAGATATAGGACGTACCCCTTAAACATTATCCCAGATGGGACAGATGAATTTCCTTGTGTTCTAGATCTAGGAGGCATAATCTTTAAGACGATCAAATAAGGATTAGAGGAGATTCCAAGATTGACAACTCAAGCTTGAAGTTAGAATACCAAGAAACCAAAACATTCCTAAATGTCTTGAAGCCTCTTTCTTATGAGTGTGTCACACTTCACATCTCTAAAAGAGACTCTAATCGACACGACTTTGTGGACTTCCTAGTTGAACATGAACCTAGGCTCTGATACCAACTTGACACGACCCGACCAAGGGCCTAGTCGTAATGGGCATCCCAAGTCCAACCAGGCTCGCTGACCGCCCCCTGTTACTCAACCCAACCACCTATGTCCAACCTTAGATGGGCTTAAGAATCTGGGATAGGGTCACAACTGTGACTGACCAAATCGAGTCAAATCGTACTACACTAACCGCCCAACAATATCAAACCAAACCATGGACCATAAACCAAAGGGAATACCAAAACATAATATGAGAATTAATCCCAAAATGTAATAGGATGGAAAAATCAACAATATCATCCAATGATGTTAGCCCACTGACTTATTCAGATGGCAAGGCTGACACCAATACCGAACCTGCCCATACCAACCCCAAAAAGTACCACAAAGTTTCTATCCAAAGGAGTAAAAATATCCAGTTAAGACATGCCCCCAATCATGGCCAAAACCAATATCCAAAATAAAAGAAAAGTATCTAAAGAAATCCATAACATGAAATGATGCCTTTCGAAAGTATAAAAGCTCACCTGTTCAGTCCAAATGCTGATACCGAATTTGTATGATAAATAAAAGGAGTAGAATAGATGGTTCATATATAGAGTGGGTATACAGCCTCCGGTGGATGAGGTTAGCGAGTGACCGATAACATTAATCTTAGGATAATGATAAAATAATGGTAGTCATCAAACCAAGTAAAACCATACATAATGCATACAACCATACATATATAAATGTCGGAAAAGGGGATCACGTTTAGCATGTATTTAAAACCTTTACCCGGGTTGTGTAGCTTTGCTGTCCTAACTACCCACAAGCTATATTGGTTCATCTCCCCTTGCTGAAAGGGCCCTAGTGTGTGTAGCCGCACAACCAGGTAATATCCTATGGGGTGACTAGTACATCCCTCAATATAAAATGTGACACACGTAAATGTTCATCACAAACCCTTCATATCGACAAATATGAGTTTTTAATTTTTGTCCCCAGGGTCCGCCACCTTCCATGACTTAGATAGACAATCCGCCAATAATTCCCAATTAAAACCATGTCCAAACAATCTATTTACCAATTATTAACCAAGGAAAATATTGGTGGTATCATTATACCATCCCTTATTTATAAGCAATATCCATAGCCAAACCATTTAGGTTAAGGGGACCTTAGGTGCCCTTTTATATATCACATTAAATCCACTTAGGAGACATCCATGTTCACAACAAGCATAACTATTTATCCTTTATAATTTTCAAACCATTTAACCATGCATAAATACTTTATCCAGCTTAAAACATTCAAGAGTTCCATTAAAAAAAGTCAATGCAATGAACATATCATTATAAGAATTTTATGAAAAACCTTGGGGGCATAATATACCCAACACCAATTTCAAAGACCATTAAACTATTACAATCGATCCAATTGTCCAAAACCACCATTAATACGTATAAAAGAATAATTAAAATCATAGGAAGACATAACAAAGCATTCACTATCAAACCGCCAAATAATAGTTAGAAACCATAATCATGAAATAGTACAACCATGCAATCAATCATATAAACCATGTATTTAGTTGAAATTACAATGACAGAAGAGAATCATGCCTTATACCAAAGAATTGATGGAAAAAAATTACCAAGACAAGACCCAAAGCAAACTGTAAGATAAAACCTTAGGCTTCTTGCCCCAAAAGCTCTTAAGAGAATTATGAGATGTTTTTGAAAAGTTTCTAAGTAATTATGAATAAAATAATAGGATAAATAACCTCTTAAGTGTATTAGAAGTCGTGGGTCCTAGTTAAGGTAAGTAGGGAAATACCAGAATACCCCTGATAACGCCCAAACTATAGCTCTAGTAAGAGTGTAAGCGGTCGCTGTCAAATATAGAACCCAACTGGGTTGGGTGTCGAATCCCACAGGGAATACTTGGTCACTAAGTGTTGCAACTATTAGTAGACTATTGATCGAAAATTCCACGGAAAAGGGGGGATTGGATTGTGGCATGAATTAATGCTATCAAAGTAACAACAGAATGCTTTGTTTAGTAAGATTTAATCACAGAGAAAAATAAGTTAGGGTTATGTCCAACTTATGAGTTCTACGTATCTATTAACTATGAGTAATGCGGAATTCAGACATGCATGCACTTATAGAGATTCGTATTCTAATGGTAAATCCTAGTGTTTCTCAACCATCAAGGATTATTTCACTTTAACTCTCTCGAGCTTAAAGCGTATAACTAATGGTACGAACTCTCCAAGAGATTAATCCGGTTAATGCATTAATGTGTAAATAGGGGTTGGTAGCCCTATTTCCTTGTCACACTCTCTTTTCCAAACATGTAACTTTTTTCTCGAACAAGTTAATGCTATAATGGCGTATTCTATATGTTTGCAACCACAAGAATTTAATTAAAACGAAGAGAGTAATGATATAAGTAGCATACGCATCAAGAATTCACAAACTCATAGCAATAGATAGTATCTCACAAGACTTCCATAACCCTAACAGAGAAGTTTAGCTACTCATGAGTGCAAAGGAAAACAACGAAGACATCATCATCATACCGCAACTAGAACAATCTTCGCGAGAGGATGATTTTAATGTCAAAGAGGGATGACGTTTTTCCTCTTAGCCATCTTCCCCAAATATGTAGCGTGTTTCTCTGTGTTAGACTTATAGATTCTGTAAACTAAATTATGAAAAGCAATCGTGAATGAATGAATCAATGCTGAAAAATTCAGCAAATAAGGTTTTTATAACATCCTTGTCCTAGTCCTATTAAGATACTGCTGCACCCCTAAGTATTTAAAAATACTGATTTTGCCCGGGACAATTTCTCCATGCGTCACATTCATTCCATAAGCTTCCAAAAGCTGCCTCCCCTCTTCTGTGAAGTTTTCCTTTGCTGCCCAAAGGTCCACAAAGTGCTGAAATATTCATCATTAATACCTGAAAACATGCTAATCACGTAGGTTAGCTCACTTACAGGAAAATGGACTAAATGTGCAGGAATTATATATTTTATCCTCAAAACTTAGCTATAACATGGGTAAATTATGATGTTTAGGCGTGTAAATACACCCAACATCAACACCCCACACTTAAAGATTTGTTCGTCCTCGAGCAAAATATTACGTCCATGTAAACATCTACTTCGGATTTCACAGCAGTAACACAAAATGTTCAACAAGACATGCACGAGAATTATTAACAAAGAGTAGTTTTCTGGATCACTACTAGAAACCATTCAATCTCCAACATAAACTCGTGATGATGGCTAATTCGTATCCACAAGTTAAGGCACCACGAATCATACAAAACTACCCAAAACTCGTTAAGCATGTGTGTCTCACACAAGATATCACCCATAATCACTCACGAGTTTTGCATTTTTTGAAACATGGGTATATGATTCTCCTTGCTCTCACTCTCACAAAGAATTCATATGTTGTAACTGATGACCATAGGCTTGCCTTTAGTGTAATGTTCCACTAATATCAGAATGCTAAGCTTAGGATCAAATAGGTCTTTACAGGTTGTAATGTAGGCTAAGGGACAGGTAGGACTATTTTGTCCAGAAATAGGGACTATGTTCCCTAAGCGCTTTAATACACTACGTTATGTCATTAACACTCTCTTTTAAACAACCCCTCTACTTTCCTTTCATCTACCACCCCTTCTCACCTATTTTGTTATTTAATTATAAACACAACTATCTTTTTATTTTTCTATTTCTTTTTCTTTTTTTTTCTTTTATTTTCTCTTTTTTTTAATAAAACACCTCTATGATAGCCACTCCTTTTCACAATAAATTCAAGTACCAATACATTCTGAGGCATCACTCTCACCCAATTTCCTCTTATTTTGTCACATGACTCTACAATTTAAAGCGCTTAGGAATTTGGATCAAATTATGGTCTTTGAAAAAAAAATGGATTAGGCTACATATGAAGCTACCAAAGAAAATAGCTAAAGGCTCAAAGGGGGTTCACTAGGATAATGTACAAAGGTAGATAAAAAGAAGGTAAACAATTACAGGCTGCCAAAGAAATGCCTAAATCACCTCCTAATCTCACACTCTTTATTTCGCTTTACACACACACCAGGCAAGTTCTAACATCAGTCACAACACAGAATATACTATAACCTCACACACAAAAGGCACATGGTCAACTTTATTGGGAGCAGTATAGACTTTTGACCCAACAGGTAAATGAATTAAACCATAAAATTATCACACAGTGAGTCACACTTAGAGCCTAAATGTCTCAATAGTAATGATTTAGCAAAAACTCTTGTTATAATACCATGCCGTCTATCAGAACAATTTCATGCAAAATCTATTTTTTTTTAAAAATCTCAAAATTTAGCTACAAATCTAAAAATTTAACTACAAACGAGAATAAATGCAGGCAAAGAAGTACAATACAGCATACAAATACCAGCACCCCACACTTAGATGGGACACACTGTCCTCAGTGGAAAACAAATAAGGAAAACCTGATTAGTCGGACTCTTCCTCTATGTCTGGGGTCATACCCCCTGCATCGGAATCATCATCATAGTTGTCGTCATCAGAGTTATCCTCCACGCCTGAGTCTGGCTGTCGGTGATCATCGTTAGTCGGTACATCATCATCGAGAGGTTCTTCAAAATTTATACCTACTCCACACATAGCCCGCGCATTCTCATTCATCGGGTAGTCATAATCCAACTGCTGGAGCTCTGCATTAGTTGGAACACGTCCCCCACTCATCATGGTAAACCTCGTCATGCCATATAAATAGCGGAAGAAGCTTTCATCGCGAGCATGTCTTTCTGCAGTGGTCAGGTTGACGCCATGCATAGTTTCAGGATCTTTAACCTTCGTAAGATCAACCTTCTTCCGGTTGTGTGGAAGCTTATGATCTGCAGGTTCCTCTTCAATGTCCTCCTTCCTCAATATTGCGGTCAACAAATTGCCAAAGCTGAAGTGGGACCTCTTGTGCAGCCTAGCCTTACGCATTGACGACCGTATAACCGCACCAATGTGGATGGGAATATTAGTCATCAGAGCGTACACCAAGCATACTCTATCACGTGTGATCTTTGTGTACTGTGTCCCTGGAATCAGGCAAGAGTTGACTATCTGCAACCATATCCGAGCTTCTCTATTCAAGGAAGCATACCGAAAGGTATTGTGCCGGCCGGTATCCTTGTGACGACTCCAACGTGCCATTGATCTTATTCCGCACAGTGTGTGTCTGATTGCCCTGTATGGAGGTCTGTGATAAATCTCCTTTAGCGGTGATGGATCCACAGATGGAAGACCTAGAAAAGAGTTGAAGAACTCCCATTCAGTTGCAAGACTTGGCCCCGAATCTTCACTTCACTTCCGATAGTCTTTGGGGACCAATTGGCATAGAATTCTCGTGTTAGATCAAGATTGCATTCTCCCATATCTCGGAAAATGAAATCAAGATGTAGCGCCATTATTTTAGCCAAAATACGAGATTCTCTCTTCGCTAGACTCTCCTTTTGTATCAACTCCACGTGAATATATTTTTTCACTTTGTTGTTCTTGTACCACTCCTTTCCTTCCTCCTCTAGGACCCATTTTATCCCGAACATACGGTGAGGTATTTGCAGCGAGGAGGATTCAGCTTGCTCTTTTCTTCCCCTTTTCTGACCTTTCTGTGAGGTGGACACTTTTTCTTTTCCTGGTCGACCTTTTGGTGCCATTTACCTGAGATTAAAATAAAGTCATGTTAGCTTATCTCGGAAGATTTGATCGACAAACAAACAATAATGGCACCACCCCACACTTAATTTGTTGGCACCAACTAATTAAGTGAATGATATCGATTACTCAGACTTCATCTACATACATATATTCCAACAATATGTTCAGCACAGTCATACTTTCATGGAACCTTAACTATTCTTTACAACTCTATTTCATGTAATCTTAACTACACTTTCATGTTTGGATTAATGCACCTTTTGAATAAGACTGCTACATAGAGATCGTATCAAGTTATGGCAGAGAAATAATCACAACATCTCATGCTTGTATTCAATCATGATCTTTATCTCGATGAACGAGTCATTCAAACATTCAAGCTTTCATCTTACAAGATTATATAATTAACTTTACCATTTCAATTCCGCAAAAAGATGACAGTGTATAACAATCAAATACAAATCGGAACAAAGTCAAGAACACCCACACGTATTCTTTTACTCAACTAGATGTATCATAACGAACCATCCACATTCAAATCACCAACACCACTTCAAGATTTAACAAATCATTATAGGCGTAGTATTTTAATAACTACGGAATATAAAAGAAGAACTTACTTGGTGATGGACTTGGAAGATGATCTTGCAAGGTTAGATGAGCAAAAAGAAAAGTTTTGAGAGATTTGGGAAGGTTAGGCGGCGCCTAGGTTGAGCAAACAATGTGATTTTGTCTCAAGGTTGAAGTTCTATTTATAGACCAAGGCTTGGGTCGGGTTTGACCCATGAAAAATTGGGTTAGGAGACCAAAAAATATAAGTAGGCGGCGCCTAATGCTTTGCCTATGCTTAGCATAGGCGGCGCCTTTAGCAAAGCCTAGTTGAACATAGGCGGCGCCTATGCTATGGCCTAGTTGGCATAGGCGGTGCCTATGCTATGGCATTGTAGATTCAGAGAGAAAAGGCAATGGCATAGGTGGAGCCTTTAGCTTTGCCTAGTTGAGCATAGGCGGCGTCTATGCTATAGCATTGTCGATTTAGAGAGCAAAGGCAATAGCATAGGCCTTTCCTTGTTCGTTGCCTAGATTTACATAGGCCTTGCCTTGTCCATTGCCTAGATTTGTATAGGCAATGCCTAACCGAAAGCCTTTTGCTCCTTCATTACTCACTTACTACCTTTAACATTGCTCACTTTCAAATCAAAATTTGAGACCAAGCTCCTCCTTTATACGTCTTCCCCTACACTTAATCAAAAACAACAAAAACGATTAGAAAGATGGGTTGCCTCCCACCAAGCGCCTTAGTTTTGGTCATGGCTCGACTCTTCTTTTTGGATTTTTATTTAACAAAACAAACTCCTAGGAAAACAAAAAGACTAAAAACGATGGGTTGCCTCCTATTTAGCGCTTGATTTATTTTCGCGGCACGACATAGCTATCTCGATTACTTAGACTTCATCGAGATAGATGGTGCATCATTTTCTGAATGGATTCAGACGATGCTGATGCTTACTTGTAGTCATGCAATCTTCTTCGAGATGACTCTTGTGCATACATATCCCAGGAGGGATACCAATTATATCATCAATAGTCAAACCCATAGCTCTCTTGTACCTCTTCAGAGCAGAGATGAGAGCCTCTACGTGCTGTTCACCTAAATCGGCCGCAACACTCACCGGAAGTGTATTTCCACTTCCCAAGAACGCATACCTTAGGTGACTGGGGAGCTCTTTCGATTCTAGCACTGGTGGCTCTTCAATAGAAGTCTTCGCTGTTGGTGAAGGTCGATTCCTAAGATCAAGGTCCAGCTTCTTAGTAGCATGAGAATAGGACTTTATTCCTATTAGAGCACAAACAGTTTCTTCATATTCTTTAACATCCTCATGCTCAAAATTCAGCAGCACAGCAGAAAATGGCTCAACAGTAAGCTGCTTCTCTACAGATAATCCTTTCTCATCCTCATAGTAAACATCAGCTATAGAGAACACATCCATATCTCTAGGCTGCTTCATCGATTTATATACATCAAAATGGACCACTTCATCATTCAGCCGAAATAAAAGCTCATTATCTCTTAAATCAATCAGCACACTTCCAGTTGCGAGGAAAGGACGCCCCAAGATTATGGGAACTTCAGAATCCACCTCACAATCCAAAATAACAAAGTCTGCAGGAAAGATGAAGGTGGAAACCTTCACCAACACATCATATAAGATACCAACATGCCATTTTACCGACCTATCTGCCATCACGAGCCGCATATTGGTTGGTGTAGGATCACCGATCCCCAACTTTTTGTAAATAGCTAGCGGCATCAAATTGATGCTAGCTCCCAAATCTCACAACACCTTAGCAAAATCCAATGATCCAATCGTGCAAGGAATAGTGAAAGCACCAGGATCTGCCTTCTTCTGTACTAGTGATCTTGTAGCGATTGCACTGCAATGATGAACATTATCTGCCAGCTCATAACTTGCTGCCTGCTTCTTTGTCAATAGGTCCTTTATGAATTTAGCATACCCATGCATCTGTTCCAGCGCCTCCACCAACGGAACATTAATAGTCAGCTGCTTCAACATGGTCATGAATTTACTGAACCTGGTGTCATCAGCTTTTTTCTTCAGTCTCTGCGGAAAAGGTGGTAGTGGAAGGGGAATCATTTTCTCCACCACTTCCTCTTTATCTTGCTTCCGATTATCAACCTTTTTAGGAGTGTCATCAGCCTTCTTCTTCAGTCTCTGAGGAAAAGGTGGTGGTGGAAGATGAATCATTTTCTCCACCACTTTCTTTTTATCTTGCTTCCGATTATCACTCTTTTCAGGCTGGTGACGTCTAGGTGTAACATCATGAGCACTCACTTCAGCTTCTACGGCATCTTCAAACTCTGCTTCATCAACATTCTCTGCTATATCATCAACCACCTGCTTGCCTTTGGATGGATTTTCCAACACTTTACCACTCCGGGTAGTAATAGCCATACACTATCCGTTATTTCTTGGGTTTTGCACAGTGTCACTGGGTAGCGTGCCAGCCTTTCTTTGGTTGAATGCCGCTGATAATTGACTCAATTGTTGCTCCAGATGTTTTATTGCAGTAGAATACGAGTCAACCAATTGATTTATTGATGACAAATCATTCTTTACCTCAGTAACGCCCATATTGGTTACCTCCACCCCTTTCAACAGCATAGCCATCATATCATCCATGGACATCTTTCCAGAGCCAGACGCCACAACCTCACGGTTTCCAGGAGGAACATACAAACCACTCCTGTCAGTCTTATTCTTCCAACCACCTTGATCGCGGTCCTTGTATCCAGATTTATCATAATAGTTCTGACCTTGGTTTCCTTGGGCATTGCCTCGAAAACCCCCCTAATTATTCAAATAATTTGCTTTCTCCTCAGAATCTAATTCATATCTTCCCTCTGACACAACAGCCTTGACTTTTTCGGCCTTCCCTGATAATAAATGCTTGGTAAGAAGATCCATCTGCATTTTCATGTGAGCCATATCCTGGTCACGTTCCTTTTGTCTTCGTCTCTATTCTGTAGTCATGCCAAGAGATACAGTAGAACTCGCTACCTCAAAATCCCTGGTATGCCAAGATCTACTCTGCTTTATCATACGATCCAGCATATCACTCGCCTCAATAAAAGTAAGGTCCATGAATGACCCTCCTGCAGCATTATCAACCACTGGCTTTGTCATCGAGTTCAAAGCCCTGTATAATATTTCCATCAAGTGGATATTGGTCATCTGATGGTTTGGGCACCGCATGAGCTTCTTCTTGAACCTCTCCCATGTTTCGTGGAGAGATTTAGTTGGAAGCTGTCGAAAATTGCTGATCTCATCCCGTAGTTGGGCTCTCTTGGATGGCGGAAAGAATCTTTCTAGGAAAGCGTCTTTCAGTTGCCTCCAATTAGTAATAGAATCAGGAGTTAGCCCGTTCAACCACAGAATTGTCTCCCTAGACAGAGACAATGGAAATAAGCGCAGTCTAATTGCATTCTGTTCAACTCCTGGATTGTCAAACGACTTGCATGTTGAAATAAAGTTGATCAGATGCATATTCGGATCATCGCTCGCGAGTCCACCAAATAATCCCTTGAGCTGCAATAGATGAATCATGGTGCTAGTGATATTGAACTTGGCTTCGGGAGCCAAGAGCGGAGGAATAATAGCCCCTGTGTCACCAGCCCCATCAAGATCGTTATCATCATCATCAAAAGGAGCCCGCACAGCTCGGCGGTCAGGTCTCATTCTAGATTGACGATCTCTCTTATGCATAGGTGCCGTCACCTCATCAGTACGCTTGGGATTCAGTATCTCATCATTACCCAGGTCCTCATCATCAGGATTTGTTGCTTGCCCTGGGTTATCAATATTCTGTTGATGTACTTGAGCAGCTGCCAGTGCAGCTAATCTAGCCTGCTCCTGTTGAGCTGCCCTTCTGTCAATGTTACGTTGTGCATCCATTCTGCCAATAAGATGTGGTTTAGGATTGATAGGTAATAAAGGTTGACCTAAACTTCGAGTGTTTGGAATGCACTCAAAAAAACCTGAATAAAACAAAAACAACAACTAAAAGTAAAATCTGAGAATTTTTGACCAAAGGGTCTAGTAACTATCACAAACTTAGTTGACAACTGTATTCCCCGATAGCGGCACCAAAATTTGATAACGCCCAAACTACAGCTCTCGTAAGAGTGTAAGCGGTCGCTGTCAAATATAGAACCCAACTGGGTTGGGTGTCGAATCCCACAGGGAATACTTGGTCACTAAGTGTTGCAATTATTAGTGGACTATTGATCGAAAATTCCACGGAAAAGGGGGGATTGGATTGTGGCGTGAATTAATGCTATCAAAGTAACAACAAAATGCTTTATTTAGTAAGATTTAATCACAGAGAAAAATAAGTTAGGGTTATGTCCAACTTTTGAGTTCTACGTATCTATTAACTATGAGTAATGCGGAATTCAGACATGCATGCACTTATAGAGATTCGTATTCTAAAGGTAAATCCTAGTGTTTCTCAACCATCAAGGATTATTTCACTTTAACTCTCTCGAGCTTAAAGCGTATAACTAATGGTACGAACTCTCCAAGAGATTAATCCGGTTAAGGCATTAAAAGGCATTAATGTGTAAATAGGGGTTGGTAGCCCTATTTCCTTGTCACACTCTCTTTTCCAAACATGTAACTTTTTTCTCGAACAAGTTAATGCTATAATGGCGTATTCTATATGTTTGTAACCACAAGAATTTAATTAAAACGAAGAGAGTAATGATATAAGTAGCATACGCATCAAGAATTCACAAACTCATAGCAATAGATAATATCTCACAAGACTTCCATAACCCTAACAGAGAAGTTTAGCTACTCATGAGTGCAAAGGAAAACAACGAAGACATCATCATCATACCGCAACTAGAACAATCTTCGCGAGAGGATGATTTTAATGTCAAAGAGGGATGACGTTTTTCCTCTTAGCCGTCTTCCCCAAATATGTAGCGTGTTTCTCTGTGCTAGACTTACAGATTCTGTAAACTAAATTATGAAAAGCAATCGTGAATGAATGAATCAATGCTGAAAAATTCAGCAAATAAGGTTTTTATAACATCCTTGTCCTAGTCCTATTAAGTTACTGTTGCACCCCTAAGTATTTAAAAATACTGCTTTTGCCTGGGAATATTTCTCCATGCGTCACATTCAGTCCATAATCTTCCAAAAGCTGCCTCCCCTCTTCTGTGAAGTTTTCCTTTGCTGCTCAAAGGTCCACAAAGTGCTGAAATCTTCATCATTAATACCTGAAAACATGCTAATCACGTAGGTTAGCTCACTTACAGGAAAATGGACTAAAAGTGCAGGAATTATATATTTTATCCTCAAAACTTAGCTATAACATGGGTAAATTATGGTGTTTAGGCGTGTAAATACACCCAACATCAACCACCCTCCTTAAATTCCTTAAAAACCCATTTCAAGGATACGACTGACACATATGAGTCGTACCTTTCTATATGATCGGTATCCACAACTCATATCCAAGACTCAAACCTTGGATCAAACACTGTCTAGTGTATAACTCATCAAGCCAAGTCCTAACCATAGTCTAACGCCCTGATTTGCTGAACCAGAATGCTACACGGTACTCATGACCCCAAGGGGCCACAAGCTAACCCATGACTGATATCTGTACCTGTATACTGCAAATCATGACATAATAATGTGGAATACATAAAATTGTAAGTCCATAAAGTTCATCAAAATAAAACCATATGGGTGAAAATACCCAAACAACTCAATCTGAAGGCTAAGTCTGAACGTAAATCTGAACATAAACCTGAAAGCCTATAAACTATCTGAATAAGGAGTTGAAGGAACAAGTCTCCAACTAACTCCATAAAACTGAACTGAAGAAATAAATAAATGTATCAAATCATATTGTCCTCGAATAAATGAGGACTCACTGTGTCTCTGCGACTGGAATTCTACCGCTACTGCTGGGCTGGAGCTCGTGTCTCGGAACCTATGGTGTAACTTGAAAAGAAAGCACCATAGCACAAATGCGTCAGTACAACAGGAGTACTGAGTATATGAGAAAGGTAGGCTGAACATAAAGGGTTTTATGTATGAACAACACTGACTAACTAATATGAACGTGGGAGTGCAAACACACATAGATAGAAACTCAGACCATGAATACGTGATAGCATGACCTAAAATCTAATACATAGTTTATTGATAACTGCCATAACTGATACTGCAAACTGATAACATGGACGACTGTATCTGACAGTCCTGCATATACTGAAATCTGAAGAACGCCCTGAGTTTTTTTACTGAGACTGATACTGAAACTGTGGGAGGTAGTGTTTAACCGACATGCCCCATGTATGCCATTATGGCTAAGCTGGGTTCCAATCTCTGCCCCGACTGAAGGGGTGTCAATACTGAGCCATGGGTAAGGACAACTTATGAGTGACCCTTATCTGGCAGGTACTCAATGAGAATGGTGGGAACCCTAAACTAACGGGTTAAACCACCTCATCAACCTTAATATGATAGGTTAAGTAGTCTTAACCTACGCTGGCTACGTAGTTCTGGAACACAAGGACTGCTTCTAAGAATCACACCATGAACTGGCGGGTGAGTTCCCATCCTTGGGTTCACTCGGTGCTAACCCCTACTCCCATCTACAGGGACTGGACATGAATAACTGACTATACATGACTTAATCTTACTGAATTCCATTGGCTGGCGGAATGTTACTGATATCTGACAGTTGACTGAGATCATCAGGTTTTCCTGAGTCACATGACTGACTGAATTCTATAGAATCATAGCTTGAGTTTGGATATCGTGAAACATGACATGGATCTAGGAACACAACTATAGTTTTCGAGTACGAATACCCCCAAGACTCGATAGGAGGAAACTGACACACATGACATGACTTGATCACAAGATTTGAGTCCACAATTCACAATATCATAACTAAGGATTTCATAATAAGAATGATTCTCAACAAACTATCACATGATTGGGAATGCACACAACATGTATATACTTGCATGGCTTCAATAACAGGGTCATTCCATATCATAACAATATCATGAGCATCTCATAAAACATCTTTAATTCAAGACAATAGCATGGGGATCACGTTGAACATAAACTTAGAACATGAAATAGTCATTTAGGACTTATTATGTCATAAAAGCATGATTTCTATTCCATTAGGTATTTTCACATACACCTTACATGCACATCTTAGGCATAGGTAGATTTATCAAGATTACAAATATTCAACCACCAATTTCACATATTTATACATTAATACCACCATATCCTCACACAAAACATACAAAGATCCCATCTTGGGTATCATCAAACTCCAACCACATAAAAATCAACCACCAACATCATAAACATCATAATACATAATTTAGAAGATGGTTCTTGAGCTTCATGGACAAAAGGAGTCCATGAATCAACTCACGCATACCTTAGAAGGAAGATTCTTGATGATTGACGGAGGAATTTCCTTGAAATCGGATCTTCAAGCTTAATTATGCAACCCTAGTTGTTTTTCTCTTTTAGTGCTCTTGTATGATGAGCTTTGAGATGTTAATAGGGTTGTAATATGTTTAGAAGCTATATATTTCATAGGGTTAAGTTTAGGGACGTGTAAGGAGTGTTAAAAGACTTAATTACCTCAAAATAACTCAAAACGGAGTGTTCTTGGCACTTGGAACTGACTTAGGCAGCGCCCAAGTAATTGCACAAGTCAGGTTGGGCGGTGCCTAACCAATTGCCTAAGTTTGGTGTGGCGGCGCCTAACCAATCGCCTATCCTTATTGTCTCTTACGAAAATGGGCATAACTTTTTGCTCGGATATTAGATTTAGGCAAAATTGGTATCGTTGGAAAGCTAATTCGATTCTCTATAATTTGGTGGGTATAAATCAGATAAAATACCACATACAAAATTGAACACTAAAACTTGATGGATTCAAAAACTTTTAGCTTGTATTACCTTAACTGACTCATATAAACATGCTTAGCACATCATTAGCTATCCTATCGTTAGGATATTCATTGTAAGTCATGCACTAAAATGCTACTCATAGGATAGGAGGTTTCATACGTAGGAAAACTTATTCACTTCCTAGCTTAGAAACATTCGAGGTATTACAATATCTCACCCTTGGGAACATTCGTCCTCGAAGGGGAACATGCTTAGAACATGACTGAGTATGTAATGGTTAATAGGTACCAAGTTTATACTGGAAATATGAACATGAAACTGAATAAGCTTAAGGAGAACTATTACCTTGAGCTTGATTTGCATTGGCGGGGAAGAGTTGAGGATACTTGGTACGCATATCTGCTTCTGCTTCCTAAGTAGCTCCCTCATGAGACTGATTTCGCCAAAGAACCTTGACTAGAGGGAATTCTTTGTTCCTCAATCTACGAGTCTGATAATCTAAGATTTCGACTGGAATCTCTTTATAAGAGAGGCTATTCTGAATGTCGATTCTCTGAATAGGGACAACAACTGCTGGGTTACCTGTGTACTTCTTGAGCAAAGAGACATGGAAGACTGGATCGAATGAGGCTAGATCTGAAGGCAACTCAATCTCATAAGCTACCTTGCCAAAACAACAGAGAATTCTGAAGGGACCAACATATCTAGGACTGAGTTTCCCTTTCTTGAAGAACCTCTTCACTCCCTTCATGGGAGAGTTCTTAAGATAGACATAGTCATTGACCTCAAACTCGAGGTCCTTTCTACGAACATCTACATAGGACTTCTATCGGCTCTGAGCAGCCCGGAGTCTCTCTCTGATCAACTAAACTTTCTCTAAAACATCGAATACCAAGTCAGGACCTATGATTGAGGCCTCACTAACTTCGAACCAACCAATCGGAGATCTACATCTCCTACCATAGAGAGCTTCGAATGGAGCTATCTGAATACTAGAATGATAGCTATTGTTGTATACAAACTCAATCAAAGGCAAGTAGTCATCCCAATTTCCCTTGAAGTCAATTGAACACGCCCTATGCATATCTTCAAGAGTCTGAATGGTCCTTTCTTCTTGACCATCTGTCTAAGGATGAAACACTGTGCTGAGATAGACTTAGGTACCGAGACCCTTTTAGAACGCTTTCCAAAAGTGAGAGGTGAATTGGGTACCTCTGTCTGATATGATAGATAGTGGAACATCGTGTAACCTGACTAACTCCCTGATATAATGTTTGGCATAATCCTCAGCAGAATAAGAAATACAAACATGAAGAAAATGAGTTGAATTGGTCATTCTATCTATAATGAGCCAGACTGAATCATGCTGATGAAGAGTTCTAGGAAAACCCATCATGAAGTCCATGTTCACTCCTTCCCACTTCCAAGTAGGAATGGTGAACTCTTGCATGGAACCACTAGGTTTCTGATGCTCTATCTTAACCTGCTGACATGTAGAGCACTTAGATACAAACTCTGCAATATCTCTCTTTATCCCACTCCACCAATAGATCTCCCGTATGTCGCAGTACATCTTAGTGGCCCCTGGATGAATAGAGTATCGCATAACATGCGCTTCTGCAAGAATTCGCTGCCTCAATTCATCTACATCTGAAACACATAGACGACCTTGACAATGAAGAACACCATCTCCCCCTTGGGAGAAAACCTCAACTTTCTGATTCTGAACTGACTCTTTGAGCTTGACAAGGCTAGGATCCCTGTCTTGTTTCTCTTTCACCTCGGAAACTAGAGATGACTCTGAACTACTGTGAATACATACACCACCCTCTAAATAATAGACTAAGCGAACGCCTAGTCTAGCAAGCTGATGGATCTCCTGAGCTATCTTTTTCTTGCTACCCTCAATGTGAGAAATACTACCCATGGAGAGTCTACTGAGAGCATCGGCCACAACATTAGCCTTTCCCGAATGATAAAGAACACTCATGTAATAATCCTTCAAGAGCTCTAACCACCTTCTCTGACGACGATTGAGATCTTTCTGGGAAAAGACATACTGGAGGCTTTTATGGTCTGTGAAGACATCTACATGAACTCCATAGAGATAATTCCTCTAAATCTTCAAGGAAAAAACTACCGCTGCTAACTCAAGATCATGAGTAGGATAATTCTTCTCATGTGGCTTTAATGTCTGGAGGCGTAGTCTATGACCTTACTATGTTGCACGAGGACACAACCTAAACCCACTCTGGATGCATCAAATAGACTACAAAACCATTTGAACCATCTGGAATAGATAGAACTGGAGCTGAGGTGAGTCGAGTCGTCAACTCTTGAAAGCTCTTCTCGCATGAATCTGACCACTGAAACTTAATCTTCTTCTGACTCAATCTGGACATGGGATAGGCAATGGAAGAAAATCCCTCGACAAACCACCTGTAATATATAGCCAAACCCAAGAAACTCCTGATATCTGATGGAGATACGGGCCTGGGCCAGTTTCTTACTGCCTCGGTTTTTTGAGGATCTACTCTAATGCTATCATTGGAAATAATATGGCCAAGGAATGCTACTGATCTTAGCCAAAATTTGCACTTGCTGAACTTAGCGAATAACTGGTGATCCCTGAGAGTCTGAAGAACAATCCTAAGATGGTCCGCATGATCCCGCTTTGTGCGAGAATAGTCCAGAATATCATCTATAATGACTATGACAAACATGTCCAAGTATTGCTTGAACACACGGTTCATCAAATCCATGAAAGCTGCAAGGGCATTGGTAAGACCAAATAACATGACTAAAAATTTAAAGTGACCATACCGAGTACGGAAAGCTATTTTTGGAATGTCACATTCTCTAACTCTGAGCTGATGATAGCCTGATCTGAGGTCTATCTTGGAGAAGTAACTGGCTCCCTGAAGTTGGTCGAATAGATCATCAATACTAGGAAGAGGATATCTATTCTTGAACGTGACCTTGTTTAGTTGACGATAATCAATACACATCCTGAGAGAACCATCTTTCTTGCGCATAAATAATACTGGTGCACCCTATGGGAAAACGCTGGGTCTGATGACTCCCTTATCTATGAGATCCTTCAATTGATCTTTCAGTTTCTTGATTTATGCTGGTGCCATTCTATATGGTGGAATAGAAATAGGTTGAGTATCCAGAAGAAGGTCTATGCCAAGGTCTATTTCCCTTTCGGGAGAAATGCCTGGAAGATCTTCGAGAAAGACATCTGAGTATTCATTCACAACAGGGACTGTCTCGAGACTGGAAGATTCAGAACTGGAATCTTTGACATGCACGATATGATACACACACCCCTTAGAAATCATTTTCCTTGCCCGAAGGTAGGAAACAAGTTGACCCCTGAACGCTGAAATGCTACCCTTCCAATCTAGGACGGGCTCATTCGGGAACTGAAACAGAGCTATCCTATTTTTGCAGTCGACTGTGGCATAGCAGGAATGAAGCCAATCTATGCTGAGAATGACATCAAAATCAGTCATCTCTAACTCAACTAAATCTGCTGACGTGGATTTCTGAGATATCATAACCGGGTAGTTCCTGTATACCCGCCAGGCTATGATGGTTTTAACCACTGAGTTAGAGACTGAAAAGGGCTCTGCTAGAATTTTGGGACTGATTTCAAAATCGCCTGCTATATATGGAGTAACAAAAGACAAGGATGCACTTGGATCTAGCAAAGCATAAACATGAACATGGAAAATCTGTAACGTACCAGTAACGACATCAGAAGAATTTTCTTGATCCTGCCAGGACTAAAGAGCATAGAGTCTGTTTGGGCGTTTCTCACTGGTAGCACTGGAAATGACACCCTGTTGGTTCGGGAGATCTGATTGAGCTGCAGGATAATTTTGCTAACCCTGAAGACTTGACTGCGGACACTCCCTAATCTGGTAGCCTGGCTTGCCACATCCAAAATAGAAATCACTACCGGCTCTGTAAATGCCCTTGTGGTTCTTACCACAAGTCTGACGAAGGGGATTCGTTCGGGCACTGCTAACACTGCCCTGAGATTTAGAGCCTGGAGCTTTGTCTCTGTTTCCATCATTGAACTTTGGCACTGGAGCGCTGGCAGAGGAAGGAGCTGGAATGGATGACTTTGAGCGAAACTATGAACAATTTCCTCCATCTGATTTGGGGTGAGCAAAGTTGAAGTTACCTGACCTTGCTCTCTTGTTTTGCGTCTCCCTAGTCTTAAACTTCTACTCTTCTACTTGCTGGGCATGGGTCATGAGTCTGGTTAAGGTTATATCATCAATCAGCATCGCAGACCTACACTCATTTACCACGCTATCATTGACCCCTGACACGAACTTGCTCATCTTAGCCCTATTGTCTACAACCACATGAGAAGCATAACTGGATAGCTTAGTAAATCTGAGAGAATATTCCCTAAACATCATATTCCCATACCTGAGGTTGATGAACTTAAGAACTATGGCTTCTCTCAGCTCTTGGGGAAAGAATCTATCTAAGAGGGTCGTGACAAATTTCTCCCACTCGATAGGGCCAACATCATCTAACCTCTCAGACTTCCACTGTTTGTACCAATCATGAGCAACATCCTGTAACTGGTAGGCGGCTAACTCGGCACTCTCAATAGAAGTAAAACCCATGATGTCAATGACCTTAAGGACTTGGTCAATGAACTCCTGAGGGTCCTCATCAGACTTAGACCCATGGAAAGATGGAGTGTTCATCCGGGTGAAGTCCCGAACCCTAGATGCTATAGGATTAGCCACTGGATTAGCTGGAATGACTGGTGGCCATTCATTCTGTGCAGCCACGGTCTAAGCAAGTGTGGTAAATGCGGCTCTAAACTCTGCATGGGAAACATGTTCGCCCAGAGGATCTTCGGGCTGAGGAGTTGGCTGGTTTCTTCTCTTAGGGGCCATGGTATGGAATAAGAGAAGAATGGATTAGACTGAGAGTTTAACTTGTGATTATGCTCACTAGCATGACATAAATACTAAAGAAAGGGGATTGTTCCTAAAACATCTTATAGTCTCCCACACATAAATGTGGCGTATAAGACACCCATGTACAAGACTCTACTAGATGTGGCTTTCAGACTTCCTAGGACTCTATTGAACCTTAGGCTCTGATAATAAGTTTGTAACGCCCCGATTTGCTGAACCGGAATGCTACACGGTGCTCATGACCCCGAGGGGCCACAAGCTAACCCATGACTGATATCTGTACCTGTATACTACAAATCATGACATAATAATGTGGAATACGTAAAATTGTAAGGCCATAAGGTTCATCTAAATAAAACCATATGGGTGAAAATACCCAAACAACTCAATCTGAAGGCTAAGTCTGAATGTAAATCTGAACATAAATCTGAAAGCCTCCAAACTATCTAAAAAAGTAGTTGAAGGAACATGTCTCCAACTAACTCCATAAAACTAAACTGAAGAAATAAATAAATGTATCAAAGCATATTGTCCTCAAATCAATGAGGACTCACTGTGTCTCTGTGACTGGAATGCTACCGCTACTGCTGGGATGGAGCTCATGTCTCGGAACCTATGGTGTAACATGAAAAGAAAGCACCATAGCGCAAATACATCAGTACAACTAGAGTACTAAGTATATGAGGAAGGTAGGCTAAACATAAAGGGTTTCATGTATGAACAACACTGACTGACTAATATGAACGTGGGAGTGCAAACACACACATATAGAAACTGGAACCGTGAATACGTGATAGCATGACCTGTAAGCTAATACATGGTTTACTGATAACTGTCATGACTGATACTGCAAACTGATAACATGACGACTGACTGAGATCATGAGGTTTTCCTGAGTCACATGACTAACTGAAGTCTATGGAATCATAGCTTGAGTTCGGATATCGTGAAATATAACATGGCTCTAGGCACACAACTATAGTTTTCGGGTACAATTACCCCCAGGACTCGATGGAAGGAAACTGACACACATGACTGACTTGATCATAAGAGTAGAGTCCACAATTCACAATATCATAAGTAAGGATTTCATAATAAGAATGATTCTCAACAAACTATCACATGATCGTAAATGCACACAATATGTATATACTTGCATGGCTTCAATAACATGGTCATTCCATTTCACAACAATATCATGAGCATCTCATACAACATCTTCAATTCAAGATAATAGCATGCGGATCGCGTTGAACATAAACTTAGAACATGGAATAGTCATTTAGGACTTATTATGTCATAAAATCATGATTTCTATTCCCTTAGGTATTTTCACAAACACCTTACATGCACATCTTAGGCATAGGTGGATTCATCAAGATTACAAATATTCAACCACCAATTTCACATATTTATACATTAAATACCACTATATCCTCACACAAAACATACAAAGATCCTATCTTGGGCATCATCAAACTCCAACCACATGAACATCAACCACCAACAACATAAACATCATAATACATAATTTAGAAGATGGTTCCTGAGCTTCATGGATGAAAGAAGTCCATGAATCTACTCCCCCATACCTTAGAAGGAAGATTCTTGATGATTGACGGAGGAATTTCCTTGAAATCGGATATTCAAGCTTAATTATGCAACCCTAGTTGTTTTTCTCTTTTAGTGCTCTTGGATGATGATATTTGAGATGTTAATAGGGTTGTAATATGTTTAGAAGCTATATATTTTGTAGGGTTAAGTTTAGGGACTTGTAAGGAGTGTTAAAAGACTTAATTACCTCAAAATAACTCAAAACGGAGTGTTGTTGGCACTTGGAACTGACTTAGGAGGCGCCCAAGTAATTGCACAAGCCAGGTTGGGCGGTGCCTAACCAATTTCCTAAGTTTGGTTGGGCGGCGCCTAACAAATCGCCTATACTTACTGTCTCTCACGAAAATGGGCATAACTTTTTGCTCGGGTATTGGATTAAGGCGAAATTGGTATTGTTGGAAAGATAATTTTATTTTCTATAATTTGATGGGTCTAAATCAGAAAAAATACCACATTAAAATTGAGTTATACTCATTAAAATATGACCCTTACAAAATCGAATACTAAAACTTGATGGATTCAAAAACTCTTAGCTTGTATTACCTTAAGTGACTCATATGAACTTGCTTAGCACATCATAAGCTATCCTATCTCTAGAATATTCATTGTAAGTCATGCACTAAAATTCTACTCACAAGATAGGAGGTTAGGAAAACTTATTCACTTCCTAGCTTAGAAACATGTGGGGTATTGCACATAGAATACGATCCGCACCCATAACCCATGTACCTGAAAGAATAAAATTTCAAGAGGATCAAATACTTCCCACTATACAAGTCCCTGCGATGAATCATACTAAGCCCTTACGACTAATACTTCTAAGTCGTACCCATTACAATAACCAAAACCATCCCACCAACTAACACTAGTCAATATACGACAGCACCATACCACTCGTACCCCAGCATACGACTCAAATGAATGAGTCATATTGTTCCTGGAGAATGGATTTACAGGAAATTTTTGAAGGATCAAAATCCAGGATGTTTCATCTAGGTCACAAGGTATATTTTTATCCTCGGTGATGAACTGATTCCATTTTTATATAAGTTTTACAAAATAGCCCTATTTCATTTTTTTATACTTGTTGTTCCCTTTTTCAAGTCCAACAAAGAAGACTTAGATAATACTCATAATGCAATCAATTAAATGAATAATTGGAAGCAAGAAAAAATAAATAACTTACTAGATGAAAGATGATTATATAAAATAATTTTCAAGCCACAACTTTTATGTTCAACCACAACCTTAGGAATTAAGAGGTTAGATACTCATGAATCTCTTTGGAAGAAGATATTTCATGAGTTAAGCAAAATACAAATCATGATAGAATAAGTTTTTGTTCATGCCACCACCCAAAAGAAGAGTTGAGGCTCAAGGAACAACCTAAAATTTAGACGAGTGGCTAAACTTGCACTGCTCCTTACTTTGGGTGAGTGGCGCAAGTCTTAAATATTTTTCTGACAGGAGCACGAATTAGCATCACTACTTTCTTTGCAGCAGTGGTGTAAGGAACAATAAAATATGCCCTTCTACACTCATTTTGCAATGCATTACTTCGATTCTTCCTTGGTTCCTTTGGTTCCTTGATATTTTTTTTCTTATTTTCTAAGCTTCAAATACCTCGATACACTCATATTTAAGAAAATCATGAAAAACAAGCATAAATCATAATATTTAAGCTTAAGAGAACATCAAAAATAGAACAATTTTGAGGCAAAAAATGGTGAAATAAGGTGTTTTTAGCCTCACATCAATATGTAACAAATTTTCTAGAATCTTTTTTATTAATGAAGAGGTACAATGTTTTCTTAGATACAACAATGACATGATTTGGAATTTGATGAAATCCAAGGATTTCCCTGATTGTACATAGTTAATAGTGGTGAAACTGAGACCATATGGAATTCTTCTTTTAAGTTAAATTTGACCTATAGAATGATCTTGTCAATTTTTGATTTGTATTTTGAACAACGATAAAGTTGTTTTTGTGTGAGTTAAAGGTCACTAGTTAAAGTTGTGGATTCTCTAAAGGGTATCGTTAGCATGCATGCACCATTTTTCTGCACTGTAGAAAATATCAATATCAATACTTTGTACAATAATGATACACTTTTATACACCATTATACCATATTGATACATAAAATATACACTACATGCCTATTTATACAATATCGATATGTTACATATTCAACATTCACGAAGTTATACATGAATTTTCTTTATTGATTAATAAAATTATTAGTTATCAAAAAGAAGGGGTCATTTAGCCACGATGATTATACTAGATAACTACAGTTTGACTGTGGCTAAAAGTAAATATTTTTTGTTATTGGCTATTTTTTTTAATTAAATACATGACTACATTTATTATAAGTAAATTACTTTATTGTATATATTTAGAATTACCCTTTTTATAAACGTGTGTAATGAACACTGATTGTTTGAACTTTATGGAGCAACAACTATAGGGTTTGTGGGCTTTTTGAAGTTTGTTGGGGTGAAATTGTGCAATTTATGCAGGTGGGTGCGGTGTTTATATCAAAGAAAAAATGAGGGTGCAGTCAACAAGAACAATAACTAATAAGTAGAGATAATAATCATAAATAAAATAATTTAGAATAAGATATATCAAAAAAACACTTTGAAAGTACTGAAGAAAAAGTAATTACATATGGAGAAATTAACATAAAACAAAAGAATTAATATGATTAGTGTTGTATACTAGAAACTTCTTATATATTTATTAGAATATCATCCTATGACTTTTACTTGCAGAAAAATTCATAAGGCAGTATAACAATCCAATTCACTAGTCATGATGACACCTACCAAATCCCGCCAGTAGGTAAGTCGATACCATAACCCGGAGCTATTCCAATGGGTTGATTTGGTAAGGAATGCCAAGCATAGTCCAAATTCAATGAATAGAAGTTATAAATAAACAAAGTGTTCTAACTACCAAACAGTCAGACAAGATACCAATCCCCAAACTTGGTAGAGCCAGTGCAAGAACACGTAATTATTAATACAATTCAATGTCTTGAATAGTCAATACATCTGTCTCAAATACTAAATATTAAATATAAAAGATAGAAGGAAACAGGTCTACTCAAACTCCAAGAGCTCACCCTATATCTGAAAAATCAATCACCGCATGATCAACGATCAATGTGACAACTAGTACTCGAATCTGCACCAAAAAGGTACAAAAGTTTAGTATGAGTACCAAAACAACAGGTACTCAGTAGGCATCATCGACCGACTAAGCTAAATTATGATATAAGAATGATAAAAAGCAATATAATCATAACCATTTCAAGGTATAGAATAGAACCTCAATCATCTCCATCATCACTATATATAATAAGTAATCAAATTGAAATAACAGTATAGCACAAGGAATTAAATCCTATCAATATCGCTAAACATAAAAAGTAATAAATATCAAAATAACAATAAAATATAAAGCATCAATATATGCCTACGCTGCTTTACATAAGAATTGGATAATTCGAAATAATAATGCATCGTAAAGCATCAATACAAGAAATCACAAGTACAAAGGAGGCTCCCATATGCTAACTGGTGCGTAAAGTAATGAACTCATCACAAAATTCCATACCACTGGAGAGTACATCAAAGAGAACAGTAAAGGAATCTAATCAATAATATATCCAAACTCCATCATTATTCAAACGTCATTCCACACTTACTATCAATCGGTCATTTATCAATATTCCATAATTATCACCAATCAAAAGTTTACTAACCCCTCAATAATCATACAACTTCATAATTGAACAACATATGACAATATATTCATAACCATAACAATACCATCAATTATACAACTATATCATTGATACATACTAATAGTTCTTTATTATCTAGCCAACACTTATTAACTAATCTAATTATTCACTAGTCATCATATAATCACTAATTTTTATTTATGAACTATTCACCATATATTCACTATTTGTGGGTCAACAACTAATCATTATTCACCAACTAGTCATTATCTAGTATCTAGAAAAAATTCATGACTAAACCATATTTATCGAGTAACCATTATTTATTTCTAGCCATCACAAGCTCACTAATCACCATTTATTAAATAATGGCTAATCACCAATTGTTCACTATTAATTTTAGACCAACACCATTTAGTATCTAGCATCACTAATCCACAAATCCTCATTTGGCAACTAGTCATCATCATTGACTAAATCACTATTATAAAGTAATCATCATTACTACAAGTCTTCATTTATGCTAAACATCATTAGAGATTAATTATCATTATTACTAGTCGTCAATGCCACTAGTCCTCATTATTTCTAAGGTTCGACTATCCATCAGTCACTATGACCTCTTAATTAATATTCACCACTAATCATCTTTTCAACCTTAAATCAATAGCTATACCACTTTATACCTTTATCACTAGGAGACTATAACCGACATCTCTAATATCAACATTATAACCAGCTACACATGAGCATATATAAATATATAATTTTCATATATAGGTTTTGCCGGACTTGAACCATTAGATGTACACATAGGCACTTATCATGATGATTTTTGGCCTTTATGGGTATCATCACATCATCGTAACATCCTTCGGCCTTGCCTAGTAGTATCTTATTAACATAATATCCTCCGACCTTCCCGGGTATCATCATATCATCATAATATCATCCAGCCTTGTCAGGTAGAATCACATCATATGTTTTGGCCTTGCCGGGTAACATTGTATCATCATAATATCGTCTGTATTTGTTGGGTATCATCATATCATTATAATATTCTATGTCCTTGCTGGGTAACATCGTAATATCCACATTAATATCAATAAATAAAAGCAATCCCAAAAGGGCTAAATTAAAGGACAAGCCCCATGAGGGTAGAAGTAAAGAATAAGCCCTATGAGGGCTAAATTAAAAAACAATCCCCTGGAGGGATAAAGTAAAGAACAAGCCCCACGAGGGCTAAATTAAATAAAAATAAAAGAAGAAGCAAGAAGAGCATACACCATAGTTCCTCCATCATCATCAATGTCACATTATCATTAAGTATAAATATAAAACATAAATATTATATCATTAAGTATACCACTACTATAGAATAAGCAATACTATAGTTAATGGCTCGAACACTTGCCTAAAAAGGGCTTAATAAATAACATAGACAAACGCTTAATCAAAAGTGTGATCAATGGCTCATCATGTCATAACAAAAAGTCTAGTCAATTAGACCATGCGCATACTTATAAGCAACATAATGGCCTATTTGTAGCATATTCATTGGTCTATCATTAGCATAAAGGTAGTTTATGACTAACATGAGCATTAGCAAATTCATGGCATAATCTATAGCTTATTTATAGCATAGTCAATAACATAACTTATGGATTAGGATATATCATAGACAAGGGATCATTTGATAACATGATCATTAGCCTAACCAATAGACAATCACAATAACATAATCAATAGCTTGTCATAAGCTTTAGCCAATAAAACATACATAAGGCATAATAACTTAAACATTATTTCCAATGTTATTTATCATAACAAACATGTACCAAGATTCATTAATATTGCCTCATAAGGGCATTCTAGGTATTTACTAAGCGTACAAGGGTTCAAGAGATCTAATCTTCACTCTTGTCTTAAGGTGGGTCAAAGAACCCACTTCTAAATCTCCAAAATACGTTCCAAGTCAATTTCTACCACGAACTAGGCTAAGGTATCCATATCAACACTAAGATGTATAGAAAGCCACAATAAGACCGAAGGTAGATATTCTACTCAAGAAACTTTCACTAAGTCCAATGTAACATAGGCAACCTTTATTAGTTTAAGAATATATTCCAACTTACTCTAAGTAAGACCAACTAGATCATTTCACCTAATTTGAGTAAGCTAAGGCTTTCTAATTCTAGGAATAAGAAATAAAGTCTATTCCACCTAAGATGTAGGGAAACAACTCAAGCTTTTCATTTGTAAGAATCATTATAGCCTAAATTGTTCAACAAACCCAATTCTTGCACTTAATCGATCCAACGCCTAAAACCTATCCCAATCTAACAAGATATCACAAATATACTATGACATAACTTAATCAAATAAGGAATAAAACTAGCCTACCTCATTGAGGAAGAAAGCTCAATCATCCGCTAAACTTATGCTTTTAGCTTCCAAGAAGTCTCTTTAAGATGCTAGGCTATAAAAAACACAATCTACTTATTAATATGAGCATAAAGATACTGAAACATCTTGGGTTTTATCTCTTGAAATTTCTTGATTTTTGAACTCGCTGGATATCATACAACTAGGGTGACTAGTTGTATGATAGGGTACGATTTGATGGGTCTTGGTCATTGTTAGCTTGTATAGGTTGGTTGGTTTGTTTCTATGGTATGAATGGATCATACTAGTCGTACGTTTGGGTACTAGTGGTATGATGCCAATGGTATGTTTCCCTATTTTTAATCTAGAGGAGCCTATTTTACCAAAGGTACAGATTTAGGGTACTGGCCATATAGTTGGGTACAAATTAACCTTGGTGTCATATGTTGGATAGAGTTAGGTGTAAGAGGAGGCCTAGGGTACGAGATAATAGTACCACTCGTACCCTCGGGTATAATTTGGGGAGTGGTGATCGTACCTTCCTAAGGGAATTTTATATAGTTTAAGTTGGGGTAATATGGACATTTCCCCTCTTAACCTCTTAAGGCCCCAGGACTTATAACAATTTTTGGGAAAAAGTTAACATATTTGCAATCAATCAAACTCTCTTAAACACTCTCAAATTCTCTCAAGGCTCATGGGTCAAAGAAGGTTAAGGTTTCATCAATAGGATCAATTAAGGCTTCCGAAGGGTGATTTCTCTCTGTCTTCTTTCTAATTTAAGGCGAGTTACTCCTCCTTCATTGTTAGTTTAACTAAAGGCATGGTTTAATATATGGTTTTCATGGAATAATTGTGGTATGGTATTGGGATTTTAATTTTAAGTTGGGGGTTTTGGTTAAAAATAGTTGGTTAAGGTTTTTCCATGTCTTAGTTATGGTTTTTAATGTTTTAATGGTGGATTGAATATGTTTTTGCATGGTAATGGTTAATTGTTTCTTGTTTTTGGTGTGAGAAACTATATGCCCTCAACATGTTTGATAAATATGCCGATGAGAATACTTTTTTTACATTATTAAACTTTTACGAAAAACTTTGCATGGTAAAGTGGTAATGGAATCCAAAATTGGTTTGGATGGTTTAAATGGTCGAATGGTAAGGTCTTGGGGGACATGGTATGGTTAATTAAAAGCCTTGCGGGGTACATGGGAATCCCCCAAGGGAACTTAAAGATAATGAAATCTATGGGTACATAGGAATCCCTTCTTTAAAAAGGTTGGCTAAGGACATTGCTTGTAACCTATAGTCAGTATGACAATACAATTTTTTATAGCCCTGATTAATAATAAATGGACTTGGTGGTTTGGGTGTGTTCTAATTTTTTTAATTGATCAATAATGGTGGGGTGTGATAGCTCACCCTGAAGGTTCGAATCTAATGGATGGACATTGAAAACTCATGTTTGCCAATATGAAGATTACTCATAAAGACCATACACTATACTCATAGGTTGGTATGGTATGGTTTGGTATTGTTGTCAGTCTTAGCATTATTATTGGTATTGAGGCTGACATCGGTAGAATATATTTGACATATGATTGTTATATTTTGTTTAGCATTACATATATAAACATAATAAGTTATTGTCTTAGTTTGGTTGGTTAGTGGATGGATTGACTCTGTTGGGATGGTCTAGGAAGTAGACTTATCCTAAAGTCATTATATCTGCATATACGATATCTTGTTATATGTTCCGAATTTATTCGACTCAGGGTATATGCTTGGAGGTTGGGTTAGGTATCAGCGGCGATCCTTGATTTTGGTTGGACTTGGGATTCCCATTATGACAAGGCCCTCAATTCGGGTCATGTCAAGTTGGTATCAGAGATTATATTCATGGTCAATTGGGAGTCCACAATATCGTGCTAAAGTTGAGGGTTTTTTTAGGATGTGTAGTGCTCCACACTCATAAGGGAGGGGATACAAGAAATTTAGGAAGTATTTCTCTTTCTTGTGTTCTATATTCAATCTTAGAGTCTAAGTCTTGAAATCTTCTCTATTTTTTATTTGTTCGATTTTCAGACCATGCCTCGATGATCTGAAGCCCACAAAAAATCCTCTATCTCAATTGGGGATGCTATTAATGGTACAAACTGTACTCATTGGATTTATACTTGGTCTAAAGGTCTAGTCCTAGATTTCTTTAGAGTTCTATCAGTTCTCTCTAGTCCTCCTTAGACTGATGTGATGAATCTATCATTTCATCTATTGATTCATATGATTGCTCTATGCATAGCATCTCAGGCTGAATGTGGTGCATTTTTCACTCCATCTTTTGAATCCACAAAGGTTGGCTAGTTCATGAGGTTGAGTCCTCAAATGTTCACTAGTGTTAAGGTGGAAGAGGATTATTAGGGTTTTCTAAATAAGATAAAAAAGATTTTTAGGGTTACGCATACCATGAATATGGAAGGGGTAGAGTTTGCTTCCTACCAGCTTAAATATGTGGCGTACCAATGGTACAAAGAATGGGATAGGGAAAGGGGTGATGTTGAGTAATGATATTATTAGGAGACTTTCTCCAATGTATTTCTGAACTTCTTCTTTCCTCAGGAGTTGAGCGAAGAGAAATCAAAAGAATTTATTAATATAAATTAGGGAAAGATGATAGTCAAGGAGTATGCTTTAAAGTTTTACTAGTTGTCACGACATACTTTTGAGATGGTGTTAGTTATAAGGGCCAGGATGAGAAAGTTCTCCTCAGGACTGTCTCATGAATTTATCCTTAAAAGTAACACCACCTTACTGATAAATGACATGGATATCTCTAGGTTTTTGTTCATATGCAATAGGTTGTGAAGGAAAAGAAAAATAGGATGAGCTAGCAGAAAGACAGGGTATGAAGTTTAGGTTTTCTGAGTAAGGTGGTGGCCAACAACAAAGTGGTAAGTATTGCTGTTAGTGGAAAAAGAAGAAGTGGAAGAGTTTTGGATCTTTTTTTATAGCTAGTTCTCCTTACCCAAAGTCATCGGGTGACAGGTATCAGTAGGGTGGCGATAATTTTAGGACATAGGGTGCCCAATATTAGGCTAGTGGGGCTCAGTCGGTTTTGGGATATCCTCCTTGTAGGTTATGTGGTTGGTTACAATAGGGACTTTGTGATGAGAGAAGGGAAAGGTGCTTCAAATATGATCAACCAGGCCATATACTTAGAAATTTTCTAGTTGGTAAGGTTGCTTCGGGAATGAACAAGGTTTCTTTTTTCTCTTTATCTGATCCTACACCAAAGGGTAATACTTCTATATTTGTTTCTTCTTTTGGTACCAGCACATGCCGAAATTGGTTATTTGCACTCACTATAAATAAGAGTTTGAGGCATTGCCTGATGTCATGACTGGTATGTTGAAACTCTTTTTTTATGATATGTATTGTTTAATTGATCCGAGGTCTTCTCTCTCTTATGTGACCCTATTTGTAGCTATGTATTTTGGTTTTGGTCCCGAGGTTATTTTGGATTCTTTTTCTGTTTCTACCACGGTTGTTGACTCTGTGATTACTAAAAGAGCCTTTAGGGGATGTGTGGTATATTGTGGTAGTAAGGAGTCTTCAGTGGATTTGTATGAATTAGATATGGTGTATTTTGATGTTATACTAGGTATGGAGTGGTTACACTCATGGTATGCTTCCTTAGACTGTCGGACCCGTAAGGTTTTCTTTAGGTTCCCTGGTGAGCTAGTTATTAAATGGGAGAGTGGTTCCCTAGCTTCTAAGGTAAAGTTTATATCATATCTTAGATCTCAAAGATTAATCTATAAGAGGTTTCTCTTTTATCTAGTCCAAATTAAAGATTCTAACTCGAATGGTTCTTTTTTGCATTCAATTCTGGTGGTGAATGAATTTCTTGAGATCTTTCCTGATGGGCTTCCTGGTGCTCCTCTAATAGGGAGATTGAGTTTGGCAATGATCTGGTTATAGACACTTGTCCAATTTCTATTCCCCCTTATAGAATGCTTCAGACTGACTTAAAGAAACTCGAAAAGCAACTTAAGGATCTATTAGGTAAGGGTTTCATTCATCCTAGTATATCCCCGTGGGATGCACTAGAGTTATTCATGCATAAGAAGGATTGTTTTGTTCAGATGTGTATTGACTATCGGCAGTTGAATAAGGTGACGGTTAAGAACAAGTATCCCCTTTCAAGGATAGATGACTTATTTGATCAGTTGTAAGATGCCAAATTCTTTTATAAGACCTATCTTTGATCCGAGAATCATCCAGTGATAATTAAGGAGGTGGATATCCCTAAGACTGCCTTTCGTACTTGGTATGGGAACTTTGAGTTCTTGGTGATGTTGTTTGGGTTGACCAATTCTTCGACAGAGTTTATGGATTTGATGAATAGTATTTTTCGTCAGTTCCTGGATCTTTTTGTCATTATGTTCATTGATGGTATTTTGGTTTACTCCAAATGTAAGAGGGATCAGGAGAATAACCTCTGTGTTGTGTTGCAGTCTCTAAAAGAGCAATAGTTGTTTGTCAAGTTCTCTAAATGTAAATTTTGGTTGAACGCTGCCACTTTTTTGGGTCATATTATTTCTAGTGAAGGGATCATGGTGGATCCACAAAAGGCTGTAGTGGTTAAGAAGTGTCCTAGAACCACGACTACAACCAATATTCAGAGCTTCTTGGAATTGGCTGGCTACTATAGGATGTTTTTGGAGAGTGTCTCGATTATAGATGCCGCATTGACTAAGTCGGCTCAAAACAAGGTAATGTTCTCTTAGTTCGATGCTTGTGAGGGTAGTTTTGAGAAACTGAATGATAAGGTCACTTCGACTATAGTTTTGACTTTACCGAAGGGTACTGAGGGTTTTTGGGTTTACTGTGATGCATCCTAGGTGGGACTTGGTTGTGTTCTGATGCAGCATGGAAAGGTAATAGCTTATCCTTCTAGGCAATTGAAGGTACATTAAAAGAATTATACTACTCATGATTTGGAGTTGTTAGCAGTGGTGTATGTATTGAAGATCCGGCGACACTATTTGTATGGAGTGCACATGGACAACTACTCGAATCATATGAGTCTGCAGTATGTGTTCTCTAAAAAAAAGTCTAATCTCAGGTAGAGAAGATGGCTTGAGCTTCACAAGGTCTATGATATGAGTTTTCACTACCAACCAGGTAAAGCTAATATGGTTGCTAATACTCTTAATAGGTTGTCCATGGGGAATTTAGCTCATGTAGAAAAAGAGAAGGGGAGTTAGTGAAGGATATTCACTATTTGGCTAACTTGGGAGTTTATCTTTTGGACTTTGAGGATAGTGGTGTTTTGGTACAGAAAGTGGTGTGGTCATCTCTTGGTGTAGAGATCAAGGAGAAACAAATGTTAGATCTCGTCTTGATGAAAATCAAGCGTGGTGTAGGTAGGATAAATGTGATGGTATTTGAGATTAATAGTGATGGTACCTTGTGGAACCTAGGGAGGTTATGTGTTCCCTACATCGATAGTTTGCGAGAATGGATCTTGGGTGAGGTGCATGAATCGTGCTATGTTGTTCATCCTGGTTTGACGAAAATATATCATGACCTCAAAAAGATGTATTGGAGGAATGGTATGAAGAGGGATGTGGCTGATTTTGTGTCCACGTGTTTGGTATGTTAACAAGTAAAAATTGAGCACATGAGGCCCAAAGGGTTGTACCAAGAAATTGAGTTGCCCAAATAGAAATGGCAAGTAATCAACATAGATTTTGTTACCAGTCTTCCACAGGCTTGAAATTAATTTAATTCCATTTTGGTCATTATGGATAGGATGACAAAGTCGGCTCACTTCTTTCCAATTAGGACTAATTTTTTGGCTGAGGATTATGCGAGGCTGTACTTCTAAGAGATTGTGAAGCTATATGGGGAACCTGCTTCTATTATCTTTTATTGTGGTATGCAGTTTTCATATCACTTTTTCTGTCGTTTAAGAAAGGGTTGGGGACTAAGGTTAGTCTGATTATTTCTTTTCACCCATAGATGGATAGAAAAGTAGAAAGCACTGTTTAGACATTGGAGGATATGCTTCGTGCGTACGTGATTGACTATGGTGGTAGTTGGGTTAATCATCTACCTTTTGTAGAGTTTTCTTACAATAATAGTTACCATTCTAGTATTGGGATGGATCCTTTGGAGGCACTGTATTGTAGGAGGTGTAGATCTCCTATTTGGTGGATCGAGCTTGTTGAGGTGGATATGTTTTGTATAGACTTGGATTATGAGTTTATGGATAAAGTGAAGGTGATTCGGGATAGGCTTAAGGGTTCCCAAAGTCTCCAAAAATCCTATGGAGATGTAAGACGTACAAATTTTTAATTTGAGGTTAGGGATAGGGTGTTCCTTAAGGTGTCTCCCATAAAGGGAGTGATGCGGTTTGGGAAGAAAGGAACGCTCAATCACCAATATGTTGGTCCTTATGTGATTTTGAGAACAGTTGGAATTATTGCATATGAATTTGAGTTGCCTTTTAGTTTGAGATACATTAATTCAGTGTTCCATGTATCTATATTAAGGAAGTGTGTTGGTGATCTATCTCAAGTTGTGCCTTTCAAGGATAGTGATATTTTAGATTATCTGTCATTTGAGGAGATCCTGATTGAGATCTTTGATTGGAAGGTTTGTTGGTTGTGGACCAAGTATGTGGACTGGTAAAAATTCTATGGAGAAACCACAAGGTGGAAGAGGCTACTCGAGAAGCGGAAGAGGACATGACGTCTAAGTATCCGCATTTGTTTTCCAATCTGGATAATCTTGCTTATGGTATGTGTTCTTCCTCACAATTTTGTTTTCAAACTTTATTAAAGAAAAGATTGATTTCCTTGAATTTTTGTTTACTAGCTTTGTTAAAGGTCGGAATGGGGGTGTTGGGATGTAAGTCGTGCTTATACTTCCCTGTTCATCATTCGGGGATAAATGATCCAATTGGGGAGAAATAGAAACACCCTGAGTTTTGATCCGTTGAAATTTCTCGAGTTTTCAACTCTCTGGACATCATATGACTAGGGGTACTTGTCTCATTATAAGGCACAGTTTGATGGGTCTTGGTCGTATGATAAACAGTATAGGTTGGTTGGTTTCTATCCAAGGTACTAATGGATCATCTAGTTGAATATTGGGGTACTAGTGGTATGATGCCAGTCATATGCTTCCCAATGTTTAACCTAGAGAAGTCTATTCTTCCTAATGTATGGATTTAGGGTCCTGGTCGTATGGTTGGGTACGAATTGAGTTAGGTGGTGGTATGTTGGTCAGAGTTGGGGTCTAAGTGGATACTTAGGGTACAAGATAAGGGTACCACTCATACACTAGTGTATAATTTGGGGATGGTGGTCGTACCTTTCTACTTTAATTTTATACTGTTTATGTTGGGGGTAATTTGTACATTTCACCTCTTAACCTCTTAAGGCCCCATGACTTATAACACTTTTGGGGCTTTATTAACCTATTTGCAATCTATCAAACTTTCTTAAACACTCTATAATTCTCGCAAGGCTCTTGGGTCAAGAAAGACTAGGGTTTCATCAGTAGGATCAATTATGGCTTCCAAAGGGTGATTTCTCTCTGTCTTCTTCGTAATCTAAGGCAAGTTACTCCTCCCTCATTGTTAGTTCAACTAAACTTATGATTTAATGTATGGTTTTTATGTCATAATTATGGTATGGTTTTGGGTTTTGAATTATAAGCTGGGGTTTCTGTTATAAATGGTTAGTTAAGGTTTACCCATGTCTTAATTATAGTTTTTCATGTTTTAATGGTGGATTGAATGCGTGGTTGCATGGTAAAAACTAATTGGTTCTTGGTTTTGGTTTTGGAAGCTATATGCCCTCAACATGTTTGATAAAATACCTTTTAGAATGCTTTTGTTAGATTGTTGAATTTTTATTAAAAACTTTGCATGGTATAAAGTGGTAATGGGATCCTAAATTGGTTTTGATAGTTTTGAATGGTTTTAATGGTTAAATGATAAGGTCTTTGTGGTCATGATTATGGTTAATTTAAAGCATTACAAGGTACATGGGAATCCCCTAAGCAAACTTAATGATAATGGAATCTATGGGTACATGGGAATCCCTTCATTAAAATGGTTGGATATGGATATTTCTTGCAAGATATAGTCGGTATGACGATACCACTTCTTATAGCATTGGTTAATAATAAATAGACTTAGTGGTTTGGGTTTGTGCTAATGGTTTTAATTGGGGAATAATGGTGGGGTAAGATAGCTAATCATGAAGGTGTGAGTCAAATGGATGGACACTGGAAACTCATGTTTATCGACATGAGGATTGGTCATAGAAACCACATACTATACTCATGGGTACACGGGAATCCCCTAAGTTACACTTGTATATATGTATCATTGAGAGTGAAAGGTACACGAGAATCCCTTACTCCTATGGTATCTCCGGTTCATGCAGCTACACGTATCAAGGCCCATTTAGGAGGTAATAGTGGACCCATATAGCCCATGGGTGGTTCTAGGATGGTTAAGCTACACATACCCATGCTAATGGTTTTAAAGGCATACTAAACCCGGTTTTTTTCCCCAGCATGGATTGCATATATATATATATATAAGGATATGTATGCATATGGTTGTATACTTGGTTTTGAAGGTTGGCATTACTTTATCCTTATCCTGAGTGCTTGCTAGCATTCTCCCGTTAACCCATCTATTTCCAGTTATATCCTTACGCATGCAAAAACCAACCCTTCTACTCTTCCTGCATAGTGATCATATATGGGATCAATTTGTTGTTTGATTGAAGTGGTGAGATTCCATATTTCGTAAGGCTCCATTTCATATCATGGATGTCCTTACATACTTTAGTCATTTTATAGACTATGGTTTTGGCTATGGTCGGGGGAATGTCCTGATCGGATATTGTTTTACTTTCAATTAGAGGCTTTGTCGGACTACTATGGGTTAGTATAGGCAGTGTTGGTATTGGTGTCTTCCTTGGCATTTGTATTGGTTTGAGGCTGACATCGATGGACTATATTTTAATTATGATTGTTCCATTTTGTATTTGATTACATATTTAAACATATTGGGTTATTGTATTTGATTGGTTTGTTATTGGATAGATTGACTTGGTTAGGATGGTCTAGGAAGTAGACTTATCCCAAAGTCATTACATCGGCAAGTACACTATCTTTTTTTTTGTTTGGAATTCATCCGACTCAGGGTATGTGCTTGGAGGTTGGAGTGGGTATCGGGGGCAGCCCCCGGTCCTGGTTTGACTTGGGATAGACATTACGACCAGGCCTCCGATTTGGGCTGTGTCAGATACCCATATTGCACCATTTTTCTTCAGGTCCAAAAATTATGACAAAAACCCCATTTGGGTCCCGCTTTCTAAAATCACATTTTCGAGACCAAACCAATATGATATCAAGTTCATAGAATCAAAACACTAAAAAATGGATGAAAACCAAGCAAACTGTGAGCTAAAATGAATCCCTAAGTGATATGGGGCTTTGGTAAAAAATTTAAGAAATTCAAGCATGAAATTGAAGGATTCTTTCCTTAAATTCGAAGATGTTTGCGAAAATATACGTTAATCAAGCTCCCAAGTCACCCCAAGTCTCAATTTCAAGTTAGAATACTCTTTTAGGGTTTCTGGGTCTCAAGGATTAGTGGAAATTACCAAAACGTGGCCTAAGAACTCGTTTTATACCCATACCAGGTGTCCAAGTATGGTTATTGATGTTGGGAGTATTTATGCATTCTAGCCTTGCTATTTTAGCCTTGTTTTGAGAATAATTCAAGTTCTTAGTGTGTTGATAATGATATAAATGTGCATCTAAGTGTCCATGTATGTGTTTACAATGTTTAATGGTGTTTTCAAATAAGTTTTGATTCAAATTGATTATTTAGAATTCAATCGAGAAAACTAGTGTGACTAACTTGAGCTAGGTGTGTGTCTAGTTTATCGTGTTGGGTTCTAATGTATTTAATGAGTTCCTAAGGTTGTTATAGTGTATTTATATGTGAAACAACTTGTTGGTAATGTTCAATGGTCAATTGGATCAAGACAAGAGTCAAAATAATAAGTTACAAATCGAAGTGGATGAAGCCTATGCTTAGCTCGTGTTTCTAGTTAACTGTCTTGGATGTTGTGTTATTATGAACTCTAAATTGTTGTTTTTAATTCTATAGGATGCTTATTTAATGGATTATGATGATATACAAAGGATATTCAAGCTTTAAATTAAGTGAAAACAACTCAAATAGTCTTGGAATGGATCATGGAAGCACAATATTCTAGTTGACGCAAATTTTGACACTTGAAATGTCTTGGGCGAGTGAGGGAGCATGACCAGGACTTTTGGTGACTACAGCACTACAAATGATTTAGAAGGCACCAAAACAGTGAACCAATTCGATAAGCCCTAGGCTCCCTAGCCATAGTGGGTCTCTAACCAAGGCGACGCCTCACCTGGATCGAGGCTCTACCTGGGGCAGTGCCCTCTCCACTCCCGGGCTCAATAACTGAACGTTTCCAACTCCTACATGTACTAGGTTCACTTTTATACTATAAATACATCATGGTCATGTTTTTTACATACTTTTGGACATCTTGTAGCATTGGAGGTTATAACAACTTCTTCTTAGGTTTTATCATTCTTTAATTTAGTTTCTTTATGGTTTGTATCATCAATCCAACGTATTGGATGATGAATATTTCCATTAAAGGCGAAACTCCCTTTCCGAGGTTAAGTCCAAGATCATGAATACTTTTATTTTGAATTAAGTTTGTTGATTTGATTATCATTATGGTTGTTTGTTTATCTTGATTTTAACTATTTTAAGGATTAGCTACCCTTAGAATATATCAATTGTCAACCTTGTGAACTTGGGAGGGGAATAGGAAGATAGAACACGGGGATAAGAAAAGTAAGTTTTGTAGTTTTTTTATAAAATAATGATTTTGAATTAGTGTCTAGGAAAGGGAGGTACTTAGATGCCTTACTTGATTCACCCGTAGGATGATAGCTTAAATGACCAAATTGGATTATTACATCCCCACTCAACAATGTAGTTGTAAGGTTAAACTTAGGTAAAGGGTTAGAGTTTGAGAAACCATGATCATGCAATTAACCCTACGAATCAACAACTAAGATAAGCAATTTAACGAATGAAGTTCAACAACGTAGTATGACTATTCGTAACCCTTAACCATGGGCTTTTATCCATTGATTGTTCGAAGTCATTACTTTTCCGCATTGGTTTAGTTTACTTTTTAGTTTACAATTCTAAAACTTTATTGTTTACTTTTTCTCAATCGTTAAACTAGAATTGGATAGTTGGCAAAACCAAGTCCCTGTGGGATTGATATTCGGTTTTCTTGAAGGCCACTTTACTACTTGGTGTACCATGTACACTTACGGTGAACTTGGGCACTGCCAAGTTTTTGGCGCCGTTGCCGGGGACTTATAAATTTGCAACTATCTTATTCTAAGTTTTTCTATATTGAGTTGTAAATAGTTTTTGTTTTTTTAGTTTCCTTTTATTTTCTTTTATTTCTTTTTTTATCACACTTCTTGACATGGTAGCCTTAGTTAGATGGTTTGCGAGTGATGACGATTCTATATGGAGTATAGTTTATGGAAATAGTGGTCATTCTGAAGATATGTGTGCTGCCAACCCCGAGTTAGTAATGTTTGTGGGCTATGATCAAAGACAATACTATATGAATGCCTACAATTAGCAACAACCGCAGGTTCAGAATTACCAGGCTCCGTTTCAAATGAAAAATTTGGAAGAGATGCTAAACAAATTCTAGCTAATCAAGCACAGTTGTCAGCAGATATAGAAAGTTATGAGGCAAATATTGAGCATCAACAAATTGTCATGAGGAACTTGGTGATGCATATAGGGCAAGTGGAACAGGTACATAATACTAAACCTCAAGGTGATTTTCCAAGTGGCAATAAACAAGTAATTGCAATCACTTTGAGAAATGGTACAGAGCTCAACGAAGAACCTCCAAAGATAATTAAGGAGGAAGATGCTGCAAAGTGGACTTCCCAACCTGTTGAAGACAAAGTTGCTAATAATTCGTGGAATTCTAAGTACTTGAAAACTGAAATTGTTGAACAGATTAAGGAGATACTACCATCACCATAAGAATCACAACTATTAAGTTGTGATTTTTTTCTTTATACTGAAATTGAGGAATTGAATATGAGGGAGGATGTTGAGGATAGTGTAAATTTTGAGGTGGGATTGGTTGGGCTTTACTTAAAGCACTTTTCTATATTTTGTTTAGATGATGTCTTGTTTGTGTAATCATTTAAAATAGTGGAAGAGTGTGAAGATGAGGAGCAAAAATCCTATATTCTTAATTTTACACTAGATAAGCGTCATAAAAACACACCTCACATCAAGGCCGAGTGGTTTACCATGCACATTTCATTACTCGATTCCTTAATATTTGTACCACCACCCTATGAGTGAGGAAAAAAGATGGATGCGAAGTTGGGGTTAAATTTATATCCTCAAGGTTGAGGAAAAAGTCTATATGGGTTGTTCCCCGACATTAAATTAGGCGCTTCTTGGGAGGCAACCAAGTTAAGTAGGTATGTTTTATTTTTGAGTTTTTAGTTTTTTTTTACTTCACGTAGTTTTTATTTTTGTTGAGTCACAAGTTTATGGGAAGTCTGAGTACCGGAAACTTGAGCTAAGAAGCATGGAAAAAACTGAGTATGAGGTCCCATGGATCTCCTTTATGTGTAAATATGCTACTAGCTAGCCCTAGAGGCCTCAGGGAGTATTTCTATCTCTTACATTTTAAATTCACTTTGGGGACAAAGTAGATTTTTAAGTGTGGGGTGGGGAAATTCCTAAATTTTGTCTCAATTAATTTTTTTTTTGGTGTACGATATTCTTGTTTATGCTATTTTTATTAGATGCTGCAAGTATTTTGTCTAGTAAAAGCATGTGGAATGATTGAGTTTCTACTTTTAAGACTCTTAGGATAGTTTTTGTGACTCTTGTACTTTTTGGCTTAAATTTGAGTTCATGATATTGTTTAGTTCGGAGTCTATGATGATCCAAGTTGATCATATGCCATGTGTTATGTGAGTTTTTTGTATATTCCTTGTTGCATGTGATGTGTAGAACTTGCCCGGTGTATGTGTAAAGCAAAATAAAGAGTGTGGGTTTAGGAGATGATCTAGGCATTTCTATGATAGCCTTGTTTTATACTTTCTATTTGTCCTACCCTTTATGCATTATCCTAGTTAACCCCCATTGAGACTTTAGATTATTTTCATTGGTAGTCTCATATGTAGCCTAATCCCCTTATTTGATAGACTATAATTTGATCCAAAAATCTCCTAAGTGCTTTAATGAAAAAATAATTTAGTAAGGAGTTTGAGAAATTGAAGAAGAAAAAGGTGAAATTGATGCCACAAGGTAAGAGTTATTGGTGTTTATATATGATGTGTGGTGGTTGGGAGTGTTTTAAATGGTGTTAGAAATATTCCGATGATTGTAGAGAATGAAAAAAATTGAATCTTGAAGGAATAAACAATACGCCCACCATGTATTTGTGAAAATGCTTAAAATCGATGGGGTACAAACAAAAGATATAGGTGGGTGAAAAAGCGTAATTTGGTCGTTGGAGATTGGTTTTAAATGCATAAATGTAGTGTATTAAAGCGCTTAGAGAAGTTAGCAACTATTCCCAAATAGTTCCTACCCTTCACTTAGCCTACATTACAATTCGAAAAATACCTAATTGATCCGAAATTTAACACTCTGATATTAGTAGAGTATGACACTAAGGGAAAGCCTATGGTTCATTATGTGTAACTTGTGAATTATTTGTAAGAGTGAGTGTAACTTGATTTGTATACCCATTGTGATAATTTGCATTAGTGTGAGTGTTTATGGGTAACTCTCTTGTTGTGATGGAAAATGTTTGATGAATGTGGGTGATTTGTATGATGTCATATATTGAACAATATGCACGAGTTTTCCATGTATTGAGTAAATTCTTGAGGCTACGATGTTTTGTAGGATTCTTGAGATTTCAATTGTGTATAACATGCTTAGTGTTGTAAACTTGCATTCCATATAGTCATTGTAGTACTAGTTTAAGTTTCTTGCATGTAGTAAATGTGTGGAGTCTCTTTAGCTCATGATACTTAGAGATAAGAATTGTTCGAGGACGAACAAGGCTTTAAGTGTGGTGTGGTGTTGTTTGGTATATTTATGCATTCTAGCCTTGCTATTTCTGCACTTTTAGCCTTGTTTTGAGGATAATTCACGTGCTCAGTGCGTTTATAATGATATAAGTGTGTATCTAAGTGTCCATGTATGTTTTTACATTGTTTAATGGCGTTTTCAAATAAGTTTTGATTTAAATTGATCATTTAGAATTCAACCGAGAAAACTAGTTTGACTATCTTGAGCTAGGTGTTTTTCTTGTCTATCATATTGGGTTCTAACTTATTTAAATAGTTCCTAAGGTTGTTATTGTGTATTTATATGTGAAAAAATTTGTTGTTAATGTTTAATGGTCAATTGGATCAAGACAAGAGTTAAAACAATAAGTTAGAAATCAAAGTGAATGAAGCCTAAGCTTAGCTCGTGTTTCTAGTTCACCGTCTTGGATGTTGTGTTGTTTTGAGTAATAAATTGTTGTGTTTAATGATCTAGGGTGCTTTTTTAATGGCTTATGATGATATACTAAGGATATACAAGCTTCAAATCAAGTGGAAATTACTCAAAAAGGCATGAAATGGATCACGGAAGCACAATATGCCACTTGATGCAATTTGGACACCTGAAATATCTTGGGCATGTGAGGGAGAGTGATAAGGCCTTTTGGCACATGCAGCAATCCAAACGGTTTCAAAGGCACAAAAATAGTGAACCAAGTCTATAAACCCACGTCGCCCTTGCTATAGCGGGACTCCAACCAGTGCGACGTCTCACCTGGAGCAGGGCTCTACCTGGGGAGGCACCCTATCCATTCCTAGGCTCAATAACTGAATGTTTCTAACTCCTACATGACCTGGGTTCACTTTTGTACTATAAATATGTCATGGTGCCATTTTTTACATACTTTTGGACATTTTGGAGCATTGGAGGCTACCACAACTTCTTTTTAGGTTTTATCATTCGTTAATTTAGTTTCTTTATAGTTTGTATCATCAATCCAAGAGATTGGATGATGAATATTTCCATTAAAGCCTAAACACCCTTTCCGAGGTAAAGGCCAAGATCATGAATAATTTTATTTTGAATTAAGTTTCTATTTTAAGGATTAGCTACCTTTAGAATATATCAGTTTTCAACCTTGCAAACTCGGGAGGGGGAATATGGAGATAGAACATGGGGATGAGCAAAGTAAGCTTTGTACTCTTTTATAAAATAAGGATTTCGAATTAGCATCTAGGACAGGGATGTACTTAGATGCCTTACTTGATTCACCAAAAGGATGATAGCTTAAATAACCTAATTGGATTATTATATCCCCTCTCAATGATGTAGTTGTAAAGTTCAACTTTGGTAAAGGATTAGAGGTTGGGAAACCATGATCATTCAATTAACCCTACAAATCAACAACCAAGATAAGAGATTTAACGAATGAAGTTCAACAGTGTAGTATGATTGTTTGTATGCCTTAAACCTGGGCTCTATCCATTGGTTGTCCTAAGTCATTACTTTTCCCCATTAGTTTAGTTTACTTTCTAGTTTAAAATTCTAAAACTTTATTGTTTACTTTTTCTCAATCGGTAAACTAGAATTGGATAGTTGGCAAAACCAAGTCCCTGTGGGATTGATATTTGGATTTCGTGAAGGACACTTTACTACTTGGTGGACCACGTTCACTTGAATACGTACTTGGGCAATGTCATCTATCACACAACAGGGTGTGTGATCGCACTACTTGAGTATAAGAGCAGCTATGGTGATCACCATCCTCCCTTATGCAATTATAGTATCCTCTTCGACACTAGATATCAATTGAAACTTGGACAATTTTCCATATTTCCTCTACGACATCGAGATTCATTAGGAATCCAATTTATACAATTGAACTATGCAACCATACTAAATTTGACATTTCGGATGTAATGGAAAGTCAGATTTTCCATCCAGGGCCATTTCGACCAAATATGGATCCCGCACCTAATTTATCGATTTTCCAACTTTCCAACCAATATGTCAAAATGAGTTTGTTGCCTTGGAACCCAAACCAAAGGTCTACTGATAACACTAAACTTACACGTCAATTTAAGTGCAAGGCGGTGTCCTCAATATAATTACCCAACTTTGAGTCGGGGTCGAATCCATGAAGAACAATGTTACTGGAGATTAAACAAGTTCAAAATTAAAGTTACTTATTAAGTTCAAACCTAAGATACAAGTAATTAGGGGGTTCTAAACCGTTAAAAGTTATGATTATTTTTGAAATTCTAATGGACAAACTAGGGGCTACGAATAATTAGAGAGTAAACAATTAGAAATGGATCTTGGGATTATGATTTCCTAAGGGAAAATTATGCATAGGATCATAATGATTTAGTGCAAATTTTAGTTGTTAGTGATATTGTAAGATAGGTTGTAAGTCCTTGATGTTAGTTTGTCAAGAAAGCCTCAAAGATTTCACTCATTGACCCTTGATGTTATTTTGTCAAGAAAGCCTCAAAGATGTCACTCATTGACCCTTTCGAGTACCTAACGAATGTGTAAATTAAAGCTACCCAACACCTCAGTTGGGTATCCTTACTTCTAGGATGATATCAAAGGTATATTCTACCTCATAAACACCCTTAAGTCTAAAATAGTGAAAATTAGCAAATTATACACATAAATTGTCTACTATTGCCTTGGTTCCCACATTTATCTTCTAAGGATGATATGGGTTCCAAAATTTCACCCAAACCCCTCTCTCAAGGATGGATTGAGCTTTAAAGAGCTTGGAATTTTCACCCTCAAGCCCATTTGGGTATTTGGGAATTTCACCCACAAATCCAAACCAATTTAATGAAGCAATAGTAGAACCCATCATCAACAAACTAGCATATACACAAATGAATCACAACCCATACAAAATTGCACCCTATTCTAATATAATACCTAGAGGAAGAACTGTCTACACATAAGATTAATAAGCAAGATATACCAAGAAGTCTCCATCTATTTGATTATTTGAAAGATAAAGAGAATAAACATTGCAATCTTTAAGGTTCAAAAATTTTTCAATGGAAATTGCTAATCCTCCACTTGAAAGCTACTCTAATGTATTCTTCACCCAAAAATTAGTATAATAGTTGTATTCTCCAAATTGGAAACTATATGGTGGAAAAGTTCCATAAAAATTGGATGCCCTCTATGGGATAGGGTTTGAGCCTCTTAAGGGAATTTAGGAATTAGCTTTGAGCATTTACTAATTTCCCCCTGGGATAATTTAGCTTCGCCACAATCGCTGATACTTGTCTGCAATTGCGGCTACCACGATCGCGGTCAGGACTTACGATTGTTGTGCGTTTTCCTGTCTTGACTGTGATCACAATAACTTAGGCTGATTTTTGTCTTTAGATCTTCCAGATGCACTTCTCTTTTTTTTTTGATCCTTTTCAGCCCAAATCCACATCTTTCTATCTCATAACCTGCACGCCTGCAAAATACAGATATTAGTGCATTTAATCACACACATGTCTCACTTGTAAATTTAAATTATGGTAATGTGCACGAATGTTGAATGCAAATGAGTAGTAAATTCACCACTCATTAACACCCTAACTTAAATATTTGCTTATTGATACACCCAAATTATACCTCTCTTACGAGAGAGTAAGCGGTCGCTGTCAAATATATAACCCAACTAGGTTGGGGTCGAATCCCACAGGGAATATGGTTCTAATTAAGTTGTTTGCAGATTAGTTGACTTTTAATCATTCATTTTCGTAAAATAAATAGGGGGATTTAATTCAGTTCACAAATTAATGGTTTCAGTTTAACAAGATGAAATATGTGTAGTAATATTCAAATTCAGAGAAATAGCAAGCTAGAGTTATGTCCACCTTGTAGTTTTTAATGCTTTCTAACTATGGGCTTTACGAATTCATACATGCATCGTGCTTATAGAGAAATGTATTGTATTTAATAACATAATCCTAGTGTTTCTAAACCATCAAGGACTAATTCACTTTAGTTCTCTAGAATCAAAACTGTTTACCAAAAACAATACGAAATCTCCAAGTAGTTAATCCTGTTACGCCATTAACGTATCAAATAAGGGTTGGAAATCCTATTTTCTTGTCACTACTCTCTTTTCCGAACATCAACCTTTCTTTCGAACAAGTTGTGTTTTAAGGCATATCCTCTATGTTTGCAACCACGAGAATTCAAGATAAATGAAGGGAGTATGATATAAGCTGATCAATACATGATGAATTCAAAAACCCAAAGTAAAATATTGTATGCTACAAGGCTTCCAATATACTAACTAATAAACTTAGCTACTCATGAATAAAATGAAAAGCATCATAAATATATTCATCATACCAAAAACTAGAAGATGATCTTGGTGTGCAAATAGTGAAAACAAAAGAGAAAAAGTTTTTCTATCTCTCCAGGCTAAGCCGCCACTCTCCTCTCTCAAAATAATACAGAATAATCCAATCATCCATAAAAATTCAGCATTAAGCCTTTTAATAATCTTTTCTCTTATAATTGCCTTTTAAGTCCCTGAACTAATTATAAATGACAAACTAGTCTTAGACATAGTTTCTAGGCGCCACATTTGGTCTAGACTATTATTCTATCTTGTGTCATATGCCATCCGCATTCCATAGTCCCATTATGTCTTCATCTACTTCATTAATAACTGAAATAACGCTAATCACATCGGTTAGCTCAATTACATAGAAGTAGAGTAAAAACATAAGAAACTAGGCACTTTGTTCTCTAAACTTAGATAAAATATGGATAAGTTATGGTGCTTAGGCGTATAAATACACCCAAGATCACTTGACCTTAAGGAACACTACCTCTTATCAAAATACAATGCACATTTATGTTCAACTTAAATGACCCAATGATCATAATGACTTCAAGCTTAGTTGATACCACACATAGCATATCCAACATGGGCAAAGCTATCCTTCCGACATTCCTCAACATAAAATACAATATCTAAGGATGCAAAAGACTTCAAAGAGAAATCATGCAACAATCACCAAAACTCTAGTGGTGAATCAACTTTGACCTCAATAATAACATACTCCCTTTGCCTAATTTATATAGGAGATGAAGAAATCACCTACCTCAACTCGTTCACATGCCTCCTCACAAGAAAGAAAATTCTACACACCAAGTTACCAAGTATGAAGCAAGGAATTTAAGTATGAAACATTTTCTCTCTAAAGAACCCTCGATTCTAAAAAGTACCATGCCATAGGCTTGCCCCTATTTTCAATCACTACTATAATGAAAATACTTGGTTGGAAATCATAAAGGGCTTTTTAATCTTGTAATGTAGGTTTGGGTTAGGGTTGAATATCTTTTACTAAAAACATGGATATACCCTCCTTGAACATCTACTCACATTATTCTATCTAATTTTGATCATGTGCCACTTCTTTTATTTTTACTACTTTACACATGTGCCTACTTTTTATTTCCTTGGTTCACCCATTTTTTTCATTTCTTTTTCCTACAACCTTTGTGCTTCTATTTTATTTGTTGGATAATTCCTTTGTCTTATTCATTTGTTCTTAATGCTTAAGCACATAGGCACTCACATGAAACTTCGTGGACAGAAGTTACCTCTTCCAATCATCACCACCTCCAACTTAGGCTTTTTGCCTCAAGTTGCAATTTTAAGTACAATGGAGGTAAGGTTCAAACGAGGGATAAAAATTGAAAGGCTCGTGGCTTGTAATGTATTTTCCAAAGAAAAATCTAAAGTCTCAAAGGGTGACTAGGGATAAATCTATGCAAGTGTAGGATTTAGGGATAAATCTATGCAAGTATAGGATTTTTAGGCTAAAGTGGACTTCCAATCTAACGAAGATAGCCTAAGATCATCTCACCAACCTTGTATAATCAAAATTAGCCTTGTGAGACTAATAGGGCAAGTTCTAGATGTTTGCTTTTCATTTGTACCACGCATAACTTGCTAACTATGGCATCAACCCAAGCCTTTGTCTCACATTTTACCTTTTGTACAGGCAAACCATATGGCTATTCTGACTTTTCCATAGGTGAAAGTGCGATCCCAAATCCAGAATGCCACAGGCACTCAGATTTCCCTTGAATTTATGACCTCGATGCTATGGGTACTCAAACTTCCCCTGCACCCATGGATAAAAAACCAAGCACTTTTATTTTCCCTTAAGAATGTCGTTACTAAATCTATCATAGGGAAAAACTCATCCACTATCATCACAACTAAAATATAGATAAATAAAAATAGAAAATCTAAAAACAAACCAAATAACTAATCATGAAATGTGGGCACCATAGGAGTGCCCAAAAATTACAATCCAAAACTAAATAAAAATATCTGAGGAAACATAAAAATCCAAAAAACACCCATAATATAGAATATATACATGGGGAATGCATCCCTAACTAACAGCTCGCAGTGCCCTCACTTCAAAAAAAAGTAATCAATAGAGGAAGAAAAAGTTGTGCTCCATGTGTCCGCATCATGAGTTGCTATCTTCTGCATACACCACATCATTACCACCAGCATCAACATCAGATCACTCAATAGTGGCCTCATCATCTCTCTCTATCCTGGAAGAAGGTAATTTGTTACGGGGTTTTAGAACCTTCCATAGGCCATGTAACCCCTTCCACATTTTATTGAAAAACTTTTCTATTTTCTTATATTTTTTTTTCATCTTCTTGTGGGACTCCTGAAGTTCCCCATGAGACTTTGCCAATGTTGAATATGCCCTCTCTAGCCTAGAAACAATGGATTCTTGTGTCTCCTCCTCCTCCTGATACTTCTTATAATCTGAGTGGGACACATAAAAATGATGCATGGCGGAGGGATCTCCCAGCCCCTGAGGTAATACTGATACCAGCTCCTTGATGACCCTGATTTCCATACTAATATCCTCCAGAGGCCCAGCAATGGATGGTCTGCACGATTCAGACTCCTCAACTGTTGACTTTCCCAAATGATCATTCTTTTTTTTCTTTAGAAAGGTGCACCCTAACCCCAAATATTGAGTGGAGAAATATGAGGGTTTGGTTTCACCAAGGTATTTATTGGATACTCCTCTACTTTGGCCCTCCTACACAACTCAGTCATAAGAGGAGAAAAAGTGTAACACCCTGGTTCTTGAAATGCCTCCGTTATAAAATCATAATATGGTGTAAGTTCAGAGCAATGCGAACAATATACAGGCCACCATCCGAGCTCACATACTATTAAAAATAGTCATATGTGTGCATGGCAAAACTCAACTGCAGATGATATTCAAATGAATCCTGGTCTCTACTGTTAAGTCATTCATGGAGATTCCTTTTTTGTTGCAGCCCAGGAGACCTCTCTACCAGGGCATAGTATGCTGGCCATCCAGGTCTATGGCTCATAACTATTTTCCTGAAACTCAGTCATGTTTATGTCTGGGAGAACTTATATATCATTTATCTATTTCTCTCCATAATGTACATCCTTTCCCCTAATCTTCATCACTGGATTTGAGAGGGAGATTATGGTAAGGTTTGAGTAAAACTCTCACACCCAGTGCTTATTAGAAATACAATGGTTCGGGGTAAGGTAAATCCACCCATTAGCAGCAAACTTATTGTGAAATGCCGGTAAATTCTTCGATACCTTGTTCATACAGATAGCCCTTTCTGAGAGTAGCTTGGTCTTTAGGAGATCACTGTAGTAGAGGCTGTGATATTCTAGGGCCATGAAACAAATATAGTCGTAATTTATCATTTTGTGGCCGAGTACCTGTAAGCAACATAACTCGGATCATCATTAGCAAATTCACACCAAAACCATGCTAGGTTAATCAGCTAAACTCATATGGTGGGGTCATAAAAGGTTTTATGGAGAAGTGTGTGGATGCACCATTTTTGGTCTAAGCTATAAACTGGTCTAAATTATTGCAATCGCGGAACCTTGACATCGCGGTCCTAATGACCGCAATCGCGGTATCTAAGACCATTTTTGACCAAATCTGCAACAACACCAAATACAAGATTTCAACCCAAATTTGTGTTCCAAGTAACCAAATAATTATCATGCTCATGAAACTTAATCCCCAAATGCTCGATTGTGCCCTCAAAACAAAAAGAAATCAACAAGGAATTCATTGGCGATTTTAATCAAACACATGGTGCACACTAAATCTATCCTATTTAAGCTAAATTTCGTGAACTTAAAACTTCTCCATAGGTGTATAAACCTACTACAATAGCCTACCATGCAATTGTTCACCTTTAAGAGCATAATTTGGCATTGAAAAAAATATTATTTTGGGTTTAAACTTACAAAACAAGATTTAGGCCACTAAAGCATATAATTTAAAAGAGTTAGAACATATACCGTAGTGTAGGATGCGTATGGGATGCACTGAATCACATGGATGCATAACACTTTTTGACTTTTAGGTGCAATTTTGAGAGGAAAATAGAGAATAGAGTATGGGGAGTTATGGGCATTCAGCGGTCATTTATATAGAGCTGACTGCGATTTTGGTCCAATCTCAATGATCACAGTGACTCGGCAGCCGTAATCGCGGGCAAAAGTCCGCGATCGCGATAATAGAAGGCATTTCTACACTCCTGTTTTCCCTTGTTCAGCCTAATACATAGGAATTCCACACTTTTCCTTTTCAGTTTCAATTGACACTCCTCATAGCACCACAATTTCATTGAATATGCATAAACAAAATTAAATCTACTCTATTAGGCAAATATACAAGGATATCTATCACTTTCTTGGCATGATAGGCAGCTTCCCATATTTTGTGGCAAGATACACCTCCAACTATCATATGTGTTTCCACTTAGAAGATTAGAATCTCTGTCCCAACTTTTTCTCACTATGCATTGAACTCTTGGGGGATAGAAGATTCAAATCTTCCAAGATGAAATGTGATAGAAATGAGGACATGGAGATGCAACTTCTATCTTTCTAGTGTGAAGACTTGAACCTTTTACCCAATTCCATATAAAATTTCTGATTTGTCTCCTTGGGTAATTTTGGGAATAGAGCACTAGTTGAATATCGAAAGTTGATCTCCTTGGCTTTCGAGTGCGGGGCTCTCATATGACTTTTTTGAATGTTGAACTCCAAAATATACGAATAGTGCCCCTTCTCCCTGAAATCCATCATTTTCTTTGGTTGGTAGACTCTCATCACACCCACTAGGCACAACGTTGAAAAATAGTTCGAATGAGTTCTTCTTCCAAATTTTTGAGTTGCGTCATTCTCGACAATATCACCCCAAAATGAACTAGAGTCTTCAAAAGAGATTTTCTTAGCTTATTATTTTGACTCAAGAACTATTTCCTCAATGTTGGCATCTTCAACTATGTTAGGTTTAGTTGGTTGGGAAATCACCGAGGACTCTTCACATCCAAGGTTATCATTTGCCACATAACTTGGTCTTTCTTCTTAATCATCCTCATGTTGAAAAGTGGGAAAGGTATAGTATTTTGATGGTTTGTTTTTGATAACGCTCAGCTCACTCCCATGTTTGAGGGATGAGGTGGTCATTGTCAATATCCGAACTAGAGTTGGGGTCGAATCCACAAGTACTAAATTATAAATTTCGAGTCTTATGGGTGTTTTAGTTAATAAAAGGATACCCGAAATGGTAACAAATATGACATGTAAATTAAAATGGGGGATTTGAGTAAAAAATGGCTTGTGATAATTTTTGATTAATAATACCTAAATATGACAATTTTGATTTAAAATTAAGAATAGAGAGAGTCTTGGGATTATGTCTACCTAACAGTAAAACATGTGGTTTAATGGCGATTTAACATGAAGCTTAGTTGTTGACCTAAGGATAGGCTAAGTCGAAAGTCATTTTAGTCAATCTTTCAATAAAACTACAACGATTTCACCCATTGGGTCTTTCGAGCACCTAACAAGTGTACAATTCGTAATTACCCAAAACTTTAATAAAGCATCCCTATTTCGAGGATGATTCACTTGACATGATTTACAATCCAACTACTATTATTTCATAGATTGCAAAAGGTAGTAAACCATAAGCTCAAACGTCCACCATTACCTTGTCCCCCTTTAACTCTTTTTCAAGGATGTTATGGGTTACCTTAAGTTCACGTTCATACCTCTTTCAAGGATGATGAAGGGTTTTTAGATTTTGGTGTTTTCACCTATCAAACCCATTTGGAGATTTGGAGTTTTCACCTATCAAATTCCTACTCATTAACCCAAGCAATTGTGGAATCCATAGTCAATAACTAAAAATCATGCAAACACATCAATACCCACACACAATTACACTTTAGTTCAACATAATCCCTATAATAAAGATGTTAGCTACTCATGAGATAGGAGAAAAGATTATTACCAAATATTTTATCCATGATGTTCATGATGATAGAGGATAAAAATAATCTTCAATTCGACACACCAATGTCACTAATTTCTCTTGAAATAGTAATTACAATAACTATGAACATTCAATTTTTCACTCAACATTCTAGGGTTCTTTCTCTCTCTTTCTTCCACCCCTTTTAAAGTGTTTAGAATCCTCAATATAAGTTTTTGATTTAGCTGCCCAAATTGAATACAATGCCCTTTTACTCATTTGTCACTTTGGTCTACGGTCGTGGAGATTCGGCTGCGTTCGCACAACTGCAGTCGTAGCAATGATCAAACGATCGAGGTATGTTGGCCATTTTGATAGACAATGATCATGTTCTTCTGAAAATGGTCATATTACCCGAGGCTGGATATGATCCTTGCTTAACTAGCTACAATCGCGGTAATCAAACCACGACTGCAGTAACTGAGGCCACTTTAGCTCTGAGTCGTTAGCAGTATTTTCTTGATTTATTTTATCGTTTCAATCCCCAATCCATATCTTCTCATCTCCTCAACTCTATGTTTGCAAGGAGTAAATAATAGTGCATTTTATCACCAATATGTATTATTTATTCATTCTAAACAAGGTAATGTGCACAAATGTTTAGTGATAATAAGTGGTAAAATCATCACTCATCAACACCCCCAACTTAAAGCTAATGTTTGTCCTGAGCAACACTATCTCTTACAATGAGACAATAAGTCTTTTAACTAAAACATTATACCTTAAAGCTCACAATGACTTTAACTTTAGTCGCGACCGAAAGTAGCTCATTGCATATGGGCTAAGCTAATTCCGATTACACCCCTTATCATAAGATATGATATTTAAGGATAAATAGGACTTTAAGGAGAAACCAAACAACAACAACCAATACTCTAGAGGTGGCTTTCTCTTGACCACAACTTAACTCTACTCCACTTGCCTAATTCTTCGGAAGGAGACAAAATCACCCATCCCAACTTGTTTCACTTGTCAATCCTCATAAGAAAGAAAATTCTCATAAGAAAGAAAATTCTACATACCAATCTAGAAAAAATGCAACAAGGATTTTTAAGTGCAAGAACTCTCTCTCACAAAAGAAATCTCTATGCAACAAGTTTCACACCATAAGCTTGCCCCTAGTTTCAATCATCACTATGAAAAAAATACATGGTTGGAGATCTCAAAGGACTTTCTAAGCTTGAAACGTAGGTTCGGGTTAGGGTAGGATATCATAAGGGAATATCATGGCTACACCCTTCCTTGAACATCTAATTCACACTTTTTTTTATCCTCCTTTTTGAGTAAGGGTCATCCTTCTTTATTTTCTCTGTTTTATCATGCCTACTTTTTGCTTCCTTAGTTTACCCATTTCTTTCATCTTTTTTTTTTCAATTATCATTCAATCCTTTTCTTTATTGGATATTTTCTTTTTCTTTCCTTTATTTATACAATTAGGTACATTCGGCAATGTATCAATACTTTGTGGCCTCAAACTTCCTTCCATCAACTTTCACCACCCCCAACTTAGGTTTTTAGCCTCCAGTTACATATTCAAGTTCGAGGAGAGTTTGGTTTAAAAGAGTGATGAAACGAATAAATCATGGGTTGTAATGAGTTTGTCAAAGAAAGGTCCAAAGGATTCAAATTGGTACTAAGGATTATATGTAACACCCCGATTCGCTGAACCGGAATGCTACACGGTGCTCATGACCCCGAGGAACCACAAGCTAACCCATGACTGATATCTGTTCCTGTATACTGCAAATCATGATATAATAATGCAGAATACATAGAACTATAAGGCCATAAGGTTCAACTGAATAAAACCATGTAGGTGAAAATACCCAAAAAAACTCAATCTGAAACCTAAGTCTGAACGTAAATCTGAACATAAATCTGAAAGGCTCTAAACTATCTGACTAAGGAGTTGAAGGAACATGTCTCCAACTAACTCTGTAAAACTGAACTGAAGAAATAAATAAATGTATCAAATCATATTGTCCTCGAATCAATAAGGACTCACTGTGTCTCTGCGACTGGAATGCTACTGCTACTGCTGGGCTAGAGCTCGTGTCTCTAAACCTATGGTGTAACATGAAAAGAAAGCACCATAGAGCAAATGCGTCAGTACAACTGGAGTACTGAGTATACGAGGAAGGTAGGCTGAACATAAAGGGTTTCATGAATAAACAACACTAACTGACTAATATGAATGTGGGAGTGCAAACACATATATATAAAAATTGGGACCGTGAATACGTGATAGCATTACCTGTAAGCTAATACATGGTTTACTGATAACTATCATGACTGATACTGAAACTGATAACATGGACGACTGTATCTAATAGTCCTGTATATACTGAAATCTGAAGAACGCCCTGAGTTCTTTTACTGAGACTGATATTGAAACTATGGGAAGTAGTGTTTAACCGACATGACCCATGTATGCCGTTATGGCTAAGCTGGGTTCCAATCTCTGCCCCGACTGGAGAGGTGTCAATACCGTGCCACGGGTAAGGACATCCTGTTACTGGCCCTTATCTGGCGGGTACTCAATGAGAACGGTGGGAACCCTAAACTGATAGGTTAATCCACCTCATCAACCCTAATCTGATGGGTTAAGATGTCTTAACCTACGCTGGCTACGTAGTTCTGAAACACAAGGATGACTACGAAGAATCACACCCTGAACTGGCGGGTGAGTTCCCATCCTTGGGTTCACTCGGTGCTAACATCTACTCCCATCTGGAGGGACTAGACATGAATAACTAACCATACATGACTTAATCTTACTGAATTCCATTGACTGGCGGAATGTTACTGATATCTGACGACTGACTGAGATCATGAGGTTTTCCTGAGTCACATGACTAACTGAAGTCTATGGAATCATAGCTTGAGTTCGGATATCGTGAAATATAACATGGCTCTAGGCACACAACTATAGTTTTCGGGTACAAGTACCCCCAGGACTCAATGGAAGGAAACTGACACACATGACTGACTTGATCATAAGAGTAGAGTCCACAATTCACAATATCATAAGTAAGGATTTCATAATAAGAATGATTCTCAATAAACTATCACATGATCGTAAATGCACACAATATGTATATACTTGCATGGCTTCAATAACATGGTCATTCCATATCACAACAATATCATGAGCATCTCATACAACATCTTCAATTCAATACAATAGCATGGGGATCACGTTGAACATAAACTTAGAACATGGAATAGTCATTTAGGACTTATTATGTCATAAAAGCATGATTTCTATTCCCTTAGGTATTTTCACAAACACCTTACATGCACATCTTAGGCATAGGTGGTTTTATCAATATTTCAAACATTCAACCACCAATTTCACTTGTTTATACGTTAAATACCACCATATCCTCACACAAAACATACAAAGATCCCATCTTAGACATAATCAAACTCCAACCACATGAACATCAACCACCAACAACATAAACATCATAATACATGAATTAGAAGATTGTTCTTGGGCTTCATGGATGAAAGGAGTCCATGAATCAACTCGCGCATACCTTAGAAGGAAGATTCTTGATGATTGACGGAGGAATTTCCTTGAAATCGGATCTTCAAGCTTAGTTATGAAACCCTAGTTGGTTTTTTCTCTTTTAGTGCTCTTGAATGATGAGATTTGAGATGATAATAGGGTTGTAATATGTTTAGAAGCTATATATTTTGTAGGGTTAAGATTAGGGACATGTACGGAGTGTTAAAAGGCTTAATTACCCTTAAAATAACACAAAAATGAGTGTTTTTCGCACCTGGAACTGACTTTGGCGGCGCCCAAGTAATCGCCTATGTTTGGTTGGGCGGCGCCTAACCAATCACCTATCTTTACTGTCTCTCACAAAAATGGGCATAACTTTTCCCTCGGGTATTGGATTAAGGTGAAATTAGTATCGTTGGAAAGCTAATTCTATTCTCTACAATTTAGTGGGTTTAAATTAGCCAAAATACCACATTAACTTCGAGTTATACTCGTTCAAAGATGACCCTTGCAAAATCGAACACTAAAACTTGATGGATTCAAAAACTCTTAGCTTGTATTACCTTAAGTGACTCATATGAACATGCTTAATGCATCATAAGCTATCCTATCACTAGGATATTCATTATAAGTCATGTACTCAAGTATTAATAACAGGATAGGAGATTTCATACGTAGGAATACTTATTCACTTTCTAGCTTAAAAACATGCGGGGTATTACATTATAATTATCCATGTGTAGGCTTTTTTAGGCTAGAGTGGATTCCAAAATTCACAAAGGTGGCCTAAGATCATTTCTCCAACCACATACAATCAAAATTAGTTTTTAAAGACAAACAGAACAAATTCTAGATAACATAAGTGTACAAGAGATAAATACCAAAATCTCACCACACATGGCATGCAAAATTTTCCAAGTGGGCTCAAATTTTCCTCCCGAGAGAGACAAAATGGGAGTATCTATTTATATTATAAGTTAAAATTTATTAAGCCACAAAAAGAGAAAAAACTTTTGTTACAACAATGCTCACATCCATGCCTTTGAATTTTCAAAAATTTTGGACGAAGGGGTTGTTTATTTTGCATTAGCCTCTGGCACAATTTGCTAAACTATGGCTACAACTAAATCCTTAGTCTCACATTTAAGCTGAAAATGGGTAAACTACTCAAATGGCTACTTAGAATTCACCAATGGTATACAAAGTGACCTTAGTTTAACAAAATACAATGCCACAGGTACTCAGATGTCCCTTGTATTCTTAACATTTATGCTACTGGTACTCAGAATTTCCCTGCTTTACCCTTAAGAAGTGTTCCCGCTGAAGTATGCTTAAGAAGTAAAAGGGCTGAGAAATTCTTCCAAAGACAGCAGACAATGTAGGATTCTAAAGTCGCGATTGCGTTAACAAGTCCATGATCGCGTTTATGGGATCGTGGTCTGCTGAAAGAGATCGTGGTAACTGAGATTGAATTCCCCTATTTTTGCTTTGTTTTATATTTCGTGCATAGCTGCCAGTTTTCTAGCTCTGCTTTCCCCTATTTTTCTGAGTACACTACTTTTTTTTAAAAGACCTACAAAGCATCAAAGCAAACACAAGATAAGTTAAAAATGGGTTACCTCTCGTCAATGACCTAATTTAATATCGCGGAAAGACTCTCCCCTTTTACCACATAGCATCTTTGAAGTTAATACACTCCACCTTGGCAACCTTGGGGATTCTCTCATTGTAATGTTTCACCCTCTAATCGTTTACTATGAATTTTCTTCCTTCATTATCTTCCAATTCAAAGGCAACACTTGGGTAGACATTAGAAATCACAAATGGTTCCGACCACTTTGAGCGAAGCTTCCCTGCCAAGAATTTGAAATGGGAATTGTAGAGGAGTACATTATCTTCAATATGGAATTCTCGCCGTAATATACGAGCATCATTCCATTTATTTATTTTCTCCTTATATAATGTCGAACTCTCATACGCCTATAAGAGGAATTCCTCTATCTCATTAGTTGCATTACCCGTGTCTCGGATGTTTCTCCCTAATTTATATTTAACCTCTTCAAAGCCCACAAAGCTTTGTGCTCAAGCTCAACGGGTAAATGGAATGCTTTTTCAAACACCAATTAATAGGGAGACATTCCAATTGGGGTTTTGTAGGCTGTTCTATAGTCCCAAAGCGCTTCAACAAGTTACTTTGCCCAATTCGTGTAGCCTATATTTACCGTCTTTTCGAGTATGGACTAGATTTTTCAATTCAAAACCTCCACTTTTCTGCTTGTTTGAGGGTGGTATGGAGTGTCAACCTTGTGTTTGACCCCATACTTGTCAAGAAAGCACCAAACATCCAATTGCAAAAAAGCGAGCCACCATCACTAATGATGGCCCGAGGAGTGCTGAACCCTGTGAAAATATGCTCTTTTAAAATAAAGCGACGCACTAATTTTCATTAGTAGGGAGTGCAATGGATTCCACCCATTTGGATACATAATTGATTGCCACCAAAATATATTTATTCCCAAATGAACTCACAAAAAGAACCCATGAAATCAATTCCCCATGCATCAAATAGTTCCACCTCAAGATTAGGCTTTAGGAGAATCTTGTGCCTTCTTGAAATACCCCCATGCATTTGAAATTTGTGACAACATTTAATCCATTCGATGGTGTCCTTATACATTGAGGCCAATAAAACCCACATTAGAGAATCTTTCCTATGGTTCGGATTCCTCCATGCTGACCGCCATAAGGCGAAGAGTGACAAACTTCCAAGATATAATTTATTTCAATATCCATGAAACGCCACCTAATAACTCCATAGGAACATTCCCGTAACAAAAATGGCTCATCTAAAAAATATCGCTTTGTATAAAACAAAAATCATTTTTTTTATGGTAACTCAATCCTCCGGGGAGTACTCCACTCGCTACATAGTTGTCAAAGTCGGCATACCATGGTATATTATTCCTTTTGATGGACATGATTAATTGGTCGGGTAAAGCATCATCACTTTTAATTTCCCTATGCTTTTTATTGTTGCCTTCAAGTCGAGAGAGATGATCGACCACTTGATTTTTCGCACCCTTTTCAGTCTTTTAGCTCAAAGTTGAACAGTTCTAATAGAAAAATCTACCTAATTAAACTCAATTTTTATTCTTTATTGTCCATGAGATACTTAAGGGCGGAGTGATCCGTGTGTACCATTACTCTGGTTCCTAATAAATAGGCCCAAACATTTCAAAGGCATATACAACTGATAATAATTATTGCTCGGTGATGGTATAGTGATAACACTAAAACTACACCTCTCATGTGAGATTGTAAATGAACTGTGATGCCCAGGAATTTTTTTTTTGTTAAGATCTCGGACGAAAATGTGTTGAATTTTGTTCTTTATCGTGATTAATAATTTTTTTGTGTGGAATTTTTTGATATGCGATCCGCTATCGCGTAGATCATCGAATAAGCTTTCCAAATATATGTGGATCATCCAAAACGAACACTCGAGCGATGAGTTATGATCATTCCGATCTAACCGTGAATAGTGGTGAACAGTAAATGTACAAGAAAAAAATATTGAGGCCAGGCGAATTTTAGGGTCAAATTCAAACAATCATAACTCCTTGTACATAAATATCTAGCTGAGCTTCTATATATCAACAGAAATATCTGAAAGTCCTCTTTCCAATGAAATTGGTTTCATCAAATTTGGACATCGGAGCAAAAGGTTATGGTTGATCTACTTCAGCTTATCAAAATAGTCCACCAAAGGACAGATTTGATATTATTTGATTTTTAAGTGTATTTTGGTCATTCCCACTCCAATACATCCAGGTAAACCATGGATTTAAGTCCATTAAAAGCATTCAATAGCTCATTTTTCTTCAAAATTTCCTAAGGCTCAAACCCCAACCCTACTACTTCTAATTTCATCCTTCTATGTCTCTTGATTGAACCGTAGAAATTTTAAATTGATTTGGAATTCGAGTTGATCATGTTAAGGGCTTCGAGAAACACCCTTTATTTTCACAAATAAAGTTCCAGAGTCAAAAGTTCATATTCATCTTCCATTTTTAGGTATGTGGGGCTTTGAACAAGATTATCCTTTCGATCTTGTGCCCGGTATTTTTGTTGAATTACATTGACATGAGATTTTACATGTTTTACCATGAATTGTAAATATGATTTTATATCTTATATTATTGTCCATGAGCTATGGGATTATGTCATCCGATATGTGTATGATGTTGAGATGGAATTATGTCCAAAAAGTATTTGATTATGAGAGTATGATGATTTAATTTGTTAAGCCTTGATTTATACTATCATTCCACTATTTATTTATTATGAATTTATAATTGATATTGGAAATTCTATATCTCTACTATGGGTTGATGTCTCAAGTACCTTTAAATGAGAGTTGGATGACAAATTGAGAAATGTTGATATTGAAGTTTCAATGAGTCTTGGTATTTTCCGGATGGTTTTGATGAGTTAAATTGTTGAAAATATTATGTAATGAGTCTTCATATCTTTGTACAAATGTTGAATCGGTTATGGTTAAATGCATTGATACCTTGTTGATGTTGAGGAAGATTAAAATGTTTTGAGCTAAAATGTGTTGAGTTAGGAATCCACAAATTGATATGATTTGATAAATGAGAAAGCGATTTGATTTGGTCTTTATGATAGACCCTTGTGATGTTGTGGTAGATTTCCTAACGCGTTCTGAGCTTGTTGGGGAGTATTACTTAGCACCGAGAGGGAAATTTGGTATTTCCCCAAACCTATATGACACCATAGGATTGTTTAATGATGATATTATTGTCCATAGAGCCCGATTGTGATTATTGCAGTTTTAAGGTCGTACTCCCTGGCAAAGAGTATGACGCTCCCTCCAACGGGGGTTTCAAATGTTGGTATTCCATGTAGCTCACGTGGGGTTATCGGTTATAGGAAACTCCCTTGTCCATAAGAGTCATGTTTATTGAAATACCGAGTTACTTTGAGTTTTAATGTGGTAAGTCAAGTTGCCTATGATGATCTATAATGATTTATGAGGTTTTTCTCCTACATTTCCTATCTAAGATGTTATGAATTGCATGATTCAATGTCACTCAAGCCAGGTGTGTCATTATGGTCCGTATGTACGTTTTTACGAAATTTATGATATTATTTATATTTTTCATGTGCCCCCACATACTCAGTACGTATCTTGTGCTGACCCACATATTTCTTTATGGGCTACATTTTTACCATGATGTAGGTTCAGGTACTCAGCCGCAGCCGAGACAGTGATATCCAAGTGCCGCATCTACGTTCCTTTAGTGGTGAGTCCTCATGGTTCGAGGACCAAGTTTCTAGTTTTGGTGCTGTTGTTTTGTAATCTCTTTGGTCTGTTGAGTCAGTTGGAGGTTTGTCCCAATGGCTCATTGATTTTTTTTATAGAGGCTATGTTAGACTAGTGTATTATTGGGTTGGTTTGTGTATAGACATTCCATATATGTACTTATATCTATATCCTTAGCATAGCGGGTATGTTGTTGTGTTGAACCCAAGGGTAGTGTTTTGGCATAAGGGGTTAGCTTGAGGTTACGTGTAGCCTTGGGCACTGTGTGGCATCTCGGGATGATATTTTAGGGCATTTCAAACTTGGTATCAAAGCCTAAGGTTGTGAAGAGTCCTAGGGAGTCTGACAAGCCGCGTTATATAGAGTCTTGAGCATCGGTGTGTAGCGCGCCACACCTATGATCAAGAGGCTGCGGGGCGTTCTAGGAAAATTCATTTCTTTCTTTCTACAAGATTCTATCATGCTTACAACTATTTTCTTCTGCTGTTTATTAGTGCGTTCTTATGATTGAAAATGCCTCCATGCCGAGCTCGCGGAAACAACAAACAACCTCAACCCGTTGATCCATTACATGAGACGGTATCCTATGCCAAATTTTGGGCAACTTTTCAGACGCTAGCCCAGGCAGTTACCACCAATACTCAGGCCAACGCTTCACCTCCGCAGGAAAATAATTCGGCAGCAACATGAATTTGTGATTTTATGCGGATGAATCCGCCAGAGTTTCATGGGTCGAGAGCAGGTGAGGACCCGCAGATGTATGTTGATGAAATGAAGAAAATTACACAGATTATGCACATGGCCGAGGAAAAAAGTGTGGAGATGGCTTCTTATCGGTTGAAGGATGTTGCCTATGACTGGGTACAGATGTGGAATAAGGGTAGAAAGGAAGATACCGCTCCAGTGACTTGGCAATTATTCCTAGATGCTTTCTTGGATAGATTCTTTCCTCTTGAGTTACGGGAAGCTAAGATAGAGGATTTTATGAATTTGAGACAAGGCTCCATGTCAGTTAAGGAGTATTTCTTAAGTTTAATTATCTATCGAAGTACGCTACAAATATGATGGCTGACTCGAGGACTAGTATGGGCAAGTTTCTAATTGGGGTGTCGAGTTATGTGGTGAAAGAATGTAGATCTTCTATGATCAACAGGGAGATTGATCCTTCTACGTTAATGATTCATACCCAACAGATTGAGTCAGATAAGATAAAGGAAAGAGAAAGAGTAAGAGGGATTAAGAGAGTCAGATCGGAGCAACAGGGGTCTGGTCAGACTAGATTCTCCGTAGGGAGTCTCCCTCAGTTTTAGAGACGTCCATTTATACCTGCGCCTTCCTCAACTAGTGCTCTCATATATAGGGGTAGGAAGGAGCTCAGGAATAGGTCGGTACCTTCCAGGTCTCAGGACAGTGTAAGCAACTGGCCTCATCCTCCTTCGTATGCTAAGTATGGTAAAGACCATTTTGGGGAGTGTTATATGGGGAAGTGGGGCTATTTTGGTTGTGGAAAGTTGGGCCACATACTTAGAGACTGCCCGTATGCCAGACAACGGAGTCTTGATGCCCATCCCCAGAGTCAGGCTACCAGTGCCCTGCCTCTCGCAGCCCATCCAGTTCCTCCTCAGGGTGCTTCATCTAGTACTGCTGGCGGTCAATGCCAGAATCATTTTTATGCTATACCACCTCGTCAGAAGAATGAGGAATCTCCCGATGTTGTCACTGGTATGCTCCGTATTTTCTATTTTGATATCTATGTGTTGATGGACCCCGGTTCGAGTTTTTCTTATGTGACACCTCTGGTTGCTATAAATTTTGAAACGGATCCTGAACAAATTTTTGAGCCTATTTTGGTTTCTACTCCAGTAGGAGAGTCTGTCATTGCTAAGCGGGTGTATAAGAAATGTCCCATTATTGTCTTTTATCGGGTTATGTATGCTGATTTGATTGAGCTAGATATGGTTGACTTTGATATGATTTTGGGTATGGATTGGCTTCACTCATGCTATGCGTCTATTGATTATCGTGCCCGTGTGGTCAAGTTTTAGTTTCCTGATGAACCTATCCTCGAATGGTCCGGGAGTTCTGTAATTCCTACGGGTCATTTCATATCCTATCTCAAAGCTAGAAAGTTGATTTCCAAGAGTTGCATCCACCATTTGGTTTGGGTTAAAGACACTAAGTCTGAAACCCCGACCATTCAGTCAATTAATGTTGTTAATGAGTTTCTTGATATCTTTCCGGAAGATCTCCCTGGAGTACCTCTTGATAGAGAGATAGAGTTCGGGATTGACCTTCTTCCCAATACTCAACCTATTTTCATTTCTTCGTATCGCATGGCTCCCGCGGAACTTAAAGAGTTGAAAGAGAAATTGAAAGATCTTTTAGACAAAAGCTTTATCAGACCTAGTGTGTCCCTGTGGGGTTCACCTGTCCTGTTTGTGTGTAAGAAAGATGGTTCTTTGTAGATGTGTATTGATTACCAACATCTTAATAGGGTTACTATCAAGAATAAATATCCGCTTCCTCGAATTGATGATTTATTTGATCAATTGCAAGGTGCGAGCCACTTTTTGAAGATAGACCTCAGATCCGATTATCACCAACTTAAGATTAGGGAATGTGATATCCCTAAGACAGCCTTCCAAACCCGTTATGGTCATTTTGAATTTCTAGTGATGTCTTTCGGGTTAATTAATGCTCCAACAGCTTTCATGGATCTAATGAACCGGGTATTCCGGCCATATCTGGATTTATTTGTAATAGTGTTCCTTGATGATATTCTTATTTGCTCCCGAAGTGAGGGTGATCATGCGGATCATCTCTGAATCGTGTTGGAAACTCTTCGAACTCATCGGTTGTATGCTAAGTTCAGTAAGTGTGAGTTCTGTCTTAATTCTGTAGCCTTCTTGGGTCATGTTGTTTCTTCCAAAGGTATTAGAGTTGATCCTCAAAAGATAGAGGCTATAAAGAGTTGGCCTAGACCTATTTCTCCTTCTGATATCCGAAGTTTCTTGGGTCTAGCTGGTTATTATCGTCGTTTTGTTGAAGGGTTTTCATCTATTGCATCTCCTATGACCCGTTTGACCCAAAAGAAAGTGAAGTTCCTGTGGTTCGAATCTAAAGAGAAAGTTTTCAGGAGTTGAAGATTCGACTCACTTCAGCCCCTATGTTGACTTTGCCTGACGGTGTTGATGGTTTTATGGTGTATTGCGATGCTTCCAGAGTCGGTTTGGGGTGTGTATTGATGAAAAAGGGCAAGGTTATAGCTTATGCTTCCAGGCAGCTAAAGCCTCATGAGAAGAATTATCCTACCCATGACCTTGAATTAGCTGTCGTGGTTTTTGCTTTTAAAATCTGGAGACATTATTTGTATGGTGTCCATGTCGACGTCTTCACGGACCATAAGAGCTGGCAGTATGTATTCACCCAAAAGGAGTTGAATCTTAGGCAGAGACGATGGTTTGAACTGTTGAAAGATTATGATATGAGCGTGCTATATCATTCGGGTAAGGCCAATGTAGTAGCAGATGCCCTTAGTCGGAAGTCCATGGGTAGCGTAGGACATGTGGAGATTGGTAAGAAGGAGTTAGCCCGTGAGGTACATCGTTTGGCTAGATTGGAGGTTAGGTTGTTTGGTGATGCTGAGGGTAGTATAGGTGTGCAAAGCGGTTCCGAATCCTCTTTAGTTTTGGAAGTGAAGGTGAAGCAAGATAGGAATCCTACCTTGGTCAGGTTAAAAGAGTCAGTTAAAGACCAAAAGGTGGAGGTTTTCTCCCAAGGGGGAGATGGCATTTTGAGACTCCGAGAAAGATTATACGTTCCTGATGTTGATAACTTGAAGCAGAGGATTATGGTGGAAGCGCATGGTACACGATACTCCATCCATCCTGGTTCTACCAAGATGTACCATGATTTACGGGAAATCTATTGGGGGAACGGTATGAAGAGGAACATAGAAAAATTTGTGGCGAAGTGTTCCATGTGTTAATAGGTTAAAATAAAGCATCAAAGGCACAGTGGCGTGATTCAAGAGTTTAGCATTCCTACTTGTAAGTGGGAAGAAGTGAATATGGACTTTATAGTTGGTTTGCCTCCTTCTCGTCACCATCATGATTTGATTTGGGTTGTCGTAGATCGGCTGACGAAATCAGCTCATTTCTTACCTGTGCATTCATCGTATACAACTAAAGATTATGCTAGAATATATATTCGGGAACTCGGCAGACTTCATGGAATCCCTTTGGCTATTATTTCTGACAGAGGCACTCAGTTTACCTCTCAGTTTTGGAAATCTTTTCAGAATGGTCTCGGTACCCAAATTCGTTTAAGTTCTGCTTTCCATCCGCAAATAGATGGTCAGGCCGAGCGGACCATTTAGACTTTAGAAGATATGTTGAGGTCTTGTGTGCTTGATTTTAAAGGTAGTTGGGATGAGCACTTAGCATTAATCGAGTTTGCTTACAATAACAGTTTTCATGCTACTATTGGAATTGCCCCATTTGAAGCTTTGTATGGTAAATGGTGTAAATCACCCATTGGTTGGTTTGAAGTTGGTGAGGCTGCCGTGACTGGATTGGATGCGGTGTTCGAGGCCATGGAGAAGGTTAAGTTAATTCAGAAATGGTTGAAAACTGCACAAAGTCGTCAAAAATCATACGCAGATGTAAGGAGGAAAGACCTTGAATTTGATGTTGGTGATTTAGTGTACTTGAAAGTTTCACCCATTAAAGGGGTGAAGAGATTTAGGAAGAAAGGGAAACTAAGTCCCCATTACATTGGTCCCTATAAGATTGTGGATCGCATTGGGAAGGTAGCTTATAAGGTTGAATTGCCCGCGAGTTATCTAACGTCCATCCAGTTTTCCATGTTTCTATGCTTAAGAAGTCTATTGGTTATTCTGTTGTGATTGATCCTTCCTAAATCTCGGATATTCAAGATAGTCTTTCATATGAAGAGATTCCGGTTGAGGTTTTTGACTTTCAAATTCGTAGGCTAAGAAACAAGAAAGTTCCTTTGGTCAAAGGGCTTTGGCGAAATCAATCCGTGGAGAGTGCTACTAGGGAAGCCGAAGTGGATATGCGTGCCAAATATCCCCACCTCTTTTCTACGAATCCTGAGCATTTCAAAGGTATCGTTCTCTTTTGATTTAATCCTTATTGCTATGTTTATCTTGGCTTGTATGTTTTCTACGATATCCAAGAAAATCTAGAATGGAGTATATTCTTGGGCAAGATGATTTTTCTCTATATACTCATTTTCATAGTATTCCTGACCTACCTATCAACATTCGGGGACGAATTTTTTCAAGGGGGAGATGATGTGATGCCCCGGAATTTTTTTTTCGTTAAGATCTCGGACGAAAATGTGTTGAATTCTGTTCTTTATCGTGATTAATAATTTTTCTATTTGGAATTTCTGGATATGTGACCCGTCATCGCTTAGACCATCTAATAAGCTTTTCAACGATATATGGATCATCCAAAATGAACACTCGAGCAATGAGTTATGATCATTCCGATCTAACCGTGAATAGTGGTGAACAGTAAATGTGCAGGAAAAAAATACTGAGGCCAGACAAATTTTAGGGTCAACTTCAAATGATCATAATTAATTGTACATAATGATCTGGAAGAGAGGATATATATCAACAGAAATATCTGAATGTCCTCTTTCCAATGAAATTGGTTTCATCCAATTTGGACATCGGAGCAAAAAGTTATGGTCGATCTACTTCAGCCTATCAAAAAAGTCCACCAAAGGACAGATTTGACATTATTTGATTTTTAAGGGTATTTTGGTCATTCCCACTCCAATCCATCCGGGTAAATCATGGATTTAAGTCCATTAAGAGTATTCAACAGCTCATTTTTCTCCAAAAGTTCCTAAGGCTCAAACCCCAACCCTACTACTTTAAATTTCACCCTTCTATGTCTCTTGAATGAACCGTAGAAATTTCAAATTGATTTGGGATTTGAGTTGATCATGTTAAGGGCTTCGAGAAGCACCCTTTATTTCTGTGAATAAAGTTCCGGAGTCGGAAGTTCATATTCATCTTCCATTTTTAGGTATGTGGGGCTTTGAACAAGATTATCCTTTCGATCTTGTGCCTGGTGTTTTTGTTGAATTACATTGACATGAGATTTTACATGTTATACCATGAATTGGAAATATGGTTTTATAACTTACATTATTGTCCATGAGCTATGGGATTATGTCATACGATATGTGTATGATGTTGAGATGGAATTATGTCCAAAAAGTATTTGATTATGAGAGTATGATGATTTAATTTGTTAAGCCTTGATTTATACTATCGTTTCATTATTTTTTTATTATGAATTTATAATTGATAGTGGAAATTCTATATCCATACTATGGGTTGATGTCTCAAGTACCTTTAAATGAGAGTTGGATGACAAATTGAGAAATGTTGATATTGAAGTTGCAATGAGTCGTGGTATTTTCCGGATAGTTCTGATGAGTTAAATTGTTGAAAATATTATGATTTGAGTCTTCATATCCTTGTACAAATGTCGAGTCGGTTATGGTTCAATGCATTGACACCTTGTTGATGTTGAGGAAGATTAAAATGTTTTGAGCTAAAATGTGTTGAGTTAGGAATCCACAAATTGATATGATTTGATAAATGAGAAGGAGATTTGATTTTTTTTTTATGATAGACCCTTGTGATGTTGTGGTGGATTTCCTAACATGATCTGAGCTTGTCGGGGAGTAGTACTTAGCACCAAGAGGGAAATTTGGTATTTCCCCAAACCTATGTGCCACCGTAGGGTTGTCTAATGATGATATTATTGGCTAGAGAGCCCGATTGTGATTATTGCAGTTTTAAGGTCGTACTCCCTGGAAAAGAGTATGACGCTCCCACCAACGGGGGTTTCAAACGTTGGTATTCCACCTAGCTCACGTGGGGTTGTCGGTTATAGGAAACTCCCTTGTCCATAAGAGTCATGTTTATTGAAATATCGAGTCACTCCGAGTTTTAATGTGGTAAGTCAAGTTGCCTATGATGATCTATAATGAGTTATGAGGTTTTTCTCCTACATTTCCTATCTAAGATGTTATGAGTTGCATGATTCAATGTCACTCAAGCCAGGTGTATCATTATGTTCCGTGTGTACGTTTTTACGAAATTTATGATATTATTTATATTTTTCATGCGCCCCCCATATACTCAGTACGTATCTTGTGCTGAACCACATATTTATCTATGGGCTACATTCTTACCATGATGTAGGTTCAAGTACTCAGCCGCAGCTGCGACAGTGATATCCGAGTGCTGCATCTACGTTCCTTCAGTGGTGAGTCCTCATGGTTCGAGGACCAAGTTGCTAGTTTTGGTGTTGTTGTTTTGTGATCCCTTTGGTCTGTTGAGTCAGTTGGAGGTTTGTCCCAATGGCTCGTTGATTTTTTTTTATAGAGGCTATGTCAGACTAGTGTATTGTTGGGTTGGTTTGTGTATAGACATTCCATATATGTACTTATATATATATCCTTAGCATAGCGTTTATGTTGTTGTGTTGGAACCCAAGGGTAGTAATTTGTCTTAAGGGGTTAGCTTGAGGCTACGTGTCGCCTTGGGCACCGTGTGGCATCTCGGGATGATATTTTGGGGTGTTACATGAACGTTGTCAATATATAACCCAACTAGGTTGGGGTCGAATCCCAAAGGGAATATGGTGTGAACTTAAGTCGTTTGCAATTTAATCAACTGATAGTTGGATATTTCCTGAAATGGGGTTTTTGGAGATTATCAAATAATTGTTGGTCACTTTAGTTTCTGTATTTACAATCAAGAGTTTATGGAAAACCAGAATTATGTTCACTATGGGTTTTGGTACTTAATAGATGCTAATAGTTATTCAAGATTCTCACGATAAGTAGGAACAACATATTGCCTTTATCGAAGTTATGCCTAAATGTCTCTTGACCTTCTTAAGCATTTAATTACCTAATCCTCTCGGACTTAGGGAATTTATATTTACTGACCAGACTTCACCTCAGGTTAATTAACCTTGTTACAACATCAATTATTAAATGGAAGGTTGGTAGCTTCCAAGTCCCTATCAATAATTCAATTCCTACTATAGTTGATCTTTTATCTCAAGAAAATCAAAACAGGTGCTATCTATCATTTGCAACCAATAGACAATAATTGAAACCTCAAAATAATCAAGGAGTCCTATTACCTTTAGAATCTTGAACACTTAGCAACTTACCAAGACCTAACCCATAGATCCCATAATTTGGGTTAAAGGGATTTAGCCAGTCATAATGTAATAATTGATACAACAAGTTGAATTCATAGTTTTAAGGATGAACTTACAGGAAGATGAATAGAAACGAGTGTTTCTCGGATTAGATCAAAGTAGAAATCCCAAAATATTGATGATAATCTCTACAAAGTTAATTGTTTTGTTCAAACCAATAAACTAGAGAGAAAATTCAAAATATGTGTGTTCCAAAATAGGTTTAGAATGTCGAGTCCCCCCAAGAAAACCCTAAGCGATACTTTAAATAGTTCACCATAATTATGAAAACAAAATCACAAAGTTCAGTAATTTCTCGGATAGGTGATGACATTTTTTGATGCCTTATCAGGAGTCTGACGACTTATCACAGATGTCGTCAGCTCCTCTTCACTTTTGACATTCGCTGCCTTAGGTTGACGGTGAATCCTGATGACTTATAAATACTGTGATGACATATCAGACAATGTCATCACATCTCCACCTCAGGTCCCATGTTTTGTATAAGGATGACGACGACTCTGACGGCTTATCACAAGGCTAATGTCTTATCACATGTCGTCATCACTTCTTCCAACTGAATTCTATTCTCTGTTTGAGGCTGACGATGAAGCTGATAACCTATCAGAGTGCTGATGACTTATCAGGAATGATGTCAGCCACACTTCTCCTCGATTTTCTTTAGATTTCAACTCTTTTACTTCCATCATTGTTAGTTCCCTTGCCTCTTGACTTCCACTGCAAAATCAAAGATAAAACAATTAAAAATGAAAAAAGTTGCTTAAGACTTTGCAATTATTCTCAGTTAAAAGCCTCAAATGTGTTAGCATATGCTCACACATCAACACACTCAACTTAAAATAATTGTTTGTCCTCAAGCAACTAAAACACAACCAAGAGAATACACAGTACATTCAGCAGTCAACCATCCATATTATCTCAAAACATCTTCACCATCTCCAAGATCAATCGATTTACAAACAACTGTGTATGTTACTGAAAAGCAACAACGTAACACACAAGAATCAAGATATGGCATCAAATCAGCAACAACAACCATGCATGTTTCGAGCTTACACTATCCAAACAAGTTAGCAACTATTAACGTAACCAGTATGCCCTCACTACAAGGAAGTCCCATTTTACTTATACCAAACATCACATATGTAACCATGGGGAAAATCACAAGACACTCACTCTTAAAATGAAGTTCCAATCAATGTATGCCAAATACCATAGGCTTTCCCTTATTTTCATTACCAAGATCTTCAGACAGGTCAGCTAGGATCACTATATGTCTTCTATTTGGCTTGTAATGAATGATAAGGGCTTGTATGATACTCAATGATATTTAAAGTGAATAAGCCTCCTTGACACTATACTTGCTTTTGGGGTCTCACTTATTTACCTTCTTCTACTCTTCTCTTTCCTTGATCACACTTATTCAGGATGGGTGCAGTTGTTTTTAACAATCACTTTTTTTTCACTACTTTTCTTTTCTTTCTCTTTTCCATCGCACCCAACTTTTTATTCTTTTCTTTTACTCTACCTTTATGAATACTCATTTTACATCATGCACCCCTATGATAGCCACCTCAACTTAGGCCATTTGCCTAAGTCAAGGTGCACAGTGTCCAAGGAGGACTAGGGCCAAAATAGGTTTATTATGATATAAAAATGGAACGACAATAGGTATCATAAAAACAAATAGGCTATTCAAGCTCAAAATAGGGATCAACAGATATTATGCATACAGGGAAGGTCATTTAGGCTAAAGAGGGCTAATATCAAAACGACCTATAATCCTTTCCTAACCCCTATCTTTCAACCTAGGTAAGACTAATCGGTCAAGTTCTGAATCTAACATACAAAGGGAACTAAGTAAAATCTCACACGCACATAGCACACGAGTATATCACAAGTTACTACTTATCCAGTTCATCCAATTATTTAGCAATGGTTATCAATTTACTAGAAATAATACTATACAAAGACGAATAGTGGTCACAATTAGATACAAATCACACAGTTAAAGAATTAGACCACTTGAGAGGTGTTCACAAATTAAAAAATCATATTAACTGCCTCAGGTACTTGTATTTCTCTTAGTCAACTGCAAAATGTTCCAACAATAACTCACCCTACACCCTCAACTTAAAATCAAAGAAAAATTGAACAAAGGGTTCGAGTATACTTGGAGTAGATCAAGCATGAAAATCATGGGTCCCTGACCCTTCTGCTGCATCCTCAGTTGCCTTTTATCCATCGAGATTCTCCCTCCTTTCTGATGTATCTGGACCAGCAGCTATTGAGGGCCTACTCATTAAGGAACCTAGGTCTCTCGCTCGAATGACTGCCTCCCATTTCTCATTGTCAACTAAGGACTCAATCATTGCCTTCTTCATCTTTTTTTTTTCATCCTTCTTTCTCGCCCTCTTCTCTGCTTTTCTTTATTTATCACTGTCATGCCTTTATCTCTTACCCTTGCCTTTCTTCTCACCCTTTTTTTCTTTTTCTTTACTAGGATCTCTGTGAGATCAAACAATGGGATTTCACCCTCAGACTCATCAACAACCGGATCTTCCGACACCATAAGTTGGTGTTGTTGTAATAATCCAACATCCACCTTTACCTTGTCCAGGGTTTCTCTGAATTGTGCAAGGTCTGAGCCCGACATTTCTCTTACCCGTGTATTAAAATGGTTTTCTAATTTATTAATTTGATCGGGCAAGGCTTGAAAGGGCTCCAGTGCGACCTTATTCCTCTTGTCCACCACAGAGGCAAATTGCTTGGCAAAAAATTTACAGTTGAGACTCACACCACTTGGATTGTTTGGCCACTCACCTAAAATTTATCAGGTTAAAGACAAATTTTTTGGCAGACACAATAGCTAACAGATTTGTTTCAATTCTAGACACTGATTCTGCTATTGTTAAGGAGGTTGGTGCTGCAGCCTCAGAATCCTGCACCACTACATTAGGTGCTGAGATGGTACCTATAACTGGTGGGTATATTTCAACCCCTGTTCCTCTATCAAGTTTTAGTCTCGGCTGATTTTAATTATATCGGATGGGATTGCAGGTCTTCTTGGCAAGCAATTCTTCATCTAACCCCACAACCTCAGGTGCATAGGCTTCCTTACATAACCTTGAAATTAGACAAGTGAAAGGATATGCCGTATCGGGCCTTGAAACTCGAATTTTCATCTCCTCAGCAATGATCTCCCTGAAGTTCATCTTGAATTTATCCACAAGACTTGTGAACAATATTGCTCTATTGTATCCAAGGATATTATCTCCCTCAGTAGGAATCAAATGGGTGTGCACTACACCTCACCAGAACTTTGCCTCTGGATTTAGGGAAGCCTTAAAAATCCTCTCACTAGGATTGGTCAGCCATTCAGGTTTTCCTTCAGCAATGAGGGTCATTAACAAAGACCATTGATTCTCACTATGCTTTAACCGAGCATAGAAAGTAGGTAAAGTTTCCTGAGGAGTGAATCTGGGGCCATGAAGAAATCTGTTGATTGTTATTTTTTAGAGATCCACCATAGCACCCCGTTATAGAACTCTATCCAACAAGGGCTGATCTGCTAATTTCTCCCTTTCTTTACATATGTTTTCCAATCGAGTCTGATAGTTCGCATAGAACTCCCTAACTAGTGTAGGAAAAAATGAGCTTCCTCCTTTTGTGGTCCATCCCAAGTCGTAGTTTTGGAATTTCTACTCTACTTCAGGATATCTATTCATCTCGGTAGTGATGATCTTCTTTTCTTCAAAGATTGGCCTTTTCATGGGCCTTCGTTTTGTTCTGTGAAGCCCATCATAGAAGATTTTCTGTGCCTTGTGAATTTTCCACCTAGCACTATCTCGAACCTCAGGGTTCTTGAATTTAATCATAGTTCCCCAAATCAGAGATTCTTCATCATCTTGTTTCTTAGAAGAAGAGGACTCAGATGATGGTCCATCATATTCATGCTGCTCAGACTCATGTTCCTCGGAATCAGGATAATCTGACTCATTCTCTTCAGATTCAGCATGTTCAGACTCTTGTTGCTAAGAGGCCATCTAATTAGAAGCTATATTTTCAGATGTTGTTGGCTCAGTATCACCCTCTTCAATCTCCTCCACCTCAACTGGTGGAGGTGGTGAAAGTTTTTTTGGTCTTTTTTTTCTTTTGTTTCTAGAGCAGTGGCTCCTCCTCCTCATAATTGGAGCCCTCATCGAAGAGTCTCCAAGGTACAGTTTTCTTGGTCCCTTTATTTGTAGATTTTGGGTTCTTTCCATTGGGTGCCATTATAAGACTTATAGCAAGAGGAAAACTATTAGTTGACACTCCAGAGTATATACACAAACACATCAATAATTAAAGTTCCACACCCCTTGAAAGGGTTTATTAATGCTTTAGGTCAAAGGTGTGACGACATGTTTGATAAGCCATCACAGTTGTGATAGATTATCATGATTGTTGTTAGCTCTAATTAGAACCCACAAAATTGTATCAACTTCTGATGACGTGTCTAATAAGCCATCACAAATGTGATAACTTATCAACCATATCGTCATCTCAGGACACAACCCCAACTCGACTTTAACTTAATTTTTAATCCAATTTCTTCTTAAAATCCCATCGATTCAAGTTTTTGAGCTGAGCTTTAAGTCCCAAGCTTTCACAGCAAACCCTAGTTCCCGATTTTCACACATTGTCAAGCTAAACTTGACTCAATCTTCTTGGGAACCTTGGTTCACATCAGTTTATTACTTACCAACTGAAGAGAAGATTTAGGTTTTAAGCATACCTAATAAGTGTCTTCAACTTGGTTACATGAGTAAGAGGAAGTAGATGAAAGAAGAACTCTTGATTTTGACTTCAACCCACACTCATAAGGAAGGAAGTTTTCTTTTGTTTTACTTGGAAATACTCTAGAAAGAGAAGTAAATAAACTAAATATGGAAGGAAATAAAACTTAAAAAAAAACGGAAATACACGGGAAGGTGGAAAGACAAAGTTGTGGGACGAGTCGGATCTTTTTAATTTAGCCCAAATTTTTAGCTACTCTTTTAGGCTTTTTGACTACAAAGGCTGATGGCTTATCACACTTGTGATAGCCTATCATAAATGTCGTCAGCCTAAACAGAACATGCTTCAGGTTTGATTTCTCTGATGATGAATTTGACTGCTTATCACAATTATGATAGCCCGTCAAATATGTCATCAGGAATACTTAGCTGGATACATCGATTCCACCTTCTTTGAACTAGAACCTAACTACAAACATAAATACTTTGCTGGAACATAAAAATTTTTGGTCGCCTCCCAACAGTGCCTGATTTAAAGTCGCGGTACGACTAGGTTATCTTGACTACTCAGACTTTGTCAAGACAACCTACCGATATCTCTTTACCAACTTCATAGAATACATCCACAATTGAGAAAACATTCATATCCTTTTGCTGGGTCATGGATGAGTGTATTTTAGGTCATTATTCTTTGTCATTGATCCTGAACTTCGCCTCATTCAGCTTCATGTCCACTATCACTCTCCTAGTTGCAAGGAATGGTCTACCTAGAATGATGGGTACTTTGAAGTCCACCTCATAGTCAAGGACTACAAAATCAGTAGGAAGTATAAAATCGACCACCTTTACTAATACATCATGTAATATGTCCGATGGTCTCTTTACAGACCTATCCGTGATCACCAACCGCAGGTTTGTCTGGGTAGGATCCCGCAAACCCAGGTTCTTGTACACAACAAGTGGCATTAGGTTTATACTGGCTCCCAAATCGCATAGATCTTTTGTAAAATTCAGGGACCCAATAGTGCATGGGATGGTAAATGCTCCCGGGTCTGCCTTTTTCTGCATTAAAGGCCTTGTGGAGATAGTACTACAATGATGGAGATTTTCCTCCAGTTCATGTCTAACCTTCCATTTCTTTGTGACAAGGTCTTTCATAAACTTAGCGTATCCAATAATTTGCTCAAGTGCCTCCACCAAAGGCATATTTATTTTTAACTGCTTCAACATCGCCATGAATTTACTAAATTTTGTGTCCTTAACCGTATTCTTCAATCTTTGAGGAAAGGGAGGTGGTGGTTTTGGGAGAGTTTTCACCACTACTTCCTTTTCCTTCTCTTTTTTTTCCAGAGCATCATCAGAACCATCAAGCTTCTCAGACTCCACCGAAAATTGTTCTTTGGGTTCATTCTCTGCTTCAACCACATCTTCAATCAAAATTTTTCCCACAGAAGGGCCAGGTAATATCTTACCACTTCTAGTGGTAATCTTCATACATGAGCTATTATTTCGTGGATTTTGGACAGTGTCACTAGGTAATGTTCCACTCTTCCCCTGATTCAGGGCTGCAGAGAGTTGGCTCATTTGCTGTTCCAACTGCTTGATCAAAGTGGAGTGCAAGTTTACCAACTGACTAATAGATGACAGATCGGTCTTTATGGTAATCACTCCTGAGTTGGTAGCCTCCACTCCCTTTAACAATTTAGCCATCATGTCCTCTATGGACATCTTTTTAGAACTTGTTGTAGCAGCCTCATGATTTCCAGGAGGGACATATAGTCCGCTCCTATCATTATTGCTCCTCCAATTTCCCTGCTCTGTATCTTTAAAACCAGGCTTATCATAATGATTCTGACCTTGATTCCCTTGACTAGTGCTTTGGAAACTTCTCTGATTATTAACATAGTTCACCTCTTCTTCTGGATCAGCATGAACTCTCTCTTGCGAACCCACAACTTTCACCTTCTTAGTCTTTCTTGATAGCAAGTGATTGGTTAGCAAGTCCATCTGCGTTTTTAGGTAAGCCATGTCTTGGTCATGTTCCTCATCTCTTCTGCATTGTTCTGCAGTCATACCCACAGAAATAGTGGTGCTTGCAACCACAGAGTCTCTGGTATGCCATGCCCTACTCAATTTGGTCATTCTCTCTAGCATTTTTGAAGCCTATGGGAATGTAAGATCAACAAATAAACCACCAGTAGGATTATCTACGATTGGTTTTGGTACAGAGTTAAGAGCCCTGTACAAAGTCTCCATCAAGTGTATGTCTGTCATATTGTGGTTTGGACACTGCGTCATCTTTTTTCTGAATCTCTCCCAGGTTTCATGCAAGGCTTTAATTGGGAGCTATCTAAAGTTGCTTATCTCATTCCTCAACTGTACCCTCTTGGAAGGTGAAAAGAACCTTTCTAGGAAAGATCCTCTCAACTGCCTCCAGCTGGTTATAGAATCAGGTGTAAGCTCATTAAGACACAATGTTGCCTCCCCAAAAAGAGACAACGGAAACAATATCAATAGGATAGAATTCTTACCTACTCTTGGGTTATCAAAAGATTTATAGATGGTGACAAAGTTCACCAGATGCAAGTTTGGGTCATCCACAGGAAGGCCACCAAATAACCCCTTAAGATTGAGGAGTTGAATCATAGTACTGGTAATCTTGAATTTTTCCCCAGGTGCCAACGGTGGAGGAATAATTTCACCCGTTGCACCTTCTCCATCAATTCCATCATCATCATCATTGAGGTCATACTGGACCAACTGGTAATCTTGCCTTCCTCGGAACGGACGATTCCTGTTAGCATTATGCTTTACTAGTGTAGCTACTTTCTCTGCACGCCTTGGGTTACCAGGGTTTAGAAACTCCTCATCTCCCAAATCTTCATCCTCAGGATTTGGATACTGTAATTGTTAACCGATATTCTGCATATTCACCTAAGCTCAAGCTAAGGCTGTTGACCTGTTAGCCTCCTGCTGGTCTGCCATTCTTCCAATTCATTGCAGTTCGGGATTAAATGGTAATAATGGTTCTCCGGAGCATCTGGTTCTTGGCATACACCACAAAAGTCTTGCAAAAAACAAAAGCAACAAATAAACATAAAACTAGGAATCTTGACTAACAGTCAATTAGCGCACATAAAATTTAATTTACAATCGTATTCCCCGACAACGACACCATTTTTGATAACGCTCAAACTATACCTATCATGTGAGAATGTAAGTGATCATTTTCAATATATTACCCAAATAGGTTGGGGTCGAATCCCACTGGTAATATGGTGTGAACTTAAGTCGTTTGCGATTTAAGCAACTGATAGGTGGATGTTTCCTAAAATGGGGGTTTTGGAGATTAGAAAATAACTTTTGGTCACTTTAGTTTCAGTGTTTGTAATCAAGAGTTTATGGAAAACTAGAATTATGTTCACTATGGGTTTTGGTACTTAACAAATGCTAATAGTTATTCAAGATTCTCACGATAGGTAGGAACAATAGATTTCCTTTATCAAAGTTATGCCTAAATGTCTCTCGATCTACTTAAGCATTTAATTACCTAATCCTCTCAGACTTAGGGAATTTATATTAACTGACCATACTTCACCTCAGGTTAATTAACCTTGTTACAACATCAATTATTAAACGGAAGGTTGGTAGCTTCCAAGTCCCTGTCAATAATTCACTTCCTACTATAGTTGATTTCTTATCTCAAGAAAATCAAAGCAGGTGCTATCTATTGTTTGCAACCAATAGATAATAATTAAATCCTCAGAATTATCAAGGAGTCCTATTACCTATAGAATCTTGAACACTTAGAAACTTACCAAGACATAACCCATAGATCCCATAATTCGGGTCAAAGGGATTTAGCCAGTCATAATGTAATAATCGATACAACAAGTTGAATTCATAATTTGAAGGATGAACTTACAACAAGATAAATAGCAACGAGTTTTTCTAATATTAGATCAAATTATAAATCCCAAAATATTGATGATAATATCTTCAAAGTTAATTGTTTTGTTCAAACCAAGAAACTAGAGAGAAAACAAAAAATACGTGTGTTCCAAATTAGGTGTAGAATGTCGAGTACCCCCAAGAAAACCCTAAACAATACTTTAAATAGTTCACCCTAATTATGGAAACAAAATCACAGAGTTCAGCAATTTCTTGGACAGGTGATGATGTTTTGTGACGCCTTATCAGCATTCTGACGACTTATCACAAATGTCGTCAGCTCCTCTTTGCTTTTGACATTCGCTGCCTTAGGCAGACGGTGAATCCTGACGGCTTATCAAAACTGTGAAGACATATCAGACAATGTCGTTACTTTTCCACCTTAGCTCCAATGTTCTGTCTAAGGATGGTGGAGACTCTGACGACTTATCACAAGACTGCCGTCTTATCACATGTTGTCGTCACTTCTTCCAATTGAATCTCATTCTCTATTTGAGGCTGATGATAAAGCTGATTACCTATCAGAGTGCTAATGACTTATCAGGAATGTCGTCAGCCACACTTCTCTTCTATTTTTTTTAGATTTTAACTCTTTTACTTCCATCATTGTTACTCTTGCCTCTTGACTTCCACTGCAAAATCAAAGATAAAAAAATCAAAAACAACAAAAGTTGGTTAATACTTTACAATTTTTCTCAGTTAAAATCCTCAAATGTGTTAGCATCTTCTTACACATTATATTGTTGAATTGGGCGTCATTCAAGGTCTTACTTTCATAATAGATAGGATGAAATATCATGTCCTTGTGTTGACCTAGCACCGCATCTAATACAATACCACTTGCGTCGCACAATATGTAAAACTGTAATGACCAGTTTAGAGCAATAATAAAGGGGGATGAAATGAGCAATTCCTTAAGATATTTGAAAGATCTTAAGCATGTCTCATCAAAGTTTAATTTAGAGTCCTTCTCAAGAATCTTACATATGGGGTGTGCTATCTTGGAAAAATCCTTAATAAAACATTGATAGAACCCGACAGGTCCAAGGAAACATTGAAAACCTTTTACAGAAATGGGAGGTGGGGGTTTAGCAATTACCTCAACCTTTGCTTGATCGACTTGAATTCCTTTTCCAGATGTCTTGTGGCCTAGTACGATCCCTTGTTTTACCATATAGTGTCACTTCTCCCAATTCAAGACAAGGTTCATTTCCATGCACCTTTCAAGCAGTTTGTTCAAATGTTCGAGGCATGAATTGAAAGAGTTCCCTACTACTGAGAAGTCATCCATAAACATTTTTATAGAGTCTTCAACCATATCAGCAATTATTGACAACATGCACCGTTTAAAGGTTGTCGGGGCATTATATAACCCAAAGGGCATTCGCTTGAACACAAACTTATCATCTAGGCAAGTAAAAGTTGTTTTTTCTTTGTCCTCCAATGCGATACAAATCTGATTGTACCCTGAGTACCCATCCAATAATAAATCCCATCCTCTCCCGGCAAGCCTATCTAGCATCTGTTCCATGAAAGGCATTGGAAAATGGTCCTTCCGGTCCATGAATTAAGTTTTTGGTATTCCATACACACATACCATCCGGTGAGTGGGCGGAGGGGGATGAGATCATTTTTTTCATTTTCAACTACCGTGATACCACCCTTTTTTGAAACACATTATGCCAGACTCACCCACGTGCTATTGGATATAAGATATATCACTCCCACATCGATCCACTTTATAATTTCACTTTTTATTACCTCTTGCATTGGTTGGTTTAATTTTCTTTGGTTCTGCGCACCGTTTATAGATGCTACCATCTTATCATACTCCTCCATTCCATATCTTTCACAGTCCATAGCACCCCAACTAGAGGGTTATTCAACAAACCCACATCAATGTGGTTTGAAACTTCTCCATCAATAACATCAATCACCGAGATGACTTATAGGTCCATTGGTTATTTCACTGAAATGCATACAATGAATGATACCTACTCATGAGTCAATCTAAACTTTATTTCCCCGGACTCCAAATGTACCAAAGACTTCCCGATAAATAAAAATAGCCGTACAAGGATAATAGGAATTTTGACGTCCATTGCACAATCCAAAATAACAAAGTCAGCTAGGGAGATGAACTAGTCCACTTTTACTAGAACATTGTGGAGAACTCCCATGGGCTTTTTGATGGATCTATCGGCCATGAACAACTTCATTTTGGTGGGCTTTGGCTTACCTAGTCAAAGTTTTTGCAATATAGCATAGGTAATGAGGTTAAAACTTTCTCCAAGATCACATAATACCTTAGCAAAAGTGAATGTGCCAATGGTGCATTAGATTGTAAAAGTACTAGGGTCCTTCTTCTATTCGACATATGCGCTTGACATAATGGAACTACTATGGTGAGTCACCTCTATGGTTCATCGTCCAATAAAAATTTTTTAGACACCAAATCTTTCATAAATTTAGCATACCCTGGAATGTCTTGCAATGCCTAACTAAGAGGAATATTGATAGAAAGGGTACTAAATTTATCAAAAAACTTCTTTAGATTGTCATGATCTTTCTTTCTCAAGGGAAAATTAGGTAAATGAGGATGAATTGGAGTTGATGGCATAGAGAAAATTTGACGATTGTTAACTATTGATGTTCCTATCAATAACTCAATTAGCTTTGTCTCTTCATCGTTGGATATTTTTCTCTTTGCCTTTTTCTCCTCCATAATTTGTATTTCTTCATATTGATTTTCCATGAAATACCTTAATATTTGTCTTACTTTTGCCTCTAGTTGTTGGATTATGGTATAGTGAGATGTAACCGTTTGGTGGAGCATGAAGAATTCACTTTGCATATCATTCACTATTTCTCCGGTCCTCTCAATACTACTCAAAATCCGTACCAAAATATCTCTATCAATATCCTCTTTCCTTTAATAATGAGCCAAGCTTGGATGTTCCCAGTTCTGACCTTGATTCCTATTTTGTCCTTGTGAGGAAAGATAAAATCCCTACAAGCCTCTAGGTATCATACCTAATTTGTCACAAATCACCTCCTCCTTTGCATCATCACATGGTTTAACTTCTATTGCACTTATTACACGCACACTTTACATTTGGTCACTTAACATATGCTCAAATAGAAGTTCGAGGCATGACATTATTTTTTACATCATTGTATTGGTCTCTTCCTCTTCATCTTTCTTATCATGGTACATAAAGGGAGAGGAGGGATCCACTATGGCCACCACTACATCCTTTATGTCCCAACTTTTACAACAAATTTCCATTTGGTCCAAGACTTTTGAAACAATCCCATATGACTAGTTGATGAATGATCCACCGGATTCATTGTCCACTATAGCCTTATTTTGTTGGTCCAATACTAGATAGAAGATTTGGAGAAGCATATTCTCTAGCACCTCATGGGTGGAGAATTTCCAAAGTGTTTCCTTGAATATTCGCCAAGCATCGTACCATGTTTCTTCGTGATATTGGCGGAAATAAACAATCTCATCCCAAAACTTCAAATTTATAGATGGTGGGAAGTATTGACATAAGAAAACATCCATGAGACTTGTCCATGAAGTAATAGATCCAGCGGACAAAGATCTTAGCCAAAGCACTTCCTTTCCCATGAGAGACAGTGGAAAAAGACGTAACCTGATGGACTCTTAGGATAAATATGAAAATTTAAATGAAGCACTGACTTCCATGAAGACCTTAAAGTGATAATTCGGTCTTGATGATATTCTCCTCCAAAGAGTCCTTTCATAAAGAGAAATTTCATCATTACACTGGTAATATAAAATACCCTATTCTCCCCTGTGGGGGGAATTGGAATGGCACTTTCATGATCTCTAGCCTTGAAATAAACTGATCCCTCACGACTCATGATGATTTAGGAATAATAATGTTAACCTACTTAAAGATCAAAAACACCAAAGAAATTAAATAACATACACTGCGGGTACACCTATGTAAAAATCACACCGCACGCAAAATCTACATCTCACTCCCCGGGAATGAAATTATTTTTGATAACGCTCAACTTACTCCCATGTTTAAGGGGTGAGGTGGTCATTTTAAATAACCAATAGAGTTGGGATCCAATCCCCAAGGAGTGAATTATAAATTTCGAGTCTTATGGTTGTTTTAGTTACCAAAAGGATACCTGGAATGCTAACAAATACGACATTTAAATTAAAATAGGGGATTTTTGTTAAGAATGGTTTAAAACTATTATTGATTTATAATGCAATAAAATGATACTTTTGAGTTAAAATTAAGAATAGAGAGGAACTTGGGATTATGTCTACCTAAGAATAAAGCATGTGGGTTAATGATGGTTTAACATTAAGCTTAGTTGCTGACCAAAGAATAGGCTAAGTCGAAAGTCATTGTAGTCAATCTTTCAATAAAGATACCATAATTTCACCCATTGTCTCTTTAAAGAACCTAACAAGTGTATGATTCGTAATCACCTAAGACCTCATTTATGCATCCCTATTTCGAGGATGATGCCATTGACATGATTTACTTTCCAAGTACAGTTATTTCTAAGATTGCAAAAGATAGTAAACCATAAGCTCAATTGTGCTCCATTACCTTATCCCCCTATAAACCCTTTTTCAAGAATGTTATGGGTTTCCTCAAGTTCACGTTCATCCCTCTTTCAAGGATGATGAAGGGTTTTTAGAGTTTGGAGTTTTCACCAATCAAACCCATTTAGAGATTGGGGTTTTCACCCATCGAATTCCAACTCATTAACCCAAGAAATGGTGGAATCCATTCTCAACAACTAAAAATCATGCAAACACATCAACACCCACACATAATTACACCTTAGTTCAACATAATTCAAAGACTAAAGAAGTTTGTTACTCATGAGATAGGAGAAAAGATTTTTATCAAGTATTTTATCCTTGATGTTCATGATGATAGATGATAAAAATAATCTTCATTTCCACACACCAATGTCACTAATTTCTTCTTGAGATAATAATTACAATAATGATGAATAATTAATTTTTCACTCAAAATTTTAGGGTTCATTCTCTCTCTCTTCCACCCCCTTTAAAGTGTTTTGAATCTTCAATAAATGTCTTCGATTCTTCTGCTCGGATTGACTACATTGCCATTTTACTCATTTGTCCTGCTGGGCCACAGTTACGTAGTTTCGACTACAATTGTGCAACTGCGGTCACGGCTATGACTTAGCGATTGCGGTATATTGGTCATTTTGACAGACAACGATCGCGTTCTTCTGATTGTGGTTGCGTTACCTGAGGTTAGATATTCTCCCTACTTAACTAGATGCGATTGCGTTGTTCAGATCGTGACCGTGGTAACTGAGGCCACTTTTGCTCTGAGTCATTAGCTACATTTTCTTGATTCTTTTTATCATTTAAATCTCCAATCCACATCTTCTGATTTCCTCAAATCTATGCTTGCAAGGAGTGGATATTAGTGCATTTTATCACTAATATGTCTAGTTTATTCATTCAAAATAAGGTAATGTGCACAAATGTTTAGTGAGAATAAGTGGTAAAGTCATCACTCATTTGTTTCCTTGCCCATTTACTCTATATTGATAATCTCCCTTCTAAATTCCTCATTAGATTGATGCATGAGGTGCACATCCTCCTAGAGAATACAATGAGAATCCAAGATATACCCAAAAATCTCCATTTATTTGATTGATTAAAAGATAAAGAGAATGCACATTGCAAGCTTTAGGGTTCAACAAATTTTCAATGGAAATTGCCAATCCTCCACTTGAAAGCTAATCTAATGTATTCTTCACCAAAAAATTAGTACAATAGATGTCTTCTCCAAATTGGAAACTAGATGTTGGAAAAGTTCCACAAAAATCGGATGCCGTCTATGGGATAGGGTTTGAGCCTCTTAAGGGAAATTTGGAATAAGTTGTGTGCATTTAAAAATCTGCCACTGCAAAAAAATGCTCACTTTGGGTGAGGGAGGGATTATATTTACAGTTTGTAGAGGTCATCAACTCCCACAAAATGACAGCTTGGCGGTTTACAACCCCCCCGCCCCAATAACGAGCGTCACAATCACTTTACGATAGTTTTTTATTTACCATCACAAAAGGTTAGCGGCGGTTACACTGCTGTGGTTTTAACCTCCACAATATGTAAATTAAATCAGCTGCCACCTAATATTTTTAAAAATATAATGACAGCTGAAACCTCCACTATATATTTAATAATTTTTTTATTTGTGAGGGTCAAGATCCCCACAATTCATTTGATATTTTTATAAAAAATGATCAATATTTAAATTTGACTATTATTTAATAGTTTTCATATATAATATTATTCACTGTTGGATAAAAAAAATACATCTTAAAAATAACAAAAATCAAAATATATTAAATCATAAAAATTATGTACCACAAAATATTGTCATTAGTTTTGAACAACTAATTTAAACACAAAATATTGTTTCAATGATTCGATAGAATTGTCCTAATTAGAAATACGATTCCATTAAAAACATTTATAAATATCGCTAGAATAACTACCACTAGATGATCTTCCGTTCACATCCAAAAGAGGTCCACTAGATGCATCACTTGGCTACACAAATAAAAATAAAAATAGTAAGGTCTTTGGATGCTAAATATTTTATAACAATATATTAACTTAATTTTTGTAAAATGAAAAAGGTAATCAAGAAAATTATTTACCATAGGAGAAGTGAAAAATTCAGCAAACTATTAAGGTACCATGCCTTCTTTCATTATCAAATATGCCTTGAAAGCATTCATCATTAGCTTGTGAGAATTCACCATTTGTTTGTAGTTCTCTTGGCTTTGCTTCTGACCATTTAACATTTGAGTGTAGTTTTCTTGGCAATTGGATGGACTTGAACTGTTACTACTTGAAGAACTCAAAAACCAAAATGAGGATGTTTTTGTTTAAATGATATTCTAGGAACACATCCTAGTCCCGAGCACCTCACGCTTTTAGAATGCTCTTTTCCTAGTACCTTACCAACAACATCATTTGGAGAAACCCCAGACTCGTCCATTGTGATTTGACTTACTGCGAGCTCAATTTTATCCTAAATATAGTACAACACAGAAACCATAGTATAACTTCGATTATCAGTGAACAATAAACAGAACTTATGTATAAATATGTTAGATATTACATGCCAGGATGCCCGCATGGTTAAAGGTACCAAATAGCAGAAAAACAAGCATTATCTACTTGGACAAACTTCATCACTAAGCATGCAATTGAAAATATGAACAAAACTAAGCTAAAATGAGACAAGAGTTGCTGCAAGGCATCATGTTAGCTATTGCATTTAGTAGCCATATTTCCCTTTTTTTATGAGCAATTGAAGTAAAATGTAGTTAGCAAAGAATGTTTATGTTTAATATAACAAAGGATTCCTATGTATTACCTAAAGTAGAAACTTCCCAGATGGCCACCAAGATACCAGCAAGTATACCACCAAGATGGATATGAAATGAGACATCAGGGATAAATATTTATATGAGAATAAGTTCTGACCAGGCAGCGTAATGAGTCAGTACCAACAGCCCATGCACATATGTATATTCATTTAACTGTGCATTGAGAATAACTTTAACAGAAACAAGGACACATTGGGTAGGGTATCTCATAGTCAAACAATAGTAGGAGTGATTCTGCAAGCAATATTATGACACCTTGGGACATAGCAACTAAAGTTTCAATGTCCATGAAAATTTTGCATTTCACATTGATGTCTCCAACTGAATCCCCTTCCACAAAATTCATAGCATGTTGTAGACTAGGTAAGGTTCATTAAATTGGTAGAATGGTGATAGGTAAACACCCTTTGATGCAATAAAAAAAGGTAGGCCATTGTACTAAAGCTCATGCTATGCGCAGAGTCCACGGAAGGGCCCGACCACAAGGGTCTATTGTACACAGTCTTAACTTGCATTTCTATGTTGTTTTCATGGCTTCGGCACCCTTTGATGAAAAATTAAACTTCAATAAAATGGAAACATAGTATATTTGATAGAAATTTGGGGGAAAACTCATATAAAGTCCTAAAAAAAATAACTTTAAGAACCAACACAACATAAACTTAACAATAACAACCCACAAAAAAAACTAATAACCTAATAATCCAGAAAATCCCTCTCCAACAACATAGTTAAATTGTGGATCTGATAGCTATATGGATTCAAAAACAATAAAAACATTTAAAACTAAAAAAAATTCATGATTAATACCATATATAACAATATACAAAACAAAAAAATAAGATTAACAGATGTGAAAAATATTATTATTACCAATGAGAATTAGATGTTTGTTAGGTTTGGAGAAATACTTCATGGGATAGAGGATTTCCGACATGATGCATTCAGAGAGAACATCTTCTAAGTTCACGAATGCTAACATTGTTACAAGTTGTCTTAGGTCCTTTTTCTTAAGGATGAGATGGTGATTATCCAGGGAATATCTCAAGAGAACAACATATAAAAGTGTTGAAAAGCACCAGTTTTCTTAGTATCTATGTTTCTATCCCAATCTTCTCTTCCTTCCCTAATCCTTGATCGGTAAAGTTACCTAGTATCTATGTTTCTGGCCCTAACACACAATCACAAAAAATGAAAAGCACCAATTTTCTCAACTCAAAAGAATTTTTTGGTTCATTTTCTAGTATAGTATTTTTCATGTTGAATAATAGTGTTGAAATAAATGGTTTGGTTGAAATTTTAGGATTTTGTACTTTGTAATATCTTATTAATGAATTGTTAATTTTTTATACCACCAAAATCTAAGATTTCTTTCCTGCCTATCCAAAATCTTCCTTTAAACTTAGATAAATATCCTGACTTTTAATTTGATGTGCTAACAAGGTGATACTTGTGTTTAATTTGATGTGCTATCAAAATTTAATTGGGTATTTTGATAAGACAAATGAATTTGCATACTTAGTTGTAGAGATACTCTATTGTCTAAGTCATTTTATATTCATTGGCAAATGTTTTGAGGAACCACCAGGTTTCTTTGGAAGAAAATGGCTATGAATGCTGGTCATCAGACCATCATTAGCAATGGTGTAATACACCGATTTGTCAACATCACATCTACAAGAAGCTTTCTGTAATGCCCTAATTTACTGAACCGAAACTCTACACGATGCTCATGACCCCGAGGGACCAGAAACTAACCCATGACTGATATCTGTACTTGTATACTGCAAATCATGACATAATAATGTGGAATACATAAAACTGTAAGGCCATAAGGTTCAACTGAATAAAACCATGTCTGAAAATCATAACATCAATATGGGTGAAAATACCCAAAACAACTCAATCTGAAAGCTAAGTATGAACGTAAATCTGAGCATAACTATGAAAACCTCTAAACTATCTGAATAAGGAGTTTAAGGAACATGTCTCCAACTAACTCCGTAACACTGAACTGAAAAAATAAATAAATGTATCAAATCATATTATCCTCAAATCAATGAGGACTCACTGTGTCTTTGCGAATGGAATGCTACCGCTACTGCTGGGCTGGAGCTTGTGTCTTGGAACCTATGGTGTAACATGAAAAGAAAGAACCATAGCGCAAATACGTCAGTACAACTGGAGTACTGAGTATATGAGAAAGGTAGGCTGAACATAAAGGGGTTTCATGCATGAACAACACTGACTGACTAATATGAACGTGGAGTGCAAACATGCATATAAAGAAACTGGGACCATGAATGAGTGATAGAAAGACCTATAAGATAATACATGGTTTACTGATAACTATCATGACTGATACTGCAAGCTGATAACATGGACGACTATATCTGACAGTCTTGTATATACTAAAATTTGAAAAATATAACGGTTGTATCTGACAGTCCTGTATATACTGAAATCTGAAGAATGCCCTGAGTTCTTATACTGAGACTGATACTAAAAATATGGGAGGTAGTGTTTAATGAACATGCCCCATGATGCCGTTATGGCTAAGCTGGGGTCTAATCTCTGCCTCGATTGGAGGGGTGTCAATACCGTGCCACGGGCAAGGACCACTTGTGAGTGACACTTATCTGGCAGGTACTCAATGAGAACAGTGGTAACCCTAAAATGACAGGTTAAACCACCCGATCAACCCTAATCTGACAGGTTAAGATGTTTCAACCTACGCTAACTACGTAGTTCTGAAACATAAGGACTGCTTCTAAGAATCACACCCTGAACTGGAGGGTGAGTTCCTATCCTTGGGATCACTCAGTGCTAACCTCTATTCCCATCTGGAGGGACTGGACATGAATAACTGACTATACATGACTTAACCTTATTGAATTCCGTTGACTGGCGGAATGTTACTGATATCTGACAACTGACTGAGATCATGAGGTTTTCCTGAGTCACACGACTGTTTGAAGTATATGGAATCATATCTTGAGTTCGGATATCGTGAAACATGTCATGGATCTAGGCACACAGCTATAGTTTTTGGGTACGAATACCCCCAGGACTCGATATTAGGAAACTGACACACATGACATGACTTGATCACAAGATTTGAGTCCACAATTCCCAATATCATAAGCATGGGATAGTATACTTCATGTATTTATTCAACATTTCAAACATGATAGGAAAATCATGGATATATCTTGTGTACATGATTTATATCTCCATTATCCTACATGCTTTATACCACAACAATAACAACACATAATTTTCACGGAAATTCATATTGGCGTGTATGACTAACTTGAACTTGTTATTTAGATATCATGAAATAATGTAAATATGAAGTTCTAACATACTAGGCATTTTATCGAACACCTTGCATGCATTTTTTAAGGCATAGGTGGATTTCATACTTGCATTCTATCAATCCATCTAAAGATCATGTTTTTAAACTAACAACATAACTTTCATGAGATATACAGTCAGGATACTATTATATAGAAAAACAAACAAGTATCAATATGGATATGATCATATCACCACAACCAACCAAGCTTTTGTATTTTAATTATTGATTATTGAACTCCACGGATGAAAAGAATCCGTGGATGAACACTACGCATACCTTGGAAGGGAGGTTCTTGAGGATTGACGGAGGAATTTCCTTAAAATTTGATCTTCAAGATTGATTGTGCAACCCTAGTTGTTTTCCTCCTATGTTGCTCTTGGATAATGAACTTTGAGATGTTAATACGGTTGTAATGTGTTTGGAAGCTATAAATTTCGTGAGGTTAGGTTTAGGGACATGTAAGGAGTGTTAAAAGACTTAACTACCCTCGAAATAACTCAAAAACTATGTGTTTTCATGGATGAAATCATACATAGGCACCGCATATGATATCACCTATATTTACATAGACGCCACATATGATATCACCTATGCTTTATCGAAATCATACATAGGCATTTATCGAAATCATACATAGGCATTTTATCGAAAAACTTGCATGCATTCTTTAAGGCATAGGTGTATTTCATACTTGCATTCTATCAATCCATCTAAAGATCATGTTTTTCAACTAACAACAGAACTTTCATGAGATATACAGTCACGATACTATTATATAGCAAAACAAACAAGCATCAACATGCGCATGATCATATCACCACAACCAACCAAGCTTTTGTATTTTTAAGATTTATTCTTGAACTCCACGGACGAATGGAATCCGTGGATGAACACTACGCATACCTTGGAAGGGAGGTTCTTGATGATTGATGGAGGAATTTCTTTGAAATTTAATCTTTAAGCTAGATTGTGCAACCCTCGTTGTTTTTCTCCTATGGTGATCTTGGATAATGAACTTTGAGATGTTAATAGGGTTTTAATGTGTTTAGAAGCTAGAAATTTCGTGAGGTTAGGTTTAGGGACATTTAAGAAGTGTTAAAAGACTTAACTACCCTCAAAATAACTCAAAAACTAAAGGTTTTTGTGGCTGAATCATACATAGGTGCCGCATATGATATCGCCTATAGTTACATAGGTGCCGCATATGATATCGTCTATATTTACATAGGCGCCGCACATGATATCTCTTATATTTACATAGGCGCCGCATATGATATTGGCTATGCTTTCCAGTGGCCATGTGCGATTTATTAGGCAACACCATCTCCCCCTTGGGAGAAAACCTCAACTTTCTGATTCTGAACTGACTCTTTGAGCTTGACAAGGCTAGGATCCCTGTCTTGCTTCTCTTTCACCTCAGAAACTAGAGATGACACTGAACTACTGTGAACACATACACCACCCTCTGAAGAATCGACTAAGAGAATGCCTATTCTGGAAAGCTAATGGATCTCCTGAGCCATCTTTTTCTTTCTACCCTCAAAGTGAGAAATACTACCCATGGAGAGTCTACTGAGAGCATCGGCCACAACATTGGCCTTGCTCGGATGATAAAGAACACTCATGTCGTAATCCTTCAAGAGCTCTAACCACCTTCTCTGACGAAGATTGAGATCTTTCTGGGAAAAGACATACTGGAGGCTTTTATGGTCTATGAAGACATCTACATGAACTCCATAGAGATAATGCCTCCGAATCTTCAAGGCAAAAACTACCTCTGCTAACTCAAGATCATGAGTAGGATAATTCTTCTCATGTGGCTTTAACTGTCTGGAGGCGTAGGATATGACCTTACCATGCCGCATGAGGAAACAACCTAAACCCACTCTGGATGTATCATAATAGACAACAAAACCGTCAGAACCATCTGGAAGAGCTTGAACTGGAGCTGAGGTGAGTCGAGACTTCAACTCTTGAAAGCTCTTCTCGCATGAATCTGACCACTGAAAATTAATCTTCTTATGAGTCAATCTGGACATAGGAGATGAAATAGAAGAAAATCCCTCGACAAACCATCTATAATATCTAGCCAAACCCAAGAAACTCCTGATATCTGATGGAGATACGGGTCTGGGCCAGTTTCTTACTGCCTCAGTTTTCTGAGGATCTACTCTAATGCCATCACCGGAAATAATATGGCCAAGGAATGATACCGATCTTAGCCAAAATTCGCACTTACTGAACTTAGCGAATAACTGGTGATCCCTGAGAGTCTGAAGAACAATCCTGAGATGGTCTGCATGATCACGCTCTTTGCGAGAATAGACCAAAATATCATCTATAAAGACTATGACAAACATGTCCAAGTACTGCTTGAACACACGGTTCATCAAATCAATAAAAGCTGCAGGGGCATTGGTAAGACCAAATGACATGACTAAAAATTCAAAGTGACCATACCGAGTACGGAAAGTTATCTTCGGAATGTCACATTCTCTAACTCTGAGCTTATGATAGCCTGATCTGAGGTCTATCTTGGAGAAGTAACTGGTACCCTAAAGTTGGTCGAATAGATCATTAATTCTTGGAAGAGGATATCTGTTCTTGACCATGACCTTGTTGAGTTGATGGTAATCAATACATATCCTGAGAGAACCATCTTTCTTGAGCACGAATAATACTGGCGCACCCCATGGGAAAATGTTGGGTCTGATGAATCCCTTATATAAGAGATACTTCAACTGATATTTCAGTTCCTTGAGTTCTGCTGGAACCATTCTGTATGGTAGAATAGAAACAGGTTGAGTATCCGGAAGAAGGTCTATGCCGAAGTCTATTTTCCTTTCGGGAGGAATGCCTGGAAGATCTTTGGGAAAGACATCTGAGTATTCATTAACAACAGGGACTATTTTAAGACTGGTAGATTTAGAACTGGAATCTTTAACATACACGAGATGATACACATACCCCTTAGAAATCATTTTCCTTGCTCGAAGGTAAGAAACAAGTTGACGCCTGAACGCTGAAATGCTACCCTTCCACTCTAGGATGGGCTCATTTGGGAACTAAAACTGAACTATCTTGTTTCTGCAGTCGACTGTGGCATAGCAGGGATGAAGCCAAACTATGCCGAGAATGACATCAAAATTAGTCATCTCTAACTCAACTAAATCTGCTGACATGGAATTCTGAGATATCATAATCGGGCAGTTCCTGTATACCCACCGGGCTATGATGGTTTTACCCACTGGGGTAGAGACTAAAAAGGGCTCTGCTAGAGTTTTGGGACTGATTTCAGAAATCACCTGCTATGTATGGAGTAAAAAAAGACAAGGATGCACCTGGGTATAGCAAAGCATAAACATAAACATGGAAAATCTGTAACGTACCAGTAATATCATCAGGAGAATTTTCCTGATCCTACCGGGACTGAAGAGCATAGAGTCTGTTTGGGCGTTGCCCAATGGTAGCACTGGAAACGGCACCTTGCTGGTTCGGGCGACCTGACTGAGCTGCAGAATAATTTTTCTGACCCTGAAGACTAGACTGCAGACACTCCCTAATCCGGTGGCCTGGCTTTCCATAACCAAAATAGGCATCACTACCGGCTCTGCAAATGCCTTTGTGGTACTTAGCATAAGTTTGACAAAGGGGATTCGTTCGGGCACTGCAAATACTTCCTTGAGATTTAGAGCCTGGCGCTTTGTCCTTATTGCCGTCTATGAACTTTGACACTAGAGCGCTGGTAGAGGAAGGTGCTGGAATGGATGACTTTGAGTGAAACTATGAACAGTTTCCTCCATCTGACTTGGGGTGAGTAAAGTTGAAGTTACCTGACCTTGCTCTCTTGTTCTGCCTCTTCCTAGTCTTAACCTTCTACTCTTCTACTTGCTGGGCATGGGTCATGAGTCTGGCTAAGGTCATATCACCGATTAGAATCGCAGACCTACACTCATTTACCACACTATCGTTAACCCCTGATACGAACTTGTTCATCTTAGCCCTATTGTATGCAACCACATGAGGAGCATACCTGGCTAGCTGAGTAAATCTGAGAGAATACTCCCTAACCAACATATTCCCCTGCCTGAGGTTGGTGAACTCAAGAACATTGGCTTCCCTCAGTTCTTGGGGAAAGAATCTGTCTAAGAAACCTGTGAAAAATTCCTCCCACTCAATAGAGCCTGCATCATCTAACCTCTTAGACTTCCATTGTTTGTACAAATCACGAGAAACATCCCATAACTGGTAGGCAGCTAACTCGGCACTCACAATAGAAGTAACACCCATGATGTCAATGACCTTCTGGACTTGGTTAATGAACTCCTGAGGGTCCTCTTCAGACTTAGACCCATGGAAAGATAGAGGGTTCATCCGGGTGAAGTACCGAACACTAGCTTCTATGGGATTGGCCACTAGATTAGCCGGAATGACTGGTGGCCATTCATTCTGTGCAACCAAAGACTTAGAAAGTGTGGTAAATGCAGCTCTAAACTCCTCATGGGAAACATGTTCTCCCAAAGGATCTTCTGGCTAAGGAGCTGGCTGGTTTCTTCTCTTTGGGGCCATGGTCTGAAATAAGAGAAGAATGGATTTGACTGAGAGATTAACTTATGATTATGCTCACTAGCATGACATAAATACTGAAGAAAGGGGATTGTTCCTAAAACATCTTATAGACTCTTATACATAAATGTGGCGCGCAACATACCCATGTACAGATACTTTACTAGATGTGGCTTTCAGACTTCCTTAGACTCTATTCAACCTTAGGCTCTGATACCAAGTTTGTAACACCCTGATTTGCTGAACCGAAACACTACACGATGCTCATAACCCCGAGGGACCACAAACTAACCCATGACTTATATCTGTACTTGTATACTGCAAATCATGACATAATAATGCGAAATACGTAATACTGTAAGGCCATAAGGTTCAACTGAATAAAACCATGTCTGAAAATCATAACGTCTATATGGGTGAAAATACCCAATACAACTCAATCTTAAAGCTAAGTCTGAACGTAAATCTGAGCATAAATCTGAAAGCCTCTAAACTATCTGAATAATGAGTTGAAGGAACATGTCTCTAACTAACTCCGTAACACTGAACTGAAGAAATAAATAAATGTATTAAATCATATTGTCCTCAAATCAATGAGGACTCACTGTGTCTCTGTGACTGGAATGCTACCGCTACTGCTGGGCTGGAGATCGTGTCTCGGAACCTATAGTGTAACATGAAAAGAAAGCACCATATTGCAAATGCGTCAGTACAACTGGAGTACTGAGTATACGAGGAAGGTAGGCTGAACATAAAGGGGTTTCATGTATGAACAACACTGACTGACTAATATGAACGTGGGAGTGCAAACATGCATCTATTGAAACTGGGACCGTGAATGCTTGATAGCAAGACCTGTAAGCTAATACATGGTTTATTAATAACTTTAATGACTGATACTGCAAGTTGATAACATAGACGACTGTATCTGACAGTCTTGTATATACTAAAATCTGAAGTACATAACGGTTGTATCTGACAGTCCTGTATATACTAAAATCTAAAGAACGCCCTGAGTTCTTTTACTGAGATTGATACTAAAACTGTGGGAGGTAGTTTTTAACTGACATACCCCATGTATGCCATTATGGCTAAGCTGGGGTCCAATCTCTGCCCCGACTGGAGGGGTGTCAATACCGTGCCACGGGTAAGGACAGCTTGTGAGTGACACTTATCTGGAAGGTACTCAATGAGAACAGTGGTAACCCTAAAATGACAGGTTAAACCAACTGATCAACCCTAATCTGACAGGTTAAGATGTTTCAACCTACGCTAACTACGTAGTTCTGAAATACAAGGACTGCTTCTAAGAATCACACCCTGAACTGGCCGGTGAGTTCCTATCCTTGGGTTCACTCAGTGCTAACCTCTATTCCCATCTGGAGGGACTGGACATGAATAACTGACTATACATGACTTAACCTTATTGAATTCCGTTGACTGGCGGAATGTTACTGATATCTGACAACTTACTGAGATCATGAGGTTTTCCTGAGTCACATGACTGTTTGAAGTCTATGGAATCATATCTTGAGTTCGGATATCGTGAAACATGACATGGATCTAGGCACACAACTATAGTTTTTGGGTATGAATACCCCCAGGACTCGATATTAGGAAACTGACACACATGACATGACTTGATCACAAGATTTGAGTCCACAATTCCCAATATCATAAGCAGGGGATAGTATACTTCATGTATTTATTCAACATTTCAAACATGATAGGAAAATCATGGATATATCTTGTGTACATGATTTATATCTCCATTATCCTACATGCTTTATACCACAACAATAACAACACATAATTTTCACGGAAATTCATATTGGAGTGTATGGCTAACTTGAACTTGTTATTTAGATATCATGAAATAATATAAATATGAAGTTCTAACATACTAGGCATTTTATCGAACACCTTTCATGCATTCATTAAGGCATAGGTGGATTTCATACTTGCATTCTATCAATCCATCTAAAGATCATGTTTTTAAACTAACAACATAACTTTCATGAGATATACAGTCAGGATACTATTATATAGAAAAACAAAAAAGTATCCACATGGATATGATCATATCACCACAACCAACCAAGCTTTTGTATTTTAATTATTGATTATTGAACTCCACGGATGAAAGGAATCCGTGGATGAACACTACGCATACCTTGGAAGGGAGGTTCTTGAGGATTGACGGAGGAATTTCCTTGAAATTTGATCTTCAAGATTGATTGTGCAACCCTAGTTGTTTTCCTCCTATGTTGCTCTTGGATAATGAACTTTTAGATGTTAATAGGGTTGTAATGTGTTTGGAAGCTATAAATTTCATGAGGTTAGGTTTAGGGGCATGTAAGGAGTGTTAAAAGACTTAACTACCCTTGAAATAACTCAAAAACTAAGTGTTTTCGTGGATGAAATCAAACATAGGCACCGCTTATGATATCACCTATATATACATAGGCGCCACATATGATATCACCTATGCTTTCCAGTGGCCATGTGCGATTGGTTAGGCGACGCATTTTACTTTGAAAGGCCATAACTCCTTGCTCGGCTGTCGGATTTTGATAAAATTGGTATCGTTGGAATGCTAATTCAATTCTATACAATTTTGTGGGTCTAAATCTTCCAAAATGTCATATATCAATGACATTATTCTTGTTCAAAGATGACCCTTGCAAAATCAAACACTAAGTCTTGACGGATTCAAAAACTCTTAGCTTGCATCACTCTAAGTGATTCATATAAGCATGATTAATACATCACAAGATATACTATCTCTAGGATATTCATTGTAAGTCATGCATTAAAATTCTACTCACAGGATAGGAGGTTTCATATGTAGGAAAACTTATTCACTTCCTAGCGTAGAAACATGCGGTCTATTACACTTTCTTAATTTCGATCGTTCCTCACTTTCAAGTATACATATGAATGAATAATGTATTTCCCAAGAACATAGTCTTCAAGCACCATAAAATAACACACTCAGTGGAACTAATGGGAGAAGATTAGGGATGATTAAGTACACACAACCATGAAGTTCAACAACAATCTACCAAAATTGATAACTTTTCTCTTCTTTTAAATATGTTTCCACTAGCTGAGGAAGATGTTTAGCTTTCATATTACTTATATGAATAAAAAAATTCCCAATACAGGTACTTAGACAAATATCTTTTGCCACTTCATTAACAAATGATCCATTTTTTTTATGAGTAGCAAGACAAAGTTCTGCTCATCTAGGCTTATGTCCAGTCTAAACTATCTATAAATAATATTAACTTAAAAAATCAAGGATATTTTCATGTTTAATAAACAAAAGTAAAATATAGCGAACAAATATATCTCACCATTTCAGTTTTTCTTCTTACAATAGATTTAGAGCCACTAGTGTGTAGAATAGTTTGTTTGTTCTGATTTTCAGCATTTTTTTTGCACATTTTATAGAAAAGAAATACTAGAAATCAATATAAAAACTATAAGTTCAGCTTCAAATGAAGGATTTAAAAAGATACCTGTGTTTTCTTGTCCAAATAATAATCAACATAAGAAGTCCATTGATCTGTTCAAATTCCGTTTGTAACATTAGCCATAAGTTAAGATCTTCTTTAAAGTGGGTTAAAGGTCTTATCCCACAAATTTAGCCTCCTTGCACCCTATTTCTTTGAAATACAATTATAGACATAGCGTCGTACAATGGAATCAATTGTTTCAAAAGAAAAATGGGACTTTAGAAATGAAATAGTTGTTAGATTATCTATATCCATGTCAATATTAAATATGTATACATAATAGTTATAAATAGTTACAAAAATCTAGAGTTTATACCTTTATAATTTAACCAAAACAGTGGTTAAAGTTTGACTCGGGTAAATCATTCCATTTGTCGAAGCCAATAGGGAAAATTGAGCTGTTAGTTGCTAAAAGCCCAAAAAAATCCTGCAAGAAAGCCTTGTGCTTCTCCAATTGGTGTAAGTTCAACAAATTCAATGATGATACATTCTTCAAAGGAAAAATTTACCTAACCTTCAGTTGTCTTGTTTTTATTGCCCCATGTGAATCTTTAAAAAAAAATATTTTTTCTACAGAGCATGTTTAGTGGATAAAAAAGAATATGTGAATAACAAACATATCAACCTATTGATACCCAAATTTAGTTTATATGAAGAAGGGTACAAATTGATACACGTTATTTAGGAAATTTGATGTAATAAAATCAAAGAATCTTACTGAGTTAAAAACAAATTGGATGCAAACAAATTAGATGAATTGTATCATCTTAACTATTGCATCTACCATCAAATATCTACTTGAATTATGACCAGTATACTTTTTGGGTGGTAGTTGTTGTGCTACAAGCTGAAATGATGGAGCTTGTTGTGATGGTGTTTGTTATGCCATCGGTTGAACTAGAAGAGTTAGCTATGATGGTGCCTTGTATGTTGTGGTTTGAAATAATGAAGTCAGTTTGATGGTTCCTGACATATTGCGGGCTAAACTAATGGATTAGGTTGTGATGGTACCTGTTGTGCTATGGGTAGAAATAATGAATTCAGTTTTAATGGTGCCTGACGTGTTGGAGGTTAAACTGATGAAGTCAATTGTAATAGTGCTTGACGTGCTTCAAGTTGAACTAATAAAGTAGCCCGTGATAGTTCCTGCTGTGCTACGAGCTGAAATAATGATGTTAGTTTTGATGGTGCTTGATGTGTTAGAGTCTGAACTGATGAACTCAACTTTGATAGTTGCTAATATGTTGTGGGCTGAACTGATGGATCAACTTGTGATCGTACCTGTTGTGCTATGTGCTGAAATTATGAAGTCAATTTTGATGGTACTTGACGTACTGGAGGTTGAACTGATTAAGTCATTATGATGGTGCCTGACAGGCTACAGGTTGAACTAAGGAAGCTGATTGCAGAAATTTTGGATTGATTTGTGTTGTGGCTTGAACTAATCGTTTAAGCTATGATGTGGTTGAAACTGAAGGTGTCACTTGAGGTTTTGATTGATGAAATGATGTTAATGGTAGTTTTGACTTGTTTGCTTGCGATATAGATGCATCTTCTAAAGTATGTGTCGATCAAACTGACTTTATAATGTTATGTTCAAGCTTTCTCTTCGACATATCTATATTCAACAAAAGAAACTGTATTATAACATCACTGAAATATTTTTACCTGCAACTTAAAGAAGAATTAAAATAACTAATCTTAAGCAATGAAATATTTTTACCTGCAACTTGAATAAGAAACAAATTAACTAATTTGCAGAGAAAATATTTTCAACTGAAGACACTTACCATATATAGAATGGATCCAAATGATCTGCTTTTGAAAACATAATTGTAACTTAATGGTTTCATCCTCTCCTTGACAAATTGCATCAAGTTCTAGTCTAGAAGTTCCTTGAGGAATTATTATCTTCCAAATCCAAATGAGGCATTTGATCAAACTAAACATATCCCTTAAACTAAAAAAATTAGAACTGAATATATTCACATAACTTAAATCGCATAGAAAACATTCAGAACTAGACAACATGATAGTGAAATACAACCTACTAGAAAAAATCGAGAAAAAAACTTTGATGAAACTCACACTATAGATGAAACATACAAAAGGAATCGATGATAAAAATCTTGTATCTTCTCCACTAATTTCTAACAACTAATCATAGTGCTACATAGTTTTAGTCATCTATTTTAGAAGGGGAAAGAGAAGAAGAAAGGACATCAATAAATGATAAAATTAGATAAAAGAAAGATAAGAAAGAGAGATGACAAAATATAATCTATTAATTCTGGAATTAACATAGACTATACATAATTCCTTTTTCAATATAAGTATTTGAAAAAAATTAGATTACCAATAACAAGCTCACAAAGAAAATCGAATGCATCTTATTTGGATCCATTTCCGTAAAAAATCTGACGATGATAATGTAATATGTAGTTCATCAAAATTAAACATTTTTATATCAACTAAATTAATTTAATTCCTGTTATACATATTCTCCTCTATCACAATTTGAACATTTTTCGTAATTATCATCACAAAAATATTCATATTCTTGTTCTTGGTATGACTCATTCTTGTATATTCTTTTTCATCGGCTTCACCCATGTCAAACCGATCTCTTGGATTTAGATGTACAGCTACACTCAATTCTTTATCAATTTCATTAGCAACATAGAATACCAAATTCTCTTGAGATCCTTCAATATAAGGATCATGATCCTCACGATCACCAGTGTGAATCAACTTAGAAAATTGACACAATTAAAATTCCAAATATCTTTTTTGAATCCTCTATCATGAGTAGTATCATCCCACTGATATTTCAAGAGCATGACTCTTAACTGAACATAATAATTAAGCTCAATAATATCTTCCAACTTTCCATAATATGGAAACTCTTTTTGTCTTGCATTTCTATCAGCATTAGATGCAATACACGAGGTCTTAGATGAAAGAACAACTCCACTATTCTGAGTTTTCAGTCCTTGTTCTCTAGAAAAAGTCCAAAATTTGAATCAATTAATGTTATACTCACTGAACCATCTTGCTCTTGGGATTGGACCTCGTGCTAAGAACTCCAAATCAGTAGAGATTGTGTCTACTATATCTAAATTCATAATCTAAATAAACAAAATTATTTCCATTAAATATTATAAATTATAACATAAAGTTATGAATATACAAACATTCTAATACCATTCAGTCACTCTCTTTGGAAACCAATCAACAAACTCCTTATTAACTCTCTTTTCCACCTTTATTGTTGAAGGTCTTTGACCTCTTGAAGTTATTCTTATGTGATCCTTAAATTCACTATACTGATGTTATTTCAATCAAACTTAACCACTTTAGTTTATAATTTTAGCCAAATATTAAATTGATTTAACCTCTTACTCTATAAATGGTTGCATTGTTGCACAATAAAGTAATACTTATCGATGAGCTTGAGTCTTTTCTAGGAGATTCAAGGGAAATATTGAGGATCCCCCAATAGTTTTACCTTGTCGAAGAAATATAGATGACCTGTTAGAAGCTTGATTATGATTTGATTCATCATTAACACGTTTAGGCCTATTTACCTTTGATTCAATATCCTCAAAATAATGGGAACAAAAAGTTAGATCGTGTTTAACCATGTAACCTCCAGCTATGGAACCTTTAGCCTGTGACTTGTTCCCTACAAAAGACATGAAATGACCTAGCATTCTAACAAAAAGAAGAATGACATTGGAAAAAGCATTTACTTTTAATCACTATTACAAGATCAATTTAAAGAGTTTCTAAGTAACAAATATTTTACCTTTCAACAGAATAAATCCAACGATAATGTATGATACCACATTGTATTACTTAATCTACTAGATGGACCACTAAATGAACCATTACAGTGAAAAACGATGGAGGGAATAACATCTCTAAATGGAAAAGTGTGAGAACAATTCTCTCATGTATCTTATCCAAGTCTGAGAAGCTTAAGGTTTTCATATCGAGAAGTCTAAAGCATGATGAAAGTTCTACAAAAACTGCAACAACATGATTTGGAAGAACATTACAAATTTCTACTGGTAATAATTGTTCCATAATGATGTGACATTTATGAATTTTTAATCTGAATATTCGCTTTTGTTCCAGATTAATACAATGAGAAATATTACTTAAATAACCATCCAACACTAAGATATTCTTAGGAGTTTTTAGAAAGACAATTCTCTTTTTGGTGAGGATTGTAAACACAGCAAGTTGGCATTCTTCTTCCTCATCAAGCCAAAGATCAGGTCTTATACCCATATCTTGTAGGTCTTTTCAAGCCTATACATGATCTTTTGATTTTACAGTTTCATTTAGCATTAAGTACAAAATATTTTCAAACACATTCTTTTCAATGTGCATAACATCTAAATTATTGTGCAATGGGTTGAATTCCCAATATGAAAGATGGAAGAATATGCTATTCTTTTTCCATTGTTGAGTTGAATTTTCCCATGACTCCTTTCTCTATTTCTTTTTCTTTAATCATTCAGTTTTTCTGGTTTTTCAAATGTAATATCAATATCTCTCACTTTTTGTAAAATATCTTACCCAGATAACTTATCTGGTGGGTTCCTTTCCACATCTCCAAAAAATGATACCTCATCAATCTAAAATTATGATTTCTTATTAAAAATCTATGATGAGCAATAAAATACCATTTTCTATTATGATGAAATAAAAAAGGTTCGACATCAAAAATACAATAAGGATATTCTAAACCAGTATGTGTGTTCCAACTAGATAAAATATCAAGTCTGGAAAAGTCACTAACTGCCCACATAATAGAACCTCATTCTAAATATTTCATTATTTGATGAATCAAATGTTTCCGCACCTTCATCCCATAATTCATTAAACTCCTTGATAAGGGGTTGTAGATATACATCTATGTCATTACCCACTATATGCAGACATAGAATGTTTATTGAGAGGATAAAACTTAGTTGCTTCATACACAACCAATGAGGAAGGTGATATGGAACAAAAATGACTATCCAAATGCTATAAGAAGTACTCATCATCCCAAATGGATTGAAACCATCACTAGCTAGGCCTAATCAACCATTTTTAAAAATCAGAAGCAAATTCAGGAAAAGTTGTATAGAATCTTTTCCATGACTTACCATCTCTTGGATGCCTCAAAATTCAATCATTTTTAACATTCTCTCCATGCCATCTCATATGCTCAAAAATATTGGAGCACACAAACGATCTTTGCAACCTTAGTTTTAATGGAAAGTAATGCAAAATTTTTGCAGATTTCTTTTTTTGCTTCTTACTTGTACCAGGTGTATGATCTTTATCTTTATTTTCTATAGATTTCCATTAAGAAATGATACAATGTTTTCATGTTTCCTCATGAGCATCATCTCTCCAATATAACATGCAATTATTTGGGTAGGCATCTATCTTTATATAATCAAGACAAAATTTCTTAAAGGTTTTCTTGGTATCATAGAAAGAACTAGGGAGCTTTGCAAAATCAAATGCATCTCTCGGTAGTTCTAGGATCATTGTCATTTCCTTGTCACTTAATCCACCCAAACACTTAATATGATACAATTTCAACAAAAAATCTAATTTTTAGTACTTACATCCATCATACAATTCTTGACTTCCATATCTATGCAACTCAAGAAAGTCTGTGATCTTCGAAGCAAGCATGTCATTTGACATTCTTTCTTCTCTCATTACTTGTGAAGGATCTACATCCATCCCCTCATGACTTAAGCCCTAAAATGCTTCATTAATCAATAATTCTACGGGATTGATAGGAGTCAGTATGTCATGAGTAACCTCTATATGGGGAGAGTTATTCAGCATATTAATTTCTCCTTGTGTATCTCAAGTGACATAATTTTGAGGAAATTGACTGCAGATCAAATGGTCCTGCACTATATCTCTAGTTTGACACTTTTTAAAATGGAAGAAATGACACAAACATTTAATTTTAGCTCCTACAACTTAATTTATAAATGAAAAGTCTAGAAATTGAGTCAAACCTCACTTATATTCATATGTGTTCCTGGGATTTCCAATCTAAGATTTATCCATCTAAATATAATATGAACTAATCTGCAACATAACTAAGTGTGCAAATGATGAAGTAAAACGTACATATAAAGATTGCACTTGAGACAAAGAGCTAGAACCTTCTGTAATAAATTTAGGAAAAAAAAATTATGCAAATCCAATAGACAACACCTTACAAACAACCATAACAATAACATACACATATGCAAATTAAAATTAAATTGAGGAGCAGGGAAAAAGAAAGGAACATATCATGAGAAGATGATCCAAAAGAGGGATATCAATAATTTTAGCTGAGATTAAAACAAAAAATGTGCTTCCTCTATGCGCAAGAAAATACAGACATGATTCTCTGAAAACCTCAATAAATAGATCGTGTATTTAATAGCACTATTTGCTTCAAAACTCAAATCAATCATTTCCCCCAAATCCCTACACCTCAATCTCTTACCCATAATTTTTTCCCAAATTAACTTGTAAAGGTAAAAACAAAAAGAGTCATGTAGGATGCAACAATTAATCTGGTATGGCATCAAAATTGACACACTTCTTGCTGGTTTTCTTTAAGCTTGATCCCATTTTCTAGTGTATCAGGTCAAATCTCTAGGACAGATAACTCATTGAACATACCCTTGTTCACCCTTCTAGGTGTTATTATTATATGACTGACTCATAAGTTTAAATGCAAGTCCTTAGTAGTGGGAGGGTGAAGCTTTATATACTACTTATTAAGTCTAGCATATCCTATGTGGAATGAGGGTGCAATAAACATTTGTAAATTAAAGGTACACAAAAAAAGATTCATAAACTAACTTAGTTTTAAACATAGAAATCTCACTTGATCCGAGCATGAAGGGTTGAATAAGGATAATAATAAAATGCATATAATCTATTAACTACATAATCATTACATACAGTACTACATTCACGAATGACATAATATCCTGTCTCATTATTAGGTAACTGCAGCTGCACCAACAATGTTTTCGAAAGCTCATGGTACCATTTTAAGCACATAATAAACTTACAAGCTACAAGAATTGAAAAGGAATGACAAATTAAAAAATGGATGTACTTTATAATACCATATAGAATTGAACAAAACATAGAAGAAGTAGGGTAGTTTTTGAAAAAGGGTTTTCTGTTGGTGCATTAGCATAAGATGGGATAGGCAGAGAGAAATTGGATTTTGTCCTAGACTTTCCTATTCTATGTAATCAAACATGAAATAGTAAGTCTAGGAAACTAAAAAATAGAAAAAGCTACACAATGGAGCTTCAACCAAGCGCCAGTGATTAATTAATCTTGGGTGCACCCATTTCCAACAATAATACTCAGTGAAATCCCACTAGCGGGGTTTAGGGAGGGTCAAGTATACGTAGATCTTACAAGACCTCACAAAATATTTACAATAATGCATCATATATATAATTTCTTTACCACAAACTCAAGATTAATAATAACCCCAACAAATAAAGATTCTATTTCACCCCCTTCTTTTTGCACCTAAATTATCTTCACCACTAAATAGAATATGAACAACAAAACAAATAATCCTTACAAAATTAGCAACAATAATACCCTATGAAATCCCACTAGCGGTGTTCTACAAGGGTAGATTGTACGTAGACATTACCGCTACCTCAAAATATCTTTACAACAATGCATTAAATAAATAAATTCATTGCAACAAACTGAATATTAACAATAACCCCATCGATTAAAGATTCTATTTTTAACCCCTTTTTTGCAGTTAAACAATAATCTCCATCAAATAGAAATAATAAAAGAAATAAGACAGTAATTTCTTTACATTTGACAAATCAACAAAAGAGCATCAAAGAGATATACTTACTTTCTCCAAGACTAGACATCATATGATAATGCACAACATGATAATTATTTACATAGTTGAAACCTCAAATATTTTAGCTAAAATTTATGTGAATTTACCTCAACATAATTATCTGTGTGTAGCTTCTCAACTGTTTGCAAAATTTGTTGTTTGTCCACATTAGAGAGTATAAAGGTCTGCCTGTATGGTGAAATAAGATAGAAATTCAATTCTTTAGGATATTACTTAGCTAGTGTAGACCACAATTAGAGAAAAGTGATAGATTATGGAAGGATGGAAAAAGGGAATTTAGAGAAAAGTGGAAGATTAGGGTAGAATAGAAAGAGGGCTTTTGAGAGGGAGGTGATTAAGAAAGGTTTAGGCGGAAAAATTGAGGGAATAAAATAAATTATGTGAAATTATAAAATACTGAGTTTTGGACTTAGAAATTTTTCTTGAAATCTGCTCTCTAGACATAATACAATTTATGGATATGAGTCATATGCTGGGGTATGAGTGGTATGGTCTTGTCGTAAACTGACCAATGTTAGTTGGTGGGATAGTTTTGATCACTGAAATGATCATGACTTAAGAGTATGAGTCATAAGGGTTGTATACGAGTTGTATCAAGGACTTGTATAGTGGGTAGTGTTGTATTCTCTTAGTAATTCATTTTTCTAGGGATACAGATCATGGGTACGGATCGTATGACGAGGTTACAACTTGGTTGGATGATTTGTATAGTGTACAGTGTCTGATCCAAGGTTAAGTCCTGGGTATAAATGGTGGGAACTAATAGTAAGGAAGGGTACGACTCGTAAGAGGGTCAGTCGTATCACTGTGATAGGTTTTTAAGTCACTTAAGTGGGGATATTTTGGGCATTTCCCTACTTATCCTAATTATGACCCAAAACTTCTAATACACTTTGGAGGTTAGTTGATTTATTATTCTAGTCATTAATACTTAAAAACTATTAAAAACACATCATAATTCTCTCAAGAGATTTTGGGGAAAGAGAGCTAGGGTTTCAACTTGGGTATTGCTTTGGTGATTTTCATCTATAATTTTTCTTGGTTTAAGGAATATGTCTCTTCACTACTTACTATTTCTAAGAAAACATGAATTTTATGGTTGTTTTCATGGTTTAAATATTGCATGGGTTATGGTTTTCCACTAATAATTGGGGGTTTTGGTGTAAATAGTTTGGTTATGGTTTCCTATGGTTTAATTATGCTTTTATATACATTGATTATGGTTTTGGGAAATTTTATTGCATGGTAATGGTTTAATGGTATTTGGAATTGGTTTTGGTTATATTATACCCCAAGGTGTTTGATAAAATACTTATAATGATATGTTCATTGCATTAACTTCTTTAAATAAAATGCTTGCTTGCTTTTAGCTTATGGATGAAAATATAAATGGTTTAAATGGTTTACAAAGGTTAAAGTCTTATTGTTTTTTCTTGTGGTGTATATGTAATTCTCCCAAGAAGTTAATATGGTAAACGTATAGGGTACTTGAGAGTCCCCTTAACCTAAATGGTTTGGCTATAGATAAATCTTGCTAGTATGGTTGGTATGAAGATACCACTAATAACTGGCCTTGGTAATAAATGGTGATTTTATTATTTGTAAATGGTTTTAATTTGGTCATTAATGAAGGGATATGTAACTAAGTTGTGGAAGGTGAAGGTTTCTGGGGAACCAAAATTGGAAACTCATATTTGCCAATATAAGGGGTCTTTGATGTCCACATGCAAGTGTTATGTTTTATATCGGAGTGATATACTATTCATTCCATGGTATATTTCCTGGTCATATAGCTACACACACTAAGACTCTTTCATCAGGGGGAGCTGAACCCATACAGACCATGTGTATGGTTAAATGACAAGGTTACACAACCCAGGTAAAGGTTTTAAATGCATGTTAAACACAGATCCCCATGTCTAACACTTATATATATGTATGTATGGTTGTATGCACAATGGATGGTTTTACTTAGTTATTTAAATGACATTACTTTATCCTTATTGTGAGATACATGCTAGTGAACATTCGCTAACTTGTCTACTAGAGGCTGTATACACATGCCAAGTAGGAACCGATTGTTCTACTCCTTCTATTTGAATCAAGGACAACAGTTGGATTAAAGTTGGGATCTTCCATCTTTTTGGAAGGCTCTATTTTATGATATGGATACTTTTAAACATTTTCTTTTCTTTTTGGATATTGGTTTTGGCCATGGTTTGGGGCATGTCCTAATCGGAATACTGTATTCTTTTGGATAAAGGATTTGTGGTACTTTTGGGGGTTGGTATGGGCGGGATCGATATTGGTGTCCGCCTTAGCATTGGAATAAGCTGGGAGGCTAGCATCATCAGACATAATTTCTCTTTGTCCCATCATATTACATTTTGGGATTGATCGTCATGTTATGTTTGATATTCTCGTTGTTTTGGTATGGTATGAATGGTAGGGTTTGGTATGGTTAGAATTGGTTGGATCGGTCATGGTCGTGATCCTTTTCCAGAGTCTTGATGTTAACAATAATGCTATCTTGTTATGTGTTTGAAATTCAGCTCATCTGAGGCTGTAATAGGTGGTTGGGTTGTGTTAAGAGGGCGGTCCTCGGTCCTGGTTGGACTTAGGATGCCTATTACATGTAGGCCCTGGTTCGGGTAGTGAAAAGTTGGTATCAAAGCCTTAAGTTCATGGTCAACTGGGAAATCCACAAACCCGTGTTATGTAGCATCTTTTTTAGGTGTGTGTAGCACACCACACTCATAAGTTTGAGGCTGCAACATATTTAGGAATATTTCACTTTCTTGAAATTCTCAATCCCAAAATGTTCTCTAATCTTTGGTTGTTTATCTTTTAGATTATGCCTCCTAAATCTAGAACACAGGGAAATTCTTCCATCCTACCAGGAGATAATATTGAAGGGATACCTCCTATATCTTGAGTACATCTTCTATCTCATGGTCCTATTCCTGATTGTCCTAGAGTTCCTCCTATTCCTTATACTACTCCTCAGGTTCCTCAAAGTAACATAAAGAATACAGAGTTTTATCAATATATCCATGTTATTACTTAGATGGTTGCTGATCAGGCTGAGCGGGGTATGGCTTGTGCTTTGTTTTGCTGAGGCCACAAGTGTTGGTCAATTTATGATGATAGGTCCTCCTACTTTTATGTGAGTAAAGGTGGAGGAATACCTACAAGGCTTCTTGGATAAACTGGAAATAATATTTTTGGTTATGCACGCTTCTAATTTGGAGGAAGTTAACTTACTAGCTTATCAATTCAAAGATATTGCTTATCAGTGATATACAGAGTGGGATAAGGATAAGGGTAATATTAAAGAGGAATGGTTGTAGGAGGACTTTTATAATTCCTTCATGGACCTTTTCTATCCTCAATATTTGAGGAAAGTTAAGATGGAGGAGTTTGTGAACCTCAGGCAAGGGAGGATGTCAGTAAGGGAATATGCCTTGAAATTTCATCAATTGTCAAGGTAGGCTCCTGATTTGGGGGCTAATATGAGGTCGAGAATGAGGAAGCTCACTTCAAGATGAATAAAGATTAGATTTTTGAGAGAAAGACTACTTTGCTCATTAGGGAAATAGATATCTCAAGGTTGACTATTCATATGTAGCAGGTTGAGGATAAGAAGAGAACGAAGGCAAAATTTAGGGATAGGCAGGAAAAATTGGGCAGATTTTCTTATCAGAGAGGTGTGCAGTCTCAAGGTGGTAAAGATGGTGGCAAGTGGTAGAAAAAAAGTTGGGGAGTTCTCGTTCCTTCTCTGTTGCCAGTGCTCCTTACCCACAACAGTCGGGCGACAGGCGCCACCAAGGTGGTGATAATTCTCGGGCTCAGGTTGCCCAATCTCAAGTTAATGGAGGCCAGTCTTTTTATTCAAGCCCTCCTTATTGGTTCTGTGGTCGTCCTTATCGAGGATTATGTGAGGAAGGTAGAGATAAGTGCTTTAATTATGTCCAGGTAGGCCATTGGCTTAAGGATTTTCCAGCTAATAAAGTTGCTACAGGTGTGAATAAGATTTCGATAGTTTTACATTCTGTTCCTACACCTCGTGTTGTTGCATCTTCGTTTGTTACTTCTCCTGGATGTAGTGTTAGTCAAAAAAGGTTGTATGCTTTAGCGTCTTGGCAGGAATTTGAGGCATCATCTGATATTGTTACGGGTATGTTATAGCTCTTCTCCCATGATGTATATTATTTGATTGATCCAGGATCTACTCTTTCTTATATGATTCCTTATATAACTGTCTTTTGGTTTTGGTCCAGAAAATATTTTGGACCATTTTTCTATTTCTACCCCAATAGGAGACTCGGTTATTACTGAACGGGTCTATAGGGGGCGTATGGTATCTGTTGGTGATAGGCAAACCTTGGTAGATCTATTTAAGACTGGGATAGTGGATTTTGATGTGATTTTGGGTATGAGCGGTTATATTTTTGTTATGCGTCTTTAGACTATCGGACTAGTAAGTCATCTTTAGGTTCCCTAGTGAGCCAAAAATTGAATGGGAGGGTTGTTATTTCCCCCCGGGGGAAGATTTATTTCTTATCTTAGAGCTCAAAGGTTAATCTCTAATGGGTATCCTTATCACTTGGTCTGGGTAAAAGATTTTGACTCGAAAGGTCCTTCTTTGCAGTCAATGGTTTTCTAAAGGTCTTTTTGGATTATATTATTAGTGTTCCTCTGGATATGGAAATAGAGTTTGGTATTGATTTGCTTTTGGATATTCGTCCAATATCTATTCCTCCGTATTGAATTGCTCTAACTGAGCTAAGGGAACTCAAGAAACAAATTAAGGATCTTCCGGATAAGGGGTTTATTCATCCTAGTGTTTCTCCAAGGGGCGCACCGGTATTGTTCATGCGCAAGAAGGATGGTTCCTTTCGCATATGCATAAACTACATCAAGTTGAACAAGGTAACAATTAAGAACAAGTATTCTCTCCAAAGGATAGAAGATCTGTTTTACTAGTTTCAGGGTGCCAAGTTCTTTTCCAAGATAGATCTTTGAACTGGGTACCATCATCTTAAGAATAGGGATATGGATATCCCTAAGATGATTTTTCGTACTCAATATGGGCATTTTTAGTTCTTGGTGATGTCATTTGGATTAAAAAATGCTCTAGTGGTATTTACGGATTTGGTTAACAGGGTATTTAGGCAGTATTTGGATCTCTTTGTCATTATTTTATTGATAACAATCTGGTGTATTCGACGACTGCAGTGGATTATATTAATCGCCTCCGTATGGTGTTGCAGACCTTCAAGGAACAATGGTTGTTTGATAAGTTCTTTAAGTGTGAGTTTTTGTTGAATTTTGTGATTTTCTTGGGTTGCATTATTTCTAGTGAGGGGCTAATGGTTAATCCTCTGATGGTTTCTACGGTGAAGGGGTGGCCTAGTCCTATGACTATATTTGATGTTTGGAACTTCTTGGGCTTAGCCGGGTATTATAGGTAGTTTTTGGAAAGATTCTTGTCAATAACTGCTCCTTTGACTAAGTTAACTCAGTAAAAGGTTTTCTTGGTCGGATGTTTGTGAAGGTAGTTTTGAGAAATTGAAGTATAGGGTGACATCAACCCTGATTTTGACTTTTCTGAAAGCCAATGATGGGTTTGTAGTTTATTATGTGCATCTCAGGTAGGGCTTGGTTGTTTTTTGATGAAACAGGGGAAGGTGATTGCCTATGCTTCTGGGCAGTTGAAGGTGTATGAGAAGAATTATCCTACTCATTATTTAGAGCTGTTGGCGGTTGGGTTTGCTTTGAATATATGGCGTCCTTATCTATATGGTGTTCACGTGGATATCTTTTCTGATCATAAGAGTCTTCAGTACATATTCACGTAGAAGGAGCTTAATCCCAAGCAAAAAAGATGGCTTGAGCTTCTCAAAGATTATGACATGAGTCTTCACTACCTCCTAGGTAAGGCAAATGTGGTTGCCGATGCTCTTAGTAGGTTATATTTGGGAAGTTTGGCTCATATGGAGGAAGAAAAGTGGGTATTTGTGATGGATATTCCCTGTTTATCCAATCATGGATTTCATCTTTTGTATTCCAATTATGGTGGTGTGATGGTGCATGAAGTGGTTCGATCATCTATTGGTGTATAGATTAAGGAAAAACAGTGTTGCATCCAGTCTTGATGAAAATCTAGAGTATTGTTAGTGGGAAAAAGGTCGCAGTGTTTGAGATTAGTGGTGATGGTACTTTGCGGTACCCAGGGAAGTTATGTGTTCCAAATGTCTACGGGTTGCGACAAAGGATTTTGGCCTAGGCGCATGAATCAAACTATGTAATCCATCCTTGTTCAACAAAGATGTATCATGATATCAAGGAAAACTATTGATCACTTCTCATTCTCACAAAAAAACCTTCCTTGTGCTTATTTGTTACTCTAAATCTTCTTGTACCCGCTCTTTCTTTTGTCAAAATGAAAAATCAAGTCATAATAGCCCTCATATGAAAAGTATTTCCAAATATCTGCAAATTCCCCATTCTCATGTCTTTTAAAGGACTCTAAGCTTACCGTAGATAAAAATCCTCTCTTAAATCTTCTTGAAAAACACCTTTTTTTCTCCTACTCTTCCAAAGCCAAAGGAAAATAATGTCATTAAAATAACAAGAAATCCTATGGAGGAGTCTAGAAGTTCTGCTAATTAGCAACAAACTTCTGAAGGCACTAGTCCTAAGAAGAGGAAAATGACTTAAGAGAACCCATTAGCGTTTTTATAAAGGGAAAACTTGAGAAAGAAAGAAAGATGGTGTCTAAACAAGTAAGAAATAGGTTGTTGAAAAATCAAAAGGTTCTAACTAGGTGGATCTTTGACTTAAGTGTGTTAACAGAACCTTGCATGAAGGAATTAGTTGAGATTTTTAAACATCAAGGATTGCTCCATTTTATGGAAGGACCCATTCCCATAGGCTTTAATGAAGTAGTCAGGGAATTCTATTCCATATTGGATTTTTCAGAAGACAGTCAGAAAATAACTATTGTAGTTTAAGGGAAAAGGATAAATCTTCATACAACATTGCTTGGGAGAATTCAGGATGTTCCTATCAGTGGTGTAAGGACTATCTAAAAGACACAACCCTCAATAGGGCCTTTCAAAAAATCATTAAAGGTTAAAGGAAAATATGTGGCTGTAGTGAATAGGAAATCACTCAAGCGTGAGTTGCAATTAGTATTTGATTTTATAAACAAAGTAATTCTTCCCAGATCACAAAAGAGGAGCATTCCTTCAACTACTGATTTGTATGTGATGGAGTGGCTCAATAGTTTTGAGTTCATTAGTCTACCTAGGTTAATAATGGATCACATACATAAACTTATTCATGACAAAAATAGATAACATGGCATGACTTATAGATACTGGTTGTGTTGGATCATTTTGGTATTGTCTATAAAAATGGAACTCTAGGAACTGTGCTACAACTATTTTGTATGAAGACTTTAGTCAAAATTGAGTGTGTGAAAAAAATTAGGTGAAATTTCCCAAAGTGAGCTCAACAAGGTAATAGAGGAGTTGAAGTTCAACATAGCTGTCAAGGATGTAGAGATCAACAAATTGCACTTAATAATTCCGCATCTTTCAAATAAGGATTCAAGTGTCTCTGAAGAGATTAGAACTGAGAATTCTTCCCTAAAGAAGAGAGTTTAAACTCTAACTAATGAGGTTCTTAGCCTAAATTTAGAGATAAGGCATCTGAACAACAACATGACTCTACTTCCCCAATCCCTTTTCACAAGTCCTTCACCTATTTAATTTTTTTTATTCCTGTGTCTTTTTCTCTAGTACATTTAAATTATGCACTAAAATCATAATTACCTTTTACATATAAATGAATCTTTTTTGTGTGTTTCATCTGTTCCCTCTTTATGCTAAAGTTGTTCTTCATGATAGTGTTGCCCTAGTGGCCGTGAGTTAACTAACTTGTGCTTATTTTACTTTTGATTTTCTATTATCACTTTTCAATTATGAGAAATGTGGGAATACTAAATCCATCCATATGGTATTGACCATGTGTATGTATGACATGATATATTAGGGACCAGGTACCAGGTCCACATGTGTTGAGTGTTGTTGGTGAAGTATGATGAGTACTGATAGGGGGATATTATTTGACAGATGGCATATTGATAGGGGGAAGCAAAGTGCAGAGTGAGAGAGGGAACATTCACTGACAACATGGTAATCACTCTGACTGAATAAGATGAATGAATTTGATTCTCCATGTTCTGTGGTCAAGTTCTGTAGTTTTTCATCATCAAATAGGGGGAAATTGCTATATCATTTTTAGATGATGATGAACTGACAACAAAGGACCAGGTCTCTAGGTCTTCATGGAAATATAGAGCTATCATATGACCTATAAAGTTTCATCATCTAGTGTAACAAACTCCACAGGTGAGATGTGTACAAGTTAAGACGCTTGGCCCAATCAGATTTCTAATCTAATCATTATTACACTATAAAAGGAAAAGAATACTTCAAAATTGCTCAGTTCTTACAATATAATTTTTCAAGTAAAATTAGCAAAAACTCAACATTGCAACGTTCCTCAAGTTCATAGTTTTTGTATGTGCTAATATATTATGTTTTCTTGAGTCATGTTTGAGTCTGTAATCGAATTACTCATCTGATAAGAGTAATGCCCTTTTCTTGTGTTCTTGAGAGTGATTAGGTAGAATTACTTGAGTTTAATATTGGTTATAGTTAACAAATATTGCGGTGAGTCTTGGCAAAGTTATAAAGGTGGGCTTGTAGTAGAGTTATTACAAGCTAGTTGAGTCTAGAGTTAGGTGCAAATCGAGTCTGTAATGAAGAAGTTAATCATAATGGATTCTTAAGTTCTTGTAAAATCAAGATATGGCTTTTACTCCATTGAGTAGGGAGTTTCCATGTTAAATTATTGTGTTCATTATATTTCCTACAAAGTGTTTTTTACTTGTTGTTTTACTGTTTGATTTCATGTGACAAACTTTATTCGACCTAGTCTCTTGTAGTGTGGTCCAAACTTCCAAGTTTCAACAGGTGATGAAATAACTTAAGAACCTAAAGTTAAGTTTGTCTAAGTTCTAGGAAGTACGCTGTGTAAAGGTGTATGACACTAATTAGAATTGTAGATTGAATTGAAACTATTGGTTGAATGATCACTTAAAGAAAATAATGCCTTGATCTTAGTGATTTCTTGAGTGTAGGGGTTACTATTTAATAACTAAATTTACCTATTTCAATATGAATAAATAATGGTTAGACTGGTAAATGAAATATAATGATAATTTAGAGTGCATATATCAATATTAGTAGAATGCGAACTCCTAAAATAGAGACTTGGTTGAATTGTCTACTTATTTGTGATTGACGATAAGTTTCGATAATGCTCAATTAAGTAAATTGGCCATCGGGCATACTTGTGATTTTCTCTGTTAGTGGATATTTGTTTCTACCAAGAATGATGAACTTATCGCGACCAGATTTACGATTCAAGATGACACCTACTTTACCCCACTAGTAGGTAAGACAACCCGCAACTCAAATCTTTAAGCAATGGGCTAATTTTGTAGAAAAAGGCATAAAATCTTAAAATTTGCAAGTAAAGATTTACAATAATAACCAAGTAATTAAAATTGTTTAAAAGAGAGATACAACATCAATAACCATCCCATGACCTAGCAGTGTCGGTACAAGAGCCACTAACAAAAAGGAACATAAGTGTTGTAATAGTAATGATACACCAGTATCAAGTAGTGAAAGACTAGAAATAAATACTAGAAAGAAAAAGGGCAACTCTGACTCCGATAGCTCACCTTATCTCCTAACTTATATCAGCATGATGTCACGTCAGCGCCAGCTGACAGTACTCAGATTTGAAACAAAAAGGTACAGAAGTGTATAATGAGTAGGCATCATCGACCGAATGAGCTAAATAATGATATAAATACAATAACGAAATAAAATAAATAAGCTAAATCAAGGTAAAAGGGAAACCATGGAATTAAGCTTCAACACTATAAATATATAACTCGAAAATATGTAATATAAAAGAAAGAATAATTAATACTAAAACACTAGGCCCCATAAGCCAATAAGTGCAAAAAAATAAATAACCCAATGTGAGACCCACTAGCTCGGAGAGTGCAATTAAGGAGGTTAATAATTAAAGTTCTATAAATTTACCGAATATAAAGACATAACCATGAATCCATCCATATTGTAACATAGCATAAATAGAACTCTCAATGCTGGACTCGAACTAGAACAAATATAATCATCATTATTTGACAAACTTGAATCGTATATCATGTGATCAATATGATCATCAATTGCCACACTTAAACTGAAACTCAATATCAATATATCACCGAACTTGGCCCAGAGTTAAAACCAACTCCAAAGTACCAAAATATCATAAACATCAAGAATCTAGTCTCCCAAACTTTAAAATATGTATTTTAAGGATAAAACACGCCCAATAAGCTTACAAGGAGCTAACATAAGTCTTGGCATAAAGTGGACCCCTAAAGTGGACCGGAGGGGCCCACTTCTAATCAAATTCGCTTTTATGTTAAATTCTACCCTGTACTAAGATAAGTTATCTAAATTTGCTTCCAGATGTTAAATAAGACACTTTTATCCCTAATCTAGTAATTCTACCAAAATCATGGATAACTTTGTTGATTATATCTAATTTATGATTCCATTATAGGCTAAACAATCTAAATAATACTAATCATACCACCAAGACCTAATTCCTAACCAATATCTAGCATAAAATCATAAATATACTATGAATTATCTCTATATATAAGAAAGGTAAACCTACCCTACCTGAACGTCGAAGAAAAGCCTGGGGAAATCCACTAAGCTGTCGATTTTTCTTTTGAGAAACTTTCACAAGATTCCATGCTATCAATATCATAATCTACTCATCAATTAGAGAAAAACAATACCCGTATTGCACTTTTGTGCTTTGAGTAAAAAATTACGTAAAAATATCACGTGGGAGCCGCTTGTAGTATTGCATTGTTGAAATCGACAACACGCCCCTATATGCTCAAGGAAAATTTACCCTAAAAATAGGTGAACTATGAGCACAAATGTTGCTAATTTCTACCAACAAATATTCTTAAAATTTTGGTGAAATTATGAGTAATTAACAATGGAATTGATGAAAACTTACAAAGAAATAGGAAAAGAAACAAGTTATTCGATCTTACGAACACCCTAAAATCATCAACTTAAGTTTCTCCCAAGTTTCCACATGTTCTGGGTTTCCACTTTCATGAAAATTGAAGAGAAAATGGGAGAAAACGAGCTAAGTGTGGAAAATATAGCATCCAAATGCTGCTAAAGTGGTACCTGCCAACACGTGTCTGGCCTCTAAAGTAGACAAATTGACGCTAAAGCGGCTTGCACATTAGCAACCAAATTGCCGTTAAAGAAACACTTGCTAATCTATAAGAGTCTCAAAAGATCCTGAGGCCACTAAAGCCCTCTTCGCTAAAGCGCCCAAAGGGCCACTTTAGTGGTCACACAAGCTGCATGCACAAACTAAAGACTTGGTATTCTTCTAAGTGTCTTGACCCCTCAGGATTTGTTCGCGATCTCATATACATAAGCAAACTATACTACCCTATTAAATTCAATTTTCCAAAATTAATGGTGCATCCTAGGTTTTTTTGATGAAAAGTGGGTCCCACACCCATGTGCCATTTTTCATAACTTCCGATCAATAGCCCAAAATGAGTTTGAAAACCTTAGAACCCGAACTAACGGTCCTCCTAACTGAAAAGTGACATTTTGGAGCTGTTGGAGCTATCAGAATTGGCATACAAGGTCGTTTGATTGAAGTTCTTGCACAGTAGCCAATTTTAACAAGCAAAGACTTGAAAATAGAAATTTGACTCTAAAATGAAACGAACTCCCCAGTAATAGCTGTCATCTCTAGGAAGTCATAAATGTCTTAGGCAACTTTATGAAATCTCTAAATGATGTAAATAAAGGTAAATCCAAAAAATGCCCTGGAGGGTCAGAACAATATCCATTATTAAAAGAACTTTCATCTGCAAAAGTAAAGAATTAAGATGTACTTGAAAACTCAAATATGTTAGGATACTGGTTCCATATCTCGCTCTCGAACTCGTTCGTATCCTCCTGTACTTGATAGTGTCTTCACTAAACCTCAACTACTAGAATCTCTCTAGAAAGAAAACCCCTAACATCATAGGCTAATATGAACATGGGCTCCTCCACGAAGGTCAACCTCTAATACAAATGAACTAAGTCCCATTTAAGCATATGGGATGAATCTGGGATGTATCACCACAACATAGAAACATAGATAGCCAGATGGACAACAACAAAATCTAGGGGTAATGCTAACTTATAAACCACCTCACCAATTGTGCGAAGAATCTCAAAAAGTCCAATATATCTGGGGCTAAGCTTTTCTTTCCTCCCAAACCGTATCACACCTTTCATGGGTGATATTAGACGGAACACTGATGATAGGAATATTTACACGCCTAAAGTACTATAATTTACCCATATTTTAGCTAAGTTTTGAGGACAAAATATATAATTCATGAACTTTTAGTCCCTTTTCCTGTAAGTGAGCTAACAAACGTGATTAGCAAGTTTTCAGGTATAAATGATGAAGATTTCAGCATTTTATGGATAACTTGACTCCCAAGGAAGCTTCACGAAAGAAGGAAAGAAGATCTTGGACGCCTACGGACTAAAAGTGACGCATGGAAAACCTGTCCCGGGCAAAAACAGCAATTCTAAAGACTTTGGGGATCAGCAGTAACTTATTAGGATTAGGATAAGTACGCAGTATCCTAGTAGGATTAGGATAAGTACACAGTAGCCTAGTAGGAATAGGATATGGGAGTTATAAATACCCTATTGTGCTGAACTTTTTATTCATTCACTCATTAATTCATTCAACCCTTACAATTAAACTAATTCATCCTATTTTCTATTCAATTCTATTTTCTTCGACATTTAGTACTATTCATGTTACTTTCTGACAGAGAAAGAACGGACCTTGTGACCAACGTAAGATCATGATGATGTTTATTCTGATCTCCGTTGCAATCATGAGTAGCTAAATTTCTCTGTTGGGGTTATGGAAGCCTTATGAGATACTATCTATTGCTATGAGTTTGTGAATTCATGACACGTATGCTGCTTATATCATTACTCTCTTCATCTTAATGCAATTTCTTGTGGCTGCAAACACATAGAATACGCCAGTATAGCATTAACTTGTTCGAAAGAAAAGTTATATGTCTGGAAAAGAGATAATGTCAAGGTAATAGGGCACCAACCCCTGTTAAAAAGTTAGTGCCGTAACTGGATTAACCTCTTGGAGAATTTGTACCGTTAGACACGCTTTAAGCTCGAAAGAGTTAAAGTAAAATAATCCTTGATGGTCGAAGAACACCTGGATTTACCATAGAATACAATTCTCTATAAGAACATACATGTTTGAATTCCGCATAACTCATAGCCAATAGAGACGTATAACTTATAAGGTGGACATAACCCCAACTCTTAATTCTCATTGGTTAAACATCTTACTGAACATTCTTTCCTTTTTACTTTGCTATTTTTCGTTTTTTACTCTACTATTTTGTTACATTATTGCATGCTACAAAATTCCCCCTTTTACGAGACTTGCACCAAAAGTCTAATAATCTTTGCTTACTTAGTGACCATCTATTCTCTGTGGGATCGATACCCAACCCAGTTGGGTTATATATTTGACAACGACCGCTTACACTCTTACGAGAGTTGTAGTTTGAGAGTTATCAAAAATTGGAGCCGTTGACGGGGAATACAGTTGTCAACTAAGTTTGTGATAGTTACTAGACCCTTTGGTCAAAGATTCTTGTACTTTACTTTTAGTTGTTATTTTTGTTTTCTGCAGGTTTTGTTCAGTGCATGCCACATACTCGAAGTTCTGGTCAACCATTATTACCCATAAACCCTGAACCGCAACTTATTGGCAGAATAGATGCATAACGTGACATTGATAGAAGGGCGGCTCAACAGGAGCAGGCTAGACTAGCTGCACTGGCAGCTGCTCAAGTGCATCAACAGAATATTGATAACCCAGGTCGTACAACAAATCCTGATGATGAGGACCTGGGTGATGAGGTGCTACTGAATCCTAGGCGTACTGATGAAGTGGCGGCACCTATGCATAGGAGAGATCGTCAAGATAGAATGAGAACTGACCGCTGAGCTGTGCAGGCTCCTTTTGATGATGATGATGATGATCTGGATGGAGATGGTGCTATAGGAGATATTATTCCTCCGCCCTTGGCACCTGGAGCCAAGTTCAATATCACTAGCACCATGATTCAGTTATTGCAGCTCAAAGGTTTATTTTGTGGACTTGCAGGCGATGATCCGAATATGCATCTGATCAACTTCATCTCTACATGCAAGTCATTCGACAATCTAGGAGTTGGACAAAATGCAATTCGACTGCGCTTATTTCCATTGTCTCTATCTGGGGAGGCAACTCTATGGTTGAATGGGCTAACTCCTGATTCTATCACCAATTGGAGGCAATTGAAAGACGCTTTCCTAGAAAGATTCTTTCCGCCATCCAAGAGAGCACAGTTGAGAGATGAGATCAGCAACTTCCGACAGCTTCCAACTGAAGCTCTCCACGAAACATGGGAGAGATTCAAGAAGAATATTATGCGGTGCCCAAACCATCATATGACCAATGTCCACTTGATGGAGATATTATACAGATCTTTGAATTCGGTGACTAAGCCAGTGGTTGATAACGCTGCAGGTGGGTTATTCATGGACCTTACTTTTCTTGAGGCAAGTGATATGCTAGATCATATGACAAAGCAGAGTAGAGCTTGGCATACCAAGGATTCTGAGGTAGAAAGCTCTACCGTATCTATTGGATTGACTGCAGAGAAGAGGCGTAGACAAGAGGAACGTGACCAAGATATGGCTCAAATGAAAACGTAGATGGATCTTCTTACCAAGCACTTATTATCAGGGAAGACCAAAAAGGTTAAGGCCGTTGTATCACAGGTAAGAGATGAATCCGACTATGAGGAAGAAGTGAACTACTTCAATAATCAGGGGGGTTTCCGAGGCAATGCCCAAGGAAACCAAGGTCGGAACTATTATGATAAATCTGGATACAAGGACCGCGATCAAGGTGGTTGGAAGAATAAGACCGATAGGAGTGGTTTGTATGTTCCTCCTAGAAACCGTGAGGCTGTGGCATCTGGCTCTTGAAATATGTCCATGGAAGATATGATGGCTAAGCTGCTGAAAGGAGTAGAGGCAACCAGCACAGGAGTAACTGAGGTAATAAATGATCTGTCCTCAATGAAGCAATTGGTTGACTCATATTCCACTTCAATAAAACAGCTGGAGCAATAATTGAGTCAATTATCTGCGGCAATCAACCAAAGAAAGGCTGGAACACTACCCAGCGATACGGTGCAAAACCCAAGGAACGACGGATCATGCATGGCTATTACTACCCAGAGTGGTAAAGTATTGGAAAATCCATCCAAGGACAAGCAGGTGGTTGATGATATAGCGGATAATATTATTGATGTAGAATGTGAAGAGGCCGAAGAAGCTGAAGAGTGTGTTCATGACGTCACCCCTAAACGTTTGCAGCCTGAAAAGATTGATAGTTGGAAGCAAGGTAAAAAGAAAGTGGTGGAGAAAAATATTCCCCTTCAACCACCACCTTTTCCTCAGAGACTGAAGAAGAAGGCTGATGACACTCCTGAAAAGGTTGATAATCGGAAGCAAGATAAAAAGGAAGTGGTGGAGAAAACAATTCCCCTTCCACCACCACCTTTTCCGCAGAGACTGAAGAAGAAAGCTGATGATACCAGGTTCAGTAAATTCATGACTGTGTTGAAGTAGCTGACTATTAATGTTCCTTTGGAGGAAGCGCTAGAGCAGATGCCCGGATACGCTAAATTCATGAAGGACCTTTTAACAAAGAAGCGGGTAGTAAGCTATGAGCCGACAGATAATATTCATCATTGCAGTGCAATTGCCACAAGGTCCTTAGTACAGAAGAAGGCAGACCCTGGTGCTTTCACTATTCCTTTCACAGTTGGATCTATGAATTTTGCTAAGGCATTATGCGATTTGGGAGCTAGAAGCAATTTGATGCCACTATCCGTCTACAGAAAGTTGGGGTTGGGCGAACCTACACCAACCAATATGCGGCTCGTGATGGAAGATAGGTCGGTAAAACGACCTGTGGGTATCTTGAATGATGTGTTGGTAAAGGTTTCTACCTTCATCTTTCCTGCAGACTTTGTCATTTTGGATTGCGAGGTGGATTCTGAAGTTCCCATAATCTTGGGACGCCCTTTCCTCGCAACTGGAAGCGTGCTTATTGACATGAGAGCTAATGAGCTTTTATTTCGGTTGAATGACGAAGTTGTCCGCTTTGATATATGCAAAGCAATGAAGCAGCCCAGCGATATGAATGTGTTCTCCATAGCGGATGTTCATTATAAGGATAAGAAAGCATTATCTGTAGAGAAACAGCTTACTGTTGAGCCATTGTCTGTTGCGCTGCTGAATGTTGAGTATGAGGACGATGAAGATTATAAAGAAACTATGTGTGCTCTAACAGAAATAGGGTCCTATTCTCATACTCCTAAGAAGCCGGACCTTGATCTTAAGAATCAACCGTCACCAACAGCGAAGACTTCCATTGAAGAGCCCCCAGTGCTAGAATCGAAAGAGCTCCCCAATTATCTAAGGTATACATGCTTGGGAAGTAGAAATACACTTCCGGTGAGTGTGACAGATGATTTAAGTGAACAGCACGTAGAGGCTCTCATCTCTGCTCTGAAGAGATACAAGAGAGCTATGGGTTGGACTATTGATGATATAATTGGTATCCTTCCTGGGATATGTATGCACAATATTCATATCGAAGAAGATTGCATGCCTACAAGTAAGCATCAACGTCGTCTGAATCTATTCAGAAAATGATGCCCCATCTATCTCGATGAATTCTAAGTAATCGAGATTGCTATGTCGTGCCGCGACAATAAATCAAGCGCTTGGTGGGAGGCAACCCATCGTTTTTAATTGTTTTGTTTTCTTAAGATTTTGTCGAGCCACGACCAAAACTAAGGCTCTTGATGGGAGGCAACCCATCGTTCTAATCATTTTTGTTGTTTTTGAGTAAATGTAGGTGCAAGAGGTATAAAGGAGAAGATTGGTTTCAAATTTTGATTTGGAAGTATTGCATGTTGAAGGTGGTAAGTTAGGAATGAAGAAGCAAAAGGCTATGGGTTAGGCATTGCCTATCAAAATATAGGCAAAGAACAAGGCAAGGCCTATGTAAATCTAGTCCACAAACAAGGCATGGCCTATGCTATGGCCTAAGATCTTGGATTCTAGAGTGCCATAGCATAGGCGCCGCCTATGCTCAACAATGCCATAGCATAGGCGCCGCCTATGCAAAAGCATTCTGTCTCTGAATCTAGTATGCCATGGCATAGGCGCCGCCTATGCCTAACAATTCCATATCATAGGCGCCGCCTATGCTCAACAATGCCATAGAATAGGCGCCGCATATGCCAAGTATAGGCAAAGCATTAGGCGCCGCCTATGGTCACTTTTGGTCTCCAAATCCGATTCCAAATGGCTCAAAACCCGACCCAACCTTGTCCTATAAATAGAACCTTAGTCTTAGAACAAAAATACATTGCAACTTCAACCTAGGTGCAACCTACCTCTCCAAAAATCTCTCAAAAATTTTCCTTTCGCTCTTTTACTTTGCAAGAACATCTTCCGAGGCCATCAACCAAGTAAGTACTTCTTTGTTCTTCTTTTATATTCCGTAAGTACTAAACTACTACACCTATAATGAATTGTTAAATCTTGAAGTAGTATTGGTGATTTGAATGTGGTTGATTTGTTGTGATACATCTCGTTGAGTGAAAGAATACGTGTGGGTGTTCTTGATTTTGTTCCGACTTGTATTTGATTGTTATACACTGTCATACTTTTGCGGAGTCGACATGGTGAAGTTAATTTCATAATCTTCAAAATTGAATGCTTGAATGTTTGAATGACTCGTTCATCGAGATAAAGATCGTGATTGAATACAAGCATGAGATGTTGTGATTATTTCTATGCCATAACTTGATACGATCTCTATGAAGTAGTCTTGTTCAAAAAGTGCATTAATCCAAACATGAAAGTATGATCAAGATTACATGAAATAGAGTTGGAAAGGATAGTTAAGACGACATGAAAGTATGACTGTGCTGAACATATTGTTGGAACATAACGCCTAAACGTATATCGATGAAGTCTGAGTAATCGACAATGTTCACTTAATTAGTTTGTGCCAACAAATTAAGTGTGGGGTGGTGCCACTACTGTTTGTTTGTCGACTGTATCTACTGAGATGAAGCTAACATGACTATCATTTTAATATCAGTTACAATGGCACCAAAAGCACGCCAAGGAAAAGACAAAGCAACTACCTCACAGAAAGGCCAGAAAAGGGGAAGAAAAGAGCAAGATGAATCCTCCTCACTACAAATACCTCAATGCACTTTTGGATCAAGTGGGTACAATTTGAGGAAACTCTGAGGATGACGACTCTGATGATGATTCCGACGCAGGGGGAATGACCCCATACATAGAAGAGGAGTCTGACTAATCAGGTTTTCTGTATTTATTTTCCACTGAGGGCAGCGTGTCCCGTCTAAGTGTGGGTGCTGGTATTCGTATGCCGTGCTTCTTTGCCTACATTTATGGTCATATTTTTTTTTATTTGTTTTTTGTTTGTCATAGATTTTGATGCATGAAATTGTTCTGATAAGCGGCATGGTGTTATGACAAGAGTTTGTGCTAGAATCATTACTATTTAGAAACATAGGCTCTAAGTGTGACTCATTGTGTGATAATTGTGTGGTTTAATTCATTCATCTGTTAGGGTCAAGACTCTATAATACTCCCAATAAAGTTGACCATATGCCTTGTGTGTGTGAGGATATAGTATATTCTGTGTTGTGACTGATGCTAGAACTTGCCTGGTGTGTGTGTAAAGCGAAGTAAAGAGTGTGAGTTTAGGAGATGATTTAGGCATTTCTTTGGCAGCCTGTGATTGTTTACCTTCTGTTTACCTACCCATGGACATTATCCTAGTCAACCCTTTTGAGCCTTTAGCCATTTTCTTTGACAGCCTCATATGTAAGCCGAATCCATTTTTTTTCAAGACCATAATTTGATCCAAATTCCTAAGTGCTTTAAGTTGTGAAGTCATATGACAAAATAAGAGGAAATTGGGTGAGAGTGATGCCTTAAAGTGAATTGGTACTTGAATTTGTTATGAAAAAAAAACAAAAGAGAGTGGCTATCATAGAGGTGTGTTATAAAAAAAAGAAAGAAAAGAAAAGAAAAAGAAATAGAAAAATAGAAAGATAAATTGTGTTTATGATTAATTAAAAAGATAGTTATGCTTGAATGGAAAAATAGGTTAGAAGGGCTGGTAGATTAAAAGAAAGTAGAAAGGTTGTTTGAAAGAAAGTGTAAATGGCATAATGTGATGTATTAAAGCGCTTAGGAACATAGTCACTATTTCTGGCCAAAATAGTCCTACCCGTCCCTTAGCCTACATTACAACCTGTAAAGACCTATTTGATCCTAAGCTTAGCATTCTGATATTTAGTGGAACATTACATTAAGGGCAAGCCTATGGTCATCAGTTGCAAACATATGAATTCTTTGTGAGAGTGAGAGCAAGGATAATATTATACCCATGTTTTGAAAAATGAAATACTTGTGAGTAATTATGGGTGACATATTGTGAGACACACAAGGTTGATGAGTTTTAGGTAAGTCGTATATGATTCCTTGTGCCTTAACTTTTGGATACGAATTAACCATCATCACGAGTCTATGTTAGAGGTTAAATTGTTTCTAGTAGTGATTAGAAAACTACTCTTTGTTAATAATTGTTGTGCCTTTCTTGATGAATATTTTGTGTTGTTACTGTGAAACCCTGAGTAGATGTTTAAATGGACATGATATTTTGTTCGAGGACGAACAAAGCTTTAAGTGTGGGGTGTTGATGATAGGCGTATTTACACGCCTAAAGTACTATAATTTACCCATATTTTAGCTAAGTTTTGAGGACAAAATATATAATTCATGCACTTTTAGTCCTTTTTCCTGTAAGTGAGCTAACAAACGTGATTAGCAAGTTTTCAGGTATAAATGATGAAGATTTCAGCATTTTATGGATAACTTGACGCCCAAGGAAGCTTCACGAAAGAAGGAAAGGAGAGCTTGGACGCCTACGGACTAAAAGTGACGCATGGAAAACCTGTCCCGGGCAAAAACAACAATTCTAAAGACTTTGGGGATCAACAGTAACTTATTAGGATTAGGATAAGTACGCAGTATCCTAGTAGGATTAGGATAAGTACACAGTAGCCTAGTAGGAATATGATATGGGTGTTATAAATACCCTTTTGTGCTGAACTTTTTATTCATTCACTCATTAATTAATTCAACCCTTACAATTCAACTCATTCATCCTATTTTCTATTCAATTCTATTTTCTTCGACATTTAGTACTATTCACGTTACTTTCTGACAGAGAAAGCACGGCCCTTGTGAACAACGTGAGATCATGATGATGTTTATTGTGATCTCTGTTGCAATCATGAGTAGATAAACTTCTCTGTTGGGGTTATGGAAGCCTTATGAGATACTATCTATTGCTATGAGTTTGTGAATTCGTGACACGTATGCTGCTTATATCATTACTCTCTTCATCTTAATGCAAATTCTTGTGGTTGCAAACACATAGAATACGCCAGTATAGCATTAACTTGTTCGAAAGAAAAGTTATATGTCTGGAAAAGATATAATGTCAAGGTAATAGGGCACCAACCCCTATTAAAAAGTTAGTGCCGTAACTGGATTAACCTCTTGGAGAATTTGTAGCGTTAGACACGCTTTATGCTCGAAAGAGTTAAAGTGAAATAATCCTTGATGGTCGAAAGACGCCTGGATTTACCATAGAATACAATTCTCTATAAGCACATGAATGTCTGAATTCCGCATAACTCATAGCCAATAGAGACGTATAACTCATAAGGTGGACATAACCCCATCTCTCAATTCTCATTGGTTAAACATCTTACTGAACATTCTTTCCTTTTTACTTTGCTATTTTCCGTTTTTACTCTACTATTTTGTTACATTATTGCATGCTACAAAATCCCCCCTTTTACGAGACTTGCACCAAAAGTCTAATAATCTTTGCTTACTTAGTGACCGGCTATTCTCTGTGGGATCGATACCCAACCCAGTTGGGTTATATATTTGACAACGACCTCTTACACTCTTACGAGAGCTGTAGTTTGAGCGTTATCAAACACCTGATCTCTAACTCGAAATATTAAGGCACAAAGTCTATGGAAAACATAAGCCTTCTTCCCTCAACCTATCTTGAATCACCGTAGTTTTATCCAACAACTCTTGAATAAAGACAGTAACACAAGGTCTATTCTCAGAGGTCTAAAACCTCCTAATGAAATAATAAGATCGCCCACTATACAAAGCCTCAAAAGGTGTCCTCTCAATACTTAAATGGTAGCTATTATTATAGACTAACTCTGCCAAAGTTAAGAACTGCTCCCAGTGACCTTAAAAATCCGTAACACCAGCTCGAAGCATATCTTTGAGAACCTGAATAGTCAGCTCCAACTGCCCATCGATTTGAAGATGGAAGACTGTACTAAGATCCCCTGGACTACCCAACTCCTACTAAAAAAGCTCTCTAGATGCAAGAAGTTAAAAATGAGCCCAGTCTAAAGTGATTGATAGAGGCACACCATTCAAACAAACTATCTCATAAACATAGATACAGGCTAACCTCTCGACACTGAAGGATATCTGAATAGAAAAGAAATATGCCGACTTGGTCAATTGATCTATAATGACCCAAATTACATAAAAACCATAGGGGTGCAAGTCAAACCACTAACAAAGTCCATTATAATATGCTCCCATTTCCTCTCGAGAATGGGCAACCTCTGAATAAAGTCACCATGTCTTTGATGCTCGACTTTCACCTGCTGACAACATAGGTAACAAGCTACAGAGTTTGTCATATCTCTTTTAATACTATTCCACTAATAATGCTTCCTTAAATCTTGATGTGTCTTAGCTGTACCTGGGTGAATTGAATATCTGGAGCTTTGAGCCTCACGTAAAATCAAATGAATCAAGTCACCAACCCTCAAACAACAAATGCAGTTATCAAATCCTAGAACAACCTTTGAATCCATCATAGCCCTATTGGACTCACCGGTAAACACCTTATTATGGATGATGCAAAGTCTCATATCCTAAAACTAAGAGCTTCACATCAATTAAATAACAAAGTCCTCACCTCAAGACTATCATAAATCCCCTCGGGGTCTAAAATATCAAGTCGCACCATCAATTTGGCCAAGCACCGGACATCCCACACCAACTACCTTTGAGAAACTACTCTAGAAGACAAACTACCCATACTCAACACCTTTAGTCTTAAGGCATCTGCCACTATATTTTCCTTCACCATATGATATAAAATAGAGATGTCATAATCCTTAACAACTCCATCCAGCTACACTGCCTAGAATTAAGTTCTTTCTAGGTCATAAGATGCTAAAGACTATGATATTATGTAAAGATCCCACAATGCTTAACATAAAGTTAATGTCTCCAAATCTTAAGTGTTATAACTACTGCCATCAACTCCAAATTATAAGTGGGGTAGTTACCCTCATGCACCTTTATCTGCCTTGATTCATAAGCTATAACGCGACCCTAATGCATCAACACACAACCTAAACCAACACCAAAAGTATCATAATATGTGGTGAATACCTCACCTACAACAAAAAGGGCCAATATAGAAGATCCATTGAGAAATCCTTTGAGCTAACCAAAGATAAACTCACACTCTTTGAACTATTAGAGAAGGAAACTCCTTTCGAGTCAATCTTGTCATTACTAATAAAATAGTGGCAAATCTATCAATGAATAATCTATACTAACCAACAAGATCAATGAAGCTACAAACCTCAGACGGCGCTGTAGGCTTGTCCTAAACATGAATAGCCTCAATCTTTGCTGGGTCTACCATAATCTTATCCTTAGATACCATATGCTTAAGGAATGTCACCAATTCAAGTAAGAACTCATACTTAAAGAATTTGGCAAAAATTCTATGATCTCTCAAATTCTAGAGAATAATCCTCAAATATTACATATGTTCCCCTTTACTCCTCGAATACACAAGGATTTTAGGGATAGACACAATCACAAAAGAATAGAAATAAGGCCTTAACATGCGGTTCATAAAATCCATAAATGCAGTTAGGGCATTGGTCAACCCAAAAGACATCACTAAGAACTAATAATGATAATACCGGGTCCTTAAGCCTATCTGTAAGATGTTCTTAGACTTAATCCTTAATTGATGGTAACCAAACCTCAAGTTATTCTTAGAGAACGGAGTTGCACCCAGTAGATGGTAAGGCAAATAATCAATGCGAGTCATAGGATAGTGATTCTTCACCATTACCTTATTAATCTTCCTATAATCAATAAACATACTCATGAAACAATTCTTATTATTCATGAAGAAGATAAATCTCCCCAAGGAGACACACTTGGTCTAATCAAACCCTTACCCAAAGTTCTTGAAGCTTAGAATTCAGCTTCTTAAGCTCGGTAAGAGCCATATGGTAAGATGCCATAGAAATAGGACAGGTGCCTAGCTAAGTATCAATAACAAACTCAATATCAAACATCTGAGGAAGACCAGGTTGATCTGTGGGAAAAATATCTGGAAATTCACGAACTATTAGAACAAAGTCATGCGATGGAATATTCAAACTTACATCATGAAGATAAGTAAGACAAGACTTGCAACCTCTCAAAATATGTCTCCTAGATCAAATATAATAAATAATCCCTGTCAGCTCTCTAATAACCCCCTACAACATAACAAAAGGTATACTAGGCATTGATAAGGTAATGATCTTGGAAAATAATCAAAGACCGCATAATAGAGGGACAACCAGTCCATGCCCAGAATCATATCAAAATACACCACATCTAACACAACAAAATCATCCTGAGTATCAAACTCTTAAACAATCACAACACATGATCTATAAACCCGATTCGCTACTAAAGATTCACCCATGAGAGTGGATACACATAACAACATAGCTAATGAATCCTAAGTTAACTTTAACCGCAACACATAATAAAAAGAGATATAAGATTATGTGAATCCCAGATCAAATTACGTCACACCAAAATTATACATGTGATAACAAAATCTAAAGACACGTCCACAAGCCTTGAAGGTATGACACAAAACTAACCACACTTGCTGCCTAGATGGGATCCTAATTAATTTCTTATCTTACCTGTATTGTAACCTCCGTGATCACCCTGGGGAACACCTCCAAGACCAGGCACACCACCTCTAGTTGGGGGTAAACTGCTAGAATCAATGGAACACTCTGAGCAGAAGGAACCATTAATCCATGATTAGGACACTCTCTCAAGAAATAGCCAAAGTACCTACAACCATAACCTGTCTAAGGAGCTATATTAAAATCAAAATATTGGGTGACTCAAAATACCACCATATCCAGAATAACCAGAAGATGAACCTTTCAAAGACTAACCACTACTCTGGTCGGGATGATTACTTTAACTAGATTGATCATTATCCATATTTTGAAGTATGGTATGAACGAGTCTACAGACTGACCATGATGATTTTACAGCTAGCGCGGAAGGTACTTACTTTGAGAACTACTATCTCTGAACCATAAGCTACTATGGCTTCCACTAAACCCACCTTGTTATTATGGTCTCTTATCATTGCCCCCTTGGTCCTGATGATGTATCTTGTTCAAAACATATGCATGATTAGAAACCTCAGCAAATACCTACCCATAACAACTAAAGTCTATATTGACATACAAAGATAAAGTCTCAATCCCTGAATGAAACAACGTACCCTCTAATACTCGATAGTCAAAATAAAAGTAGCATTCCTAGGGAATTAATGAAATCAAATTTCATACACCACAATAGTTATGTAGACTTGCTCCAACATCTAGATCTAATCTCTCAGATGATCCCTAAGACTGTGACGCATATACTTCTCTAAGAATATTTCAGAGAACTTAGTCCAAATAAATGGGGGAGATCCAACTAGCCTTGAATCAAAATGACCTGTCCACTAATGTCTAACTACTAAGCCTAACTAAAAGATAGTGTAATCCACACCAAAAAACTCAACTAGGACTAAATTATGGAGCTTATCCTCATAAGTAATCAAGAACTAATAAGCATACTCACTCAGTAAACCAGAAAACTTAAGTATAGCCAATATTAAGAATCTTCCTAATGGCTTCTACTCCTCAACCGAGATAACAGGAAGGGAAGCTACTGACTAAGAAACCACCGATGAAGGAGGGAACTCAACTATAGGAGCCACAGTAATAGGCTTCGCACCTACCTCAATACCACTTTAATCTATAAATCATGCATGATCAAATGGTGCACTAGCATTAATTTCGTAAGCTAAACCAATGAATCCCTAAGAACTGAAGAAGAAAAAAACCCCAGTGGAGCCTGGGCTGGTTTGTGGCACATAATTGGCTGAGGCAGAAGAATTTTTTGCATGGGAGAAGGAATAAGGTTTTGTGAATGCCTCCTATCCTGGTCCCAAATTGGGGATACATCTCTAGGCTATCCATGACCTCTAGGTCATCCCCGAATAATAATAGGATCACTAGTCATAGACTCAAGGTCCTCAACTCGTAAAGCAGTAACACGTATCCTATTCATCTATGAAAGAGTGAAACCAAAGGAATTATTTTGAAACCAACTTAGACTCTTAGCACAAAATGAGTAAAAAAAGTGAAAAAGTCCTAATAATGTCCTATAGCCTTCCAAAAATAAGAGACAAACAACATCATTTCAATCTGCAAGACTCTACGAGACACTTTCTCTTATACCAACAATACTAGTAAACTTGGTTCTGATACCAATTTGTCATGACCCAATTTACAAGTCATGATGGAACCTACTTTAGCCCACTAGTAGGTAAGCAAAACCAAGCCTAGATCTATAAGAAATAGGCTAATATGGTACAAAGAGTATTAAAGCTAGAAATTTGCAAGTAAAGACTTATAATAATAACCAAGTAACAATAATACTCTATAATATAAATAAAACATGAATAACCTTCCCACAACCCAGTAGTGTCGATACAAGAGACACTAGCAAAAAGGAACATAAGTATTGTCATGGTCAAAATACATCAGTTTTTAATAGTGAAAGACTAGAAATAAATATAAGGAAAAAAGGAAAAATCTGACTCTAGGACTCACCCTATCTCCAAACTTAACTTAGCATGATCATCACATTAGTGACAACTAATAGTACTCAAATCTGCACTAAAAAGGTACAAAAATATAGTATGAGTACGAAAACCATATTTACTCTGTAGGCAGTATCGACCGACTATGCTAAATTTATGATGTAATCATGATAAGAATGGAAGATAAATAAGTTAAATCAACGTAAAAGGTCAAACCTGGAAATAAGATCCAACATTGTAAATAAATAACCAAAACACATGTAATATGTAAAAATCATAATTATTACTACATAACTGGCCCTATAAGACAGTAAGCATGGAAAAATAAATAATCCAATACAGGACCTCATAATCTCAGAGGGTGTAATCAAGGAGGTAAGTAATTGAAGTTCAATAAATTTACAAAATATAAAGCCATAACAATGAATCCATCCTTACCCTAACATACCATGTACAAAAATCTCAATGTGCAACTCGAACCAGAACTTATATCATTATTATCATAATCTTTTTTCGTATTTGAACAAAAACTCATGTAATCAATATCATCATCAATTGCTAGACTCGAACTGAAACTCAATATCAATACATCACCGAAAATGGCCTAGAATTAATACAAACTCCCAAATACCAAACTAGAATAAACATCAAGAATCTAGTCTCTTATACTCTAAAATATGAAACTTAAATATAAAACACACCCAATAAACTTACAAGGAGCTAATACGAGTTTTGGCCTAAAGTTTTCCGGAGGGGCACACTTCTAATCCCTAAAATCTGCTCTTAAGGTAAATTCTACCTCAAATTAGGCTAAGGTATCTCAATTTGTTTCTAGATGTAAAAAAAACTCTTTTATCCCTATGATAATAATTATACCTAAAACATAAATAACTACGTCGATTATGCCTAATTTACAATTCCATAATAGGCTAAACAATCCAAGTAATACAAATAATGCCACCGGGACCAAATTCACATCCCACATATCGAATAATATCATAAATATACTATGAGTTAGATCAATATATGAGGAAGGTAAACCTACCCTACCTGGTTGCCGAAGAAATGCTCGGTGAAATTTGCTAAATAATACATTTCTCATTCTAAGAATCTTCTGCAAGGTGCCACACTATCAAATTAATAATATACTTATCAATATGAGAACATTTATACCCATATTACACTTCTGTGCTTTGGATCTAAAATCTCGTAAAAATCCTATGTAGGTCCCGCTTGTAAAATCGGTTATTCGCAACAAACAACATGTCCCTATATGCTCAACAAATATTTTTGCTCAATAATGGTTAAATTTTTAGCACAAGTAGTATTACAATCAACCACGAATATTCTTACGATTTTTGGGAAATTATGAGAATTAACCATGGAATTAATGAAAACTTACAAAAAATTAGAAAATGAAATGAGTTATTCAACTTAAAAACACCATAAAATAAAATACTAATGTTTCTACCTACTTTTCACGCCTTCTATGGTTCTACTCTCTTAGAAATGGGTTAGAAAATAGACTAAATGGGGTATATATAGTTTCCAAATGCCACTAAAGGGGGCTTAGGCTTATTTAGCGATCAGCGCTACAACACACAGGTGCTGCTAATGCGGTACCTACCCATACGTGCCATGTATCTAAAGTAGCTTGTGCTTTAGTAGCCAACTTGTCTTTAACGTAACACTTTCTAAGATGGTAGGGTCACTAGTGAACATGAGGGATGCTAAAGTGCCCCAAGGGCCACATTAGAAGTCACACTAGTGACATGCACCTGCTGGAGACTTGGTATTTTTCAAAGTCTTCGCCGATCCCTAGGGATTCATAAAGGATCCTATATACGTGAACGAACAATGCTACCCTATAAAATTTGATATTCTAGACTAAATGGCATAGTTTACATTTCCATACGGGGTTGTTTTAATAAGAAATGGGTCCCTCACCCACATTCCATTTTTTATAACTTTCGCCCAATAGACCAAAATGACTTTAAAAGCCTTGGGACCCAAACCAATTTTAACCAACAAAGACATCAAAATAGGAAATTGAATCTAAAAACTAAACAAACTTCTCAGTAACTTAACTGTCAGCTCCATGAAGTCATAAATGACTTGCGATAACTATAGTAAAGCTCTAAACAATGAAAATGAGAGAAAATTTGAAAATACCTGAAGGGACATTATAGAACTTATAATTATAAACTATATCTACTTGGTTGTTATTCATTGTAAGTTTTGTCTCGATTGATGTTGCTTGCATTTGATCTCAATTGAATGTTTATGATTTTACTTCATGCATTGCTTATAGTTATTGATTGCATTTTACATTTAGATGGATGATATCAAGATCACGTGTTCCTGATTTTTAAAAAGATATTAATGATGATGAGATGATATTGATGTTGATATTAAGATCACCCTATTCATGGTGTTGAGATACCATTAACAATATTTAGATGAGAAAGAGATGATACATGCATCTTGCATAAGTACATTCATTATATGCATTTGAATCTACATTTATAGTTATATATTATTGATTGTTCCAAGAGTATACCGAGTTTATTGATATATAATGGTTCTTTCCATGGACCGACTATTTGATTAGATAGTATGGTTCCTCGAGTTGACCAAATATGTTAATGCTTGTGATTGTGCATTGCATCAAAATCTGAATATAAGCTATATTTTTTATTTTATTTAAATCTTATTACCATGTGTATATAGTTATATATGTGATGTATATAGTAGTGCCTTTTTTGTAACATTAGTAATGTTATTAATTGTGTTTGTTGTTGCAATCCTAATGGTTATTATTAATTGTCTTTGTTGGCGAAAACCTAATGGTTAATGATAGTATAAGTGGGAGCAAGGGTTTTCACGAAAGAGGATTAATGAAAAAGAGAGGTAGAGAAGTATATAGAGCTATTACAATATGGTAAGGAGTTGTGGGTTAAATTAATCCATAGAATATGGTTATTTAACCATGCCCTGAGGATAAAGTAATATTTCTTATATAAATGAAATTCGATAAGGTTTGAAATTAAAATAAGTTAAGTATGCTCATATATTAACCATTATGATTTTTATGATCTCTTCTATTTTCTATATAATACGTACTAGTTTGTGTGGTTTTACAGATACTACACTTACAATATATCTATTTGGGGAAATGGCCATGTTGTAGATAAGTTGTGGTTCTATAGATACAACGGTTATTATTCTTCAATCATTCCTATTATTCTACTCAAACATGGATATTGTGTCTTAGGTCATCTTTCTATTTGTTTAGTGCACTTGTACATGTTTAGACTAAGTTCTAGGAAATTATTTAACAGAATTTCCACAATGTACTTTTTAAAAAGTTTTGTTTTGAATAGAAAGGTTATTGTATTATTTATAATTGTGACTATATTAAATGTCTTCCACAGTGATTGAATTGTTGGGTGGAAAGAATTCTCCTATTTAGGATAGAATTGGGTAGATGCCCACATGATCTGTCATTCAGGTCGTGAAAATAATATTTATTCATATTATATAACAACCACTTAAAATAATAAAGGCCTTGGTAATTAGTCAATTTCGTTTACCACCCCTTGATGTATCTCACATAGTGGTTAACATCAAAGAATCAACAATTTACTTACATAAACCATCATACTTGTTCACTAACAACAACACTAAGTCAATTAGCGACTATTGATTTATCACAAACTCTCAAACAATAAGATAAACTTACAACTTACATGGAATTAAAATCTAGAAATTTTTCTTAGTAAATCTTTTCAACCTTGCCCTTAATTTTGTAAAACACATAGGTAAGTACCAAATTCCTGACAATCACTGGTTGATTGTCCATTTCAACATAACCTTTACGGCCAGATACCAATTGGAACTTTCCAGTTCCAATTTTGTTGCTTGAGTTACCAAAAATAAGCCATCTGGTCCATGTTGAATGAGTTAAGATACAAATTTGATTTAGTCTATACAAAAAATCATTAGAATGATACTAGAAGAAAGAAAGAAGGGGAAACAATTTTGAGAATACCCCATAACTTTCAAAAGATTTGATGTGAATGTCTACACACCAATCCATAGGATTCTCCTCGATATTTTCTCTTGTACTTATGAGAGCAATAAGCTAGTATTTAATACCAATTATCAAGACAAAACTAACTAAATTGTGTGGGTACCTACTTTACTCTACCTAGATAGGGGAACCCATCTCTATCCGCCTCAAATAAGAAAGATCAACTAACCTTGCAACCTGACTACACCCTAAAAATTGTATAGAAAGATTAATATTAGTGCAACCATACACACTAGAAGGAATCATCGCCAGACCAAAGTTAAATCACTTAAATATAATACAAATCACAAAAATCAATCATAAACATATATTTTATGCATATTAAATTACCTAATCTAATGTTTCCAATCACCACTCTCCTACTATATTCTTCCTACAAGGATTTATTTGTTTCATATCTATTCTCAATAATCACTACCATCCCACTTCAATATCTATTTCTACTTGACCACCTTCTCAACATTAGATCCCACCCATAGCTATGCATCTGACATTTTCCTCTAACAAACCCAGGAGCATATATTTTACCAAGCACACAAAAGGAGATTTGTAACCCATGTAAGTCAGACGTACTCATAAAAATAACTTAGGGTATCACCCCAAATTAGGAAAACTCACTAGGACACCTTTACACAAAATTAACACTCAGATTTAGTCAAACACCATCGTAATAACTTGGGGGTCAATCAGAAAAATGACACCTTAACACTCTACATTTAACTAATATTTTTATTATGATGCCACTTTAACCAAATAAAGTCAATAAATAAACCACCTTTATGCAATTAATATTTGTATTTAAGTCCTCTCTTTCTGAAAAATAAGTCATTATTGTACAACAACAAGAATTAACTCTTTTCGCTTACCATATCAACTCACTGGACCACGCAGGGATCTAAAATTTAATAAAAAACAACATACAACTTTGTCCATTTAAGTAACTATAAAAATCTCCCAATCATGGTGTACACACATGTTCTGGGTCTTATAAATGCCCACTAGAGATGACCTGCAGGGGACGAGCTCTTTTCTTGTACCAAATATCCCTAACTACTAGTTCTTGCCACCCTTATCCCAAACCAAGTGTTTTATTATCTTATTCCAATGTCCCTACACTTATCCTAAAAAAAAGTTACCAATTCAAGAAAGATCAACCATTCAGTTCATCTTACAACAACAAATAGTACCATAAATAAGTACAATCACTAAGTGAGTTAAATCAACCACCTTGCATATTAAACAAGGTCCTTTTTACCAATATCATTAAAGACTATCAATTTCCATGGATTGTATTCAATTATTAACAAGTTTAACATTCCTTTGCAGGCATTGCAACTAAATAAAGTAAAGAAAAGATAACTTGTACATATGCAACAAAATTAAGAAACCATAATATACTCCACAACTGTGAATGCACAAGGGTCAAGCAACAAATAATTAGTGAACACAAACACAATAAATTTGGATTGACTAACCACCCATGGGCACACCCACTTCCTTCTAACTAAAACACCATTGACACCTCAACTCCCCTCTAAAAATTATATCAATATGGACTGATTGCTCCAACACCACCCCTAAATTCCCTATCACACCATACTTCATAATCTCTACCTAGATTTTATATCACACAAATGAATTATCACCAACTAATATGATTTAACGAGTAAAAATAAACTTTACTACTAACTTGTTTCCATTTAGCAGCGACGCCCATATTATAACTATCTCTTTCTCATGTACTAGTCAATTGGCATGTAGAAAAATAGTAGGTAACCATTAGATATAGTTCACCAAATAATTACATTAACACAAGTCTCATTTGCGCTGCTCTATTTTACTTGTTTAATCCATCAAATCACCTTGTCCACATAAAAAGCATGAATTCTTCTAAAAAAATATATTATGAACACATTTTCTAATCAAGATCTATTATTCAACCTTAACCTAGCCTACCAAGTTTATAGAATGCTGTAATCAGGGCATGAACTATCATTTTTTAACTTGTTTTATCAAATTTTTGTGTGAAAACTATCACAATCAAAATTACAAAATAATGAGGTCACCTATTCTAATTCACCTTAATAGAAGAACCACTCACCACTATTAATTAAATTAATCAAAAATTGAAAATAAGAAATATAAATTTATTATTACATCAAATGTTATTAATATACCTAATGAAAGAAAAATATAAACTATCAAAGGACCTAGTCTAAGCCAGTACAAGAGCTTCTAAGTTAAAAGTAAACTAGACATAACTTCCTCTATTAATAAGAGAAGTAGAAGCTACTGGAGATCACTAGCCACGATAGTCATGAAACCAACACTAATTCTTGTAAAATACTATACCCTATAAAGTGTATAGAAAAAGTATTTTCGGTACAAACTATACATACTGGTAAGACTCATTGGTTGAACCAAATTGGCTTACCCAAATAAAGCATAAGAATTAAAAAAAATATGCATCTTAACTTTCACATCATTAGTCTTCACCACCATATTCCTATTATTGATACTTAATCATTCCTCAACCTTAGTACTCTACCCTAATCTTTTCAATTGCTTCTTTCAAAACTTTTTGGTTATAAAACCCAGGATACCACTCATTCTCTTAGAGTTGTGCTGGTTGGAAACAGTAAGCCTAACATTATGACATGGACTATCATTAATCTTATCAAGACAATGCATCTATAGGGATAACCTAACCCATCAATCAAACCATAAACAAACCTAGAGTCACTAAGTGTGAGAATTCATAAAATGTGAGATTTTTTACCCATCATTGGATTTACAAAATTTGATAAAATAAAAAGAAAACAGGAAAGCTATTGTATGGAACAAGCTAATTTCATTTCATAATCATGGAAATTACATTGAAATCCATGTTGCAATAATAATAAGAGTATTTTCCTAAGTTTTTTCTTATCTCACTACTCCGACCTAGAGGATTAAAGTACCTATCCCTTTTGAAGAGAGGGGAAAACAAAGAGAACATACCCAACAAATATTTTATTTATGATATAAAACATTAAAATAAAGTTTTTAGGAGGGGAGTTTGATGATCTGCAATTATATACCTATGTTTTATTATTGTAGAAGGAAGCCCCAAAAAAAAATGGAAATAAAATACATTATCACACATGGCCCATTATTCTAAAAATATTATTTTTCTATCTTTATCTTCAAAAAATAGTAATTCCCTATTCGATTACACACTTCTATGATATGTATAAATCATACTTTATTCAAAATGTGCCCTGCAAAAATATTATGGAGCTTAATAAACCAAAAACTAAACATGGTGTTGGCATGTGACAACATGTGCAAGCAAGTGATAGAGAAACTTTTTCTAACTTGAAAGAAGGTGGATAAAATCTTGTAAGCTCATTTAAAGTAGGTGGATAAGATACTTATAGGTATCTATCAAGTAGTTCAATAAACAACTTGTAGGCAAACCCTTTTGAGAGGGTTTCATAGTAAACCTTGGTGGGTAATTCCATGGAGCTTGTAGTGTATGATAATTTCTTGCCTATGTCATATGATGTCAACTTTTAATTCAATTCTTGATGGTGTTAATGTGAGCATGATTATATTTCTTCTATCTACCAGTTGATGTCGTGTTTCATTGAGAGGTCTTCTTAATCAACCAAGCTCTAGGTTAGGGATATGGTAAAGTAACTATTCATGTTGTATGAATCTTTTATTTTGCATTTCAATTTGTATGGTGGAAAATTTAGTCATATACTTTTGAGGATATTGGTGACTTCAGTTCTCGTGATTTCATATGAAGGTTGATATCCCTTTTTTGCTCATTGGACCTCATCCAAATAGGGATGGTCATCGGTGTAGATCTATTTTCCCCATTCCTTTGGACATGTTTCTTTTGGATTGCATCTTTTTTTACTAGAAGGTCAAACAATGTGTTCATAGTCTTCCTCTTCCAAGAATATGATTTATATGAAAAATTTCTTGCAGAGTGAAATTTCTGGCTGAGCTTGGACATTTTGTTTTGTGATTCCAACTAAACGATGGAGCATAAACACCATTGCATCAAATGAATCTTTGAAGAATCAAACCTAATAATATCATGTCTTGAACTACCATATAAACCTTCTTTAAGCTGGTTGGATTTGATCAAAATCCCTAAAAGCATCGTAATTGAACTCCATGTTGAGGTAGTATTAATAGCACGAGTACAAGAATAACTATAAGACCTCATGGGGTAAGTCATTGGCTAGTATTATGAATACATATCAGAATGGATTATTTAGATATATTCTGAATTGATTCAGGATGGATCTTCTATAGTTTTTAATACATATAGTGCGTAGAAAGTTCTCCTTTCTCTTAGGATAGATAGATCCAAAGGATCCACATACTGGTTGAACAAATCTGGAGGAAAGTCTGCTATTCTGGAATATTGTATCACTGATGTGTTCAATATGAGAATTTAACTATCCAACTTTTCTATGGGGATGTGGGTGTTACTTTTACCTACACTTGATATCATGTAAAGATCATATTCAAAGATGTCACTTAATTCTTCATATACTTCTAAGGATAAGAAAGTTTCCTCTATTGGTTCTTCCTCTAGGAAGAAGACTACTTAAAGTTGCCTTCTAGGTAGAGATAGATGTATCTGTGTTCTTTAATCTATTCAAAGAGTTGGATCAAGTACCTTGACCTTTTGTCTTAAGGATTATTTCTTACAAATAATCTAGTCTTTTTATATATGAAGCAACCATTTTTTTTCTTTTATTCACCGATGTTCTTCTTCTAAAGTAAATGGTATGCCTAGTCATCTTGGACAAGTCAAAAGGAGGTTAAGGTAGTTTGAACCTCCTAAAACATAGTTGTTTCTTATCCTTTGCCATGTGTCTTGAGCAATAGCAGTTGAATTTTTTGACAAGATCATTCCCACTGCATGATCTATCAAAATATGGATTATTTTGGATGATCTAGTTCAGTACAAATCTCTTTATGCATATGCTTTTGAAGCCTAGAAGATGTCCAACTTGATGTAGCCTACTTTTGGGATTGTTATGGATTTGAAATTCTCCTCTATAATCGTTAATAGGTGGCCTACTAGCATCTTTGCCAATGATGATACAAAGCCTGCTTCAGTCCATGGTCTCTGACTAGCTTGAATAGATGTTCTCCATCTTTTGGAAGTATATATCGATGACATATCTATTTAATGATGGACACTTTATCTCTAAGAGGTTCCTACAAAAATTTTCTTATCTTTGGCTTGTGTTTCCTCAGAAGACCTCTTGGAGGATTTTGATGTTCAAGGCAAAGTCTTGGTATGTGATTAAGTGTTTATACCAATAATCCCAATTGCATGCCACTAATCTATAAGAATTTTTGAGATTCTACAGGTGAACTCAGAAAGTATCATGTATTCTATCATTTATCCAAATTCTTTATTGCCATCTATGTGTAAAAGTCTTGGATCCTTTGGGAAAAGGCTAAAACTTTAATGTCATCAAGAGTGATGGTGTGGAACATAGTTCCCACATATTTAGTTATCGTCATCATTGGTTCTGGTCTGTTCTCTCGGATTGTATTAGTTGTCACCATATCTTGGTCATCGAACATTCTGGTTGTTTGGAATAGTTTATGAACATGGATGGATAGTCTTTTTTAAGGTATTCAAGTAAAGATACAAGAGTTACTCCAATTCAAGAATCAACTAAGGAATCATCATTGTCTTTGGTAAATCTATCAAATGGAAATCTATCATCTTGATTGGAACATTCATCTATAAGATCAACTTTTAATGAGTATTCTTGATCTTCCTCTAGGTAAACTCCATAGAATTCATCAATGGTTGTCCAATATTCCTCTATAGAATCATCTTATTAAGTTTTAAAAGAGTGGAATATAGGATATTTCTAGTTTTTGTAGCATAAAGGTTTAGGACAACATGATATGAGATTATCGAGTCGTCATCTTAAAAGACATCTAGAAACAACCATATGTTATTAAGAAGATATTGTTTGATAGACTCCTAGTCTTTATTGTATGTCTATTTAATTTGGATCTCTAAGTTATCATAGGAATTATTGTATCTGGATATGAGATGATGAGGTCATTTACTAGGGCATCATAACTTGAGGCCATTAAGTTTTCTTAGTCTATATCTTCTAGAACTTAGTGTCGCCTCTATATTGTTTAATAATTTCTTTTCTCTTATCGATAAGATAATATGTGGTAATTTTGGAGTGTGATTCAGGTTATCCTTTTCAAAGTGTTTGTTTTGAGGGAAAACATATTTTTGAATACAACTAGTAGAGGATATTAATATGAATAAACTTTCATACTGTTTTCATGAGTCAGAAATTTTACTATTTGATAGAGTAGGCATGGTGGCCAGTCTTGGGGGTCTATAGGAGACATGGAATTTTTGTTCCATATCTTGCTTTTCCCAAGCTTTTTGGAATCCCCAAAAATCATCCCATTCTAAATCATACCTATTATCATGTTTATCATTTAGCCAATCATCTTCATATTCTTTACAGTCACAATCAATATCCCACCGGCAACAACAAATTAAAGAAAATTTATACTAGTGTAAATAGTGTCTTTTATGATCTAATTGTTTTATCCAATAATGTTCTTTATGGAACTATTAGGAAAGCATGAGATATTTGTTCGATCTAGGTCCTCTTATTTTGCATAATTTTCAACAAGAGTGTACATATGGATAGAGAGTGATATTTAATAAGGTAGTTTAGTAAATATAGGCTTATTTGATTAGAGATTTTGAGGATGGTCTCTCAACTTATCATAACTTGTGACCTATGATTTTGAATGAATTATGAGAAATTCTTCTCTGTATATATGCCTCCATATTTGGATGTATTTGGTTGGTCCATCAGTGGCATCTATCATTAGAAATAAGAAATTGTGGCTCCCTAGAAGGGATAAATTTCTCGCAAGGTTTTGGGCTTACCAAATAATCTAGTAGTGTAGAGTTATCTATATAACATTATAGGCTTGTGGATCTTCAAGGATTTGGAATTGTATTTTTAATGCCTTTGTTAGATATAGATTTGAGAGGGGTATATTGACGTTCAGGAATAAGGTGAGAAAGATTGTCCTAGCATCCACTATTATCTCCGATTTACCCAAGTTCACATGTTGGTGCTTATTGAATCTAGTATTAAGAAGGCAAATACACGCCACTTCTGTCTAACTTTTTGTCCCATAATACATAGCGTAGTTCTAATATCACCAAAATAGATATGGGTAAAACCATAGCTTTTCTACTGTCATGGAAAATTCTCTGGCATCTTCATAGTACTGAATTCTTCATTTTGAGATGTCAGACTATGTTGGATAAGTTTTTCATAGAAAAGTATTGTTTAAATCCCTTCGGCTTTGCTAGGACCAATTAATTTACTTCCATGGATTGTATGCCTACTTCACAAAGGAAGATTTTGGGTTTAGTAGAAGTGGATATACAGAAGATATATTTTTATCCGGTGATAGCATCTCTACTACATAGAGGTAGTCATGCTTACATGAAAAAGTTTACTAATAGTAGGAGATATGTTTAATCTTTCTAGATTTTACATAGACATGATACAACAAAAGAAGATGGTAAAGACTCAATGAAACACCCAAAATTTTGGCCCTTGAAAAATTCTTAAGCTTTGATTTTACTGCCTGGATAATGACTCACCCTATGAGTCGTAGGTTGTCATTACACGACCTAAGGACCCAAGTCATAACCAAAGTAGTAATTTTATGGCTAGATTCTAGTCTGAGTATGTGTGGATCACTAAGAGCCATAAGGATATATTATGAGTTAGGTGTAATCATAGGGTGTCTTGTGTAAGTCCCAATTTGGGTCCCGTGTTAATTATGACTGGACCCTATGAGCCATAGGTTCCCATTAAAATTCTCGTGGCTGAGTTTTAAGGTCAGCAGTGTATGTTTCCTTAGTGGTACTGCCTTGGTTACGACTCTTGGTGATGATTCATTAGGAGTTTCTACAAGTCAATGGTTGATATATAGCCAAAAGTGGCACTTTTACAAGCTTTTTTGTTAAGGGCATTCTGGATATTTCCCTTCTTACCCAAATTAAAACCCATATCTTATAACCCTTTAGGGTATTATTAGCCCTTATAAACACATAACGTAACTTCTCAACACTCTCAAATTCCTCAAGGTCAAGAACACTTAGGGTTTTCAATAGGTTGATCACTTAGATTTTTTTAGGTCAATTTCTTTCTCTGCTCTTACTATTTAAGGCATGTTACTTTTTCCTCATTGTTAATTTGTAAGAAGTATGTGTTTAAATTATTATTTAATGAGATGTTCTGTTGGCTTTGAAATAAAGGTTGGAGCTTTTGAATGTTGATGAGTTAAATAATGTTTCTCATGGTTTACATTTGATATTCATGCTTTAATTATATTTTTGAACTTATGGGTGCATGGGTAAGGTGAATGAACTAGGGAATTGTGATTTTTCTAAACTTGTGACTTTGAAGTGGTTTTGTCCCAACCCCATAACTGGAAATTATTTTAATTATGAGAAAGGTGGGAATTTAAAAAATTGAACTAGTCTTGAACTATTACATGATATAAAAAGTTATATGAAACACAATGGTCTAATTTAATGAACAAAGGTAGTTGGTGTTCCCTCACCTTGTATTAATGAAAATGAGAGTTGTTTTCCCCATGTTAATGAAAATTATTTTAGCATGATGTTGTTACCTTGCAAGTGTAGTTGGTATGATGATGCCAACAATATATGACTTAATGAGGAATATGGTTTAATGAACGGGAATATGTAATACTTGTTTTAATTTTTGTCTAATAAGGGTTGCATAGCTGAGTCGTGAATGTGAAGGTTTGGGCAATCGACACTAGAAATTGTTTTTCCCGATGCGGGGGTCACAGTGACCAGGGAGGTTTGAATCTCTCTCATTATTATTTCATGATGATTAGGGATGTTTGAATCCACAATAAATCGTTATATGATGTGGTGCTTATGTCATATATCCTGTGGGTACATGTTATAACGGTTGAGCTACACAATCCAGTCTAATATTTTGAAAATGCATATTAAGCTTTGTTTTCTTTTTTGGTCTGTGATATATATATATATATATATGCATGCATTTGATTATATGCATTAGTTTGAATGATGTTGACTTGTTGATTATGTCATTATGTTGTCCTTATCCCCTAGTTCATGATAGAATTTACTCTACTAACTTTCATGGGATATTGTATCCCCACGTGATGCAGGAATTGGTCATACTTCTATTCCTCCTGCTTAGTGATTAGTATTAGGGATCAACTCGTAAGTTGACATTGAAGTGGTGAGCATCCATACATCAGAAGTCTACATTTCTTATTTTGTTCCTCTTATGTCTTTGACTTATCTTTTTCTATTATCGAGGGTATGTCTCAACGCTTTATTGATATTCGGATTTGGATCATTGTTTAGGAGGATTTCTTTGGACTACTATGGTTACTAGGCGGTGTCGGTTGGTTATTTAGCTCAACGTCGATTATCAGTTATAGATATGCATTAAACTTTTCTTAAGATATTGCATGGTATATTTATATATGATTGGGATTCATCCATCATTGGTGTGTGTGGTGTTTGGTCGGTTGGGTGCAGTAGGTGATCTCCAGTTTACGTGTGACTTGAGATCCCCAAAATGGCCCGTCCCTGGTTCGAGTCATGTCAACATGGTATCAAAGCCTAGGTTTGGTGTCATTGGGTGAAAAACGAAGTTATGTCAAGTAGATTCTTATTTAGGGGTATGTAGATCTCCACACTTATAAGGGAGAAGCTTCGAGGCATTTAGGAATATTTTTCTTTCTTGTTGTTCTATTTCAAGTTGAAGAGTCTAATGTCTCGATTCTCTCTAATTCTAGTGTGTTTTATTTTAAGATCATTTCTCCCAGATGATATGATGCTCATGGAAACTTCTTTGTCCCACATGAGTACAATGCTGATGGGACATACCAAACTTATGGGGTACAAACCTAGTCTAGGGGTCTAGTTCCTGAATGCCCTTCTGGAGTTACACCGGTCCCCTCTAGACCTCCTCGATCTAATCAAGATAATGTGTCGAATGTAGAATTTCTCTAGTCTATTCATATATCGGATAAATTGTTAGCTTCTCTATCTAAGCGTGTAGCTTCTTTACTCCATCTTTTGAGGCCACTAGAGTTGGCCAATTCATGTGGTTGATTCCTCCTATGTTCACTGGTTCTACGGTTTAGGAAGATCCTCAAAATATTATTGATAAATTGGCAATGATCTTTGGTATAATTCATGCTTCTAATGTAAAGGGTGTAGAATTTGTTGCCTATCAACTGATGAATGTAGCATACCAATGGTATAAGAAATGCGAACAGTCTAGTGGATATAATGTTGAATATATACTGTGGGATGATTTTTCAAGTTCTTTTCTAGATTGCTTCTTCCCTCAAGTGTTAAGGGAAGAGAAAGCAAAAGTGTTCGTTAATCTTAAGTAAGGTGGGATGATGGTCAAGAAGTATACCTTGAAATTCCATAAGTTTCCTCGATATTCTCCTTAGTTAGTGTCTAGCATGAGGTCTAGAATAAGGAAATTTGATTCTGGGTTGTCCTATGATTTGATTCTAGAGAGTTAGGTTGCCTTGTTAAACAAGGATATGGACATATGTAGATTGATTGTCTATATGCAGTAGGTTGAGAAAGAGAATAACAAGTAGACGAAGATAGGGGAAACACAGAATAAGGAGTTTAGATTTTCTAATCAGGGTGGAGGTCAGCAACAGAATGGTGGAGATGTTGGAAAGTTATCTATGAAGAAGTGGGTGAGCTCTAGATCCTACTCTATGGCTAGTGCTACTTATCCGAAGCCGTTGGGTGATAGTCATTCTTAGCATAATAGTGGGTTTATGTAATGCCCCGAAAAATCCTCATCCAGTCTGCGCCTTAGAGCGTATTTGGTAAAGCGAAAAATCCGAGTCTAAATGTTTCAGAAATATCTTCTCAAGTATGAAATACTTTGAATCTTGTGGTAATATATTTGATTATGAATTATGGTCATAGAGGTCCCCTAACTCAAGGACGAGTTGAAAGCTTTCCTATCGTTCAAGTTTTAGTGAGAGTCAAAACTTTGGTCAACTTCAATCGACCATAACTCTTTTTATATATCATATTAGAGGATCTACTATATATCAATTGAAATATCTTTGAATTATATTTCCAACGATACCAATTTTGTCAAAAAATGATATCATAGCAAGTAGTTATGCCTATTTTACTCCAGTATGTCAAGCTAGGAAACTGAGTGACGACATTCGTGATAAGTCGTCACGCCCGTGATGACCTATCACCAATGTCGTCATCCCTAGGCAGATTTATACCCTTGGTGACAATATTTTGTGAAAATCCATCACGCCCGTGATGGCCTAGCACTAATGTCGTCAACCTTAATCAGAAACTCAAAATTTCACCCTTTTGTGACGATATTTCGTGAAGACTTATCACCAACTTGGCGGCTTGTCATGGATGTCGTTAGCTATTTTTTTCCAGCAATTTAAGGATGTTTATTCAAGGGTATTTTGGTCTTTTTCCATCTTTTGGAGGTCTCCATAAATATGAAGAACCCCATTCAAACCCTAATTCCTTCATCTACTTTTCTAATTCTCTTAAGAGAAAGTATCTAGGGTTTTAATTCAAGAACCCTAATCTTCCAAAACTTCATTCATAATTCTTCAAGATTTCTTCAAGAATCAAGTTCCTCATAGTGTGGCCTTCAAGAATTATTAATTACAAGTGCGGATAGAGTTTAAAGCATTAGAATTCATCCAATTTCAAAGATTAAGGTATGTAGATGTTGATTCTTGGGTCCCTTTTATCCAAGAAGCCCAAGAACCCTTCTCAAAACTCAAAGATTTTTATGTTTATGAGTTGTTAATGATTTGTATGAGTTGAAATTGATATTCAATGTGTTGTTGAGTTTTGAGTCATATTTGTTTACAAGATTCATAAGCCTTGACCCTAGTAGGTGGAATCCATGTGATATTTGTGATGAATCTTCCTTATGTTGCTTTCTATGTGATGTGTTCATGTCATATGGGTGTAGAAATCGGTGTCATCCATAATGCCAATACCAATACCAAGGCTGACTCTAATACCGACACTACCTATGCCTATAATGGTCTAACAAATCCTCTATCTAGTATCAATAACATCCGGTTGAGACATGCCCCCAACCATAGAAAAAACTAGACCAATGAAATATCAAAAATAAAAGAAGTCCATAGAATGAAATGTAGCCTTATGGAGTATGCAAGCTCACTACTTCAGTCTGAATGAAAGTTGACCCTTAATCCAAGTCACTAAGAAAGAGGAATGACAGTATGTCCAGTTCCTACATCGCGTAGGGATACAATGTGCAAAGATGGTTAGAGGAGTGAACACTAGCATTTACTCAGAGATAAGATAAAATAATGCAAGTAATTCAAAACCAAAGTATATAACCATAAGAAATCACATAGAAATATATATATATATGTATAATATATATCATACTGAGAATGGGAATCGGATTTAGCATGTATTTAAAACCTTTACCTGAGTTGAGTAGCTTGAGCATCCTAAAACTACCCATTGACTATAAGGGTTTGGATCTCCTTGCTAAAAGGGCCCCAGTGTGTGTTATTCGTATGGTCAGAGAAAAAGAACCTAAGATTACTAGTATATCTCCCAAAATATTAAGTGTTTCATCACACACACGGTCACCAAGACCACCTCACATCGGCAAACATGAGTTTCTAGTATCGGACCCCCCAGAACCCCCACCTTCCACGAATTTTCTACTCAACGCTCTTAAATCCCATATTAAAAATATTTTCACATTCCAACCATTTACCAAGAAGTATTTTAATTAGGCATTAACCATTGGTATCGTCATACAAAAAATTGAGCTTGCAAGTCTATCCTTTTAGTCCATACCAAAATCATTAACCAAGTGGACTCCCAAGTTTCCAATTAAACCAAAACCATGGAAATCAAGGACTTTATAAACCATTTAAAACCAACAAAACTAATTTAAGTTCCATTACCATATTATGCTATGTAAACATTTCAAGAAAAGTCAAACTATGTGACAAAATCATTCTCATTGGAATTTTTACAAACATGTTGAGGGAATATGGTTTCCAAAACCAATTACCATTCCCATGAAACCACATATTCAAACCATCATTATAACAAGAAAACATAAAAGAACATGGGAAAACATTATCCAGCGATACATAACAAAAAAACCCAACATCTATTTCAAAACTAAAAAAATACCCTAATAACACTAGGAAAACCATTCATTAAAACATTATTTTAGTGGAACTAACAATGTGGGAAGAGTAATGATGTTGGGTGTATTTATCCGTTCTAGTGTACCTAGTCTAGCCTTTTTAGCCTTGTTTGAGTATGATTCTATGCTATATGGGTTGATAATGAGATAAATGTTTATAAAAGTGTTAAAGAATATGTTTATAAGTTTTATAGTGTTTTAAAATAAAGTTGGTACTTGAAAGAGTAAACTAAAATTCCATAGTGAAAACTAGTCTTTCTAGCTTGAGCTAGTTGCTTGTGTAGTCTATCTTGTTTGATTCTATTGAGTTCTATGTGTTCCTTATGGTTTTAAATATGTTATGATAAGTGGAAAAAGTTGTTAAGAGCATTAAAATTTCATATGAGTCAAATAAAAAGTGGAAACTTGAAGTTTGTGTTTGTATTCATTAAAGGCTAAAACTCCTTTTCCCGGGTTAAAGCCAAGTTCATGATAGTTTGTGTTTGTACCTCTAATTCGTGTAATTGTTTCTTATAGGATACCTTTTGAGATTAATAAATTGATATGTGGATGATATAGAGTCTTGAAAATCATTGGAAAGACACCATAAGACATGGGATAAAAGGAGGAAGGACCAACACTTAACCAAAATTTAGGAAGCAAATTTCAGAATCAGTGTGGTATAAGCGTGCATTGCTTGATACATTGCTATGGAATAGAGCGTACATATAATGATATATTTCTATGGAATAGAGAATTCATCAAATGCTCCATTTTACCCCTGGGCTTTTCACACTAATTCAATTCCAATACAGACTTGGCTTACTTTTATGTTATAAATACATGTTGTATCACGTTTTTACATACTTTTGGACATATTGGAATATTGAGGAGGCTACCAAAACTTTTTTTTAGGCTTATATCTATTTAATTTAGTTTTTTTTATGGTTTGTATCATCAATCCAAGGGATTGGATGATGAATATTTCCATTAAAGGCTAAAACTCCTTTTCCGAGGTTAAAGCCAAGTTCATGATTACTTTTGTTTTGAATTAAGTTTGTTGAGTTGCTTATCATTATTGGTTATTTTTTTTATTATTTTTATAACTATTTTAAGGATTCACGTCCCTTCAAATACATCTACTGTCAACCTTGTAAACTCGAGAGAGGGAATAGGGAGATAGAACATGGGAATAAGTAAAATATGGTTTATATTTCTTTATTCAACGAGGAATTCAAATTAGTATATACTATAGGGATGTACTTAGATACCTTACTTGATTCATACGTATGAAGATATTTATAAAGAACTGAAGTGAACTTTTACATCCCCACTCAATGATATATTTGTAAGGTTCAACTTAGGAAAATGATTAGAGGTTGGGAAACCATGATCATTTAATTAACCCTACGCATCTAGTAGAGTCTTGTGTATGCATATATTGTACACCACACCTATATGCAGGAGGCTATGAGATGTTTTAGGAACAGTTTTCCTTCTTTCAGTATTCATGTCGTGCCAGTGAGCAGTAAAATTTGTATAGCTTGTTTTCTCATCCTTGCATCTATTCATGCTATCCAAAATCTCAGAGAATGTAACTATTTCAAGGTAGAACCTCCTAGTAGTTGCAAGTTCAGTCCATCTCATGCATTAGTGTAAAACTCCTAAAGTTTAGTTATAATCTAGTTCGTAGATGCCCTGTGCATCACCCAGTATCTCCGTAAGGTAAGCATTCTTAGAGGGACATAGCATCCCAAGGGGAGATAACCCACCTTCTCTTAACGCTCTCATGTATTAGATCATTCAATTTCTCCTTGCATAACGAATTCAGTCTAGAATAGAGGGTACTTATAAGTTGACCCTCAAGTTAGACCTCAGCTGTAAGTCAAGTATTCTGAGGTTCAGTTCAGTTCATGATGTTCAGTCCATATGTCACGTAGCAAAATTAGTCATGTTCTCATGTTTAAGTTCAATCTTAGTGTCTTTACCATTGTATGTTCAGTCGCATATTCGTGAGTCAATTCAGTCATGTATTCACGCATCAGATATACGAGGTCAGCTTATCAGTACTTTCAGTCATGCATTCACGTATCATGTCAGTTATATAATCATGCATCAGATATGCATAAATTCAACTTATCAGTTAAGCATCAAATATGCAGTTTTAGTTTGAGAAACTCAGTTTATCGGAACACTAAGTCCTACATTCATAAATCAGCTACCCAAGCATCAGATATGCATGTACAGTATGATATACTCAATTTTCAGTCATGTCAGCCATGAAATCATGATTAGTCATTCATGCTATATATTCATGTAAGTTTTCTTTTCTCTCATCTCAGCCAGTATTATTCGAGGATGAATGTTCCCAAGGGGGAGATATTGTAATACCCCACATTTTGAACTAGAATGAAAATCTGTCATTCCTATGCGTGGATGTTTCAAAAACCTCAAATCCTATATACATTTAGTGTGTTAATCAATTATGTAGTGTGATAATCTATTTGAGAATGAATTTAGATCATAGAGGTCCCCTAACTCAAGTACAAGTTGAAAGCTTTCCAATCGTTCAAGCTTTAGTGAGCGTCAAAACTTGGGTCAACTTCAATCGACTATAACTCGTTGTATATGACTAACTGGGTGGTTTACAATATATCAAATGAAATACCTTTGAATTATCTTTCCAACGATACAAATTTCTCCTAAGTCTGATATCGTAGAAAAGACTTAGCCTTATTTTACTCCAGCATATCAGGCAGGAAATAGTGTGACGACATTCGTGATAGCTTATCACATTTGTGACGCCCTATCACGAAGGTCGTCAGCCTTAGGAAGAAACCAACTCCTAAGTGACGACATTTGTGATAGCTTATCATATTTTTGATGCCCTATCACGAAGGTCATCAACTTTAGGAAGAAACCAACTCCCAAGTGACGACATTTGTGATAACTTATCACAAATTTAACAACATTTTTGACGACATATCACAAATTTGACGGCTTATCAACCGTGGTCATCAGCTATGATTTTCAGCAACTGGGAAATTATTTCATAAGGGTGTTTTGATTTTTTCCTTCACCTTCCATGACTTATAACCCTAAAGAGGCGTAATTTTTTCCATTTTTCTTCAGTTAAGCAACTTAAAAACCCAATCTTACACTCTCAACCACAAGATTAGGGTTTCCATCAAACTCATCTCTCAAAAGCAAGATTCAAGACTTTTTCCAAGATAATCAAGAATTAAGTTTCCCAATCCAAGAACTCTCCAACAAATCATCAAGGTTTCCTTTCTAAGGTATGCGTGCATTCATTCATGGAATCCTTTAGTCCATGAAGTTCAAGAACCCTTTTCTAAAACTATGTATTATGGTTTTCATGTTATGAATGGATTGTTGAACATGTTTATATGTTGAATGATTCCAAGATAGAATATTTATGTGTTATTATGAATTTGTGACATCATATGAGTTGAAAACATGTAAGTTTGATTATTTATGATGAGTAATTGTATGATTTACACCTATACGTAAGTCGTGCATGTAAGGTGTTTGATAAAATACCTAAGAGACTAGAAATCATGCATTATATCTAAATTGTGACTAAGTGAAGGATTCATGATAGGTCTCTATGATTCAATGTCATCCATGTTGATAATGTGTCATGTGAACACTGTTGGATTACTCATGAACTAGTCTTATGGAATTATGCTATGCTTACTTGCAAAACCCACTCATGTACAAGATGTAGAATACCCATGTACTTCATGAAATTCCCCAAGTTATGATATTATGGATTATGGTTGTAATATTTAATGAGCATGATATTGAAAGCTATGAAAGCATATACATGTTGTATGAAATTCCCTTCCATGAAATAGACTGTTTAGAACCATGCTTAGTATGAAATCCCTTATTTATGATATTATGGATTATGGACTCTACTCTTATGATCAAGTCATTCATGTGTGTTAGTTTCATTCCATCGAGTCCTGGGAATACTTGCACCCAAAAAAAATAGTTGTGTGCCTAGAGCCATGTCATGTTTTCATTATACTCTCAGTCAAGCCATGATCTATAAAAATCAGTCAATCATATGACTTAGGAAAACTCACTAATCTCAGTAGTTCAGTATTCTCAGTAATCTCAGTAATCACAGTAATCACAGTAAATCTCAGTAACATCAGTACTCTTAATCAGTCCTCAGAACTCATTATATTCCGTCCGTCATCTGAATCTAGTAAACTTAGTTTTAGCTACACTAAACAATACCACTAGTATCAGCTCAGATAATCAGTATCAGTTCAGCAAATCAGTTCAATTAAGTTATTTCGTTCAGGCCAGTTATTCAGTTCAGTGTCTTTCAGATGGGAATAGGATTCAGCACTGAGCGAACCTAGGGATGGGGGCTCACCCGCTAGAATAGGACTAAGATCCCTAAACGAAATCCTTAAGTTCCAGAACTACGTTGCCAGTGTAGGTACGAGATGTCTCCCATTAGATTAGGACTGACATACTCAGGGGTCACCCGTTATCACATTTATATGTATAGGACTGATCCTAGGAGTCACCTGCTAGATTAGGACTGACTCCACAGCAAATGTCTTTGCTTGTGGTGCGGTATTGACACCCTTCCAGTCAGGGAAGATATTGGACCCCAGTATCTTAGCTTGGGGCATGTCGGTTAGATGAACACATCCTACAGTTTCAGTTACAGAATCAGGGCTTTCAGACACAGTCAACTCAGCTTAGTAATACAGATTCAGTACTGTTAGGTACAGTCAATGCTTATCATGGTAAATAGACTTCAAGATCAACCATTATCTAGGAATGATCTCAACTATGATTAATCAGTATCAGAATTATTAGATTTAAAAATCACCCGCTAGATAGAACTGATCTCAGACTAAGTCAAATCATCCTTATTATCAGTATACTCATGATCACCCTCTAGATAAGACTGATCTCAAATTTAGTTACTCTAAGTATAATAGAACTCATATAGTTCCATCAGAAGTTAGACTGTCAGATACAGTCGTTCAGTATCAGTTACATCGGTTAGGCTGACCATCACAGTTATATCAATTTTTTGAACTCATGTATCAGTCATATCAGTTATCAAAATTCATGATATCAGTATTTTTCTTTAGTACTATCAGGAAAAGTCAACCATACCAGTTCTTTATAATTTGAACTGTCAAAAATAGTTGTTCATCTATTCAGTATCTCAGTATCAGTACTCTCATGTTGTCAGTATTTAGACTCAGTAGTAAGTATCTCCATGAGTTCAGTTACAGTTATGTGTGCATGTATGTATTCTCACGTTTATATTAGTCAGCATTGTTCATGCATATAACCCTTTTCATTTAGCCTACCTCACTCGTATACTTAGTATATTCAGACGTACTGATGCATTTGCGCTATGGTGCTTTCTCTTATGTTACACCATAGGTTCAAAGTTACGAGCTCCAGATCAGCAGTAGCACTCCAGTGTTCATAGTTTGTAGTGAGTCCTTCTAATTCGAGGATGATATAATTATTGCTACATTTACTATTTAGTTGTTAGATGGAGTTAGTTGGAGACATGTTCCTTTACCTCCTTATTTAGTTCAGTTAGAGGCTTTCAGACTAGATGTCAGATTAGATATTCAGATATTATTATTTTCAGTATTTATGACTTGTTTTGGTATTGTTATACCTTTTTCAGATATTTTTTTATCAGACGTTTATTCAGTTCGAACCTTATGGCCTTTTATGTTCATGTTTTTGCATTTTATGATATATTATGAAGTATAAAGGTATAGAAATTAGGCATGGGTTATCTTGTGGTCCTTCGGGGTCATGAGCACCGTGTAGCATTCTGGTTCAAAAAATTGGGGTGTTACACAAATTAAAAGCATTCTCTCTCAAAACTACAAATTCTAGCTTCAAGAAAACAAGAGCAATCTCAAGGGATTTTCCAAGAATTTCAAGAAACACACAAATTAATGTATGTTAGGTGTTCATCTATGGGTTCCTTTCACCCATAGGATCCACGAATCTATTTTTAAAATTCAAGATTTTTGAATTATGAACTTCCATGCTTGAATTGAATTGATTTAATGTTCATATTATTGTTTGGTTTTAGACCAAGATTAAATTATATGATTTTATGAAATTAATCATTGTATGTGTTGAATTACATGATCTTTATGATAAACCCTTCAATTTTCAAGTTGATTGTTTAAACCATGTCAACCCTAAGTGTTTATGACATAATGATTCAGTTATGCCTCCCCATGTGTTTGATAAAATGCCTATGTGAAAGAAATACTGCCTTTATAACATGATAGCATGTATTCCCCATTCATGTACAAGTTAATATATTACAAGTGTTTGATAAAATGACTTTATGAATAAATTATGGACAAGTGTACAATGTTATGTATTTCAAGATTATGTTATGCCTTTATTTTAAGCTATCGAGTCCTGGGGGTATATAATACCTGACAATTTAGTTGTTTACCTAAAGCCAGTGTCAGTTAGAGAATCTCAGTCATGTCATAATTAGTAGCACTCTCAGTCGGTTACAGAACTCAGTAGAACTTAGTCGGTTATAGAACTAAGGAAATCTGAGTAACTCAGTATTCAGTCCAGTACAGTTCAGTATATTCAGTTCAGTGACTTTCAGTTGGGAGTTGGATTCAGTACCGAGTGAACCCAAGGATCGGGGCTCACCTTCCAATGGAGGTGTGAACCTTAGAAACAATTATTGCATTCCAGAACTACGTAGCCAGCGTAGGTTGAGATATCAAATAAGTAAGTTGAGGGTTGATGAGGTGTTTTAACCTGCCAGATGAGGGTTCCACAGTTCTAATTTGAGTATCAACAAGATGAGGGTAACTCCTTAGTGTCTTGACCTATGGAACAGTACTGACACCCTTACAGTTGGGATCACAAGTTGGACCCCAACTCAGTTATCTTATTTTGGGCATGTCAGTTAGATGATTACCTTCTACAGTCTTAGTCTCAGTCTTCAGAATAGAACTCCATTCAGCTCTAAAGAATTAGGACTATCAGATACAATCAATCAATATCAGTAACTCAGTTATTAGTAACTTCAGATATTAGTTACTCAGTATTAGAACTCACGACTTAGCTTCAGACAAGATTAGACACAATATTTATTTATATGCATATTAGTGCATACTCAGTATTTACAGCAGTATTAGTTATCTATGTAATCTCATGTTAAGTTACTCTATATCATAAAGTTAGTTATTGTTCATACATATGATTGCATGTAACCTTACCTCATATAGCATACCAGTGCATTCCACGTATTGACGCATACTCTTTCTTTGCGCTATGATGTCTCATATCATAGGTTCAGATGAATAAGTTCCCGACCGCACATAGATAGACTCAGATTTAGCTAGCAGCAGTAGATTAGCAGTGATTCCTCATGATTCGAGATATTTTTTTATTTTATTTTTTCAGCATACTTAGTATTTTAGTGGATGGAGTTAGTTACGGATTGTTCCATCAACTCCACTTTCAGATAGTTTCAGTTAGAGGCTTTTCAGATTAGTTTTAAGATAATGTTAAGTTTTACGAATTGTTATTTTAGTTGATACACTTTAGCAGTATTTACAGATTTAAACCTTATGGAATTTGAGCCTATTTTTTGCATTTATTACAGTATCATGTTTCAGTGCTAACAACAGATATCAGTTATGTGTTAACTTGTGGTCCTTCAGGGTCGTAAGCACCGTGTAGTGTTTGAGGTACAAACTTGAGGAATTAAAACCTTGGTATCAGAGCCTAAGGTTCAACAGTGTCCTAGAAAGTTTGAAAGCCACATCTAGTAGAGTCTTGTGCATGGGTGTGTAGCGCGCCACACTTATGGACAGAAGGCTTTAGGATGTTTTAGGAAAAATTTACCTTCTTTTAGTATTCATGTCGTGTGAGTGAGCATGAGATTAAGTTAAACTCTTAACCTAATTTGTTTCCTCTTTTTCATTTACAAAACATACCTCCCAAAAAGACTAACGAAAGGAGAACCAAAAATTAGTCAGCACCTCAGCCCATTTAGGCAGATCCCCTGGACGAGCATGACTCCCATGCAGAATTTAGGGTTGCATTCACTACTCTAGACAAATCCATAGTATCTTAGAATTAATGGCCAGCCGTTGTTTCGGCCAATAAAGTGGCCAATACTGTTGTAGCCAGGATTTGGGTCTTCACCCAAATGAATTCTCCCTTATTCAAAGGAGCTAAGTAGAAGAGGATCCATAGGAGTTCCACAATCAGATCCAAAAAGTCACATATATTATGGGAGTGACTTACAGTGAGAGTGTTATGTTAGCTACCTATCAGCTACAAGATGTGGCTCATACATGGTTTAAGCAATTTAAGGTATATAGGGGCATAGATACAGAGCCTATAGAATGGAAAGAGTTTGCTACTACTTTCTTGGAGAGATTCTTTCCCTTAGAATTGAGAGATGCCAAGGTGTTAGAGCTTATCAACCTCAGGAAAGGTAGTATGAGCGTGAAGAAGTATTCTCTCAATTTTACTCAGTTAGCTAGGTATACTCCCCTTGTAGTAGCAGAGAGTAAGTCCATAATGTACAAGTTCATACCAGGGTTGTCAGATAGTGTGGTTAAGGAATGCAGGATAGCGATATTGATTAACGAGATGGACATATCAAGGCTCATGGTCCATTATCAGCAGATAGAAGAGGCTAAGATCAAAGAGAGAGAAAGGCAAAACAAGAGAGCTAGAATAGGTAGCTTTAATTTCAATCATCCTAAGTCAGACGACAATAACCGTTCATAGTTTCATCCAAGCTCTTCAGTTCCAGCTCAGTCCTCAGCTAGTGCTCCAGTACATAAGTTTAGAAATGGTAACAATGATAGGCTGTTAGGCTCTAAATCTCAAGGTTGTGTTAGCAGTTCTAAAAAAAATCCTCTTTGTCAGACATATGGAAAAAATCACAAGGGTGTCTGCAGAGCTGGCTGTGATATTTGTTTTGGGTGTTTCTTGCCAGGCCACATAGTAAGAGATTGTCTTCAGTCAGGTTCTCAGGGTCAGCATACTTATTCTTCAGCTCAATCTGGTTGCTCAAATCAGTAGGGTGCCACTTCCAGTGCCACCAATAGGTAATACCCAAATAGGCTTTATGCATTTCAGTCCAGAAAAGATCAAGAAAATTCTCTTGATTTAGTCACTAGTATGTTACAAATCTTCCATTTACATATTTATGCCTTGTTAGATCCAGGAGATTTTTTTATCATTCGTAACTCCTTATATAGCTATTAACTTCAGAGTCAGTCCAGAAATCCTAGCAGAGCCATTCTCAATTTCTATCCTATTAGGTAAATCTATTATAGCCCGATGGGTATATAGGAACTATTCAGCTATGATATCTCAGAAAGTTACTTTAACAGACTTAGTAGTGCTAGAGATAGATGATTTTGATGTCATTCTTGGCATAGATTGGATCTATTCATGTTATACCTCAGTTGATTGTAGAAATAGAATAGTTCACTTTCAGTATCCAAATGAACCAGTCCTTAAATAGAGGGGTGGTACCACATCGCTTAAGTGTCAGTTGATTTTATACCTTAGAATGAGAAAAATGATATCTTAGGGATTTATCTACCATCTTGTGCGAGTCAAAGACTCTAACTCAGAACTCCAACTCTTGAGTCATTTCCAGTAGTAAATGAATTCTCAGAAGTTTTTCCTGAAGATCTTCCTAGAGTTCCTCCAATCAGGGAAATTGACTTCGGAATAGACCTTATTCAAGATACTCAGCCTATATCTATTCCGCCATACAGAATAGATCTTGTAGAACTCAGAGAGTTAAAAAAATAGTTGAAGGATCTCCTAGATAAGGGATTCTGTAGACTCAATATTTCTCCGTAGGACACACCAGTCTTATTCGTGTGTAAGAAAGATGGTTCTCTCAGAATGTATATAGACTACCGTTAGTTGAACAATGTCACAGTCACGAATAAGTACCTAATTCCCAGAATCGATGATTTTTTTCACCAAGTTCAGGGTTCTAGTTACTTTCCAAAGATAGACCTTATCAAGCAATCATCAACTCAAAGTCAGAGATTGTGACATTTCAAAAATAGCTTTTAGAATTTGGTATGGTCACTTTGATTTTCTAGTCATGTCCTTTTATCTTACTAATGCCACAACAGCTTTCATGGACTTAATGAATTATGTGTTCAAGCAGTACTTGGACATGTTTGTTATAATCTTCATCGATGACATTCTTTTCTATTCCCATAGCGAGAATAACCACGCAACTCACCTCAGAACCGTACTTCAGACACTCATAACTCATTAGTTGTTTGCCAAATTTGGTAAGTGCAAATTTTGGATAAGTTCAGTATCATTCCTTGGTTATATTATTTCCGGCAATGGCATTAGAGTTGATCCTTAAAAGACCAAAGTTCTGAGAAACTGGCCTAGACCCATCTCTCCATTAGATATCAGGAGTTTCTTAGGTTTAGCTGGCTACTACCATTGGTTTGTTAAAGGGTTTTTATCTATAGCATCCACCATGTCAAGATTGACTCAGAAGAAAGTTCAGTTTCAGTGGTCAGATCTTGCAAGAAGAGTTTTCAGGAGTAGAAGACTCGACTCACCTCAGCCCAAATTTTCACTCTACTAGATGGTTTAGATGGGTTTGTTGGGTACTGTGGCACATCCAAAGTAGGATTATATTTTTTCCTCATGCAGTGAGGTAAGGTCATAGCCTATGCCTCTAGATAGCTTAAGCCATATGAGAAAAATTATTTGACTCATGATCTTGATCAAGCAGCTGTAGTATTTGACTTAATGATTTAGAGGCAGTAATTGTATGTGGTACATGTAGATATGATCACAAATCACAAGAGCTTGTAGTATGTCTTTTCTTAAAAAGAGTTAAATTTGCATCAGAAAAGGTGGTTAGAATTATCAAAAAATTATGACATGATAATTCTTTATCATCTGGGAAAAGCCAATGTAGTGGTTGATGCTCTGAGTAGACTGTATATGGGTAGTGTTACTCATGTTGAGAATAGTAAGAAGAATTTAGTTCAGGAAGTTCATCATCTTGCTGAATAGGTGTTCGCCTAGTCGATTCAGCAGAAGGTACTGTGTGGGTTCAGAATAGTTCTAAATCCTCTCTAGTTTTTAAAGTAAAGGAAAAGTAGGATAGAGATCCTAGTCGTGATAAGTTGAAAGAGTCAGTTGGAGATCAGAAAGTAGAGGTTTTCTCCCAAGGTAAAGATAGTGTGTTGCATTTCTAGGGTAGTTTATGTGTGCCAGATGTAGATGACTTGAGGAAATGAATTAAGGAAGAAGCACATGGTGCGCGTTACTTTATTCATCCAGGGTCCACTAAGATGTACCGCGATCTTTGGGAGATCTATTGGTGGAGTGGGATGAAGTGGGATATTGCAGAGTTTGTAGCTAAGTGATCTATATGCTAACAAGTTAAGATTAAGCACTAGAAATCTAGTGGGTCTATGCAGGAGTTTATTATTCCTATAGGGAAATGGGAAGAAGTGAACATAGACTTTATAACGGGCTTTCCTTGTACTCATCGCCATCATGATTCTATATGGGTTATTATAGATAGGATGACCAAATTAGCTCATTTATTGCAAGTTCATACTTTCTATTTAGCCAAGGACTAAACCAAGCTCTATATTAGAGAGTTTGCTGGGTTACACGGAGTTTCAGTATCCATTATCTCAGATAGAGGTATCCAGTTTACCTTGAATTTGTGGAAAGCATTCCTAAAGGGTCTTGCTACCTATGTTCACCTCAGTATATCCTTCCACCCTCAGACAGATGGTCAAGAAGAAAGGACCATTCAAACTCTAGAAGATATGCTAAGACCATGCGTTGTCGATTTTAAGGGTATTTGGGATGACCACTTTCCTTTGATCGAGTTCTCATATAATAACAGTTATCATTCCAAAATTCAGATGGCTCCGTTTTGAAGTTCTCTATGGTAGGAGATATAGGTCTTCGATTGGTTGGTTCAAGGTAGGTGAGGCCACAGTAGTAGGGCCTAACTTAGTATTCGATTCCTTAGAAAAGGTTCAGTTAATCAAAAAAAGACTTAGGGCTTCCCAGAGCCGACATAAATCATATGAAGATGTGAGGAGAAAGGATCTCAAGTTTGAGATTGGTGATTTTGTGTTCTAGAAAATATCTCCCGTGAAATAAGTGAAGAGGTTCGGCAAGAAGGGAAAGCTCAGTCCCCGATATGTCGGTCCTTACAAAATTCTCAGCCATTTCAGAAAGGTAGCTCAAGATCTCGAGTAGCCTTCTAACCTAGCTTCAGTGTAACCAGTATTCCACGTCTCCTTGCTAAATAAATGCATTGGTCACCTAGCATTTATAGTTACTTTAGAGGATGTAAATGTTCAGAAAAATCTCTTTTTTGAAGAGGTTCCAGTCTAAATACTCGATCATCAGATTCAAAAACTGAGGAAAAAAAAATTCCCTTAGTCAAAGTTCTTTGGTGGAAGTAGTCTGTAGAAGGAGCTACTTGGGAAGAAGAAGAAGATATATGGATCAAGTATCTTTACCTCTTCTCTGCAACCTCAGATCCAACTTAAGGTAACATTCTACATTAGCTTTACTCAGTTCCATGTTCATCTATAATTATAACTTGGTATCCATCACCTTTGGTTATTCCGTCATGCATTCATGAATCAGTTCAGTCATGTACTCATTCTTCAGATATGCATGTTCTGTATGAAAACCCAGCTTGTCAGTAGCTTCAGTCATAAATTCCATACATCAGATATATATGTTTAGTGTAAGAGCTCAGTTTGTCAATAGTTCATTCATGTATCCAAGAATCAAATATGCATGTTCAGTGTGTAAACTCAGTCTATCAATATCTCATCTTAATCATTCTCATTCGAGGACGAATGTTCCCGAAGGGGAAATATTGTAATACCTCCTATTTCTCAAGCTTAACTTAACTCTTAGTTCATGAGTTATCCAATATAAAAATTTTGAAATGTTCAGAATTTTTCAGTTTAGAAGCTACCATTGCATAGGAAATTTAATTAGCCTTCCAACGATATAAAATTTTCCTAAATCAGATAACTGGGTAAGAAGTTATGGATATTTTAAGTTTCAGTCATTAAACACCGTCATTCAGGCCAGTAGTGCATCGCGGAATATGTCAAAATGTCAATTATCAATTTCCAGTGAAGTACCACAATACCGACGCGTTGCACCACAACTTATTTTTATATTTTTCAATTTCCAGATTACAACCACGATTTCACCGTGTCCCGGTGAAATTCCAAGTTCCAACCAAAGTGGTAACGCAATACCACTTCGTCACGCCACCATGCAATTTCTTAGTGGGCAATTTCCTGAGACACGTCGCGATATCTCCACGCTGCGCCAGATACTTATTTAGAATTTTTTTTTATGGAAATTAAATATTTCGTCCAGGGCTAACATAGTCTTTTCCCATGATTTTAACATGCCCAGATACGGGATTTAATACCAAAAAAAGTTTTAAGTAATTACTAACTCAATTTATCCCCAAATTAAAAGCATTCTCTCTCAAAACTACAAACCCTAGCTTCAAGAAAACAAGAGCAATCTTAAGGAATTCACCAGGAACTTCAAGACACCCACAAATTAAGGTATGTTAGGTGTTTATCTATGGGTTCCTTTGACCCATAGAGACCACGAATCCATTTTCAAAATACAATATTGTTGAATTAAGAACTTCCATGTTTGAATTGAATTGAATCCATGTTCATGTTATTGTTGGGTTTTAGTCAATGATTAAATTACATGCATTTATGAAATTAATCATTGTATGAGTTGAATTACATGATCTTCATGATAAACCAATCAATTTGCAAGTTGATTGTTGAAAACATGTCAACCCTAAGCGTTTATGATTTAATGATTCGGTTATGCCTCCCCATGTGTTTGATAAAATGCCTATGTGATTGTATTAGTGTCATTATAACATGATAGTATGTATTCCCCATTCATGTACAAGTTGATACATTACAAGTGTTTGATAAAATATCTTTATGAATGAATTATCGATAAGTGTACAGTGTTATGTATTTCAAGATTATTCTATGCCTTTGTTTTATGCTATTGAGTCCTGGGGGTATTTAATACCCGGAAATTTAGTTGTTTACCTAGAGCTAGTGTAAGTTATAGAATCTCAGTCATGTCACGATCAGTAGTACTCTCAGTCAGTTACAAAACTCAGTAGAACTCAGTCAGTTACAGAATTGGGGAAAACTCAGTAAACTAAGTATCCAGTTAAGTCCAGTTCAGTATACTCAATTCAGTGACTTTCAATTGGGAGTAGGATTCAGCATCGGATGAACCCAAGGATGGGGGCTCACCTTACAATGGAGGGTGTGATCCTTAAATGCAATCCTTGCCTTCCAGAACTACGTAGCCAGCGTAGGTTGAGACATCAAACCTTCCAGTTTAGGGTTGATGAGGTTTTTTAACCTACCAGATGAGGGTTCCACCGTTCTCATTTGAGTACCGTCCAGATGAGGGTAACTCTTCAGTGTCTTTACTCGTGACACAGTACTGACACCCTTCCAACTAGGATCACAGGTTGGACCCAAATTCAGTTATCTTATTTGGTGCATGTTGGTTAGATAATTACCTCCCACAATCTCAATCTCGGTCTTTAGAATAGAACTTAGTTCAGTTCTATAATCAGGACTATCAGATACAGTCAATCAATATCAGTAACTCAGTTATGAGTAGCTTAAGATATTAGTTACTCAGTATTAGAACTCAGGACTTAGTTTCAGATTTAGCTTAAAAGAATTAGTCTAGACTATGATGTAGTTGTATCAATCTCTATCACAATTTACAATGTGACAACTATAAAATTAAGGTTCATATCAAAGATAACTATTGAAAACTTGTTTGTTATCCCCCTACTTTTAGGAAGAATAAGCCTACAAATGTGACTTTTGTTTTTCATGCTATGGGGAAAGGTCAACATCCTATTGTCAGGGTTCAATTTTAGATGCACAAGGTAAAAAATCTCACTGCTATCCTAAAAGAATGAGTTAGAACAACATATCTGCTAATGTGAGTGTACTATATTAAAATTTCATCAAGGTAATAAATAATGTAAAACCAACAAAATAAAAAACTAAATCATTGATTTTAACCTCGGGTATTCAATGTTGCACATATTTTTACTTTCGATGACACACCTATGTCAAATTATCCAAGAATACAATACTTTTGGAGAATCAAACATGCATCCATTAGAAATTTTAAGAGTACAAGAAATTAGTGTTGTGACAATTAGTATAGTGAATTAGGATATCGGTGTTGTAGTTAGAGTTGCACCGGAAGCCATAGAATTTCTAGTCTCAGGGATCGTGCCCCCAACCTTTGAACCAAAGGAAACTTCCTCAACCTCAGCCAAAACAAGAATTATGATTTGTAGACCCTCCAAATCAAATCATCAAATTTAGTTGCACCGACTAAAATAGCAAGATGAGTCTTTGACTTGAACATGGGATTTGTATTATCTCAGTCTACCCAATTTCGTAACAAATACTACAAATAATGGGGATACCCTAGTGGTCAATATTGTTAATAGATCTTGATATAAAGTAACCATTCACTGGTAAATTCATGCATAGAGTACTCAAATGAACTGATATATGTTACTCAAATGAATGAGCCATGATTAAATTTCATATGACCCTTTCATACACTTTTTAATAATATGTTGATGTCTTTCAAAAGGCACAGTGTTAGGAAAATTAGGACATCATGGGAAGATGGACCATAATTTATCACTCAATGATAGATTATACCAGGAAAGAGTTACACTTACTGATTTACAGTTAAAGAACAAGAAGGGACAATTTGGTGGCATGCCCACAGCTGACGGCTCATGGCCATTATTTATGGAGCTCTAATTATCCACCCCAAAGAAGGGGAAAACTATTCATTTCCTAAACCCAAAAGAGAAACACCAATTCCATTTGGTACTAGTTTTACCTTCTCTAATAACTAGAAGCTTAGAGAATTTTTGGAAAATAATACTCCCTCCGTCCTATTTCATGTGCCTTATTTAACTGAAAAGGATAGTGTTTCATATAAAATCAAACATAAGGGAGTACTAGTTAGGTATTTTCTCTTATTTAGTTTCCTTTTAGAAATTTGTTGAAATGAGAGTATGGAAATGCTGATCATGTGAGTGGTGGGATAAAAATCCTATCGATGTTGTAAGAAAAGCTATGAGAATATGAGCGGCTCCCAATCTATCAGATTCTTACCCAATCAATGGTTAATCTGGTGACCTCTGCAAGTGTTCCAGTAAAGGTTATCTCTAATATAACTGAATATTTACAATAGGATACTTCATACTCGGATCTATAGCAATTGTATCTGAGCTCTATTGTACATGTAGTCAAGATTACTCCTTTGTAACAAAGACTACGAAATTGGGTGGACTGAGATAACACAAATCCCATGTTGGGGGAACTATACTTGAGACTAGAACTTCTATAGATTCCGGTGCAACTCTAACTACAACACTGATATCCTCATTCACTACACTAATTGTTACACCAATATATTTTCTCCTTAAACCTGTACTGCTAGCCTAGTCACCATTAAACATTAAAAAAATATTTTTCTCTACATTAATTATTGATTCAACATATCCGATCTACAAACATGTAATCACAATAGCAACATCAAATGGTCTACAAATTTAAAAATAAACTTTTAGATTACCAAAAAAAAGATAACTCAGAGAAAACTTTTAAGCCAAAAAAATAACAAAATACAAAACATAAATTAGGGAGAAACATAATTTGTACCTTTGGCTCTATAACCTCAAGAATTTTGAACTATATTCCTTCCTCTTTCGACCTTATAGTAGTTTATTCCTACAGACTTTCAAGTTGGTTAAAGAAATTGCACATGCAATCTAAAATAATACATGTATACCCAAAAGAGTTTTGGCCACATACCTTATGGAGCACAAACTTTAAGAACCTTATTTGAGAAAACATGAGAATTTCTATCAAAGAGATATCCTATTCCTACAAAATATTAGTGTTAAAAAAATTGCATGTGAAAATAAAAAATGCATACACATACAAATAAATTTGAGCTAATAACTGATAGAGTAAAATCGTTAGAAATCCCTATTTTAGAAAAACGGAACAAGTTTGAACAAAGAGGATAATTTTAGGCATTTTACCTAACAAATTTGAGCTAACCCATTTGGGAAAATTTGAGATTTGATCAAAGTTTTAACTAACAAACATAACAAATTTCAGCTAGCCCATTTAGGATAATTTATTTCTTCAATGGGTTTGAGATTTTGGTTGAGCAAAGAGTAGATTTTGGTTGAGCAAAGATGATGAAATGGTATACGGTGTTGAGGTTGAGATTGAGCAAAGACGATGAGAGATTTAGGCATTTATTTTTAAATTTTATGAAATTTTCCTAATGTAATACTGTCACGACCCAATCCAAGGCCTGTCCATGACGGACATCTCAGGACCAGAGATCACCCCTTACCTAACAGAAGTATGGAATCTCACAACTTCAATGTCAACTCAGGAACAAACTTGAGCACCTGATAACTACATAGGAAAAGTACAAGAGGTTTAGGTACCTGCATTGCATGGGGATACAACTTTCACAGATGGTTAGTGGTTAGAAGACTAGAATGTAACTCATGGATAGAGAAATAAAATAATTCCATGATCATAGTTCAAAACCATTACAATATTCAACACATAATATCATGTGAAATACATATATAAATATCATAGAACATGTTTGGGTAGGGAACAAGGCTTAGAATGGACTTCAAAAAACTTAACCTTGGTTGTGTAGCATAATCGTCATATAACAAAGCACCCACAGGCTATATGGTTCCTGCTCTACCCTAGATGGAAGGTCCTCAGTACGTGTAGCCACAAAAACAAGAGAATAACCATATCCGTATATGCCTTTATGGGGGACTCAAACCTCCCAGAATAGTCAAGGTGACTTAAGCCCCTATGTATAAAATATAAGAGATCCGAACCTCCCATTCACATATCCATTCGGGGGGCTCGAACCTCCAATCATATAGACACCCACAACGACTAGCGCAGTTTCCAATGTTAGTTCTTCGGACTCCACTATTACGGACAGAGTAAACATCTCGCTTTAAGCCTAATTAAAACATTTGTTTAACATACACAACCATTAATCCAATTAATTTCCAAAGTCATCCCATTGGTATCATCATACTAACCTCAATTTCAAGAGTATAATATGCCATAACCATTATTGAAAAACATGGGACTCGAACTCGTTGTCTAAACACATACATCAATTAAATTCAATGTTAAGGGACTCCAACACATTTAGTATTTCAAATCAATTTATGGCTAACAAGGCCATCATAAAACCATTAACCAATCATCAACATTCTTAGTCCAAGAATTAGTTCAAAACAAAATTTCAACTTGTGACAGGATCATTCTCATTTAAAATTTCACAAATAGGTTGAGGCCATACATTATCCAAGCGAAAAACCAACAAATTTAGGGTTATTCATGAACCATTTATTAAACCACAATTCCTATGCACCCATATGTGCAAAAACATTATCAAAACACCTGTAATCATAATTTAACCATTGAGAAAACAATACTCACTATTATGCATTCAAACCCTCAACCATGGTATTCAAAACCACCATTTATGACTCATGAACAATGCGCTAAACATATGATTTAAGCGAACAAACAATGAGGGAAGAGTCATATTTTTTAGTTATGAAGATTCACGAAGATAATTTTGATCCTTAAGGCCTTAGATAACCGCTTGAAGAAACCTTAGCCTAATCTTTCTTGAGAAGTTTGAGAGAGAGTTTAGAGAGTTTTTTAATCTTCTAAAGTGTATAATAGATGACCAAAATTTGTTATAAGACGTGGGATCTTAAGGGCTAGGGAGGGAAATGTCAAGAATAACCTCAACTTAAAATCTATAAAAAGTCTGTAGGTTTTTATGAGTCAAGCCTTTGAGTCGTCAACACAATATACGACTTTTACCATTGAGTCTTCACTAAGACAAAAAATTGGACACCACACACTGTCCAACTTATGACTTTATTGCACCACTTGTCACTAGACCATACAAATCGTTTGGTTTAGTCATGACCATCAGAAAACACCAAGGTCTTAGACACTATACAACATACAACTCGGCCCTAACCAATCATCACATAATCATACAACTCCTGAAGAGTATCTCATTAATAGGACATAACATGACTAATAACACATTGGTTTGGTAATAACTTGGGTCCCTAGACACCTAACCATACCATACGACTAGTATGGTGAGTCGTAAGGAAGGCAGAGAGCCTAAAGCTCAGGAAATTTATAGAGGTCAAGGTGTGGGGTATTTTAGTCTCCCCCACTTTGGATCATTCATCCTCAAATGATGGTATAAGGCATTGAATAGCACGATTAAACCCCTATACATCTTTACTTTTACCTTTAAGATAGAAAACAAAATACCAAAAAAATTTGTCAATATACCTTTTACAAACACATAAAACAAAGATATTAAGAATACACACATACCTTAAGTACAAAGTTCAAAAATCCAAAATAGGAATGGATACTTGGACTTTATATCCTCCTCGGCTTCCTATGTAGCTTTCTTAAAATTTTGGTTCTGTCATAGAACCTTTATCAAAGCCACGTCTTTCAATTGCAACTAGTAAACTTGATGATCCAATAGCCTCACCAGGACCTCGTTATAGGAAAAAGAATTTGAAATACCCATGTTCTCCAAGGGAACAACAAAAGAAGGATCCCATACATTTTTGCAACATAGACACATGGACTACCAGTTGAATAAAACTCGTGCTAGAGGGAAAATCCAACTCATATGCAACATTGCCAACCCTTCTCAAAAGCATATACGAGCCCACATATCGGGGACTGGGCTTCCCCTTCTTAGAAAACTGCTTTGCTCCCTTCATAGGAGATACTTTTAAAAGCACCCAATCTCTAACATCAAATTCCAAGTCCCTTCTCCTTATATCTGCCTAGGACTTTTGGCAACTTTGGCCGACCTTAAGCCTATGTTGAATTGCCATCACCTTCTTCATAGCTTGGTGAACCAAATTTGGGCCAAACATCTCTACTTCACTAACATCGAACCACCTAATAGGAGATTGACACTTCTTACCATATAATGCCTCAAACAGGGCCATACCAATCCTAGAATGGTAGCTATTGTTATTAGTAAATTCAATGAGAGGACAATGGTTGAACCAACTACCATCAAAGTCAATTACACAGGATCATAGCATATCTTCCAACATTTTAATAGTTCATTCTATTTTCCCATTCAACTATGGGTGGAGCACATCACTAAGATTCACCTTAGTCTACAGACAACACTGGAAAGAGCACAAGAAATAAAATGATAATTGTGTACCAAGATCTAAGATAATCGAGATAGGCGCACCATGAAATTTTACAACCTCTTGCAAGAACAACTTTGCATAGTCCTCGGCTGAATAATTAGTCCTCACCAGCGAGAAGTGAGCAGACTTAGTCATCTTATCCATGATGACCCAAATAGAGACACATTGATTTCTCAACTATCGAAGGCCAATAACAAAATACATAGTAATTATCTCCTATTTCCACAATGGTAGTTCAATTTCTTAGAGTATCCTATCGGGCCTCATGTGCTCTACCTTCACTTGCTGACAGACCATACATGTAGCAAAAATGTTTTCTACATCCTTCTTTATATAATTCTACCAATACATTTTGGTGAGAATATGATATATCTTTACTGAGCCAGGATAAACCGTATATCACAATTCATAGACCTCAGCCAAAATCTTACCTCACAACCGATCATTATCGGGATACAAAACCTCATTTGGTACCTCAAGATACCATCACCACTAATATCAAAGGCTATCATCTTCTTCTTATCCATAGCATCTTTAATTTTCATCACGAGAGAGTCCAATACCTATTTCTCCTTTATTTTCTAACCAAGAGACGATTGTACCACCTATTGCACAAACACATCACAATCCTCAAAGTCCAAAAGACAAACTCCAAAATTAGCCAAATGGTTAATATCTTCCACTAATTCCCATTATCTTGATCCACATGAGTTAAACTCCCTATGGATAACCTTCTAAGTGCATCAACAACTATATTGGCTTTACCTAGATGGTAGTGAAGACTCATATCATAGTCCTTTAGCAACTCAAAAAACCACCTATGCCTAAGATTAAGATCTATCTGAGTAAACAAGTACTGCAGGCTCTTATGATACAAAAAGATATCAATATAGACCCCATATAGATAGTGTTGCGTAAGTTTTAAGATGAACACCATGGCTGAAAACTCCAAGTCATTTGTCTGATAGTTCTTCTCATGAACCTTTAACAATCTTGAGGCATATGTAACCACCTTACCATTCCGTATCAAAACACAACTTAATCTAATTCCAGGTGCATCACAATAGATGATGAATTCCTCAATGCCTTAAGGAAAATTCAAGATCGAAGGTGAAGTCAACTTATCTTTTAGCTTCTTAAAAAAACCCTCGCATGCATTAGACCATAGGAATTTTACCTTTTTCTAAGTGTACTTTGTCAATGGAGTAGCAATAGAAGAAAAAATTTTCACGAGCCTCCTATAATAATTGGCTAAATGCAAGAAGCTCTGAATATTGGTTGTAGTCATGGGTCTAGGCATTTCTTTACCACCGCAACCTTCTGAGGATCCACCATGATCCCCTCACTAGACACAACATGACTAGAAATGTAATAGCATTCAACCATAATTTACACTTCAAAAACTAGCATACAATTGTTGGTCTATCAAGGTCTGTAATACAATACAAAGATGATTGACATGATCCTCTGTACTCTTTTAGTAAAAAAAAATATCACCAATGAAGTCAATCACTAAAAAATAAAAAATTAATGGAAAACCCAATTCATCAAGTCCATGAATATAGAAGGGGCATCTGTCAAACCAAAAGACATGACCAAGAACTCAAAATACCCATAGCGGGTATGGAATATTGTATTAGGAATATCTGCCTCCCTAATCTTTAGTTGATGATATCCGGACTAAAGATCGATCTTTGAGAAGAGTTTGACACTCTGAAGTTGATCAAATAAATCATCTATTCTTAGAAAAAAGGTATTTATTATTTATTGTTAACTTATTTAATTATCGATAATCAATACACATCCGAAAGAAGATATCCTTCTTACGTACAAATAACAATGGTGCACCCTATGGAGACACACTAGGATATATAAAACCCTTGTATAAGAGATCCTTTAACTTCTCATTGAGTTTCTTCAACTCCTCCAGACCCATTTTATACGGGGGAATAAAGATAGGATGAGTATCCGAAATAAGATCAATACCAAAATCAATCTCCCTATTCGGAGGGACACAAGGAATATCATCAGTAAAAAACATAAAAAATTCACCAACCATGAGAACGGATGTCAATGACGGACCCTCTAAGTTAAAATCTTTAACTTAGACCAAATGATAGAGATATCTTTTGAAAACTAATTTCCAAGCTCTAAGATATGATATGAAACTCCCTTTAAGAGCTAGGAAATCACCCTCCAATTCAATAACCCACTCTTCATGGAATTAAAATATGACCTTATTGGTCTGACAGTCTAAAGATACATAGCATGAGTGCAAATAATGAATCCTTAATATAACGTGTAAATCAACCATGTCTCATTCAAATAGATCCACCAATATTTCCTGACAGCCCACAGATATGACATAACCCTTGTAGACTCTTCTAGCCACTACAGAGTCACCCATCAAGGTAGAAATTCCAAAAAAAATTGAAATACACTTGGGATCAAAACCAAAATGCACAGCCACAAATAAGGTCCTATAAGAGAGAGAGGACCCTGGATCAAGTAAACATTACACATCACAAGAAAATAGTTTCAACATTCCAATAATGACATTAGGAGATCCCTTAGAGTCCTGATAATAAGAAAGAACATATAAGAAATTTTGACCAATGCCAATACCAGAAGCAAAAATGACACACTTTGATGTAGGAGCTAATAAAGAGGAAACATAAAACTTATTACCCATAAGAAACCCTAGAAACATAATCACACTACATATTTCCAATATGACTACAATTAAAACATCAATTTCTTCTCTAGTCATATTGGCCATGGTGTGTGTAATGCCATAATTTTATAGAACTGGCACGTCATACGGTGCTCATGACCCCAAAGGACCAGAAGCTAACCCTTTCTGATATCTTTAACTGAGCACTACATAATATACTAAAATAAATATGGAAAATTAGCAGAAACTTTCCATTAGGTTCAAATATCTAAAATAATCAATACTAAAAATTGCATACTGATACATCTATCTGAAAAGCCTCTAAACTGTCTGAACTGTGGAGTTGATGGGTATGTACCCAACTAACTCCATCTACTAAAAATAAACTGAGTCTAATACCATAATGAAATAAGGATCATCCTCGAATAATGAGGACTCACTGCTAAGTCAGTTGCTGCTGGCTAAGTCGGGACCACTAAGGGTGCTCTAGTTCTTGCTCGACTAAAACTATGGTATAAGACACTATAGCACAAGATAAAAGTATGCGTCAGTACTTTGAATGCACTGGCATGCTAGATGAGGTAAGGCTAAATGCAAAGGCTTATGCATAAGCATAACTAACTGAATAACATGAGATCACTTTTGAATATACTGACATGCTAGATGAGGTAAGGCTAAATGCAAAGGCTTATGTATAAGCATAACTAACTGAATAACATGACATCACTGAATAAGGATACATGCATGGAATGAATACTACCTTATGATTACTTGAACTTCTGACAGCTGAGTCTACTAATACTAATATTTATGTTTACTAACCCTTAGAGTCTGAATAACTGAGTCTACAGATGAATGAACTCTGAGTTTACTAATATCGAATGAATAAAACTGATATCAAACCAACCTAGCGGATGATCTTCAAATTTAGTAATAATGCTAAGAAATGATTGAATCTGAGTTTGCGATCAGTCCTATCTAGCGGGCGATCTCTAAATAAATTAGTACTGATACTGGTTAACTTTATGTAAGACTAGACCTTTCTAATGGGTGGTCTATGAATCTATGGAACTGTCTAAGTTCCTCACTGAGCTAAATGACCGTATCTGATAGTCCTAATTTTTGAGTGCTACTTCGATGGCTGAGACTGAACTGTAACTATAACTGTAACTATAGGAGTTCACACTTAATTGACATGCCCTAACTTTGAATTAGTGTTGTCCAACCTGTAACCCAGCTAAAAGGGTGTCAATACCATGTAATGGGTAAAGACCTCTGCTATGGTCAAGCTAATGTGCTAGATTTTTATATAACATTTAAGACTTTTTAACTCAAAATAATTGTAAGTTCTTAAGTAACTACTGGTGTTTTTGATGATATTTCTTATGATTTTGTAGGAAAACCAAGACGCATGGAAATACATGAAATCTACATCAAGAAGGATGATTTTTGGTGAAAAGATTCAAGATATTTAGTTTTGAAAAGTTTTTGAAGATTTCGTGATGACATGTCGTGATAAGCTATCAGGTTTGTGATAGGCTATCATCGAGGTCGTCAAGTTTAGGCAATGAACAAGAAAATTGATGATTTTCTAACAATATGTTGTGATAGGCTATCCGGAGGTCATCAGATTTGTGATAGAATATCACAGAGGGCGTCAAGTTGTGATAGGCTATCATGGAGGGTGTCAGGTTTGTGATAGCCTATCACAAATAGCGTCACAAATAGTAAAAATTCTGAAATTTTTATTTCAAATTTTTTCTTAAAGTACGGGTATAAATAACAACTTTTAGGGTTTCATGGGGTATCTTGGACATCTAGGAACGTCTGGAACTTTTTTCAAAGATGACTTTACTTTTATTTAGTCTCTTAACTTAGAAATTCAATTTTCCATCCTTTGATTTAGTTGTGGGAAATTCTTATTGTACTTGAAGGAGAAACAACTTTGAATTTCATCTTTTGTAAGTTCACTTGCTTTAATTTATGAATTCAATTTTGTTATCTCTTTCTATCTTATGAGCAAATAAAAACCCATAACTAGGGTTGTGTGATCTATGATTATTATTTCATTGATTTAATAGTTGGATTAGGGTTTGAGTGATTGTGGGAATGTCTTGAAATTTTGTTGTTTTAACTTGAATCTATTGGTTGCAAATATTAGGTTATGCCTCAGGTTTTATTTGCTTCTAATGGAGAAACTGACTAGAGGACGTGAATTATCAACAGAGACTCAGAAGCTACCAACCTTCTATTTAATGATTAATGTCGTAACTGGATTAATCTACCTGAGATAACATCCTATTAGAAATATATAAGTTATCTAAGTTTGATAGAATTAGATAATTAATTTTCTGGTGAGGTCAAGAGATAACTCAGATAGTATAATCGTCAGGGATATTTTGTTGTTCTACTCATTCCGAGAAGCTCTAGCATTACCTAGTATCTGTCAATTCCTGAAACCCTTGGTGAACATAGCTTTGGTTTCCCATTTATCTTGATTACAAAAACTGAAGTATTGAAATTGATATTTAACACATCGTGAACTTAAACCCCCATCTTTCAGAAGTAGTAAACTACCAGCAAAATCTTTCGTAAGCAAATCAAAGTTCATACCCTATTCCCTGTGGGATTCGACCCCAACCTAGTTGGGTTTTATATTGATAACGATCGGTTACACCCATTTAAGAGTGTATTGAGTTAGTTTGGAATTTTAGCTTACTTGATTGAATTCAAACTTGTAAATATTTGCTGTGATTTTCTTTGTTTCTTGTGTTAGGTAGATTTTCTTTATTTTTGTTTATTTCTTAATATGGAATCATGGAATGAATGTAAGTTTGATGGTTGGAAATCTTATCTGGATGATCCATGTCCATATTGTGATGGACCCCATTTTTGGCAAGATTGTAGCTATGCTCCCCGTAGAGAGATGTGTGCACCATCTCTATCCTACCGGGATTATAATTGTTCTTTATGTGATGGTCAAGATGTATATTGGAGTGATTTCCTAAATTCCCCTGCCCCTATTATGATAACCCAAGTTGTAGTCCTTCTTATGAGTATGACAGGTCTTATGGTCAAAAAAAGAAAGAACGCAGCACTGGAAAGAGTGACATTGAAGCTTTCCTTTAACTAATGTTGGATCGTATAGATACAACGAATGATACCATATGTGAGATACGTCAAGACATTAGGGCATTTAACGAGGTAAGATAAATGATAGAAGAGATGGATATCGAGGTCAATCATCCAAAACACTTTTCTACATTATGTCTAGATGATATCTTGTCTATGGAATTATTTAAAATAATGGAAGAGTGTAACGATGAAGAGAAAGATTCCTATACTGATGATGAGCTTGGTGTTGATCAACCCTTAGAGATTTCCCAACCAACCGAGCCAACCATGAGGGATGATGCCACGATTGAGGGAATGGTGCTAGAGGCAAACGAAGAAGCCAAGTCAATCTCTTATGAAGACTCTAGCCCAATTTAAAGTAAAAATGTTGAGAAGATGAATAAAAGTGAGTGTGTAGAGGATAGTGTAAATTTTGAAGTTGGATTTTTTGGGCCACACTCGAAGCATTTTTCCACATTATGTTTAGATGATATCTTGTTTGTGGAAGACTATGAAGATGAGGAACACGAATCCTATATTATTTACTTTACACTTGATAAGCAACATAAAAACACACCTCACTTTAAAGATGAGTTGTTTACCATGCATCATCCATTACTCGACTTCTTAATATTTGTACCACCTCCCTATGAGTGAGGCAAGAAGATGGACTCTAAGTTGGGGGTGAAGTTGATATCCTCAAGATGGAGGAAAAAGCTGAGTTGGGTCGTGCCGCGATACTAAATTAGGTGTTTATTGGGAGGCAACCCAAGGTATTTTGTTGTTTGTATTTGTATTGTGTGATTGACATCAGATCTTCGCACCCATGGTGCCACAGGTATTTTTCTAACTCTCTTGTTTTGGATTGACGCATTGGGAACACTGCATAATATTAATTTGAGGGTGGGGCTACTTATGGGTGTGATGTCCTCCTGGGTTTTTGTTGTCGTGCCTCTTTTCCCCGGAGTCTTGTTCTTAGTAGAGCCGATATGTTTAGGCGTATTGTGTTTATTTTGTGGTTAACTGGAGAAAAATAAGTATCTAGAGTAGTAGACATATTTTTGTTGGTTTTTAAGACTGATAAACACCTATCCGTTGGTCTATTTTATAACTATGGGATATGCATTTATATATGGCTACTGTGAATCTTTTTATGGCGTTAGTACTAGGGACATGATAATCACTACTAACAATTGCATGAATCGAATGGGTAGTGGCTTGTGATGTACTATTGTGCCATGTGTGTGTGAGGTCTTACTCAATTCCCTGTGTGTATTGAATCTAGAATTTACCCGGTTAGTCTTACCTTGGTTAAAAGATAGGGGTTAGGAAAGGATCATATGCCGTTTTGATTTTTAAGTCACTTTTTGGCCTAAATGACCTTCCCTATTTGCATGATATCTCTTGATCCCTATTTTGAGCCTGAATTGACCATTTATTTCTATGAAACCTATTACCTTCCCGTTTAGATCATAAAGAAACTGTTTTGGCCCTGGTCCTCCTTAGACACTGTGCACCTTGAAGAAAGGTGCGTGATATAAACCGTGTATGAAGAAAGGTAGAATAAAAGGAAAAGAATAAGTGAAAAAGAATAAAAAATGGGTGGTTTGGAAGAAGAAAAAGAAAAGAAAAAGAATGAAAAAGAAAAGCCACATCCATCCAGAATAATGTGTGATCAAGAAAAGGAGAAAAGGAAGAAAAATGTTAATAAGTGAACCCCAAAAGTTAAGGTAGTGCCAAGGAGGCTTAGTTACACTAAATGCCATTGAATATCATACCATCCCTTAGCCTACATTACTAGCCGAAGAAAAGAACAATAGTAATCCTAACTTATCTGTCTGGACACCTTGGTAATGAAAATAAGGGCAAGCATATGGTATTTTACATCCATTGATTGGAATTGCTTTCTGAGAGTGAGTGTCTCTTAACCGTCCCCGCATTGACATTCTGGAGTTCATATATGAGTGAGGAGTGACTTCTTTGTTGTAAGGGCACATCATTTGCATTGCTAGTTGTTAACTTGTTTAGATAGTGTAATATTGGTACATGCATGGTTGTTGTTGCTGAATTGATGCCATATCTTGAATCCTTTGGGTCACATTGTTGATTTTCATTGATATGCACAGTTAAGTTTAAGGTGATTGAAAATGGAAAGGGTAATATGTTTTGAGCTAAACTTGATAATCAACTGTCATAGGTATCTTATGTGTCTCTTGGTTAAGCATCGTAATATTGTGTTATGTAGTTTCTTGCGGACAAGCAGTTATTTTAAGTTGAGGGTATTGATGTGTTAGATTTTTGTAGAATATTTAAGACTTTTTAACTCGAAATAATTGTAAGTTCTTAAGTAACTACTGGTGTTTTTGATAATATTTCTTATGATTTTGTAGGAAAACCAAGATGCATGGAAATACATAAAATCTACATCAAGAAGGATGATTTTTGGTGAAAAGATGCAAGAAACTTAGTTTTGAAAAGTTTCTGAAGATTTCCTGACGATATGTCGTGATAAGCTATCAGGTTTATGATAGGCTATCACGGAGGTCGTCAGGTTTAGGTAGAGAACAAGAAAATTGAAGATTTTCTGACGACATGTTGTGATAGGCTATCACAGAGGTCGTCAGATTTATGATAGGATATCACAGAGGGCGTCAGGTTATGATAGTCTATCATGGAGGGCGTCAGGTTTGTGATAGCCTATCATAAATGGCATCACAAAAAGTAAAAATTCTGAAATTTTTATTTCGAATTTTTTCTTAAAGTACGGGTATAAATAGAAACTTTTAGGGTTTCATGGGGCATCTTGGAACGTCTGGAACTTATTCCAAAGACCACTTTACTTTTCTTTAGACTCTTAACTTAGAAATTAAATTTTCCATCATTTGATTTAGTTGTGGGAAATTCTTATTGTACTTGAAGCAGAAACAACTTTGAATTTCATCTTTTGTAAGTTCACTTTCTTTAAGTTATGAATTCAATCTTTGTTATCTCTTTCTATCTTATGAGCAACTAAAAACCCATAACTAGGGTTGTGGGATATATGATTATTATTTCATTTATTTAATAGTTGGATTAGGGTTTGAGTGATTGTGGGAACGTCTTGAAATTCTGTTGTTTTAACTTGAATCTATTGGTTGCAAACACTAGGTTATGCCTTAGGTTTTATTTGCTTCTAACGGAGAAATAGACTGGAGGACGTGAATTATCAACAGGGACTCGGAAGCTACCAACCTTCTGTTTAATGATTAATGCCGTAACTGGATTAATCTACCTAGGAAAACATCCTATAGGAAATAGATAAGCTATCTAAGTTTGAGAGAATTAGATAATAAATTGTCTGGTGAGGTCGAGAGATAAGTCAGATAGTATAATCGTCAGGGATATTCTGTTGTTCTACTCATTCCGAGAATCTCTAGCATTACCTAGTATCTGTCAATTCCCAAAATCCTTGGTGAACATAGCTCTGGTTTCCCATTTATCTTGATTACAAATAATGAAGTATTGAAAGTTATATTTAACACACTGTGAACTTAAAACCCCATCTTTCTGAAGAAGTAAACTACCAGTAAAATCTTTCGTAAATAAATCAAAGTTCAAACCCTATTCCGTGTTAGATTCTGTAATACCCGTGCCTTTTCCTAGCGAGAAATCATCTAGAGAATGCTAGGACTTACTTTGAAATGTAAATATGTTTTTGTACATGCAGTATTTTTGAGATTTTCTATTACGTGGGAAATTGAGTTGGTTTTCCAACGATACCAATTTCGTCCAAATCCGACATCAGACGAAGGAATTATGGAAGTTTTACTCGAAACTGTCTGAATCGCCCAGGTGAGACGACCCAGTTGGCGGACCGTCAAACTAGTGACGAACCACCACTTGGACCTTTACTACCATGGAAGAAGGGCCCCATTCTAGTTAAGGCCTGACGGCCATGTTGACGGACCTTCAACTTTATGACGGACCACCACTTGGACCATCAAAGCCATGCCAGTTGAGCCACATTCTGGACAAGGTGTGACGGACGAGTTAACGGACAACCAGATATTTGACGGACCGTCACTTATACTGTCAACCCTTATTTAGTGAAGCCCATTTCTGGTCCACGTCTAATGGGCTAAATGACGGTCCACTAAGAGTCTGACGGACCATCAGTTGGACCGTCACACACCACATTCAGTTTATTTCCAGGTCATTTTAACAGAGGTGTTTTTGTAACTTACCACTCGTCAATATAAATCCAATTACACCCGATTTCATCCACTTTTCATCATTCTTTCACTACAAACAACTAGGGTTTCTCCCTAAATAAAATCTTCAAGACCAAGACTCAATCTTCTTCATGAATCAAAGTATTTCAAATCCTTCCAGTTCAAAAACATCAAGAACCTTGAGTCAGGTATGCGTAGTGTTCATCTATGGACCCCTTTCGTTCATAGTGTTGAAGAACCATGATTTTAAATGAGAAACCTTAATTTCCTTGTTGCTATGTGATGTTCATGTCAATGACCATTGTTTAAACTTTAGAATATTATTTTAAGATGATTTCCATGAAGTATGCATGTTTGTGGTTAAAACCCATGAAATTGGGTGGTTCAAGATGATTAACATTTGTTGAGAAAACCTATTCCCAAGGTGTGCATGCAAGGTGTTTGTTAAAATTCCTAGGATGCTAGAAGTCCATATTTACATGATTTAATGATACCTAAATGACAAGTCCATATTAGCTATACACTCAATATGAATTCCATGCTATTTATGTGTTGCTATTTTTGTGATGTGAGGCATATGTGATAATGGAATTAAAGAACATGTACTCGAAATGTATCCATGCTTTCCCTACCATGTTTGAGATATTGAATAGACTCATCAAGTACACTATCCCTTACTTATGATATTATGAATTGTGGACTTAAATCTTTTGATCAAGTCATGTCATGTGTGTCAGTTTCCTTCCATCGAGTCCTGGGGGTATTCTTACCCAAAACTATAGCTGTGTGCCTAGAGCTATGTCATGTTGTCACAATATCTTCAGTCAAGATACATTCCATAGAATTCAGTCAGTCCTGTGACTCAGGAAACCTCAGAAATCGTATGATCTCAGTCATTTATCAATAATATTCCGTTAGTCAACGGAAATTTAGTAAACCCAGTTCATGTATAGTTAGTTAAGTCATGTTCTGTCTCTTCAGATGGGAGTAGGATTTAGCACCGAGCAAACCCAAGGATGGGAACTCACCTACTTTAGATGAAGGTGTGATTCTTAGAAGAAATCCTTGTGTTCCATAACTATGCAGCCAACATAGGTTGAGACATCAACACTGCCAGCTTGAGGGTTGATGGGGCGGAAATCCGCCGTTCTCTTTTGGGACACTACCAGATTTGAGGGTCACTCATAGCATGTTTTTTACCCGTGGCATGGTATTGACACCCTTCCAATCAGGGCAATGATTGGGCCCCAGTTCAGCTACTTTAGCATACATGGGGCATGTCAGTTAAACAACTACCTCCCACAGTTTCAGAATCAGTCTCAGTAAAATAAATCCTACAGTTCTTCAGATATCCATATACCAGGACTATTAGATACAGTCAAATCTTAGTTATAGTATGGAACTCAGACAGTTCCATCAGATTTAGGACTATCAGATACAGTCCCTCATGCTATCAGAACTATATTTTAGCCATGTATTAGCGTACAAATTTAGATATTACGTACTCATGATCTCAGTTACTATGTATGTATGTTTGCACTCTTAAGTTCATATCAGTCAGTCAGTTAGCATTATTCGTGCATGTAAACCATTCGCCTTAGCCTACCTCACTCGTATACTCAGTACTCCAGTTGTACTGACGCATTTGCGTTATGGTGATTTTTTTTTCATGTTACACCATAGGTTCTACAACACGAGTTCCAGACCGGCAGTAGCAGCCGCATTTAGCACACAGAGTTGTAGTGAGTCCTCTTCAATCGAGGATGATATTACTTAATTTATTTATTTATTAATTCAGTTAGTTTTTTACTTTACGGAGTTAGTTGTTGGCATGTTCCTTCAACTCCTTATTCAGATAGTACTTAGAGGTTTTTAGATTTAGTTTTCAGATTCAGTTCAGATTCAGTTGTTTTGGGTATTTTCTACCCACATGGATGTCATGTTTTGACAGTTTCATTATTCAATTGAACCTTATGGCCTATTGTTTATATTTTCCATGTTTTAAAAGTATATTATGCAGTGTACAGGTACAGATATCAGTCATAGGCTAGCTTGTGGTCCTTCGGGGTCATATGCATCGTGTAATATTCCAGTTTAGAAAATCGGGGCGTTAAAAACTTGGTATCAGAGCCTAAGGTTCAATAGAGTCCTAGGAAGTCTGAAAGCCGCATCTAGTAGAGTCTTGTACATGGGTATGTTATGGGCCACATTTATGTGCAGGAGTCTATAAGATGTTTTAGGAACAGTTTCCCTTGTTTCAGTACTCATGTCGTGCTAGTGAGCATAATCTCAAGTTAAACTCTCAGTATAATCCATCCTTCTCTTATTTTAGAATATTCCTCCAAAGAAAAGAAACCAGCCAGCTCCTCAGCCCAAACATCCTTTGGGCGAACATGTTTCCCATGCGAAGTCTGTGGCTTCCCAAAATGAATAGCCAACAGCTATTCCGGCCAATCCAGTGGAAAATTCCACAATATCTAGGATTCGGTGCTTCACCCGGATAAACCCTACATCTTTCTTCGGGTCTAAGTCCGATGAAGACCCTCAGGAGTTCATTGACCAAGTCTAGAAGGTCATTGACATCATGGGTATTACTTTAGTTCAGAGTGATGAGTTAGCCATATATCATATGCAAGATGTGGCTCACACTTGGTACAAACAGTGGAAATTCGAGAGGGTAGATGGTGCAGGTCCTATTGAGTGGGAGGAATTTGTCTTGGATTTCTTACATAGATTCTTTCTCCAGGAGCTGAGGGATGCCAAAGTTCTTGAATTCATCAATCTCAGGCAGGTAAACATGACAGTTAGGGAGTACTCTATCATATTTACTATGCTAACCAGATATGCCCCTCATGTGGTTACAGACAATAGGGCTAACATGAGCAAGTTCGTGTCAGGGGTGAACGACAGTATGGTAAATGAGTATAGGTCTACAATGCTGAACTGTGATATGACCTTAGCCCGACTCATGACCCATACTCAACAGATAAAGGATCACAAGGTTAAGACTAGAGAGAGGCAGAATAAGAAAGCAAGATCAGACAGTTTCAGTTTTGCTCCACCCAAATCTGAGGAAGGAGACCGTTCACAATTTCATCCCAAGTCATCAGCTCCAGCTCATTCTATAGCCACTTCTTCAGTTCCTAAGTTCATAGAGGGTAACAAAGATATATCCCCAGGCTCTAAGTCTCAGGGCAGTGTTAGCAGTGCCCGAACTAATCCCCTATGTCAGACTTGTTGTAAGAACCACAAGGGTATTTGCAGAGCCGATAGTGATGTTTGTTTCGGATGTGGAAATCCCGGCCACAGGATCAAGGATTGTCCTTAGTCAGGTCAGCAGAAATATCTCCATTCCCCAACTCAGTCCAAATGCCCAAATCAGCAGGGTGCCACTTCCAGTGCTAATAGTGGGCAACGCCCAAACATACTATATACTTTTCAGACCCGACAGGATCAGGAAAATTCTCTTGATGTCGTTACTGGTACTTTACATATATTCCATGTTTATGTTTATGGTTTGCTAGATCCAGGTCATGCTTGTCTTTTGTTACTCCCTTTATAGCAGGAGATTTATGAATCAGTCCTAAAATTCTAGCAGAGCCTTTTTCAGTCTCTACCCTAGTGGATAAAACAATCATAGCCTGGAGGGTATACAGGAACTGCACGATTATGGAATTTTAGAAAGTCCCCTCAGCAGACTTAGTTAAATTAGAGATGACTGATTTCGATGTCATTCTCAGCATCGATTGGCTTCATTCCTGCTATGCCACAGTTGACTGCAGAAACAGAATTGTTCAGTTCCAATTTTTGAATGAACCTTTCTTAGAGTGGAAGGGTAGTACTTCATCTTTCAGGGGTCAGCTTATTTCGTACCTTTGGGAAAGGAGAATGATATCTAAGGTATGTGTTTATCATCTTATGCATATTAAGCATTCCATCTCTGAATCTCCAGTCTCGAATCAATCCCAGTAGTTAATAAATATTCTGAAGTCTTTCTCAAAGATCGTCCAGGCATTCCTCCAGAAAGGGAAATAGATTTTGGCCTAGACCGTCTCCCAGATACTCAGCCTATCTCTATTCTTCCATACAAAATGGCACTAGCAGAGCTTAAAGAACTAAAAGATTAGTTGAAGGATATCTTAGATAAGGGATTCATCAGGACAAGTGAATCCCCATGGGGTGCACCATTCTTATTCGTGTGCAAGAAAGACGGTTCTCTCAGAATGTGTATCGATTACCGTCAACTCAACAAAGTTATGGTCAAGAAAAGGTATCCACTTCCCAGAATAGATGATCTGTTCGACCAACTTCAGGGCGTCATTTACTTCTCCAAGATAGACCTCACATCAGGCTATCACATCAGGCTATCATCAGCTCAGAGTTAGTGAATATGACATTTCGAAGACAGCTTTCCGTACTCGGTATGGTCACTTTAAATTTCTAGTCATGTCCTTTGGTATTACCAATGCACCTGCAGCTTTCATGAACTTGATGAACCGGGTGTTCAAGAAGTATTTGGACATATTCGTCATAGTCTTCATAGTTGATATTATGGTTTACTCTCGCACAGAGCGTGATCATTCAGACTATCTCAAAATTTTTCTTCAGACTCTCATAGATCATCAGCTATTAGCCAAGTTCAGCAAGTGTGAATTTTGGATAATATCAGTAGCATTCCTGACCACATTGTCTCCGGTGATGGCATTAGAGTAGATCCTCAGAAAACCTAAGAAGTAAGGAATTGGCTTCGTCCTGTCTCTCCATCAGATATCAGGAGTTTCTTTAGTTTGGCTGGCTATTACAAATGGTTTGTTGAGGGATTTTTTTCTATTGCATCTCCTATGTCCATATTGACTCAGAAGAAGGTCAAGTTTCAAAGGTCAGATTCATACGAAAAGAGTTTTCAGGAATTGAAGACTCGACTCACCTTAGCTCCAGTTCTAACCCTTCCAGATGGTTCAGAAGGTCTCGTGGTATATTTTGATGCATCCATACTAGGTTTAGGTTATGTATTCATGCATCATGGTATGGTCATAGCCTACTCCTCCAGACAATTAAAGTCACATGAGAAGAATTATCCTACTTATGATCTTAAGTTAGCAGTCGTAGTCTTTGCCTTAAAGATTTGGAGGCATTATCTTTATGGAGTTCATGTAGACGTCTTCACAGATCATAAGAGTCTCCAGTTTGTCTTTTCTCTGAAAGATCTCAATCTTCGTCAGAGAAGGTGGTTAGAGATCTTGAAGAATTATGATGTGAGTGTCGTTTACCATCTGGGCAAGGCCAACATTGAGGCCGATGCTCTCTATAGACTCTCCATGTGTAGTATTTCTCACGTTGAGGATAGAAAGAAGAAAATAGCTCAGGGAATCCATCATCTTGCCAGACTAGGTGTTCAATTAGTCGACACTTCAAAGGGTGGTGTATGTGTTCAGAGTAGTTCAGAGTCATCTCTAGTTTCCGAGGTAAAAGAAAAGCAAGACAGGGATTGTAGACTTGTCAAGCTAAAACAGTCAGTTCAGAATCAGAAGGGTAGAGGTTTTCTCCCAAGGGGGAGATTGTGTTCTTCGTTGTCAGGGTCGTTTGTGCGTACGAGGTGTAGATGACTTGAGGCAACATATTCTTGCAGAAGCACATGGTGCGTGATACACTATTCATCCAGGGGCCACTAAGATGTACTGCGACTTGCGGGAGATCTATTGGTGGAGTGGGATCAAGAGAAATGTTGCAGAGTTTGTGGCTAAGTGATCTACATGTCAGCAGGTTAAGATAGAGCATCATAAATCTAGTAGTTCCATGTAGGAGTTCACTATTCCTACTTGGAAGTGGGAAGAAGTGGACATGGACTTCATGATGGGTTTGCCTCGGACTCGTCATCAGCATGACTCAGTTTGGGTCCTTGTAGACAGAATGACTAAGTCAGCTCATTTCCTTCTAGTTCGTACTTCTAATTCAACTAAGGATTATGCCAAACTCTACATCAGGGAGTTGGTCAGATTACACAGTGTTCCCTCATCTATTATCTCAGATAGAGGTACCCAGTTCACCTATCACTTATGGAAAGCGTTCCAAAAAGGTCTTGGTACCCAAGTCCATCTCAGTACATCATTTCATCCTCAGAAAGATGGTCAAGTAGAAAGGATCATTCAGACTCTGGAAGATATGCTAATGGCATGTGCAGTTGATTTCAAAGGAAGTTGGGATGACCACTTGCATTTGGTTGAATTTGCATACAACAATAGCTATCATTCCAGTATTCAAATGGATACATTCGAAGATCTCTATGGTAGGACGTGTAGATCTCCAATCGGTTGGTTCAAAATTAGTGAGGCCTCATTCATAGATCCTAACTTGGTATTCGATGCCTTAGAGAAAGTTTAGTTAATCAGGGAGAGACTTCGGGCTGCTTAGAGCCGACAGAAGTCTTATGCAGATGTTCGTAGAAAAGATCTCAAGTTCGAAGTCAATGACCATGTCTATCTGAAGATCTCTCCCATGAAGGGAGTGAAGAGGTTCGGCAAGAAAGGGAAACCCAGTCCTTGCTACGTTGGTCCCTTCAGAATTCTCAGTCGCTTCGGCAAGGTAGCTTATGAGGTTGAATTGCCTTTAGATATAGCCTTAGTCTATCCAGCCTTCCATGTTTCTTTGATCAATAAGTGCATAGGTGACCCAATAGTTGTAGTCCTTATTCAGATCATTGACATTCAGAACAACCTCTCTTATAAAGAGATTCCAGTTGAAATCTTAGACTATCAGACTCGTCGATTGAGGAACAAAAAAGTCCCTCTAGTCAAAGTTCTATGGAAAAATTAGTCTCATGAGGAAGATACTTGGGAAACAGAAGAAAATATGCATACCAAGTAACCTCACCTTTTCTCCACCAATTCAGATCAAGCTCAAGGTAACAGTCCTTCTTAAGCTTATTCAGTTTCACGTTCAGCATTAGTATAAACTTAGTATCTATTGCCATTGCATACTCAGACATGCGTTCATGTGTCAGTACATTATTTAATCATGCATCAGCTATGCATTCTCACCTTGAGAAAATCAGTTTATCAGATTGCTCAGTTACGTATTCATGTATCAGTTATCCATGTATCAGATATGCATGATCAGTATGCTATGTATAGTTTGTCAGTCGAGAGATCATTGTTTCCCCTCCCAGTCAGTTTCCTTCGAGGATGAATGTTCTCAAGGGGGAGATATTGTAATTCCCGTGCCTTTTCCTAGATAGAAATCATCTCATGAATGCTAGGACTTACTTTGAAATGCAAATCTATTTTTGTACATACAGTATTTTTTAGATTTTCACTTTCTATTACGTGGGAAATTGAATTGTCTTTCTAACGATCCCAATTTCATCCTAATATGACATCAGACAAAGGATATATGGACGTTTTACTCAGAACTGTCAAAATCAGCCAGGTGAGACGGCCTAGTTGGCGGGCCATCAAACTAGTGACGAACCACCATTTGGACCGTCATTTCTATGGTAGAAGGGCCCCATTCTGGTTAAGGCCTGACGGCCAAGTTGACGGACCATCAACTTAGTGACGAACCACCACTTGGACCATTAAAGCCATGCCAGTTGAGCCATATTCTGGATAAGGTGTGACGGACGAGTTGATGAACCACCAGATATTTGACGGTCCGACACACATACCGTCAACGCTTATCCAATTAATCCCATTTCTGGTCCATGTCTGATGGGCTATATGACGGTCCACCAAGAGTCTGATGGACATTAAGTCGGACCATCACAAGTCACGTTAAGGTTATTTCCAGGTCGTTTTAACAGCGGTATTTTGGTAAATTACCACTCGTCTATATAAACTCAATTACACCGCAACTTTTAATCATTCTTTCACTATAAGAAACTAGGGTTTCTCCCTAAATTAAATCTTCCAGACCAAGACTCAATCTTCTTCAAGAATCAAAGGATTTCAAATCCTTCCAATTCAAAAAATAAAGAACCTTGAGTTAGGTATGCGTAGTGTTGATCTATGGACCCATTTCATTCATAGAGTTCAAGAACCATGATTTTAAAAGAGAAACTTTGATTTCACTATTGCTATGTGATGTTGTTCATATCAATGACCATTGTTTAAACTTCAGAATATTATTTTCAGATGATTTCGATGAAGTATGCATGTTTTTGGTTAATACCCATGAAATTGGGTGGTTCAAGATGATTAACATTTGTTGAGAAAACCTATGCCCAAGGTGTGCATACAAGGTGTTTGTTAAAATTCCTAGGATGCTAGAATTCCATATTTACATGATTTTATGATACCTAAATGACAAGTCCATATTAGCTATACACTCAATATGAATTCCATGCTATTTATTTGTTGCTATTGTTGTGGTGTGAAGCATGCGTGATAATGGAATTATAGAACATGTACAAGAAATAAATCCATGCACTCCCTACAATGTTTAAGATGTTGAATAACTATATGAAATATGATATCCCCTACTTATGATATTATGAATTATGGACTCAAATCTTGTGATCAAGACATGTCATGTGTGTCAGTTTCCTTCTATCGAATCCTGAGGGTATTCTTACCCAAAACTATAGCTGTGTGCTTAGATCCATGTCATGTTGTCATGATATCTTCAGTCAAGCCATGTTCCATAGAATTCAATCAGTCATGTGACTCAGAAAACCTTAGAAAACTCATGATCTCAGTCAGTTATCAGTATTATTCCATGGGTCAACGGAAATTCAGTAAACACAGTTCATGTATAGTCAGTTAAGTCATGTTCAGTCTCTTCAGATGGGAGTAGGAGTTAGCACCGAGTGAACCCAAGGATGGGAACTCACCTTCTTCAGATGAAGGTCTGATTCTTAGAATCAATACTTTCATTCCAGAACTAAGTAGCCAGCATAGGTTGAGACATCAACACTGCCAGCTTAAGGGTTGATGAGGCGGACATCCGCCGTTCTCTTTTGGGGACAGTGCTAGATTTGATGGTCACTCACAACATGTATTTACTCGTGGCATGGTATTGACACCCTTTTAATCAGGGAAGCGATTGGGCCTCAGTTCAGATACTTTAGCATACATGGGTCATGTCGGTTAAACAACTACCTCCCACAGTTTTAGAACCAGTCTCAGTAAAAGAACTCCGATAGTTCTTCAAATATCTGTATACCAGGACTATTAGATACAGTCAAATCTCAGTTATAGTATGGAATTCAGACAGTTTCATTAGATTCAGGATTGTAAGATACAGTCCCTCATGCTATCAAAACTATATTTTCAGCCATGTATTAGCGTACAGATTTAGCTATCACGTACTCATGATCTCAATTACTATGTATGTATGTTTGCACTCTTAAGTTCATATCATTAAGTTAGTTAGCATTATTCATGCATGTAAATCCTTCGCATTAGCCTACCTCACTCGTATACTCAGTACTTCAGTTTTATTGACACATTTACGCTATGGTGCTTTCTTTTCATATTACACCATTGGTTCAGAGACACGAGTTCCAGACCAGCAGTAGTAGTCGCATTCAGCACACAGAGTTGCAGTGAGCCCTCTTCATTCGAGGACGATATTACTTGATATATTCATTTATTAATTCAGTTAGTTTTCAGTTTATGGAGTAAGTTGGAGAAATATTCCTTCAACTCCTTATTCAAACAGTACTTAGAGGTTTACAGATATAGTATTCAGATTCAGTTCAGATTCAGTTGTTTTGGTTATTTGCTACCCACATGGATGTCATGTTTTGTCAGTTTCTTTTTTCAGTTGAACCTTCTGGCCTATTGTTTATATTTTCCATATTTTAAAAGTATATTATGCAGTGTACAGGTACAGATATTAGTCATAGGTTAGCTTGTGGTCTTTTAGGGTCATAAGCACCGTGTAGCATTTTGGTTCAGAAAATTAGGGTGTTACAAACTTGGTATCAGAGCCTAAGGTTCAATATAGTCCTAGGAAGTCTAAAATCCGCATCTAGTAGAGTGTTGTACATGAGTGTGTTGCGCGCCACATTTATGTACAGGAGGCTATAAGATGTTTTAGGAACAGTTTCCCTTCTTTCAGTACTCATATCGTTCTAGTGAGCATAATCTCAAGTTAAACACTCGGTCTAATCCATCCTTCTCTTATTTTAGAATATGCCTCCAAAGAGAAGAAACCAGCCAGCTCCTCAGCCCGAACATCCTTTGGGAAAACATGTTTCCCATGTGGAGTTTAGGGTCGCATTCACCACACTTGATTAGTATTTGGATGCCCACAATGAACGGTCGCTAGCTATTCCGGACAATCTAGTGGCAAATTCCGCAACAATTAGGATTCGGGACTTTACCTGGATGAACTCTCTATTTTTCTTTGGGTCTAAGTCTGATGAAGACCCTCAAGAGTTCATTGACCAAGTACAGAAGGTCATTGACATCATGGGTGTTACTTCTGTTCAGAGTGCTGAGTTAGCCGCATATCAGTTGCAAGATATGGCTCACACTTGGTATAAATAGTGGAAATCTGAGAGGGTAGATGGTGCAGGTCCTATTGAGTGGGAGGAATTTGTCTTGTCTTTCTTAGACAGATTTTTTCCCCAAGAGATGAGGGAAGCCAAAGTTCTTGTATTCATCAACCTCAGGCAGGGAAACTTGACGGTTAGGGAGTATTCTCTTAGATTTATTCACCTAGACAGATATGCCCCTCATGTGGTTACAGACAATAGGGCTAAGATGAGCAAGTTCATGTCAGGGGTGAACGACAGTGTGGTAAATGAGTGTAGGTCTGCGATGTTGAACAGTGATATGACCTTAGCCCGAATCATGACCCATGCTCAGCAGATAGAGAAGCGGAAGTTTAAGACTAGAGAGAGGAATAATAAGAGAGCAAGATCAGGCAGTTTCAGTTTTGCTCCTCCCAAATCTGAAGGAGGAAACTGTTCACAGTTTCATCCCAAGTCATTAACTCCATCTTATTCTATATCCAGTGCTTCAGTTCCTAAGTTCAGAGAGGTTAACCAAGATAGATCCCGAGGCTCTAAGTCTCAGGGCAGTGTTAGCAGTGCCCGAACTAATCCCCTGTGTCATACTTGTGGTAAGAACCACAAGGGTTTTTACAGAGCCGGTAGTGATGTTTGTTTTGGATATGCCAAGCCAGGCTACATGATCAAGGATTGTCCTCAGTCAGTTCAGCAGGAAAATCTCCATTCCCTAGCTCAGTCCGGTCTCCCGAATCTGCAGGGTGCCACTTCCAGTGCTAATAGTAGGCAACACCCAAACACATTATATGCTCTTCAGACCCAACAGGATCAGGAAAATTCTCCTGATATCATTACTGGTACGTTACATATTTTCCATGTTTATGTTTACGCTTTGCTAAACCCAGGTGCATCCTTGTCTTTTGTTACTCCCTTTATAGCAGGAGATTTTGGAATCATTCCCGAAATTCTAGCAGAGCCTTTTTCAGTCTCTACCCCAGTGGGTAAAACCATTATAGCCCAGAGGGTATACGGAACTGCCCGGTTATGATATTTATGAAAGTCACCTCAGCAGACTTACTTGGATTAGAGATGATTGATATCGATGTCATTCTCGGCATGGATTGGCTTTATTCCTGCTATGACACAGTCGAGTGCAGAAATAGAATAGTTCAGTTCCAGTTTCTGAATAAACCTATCTTAGAGTGGCAGGGTAGTACTTCATCTTCCAAGGGTCAGCTTATTTCCTACCTTTGGGAAGGGAGAATGATATGTAAGCGATGTGTTTATCATCTCGTGCATATTAAGGATTCCAGCTCCGAATCTCCCAGTCTAAAATAAATCCCGGTGATTAATAAATATTCTGATGTCTTTCTCGAAGATCTTCCAGGCATTCCTCCCAAAAGGAAAATAGATTTTGGCATATTCCTTTTCCCAAATCCTCAGCCTATCTCTATTCTTCCATACAGAATGGCACCTACAGACCTTAAGGAACTAAAAGATCAGTTGATGGATCTCTCAGATAAGGGATTCATCAGGCCAAGTGTATCCCTATGGGGTGCACTAGTCTTATTCGTGCGCATGAAAGACGGTTCTCTCAGAGTATGTATCAATTACCATCAACTCAATAAAGTTACGGTCAAGAATAGGTATCCACTTCCCAGAATAGATGATCTGTTCGACCAACTTCAGGTCTCCAGTTACTTCTCCAAGATAAACCTCAGATCAGGCTATCATTAGCTCAGAGTTAGAGAATGTGACATTTTGAAAATAGCTTTCTGTACTCGGTATGGTCACTTCGAATTTCTATTGATGTCCTTTGGTCTTACCAATGCACCTGCAGCTTTAAAGGACTTGAAGAACCAGGTGTTCAAGCAGTACTTGGACATGTTCATCATAGTCTTCATTGATGATATTCTGGTCTACTCTCGTACAGAGCGTGATCATTTAGACCATCTCAGAATTGTTCTTCACACACTCATAGATCATCAGCTATTTGCCAAGTTCAGCAAGTGTAAATTTTGGCTAAGATCAGTAGAATTCCTTGTCCATATTGTCATCGGTGATGACATTAGAGTAGATTCTTAGAAAATTGAAGCAGTAAGGGATTGGCCTCGCCCTGTCTCTTCATCATATATCAGGAGTTTATTGGGTTTAGATGGCTATTACAGATGGTTTGTCGAGTGATTTTCTTCAATTGCATCTCCTATGTTCAGATTGACTCAGAAGAAGGTCAAGTTTCAAAGGTCAGATTCATATGAGAAGGGTTTTCAGGAATTGAAGAATCGACTTACCTCATATTAAGTTCTAACCCTTCTAGATGGTTCAGACGGTTTCATTGTATATTGTGATGCATCCAGAGTAGGTTTAGGTTGTGTCCTCATGCAGAATGGTAAGGTCATAAACTACGCCTCCAGAAAGTTAAAGCCACATGAGAAGCATTATCCTACTCATGATCTTGAGTTAGCAGCCGTAGTCTTTGCCTTACAGATTTGGAGGCAATATCTTTACAGAGTTCATGTAGACGTCTTCATAGATAATAAGAGTCTCCAGTATGTCTTTTCTCAGAAAGATATCAATCTTTGTCAGAGAAGGTGGCTAGAGCTCTTCAAAGATTATGACATGAGTGTCCTTTACCATCTGGGAAAGGCCAATGTTGAGGCCGATTCTCCCAGTAGACTCACCATGTGTAGTATTTCTCACGTTGAGGCTTGAAAGAAGAAACTAGCTCAGGAAATCTATCAGCTTGCCAGACTAGGCATTAGCTTAGTCGACTCAACATAGGGTGGTGTATGTGTTTAGAGTAGTTCAGAGTCATCTCTAGTTTCCGAGGTAAAAGAAAAGCAAGATAGGGATTCTATCCTTGTCAAGCTAAAAGAGTCAGTTCAGAATCTGAAGGTTGAGTTTTTCTCCCAAGGGGGAGATGGTGTTCTTCGTTGTCAGGGTCGTTTGTGCGTTCTAGGTGTAGATGACTTGAGGTAATGAATTCTTGCAGAAGTGCATGGTTCGTGATATTCTATTCATCTAGGGGTCACTAAGATGTACCGCGACTTGCGGGAGATCTATTAGTAGAGTGGGATGAAGAGAGATGTTGCAGAGTTTGTGGCTAAGTGATCTACATGTCAGCATGTTAAGCTAGAGTATCAGAAACCTAGTGGTTCCATAAAGGAGTTCACCATTCCTACTTATAAGTGGGAAGAAGTGAATATGTACTTCGTGATGGGTTTGCCTCACACTCGTCATCAGCATGATTCAGTTTGGGTCATTGTAGACAGAATGACTAAGTCAACTTATTTCCTTCCAGTTCGTACTTCTTACTTAGCCAAGGATTATGGCAAACTCCACATCAGGGAGTCGGTCAGATTACCCGATGTTCCCTCATCTATTATCTCAGACAGAGGTACCCAGTTCATCTCTCACTTCTGCAAAGCGTTCCAAAAAGGTCTTGGTACCCAAGTCCATCTCAGGATAGCGTTTCATCCTCAAACATATGGTCAAGTAGAAAGGACCATTAAGACTCTCGAAGATATGCGAAGGGCATGTGTAGTTGACTTCAAAGGAAGTTGGGATGACCACTTTCCTTTGGTTGAATTTTCATACAACAATAGCTATCATTCCAGTATTCAGATAGATCCATTCAAAGCTCTCTATGGTAGGAGGTGTAGATCTCCAATCGGTTGGTTCGAAGTTAGTGAGTCCTCAGTCATAGGTCCTGACTTGGTATTCGACGCCTTAGAGAAAGTTCAGTTGATCAGGGAGAGACTTTGGGCTGCTCAGAGCCGACAGAAGACTTATGCAGATGTTCGTAGAAAAGATCTCGAGTTCGAGGTCAACGACTATGTCTATCTTAATATCTCTCCTATGAAGGGAGTGAAGAGGTTCAGCAAGAAAGGGAAACTCAGTCCTCTCTATGTCGGTCCCTTAAGAATTCTCAGTATCTTCGACAAGGTAGCTTATGAGCTCGAATTACCTTCAGATCTAGCCTCAGTCCATCCAGTCTGCCATGTCTCTTTGCTCAAGAAGTGCATAGGTGACCTAATAGTTGTTGTCCCTATTCAGAGAATTGACATTTAGAATAGCCTCTCCTATGAAGAGATTCCAGTTGAAACCTTAGACTATCAGACTCATCGATTGAGAAACAAAGAAGTCCGTCTAGTCAAAGTTATTTGGAAAAATTAGTCTCATGAGGAAGCTACTTGGGAAACAGAAGAAAATATGCGTAACAAGTACCCTCACCTTTTCTCCGCCAATTCAGATCAAGCTCAAGGTAACAGTCCTTCTTAAGCTTATTCAGTTTCACGTTCAGCATTTAGTATAAACTTGATGTCTATTGAAATTGCATACTCAGACATGCGTTCATGCGTCGGTACAGTATTTTATCATGCATCAGCTATGCATTCTAACCTTGAGAAACTCAGTTTATCAGATTGCTCAGTTACGTATTCATGTATATGTTATCCATGCATCAGATATGCATGATCAGTATGCTATATACAGTTTGTCAGTCATGAGATCATGTTCCATCTATTCATGTTCAGATCAATGTTTCCCCTCCCAGTAAGTTTCATTCAAGGACGAACGTTCTCAAGGGGAAGATATTGTAATACTCGTGCCTTTTCCTAGCTAGAAATGATCTCAATAATGGTAGGACTTACTTTGAAATGCAAATATGTTTTTGTACATGCAGTATTTTTGAGATTTTCTATTACGCGGAAAATTGAGTTGGCTTTCCAATGATACCAATTTCGTCCAAATACGACATCAGACGAAGGAGTTATGGACATTTTATTTGAAACTTTCAGAATCACCCAGGTGCAACGGCCCAGTTGGCGGACCATCAAACTAGTGAAGGATCACCACTTGGATAGTCACTTCAAAGGCAGAAGGTCCCCATTCTGGTTAAGGCCTGATGGCTATGTTGATGGCCCATCAACTTAGTGACGGACCACCACTTGGACTATCAAAGCCATTCCAGTTAAGCCACATTCTGGATAAGGTGTGACGGACGAGTTTATGGACCACCAGATATTTGACGAACCATTACTCATACCATCAACCCTTATCTAGTGAAGCCCATTTCTGTTCCACGTCTGACGCGATAAATGACGATCCACCAAGAGTCTGACGGATCGTCAGTCGGACCGTCACATACCACGTTTAATTTATTTCCAGGTCGTTTTAACAGGGGTATTTTGGTAATTTACCACTGGTCTATATAAACCTAATTACACCCTCTTTCAACAACTTTTCATCGTTCTTTCACTATAAACAACAAGGGTTTCTCCCTAAATTAAATCTTCAAGACCAAGACTTAATCTTCTTCAAGAATCAAAGGATTTCAAATCCTTACAGTTCAAAAACATCAAGAACCTTGAGTCAGGTATGCGTAGTGTTCATCTATAGACCCCTTTCATTCATAGAGTTCAAGAACCATGATTTTAAATAAGAAACTTTGATTTCCATGTTGCTATTTGATGTTTTTCATGTCAATGACCATTGTTTAAACTTCAGAAAATTATTTTAAGATGATTTCCATGAAGTATGCATGTGTGTGGTTAAAACCCATGAAATTGGGTGGTTCAATATGATTAACATTTGGTGAGAAAACCTATGCCCAAGGTGTGCATGAAAGGTGTTTGTTAAAATGCCTAGGAGGCTAGAAGTCCATATTTACATGATTTTATGATACCTAAATGACAACTCCATAATAGTTATACACTCAATATGAATTCCATGCTATTTATGTGTTGCTATTGTTGTGGTGTGAAGCATGTGTGATAATGGAATTATTGAACATTTACACGAAATGTATCAATGCTTTCCCTACCATGTTAGAGATGTTGAATAGACTCATAAAGTACACTATCCCTTACTTATGGTACCATGAATTGTGGACTCAAATTTTGTGATCAAGTCATATCATATGTGTCAGTTTCCTTCTATTGAGTCCTGGGGGTATTCGTACCCGAAACTATAGCTGTGTGCCTAGAGCCATGTTATGTTGTTATGTTATTTTCAGTCAAGCCACGTTCCATATTATTCAGTTAATCATATGACTCAGGAAACCACAAAAACCTCATGATCTCAGTCAGTTATCAATATTATTCCATCAGTCAACGAAAATTCAGTAAACCAAGTTCATGTATAGTCAATTAAGTCATGTTCAGACTCTTCAGATGGGAGTAGGAGTTAGCACCGAGCAAACCCAAGGATAGGAACTCACATGCTTCAGATGAAGGTGTGATTCTTAGAAGCAATCCTTGCATCGCAGAACTATGTAGCCAGCATAGGTTGAGACATCAACACTGACGGCTTGTGGTTTGATGGTGCAGACATCCGCCGTTCTCTTTTGGGGACACTTCCAGATTTGAGGGTCACTCATAGCATGTATTTAACCATGGCACGGTATTGACACCCTTCCAATCAGGGTAGTGATTGGGCCCCAGTTCAGCTACTTTAGCATACATGGGGCATGTCGGTTAAACAACTACCTCCCACAGTTTTAGACTTAGTCTCAGTAAAAGAACTCAGACAGTTCTTTAGATATCCGTATACCAGGTCTATTAGATACAGTCAAATTTCAATTATAGTACGAAACTCAGACAGTTCCATCAGATTCAGGACTGTCAAATACAGTCCCTCATGCTATCAGAACTACATTTTCAGCCATGTATTAGCATACAACTTTAGCTATCATGTACTCACGATCTTAGTTACTATGTATGTATTTTTTCACTCTTACGTTCATATCAGTCAGTCGGTTAGCATTATTCATGCATGTAAATCCTTCGCATTAGCCTACCTCACTCGTATACTCAGTACTCTAGTTGTACTGATGCATTTGTGCTATGGTGATTTGATGCATTTGCGCTATGGTGCTTTCTTTCTATGCTACACTATAGGTTTAGAGACATGAGTTCTAGACCAGTAGTAGCAGTCGTATTCAACACACAGAGTTGTAGTGAGTCCTCTTCATTCGAGGATGATATTACTTGATTTATTCATTTATTAATTCAGTTAGTTTTTAGTTTAAGGAGTTAGTTGGAGACATGTTCCTTCAACTCCTATTCAGACAGTACTTAGAGGTTTTCAGATTTAGTAGTAAGATTCAGTTTAGATTCAGTTGTTTTGGGTATTTTTTACCCACATGGATGTCATGTTTTGACAGTTTCTTTATTCAATTGAACCTTATGGCCTATTGTTCATATTTTCCATATTTTACAAGTATATTATGCATTGTATAGGTACAGATATCAGTAATGGGTTAGCTTGTGGTCCTTCGGGCTCAGAAGCACCGTGTAGCATTCCGATTTAGAAAATCTGGGTGTTACAGATTCGACCCCAACCTATTTGGGTTTTATATTGACAACGATCGCTTACACCCATTCAAGAGTATAATTTGAGAGTTGTCACTAGCCTCTCTAATGGGTTACCCTAAATAAGAAGTCAAGCCTAAGGCAGTATGAGAGTCAAGCCTTAATCTAATGGGTGACTCCTGGTCCTTCACTGGCTATGCAATTCTGTAGTTCAGGGATTGTTACTAACGACCCTACCTCTCTAACGGGAAAGTCGTTATCCCTACACTTGCTCGGTGCTAGTTACTACTCCCAACTAAAGGACTCTAAAATATTTCTTAACTAATATTAGACTGAGCTAAATTTGTTACTGCTCATATTTCTTGACATATCTGACAGAGTTCCGTTGGTTCCATTATCAGATGAAATGCTACTGGATCTCATTATCTGACTGAATGCTACTAAGTTTTGAATACTCGAATACTGCTAAAATCTGAGCTAAAGCTGGAATGCTAATGATACTTAGATTATTAAGATTTCTTAAGTTCTATAACTGTCTAAGATTACTGAGTTCTATAATTAACTTAGTTCTAAGAATCATGGTTTGACTGACATTATCATGAAAACTGACATGGGCTCTAGACTTGCAGCTAAATTGTCGGGTATAAATACCCCCGGGACTCCATAACATTAAAGTAAAATATAAACATTCTTGAATAATCATGACCACAGACTTTCATTCACCATTACAATCATTAAAGTATCTCTTCAAACATTTGGAAATCATAAACATGTGATGGTATAAGGAGACATACTATTGACTCATACTCCATTCAATAGGGTCTTGTATCAAACACTTAACATGCATCAAAAACACATAATTGGGGGATTTCATTCTAACATGTCACAATTTATTCCCTAAGGCTTCTCAACAAATACTTGGCAGACATGAGCCTTACATAATTGGGGATTTCTGGTCAACATGCTATAATGTCCCTATTTCCTTCACACAAATATTTTATCAACATATGGGGGGTATGCTTTGGTTATTCAACAATTTCTATACCTAATAATCATAAATACATCAATCAACATGCAACTTTAGGGATTTAACATGGAAATAATGAAATTAACCTCGAATTAAGATCAAAGCTTGCAACTTGTATTTTGAAGCATGAACTATATCTCAATAATAACATTAACATGATCTTCAATTCACATGAAGCATTAAAAAACTCATAAAATCAAATTTTTAAACTTTAAAAGGGATTCTTGAACTTCTTGGGTGGAAGGAACCCAAAATCAACATCTAACATACCTTCGAAGACTCTTTCTTGAAGGTTCTTGAAAAAATCCTTAGTCTTGTTCTAGATTTCTTGGCTAGGGTTCTTGACTTCTTGAAAGAGAAAATATTTTGATTTGGAGAAAAATTGATTAATAATGAAGTATTTTCGTTATTTAGGGTATAGATCCCTTATATAGACTGGTTTGGGGCTTTAGGAAATTACCACTTTGTCCATGAAATTAAAAACAGAATCTGAAAACTACGATTTCACATACTAACGCGACGCAGTGGAATTGCGCCAGCTCACTGGAAACTGGACAATCGGAAAACTGGTTGGTGGCGCGATTCAGTGGAAATCACGTTGCCACCCTAGTTTGGAAATGGAAAGGCACCGCAATGCGGTGGAATCATTTTGGTGCACTGGAAATTAACCTACTGAAATTAATCCTTGGTGCGACGAGCCATAATTATGGAGGCTCACTGGTTTTTGATAATTGTAATTTTGGCTAGCTCCGCGATGCGCTAAAGTACCAGGTGGTACACTGTCTTACTAATATGGCTCTAACTCTTTGTCCAAGTTTCAGATTTTGGGAGAATTTGGTATCAACATAAAGATTATTTGATTTCCCACGTGATAAAATGTCAAAATCTTAAAAATACCACAGGAAATAAAAGGTGTTCATCTATGAAGAAAGATGTTTGATTCTCTAAAGATGAATCAAAGTAAGATAAAAATATGGGGTATTACAATATCTCCCCTTTGGGATCCTTCGTCCTCTAATGAGAGTGATTAAGCTAAGAATACTAGAAAGCTAAACATACTTACTAGACATGAGCATCTAAAACATGACTATGCGATTGAAACTACTGACATGTTGATTTCTTATACTGGACATGCTTATCTGATGCATGGAATACATGACTGAAGCTACTCATAAGTTAAATTCTCATAATGGACATGCATATCTGATGCATGGATTCGTGACCGAGTTGTCCTCATGAATGCATCACTGAATACACTAATAAGCTAATATTTTCTACTGAACATGCATATCTAATGCATGAATACATGACTAAACTAACTTTTGAATGATTGACTGAATATGCAATGATAACTTATGCTATCTTTGTGAGTAACATCAGAACATGCAAGTGAATATAATTAAGGAATGGAAAACATCGGGGAGTTATAGGGTATCTTCCCCTTGGGACACTATGTCCCTCTAAGAACACTTACTTCACTGACATACTTGACAAAACGGAGGCGGTGCTCAAGGCACCTACGAATAGGATCATAACTGAACCTCGGGAATCTAAAATTAATGCATAACTCATGAACTGAACTTATCTTGCAACCACTAGGACTTTCTACGTTGGAGTAGATATCTTTTCTTAAGATTTTAGATAGAATGATTAGATGAAATGTTGAGAAAGCAAACTATACGTATCTAACTGTCTGACTGCTAAACTAACTTGCTGGCTTTACTAACTAACTCATGCTGAAACATAAGCTCTATTGGGAGAAAGGAATCTAAAAATGCATATCATGAATATAAAGGACTTATAACATACCTGAATCTTTGTTAGGGGAACCTTCCTGGTTATGTCGATCCTGAAGTGCATAGAGTCGGTTCTGACGCTGACCACTAGTGGTACTAGGAGTGGCACCCTACAGACGTGAATCTCTACCCTTATAAGCTAGAACTCTCTACTCTCACATTCTGTAGCTTTCCTTACCCCATCAAAAACATACCTTACTATTTTCTCAACACACATCTAGGTGATTCTTGCTACACTCTCCATAAAGCAGATAGGTATTAACAAAGCTGGCACTACCCTGGGTTTTGGTTCCTGGTGCTCCTTTATGACTGACATCCCCAAACTTTTGTGTGGGTACACTAGCTGAGGATGGAGATAGAATTGAAATTTTTTGGCTATGCTGAGAATGACTACCACCCTGTGACCCAGCATGAGAAAAGATATAACTACCTATTCTAGATCTCTTGTTAGATCTCCCTCTCTCTCCTTAGATTTAACTACCTCTAGCTATTGAGCATGCATCATTAACCCATCAAGATCTATGTCTCTATTGAGCATAGTCGTCCTACACTCCTTCAACCCTAACCCGAATACACCAGTCACAAATTTACTCTTGCTAGATCTAGGGTCATCTATCAAGTCAAGAGCACACTTAGATAACTGATTGAACTTAAGACAATACTCCTTTACTGTCATGGATCCTTGACTCATTTTCATGAAATCTTCCACCTTAGCTTTCCTCTTCTCTAATGGGAAAAACTTACGTAAGAAGTGGTCCCAAAATACTTGCTAAGTTATGGGAGTTGCATCCTTCCCTCTACTCTAATTTTCATCACTACCCAATCATGAGAAATATCCTTCAGACTATAGGATGCTAACTCTATATTCTACTCCTCAGAAACATGCATAATTCGGGTGATCTTCTTAATCTCCTCAAGATAAAGTTGTGGGCCCTCACCTCCTACTGACCAAAAGAATTCTGGTGGGTTCATTTTTATGAAATATCTAATTCTGGCTGTGGATGAACCCCCATCTTTCTGAGGTGGGTCTATAGCCTGATGGTTTCCCTGAAAACTAGTTGTTACAACTTGGGCTAGATCCTGAAAATCTTCCCAAAATTCTGCATATGACACATTCTCATTCTCAGGATCTACAGGATGAGGTGGCTAGTTATAATCCCTATGGACATTGGATCTGCGAGGAGGCATCTCTTATAAATGAAAGAAAGAATGGATCAAACTGAGAATCAACTGGAACTTATTCATACTCACACGACATGAACACTGAAAAAAGGGAAAATGTTCCTAAAACATCTTATAGCCTCTCCTACATAAATGTGGCGCAAAACGCACCCATGCACAGTACTCTACTAGATGCAACTTTCAGACTTCCTAGGACACTTTTGAACCTTAGGCTCTGATACAAATTTTGTAACACATTTATTTTCTGGAACCGGTACACCACATGGTGCTCATGACCCCGAAAGACCACAAGCTAACCCTTTTTGATATCTATAACTGAGCATTGCATAATATACTAAAATAAATGCATAAAACTAGCAGTAACTTGTCATAAGGTTCAAATATTTAAAATAATCAATGCTGAAAACTGAATACTGATACATCTTTCTGAAAAGCCTCTAAACTGTCTAAACTGTGGAGTTGATGGGAAATGTCCCCAACTAAAAATAAAACGAGTCTAATGCCATAATAAAATAAGAATCATCCTTGAATGATGAGGACTAACTGCTAAGTCAACTGTTGCTGGCTGAGTCGGGACCAAGTATGCATTAGTACTTTAAATGTACTGGTATGCTAGATGAGGTAAGGCTAAATGCAAGGGCTTATTCACGAGCATAACTTAACTGAATAACATGAGAGTATTTAATAAGGATACATGCATGGACTGAATACTACCTTGTGAATACTTTATCTTCTAAAAAGTGAGTCTACTAATACTGATATCCACGTTTACTAACCCTGAGAGTCTGAATAACTGATTCTACTGATGACTGAACTCTAAGATTACTAATATCGACTCACTAAAACTGAGATTAAACCTATCTAGCGGATGATCTTTAAATTTAGTTATAATGATAAGGAATGATTGAATCTGAGTTTGAGATCAGTCGCAGGAGATCTCTGAATCGATTAGTACTAATACTGGTTAACTTTGTGTAAGAAAAGGACTTTCTAGTTGGTGGTCTATGAATCTACGGAACTATCTAACTTCCTCACTGAGCTGAATGACCATACCTGACAGTCCTGATTTCTGAGTGCTATTGCGATGACTGAGACTGAACTGCAACTGTAACAGCGGGATATCTCACTTAACTGACATGCCCCAACTCTGAACTAGTGGGGTCCAACCTATAACCCAGCTGGAAGGGTGTCAATACCATGACACAGGTAAATATCTCTGTTATAGTCAAGCCTCTCTAACGTGTGACCCTGAACAAGAAGTCAAGCCTAAGGCAGTATGATAGTCAATCCTTAATCTAACAGGTAACTCCTGGTCTTGTGGTAGCTACACACCTCTAGAGTTCAGGGATTATTACTATCATCTCTGCCTCTCTAATGGGGAATCTGTCATCATTGCACTCGCTCGGTGCTAGTTACTACTCCCAACTGAAGGACGCTGAACTGGTTCTTAATAGATCTTAGACTGAGATGAATTTGTTAATACTCATATTTCATTACTAATCCGAATGAGTTCACTTGGTTCCGTTATCTATCGGAATGCTACTGGATCTTGTTATCTGAATAAATGCTCCTAAGTTCTGAATAGTTGAATATTGCTAAGATCTGAGCTGAGTACTAAACTAAAGATGGAATGCTAATGATACTTAGATTACTGGAATTTCTTAAGTTTTATAACTGTTTGAGAGTACTGAGTTCTATAATTAACAGAGTTCTAGGAATCGTGGCTTGACTTAGATTATCGTGAAAACTTACATAGGCAATAGACTTGTAGCTAAATTGTTAGGTATAAATACCCCCAAGACTCGATAGAATAAAAGTAAAACATAACCATTCTTGAATAATCATGACCATGGACTTTCATTCACCATTACAATCATTAAAGCATCTTTTCAAGCACTTGGAAATCATAAACATGTGATTGTATTCTGAGACATACTATTAGCTCATACTTCAGTCAACAAGGTCTTGCATCAAACACTTAACATGCATTAAAGAACACATAATTGGGGGATTTCATGCTAACATGTCACAATTCATTCCCTAAGGCTTTTCAATAAACACTTGGCGTGTATGGCCCTGCACATAATTGGGGATTTCTTGTCCAAATTTCACATGTTGGGATTATCGTGAAAACTGACATGGGCAATAGACTTGTAGCTAAATTGTTAGGTATGAATACCCCCAAGACTCGATAGCATAAAAGTAAAACATAACCATTCTTGAATAATCATGACCATGGACTTTCATTCACCATTACAATTATTAAAGCATCTCTTCAAGCACTTGGAAATCATAAACATGTGATTGTATACGGAGACATACTATTGGCTCATACTTCATTCAACAAGGTCTTGCATCAAACACTTAACATGCATTAAAGAACACATAATTGGGGGATTTCATGCTAACATGTCACAATTCATTCTCTAAGGCTTTTCAACAAACACTTGGCGTGCATGGGCCTGTACATAATTGGGGATTTCTTGTCAACATGCTATAATGGCCCTATTTCCTTCACACAAACATTTTATCAACATATGGGGGGGATGCTTTGGTTATTCAATAATTTCTACACCTAATTATTATAAATACATCAATCAACATGCAACTTTAGGGATTTAATATGGAAATAATGCAATTCAACTTGTATCAAGATCAAAGCTTGCAACTTGTATTTTAAAGAATGAACTATATCTCGACAATAACATGAACATGAACTTAAATTCACATGAAGCAAAAAAAAAACTCATAAAATCAAATCTTTGAATTTGAAAAGGGATTCTTGAACTTCCTGGGTAGAAGAAACCCAAGAATCAACATCTAACATACCTTAGAAGACTCTTTCTTGAAGGTTCTTGAAGAAATCCTTAGTATTGTTCTTGATTTCTTAGCTAGGGTTCTTGACTTCTTGATTGAGGAAATATTTTGATTTGGGTAAAAATTGATGAATAATCAAGTATTTTCATTACCTAGGGTATAAATCCCTTATATAGACTGGTTTAGATCTTTAGGAAATTTCCAATTTGTCCTTGAAATTTAAAAATAGAATCTAAAAATCCAAATTTCACATGCTGGTGCGATGTGGTGGAATTGCGCCAGCTCACTTGAAACTGGACAATTGGGAAACTGGTTGGTGGCATGACGCGGTGGAATTCGCGTTTCCACCTTGGTTGTGAATTGGAAAGGCACCAGGACGCGATGGAATCGCATTGGTGCACTGGAAATTGACAACTCTAAAATTAAGCCCTTGCGCGACACAACATAATAACTGAGGCTCACTATATTTTGACGATTGCCATTTTGGCTGGCTTCGCAATGCGCTAAAGTATCAGGTGGTACACTGTCTTACTAAAATGGCTCTAACTCTTAGCCCGAGTGTCGGATTTAGGCAAATTTGGTATCGACGTAAAGCTTATTCGATTTCCCATGTGATAAAAAGTCCAAATCTTAAAAATACCACAGGGAATTAAAGGTATTTATCTATGTAGAATGATATTTGATACACTAAAAATGAATCAAAGCTAGATAGAAATACGGGGTATTACAGTATGGCTAACCATAAAATCTATATTGAGGATATGATAGAGCGGACTGAGCCCCACTGGTCTATAATTGGGCACCCTGTTACCTATAACCTCCACCATGGTGAGAAAAACAATCACCTAATGGATTTAGGTAAGGAGTACTAACTGTAGAGATGGAATAAAAACTCCACCAATTCTTCTTAGGCCGTTTTCCCTATCTCTACCACTCTGCTGGTGGCCTCTACAATGATTAGATTATCTAAGTTTCTTACTCAGCCTTTCACTAATCTCATTTCTCTACTTTTTCTCATCCTCAACCATCTACATATATAGCACAACTCGAGAAATATCTATATCCTTGTTCAACACGGTAGCCTTACTCTTTATAATCAACTCACAGGGCAACCTAAAAGAAAACTTATGACTTATAGCTCACATGATAGACAAGAACTCAGGAGCATACCTAGACAACTGATGGAATTTCATGGTATGCTCCTTGACTGACATTCTACCTTGCCTCAGATCCATAAATTCCTCTATTTTGCCTCTCTCAACTCCTGAGGAAAGAAGCTATCCAAAAAGGCACTAGAGAAGTCATCCCATAGTGCAGAGACAACATCATCTCCCTTAGACTATTCCCAATCCTCATACCATTAGTTTTCCATATCATTTAATTGATAAGTAGAAAACTCAACACCATCAACAACTGAAGCATGCATAATATGTAGAATCTACTTCATCTCATCTATAAAAGCTTAAGGATTCACCTCAACCATAACACTAGTAAAAGTTGGAGGATTTAACCTCAATAATTTGCCAACCCTTGTGGCCTCAAAAGATAAAGTACTATGCTCGAACTAATAAGCTACTAGATAAGTCAACATATGAATAGACTAACAAAATTTAATGCTCATCATATCATCCTGAGGAGCTCAAAGACGACTAGAGAGAATATGTGGAAATCTAGGAGGTCAATTAAGAATACGAACCCTAGATCGAGTTTGAACCCTATAAACAGAGTGTCCTGTCAACGGTGTCCCTAAGTGTAATAGAGGAGTTCCCATGTGCTTCAGATCATTTGGGAGGAATGATCTAAAAAGCGAACAATCAGGACTTAGAGGAATCCAAGACCTTAGACTCTACAGCTCAAACAATCCTAAGGATGATAGGCACTCTTTTATATCCACTCTCATATAAGTTTGCGCACTACACACCCATAAAAGAGACTCTACTTGATACGGATCTGTGGACAACCAATTAACCATGAACTGGGCTCTGATACTAAATTTTTCACGACTCAAACTATGGACTACCGTGAAAGAAATCTCTAGTCGCACATAGACCGGAGATCACCCCTTACCAAATAAAACTAAGACAATACTCTTAATTGTCTAATGAATTCAAAAATTATAACAAGATAGTGTATGATAAGATTAATATTAATTACAGATATTCCAATATGAACTACCGATAATCGAATAATCATCCATCACCAAAACACTCAATCAAATAACCCATGTCCATAGTAATCCAACAAAGCCTCTACAAAATCAAAATAAATAAAATGTACAGACATTCCCCTGATAGTAGCCCAAATAAAGTCTAACCAAGATCTAAGACATAGGAAATAAAAATCATTAAAGGAAGGCTTCCAAAGTATCAAAGATCACCACTTCAATGTAAATTCATGAACTAACTTGAGCACCCGATCAATACATAGGAAAAGTAGAAGAGGTTTTGGTAGCTACATCATGCGAGGATACAGCGTCCACGGCCGGTTAGCAGTTGGAGCACTAGCATGTAACTCAGGGATAGAGGAATAAAATAATGCCATGATCATAGTTAAAAACAATTACAACAATCAATGCATAATATCATATGAAATACATAAACATATGTAATACCACATGTGGGGTAGGGAACAAGGATTAGCATGGTCTTCAAAAACTTTAACTTGGGCTGTGTAGCATAACCATCATATAACAAGGCACCCATGGGCTATATGGCCCCATCTATGCCCTAGCTGGAAGGTCCTCATTGCGTATAGCCACACAAACTAGAGAATAACCATATCGTATATGCCTTTATTGGGGACTACAACCTCTCAAAATAGTCAAGGTGTCATAACAACCAATGTATACAATACGTGGGACTCGAAACTCCCATACATATATTCATTTGGGGATTCAAACTTCCCATTCATATAGATACCCACACCGGTTAGCGCAATTTCCAGTATTAGTCCTTCAGACTCCACTTTCACAGCCCAACTATATATCCCACTTTGAAGCCCAATTAAAATATTTTCTTCACATGCACAACCATTAATCTAATTATTTACCAAATGCATACTGTTGTTATCGGCATACTAACCCCACTTGCAAGCATACAATATTCCATAACCATTATTAAACAACTTTGGACTCAAACCCATTGTCTAAATAAAGACATTAATTCAGTTTAATGTTAAGGGACTCGAACCTTTTTAGTATTTCAAATAAATTTATGGAAAACAAGGCCTTCATAAATACATTTACCAATCATCAACATTATTAGGCAAAGCATTAGTTCAAAATATAATTCAATATTGTGACAGCTTCATTCTTATTGATAATTTCACAAACAAGTTGAGGGCATACCATTATCCAGGCCAAAACCCAACAAATTTACAGTCAATCAAGAACCTATTTGTTAATCCATAATTTTGATGCACCCATAAGTGAAAAAACATTATCAAAAGATGTGTAATTATGATTTTAACCATGAGAAAACAATACTTAACATTATGCATTCAAACCTTTAACCGTGGTTTTCAAAACCCGCATTTATGACACATGAACAATGCACTAAACATATGATTTTAGTGAACTAACAATGAGGGAAGATTCACATGCCTGAGTTACGAAGATTCATAGAGAATTTTGATCCTTAAGCCCTTAGATGACCATTTGAATAAATCCTACCCCAATCTTTCTTGTGAGATTTAAGAGAGAGTTTAGAGAGTTTTTAAATAATCTAAAGTGTATAATGGATGACCGAAAGGTATTATAAGATTTTGGGTATTAAGGGTTTTGGGTGGGATAAGCTTAGAATACCCTTATCTAAAAAGATATAAAAATTTTGTAGGTGGCTACGAGTCAAGCCATTGAGTCATCCACACAGCATACAACTCTTACCATTGAGTCATCACAAAGACAAAAAATTTGACACCACAAATTTTTAAACATACGAATTCCTAGCCCCACTCATCCCTAGACCATATGAATCATATTATCTAGTCGTGACAACCATAAAATACTAAGGGCTTAGACACAGGAAAACATACGACTAGACCTTAACCACTCATCACATAATCATATGACTTATAGGTATTCTCTCATAAGCAGGACATGTTTTGGTAATGACATGGTTTCTTAGACCCATAACCATATCATACGACTAGTATGGTGAGTCATAAGAAAAATAGAGAGCCTAAAGCTCAATAAATTTACAGAGGTCAAAGTCCGAGGCATTTAAACTACCTACTAAAAGTTTCCTTTTATTGTAAATTTAATAAATAAAATAACTTAATTTTCGTGGAGATGTCGTCGCCCTATAATTAAATTCAAAGGTGACATTTTATTACTCATCACTATAAAAATGGAGCCAAAATTTTAGTATTAGTGGGAACTAAAATTTTCATTATAGTGACACTTATTTGAGGCAACAAAAGTTATCCGATACTAAAAGATGATATATTGCAGCGATAATAACTATCGCCAATGAATATGATGTCTCTGTAGTCAAAAATTGGCTTGCCACTAATGTCGCCACTATAAAAAAAGATTCTTGTAGTGGGAAGATACAATGGATTTAGGAATGTTTCCATTTATTGTGTTTTATGTTCAGCTATAGAGTTTAGTGTTATGACACTTCTTTAACTACTGGTTTCTGGGATTTAGAGATCATACCACCCCAAAGATCTGATGTTTGTAAAAACTCTATTGTGAAATCCGTTCCACGTGATGAGAATGTATAGGGGACTCACCCTGTGTATGTAGTGCAGACCTAGTCTAGGGGCCCTGCTCTTGAATGTGCTACCCCACATAGAGGTCCATCGGTCCATAATAGTCCTTCTTGGGCTTCTAAGTCTAGTAACACTTATTCTCAGTCATCTTAAGATGATATCTCTAATGTGGAGTTCCATTAGTCTATTGATATGCTTACTAAGTTGGTGGAATCAAAGTCTCATTAGTCTAACCATGTTGGCTTTCATACTCATTCATCTAAGATTACTCAGGTTAGCTATTTTATAAGTTTAATCCCCTAACCTTTATAGGTTTTAAGGTTAAGGAGGTTCCTCAAGGGTTTATTGATGAGATAGAAATGATTTTTAGGGTGATACATGATGCTGATTTTGAGTGTGTAAAGTTTGTCGCGTACCAGTTGAAGGATATAGCTTACTAGTAGTATGAAGATTGGGAATATATGAAGGGTGATGATGCTAAGTAGGCTGTGTTGGATAATTTTTAGGGGCCTTTATTGATTATTTCATTCCTTAGGAGGTGAGTAAAGCTAGGGTTGAGGAGTTTGTTAATCTTAAGTAGGGTAAGATGAGTGTCAAGGAATATAATCTGAAGATTCAACAGTTTGCTTGTTCTAATTAAGAGTTAGTATCCAATTAAGGTCCCATTTGAGAAAATTTGTTTCTAGTTTGTGTTACACCACAAGTCTTGGACCCTTGAAAATTTACAAAGTTTTGACCCCTTTAGACTTTGTACAACTCAAGAGAGTCTTTCATACCCTTAGTTATGAGTCATAGGGTTCGTAGGTGGTCTAATTGTACCCTAGGAAGTACGGTAGGCTTAACTACTGCCCAAGGTATGACTCATGTGAGTAAGATTCATATAGGATCTTACGAGTGGTATAGGGAAAGTCATATGGTGCATATGTGTGTTATCTAGTATAATGTATCTACTATACGGTTTGTGGATATGGTTGAGGTACCACTCATACCCTTAGGTATGATTAAGAAGGTTAAGTCATATAGAAACAAATAGGGGTGGTCTTGGAAGGGTTTGGGTATGAGTTGGGGTACCACTCTTACCCTTGGATATGAATGGTAAGGTGAGTCGTACCACTAGACGTCAATTATTTTAATTTTTAAGTTAAGTATAAGTGGATATTTAAAACTCCTAAACCCTTATTTCATCACGTTATATAACACTATATGACCTTTCATCATAATTAGTAAAGAATCATAACTCATGAAATACACTCTCAACCCTCTCTTAAAATATTAGAGGTTAGGGTTTGTTCATATGTGAATTAAAGAGCTCAAACACCAATATTTCTTTCGTGAATCTTCATGTATAAGGCATGTATTCCTTCCCTCATTGTTATTTCAAATAAAGGCATATGTATTGTGTCTTAAATGTTGGTTATGAATCTATAATGGTGGATTTCAAAATATTGTTGAGGGTCCTTATGCATATGGTTTGGTATTGGTTTAAACTATTTTTTTACATGTTTTTGGTAATGGTTTGCATATTTGGTTGATTTTTTTTATGGTTTAACTAATGGGTATTTCTTAACCCTAATACTGTTAATTTACACATTGGTTTTGGTCTTGGTAAAGGTATTCCGTCAATATGATTGATAAAATGCCTCAAAGAAAATTTTTACTCTATTGTTGAACTTTCTTTGGAATTCTTGCATTGTTTGGTTTTCTACTGGAACTTTAAAAGGATTTGAATTGTTTTGCATGTTTAAATGGTTTAAATGATATAAAACTTAAAATTTTTTGCATGATCTTAAATGGTTTGGAATGGTTTAAAATTTAAAATTTTGGTGGTCATGGTTAGTCTATTTTGAAAACCTTGTGGGATACCTGGAAATCCTCTAAGTGAATGAATTATGGAATTGGTTTGAATGGTTTACAAAGGTTTAAGTCTAATTAGTTATACTTGTGGAGAACATGGTAGTCTCCCAAGAGGTTAATATAGTAAACGAAAAGGGTACTTGAGAGTTCCCTCAACATAAATGGTTTGGCTAAGGATAAATCTTACAAGTATGGTTTGTATGATAATACCACTAATAATTAGCCTTGGTAATAAATTGTAATTAGATTGTTTGGACATTGTTTTCAATTTGGGCATTAATAGTGGGATGTGAAACTAAGCCATGGAAGGTGGAGGTTCTTGGGGAACTAAAATTGGAAACTTATATTTTCCTATATGAGGGGTCTTCAATGATCACGTACAAGTGTTATATTTTATATTAAAGGATGTACTATTCATCTTATGGGATATTTCCTGGTCGTACGACTACACGCACTAGGACTCTTTCAGTAGGGGAAACTAAACCCATACGGCCTATGGGTGTGGTTAAACGACAAGGTTACACATCCCAAGTAAATATTTTAAAGGAATCCTAAATCCGGTTCCCTTTTCCGACACTTATATAAATGTATGGTTGTATGCATTATGGATGGTTTTACTTGGTTTTATAACTGGCATTATTTTATCCCTATCCTGAGTGCATGCTAGTGTTCACCCACTAACCCATCTACTAGGGAATGTATACCCACGCTATGTAGGAACCAACCATTTTATTCCTTTTGTTTAGTTATTGTATTCAGTATGAGCTATTGGATTAAAGTGGTGAGCTTCCATAGTTCAGAAGGCCTCTATTTTATGTCATGGGTTACTTCATATGTATTTCTCATCTTTCATAGACTTTGTTTTTTGGCTGTGGTCGAGGGCATGTCCTGACTAGTAACTCATTGGTTGGTCTAAAGGTATTGTATGGACGACTGTAGCACTTAGGTATGGTATGGAATGTTTGTGTCACATATGTTAAATACATACATTAGATCACTAATTTTGTTTTGGTTTATGTCTTCCACATTGGTTTGGTTGGTTATTCGGTAGTTGGACTTTATTGGTTTAATCTTGATTATAGACTTATACCAAAGTCTCCATATGGTTGTAAACACTATCTTGTTATATGTTTGCACTTTAGCTGACTTAAGGTATGCATTTGGTGGTTGGGTTAGGTAATGGGGGCATTTCCCATTCCTTGTTGGGCTTGGGATTGCCCATTACATCTAGGCCATAATTCAGGCTGTGACAAATTGGTATCAGATTTTTAGTTTTTGGTGTCATAGGGTGTCCACAAATACTTGTCGAGTATAGTATTGATAATGGGTGTGTCGTGCACCATACTTATAATAAGGAAGCTACGAGGCATTTAGAATATTTCACTTTCTTTGTTATTCTACTTTTGGGCTATGGAGTTTAAGGTCCTGAACTCTTCTCTTAATATTCTTTTGTTCACTCTTCGGATCATACTTCCTCAATGATCTGAAGGTTCTTTGAAACTCACCTGTCCCATTCGATGACAACATGGATGGATAAAGTCCCACTCATGAGGCACATACCTGGTTAAGGGTTGTTATTTTTGGTGTTCTCTGTGGAGTCCCATCGGTATACGCTGACCCTATCTTTGGAGGAAGAACTCATTCTTGGTTATCTCAAGGAAAGGTTACCAATGTTGAGTTTCGGCCTTCTATTGATCTATGGACTCAGATAGTGGAAACTCTATCACACAAGAGGAATGAGGTAAGGTTGTAAATAGGTAAGGAGGTCTTGGTTCTCTGAACTAAGGGGTGTCACTAAGGGATGCCACTTTGGATATCGATATTGGCCGATATCGTCTCAATGCTCTTACTATCTTTTGGGAGTTTGAGCCATCTTATGACGCTTACACTAATGTGTTGAAAAATATTTTCTTTGTGGTGTGTATGGATTATTTGGTTTGGGTCCTCTCTCTCTTGACCTCACTTGTTGTGCATTTTGGTTAAGGTTCTAAGGTTGTTTCAGACTATTTTCTTCATCTGATTCTACCTTGTAGGTGACTCTACCTTTGCCAAAAGAGTCTATGTATGTGTGTGATATCTACTGGTAGTAAAGGGGTATTGGTGGATTTATTTGACTCGAATATGGTGGATATCATTGTTATTCAGGGAAATGGATTAGTTGTAATCATGCTATGCATTAATTGTATGTGGGACCCATATAAAGATTGTTTTTAGGCTTTTTGGTGAGTTAGTTATAGAATGGGAGGGTCGTTTTGTTCCCTGGTTATGGAGGAAAAGGTTAGATTATATCATAGGGCGGTGAGATTTATCTCAAAGGGGGCTTCTTTGTTATTGTTTGGTCCGGGTTATAGATTCTAACTTAGAAGGCCCTCTTTTGTTCAATTTAGTGGTAAATAAATTTCATGAGGTCTTCTTGATGACTCTCATACTGTCTTTCTAATGGGGAAGTTGGTTTGGGATTGGTCTTATTTCGGATATTTGACCAAATTTTTATTCCTTCCTTATATAATGGTTTTGATGGGGTTAAAAGATCTTAAGGAAAAATTAAGCAATCTCTTAGATAAGGGTTTCTCCAGTCTTAATGTTTCTCTGTGAATTTTTTTCACTCTTGCATAGATAAGATGAATGATTTTCCTTGGGAAATAATAGGTTGTAGGTGGGTGACTAAGGAATTTGGAGTAATCTTTTTATGGGGTGGACCTTATATATGTATTTCATTCTATACGTGATACTTTGATAATAGTACAAGGTGGTTGGTGGTTCCTAGGCTGAATCTAGATGCTTGATTTTGGTAAAGGGAGTATGTTATCTTGGGGATAGCAAGATAGGAATTGTGAAGGTAAATATTTAAGTTGGATAAGGATGAAGACTCGAGGAATACAATGTGGAAATGTTGTAACTCAGGAAAAGGATTTAGGTTGAATTAATGGATATGGATTGGGGGTCTAGTCATTCGATGGCTTGGATTATGGATCTTGCACGTATCTTTGTCCCTATAATTGTACTTTATTATTGGCATGAAATTGATTTATAAATTCATAGTTTTGAAAATGGGTTTTGGCACAATGAAGGGCTTTGACATGATTACTTATCTAATTGATTTTCCATGGGTTATAATGAATTATGCATATATTATTATTGTTTATGAACATTGTGGAATAGATAGGGATGATAAATTAAGTTTGGGTACTATGGATTCGCCAAATTACTTGGTTTTGAACATGGAAATTAAATGTCCTTAAATCATTTATGAAATTTCCAATGAGTATGATTTTTTCATATGGATTGACTATTCTTAAATTTTTGCATTTCATAAATAGTTAAAGGAATCATGAACTGGTTTTGGTTAGTTTTAAATGATTTTGAAAATGCCTTGGTGGCCATGGATTGATTTTGAAATTTTTTGGTTAACTTGGAAACCTTGGAGTCAATTTGGTCTTAATGGTTTTTGCATGTCTTTGCTAGGTTCTAGGTAGCCTTTGGGTGGATGATATTTTGGTATAGAAACAAAGTGTCACTAGCGTACATCTTTAGTGATACCCATTAGGGTGGAGTGTTGTGCTTGTAGGTGTAATGGGATAAAGGTTTGTGGTTAGTCTAAAATTTCCTTTTAGTAGTGGACTTTAAGGTAAGTTCAGGTTGCATATTCTAGTGATACTCTTTTATCGTGGTTAAGAGAATACTCTACTAGTTGTTGCATGCATTCTAAAAGCGATTATGGATAAGGTTCGCATTCTGCATTCACCTTATTTCCTAGAATATAATTTTTGACCTTTAGATTGCATTACTCATGGTATATATGGTTGTGTATCTTTTGGTGTCTATTTCAAAAGACTCTTTTTGTGGTATGGTTTGGTTTTAATATTTCTTCACTCTGGTCTAGGTAGTTATTATGAAGTACTTCGTGTCTACGGTGTCGTGCCTTATTTTGGGAAGTCTTTGTCTTGCCTTTGGTGTCATAAATAACTCTGGTACATCGATTCCTTAATGAATCTTCTTATGTTAAGATAGTAGTGGCTTGAGGAAGCATGGTGAGGGTTTGTAATGGTAGATGTAGAGGTCCTTATGTAAGGGAGAGTCCTGGGTGACTACTGGAGTTAGGGTTTCAAAAGGTAAGGTAAGTTTATTTTCATGAGAAGTGGTTAGGAAAGGAATAGGTGGTGAAAATCAATTGTGAAATATTACATAGTGTTAGACCTTTTGATGGATATATCATACTGCGGGTATATGAGTGGTAGGCTTGAATGTTATGATTGGTAGATATACCAATAATTGTGTTGGGTACTGAAGAGGTTTGGTAAGGCATGATTTTATGAATTTTTTTTATAGTGTAGTAGTTGTATGGTGGTGAGTTTAGATCATAGGTTGGAGGATTTAGTTACAATGGATGGTGATGGTTGTTCATATCAATTAATCATTGTTTCCATATTATAATGGTGATGGATAAAGGGTGGTATTTTAGGATAGAGGTAAGTAGTAGAACTCGATCCTAGGTTAACCCCTTTTAACTTTGGAAAGGCTTGAACATGGAAGTGGTGGTGTATAGTTAGATTCAAGCTCTTGTAGTGATGAATCTTGGTAATTCTAAGATGGATTGGATTCGCTCTTTAGCGTAAGTTCCATTAATTCGGTATACTATATATTTGGGTTGGGATAAGGTGTGATTGGTTATTTTGGGTAGTATATCTTGAATTCCTTGTTCCTTAAGTGGAATCTTATATTGGTAAGTTCATCGGTTGTAAATGAAAGGTGTGGCTTCAGAAAAGGTTCCATGTTGAAACCAAAAATCCTAGACAGCCATTTGGGATGTGGAAGTGTACATAGAGTCCTAGGTTCTGCCTTGGTTTTTTGTTCCATAAATTCCTGTGTAAGGTGTGTGTTCTTCAAACATATCCTTGGTTTTCTAACTTGGTTAAAGGTGAGGAATGGTTTCTCTTGCATCTTTGTTTTCTTACTTTGTTAAAGGTCAGAATGAAATTATTGGGGTGTGAATCATGCTTGGAGTATGTGGTAATCTTCTAATCTTGGTTGGTGATCTTGTCCTCCATTTTAGTTGGAGGACAGTTTCATATGTGTTGGTGTACTACCTCGTGCTTGTTCTTACCCTTATCTGTTATTCGAGGATGAATGATTCTAGTGCTGGGGAATGTTACACCTATTTCTTGGACCCTTGTAACTTTTAAAAGGTTAGACCCTTTTTGACTTGGTATCACTCAAGGGTTACTCTTACCCTTAGATATAAGTTGTAGGGTGCAGAGGTGGTATAATCGTTACCTAGCCAATAAGGTAGTCTTAGCTACAGCCTAATGTATGACTAATATGGGTAGGATTCGTATAGGAGCTTATGAATGGTATAGGGCAAGTTGTATGGTGCATATATGTGTTTTCTAGTGTAATCTATCCACTATACGGCTAGTGGATATGGTTGAGCCTACCACTCATAACCTTAGGTATGATTAGGGAGTTTAAGTCGTATACAAACTAGTAGCGGTTTTCTTGGCAATGTTTGGGTACAAGTTGGGATACCATTCGTACCCTTTGATACTAATGGTATGGTGATTCGTACCCCTGGACACGAATTGTTTTAATTTTTAAGTTAAGGGTAGTTGGATATTTCCTACTCTTAAACCCTTATTTACTCACATTATATAACACTAGATGGCCTTCCACAAAACTTATTAAAGGATTATAACACATCAAATACTCTCTCAACCCTCTCGTAGAAGATTGGAGGCTAGGGTTTCCTCATATGTTCTTCAATGAGATCAAAGGCTAAGATTTCTTCCGTAAATCTTCAATTATAAGTCATGTACTCCTTCCCTCATTATTATTTAAAAATTAAGGCATGTGTATTTATTTTTAAATGTTGATTTATGAATTTATAATGGTTGATTTCAAAATATTTTTGAAGGTCCTTATGTATATGGTTTTGTATTGGATTAAACTATGTTTTTACATTTTTTGGTTATGGTTTGCATATGTGGTTGGTTGTTGGTTATGTTTTAATAAATAGGTGTTGATTAACCCAAATAATTGTGATTCACATGTTGGTTTTGGCCTTGGTAAAGATATGCCCTCAACATGTTTGATTAAATGCCTCAAAGAACGTCGTTACTCTATTGTTGAACTTTTATTGGAACTCTTGCATAATTTAGTTTGGTAATGGAACCTTCAATGGATTTGGATTGTTTTGCATGTTTAAATGGTTTAAATGATTAAATACTTTAAATGTTTGGCATGTCTTAAATGGTTTGGAATGACTTAAAGGTTAAGATTTTGGTGGTCATGGTTGGTCTATTTTGAAAACCTTGCGGGATACCTGGAAATCCTCCAAGTGAATGCATTTATGGAATTGGTTTAAATGGTTTACAAAGGTTTAAGGATAATTGGTTATGCTTGTGGAAAACATGGTAGTCTCCCAAGAGGTTAATATTGTAAACAGAAAGGGCACTTGAGAGTCCCCTCAACCTAAATGGTTTGGATATGGATATATCTTGCAAGTATGGTTGGTATGATGATACCTCTAATAATTGGCCTTGGTAATACATGGTAATTGGATTATTTTTACAAGGATTTTTATTTGGGAATTAATGGCGGGATTTGTAACTAAGTCATGAAATATGGAGGTTCCGGGGAACCAAAATTGGAAATTCATATTTGCCGATATGAGGGTCTTCGATGACCATGTGTGAGTGTCATATTTTATATTGGAAGGATGCACTAGTCATCCCATGGAATATTTCCTGGTCATGCAGATACACGCACTGGACTCTTTCAGCAGGGGAGCTGAACCTATACGGCCCATGGGTATGGTTAAACGGCAAGGTTACACTACCCAAGTAAAGGTTTTAAAGGGATGCTAAATCTGTTTCCCTTTCACGGTACTTATATATGTATAGATATATGCATTATGGATGGTTTTACTTGGTTTTATAGCTGGAATTATTTTATCCCTATCTTGAGTGCATGCTAGTGTTCACCCACTAACCCATCTACTAGTGGTGTAAACCCACGTTATGCAGGAACTGACCATTTTATTCCTCTTGCTTAGTTATTTTATTCGGGATGAGCTATTGGATTTAAGTAGTGAGCTTTCATAGTTTGGAAGGCCTGTATTTCATGTCATGGGTTACTTCATATATATTTCTCATCTTTCATAGACTTTGGTTTTTGGCTATGGTCGAGGGCATGTCCCGACTAGTTTCTTTTTGGATGGTCTAGAGGCTTTGTAGGGACATCTATGGACTTGGGTATGGTATGGACTATTTATGTCACATCTATTACATACATAGATTGGATCATTATATTTGTTTTGGTTTATGGCTTCCACATTGGTTTTGTTGGTTATTGGGTGGTTCGACTTTATAGGGTTGGTCTCGTGTAACACCATATTTCCCTCATGTACTAGTTCTACTCACGTGGCACTTGATATGGACTTATGGGGTAAGTTATGGGCCCGGGTACCTTATGTGATTAGTGATGGTAAGATAGTTTTGAAGGAATTCCCACGTGTATTGAAATGTGGTACGATTAAGTTACCATCGATGAGAGTATCTATACTTGGGCCCTTAAGTAGGTATTTGAATCTAAGAGATGAAGTGACCAAGTGCACATAAGTTTTAAGTTTAACTATAAGCATTTTGATCTTAAAATAGAATAAAATATTAAGGTGCTTGCTTGAATTATTTAAGCTAGAAGGTGAATCACCTACTTTGACATTTTGACCAACCTAAGAACTAAGTAGGCGCATCACCTATTAAGGCTCTCTTGACCAGTTTATTGGGAAAAGTAAACTACCACCTACTTAGTTTAATTCTAGCCCAATTTGAAGGAGTGAAAGAGAGTAGAATGGGCAGCGAAGGCCCAATGGTTTTAGATCCACAAAGTCCAAATATAATGGGCAAGTAGGTGCATAACCTACTTGAAAAATTATGGCCTAAAAATAGCAAAGAAAGTCAGCCAAAAGAAGAATCTTTTAAAAGGGTTGAAACCAGCTATTTTAGCTCAATTTAACTAACCAAAAAAACAACTTTCAAGAGTTTCTCTCTTGTTTTCTCTTAGCTATACAGCAGGCCTAAAATTCCACTAGCGTTCTTGGGATTTACCTTACTTCCAAGATAAAGGTGAGTGAACAAATCATGAGCACATCTTAAGAATACTATAAGAATTAAGTTCTCTATGATTAAACTATAAGATATCCCTTTTTAAGTTTGACAATCCTTTTATTCTTGATTATTAATCGATTTTTCTCTTCACTTTTGGTTTCTGAGTAAAGGGATCAAGCTATTAAAGCGATATACATTAAGGAAATAAGCTACCACGGAAATTAAGGTGTGGTTGTTATCCATTTTTACCCTTTTCGATACATGTGTTTGTAGAAAATCATATATATGTTGTTGTTAAGAACTTAAGGGATGGTGAGTTCAATATTTGGTTGCTATATGGATATTTGGGGCTGTTTTGGAATGATTTTATGTATATATGTTGGGGCATTCTTGTTTGATGTTGGGGAAAAGGTGTGAATTTGTTTCCAATAAAAGGTAGAAGGAGGGTATAGTGGTATACCACCGAATTGAATGTCGTGTATGGTTACTGCCCACACCACTTGTATACTATTTTGAGAGTACAATAAAGACAAAACTATTAAGGGGGATCTTATAAGAAGTTACATTGCATGTGAATGTAATTGGAGAAGAACGAGGTTGAAAGAACACCCTTGGATTAGTTAATTGTGGGTTACCACCCGGTTAGTGTTTTTGTAAGTTTAAATGGCATGAATGTGTTAATTAGCTTCTAATACTAGTTTTACACTATTGTAGATTAATATTAAAAAAGGAAGGGAGTTAAGTAATAGTGTGATTAGCTATGCATCAAGGTATGTATTGTTCATCGATCCTATACTCTTTGGCATGAATCTAACTCCCTTGTTACAAAGTAAGCTTCCTAATTATTCTTCCTTTCAAATTATACTTAACTGCAGTGTACAACCTCTAAGGTTTCTAATAGACTTATTCTAACTCGTTATGTTGATAAAGATCCTAAATATGTATTGTTGCTAGATCTGTCCATTTTCCCTTCTAGATACTAGTATGATGTAGGTATTTTAAGAAATAAGCTTTATGAGATGTTCTATTAGTCAACATAACCTATGGTGTTAGTTAATCCCCCATGTGTTATATTTATTTTATTGTGTATCCTACCTCATTGCTACTACATCTAGTGCATATTTGCATACCTTTTGCTACTGGTCCAAAGTTCCAAATCTAATACATGACCATCAAAACAACTTTAAAGATGAAAAGAATGATCTGAAGTGGTTCTATATATTCTTAGGTGGTATCCTAGGGGTGGAAGAAGCACCTAGTATGGGTCGATCTCAACATTACGGGTGGTATCCCAAGGCCAAAAGAAAAGCCTAGGTTGGGTCGATCCCGATTTATGTACTTATGAGAACCGTAACCCAGGGGTTAAAATGCCTATCACGGGTCATCCTCTTTTACCACTGATCAGCTGGTCATTTGTGTCATGCCTTATAATTATTTAATGTAAATAATAATAAAACAGAGTAAAGAATATAATGTACATGACCCCATAAGTACAAGAAAAGTTGGTATTCTATCCTTATCTTGGTAGTTATATATTGATAAACTATTTTGTTAACCTCTTATATTATTTACAGTCACTTCATGTCGTACATACTCAATACACTCTTTGTATTGACACCCCTCATTGGGGACGCTATGTTTCATGCCGCAGGTAGAGTTAATCCAGCTAGTAGACCACCCCAGTAGGAGCACAGCACATCCAACAGCTATTGGTGTGCTCGAAGTTGATTGGGAGTTTTTCGAGTCTGTTCTATGTATTTTTGTATTTTAAAGTAGTTATGAGTGAGGCAGGGGTTTTCCTGACCTTAACTAAGCCCATGTGTCTTTTAGAGGCTTTGTAGACTAATGTGAAGTTAAGTGTGATAGCATTGTGTTCTGTTAACGTTGGGGCCCCAACGGTCAAGTCTTGTATATGTAGGTTTGGACTTACATATGTGGTTTATTTTTATCAATGCAGCGTATCCATACTAGCATGGCCTTTGAATGTCATAGTTACTTGTATGAAAAGTACAGGGTTACAAGTTGGTTCTCCTAAAATGGGTTCCTATCCGTCCCAATGGGATTTGGGGCGTGATAAAAGTGGTATCAGAGCAGGTCATCCTAGGGAGTTATCTACAAAGTCGTGTTTATGTCGAGTCTTTCTTATGGATTTGTTATGCACCACATCTCTAAGTAGAAGGCTACGAGTCATTTAGGGGTTGTTCCTTTTTTCTTCATTCCTTATATCATGCGATAGAGCCAATTTTGTAGGTTGATTTGTAATTTAACCTTGAATTTTTTTTCTCAATATAGTAAAGATTTTAATTACAAGAAAGAGTAAGGGTAAGAGTAAGCAAGTAGATGTAGCTACTGGACAAGGGATAAGTAAATCACCACCTAGACATGCTGATCAAAATAATGCTCAAGATAAGTTTTCATCACAGTCTTCTTGTACCCCTCCAGCTCCAAAGGAGATAAGGAGGAGAGGAGTATCCCCTAAGTTACCTATTAATGCTACTCAGCAAGATTTGAGGAATGTGGTACAATTATTAATACGTATAGTTACTGGACAAGGTCAAGGACAAGATGGTCCAACTATGGGTTCTAGTGGTGTGTATAGGGAAGCTAGTCTGAGGACACAAGATTTCCTTAAATTAGACCCTCCTCAGTTCACTGGGTTAGACCCTAATGAAGATACACAAGACATTATTGATCAGATTCAATGGGCTTTGGATGTTATGCATGTATTCGATTAAAGGGGGTGGCTATATTGTGGTATAAAGCTTGAAAAAAATCAAGGGGTATAGGCGTACCTTCATCAAGTTTGGAAGAGTTTAAAACAACATTTCTTTATCATTATCTTCCATCAGGGATTCGGGAGACCCATACAGATCAGTTCTTAAATCTTCGCCAAGGTAATATGAGTGTGAGGGATTACAGCCTTCAATTTAATTATTTTACCAGGTATGCTCCTAATGCAGTGTCTACTACGAAGGATAGAGTTCATCGATATGTAGATAGATTGGACCCTTATTTGGTTAGAGATTCTACTATTGTTGCTTTGAATAAAGACATGGATATAGGAAGAATACATTCTTTTGCACCAAAAATTGAGGGTCAAAGTCAAAGAAGGACAAAAGAACTGGAAAGAAAACACTCTAAGAGGGCTAGATCTATGGTACAATTTTCTCTATCTCAAAGTGAATTTAGGCCTTGGTTCTTCCATAGACCCCCTAGACCATAACCGTCCTACTCCACATCAGGTGCTCCTCTTCAATTTCAGGTATTTAAGGGAAATTAATTTAGGCAAAGAAGTGAGAGTAAAGGTTCAAAAGTAGGAGGGTATCGGGAGCAAGGAGGTACAAATCAATCAAGACCTCCTAGATAAATTTGTAAGCATTATGGAAGAAATTATTTAGGTGCATATCGGTTTGGGAAAAATTCTTGTTATTGGTGTGGCGGACTGGGTAACATAATGAGAGATTGCCCAAAAAGGGGCATAGATGATATGGCACGACCTACTGGATCTATTGTTGCATCATCATCCTCGGTTCCTTCCTTTTGTAGGGGTCAGCAGATGTCTACTAGTCATGGTAGAGGTGTTAAGGGAGCTAGTTCTAGTAGTGTTCAGCATCACACATATGCTCTAGCCGATCGGCAAAATTTAGAGGCTTCTCTTGACATGGTTACAGGTTCATTGTCCATCTTTTCTGATAAGGTATATGCATTAATTGATCCAAGTTCTACATTATCATTTTTCACTCCATTAATTGCTGGAAAGTTTAAAAAAATATCGGAGTCTCTAGTTAAGGCATTTGATGTGTCTACACTAATTGGCGAGTCTATTATAGCTAGAAGAATTTATCAAAACTGTATAGTAATTGTTTGTGATCGTGAGACACTAGTTGACCTGGTGGAGCTACAAATGGTAGATTTTAAAGTTATAATAGGTATGGATTGGTTGTCTTCTTTTTATGCCACAGTGGATTGCCAAACCAAGAAAGTGTATTTCCATTTTCTAAAGGAAACAGTCCTTGAGTGAAGGGGTAATATTGGGGCACCAAGGGATAAGTTTATTTCTTATATTAAGGCAAAGAAGATGATGTACAAAGGATACATATGTCATCTAGAAAGGGTAAAATATTTAGAGTCAAAGTCACCGACTCTTCAATCCATCTCAGTGGCAAATAAATTTCTTGACATATTTCCTGAAGAGCTTCCGGGTTTACCTCCAGAAAGAGAATTAGAGTTTGGTATTGATGTGATCCCAGGTAATCAACCGATTTCTATTCCCCCGTATAGAATGGCCCCTGCAAAATTAGATGAATTGAAGGAACTATTAAAAGATTTATTGGAAAAGAATTTTATAAGGCCTAGTATATCTCCTTGGGTCGCACCCATGTTATTTGTACGTAAGAAAGATTGCACTTTGAGAATGTGTATTGATTACCGACGATTGAATAAGGTGACAATTAAGAACAAATATCCCCTTCCTAAAATTAATGATTTGTTTGATCAGTTACAAGGTTCTAAGTTCTTCTCAAAGATCGACTTGAGGTCAGGTTATCACCAACTGAGAGTGAAGGAGAAAGATATACCTAAAACATCTTTTTGAACACGATATGGTCATTTTGAGTTTTTAGTTGTCATTTGGGCTTACTAATGCACCAACAACTTTCATAGATTTGATGAATAGAGTGTTTAAGACATTTTTGGATGTATTTGTTATCGTATTTATAGATGATATTCTACTGTATTCAAGATCAGAAGAAGACCATGGTAATCATTTTCAACAGGTGTTACAAATTCTTCGCGATCGTAAGTTGTATGAGAAGTTCTCCAAATATGAGTTTTGGTTAAAATCAGTAGCATTCTTGGGTCATATTGTATCTGATTAAGGGATAAGAGTTGATTCTCAAAAGATAAAGGTAGTGAAGAACTGACCAAGATCCACAATGCCTATTGAGGTTCGGAGTTTCCTAGGCTTTGCAGGTTATTATAGAAAGTTCGTTGAGGGGTTTTCATCTATTTCTGCACCTTTAACAAAGCTAACACACAAAGAAGCTAAGTTATAATGGAATGAAACTTGTGTAAGAAGTTTTCAAGATTTAAAGAATAAGTTGGCTTCTACACCTATATTGGTACTTCTGGATGGCACGGAAGGCTATGCGGTATATTGTGATCCTTAAGGAGTTGGCTTAGGATGTGTTTTGATGCAACATGGTAAAGTAATATCTTATGTCTCAAGACAGTTGCGGTCACATGAGAAGAATTATCCAACATAAAATCTTGAGCTTGCAATAGTTATATTTGATTTAAAAATATGGTGCCACTACTTGTATGGGGTTTATGTTGATATATATACCGACCAAAATTTACTGTACCTCTTTAACTAGAGGGACCTAAATTTACTGTAGTAAAGGTGGCTTAAGATGTTAAAAGACTATGATGTTGATATCATATATCATCCGGGGAAAGCAAATATGGTAGCCGATGCTCTAAGTCACAAGGAAATGGAAAGTAATTATAGGCAGCCCACGGAAAATCAAGGTATAACTAAAGATCTACATTAATTAGCTAGCTTGGGGGTTTACCTTTTTGAATCTTCAGAAAAAGGCGTTATTGTTCAATATACAGAAGAATCCTCATTAGTAGTTGAAGTTAAACAGAAACAATACATATATGCTATTCTTTTATAGCTTAAAGAGAATATACAATAAGGTATGACAAATGCATTTGAGCTTACAGAAAAGAGAATAGTTCTGTGCCAAAATAGATTATGTGTACCTAATGTAGATGGGATATAAAAGCGTTTTATGATTGAGGCAGATCATTCAAGATATTCTATCCATCCAGGTTCAACTAAAATGTATCATGACTTGAAAGAGGTATATTGGTGGGACGACATGAAAAAGAACATTGTAGAATTTGTAGCTAAATGTCTAAATTTTCAACAAGTCAAAGTGGAGCACCCAAAGTCAGGAGGTTATATGTAGCTTATGGAGCTTCCAACTTAGAAGTGGGATATAATCAACATGGATTTCATAACTGGTCTACCTCGCTCGTCTTAAAAGTTCAATTCTATATGGGTAATAATTGATAGACTAACCAAATCAGCACACTTCCTATCAATTAAGGCCACTTACACAGCTAAAGAATATGTAAAATTATATATTAAAGAGATAGTTTGGCTACATGGAGTCCCAATATATATTATATCTGATAGGGTAACTCAATTTACTGAATATTTTTGGAGGTGATTCCAAAAGTGTTTGGGAATACAAGTGAGATTAAGCACAACTTTTCACCCTCAAACAAATGGACAGGCAGAACGTACAATCCAAACACTAGAGGATATTTTGCGTGCTCATGTATTGAACTTCAAAGGTAGTTGGGATAATCATATGTCACTAATTGAGTTTGCATACAACAATAGTTATCACTCGAGTATCATAATGGCGCCTTATGAAGTTTTATATGGCAGAAAGTGTATATCACAAATTAGGTGGTTTGAAGTGGGTGAAACTAACTTATTTGGGATATATCTTGTTCATCAAGATATATAAAAGATAAGGTGATACAACAATGGTTAGAAACGGCTCAAAGCTGACATAAATCATATGCAGATACTAGAAAAAAAGGGTTAGAGTTTGTTATAGTAGATTGGATGTTCTTGAAGGTGTCTCTAATGAAAAAGGTAATGAGGTTTGGTAAAAAGGGAAACCAAATTCCCTCTATATAGGGGCATATAAAATTATTCAAAAAATTGGCCAAGTGGCATACGAGTTAGACCTACCCTAAGATCTTTCAATGGTGCATACAGTATTTCATGTCTCAATTCTCTGTAAGTGCATAGGAGATCCATCTAATATTACTCCTACTAAAGATGTGCAGGTTTATGGAACAACTCACCTATGATAAAGTGCCTATTTCTATAATCGATCGAAAAGTTAAGAAGGTAAGAAATAAAGAAGTAGCTTCAGTAAAAGTGCTTTAGAGGAGCCCGCAAGTAGAGGAGATCATATGGGAAGCCGAAGAAGCAATGAAGTCAAAGTAACCTCATTTATTTGAATCCAATGAGATAGTCCAAGGATGCTGAGTTGCAACAAATAAGTAAGTATAAATACACAAGTGTTATGTGGATAACAACGAGTTTAAATTTTGTCTTATATTCGTTTCGTCTAGCAAGTTATTCTAGTATTCAAGGACGAATATTTCTAAGGGGGGTAGGATGTAACACCTTATATTCCTCGTGTAGTAGTTCTACCCATGTGGAACTTGATATGGACTTATGGGGTAGGTAATGGGCTTGGGTACCCTATGTGATTAGTGATGATAAGATAGGTTTGAAGGAATTCCCACGTATATTGAAACGTGGAACGATTAAGTTACCATAGATGAGAGTATCTAAACTTGGTCCCTTAAGTAGGTATTTGAATAAAAGGGATGAAGTGACCAAGTTTACATAAGTTTTAAGTTTAACTATAAGCATTTTGATCTTAAAATAGAATAAAACATTATGTTGCTTGCTTGACTGATTTAAGCTAGTAGGTGAATCACCTTCTTTGAACTATTGACCAACCTAAGAACTAAGTAGGTGTATCACATATTAAGGATCTCTTGGCTAGTTTATTGGGCCAAGTAGACTACCGCCAACTTAGTTTAATTCTGGCCCAAATTGAAGGTGAGAAAGAGAGGAGAATGGGCAGCCAAGGCCCAAATGTTTGAGATCCACAGAGGCCCAAAATAATGGTCAAGTAGGTGAATTACCTACTTGATATACTATGGCCCAAAAATAGCCAAGAAAATCGTCCCAAAGCACATTCTTTTAAAGGGGTTGAAACCTGCTCTTTTAGATCATTTTATCTTGCCAAAAAACAATTTTCAAGATTTTCTCTGTTGTTCTTTCTTAGATATGCAACAACCCTAAAATTCCACTAGGGTTCTTGGGATTTACCTTCCTTACAATTTAAATATAAGTTAGAAAATCATGAGCACATCATAAGAATACTATAAGAATTATGTTCTCCATGATTAAACTATAAGATATCCCTTTTTAAGTTTGGCAGTCCCTTTATTCTTGATTTTTAAGAGATTTTTCTCTTCACTTTTGGTTTGTGAGTAAAGGGATCAAGTTATTAAAGAGATATACATTAAGGGAATAAAATACCACCGAAATTAAGGTATAGTTACTGTCCATTTTTACCCTTTTTTGATATATTTGTTGGTAGAAAATCATATATATGTTGTTGTTAAGAACTTAAGGGATGGTTAGTTCAATATTTTGTAGCTATATAGATACTTTGGGCTGTTTTGGAATGATTTTATGTATATATGTTGGGGGCTTCTTGGTTGATGTTGGGGGAGAGGTGTGAATGGTGTCCAATGAAAGGTAAAAGGAAGGTATAGTGGTATACCACTATATTGAATGTCGCATATACTTACTACCCACACCACTTGGTGTACCATTTTGAGAGTACAATAAAGACAAAACTGTTAAGGGGGATCTTATAAAAATTTACATTGCATATGAATGTAATTGGTAAACAACAAGGTGGAAAGAACACCCTTAGATTAGTTAATTATGGGTTACTACCTGCTTACTGCTTTGGTAAGTTTAAATGGCATGAATGTGTTTATTAGTCGCTAATACCAGTTTTATGCTATTGTAGATTAATAGTTAAAAAGGAGGGGCATTAAGCAAAAGTATAATTAGATGTGTAACAAGGTATGTATGGTTTATTGATCCTATACTCCTTGGCATGAATCTAACTCCCTTATTACAAAGTAAGCTTCCTAAGCATTCTTCCTTTCAAATTATACTTGAATGCAGCGTACAACCTCCAAGGTGGCTAATAGCCTTATTCTAACTCATTAGATTGTTAAAGCTCCTGAAGATGTCTTTATTACTAGATCTATCCATTTTCCCTTCTAGATACAAGTATGATATAGGTGTTTTCAGAAATAAGCTTTATGAGTTATTCTTTTAGTCAGCATGAACTATGGTGTTAGTTAAGATCTAATGTGTTATATTTCTATTATTGTGTATCCTACCTCATTGCTACTGCATCTAGTGCATATTTGCATACTTTTTTCTACTGGTCCAAAGTTCCAAATCTAATACATGACCATCAAAACAACTTTAAAGATGAAAAGAATGATCTGAAGTGATTCTATATATTCTTGGGTGGTATCCCAGGGGTGGAAGGAACAACAAGCATTGGTCTATCCCAACATTATGGGTGGTATCCCAGGGGTGAAAGGAACATTTAGTATGGGTCGATCCCAATTTGTGTACTTATGAGGACCGTATCCCAGGGGTTAAAATGCCTAGCATGGGTCATCCTCTTTTACCATAGATCAACTGGTTATTTGTGTCATGACTTATAGTTATACGAAGTAATGAATAATAAAACAAAGTAAAGAATGTAATGTACATGACCCCATAAGTACAAGAAAAGTTGGTATTCTATCCTTATCTTTATAATTATATAATGATATTTATTTTGTTGGGCTCTTATCTTATTTATAGTCACTTCATGTCGTACATACTCAGTACACTCTTTGTATTAACACCCCTCGTGGGGGACTCTATGTTTTATGCCGTAGGTACAGGTACTCCAGCTAGTAGACCACCCCCGTAGGAGCGCAGGACATCCAACAACAATTGGTAAGATCCAAGTTGATTCAGAAATTTTCAAGTTTGTTATATGTATTTTGGTATTGTATAGTATTTATGAGCAAGTCGGGGGTTTGTCCCTACCTTAACTAAGCACATGAGTATTTTAGAGTCTTTGTAGACTAATGTGAAGTTAAGTGTTGTAGCATTGTATTCTATTAACGTTGTGGCCCTAACGGCCAAGTCTTGTATATGTAGGTTTGGACTTACTTATGTGGTTTATTTTTATCAATGCTTCATATCCATACTACCATGACCTTTGAATGTCATATTTAGATTCATTAAGAGTATAGGGCTACGAGTTCATTCTACCAAAATGGGTGCCTGTTCGTCCCAATGGGATTTAGGGCGTGACAAAAGTAGTATCAAAGCAGGTCATCCTAGGGAGTCGTCTACAAAGTTGTGTCTGTGTAGAGTCATGCTTATGGAAGTGTTGTTCACTACATCTCTAAGTAGGAGGCTACGAGGCATGTAGGAGTTGTTTCTTTTTTTGTTCATTCCTTAGATCGTGAAATAGATACAATAATGTAGGTTGATTTGTAATTTAACCATGAATAATTTTTTTCTAAATTTATTAAAGATGTCGATTACAAGGAGTAAGGGTCAGAGTAAACAAGTAGATGTAGCTTCTAGATAAAGGATAATTAAATCACCACCTAGACAGGCTAATTAAAGTAAGGCTTAAGATTAGTTTACATCATAGACTTCTTCTACCCCTTCATCACCAGAGGAGCTAAGGAGGAGAGGTGTACTCCTAAAGTCACCTATTAATTCTACTAGGCAAGATTTTAGGAATGCGGTGTAATTATTAACACGTATAGTTATTGGACAAGGTCAAGGACAAACTGGTCCAACTATGGGTTCTAGTGGTGTGGATAGGGCAGCTAGTCTACGGACACAAGATTTCCTTAAATTAGACCCTCCTTAGTTCACTTGGTCAGACCCTAATGAAGATCCACAAGACTTTTTTGATCAGATTCAAAGGGTTTTGGATGTTATGCATGTATTTGGTAAAAAGATAGTTGAGTTAGCGGCATGTCGATTAAAGGAGGTGGCTATATTGTGGTATGAATCTTAGAAAAACTCAAGGGGTATAGGCGCACCTTCAGAAAGTTGAGAAGACTTCAAAACAACATTTATTGATCATTATCTTCCATTTGAGATTCGAGAGACCCGTGTAAATCAGTTCTTAAATCATCGCCAAGGTAACATGAGTGTGAGGGAGTACAGTCTTCAATTTAATTATTTTGCCAGGTATGCTCCTAATGTAGTGTCTATTATGGAGGATAGATTTCATCGATATATGGATAGATTGGACCCATATTTGGTTAGAGATTGTACTATTGTTGCCTTTATAAATACATTTATATAGCAAGAATACAAGTTTTTGCACAAAAAATAAAGGGTCAAAGGAAAAGAAGCACACAAGAGATGGAAAGAGAGCACTCTAAGAGGGCTTGATCTATGGGATAATTTTCTCTATCTCAAAGTGAATTAATGCCCCGGTTCTTCATAGACCCCCTATACCATCACCTTCCTACTCTACATCAGGTGCTCCTCCTTGATTCTAGGGGTTTAAGGGAAATCAATTCAGGTAAAGAAGTGAGAGTCAAGGTTAACAAGTTGAAGGGTATTGGGAGAACGGAAGTACAACTCAATGAAGACCTCCTAGAAAACTTTGTAAGCATTGTGGAATAAATCATTTAGGTGCATATCGGTTTGGGATAGATTCTTGTTATTGGTGTGGCACACTGGGACACATAATGAGAGATTGCCCAAAATGGGGCATAACTGATATAGCACGACCTTCTGGATCTATTATTTCATCATCATTATCAGTTCCATCTTTTGGTAGGTTTCAATAAATGCCTACTAGTCGTGGTAGGGGTGTTAAGGGAGCTAGTTCTAGTGGTGTTCAGAATCGTACATATGCTCTAGCGGGTCAGCAAAATTTAGAGGCTTCTCCTTATATGGTTACATGTACATTGTCCATCTTTTAACATAAGGTAAATGCATTAATTGATCCAGGTTCTACATTATCATATATCCCTCCATTAATTGTTGGAATGTTTAAAAAAAATACCAGAGTCACTAGCAAATCCATTTGAGGTGTCTTCACCAATTGGCGAGTCTACTATAGCTAGAAGAATTTATCAAAACTATATGGTCACTTTTTATCATCATGATACATTACCTTACTTTATGGAGATAGAAATAGTAGATTTTGATCTTATAATTCATATGGATTGGTTATTTTATGTTATTCCACAGTGGATTACCGAGCCAAGAGGGTGCATTTCCATTTTCCATAGGAAATAGTCCTTGAGTGGAGGGGTAATATTAGGGCACCAAGGGGTAACTTTATTTCTTATATTAAGGAAAAGAAGATGATGTCCAAAGGATACATATGTCATCTAGTAAGGGTGAAAGATATAGAGGCAGAGTCACCGACTCTTCAATCCATCTTAGTGGTAAATGAATTTCTTAACATATTTCCTAAAGAGCTTTCGGGCTTACCTCCAGAAAGAGAAGTAGAGTTTGGTATTGATGTGATCCTAGTTACTCATACAATTTCTATTCCCTCGTATAGAATGGCCCCTATAGAATTATGTAAATTGAAGGAACAGTTAAAAGATTTATTGGTAAAGGGTTTCATAAGGCCTAGTATATCTCCTTAGGGCACACCCATGTTATTTGTACGTAAGAAATATGGCACTTTGATAAAATGTATTGATTACCGACAATTGAATAAGGTGACAATTAAGAACAAAAATCCCATTCCTATAATTGATGATTTATTTGATCAGTTACATGGTGCTAAGTTCTTCTCAAAGATCAACTTGAGGTCAGGTTATCACCAACTGAGAGTGAAGGAAAAAGATATACCTAAAATAGCTTTTCGTATGTGATATGGTCATTTTGAGTTTTTATTTAAGTTATTTCGGCTAACTAATGCACCAACAACTTCCATGGATTTGATGAATAGAGTGTTAAACCCATTCTTGGATGTATTTGTTATCATATTTGTAGATGAAATTCTGGTGTATTCAAGATTAGAAGAAGACCAAGGTAATCATTTGTGACAGGTGTTACAAATTCATCGCGATCGTAAGCTGTATGCGAAGTTCTCGACACGTGAGTTTTGGTTAAAATCGGTAGCTTTCTTGGGTCATATTGTATCTGATGAAGGGATAAGAGTTGATTCTAAAAACATAGAGGCACTAAAGAACTAGCCAAGAACCATGACGTCTACGGAGGTTCGTTGTTTCCTAGGCTTGGCAGGTTATTATACAAGGTTCGTTGAGGGATTTTCTTCAATTTCTTCACCTCTAAGAAAACTAACACACAAAGAAGCTTTATATGGAAGAAATTATAGATCACCAATTTGGTGGTTTGAAGTGGGTGAAACTATTTTATTTGGGACAAATCTTGTTCATCAATCTATAGAAAAAATTAAGGTGATACATTAACGGTTAGAAACACCTCAAATATGACATAAAGAATATGTAGATACTAGAAGAAGAGGGTTAGAGTTTGCAATAGGATATTGGGTTTTCTTGAAGGTGTCTCTAATGAAAGGGGTAATGAGGTTTGGTAAAAAGGGAAAACAAAGTCCCCGCGATACACAGATATATAAAATTATTCAAAGATTTGGCCAAGTGGCATACGAGTTAGACCTACCCCAAGATCATTCAATGGTGCATCCAGTGTTTCATGTTTCAATGCTCTGTAAGTGAATAGGATAACCTTCTTATATTACTCCTACTAAATATGTGCAGGTTATGAAAGAACTCACCTTTGAAGAAGTACCTATTTCTATACTCGATCGACCAGTTAAGAAGTTATGAAATAAAGAAGTAGCTTTAGTAAAAGTTCTTTGGAGGATCCCGCAAGTACAGGAAATCACATGGGAAGCCGAAGAAGCAATGAAGTCAATGTACACTCATTTATTCGAATCAAAAGAGAAAGTCCAAGGATGTTTTGTTGGGGCATAAACAAGTAAGTATAAATACACAAGTGTTATGTGGATAACAATGAATTTAAATTTAATCTCATATTCGTTTAGGTTAGCTAGTTAAGCGAGCATTCGAGGATGAATATTTCTAATGGGGGTAGGATATAACAACCTATATTTCGCATATACTAGTTCTACTCATGTGGCACTTGATATGGACTTATGGGTAGGTAATGGGCTCAGGTACCCTATGTAATTAGTGATGGTAAGATAGGTTTGAAGGAATTCCCACGTATATTGAAATGTTGTACGATTAAGTTACCATCGATGAGAGTATCAAAACTTGGGCCCTTAAGTATGTATTTTAATCTAAGGAATGAAGTGACCAAGTGTACATAAGTTTTAAGTTTAACTATAAGAATTTTGATCTTAAAATGGAATAAAATATTAAGGTGCTTGCTTGACTGATTTAAGATAATAGGTGAATCACCTACTTTAACCTATTGACCAACCAAAGAACTAATTAGGTGCATCACCTATTAAGGATATCTTGACCCTTTTATAGGGCCAAGTAAACCACCACCTACATAGCTTAATTCTAGCCCAATTTGATGGAGAAAAACTGAAGAGAATAGGCAACCAAGGCCCAATGTTTTTAGATCCACAAAGGCCCAATATAATGGGAAAGTAGGTTCATCACCTACTTGATAAATTATGGCCCAAAAATATCCAATAAATTCAGACAAAATTAGATTCTTTTAAAGGGGTTGAAACCAGCTCTTTTAGCTCATTGTAACTAGCCAAAAAAAACAACTTTCAAGATTTTCTCTATTGTTCTCTCTTAGCTATGCAGCATCCCTAAAATTCCACTAGGGTTATTGGTATTTGCCTTCCTTCCAAGTTAAAGGTAAGTGAGCAAATCATGATCAAATCTTAAGAATACTATAAGAATTATTTTCTCCATGATTAAACTATAAGATATCCCTTTTTAAATTTTGCAGTCCCTTTATTCTTGATTATTAAGATATATTTATCTTCACTTTTGGTTTTTGAGTAAAGGGATCAAACTACTAAAGATATATACATTAAATGAATAAACTACCAACGAAATTAAGGTATGGCTACTGTCCGTTTTTACCCTTTTTGATACATGTGTTGGTAGAAAATCATATATATATTGTTGTTAAGAACTTAAGGGATGGTGAGTTCAATATTTGGTTGATATATGGATATTTGAGGCTATTTTAGAATGAATTTATTTATATATTTTGGGGAATTCTTGGTTGATGTTGGGGGAAAGGTGTGAATGGTTTCCAATGAAAGGTAGAAGGAGAGTATAGTGCTACACCACCGAATTGAATATCGCATATGCTTACTGCCCACACCACTTGGTAAACCATTTTGAGCGTACAATAAATATAAAACTTTTAAGGGGGATCTTATAAGAAGTTACATTGAATGCGAATGTAATTGGAGAAGAACGATGTTGAAAGAATACCCTTGGATTAATTAACTGTGGGCTACTAACCATTTAGTATTTTGGTAAGTTTAAATGACGTGAATGTGTTAATTAGATGCTAATAGCAGTTTTATGCTAAATAAAAGGAATTAAGTAAGAGTGCGATTAGATGTTCAACAAGGTTTGTATGGTTCATTAATTTTATACTCTTTGGCATGAATCTAACTCCCTTGTTACAAAGTATGCTTCCTAAGCATTCTTCCTTTCAAATTATACTTAAATACAACATACAACCTCCAAGGTGGCTAATAGACTTATTCTAACTCGTTTGGTTATTAAAGCTCCTAAAGATGTATTTGTTACTAGATCTATCCATTTTTCCTTCTAGATACTAGTTAATATAGGTGTTTTTAGAAATAAGCTTTATGAGTTATTCTCTTAGTCAACATGAAATATGGTGTTATTTAAGATCCTATATGTTATATTTCTATTATTTTGTATCCTACCTCATTACTACTACATCTAGTGCATATTTGAATACCTTTTGCTACTGGTCCAAAGTTTCAAATCTAAAACATGACCATTAAAACAACTTTAAAGATGAAAAGAATGATCTGAAGTGATTCTATATATTCTTAGGTGGTATCATAGGGGTGGAAGGAGCACCTAGCATGGGTCAATCTCAATATTATGGGTGGGATCCCTGGGGAGAAAGGAAAGCCTAGTATGGGTCGATCCCGATTTGTGTACTTATGAGGACCATATACCAGGGGTTAAAATGCCTAGCATGGTTCATCCTCTTTTACCACTGATCATCTACTCATTTGTATCACGCCTTATAATTATACAAAGTAAAGAAGAAGAAAACAATGTAAAGAATGTAATATACATAACCCCATAAGTACAAGAAAAGTTGGTGTTCTATCCTTATCCTTATAGTTATATATTGATAAATAATTTGGTTGACCTCTTATCTTTTTTATAGTCACTTCATGTCGTACATACTCAGTACACTTTTTGTATTGACACCCCTCATGGGGGTCTCTATGTTTCATGCCATAGGTACATGTAATCCAGCTAGTAGACCACCCCAGTAGGAGCACAGGACATCCAGCGGCTATTGGTGAGTTCAAAGTTGATTCAGAGCTTTCTGAGTTTGCTATATGTATTTTGGTATTATATTGTAGTTATGATCAAGGCGGGGGTTTATCCTGACCATAACTAAGCCCAATTGTCTTTTAGAGGCTTTGCAGACTAATGTGAAGTTATATGTTGCAGCATTGTGTTAGGTTAATGTTGTATCCCCAACGGCCAAGTCTTGTATATGTAGGTTTAGACTTAATTATGTGGTTTGTTTTTATCCATGAATCCTATCCATACTAGCATGACCTTTGAATTTCATAGTTACATGCATAAAAAGTACAGGGTTATGAGTTGGTTCTCCCAAAATGGGTGCATGTCCGTCTCAATGGGATTTGGGATGTGACATCTCGGTTGTAGACTTATCACAGAGTCTCCATATGGTTTTTCATGCTATCTTGTTTTATGTTCAGACTTAAGTCGACTCAAGGTATACATCTGGTTTTTGGGTTGGGTAATAGGGGCTATTCCCAGTCTTACTTGGGCTTGGGATTGCCTATTATGTCAGGCCTTAATTTGGGTTGTGATAGTTTTTCTCGTAATTTGGTGGTGAAGTGTAAGTCTATAATGTTGAACAATGATATGGATATATCCAACTTTGTTGTTCATATGCAATAGGTAGATGATGAAAATAAAAAATAGGTAGAGATGGGAGAGAGGCAAAATAAAAAGTTTAAGTCTTCATAGTAAGGTGGCGATAAATAAAATAGTGGGAAAGATAGTAGACAGTAAACCCAGAAGAAGAACTAGGACAAATCTTATTAATTTTCTAGTGATTCTTATCCTAAGCCTTTTGGTGATTTTCATTTTTAAGCTAGTAGTAGTTCTAAGGCATAGGGTGCCCAGTCTCAGGCTAGTAGAGCTCAGTCAGCCGTACCTTATCCTCCTTATTATTTTTATGGGCAGCTTTATTATGGATATTGTAAGGAGGGGAGAAATTAGTGCTATAATTGTGGTCAACTTGGTCACATGCATAGAGAGTGTCCTTCATCCCTACTAGGGTTAATAATGTTCTAGTTGCCACTTCTTTAGCTCTACGCCAAAGGGCACTAGTTTTGATACCGGTACTGGATAGAATCATCTCTATGCACTTGCTACCCTCCAGGAATCTAAGGCATCCCCGTATGTGGTTACTGGTATGTTACAACTCTTTTTTTGTAATGTAAACTATTTTCTTGATCCAAGTCTACCATTTCTTATGTAACCCGTTATGTGGTTGTGCATTTTGGTTTTTGTTGCAAAAGTATTTTTAACCACCCTTTTTTTATGTTTACTTTTTTGGGTGATTCTATGATTGTCAAAAAAAATTATAGGGATTGTGTGGTGTCCATATTTCATAGGGAGACATTGGTCGATTTGATAGACTTGGATTTGGTGAATTTTAATGTTATCCTAGGAATTGATTGGCTTCATTCGTTCTATGCTTCACTGGATTATAGGACCCAAAAAGTCAATTTTACTTTCCTAATGAGGCGATATTAGAATGGGAGAAGAGTTTCTTAGTACCCTAAGAGAGGTTTATCTTAAATCATAGAGCTTAGAAAATGATTTCAAAATGGTGTCTTATTATCTAGTTCAAGTTAAGGATTCTAATTTTGAATTTTTTTCTTTGCAATCAGTCGTTGTGGTTATTAAATTTCCTAAAGTATTTCCCAATAATCTTCCCTAGAATTCCTCTCGATAAAAAAATTGACTCTAGGATCGATCTTCTACTAAATACTAATCATATTTCTATTCCTTCTTATAGAATGGCTCTGGCTGAAATAAATAAGCTAAAGGAGAAATTGAAAGATCTTCTTAATAAGGGTTTTATCCATCATAGTGTTTCTCCATAGGGTGCTCCTGTACTTTATGTGTGAAATAAAAATGGGTCTTTTTTTATATGTAAAGACTATCGTCAGTGAGTAAGGTTATAGTGAAGAATAAGTACCCTTTTCATAGGATTGATTTCTTTTTCGTTCAGCTTCAGGGGGCTAGATGTTTCTCTAAGATTAAACTTCATTTGGGTTATCTTGAATTGAAAATTAGGGATATTGATATCCCAAGACTTCTTTTGGAACTCGGTATGGTCATTATGAGTTCCTTCTTGTGTCATATTGGTTGACCAATGCTCTGGCTGCCTTCATGTATCTTTTGAATTTGGTGTTTAGGTAGTTTCTGTACTTTTTTTGTCATAGTTTTTGTTAATGATATCTTTGTGGACCTTAAGAGTGAGGAGGATTATACCAATCACCTTCGAATTGTATTCCAAACACTTAAGGATCAGAAGTTATATGCCAAATTTTCTATGCGTGACTTTTCGCTGAATATTGTGAATTTTCTTAGGCATGTTATTTCTAATGAGGAGATCAAGGTGGATCTAGAGAAAGTTTAGGAAGTTAATAAATGGCCTAGACCCACGACTCCAACCATTATTAGGAGCTTCTTGGACTTGGCTAGGAATTATAAGAGATTTGTGGATACATTTTCATCTATTTCTACTTTGTTGAAAAAGTTAACTCAGAAAAAGGTTAAGATTTTGTGCATAGATTCTTTTGAAGGTTGTTTATAGAAGTTGAAGGATAATTTGACATCTGCATCAGTTTTGGCCCTACCCGAGGGTGCTGATAGTTTTATTGTGTTTTGTGATACATCCTATGAGGGACTAGGTTGTGTTTTGATTCATCATGGTACGATCATAGACTATTCTTCTCAAAATATTAAGGTTCATGAGATAAATTATCCAACTCAATATTTAGAGTTGGCATTTGTGGTTTTTTCTTTTTAAAATTTAGCACCATTATATATATGGGGTGCATATGGATATCTATTGAAATCATAAGAACTTGTAGTTTGTGTTTAATCAGCAGGAGTTGAATCTCGAAAAGAGAGGATGGCTTAAATTTCTTTAGGATTATGACATGAGCCTTCTCTACCATCCATGTAAAGCTAATATTGTTGTTGATCCTCTTAGCTGCCTGTCTGTGGAAAGCTTATCCCATGTGGATGAGGAGAAAAGAGGATTAGTGAAACATATTCACAGATTTTCTAACTTTGAAGTTTATCTTTTGGACTCTGAGGATTGGGGAGTTATTATCTTGTAAGTGGTAAAATAATCTCTTGGTGTTGAGGTTGTTGAGAAGTAGGCTTTGGATCCCATACTTATATAGATTAAGGATGATATGGGTCAGTAAAAGTTTATGTCTTTCTAGATTAGGGGAAATGGAATCTTGATTTATGAAGGTAGGCTGTGTGTTTCTAATGTTGATGGGCTGCGGGAATGGATTTTGACTGAGGCTCATAAGTCTAGGTATATAGTTCACCTGAGTATGACTAAGATGTATCACACCTTGAAGGAGATCTACTGGTGGAATAATATGAAAAGGGATGTGGAAAATTTTGTTTCCAAATGCATGGTTTGTCAGCAAGTTAAGGTTGAACATATGAGGCCTAGTGGCATGTCCCAAGATATAGATTTTTCTATGTGGATGTCGGAGATGACCATTATGGGTCTTCCACGGTCTCGCAATCAATATGATTCAATTTGGGTCATTGTCGAAAGAATGACTAAGTCTGCTCACTTCTTGCCTATTAAGACTAACTACTTAGGAGAGAATTATGCTAAGTTGTTCATTCAAGAAATTGTGAAGTTTCATGGTTCTCCAGTGTCCATAATTTTAGATCGGGGTACGTAGTTTTCATCTCATAGTTGGTGTTTGTTTAATAAAGGTTTTGGTACACAGGTAAATCTTAGCACCACTTTCTACCCTCAAATGGATGGACAAGTGGAGCGTACTATAAAGACTTATGAGAATATGCTAAAGTCTTGTGTGATTAATTTTTGAGGTAGTTGTGTTAAGAATTTTCCTCTTATTGAGTTTGCATACAATAATAGTTACTATTATAGCGTCTAAATGGCTCATTTTGAGGCTCTTTGTGGAAGAAAGTGCATGTATCTTATTGGGTTGTTTGAGGTTGGTGAGACTAGGTTGTTTTGTCATGGCTCGGTTCACTAAGCCATGGAGAAGGTGATGGTGATTGGAGAAAGACTTAAGACTACTCGAAGTCATGAAAAGTCTTATGCAGATGTGAGGCAGAGGGATTTGGAGTTTGAAGTAAGTGATTGGGTATTCTTGAAGGTGTCTCCTATGAAAGGAGTCTTGATGTTTGGGACAAAGGGTAAAATTAGTCCCAATTATATTGGTCCATATTAGATTTAGAGGATAATTGAAATGTCATTTATGAGTAAGATTTCCCTATGAGTTTGGGCTCTACTAATCCTTTCTTTCATATGTCCATATTGAAAAAGTTTGTGGGTAATCCTTCTATGATAGTTCCTTTTGAGGATGTTGGTGTTACAAATTTCTTGTTTTATGACAAAACCCCGATTGATATATTAGATAGGCAAGTTCGTATATTGAGGACCAAGGATGTAGCCTTGTTGGAGATTATATTGAGAAATTAAAAGGTAGAAGATGTGACATGGGAAGTTGAGGAAGATATGAAGGACAAGTTTCCGTTCTTGTTCTATGTATTGTATTAATGTACTTAAGATATGAGTTTTGTTTGCCTCTTTTCACTTTCTGAGTTTTTTATGTGATTTTGGTGTATTCTTTCTATTCTCGCGCTAAAGGTGTCCTATCTCATCATTCGAAGATGAATGATCCTAAGAGGGGGATAATGTAAGACCCCTTAAAATTTTGATTATTTTTTTTACCCTCTCGTGTGCGTAATGTCGATTTTTGACTTTAATTATGTTTAAAGATTTCAAAAGGGTGCTTTGGGGAAGTTTTTGATTTTTGGTAAGGGGTTTGGGGTCATTTTGGGACCATAAGGCAGTAAAGGGCCAAGAAAAGGACGTGTAACGGAGGTTAACCTCTCCAATATTGGCGTGGAACGGAGACTAACTTCCGTGATATTGGCATGTCATGCTAGTGTTTTAATTTCATCTAGTTTTGTTTTTTTAACTTATTTTGAGGGGATTTTGGTGTTTTTACCCCTTGTACGACTTATAGACATAAAAGTGACCATTTTCCTTCGATTTTCAAAGATCAAACTCTACTTTATTCATCTTTAACTACTCTAGGCTCTGAATTTAAAATTGACATCAATTTCTTGTGTATTTCTGGCATGATTGTCTTTCTAAATTTGAATTTTTCATCGTGGAATCTATTGAATGGATTTTTACATGATTTAAATTGTGGGTTTAGAAATTGGGTTGAGGAATTTTGGTTGTTACTGATTGAATTACTAGTCCCGTGTTTTAAATTGATTATTCATGCTTTAAATTGATGTTTTTGGGACTGAATTGGTGCATTGTTTAAATTACTAGAATAGGGGACATGGGTTTCCTTAAACTGGGTGAAATTTAGCTTGATGATTGCATTAAGAGCAACCCACTTTTAATTTTTGTTTTAAATCTGGAAAATTGCATGGTTTAACTTTAATGAAACCCAATTCATTGCATTAATGGATAAATGGATATAAAATGGATTTTGATGGCCCTGGTGTCCATGGTTTTGTTTTTAAATGGAACATAGGAGTCAATGTGGTTATGTGGATTGGTTGTCATATTTAATTTAGCTTAGAAGCATATGGGTATGAAGATACCAAATGGTAAATGCCTTAGTGAATGACTCTTGGGTCAATGGTTTGAATTATGTGCAAAGTGATTTTAATTTGGGATTAAAGAGGGTTGTGTAGCTCATCGTGAAAGTGTATGTCCTGGGGAAACAAACACTATAAACCACATTTGCTGGCATTGGGTGTCTACATGACCATGTGCTTGATTGACACTTGATATATATATTTGTGACAGTTATTGACAATGGTGGCTTGAGTTTTACCTCGATCTTACCTCGGTTTCTGCAGCTAACAAGCGCTGAACACTTTAAGTAGGGGGATCTGAACCCATATACCCCATGGGTTTCTTTAGGACAGATCGAGTTAAACAGTATAAGTTAATGGTTTTAAAACTCTCATGGTCATGACTCTAATCCTATCTGGAATCTTATATGTGTATGTATGAATATGTGCAAGTAGGTTTTCACTGATTTTGGACATGAGATTATTTTATCATTTTCCGTGATTTACATGCCAGAGCTTATCTCACTGACCGGGCTAGGACGCTACATCAGTTCATGATGTAGGGTACAAAGACTTTTTTGTTCCTCCTGTGCAACATTTGGTAGTTGAGCATATCTGTTGAGATGTCGTGAAGTGGTGAGCCTCCATCCTTTCGAAGGTCTTATCATTTCATTATTCTTTCTTTATTAACTTAGTACTTTTGAATTCTTTTTGTTCATAGTCAGGGGCATTTCCTAACTTAGTTGTTATTTTTGTTCTGGAGGCTTTCATGGCCAAGTGTGGGTTGGTTTGTTTATTTTGGATTCTTTGAACTTCCATTTGATATACTTTCTTTTATTACTATCTAGATTGGCTTTCGCGTTATCGCTATTATTGTGCTCTTGAGATTAAGTCAAGGGGGTCGTCTCCTATCCATGGTGGGCTAGAGATACCCAACATGGCCTAACCCTGGTTTATCTCATGACACTTATATTTTTATCATGCCTTCAAATTAGAGTCGTGCCATGCTATCATCTGATCTTCTTTACCCTTAACTTCTACAGGTTGATTTTCAATAGACTTTCCAGGATTACTTTTACGATCGTATGATCCTTTCTTCTGAGTGACTTTATAAAACGACCCCTCTAATTCTTGGTACTATAGAATTTGTATGATTATGGTGAGAACCCACGATCGTGTATTTGATTATCTGATACTCTTTCAGTTTAATTTTTAGCAATTTCCTTCTTCGAGCCTATTTATCCTGCAATCATGCAAAACCCATCATATCCATAGAAATATAGCCTCGTACTTAAAAATATTAATAGTTTTAGTCATTTTTTTGTCATAAAGCCATGGCTCATCAGTTATGCCGTTATATAGGTAGCTGTGTTGCTATACCGGTACAATTATGGTGGAAGAAATCCCTCTATAGTGGGACGATATCAGCCTAACCATAATGTTTTAAATTTCTAAAAGAATGGCTTTAGTTTCCCTTTGTAAGTTTACGATTGAAATTCGAATGATCCTCGTACCCCATTTTAATATCAAGACATTTCCTAGTAACAATAGATTAGGTCATTACAGCAGATATCTATTTACCCATTATTCATCCCCAATTATTAAAGTACATAACTAGACAACATCTAGATTAAACATAACATCTTCATCGCTATTGTATAAGAAACTATTTATCGATACCTGATTTCCTAAATTTAAGACCAAAATTAAAAAAAACAATGAGGATGTGGACACCTAAAATTCTATATTCATAAAACCTTAGTATCATCATCCTAATACAGGACTTGTTGAAATAATTTTTTCCACTCCAACGTGGAATTATATGACTTGATCACCTGTCTTTCCAAGTGCCCAAGGTATCCAGGGCATCATCCATCGATTTGGAATGGTTTCATAAATTAAAAGCCCAGATGTTTTCTAAACTTGAGGTGGAACCCAACTATAGCTGAATTTTTCCCATTGAATAGAAGCATCGTTATCTTAACATGTAATAGTTTAAATGGAGAACTCTGTTTCCAACCATCTCATCGGAGTAGAATTTCCGACAATCTCATCAGAATATAATTTCCAACCATCTCGTTGGAATATCATTTCTGACAATTTTGTCGGAATACAATTTCTAGGAAAGAGTCCTTCGGTGACTAGAATTTTGCTTATTCTTCTTCTCCCAGCTTTTTTTTTGTGTTTTATAACCTCTTTCAGGTACAAAAAGCCTAGGCAATTTGCGACGACATACATTTCTCAATGAATAATATATTTTTTGGCAATCGAGTCAAGATTTGGTATCAGCAGCAGATAAAGGCAACGAAAGTAATTACGATGACCAATTTCTATATTAAATTGTTGGAATCAGTCAAACAGATTCAAGAACCTGTACCCACTTCATCTTCATCTTTTCCTCCGATCAAGTTCACTTATTCCATCTCTTCTCGTTTATTTTGTCTCAATTTCTCGATTATTAAAGGCAGATACGTCCTGTCTCATTTGATATATATATTTTTCATCTCATCTGGTTTTTGTTAGCCTATTTAGCTATTTTTAGCCGCCTCCTTTTGCTCGTAGTATTGTTCTTCATTTTCTTCTATCGTATATGTTTGAATGGTGTCTGGGGTGATAGATACTGGATTAGGTTCATGGAATAGGTTAGGGTCAGGGCTGTGATTAGGTTGAGGTTTGAGTCGGGGTTTGGGGGCGAAATCGAGTAGGGATAGGTGGGATAAGAGTTCTTCTATACTATGAGTTAGGTTATGAAACATAGGGTCACTTCAAGGTAAGTCTATAGAGCTGGTGAAGATTCTTAGAAAGAGGAGGGTTAATATAGCGTGTGTCCAGGAAACTAAATGGGTAGGCACTAAGGTGAGTGATGTGGATGGATATAAGTTGTGGTACTCTGGTAGCGTGAGAAATAGAAATGGGCAAGGTATCTTAGTAAATAAAGAACTTAGGGAGCAGGTGGTAGAGGTTAAGAGAGTTAGTGATAGGATGATGTTTATTAAGTTTGTCATTAGAAGGTCTACGGTTAATATTATTAGTGCCTATGCCCCGCAAGTAGGTTTGGAAGGGGATGATAAGAAGGACATTTGGTAGGTTTTTTATGTGGTGGTGAGGAGCATCCCGAGCACTGAGAAGTTTTTTATGGGAGGAGATTTCAATGGGCATATTGGGTCTTTGTCGAGAGGTTATGATAATGTGTATGGAGGTTTTGGTTTTGGGAGCTGAAAGAAGGAGGAGATTCTCTTTTGGATTTTCTAGGGTTGTTGGGTTGTGAATAGGTAATTCGAGTTTTCCAAAGAAGGAGGAACATATTATTACATTTTGTAGTTCAGTGGCCAAGACTCAGATAGACTTTTTTCTTCTTAGGAAAGGGGATAGAGCGCTATGTAAAGACTGTAAAGTCATACCTAGAGAGAATCTTTTGACTCAACATAGGTTGTTCATGATGGACTTTGTTATCAATAAGGGCAAAAAGAATAGAAGTGTGGAGGCTCGACCCAGGATTAAGTGGGGTAGCTTGACTTTGGCTGGTCCTTTGGAAATAAACATTAGATTTAGATGTTCCTATATGTCTACTTTTAAGAGATAATATGTTATTAAACTTTGATGATTCTTTATTAGAAGTATTACAAAGTAACCTCACTAATGGTGCGGTTTACTTTAATTGTTATCCTAATTTTCTATAGATATTAATGATCAAAATGTTATGGATACATTACCTTTAAATGTTAAAACAAAAAACATGAATAGTAATGTAAATACAAAAGAAATAGCATTAACATATAGAGTATATTATAGATTAATGAAAACAACCATAGACCCTAAGGCAAAAATAGTATGTAATAAAGGAGCTATCATGCTTATGGAAGATAGTCACAATCACAATAATACCTTTGTTTCAAAAATGATAAAATGGGATGATGTATTAATAATAGATAATTGGCATTTCTCCTCCATAACGGATCCATAAATTGAAGAAGAAAATTCAATTATTGAACAATTAATACAATATCCAGATGGATCTATAGATATAAAATTTCTAAGATACCAATCCTTTAACCAAGTCTCTTCAAGTAGAAGAATATCCTTTCCTATACCTTTAATCTCCAAATCTGTAGAAGAATGGGAAGTAAAATTAGGAGATATTTAAAGAAAGTTAAAAGGAGTAGATTTCTCAAAAACAATACCCAAAGTGGATTATGAATCTACAAATTTAAAAAATAAAAAATCAATAAGTCCCACTGCTATTGCAATGCTATGTGTAAAACATACTCTATGTATAATTAGATTAGATGAAATATTTGAACCTTACTTTGAATATTTAGATTAATTATAGACTAGCCTAGAAAATTCTATTAAAAGGGAATGGTATAAACAAAGATATTCATTCAAAGAGAGATATTCTTTTAAAGAAAAATGGTGCAATGATACAAAAAGATTAAGATGTAATATTGAATTTTTTAACAACAACAACAACAAACCCAGTGTATTCCCACATCATGATGTCTGAGGAGGGTAAGATGATTGCAGTCCATACCACTACCTCCGGAGAAGTAGCAAGTTGTTTCTGATAGACCCCCGGCTCAAGATAAGGAATAGTAATGAAATCCGTACAAAAGGCATGGAATAAGTTGGAAAGGCAATAAATACACCACGTATAGGGAATAGTGAACAAAGAATAGTAACCAATCATAACACAACATGAAACAAGGTATCATAACAAAATTAATACACCCACCAAGTATTGCCCTTCCCTATCGACCCAAACTGGCACTAACCTTCTACCCTAATACGCGTCCTCCAGATCTTCCTATCTAGGGTCATGTCCTCAGTAAGCTGAAACTGCTCCATGTCCTGCCTAATAACCTCTCTACAGTATTTATTTGGCCTTCCCCTACCCCGCCTGAAACCATCCAAAGGAATCCTCTCACACCTACGAACCGGTGCATCCGTGCCCCTTCTCATCACGCGTCCGAACTATCTCAAACGGAATTCCTACATCTTTTCCTCCACCAAAGAAACTCCAACCTTCTCCCGGATAGTTTCATTCCAAACTCTATCACCCCTAGTAAGACCACACATCCAATGCAACATCTGTATTTCTGCTAACTTCAATTTTTGAATATGAGAGTTCATAACTGGCCAACACTCAGCTCCATACAACATCGGAGGATGGACTGCCACCCTGTAGAATTTACCTTTAAGATTGGGAGGCACCTTCTTATCACACAGCACCCCCAAGGAGAGCTTCTACTTCATCCATCCCGCCCCAATATGGTGAGAGACATCCTCGTTAATCTCACAGTTCCACTAAATCATGGACCCGATATACTTGAAGCTATCCCTCTTACACACCACCTGAGACTCTAACCTCACTTCCACCTCGTCCCTGCCTCAAGCCATTAAACTTACATTCCAAATATTTGGTCTTGCTCCAACTCAACCTGAACCCTTTAGACTCAAGGGTCTGTTTCCACACCTATAATTTGTTATTCACACCTCCCCGAGTTTCATCAATCAGAACCACATCATCTGCAAATAGCATAAACCAAGGCACCTCAACCTTGATACGCTGCCATCAGCATATCCATCACTAAAGAAAAGTAAAATGGGCTAAGAGTAGATCCCTAAAGCAACCCTGTCAAGACAAGGAAATATTTTAAATCGCCTCCCGGCATCCTCACTTGGGTCTTAGATCCATCATACATGTCCTTGATTTCTTTGATATATTTCACCAGGACCCTACTCATCTCCTAGCATCTCCAAAGAACATCCCTGGTGACTTTATTGTATGTCTTCTCCAAGTCGACAAACACCATGTGCAGGGCCTTATTTCTTTCCCTGTGCTATTGCACCAGTCTCCTTACTAGGTGAATGACCTCTTTCATCGAGCGCCCGAGCATAAATCCAAACTGGTTCTTCAAAATAGACACTATCCTCCTTAACCTCAACTCGGCCACTCTCTCTCCAATCTTTATAGTGTTAATCAATAACTTAATAATCCTGTAGTTTTCCCAACTCGGAATGTCACCCTAAATCTTATAAAGAGGGATCATAGTACTCTATCTCCTGGCTTAAATATGCCATTAAACAAATCAGTCAACCACCTTATACTAGCTTAGCCAGAAAACATCCAAAAATCCACAGGAATCTTATCAGGCCCTGTCGCCCTACCCCTTCGCATCCTGCGAATGGCGCCTCTGACCTCCTCCACCTCAAAATGTCTACAATAACTAAAATAATGACACTCCTATGAGTTTTCCAGCTCCCCTAACATAATAACTCTATCCCCTTCATCATTCAAGAGCCTATGAAAATACGACTGCCATCTTTTCTTAATGTGACCATCCTCTTCCTTAATGCACTTCACCTGGTCGAGGTCACGCCCCTTTCTCTCCCTAGCCTTAGACATTTTAAACAACCTCTTTTCCACAACTTTTTCCTCTAGCCCTACATATAATCTCTCAAACGTTGTCGTCTTAGCAGCCGTAACTGCTAGCATAGCCTTCTTCCTCGCTAACTTGCACTCCTCCCTATTTACCCATTTCTCTTCTTCATCCTTACTCTCAACAAACTTAGTATACACTCCCTTCTTAGTTTCTACTTTCTTCTTAACATCCTTATTCCACCACCAATCCCCCCGATGGTGACCGGCCCGGCTCCTGGACACACCCAACACCTCACTTGCAGTCTCCTTGATGCATGTAGACACCCTATCCAACATACCATCCACGTCTCCCCTATACTCCCACACCCCCAAACCCTCCATCTTCTCCCCTATATCTTGCACACTCACCAGTGTTGAACCACCCTACTTGATTCTCGGTCTACCCTCCAAACCCCTATTCTTCTTATCCTTCTTTATACCCAAGTCCATCACTAAGAGCCTATGCTGGGTCAAAACATTCTCACTCGGAAAGACCTTAAAGTCCTTACACAACACCCTATACCCTTTTCTAAGGAGCAAAAAGTCAATTTGGGTCTTGGCTATCGTACTTCTGAAGGTGATCTGATGATCGTCCATCTTTGGAAAGCTCGAATTCACGATCACCAGCCCAAAGGACCTCGCAAAGTCCAACAGAGCATCTCCCTCTTCATTTGTCTCACCATCATTGAATTTTTATAAAGGTTTGAAATTATAGGAAAAATAGATGATCAAAAAGAATCATTAATATGATTGTTAATAAATGGTATACTAGTGATAACGTTGTAGAATCAATAATTCCTCCATTATAAGAAATTTTCCTACCAGTAGATGGTAGAGTTATTATTGTTCACCCTTTAAATTAGATATAGTAGATACTAAAGGTGATCCTAAAAATAAGGATATAAATACAATACTTCAACAAAACAATTATAACAACCCACTACGACATATAGTTTTTAAACAGATTCTCAAAGCCTAGAATACATCAACTTTTAAGGATAAACCAAGTTCTTCTTATCATCATAAAAATTTGGAAACTCACCCAATATTTAAACCACCAGAATTCTCAAAAGATAAATTTCCTAAATTTTTAAGTAATAGATTATATTTTAGGAAAAAAATATTAAAATATTAAAATCTGAACTAAAAGTCTCAAATGATAAGGTTATAAGAACTTTATTGGAAAAGAACGATAATGAAATTAATAAACTAAGTTCTATATATTCAGTAAAAAAGAATTTTTATAAAAATCCCACTTTTCCGTATATCCAATATGATGAAAATAAATTTTTATCTCATACCTCACATTCTGAAAGAGAAACTGCAGAATGAAAAATAGATGAATTAGCAGAACTTCAAATATATAATAAACTACATGAAATGGGAATGATCATTACTGTATATAAAATTAACAACACGACAGATAAACAAGAAACTACTATAAATATATCAGCAGGTACTATAAAATATTGGTGGGATAACTACATCATAGATAATAATTGGCAAAGCATATTAAATGCTACAATTATTATTCAAGTTATTAAGACTGAGTCAACAAAACAAATAGTTGAAAATCAAGTGTTATAACATGCCACCACCACTTTAGTTTATAGTACAACTAAATAATTTATAGGAGATCCTCAACTTTTTCAAGATAGAAATTTAGAAATATTATCAAATTTATCATGTCCAAAGTTAGATGATTTTAGATGGTATAAAGATGTTTTCCTTAACAAAGTCAAGGTTAGAGAAGATTGTAATCATGATTATTGAAATGAAAATTTATAAGTGGTTTACCAATATTAGTTGCATAAAATGTTAGAACAAAATTAAAAGATAGATTTTAGGGAAAAATTTCTTATAGTCATTTAACTTATGGTGATATTATAAGTTTTATAAATGTCATAGAACTAGAATTATGTACAAATATTAAACTTAAAAATCAACTAAAAAAAGATAATAAAATAACACGGAATGAGTTATGAAGCTTTTGTAAAGATTTTGGATATATGAAGTTATCAGCCTATTCAAAAGAAGCTACCAAGAAGATTAAAAGACAACATAAAAATTATAAAGATTAATCTTAAAAATCTAATTATTATAAAAAATAATTTAAAAGATATAAAAAAGCTTCTAAAGGTGAATATAAAAATAATAATGAAACTTGTTATAACTGTGGAAAAACTTGTTATAGGGCTAAAGATTGTAGGGTTCTAAATAAAAAGAAAGAGAAGATAAATATGTTAGATTTAGGAAATGAAGTTAAAAATAAAGTGTATTCTATTATTGATGAAAATGAAAATAGTTCTTTTTTAAAAGAAAGTGTTAGTGATGATAATCAACTTAATGTAGAATATAGTTCGGATAGTAGTGAATCAACAGACAATTGTAATTGTAGCAATGCAATTCATACTTCATAGTCATTCAATAAATGTTATCATCAATAGTAATAAAGAAATAAAGACTTATTTTCACATGATAGATCATCTATAAGATCCAACTCTTAAGAGAAAATATTTAATAGTCTTAAAAGATATTGTTCTTAATCATCAAGTTGATAAAGAGACTATTGAACCCTTTAGTATGAAAAATGTATTAAATAAATTTAAAGAACATAAGTCTGAAAGAACAGTACAAGATCTTCAGAAAGAATTATTATACACAAAAGAAGAAGTTAGACAAATTAAGCAAAGACTTAACGATCTAGAAATAGAATCGCTTGCTAATAAAGTATTAAAAGATCTAACATCTAACCAAAGATCCCAAATCATATCAATTTGAGCTTGGTGAAACATCAGGAGTAAAAAGTGACAATAAAGAAATAGTCTCTAGAAATGGAATCACTAGAAAAATCTCCTATAAACAAATCGTGAATTAATAAGATTATAGTAGTTATAGGGCATAGTTACCATATACCAATAACAGTAGTTATCAATAAAGATTATAAAATTTATATGATTGCTTTATTTGATACAGGTTTTGATGAAAACTTTATTATAGAAGGATTAATTCCTACAGAGTACCTAGAAAAAGGTGCTACAAGAGTATTCTTCGCAATAGGAGAAAGATTAAAAATAAATTATAAAACTCCCCAAAGCACATATATGCAACGACAGAGTTTGTTTTCTTAATAATTTTGAAATAACTAAAGATATAAATGAAGAGATAATTTTAGTTCTTCTTTTTATAACTCAAATAAAACCTTATACTATCGAGCTAGTTGGTATCCACACCACTATTTTGAGAAAATAATTATTTTTTCAATCTAATTAGTATATCAAAAGAAGAAAGTGATTTTATAAAGGATTAGACAATGTTTAGGATAAACTGTCTAAAGAGTCAACTAAACATTAAAAAATTAGAATTTTTTTTTGAAAAAAGTAGAAACTCAAACAAGTCATCAACGAGAGGATTGTTCCAATGAAACTCAGTCCCAAAGGTTTTTAGAAAATTCCAACTATGTTGTAGATTTTATATTAGATAGGTTTGTAGAATTCATCTTAAGAAGAATTCTGAACAGTGGGGATTAGATAAATACTAATTTTCTATTAAATAAAATTTTATGATAATATGAGTTATCAAATTTTAAAATTTCTTTGAAAAAACTGTTTTACAGAAGAAGTTAAAATTTTGATTTTAATAGACATTATAAAGGGAGAAATTCTCTCCCAGAATTTTAACAAAATATTTACTATAGTGAAATAAAGAGAACTAGAACACCAAGAAAAAGGTTGAGGTCTCCTTTTAAGCCTTTTCGACCAGAAAAAAAAATGAAAAGACCCTTCAACAAAGAAGATAAAATATCAAAAAATAGATATTCATCTTTGGTAAAATTTCCATCCATGACAAAGCCTACCATTCCCTTAACATTAAAAAAATCCATTACAAGTTTAACCAAAATGCAACAACTTAAACAAATATTTAATGAAGAATCCTCATCATCGGCAAATAAAAATATTTCTATTCAAACCAAAGATAGTTACACGATGAAACCCCCAAAGACATACTAACGGGAAGTTTCCCCATCTACTTCGCAAAAGAAGGAAGAAAAAAGTATAACTGATAAAAAGCAATTTAAGATAATAGATTTGCAGGTACTGCAAATAGTGGCTCTTGATAAAAAATATTATGGTTTCCCAATACCAGAGTTGTTAAAACCTTGTTATATAAATTGGGATTATGTAGAGACAGATGATACCCTCAAAATCTAAAGGTATTATGAGTTCATTTTAACATATACTGATTCCTTTCAAATTGAGCATAAGTTATCAGATATAAATGATTCCAATAGTATTCAATACTCAAAGTTTACAATTAAAAGGATATTAAACCCGTTTGAATGGCATGTAGAACATCTACATGCACCAATTAATCTGTCAAGAAATTACCAACCTCAAATATATAATTGGTATAATTATAAGGCGACCTGATATAATTTTATGTATGTTAGGCCTAACACTCGCTCCTGGTTCCTTAAATACTCAGAGTAGATGAAGACTGCTATAATTCCCCGATGGTTCTATGATTGGTGGAGCCCATTTGAAGGAAACAAAGAAGTACTGTCAACATAATTGCAAAAGCAGTTTGAAAAGTTTTAAGTAGAGCAAAATATCTCTACACTGCGAGAGAATGATAAATGGTGTATTTTTTATTGAAAAAAGAATTTCAAATGTTATCTATTGGTCCTTTTATATTCATGAAATTGATTGGATCAAATACTTAAGTAAGACCTTCAAGATTAAAGGATGGAGTCTAATAGAAGAACCTGCAACAAGTTCATCCTCATGGAAGGAATAACACAATTCTAAAGAAGAATTAAAAAAAAGACTCAAACAAGCTTTATTAAGTCTAGATGATTAGAATGATTCAAAGAAGATAATGGAGTTATTAGATATTGTATCTTAACATGCCAGTGAACTTAGAAATAGTGATATGTTGGACCCGCAAGGAATAGCACAGTTATATTGCCTTAATTAAAAGAAAAATGTCAACACTCCTTCAAAATTTGAAAAGTTATTTGGTGAAACCCACAACCAAAATAAAGACAAGAAGACAAATGACACAAATCTTCAAGGAAGAAAATGCCAAAATCTTCTCAAAATTATCATAAGACACATGATAAAGATAAGAATGAAAAGATAATCAGAGATACGTGCAGAATAAATAAATAGTTGTCAGCTACTCCTAGACAGGTGTAGAATAAACAACATGTATTAGTATATGAAAAGATGTAAAATAGATAGTGTTTGATAGATATTATTCAGAACTTTTGAGGCCTATTTAAGGCTTTCCACTTGTAATATTGGAGAGCATTCTAAAATTTTCCCAACTCAAAAAAACTCCCTGCCACTTTCTCATATTTCCCATATTCCCTTTGTAAGCTTTTTTTCCCCTAAGTAATAAAAAGTTTTTGTAAGTACAAATTTCTCTACTCCTTTTTACTAATTTCATTATGTTATTTTTCTTTTACTTTGGTTTTACTTTGTTCTTTCAATGTTTAAAATACTTTCAAAGTATTAACTACTACAAAATTTTACTTTAAATTGTTACTTTGCTCCCCATTTTCCTGATCCACCCCCAAATAATAATGCTCTCTAATGTTAAAGTTGAAACCCTTAAATAGGCCTTAAAATTGCTGATAATAGGCCTTTAAAGTGTTGATTAATATTGAATATACACTATTTATTTTAGTACATACTATTATATCTGTTTATGCACTAATACATGCTATTAATTTTACATCTGTCTAGAAGTAGCTGATATCTATATATCTGTTTCGCAAGTGTCTTTGAAGAACTGATTTATGGAACCTTTTCATCATGTGCCTTTGATGATTTTTAGGAGATATTCCTTTAGATTATTTTGAAAGACTTTTGCCTTTTCTTCCATGAGTATTTATGTCATTTGTCTTCTAGTGTGTATAGTTTTTTGTAGTGTCTATAGGGACTACCATGTTTTCACTATTTTTGGTTCCTTTATTTTTTATGTCTTGAAGATGTGTTTCTTTGTATTATAGTTACATAATTTTTCTGTAGATGCTATGCAGTCTATGTTTTGTTGGCATTTTAATTGTAGCAGATGTGCCGACTATTTTTCCCTTTTGATGAAGAGATATACTTGTTATTACCTGATGATTCTTTGTCTCTGTTGCTGGCGCAACATCTATTAACTTCATTATTGTAATACCCCATATTTCTACCTGTCTTGAAATCATCCCAATAATATTAGAAACTTACTATGGAAGATGAATCCACTTTTGTACACGTTGAATTTTTATGATTTTCAGTATTTTCCTTGTGGAAAATTCAATAAGCTTTCCATCAATATAATATTCGCCTAAATCCGATAACCGGGTAAGTAGTAATGACTTTTTCAAGTTCCCATAGTAAAACAACCCCATATTAGTCAGTGGCGCGCCGCGCCACAAGAGAAAATGGCATTTGTCAAATTCCAGTAGGGTACTCTATATTGGCGCGTCGATCTAAATTTCCAGGTCACAAACGAATTGGCAACGCGATGGCTCCGCATCGCGCCATTCCCCAATTTCCCAATTGTCAAATTCCAGTGACATAGCAGGATAGCACCACGTCGCGCCAGGGGTCCAGGTCGGAAAATTTTCACCAATTTAAAAGACGCGTCCAGGGTTAAAAGGGTAAAATTTCTACCCTTATTTAATCCCTTTAACACGAGATTCAGCTATTTGGAATCCAAAATAAACTAGTTTCTCTCAATTTTCTCTCAAGAACAAGCTAGGGTTTCAATTGAGGATTCAATTTTAAGAAAGTTTCTCAGTCAATCTTTGCTAAATCAAGAAAAAAGGTACACGTTGTGTTGATTTATGGATTCCTTTCATCCATAAAGCTCAAGAACCCTATTTTAAATTATGAATTACGATATTTATGTTGTGGGTTGTTTGTAACCATGTTTATCTTGTTATATGATTCCCAAGTTAGAATATTTATGTGTTTTTCATGAAACTACATTAGTAAGTGAGTGAAATCCATAAATTGAGTTATTTATAATGTGTCAATTTGATTATTATGCTTATGCCTAAGGGTGCATGTAAGGTGTTTGATAAAATGCCTAGGAGGATAGAGATTAGCACCGTGTAACATTTCGGGTACCAGATTTGGGGCGTAACAATTATCTTATTTGAAATGTGGGATTCTTTTCATGAGGAAGAACCTGGCATAGATTTATCTAATGGTGTTTATCCTTTAATATTCGACCTTTAAAATTGACTAATATATAAAAACTATTGAATATGTTTTGAAAGTGTGGAGATATTTTACTCTACCTAAAACTTTTCAAAATTGCATTTCTCATCTGCTTAATTCATACTGAATTGATAAATGCAAAAGTAAATATTCATTAAATCTTTTTAATGCAGAATACAATAAAGGACAAAATAGGTTTTTGGTATAATAATACAATTTTATATATTAGAAAACTAATAATTTTAGATATCTATTCAAAAGTTATTGGCAGATTTAACGAAATCTCATAATATTAGTTAATATAGATTCTAAAAGGTTTTGTAACCCTACAATTTAGGGTTTTCATATTTTTAATAAGTGTCATAATTTGTCAAAGTTATCATTTGAAATTAATTATACTTATAAATCATGTTTCTTGGTAGAAACATTTTTATTGATAAAACTTGTTTGAATAGTAGTAACTAGTGATGGATTCTTTTGCAGAGATGAAAATTCTGTCAATATTGAATATCTTTTAATATTCAGGTTGAAATGGGTGCCTCAACCATTTTATTTTTAATTTTTTGGGTCTTATTATTTCCCTGTGGAAATTCTTTAGCCAAGAAATCTGGTATATAATTGTTTTCTCCCTTTATAAATTCTAATTCAAAATCAAAACTAGATAATAATGCTTGTCATCTGGCAAATATCAATTTAGAAATTAAATTTTTAACATTCTTTGGTAAAACATCTTTGGCTGCTTTGCAGTCCACTCTTAGTAAAATTCTTTGTTTGTTAAATCATCTTAAAATTTGGTAATACATAATACCATAGATAAAATTTCTCTTTTAATAGTACTATAGTTCTTTTGAGTATCATTCCATATTTTTGATATGAATCATACTAATAATTCAATAGACTCTATTGAAATCCTCTGTTTTAGAATGCCTCCATATCCTATGTTCGAGGCATCGGTTTCTACAATCATAAGAGCCTCTGGATGTGGTATCCCAAGACATGGATGTTTTTGAACTATTGATTTAATTTTTTATGTGTATTAGTGTGCTTTATTCCTCTAGGAACTGGATTTTTCTTAAGATACTGATAAAGAAACTTATAAACCTTGCTAATATTAGGAATAAAATCTACAACATAGTTGAGACTTTCTAAGAATCTTTGAAGCTGAGTTTTATTAGTAGTTATTTGGAAAGTTTCAGACCTCTATGGCTCTATAGATGGGTATATAGGTTCCTTGATATAAATCATGACCAATAAATCTAATAAAGGTTTGAAATAATTTAATGTAACACCCCGTATTTTCAGGTTAGATTTTGAACCGTCTTTCCTACGTGTGCAAACTCCAATACCATGATTTATCTTTAAATACATGTGTCATGATCTTTACCCTAGTGTGTAAAGTGCTTATGAGTTGAAATTTTTTTGTAGAAAACACTTAGAGAAAAGTTGATCTAAGAGCCTTTGATTCGGCAAAGTTTTAGTATTTGATTCTACAAGAGTCAAAATTAAATGTATATAACTTTTTATATATGCAGAATTTTTATGCTCAAGACCCACCAAATGATAGATAATTGAGTTATATTTTAAAAAATTTCAATTTCAACTTAATTTAATAACCAAGCAAAACGTTATGGCCTTTTTCGTGAGAGGCAGTAAGGGCAGGCGACAAGCCCGCGCAGCAGGGGTTATTCCACCAGAATAAGGCGGGCGTCATAGGGGATGCTCCCATGTAGTAGAGGGTGTGCTGCTGGATCTATTCATTCACTATTTCATCTTCTTAAGGGTCAATGGTCACTTTTGTCCTTTCCCCTCAACCCCAAATGTCCAAGGCACAAATTATAACACCTAAAAGGGCATTATTTGCCCATCTACTTCAAATCAACTCACATAAAAACCCTCTCCTTTTGCAAGAACATTAATCTAAGCTTCTTCTCTCAAGAACACAAGGATTCAAGTCTCCAAAGATTCAAGCTTTCTTCCTAAATCAAGAAGATTAAGGTATGTGGGACTATCCTCAATTTCATGGGCGTAAGTTTTAAAGTTTTTACAATTTTAAAGTATATGTGTATACATGTATTTTGAGATTTGAGATTGTTTTGAGAGAATGTATTGGGAACCCTGTTTTATGATTAAATCTTGTTTAAACCATAGGGTTTTTCCTAAACTTTATTGTGCTCATATGTATGGATATTATGAGTATGAAAAGTACAATGAAATCATGATTACTGAATTCTCGCTCTTGTTATGAAACCCATTGTCTTAGCAATTTTTTGGATTGTTTACATGGATGGTTAAAAGTTTGAGCTTAAATATTTTACTAATGTTTACGGATTTTTATTGTTTTATGAACGAATGAGAGGTGTTTTCCCTTGATTTACAAATGCTCCTATTTTGTAATAAAGATTTTTCATGTGATTGATGAAAAAGACGACCACCGTATAATAATGTATTAAAAAGGGAGTAGTTTGCATGAGTTTTCATGGATTTTAAAATAAGAACTCTCTTATGTAATGTTTAAATATTTTGGGTGGTCATTAACATGCTTTGAAATAAAAAGGGCAGTAGATATGATGTGGTGTGACATGAAGGACTTACAAGTCTGGGTATGACGATACCTTGTGGCAAACTTGGATTAGGGGCTTGACCACCGAGTCAAACGCATACCCATATAGCCCATGAGTATTCATGTTTAGTAGAGTGTACCATCTAGCTTAGAAGTAAAATAAATAGTTGAGTCATTATAACAAGAAAATATTTTGAAGTTCATCAAATTATGCCCATGTGTTTTTATTTACATTATGCTAAATTGTTTTATAAAATGCTCTCACTTATGTTGTGTAAAAATATATTAATTTTCAATTATTCTGCATGTCAATACTTTCGAGTACTGCTGTAATGAATCGATTTTCTAAACCGAAATGCTACCCGGTGCTCATGACCCCGAAGGACCACAAGCTAACCCATGACTGATATCTACTCCTGTATACTGCATAAAAGACTGAAAAATGTGGAAACATGAACTAAAAGGCCATAAGGTTCAAACTGGATAAACATTTGATAAGAACAGTGTCTGAAAGCGGTATAACAATACCAAAACAAATCTGAAATAACTGTTTGACATGCTATAGTTTGAAAGCCTCTACACTGTCTGAATAAGGAGTTGATGGTACATATCCCCAACTAACTCCAACTACTAAAATAATTTGAAAACTAAAATAATAATGTAATCATCATGTCCTCAAAAGATGAGGACTCAATGCTAACTCTGATTGTTGAACTGGGATGCTATTGATTCTCTAGAGCTTGTGCTTCTAGAACTATGGTATAAGACACCATAGAGAAAATACGTTAGTACTTTGAATGTATTGGTATGCAAGTGAGGTAGGCTAAATGCATGGGGTTTATATGCATGAACAATAATAGCTAACTGACTAACATGAACGTGAGAGTTCATGCATGACTACGTAATTGTAACTGAGAGCGTGATAGGACTGAATACTGAGTTCTGACTACTAAGCTTATTGATATAGACATCTGAGTCACTAATGAGTGAGAAAGATTGATATTGTATTACTGAATACTGAGGGACTAATACTATGTTACTGATACATGAATAACTGTGTCTGACAGTTCTGATTATGAAGAACTGGTCTGGTTTATTGTATCTGACAGTCCTAAAGTTGAATACTGATAACATAAGTTCTGATAATTGATATGATTGACAACATGATTTTTGAGAAATGATATAACTGATAACATGAGTGACTGTATCTGACAGTTCTGAATCTGATGGAACTAGCTGAGTTCCGTGCTATATCTGAATTGACTGTATCTGATAGTCCTAAGATCTGAAGAATAATCTGAGTTTTTTTACTGAGACTGAGACTGTAACTGTGACTATGGAAAGTATTCATCTAACTGACATGCCCCAATTGAGCTATAATAGTAGAGCTGGGGTCCAATCTGAGCCCTTATTGGAAGGGTGTCAATACCGCGCCACTTGTAAGGACAACATGTGAGTACCCTAATAAAATAGGTAACTCTACTGAGAATGGTGGTAACCCTCATTTAACAGGTTAAGACACCTTATCTACCCTCATATACCAGGCTACGATGTCTCAATTTTTTTTTTATTCTTTGACTTTTCAATTATAATATTTTTTAAAAGAAAAGTAACAAAAAAAACTAATTTTGTTACTTCATCCGCCATTTGTTTTTCTTTAACGCCATAATTTTGAGGCTTCAAAAATATAGAATATTTAAGCATAGGGCGTCGTAAGTGTCGCCTAATTTGAGCCAAAGTCTATACGATGTCTAAGGTAGAGACTTTACATAGTCTGCAGCTAAGACTTTTACACCGTCTGAGGGAATCATAAGTGTCGCCTTATTTGATACATCATCTAAGACAAAGACTTTACATAATCTGCTGCTAAGACTTTTACACCATCACAGATAAAGACTTTATGTTGCTCTAGATGAAGATTTTACACAGTCTGAGCCAAAATGTTGCCTTATTCGATCCAAAAATTTCACACTGTCTAAGGTAGACACTTTACATGGTCCGCGACTATGATTTTTACACTACTTAAGCCAAAGACCTTACATTATTTGAGACAACCATTTTACACTGTCTGAACAAAAAGCATCACACTGTTCAATTTAACAACATTATATAATCAATACTTAACTGAAGTTGATCACATTTGAATTTAGAATTCATAATTCAAAATAATTGAACTATCGAGTAATTGCTAATAAAATACTCTTCTTTTTTTCAGTTTGAGTCATGGTTTAATTTAAAGATTCAATATCTTCTTTCTCCGAGCCACGATATCTTATAATATCCAATCATAAAGATAGAGAGGTGACGACAAAGCTACTTATTAGTACACCATTGTTTGGACAATATGTTGCTCCGTGGCCACCTTGGGAAAATATACCTGGTTTGGACCAATGGACTCTTGAATTGCATAGTTTTCCACCTAAGACATGGGTACTTCGCTCTTCCAATCATCAAACCAATAATATTACTAGTACTTTTCCATTCTTTAGACGGTGAATCATAAATTGAGAGAATAGGTGGGGTGAAACTTTTCATCTTAGAGGCGAGTTTTACTACATTCTTGGCTATTGGGAATGGGCTGAAGATATTCTTAGTATAATCTATGAGACTTTAAATGATGCAAATATTTACTAAGTTGTATATGGTTCACTCTTTACTTATGAACATCATACAAATATCTTACAGGCCTTCTATGAAGCTTGGTGTCCTATTACGGATATATTTCTTACCTCAGTTAGAGAAATGTCTCTGTCCCTTTGGGATTTACACACCGTTGGAGGTCTTCCGATAACAGGAAGTTTTTATGAGTAAGTTGTGTAATATGTTATAGAACTTATAGGAACTTATGATAAGGGGTAAAAGTTCTTTCCCGAAACTTTTGAATATCTACTTAATGCCTTCATCAGCTATGTGAAGGGAATGGTGATAATCCGAGTATTCCCACGAGTAAATGGATATAGTTTTGGTTTAATAAAGATTTTAAATATAAGCCATCTCCTCTGAGAAGATAAAAGAAAGCCATTTGTCTAAAATCATCTCATAACCCAATGGAAAGATCGATAAAAAAGTTAATTGGTTATTCGAAGAAGAAGGCTCATTTCATAAGCTAGGATTTAAGAGTCACAAGAAGGATGATACATACTTAGCTGACTTTTTATCTGGCTGATTATGTGTGTTTGTGTTTCCTTCAAAGGAATGATATGTTATCCGTCCAGGAGTTTTTTGAGTTGCATGACACTTACAAAGTGGACAAAGAGTTATCCTTGTAGTTTCGGTGTTAGATAATATATATAGAGGACTAAACACAATATTAGAATGACCGCGACTCGATGTTGTTCGAGCATGCTTCCTAGTTTATTATGTATATGGTTGGTTGGCCCGCTACTTCAATACTTATTTTTCTTTGATAGATGGACCAACTGATCCCCTCATGATCGGATATTTTGGCGAAGGTGCTTCTAGGTACTATGGTAAGAAAGAAGTAAGAAAGCGTATACATAGAGGAGGAACCATTAATTAGGATGTCACGTTACTCGAGAGACCTCAAGTCTATCACTACCACAATTATGGAGATGCCAAGGAATTATATTTAAATTTCTTCTTGAGTATTCTCTTGAACTATCTTTCTTTAATAAGAGGGAATGCCTTTATTATTGAGCCTTATAGTCCACAAAGATTTAACCATCAATTTAGCTTCTTTCAAGATTTTCCTAGCTTATTATACAAAGATTTTCGAGAATCTTCATTAGAAGATGGATTGAGACTTGCACATATTTGTGTGTTGGCTAAATCCATGGCAAAGCTAAGGTTTCCCCCTTGTGACTCCAAACTGAAGAGATTCTCATCATCAAATTATAAGTATGGGTGGGAAAAGGTGCATCGGAGTGTTCTAGAAGATCGCATACAATCTCTAGTGAGTGCCATGGGTCCTAACACTTACGCCCCTCAAGATTATGAGAAAGAGGGCATTAGTTGTGAATAAGCCTCTCATTTTGAAGTCCAAAAAAGTTGTATAAGATATTAAGGAACCTTTACCTGAAGAAATTAAAGGAGAACAAAGGTTAATCCTCCCTCATCAAGTTCCCAACAAGCGTCTATCTGAATATGAGAGTGCTAGCAGCCATAGAGATCGTTGTTGGAAGAAAGTGAGACCATCCTTAGAAGAACTTTGAAATTCTAATTTGCATGTGGTAGAGTTATTCAGTGATAATATTAGCTCTTCAAGAACAATGACAACTATCAAAGAGGTAATAATTCAAGCGTTCTGACTTATTCTGTAGTTATCCAATTATTTGACTAATCATTTTTTAACAACCAAAAAATGTCAACATACTGGATGCTCCCCATTACAGTAGACCACAAGCTAGTGGTCAATTTTACCCCGAAACAGACTCTATAAAACACATTTTGCCTTAAAATTTGAGTAGGAGGTCACTTCTAACCCAGTGCAAAAGCTAAAGCATGTGCAGACTCGGATTTCCACAAACAACCCACAATATCCATGTCTACTTTTGATGGAAGAAAGGTTGTATCAGAGATAAAAAGGAATTTGTTATAAAATCTTTGGCTAGAATCCACACCAAGTTAGAAGGCCTTACTGAGGACCATGCTTTTTCTTTTGCAGATGAGGTCCAAGTCGTACTTAAAGACATGAGAAGAATGGGTGTAGATATTTCTCCTTTACAAAATTTATTGGAGTTTTTCTTCGATCTCTCCATTTCCTATGACCAAGCATGGTAGACCCTTATTGATAAGTCTTCATAAATTAAAAAGTCAGAGTCCTATCAAAAATTCAAGGAGAATATTGAACTTGTAACGAAGAAAATGGACAAGAATTTTGGAGAACTATCTGTTGCTTGTCAATATCTTGAGTAGGCAAGAAATAAAGTGTATAATTTGAAAGCTCTCCGAGATATTTCTAAGGAAATAAACTAAGGGAGTTGAATCCAATGTCTCTGTTGCTAAGGAAGAATTCTCCAAGTGTGCTGACATTTCCTTGGCAACTTAAAATGCCTCAAATGATGTCAAAAATAAGAAGCAAGGGTTAGAGGCTTCTCTCCAAGATTTAGTTAACTATAAGTTGTGTTTAGATTAACTTTAGTATATTTCTTTCTTTATTTTCAAACCCTTTTTCTTTCTGTCCTTCTATTTTGTCTGATCAGTTGAATTAAGTAACATTAATAATCTCCTTACTCTTGGATTTATATTGTGCATTCTTTTCAATAATTCTTTTGATTTTTAGCTCCAAAATCATTTACTTATAAAGAATTGATTATATTGTATGAAGCCTCAACTTCAACCAAGTTTCGTTGTTCAATAGCTTGTCTCTTTAAGGTAGAAAATTCATATTTGGAGGCGAAAGTACCAAAATTTTGAGCTATTTGATTTATAAAAAAAAAACAAGACTTCTTGATTTAATAGACACCCAAAATTCAGAATTCAGAGCATTTGGGTCGTTCAAAATAATATTTTGAAGTCAAGTTTAAATGTTGTCAAACAGACATTTTTAGATTTGCGCGACTACACTAAAAACATTGTATCTTGATGTAGGACTATCTAAATTGAAATCCGCTTAATTATACATAAACTAGACTTTCACATATAAAACATATAAAAAAATTCAAGATATTAGAGCATTTGGATTGTTCTAAAAAATATTTTGAAGTCAAGTTTACATGTTGTTAGTTAGACATTTTCAGGTTTGCGCGACTACACCAAAAATATTATATCTTGATGTAGAAGTGCCAAAATCAAAATCTGATTCATCACCAATAAACTAAACTTAAAAATCCAAAACATATACAAAATTCAAGATTTTAGAGCATTTGGATCATTCTAAAAAGTATTCTGAAGTCAAGTTCACATGATGCCAGACAGACAATTTGAGGTTTGTGCGACTACACCAAAATTATTATATCTTGATATAGGAGTACTGAAATCAAAATATACTTAATCCCCCATAAAGGATACTTCAGATTTAAATCATATCAAACATTTAACATTTTATAGCATTTGAATCATTCTAAATAATATTTTGTAGTCAAGTTCACATGCTGCCAGACAGACATTTTCATTTTTGCACGACTACACCAAAAGTATTATATCTTGATGTAGGAGTACCAAAATCAAAATCCTCTTAATCCCCCATAAAATAAACTTCCAAATCTAAAACATATCCAAAATTTAAAATTTTAGAGAATTTGGATCGTTCTAAATAATACTTTAAAGTCAGCTCAGGTTCTACTTTTCTTGATTTTTCAGCTTTGCGCGTCGTGTGATACAAAACTCATAACTCGGAAAGTGAATGCTCGAACTATGAATTTTTATTTTCTTTGTACTAATGAGACTGAAATTATAATGAAACTCTAAGCACCTATGTACCTCAGTGAAGAGGATCAAGTCATAACGTAGTTCTAAAAGAGTAATAAATTTGCTTAGTTTTTTGTGTACTAACTTTTGCCTAGGCCGCCCCTTTTGAGATTTTCAACTTAGCGGACCTTTTTTTGGGGACATACATAGTTTATACTCTTGTAGGCTAGGAGTGACATGTCGTTTAGGCTCGTGCCTTAAGGAGCATTCTTCTTCTCTTCAAGGATAGTATTTCTTTATGAACTTTCCATTGATGGGGCCAATATGCAAACCTTTTGGGTTAACAAGTTTTTAAAAACCACTTGAGTATACTTCTTGTACGACATATGGACCATCCACTTAGCTGAGAACTTTCTTCCATATTGATAAGAGGTGATAGTGGGCCTTCTTACAACAAGAACATAGTCACCCACTTGAAAGCATCTAAGGCGGACCTTCTTATTAAAAGATAAAGATAGGCAGGCTTGATAACATGCCAGGCTTTGTTGAGCATCTAGACTCTTTTCACCCAAATCCTCCAATTTTTCAATACATAATCGAGTATTTTTTTCATTAGTAAGTTCTTATTGAATAGAAAGACACAGTTATGGGATTTGAAGCTCAAGTGGCAAAACTACTTCAACTCCATAAATAAGTGAATAAGGAGTTTCCTGTGATGGTGTGTGATAGGTTGTTCTATATGCCCAAAGATCTTCTCCCATTCTATCATGAAAATACCTCCTAGATTTCTAAATGACCTTATTAAACAGGTTACAGAGTGTCTTGTTAATTGTTTTAGCAGGGCCATTGACAACAACATAATACATAGAGGACTTGTGTTTCTTAAAGCTAAAATGATCACATATCTTTGTCATTAACTTATTATCAAATGTATTACTATTATCCGTTAGTATGTATCTAGGAATGCCAAAGCGATAGATAATTTTAACTCGAATCAAATTTGACACATTCTCTTTGTTTACCTCTTTCTGAGAAATAGCTTCAGCTTATTTTGAAAAATAATAGCTAGGATGTACAAATGTCCAACATAAGAATTTGATAATGGTTCAATAACATTAAATGAAGTAATACCTCGGGGGTTGATTTATGAAATTTGCATGAAATTGACAAGCATGACACCTTCGTGCGTAATCTAAGCAACCTTTTACCATAGTCTACTAATAATAACCCATCTTTTTCATATAAAAATAAACCTTAGGCCCAGACAAATGTTCCCCCCACACTCTATAATGATCTTTTTGCATAGCTTGAATAGACTCATTTATTCCCAAACAACGTAAGAGTACTCCATCAAATGATTGCCTATAGAGTGTACCCTTATAGTAAGGAAAGCGAAAGGCTCATCGTTAGATTTCTATCCTCTTTAAAGGGATTTCTTCTAAAATTCCATAACACAAGTAATCAATTATTGGTTGCCGCCAATTTTCAATCTCGTCCTCAGAAGCAGTGATAACTTGTTCAACTTCCTCAATATTTTCATTTGGTGGTACTACCCATTTTTAGCAAATGATGACTAGCATTTAATCAGGAGATACCAATGTATAAGATAAGGATGACAATGCATAAAACATTTTGTTTTTCATACTAGGTACATGTTGAATGCTAATCTCTCCAATCTAACTTATCAACTTCTAATCATAATCGCAATAAGGAAGCAACTCAGGCTTCTTGACCTCATAACTACCCAAAACTTGGTTAATCACTAACTTGGAATCTTCAAAGACTTGGAATTGTAAGTTATTTCATGTTGACAACCATTTGGAGTCTAAGTATGATCGTTTGATATTCAACAACATTGTTAGAGCAGCATTGTATTAAAGTGAAGAAATATGGAAAAATTTTCACATTGGGTATGGCAAACACTACTCCAACACCATCTCCCTCACGATGTGCATCGCAATAAAATTACATCTTCCAAGGAGATTGGATTTATACAAACATAACTTCTTCATGAGGTAGTTCATCAGATAAATTCCAATCATGTAAAATCAGATAGTCAGCCAAGAAATCTACCAGAACTTGTCTTTTCCCTGCATTTTGAGAGATATATACAATTTCAAATTGTTGGAATTGTAGGTACCACCTTGCTAGTCTATTGCTTAAAAAAGGCTTGGACATGACAAACTTGATAGAATTTGCTTTTAAGATGGTCATACAACATGAGCTTGAAAGTAATGCTTTATTTTGTAAGATGGTCATACAACATGGCCTGGTGGTTTGGTCGGCAATGTATGGTGTGACGGGATGACTTGGTTGGGTTGTTCTATGAATAGACATATCCCAAAGTCAGTCCTTGTCTAGTTAAGCTATCTTGCGATATGTTCAGAGTTCATCCAACTCAAGCAGGCGGCTGGAGGTTGATTTGGGTAACGAGAGTGGTCTCTGGTCCCTGTCGGACTTAGGACTCCCATTATGACAAGGCCCCCAGTCGGGTCATTTCAGAAAGTGATTTACAAAATTGGAATATTCCAAAAGAAAGTTTTAATAGAGTCTATAAAACTAGATACTTGATTTTGTACAAAATTATAATACTAAAACTTCTAAATCTACTATTGCAATTAACAGAAACATTGAGACTATTAAATTATTAACAACTGAAGATATTAATAGATATAGAAAAAATTACAATTTCCTTCGCATAGGTCTTGTTTAAGTAGCAGTTAAACCATTATATAGATTAGGTTTAGATGATCCTATATGTCTACTTTTAAGAGATAATAGGTTATTAGACTTTGATGATTCGTTATTAGTAGTGTTACAAAGTAACCTCGCTAATGGCCAAGTATACTTTAATTGTTATCCTAATTTTTCTATACATATTAATGATCAAAATGTTATGGATACATTAACATTAAATGTTCAAATAAGAGCATGAATAGTAAGGTAAATACTAGAGAAATAGCAATAATATATAGAGTGAACTATAGATTAATAAAAATAACATTAGCCCCTAAGGCTTAAATAGTAAGTAATAAAGGAGCTACCATGCTTATGAAAGCTAATCATAATCACAATAATACCTTTGTCCCAAAAATGATAAAATGGAATGATGTATTAATAAAAGATATTTGGCATTTTGACTTCATAACGGAGCCAGAAATTGAAGAGATAAATTCAAATATTGAACAATTTATACAATATTCAGATGGATCTATAGATTTACAATTTCTAAGATTTCAATCCTTTAATATAGCCACTTCAAGTAGAAAAATGTCCTTTTTTAGACCTTCAGTCTCCAAATCTATAGAAGAAAGGGAAGTTACATTAGAAGATATTGAAAGAAAATTAAAAGAAGTATATTTCTCAAAAACAATTCCTAAAGTGGAATATGAATCTAGAAATTCAAAAACTAAAATATCATTAAGTCTCACTGCTAGTTAAATGCTAGGAGTAAAAGATTCTCTATATATAATTAGGCCAGATAAAATATTTGAACCTAACATTGAATACTTAGATAAATTATGGACTACCCCAAAAAATTCTATTAAAAGAGAATGGTATAAACAAAGATATTCATTAAAAGAAAGATATTCTTATAGAGAAAAATAGTGCAATGATATGAAAAGATTATTATGTAATATTGAATTTTTTAATTGGTGCGAAATTGCAAGAAAATTTGATAATCAAAAGGAATCATTAAATATTATTGTTAATAAATGGTATACTTGTGATAAAGTAGTAGAATCAATAATTTCTCCGTTAGAATAAATTAGCCTACCAGTAGATGGTAGAGTTGTTACTACTTCAACCTTTCAATTAGATATAGTAGATACTAAAGGTGATCCTAAAAATAAAGAAATAAATACAATACTACAACAAAATAATTACACAAACCAATTATTACATTTTTTGTCTAAACTGGTTCTCAAAGCTGTCAAGACCCAAATGGCCATGTGTAGCACCCACACTAATCTTCCTGTGGGAGAACAATCTAAATCAAACTATTTTTCAATCACTTAGTTAATATTAAGATAATGCTATCATAAAATCAACATAATAACAATTATCCAGGACTAATCATTATTAATGCGGAAGTTAAGCAAACTACTTAATAGAATCTCCTAGACCCGAAAGTCATCTTACAAGAACTACTAACAAATATCATGTCTAAAGAAATATCCAAAATAAAGTAAGGAATGTTTTATTGCCCAAAATATGGACAATAACAAATAAGATGTCCCGTGGCATCCTGGATACGGTGTGCTCGCCCTTGGATCAAGTTCTTCTATCAAACTCTAGAGGTGAGGTTGTTTCTGAGTCTCTGGAATAGTTTGTACACTGAATCAAAGACGAGTACCGAGTTCACTATATATTTGTAGGTATCATAGGACAACAAAAGTTAATAACATGTACACAACATAAATAAAATAACGAGCAGATAGACATCATCACATGAAAAATACTTAATGAATCAACAATACAGCAATAACAGATCAAACAACGCTCACAAACAAGCCATATAACCATCAAGAGTATCAACCATACCTTAAACATCCACCGAATCAACACTAATATGTACACACAACTATGAGACTTATTTTTGCCCAAATAGTCATGTCCTGCAGGGATCTATCTATGTTCATGTACCGTACCGGAGTGGTACCTGATCCACCATATACATATTTTTACCGGCATGTTACCCGATCCAATAAATACATATCCGTGATGGCATGGTACCCGATCTATCATATACATATTTGTACCTGTGTGGTACCTGATCCATCATATACATATCTGTACCGGCATGATACCCGATGAAACATATAAATATTTGTACCAGCGTGGTACCCGATTCAACATATACATATTTGTACCGGAGTGGTACCCGATCCACCATAAACAAGTAACATCAATATCAAATTTACACTACCTCACATCATGCAATACGATGTATCAAGTTTACAAGTACACTTAAAGTTATAAGACAATCCCATCAAATAAACTTTTAATAATCATTTATACACGCCTCAACAATCAAAACATCATCAATTTCAAGCATGTCTGAATACCAATCAACAAGTATCAAATTTAGGGGCATACACACAATTAAATCGAGTCGAAACTCCAATTAAACCGCAACCTACCTCAATCGAAGAACTCGAATGCAAGTTACTTTGTAAGGGTCTTGCCCTTCCGTAAAACTTCTGAATGTTTCAAATTTGTTCAAAGATATAATTCCTATAAGAGTACGAATTTAATGATACCCATTTTGTAAATTCTTACTCTAAAGATCCTAGACTTAAACCTCTGTTCTATAAATTACGGAATCCAAAATAATACACAAACAATAGTAAATTGTAAAATCTTCAATAACATGAAAATCAATAGCCATAAACAAATCTCATTGTTAAATCTCAATTCTCTTCACTGCGTAAGTGAATTTATTAGAATGACAACATCTCTTCGGTCATGAGTATTACTTGCTGTGTTGATATTTCACTAATCCCAGCAGTCAACCACTAACAACTACATTATTATTATTATTATTATTATAAAACAGTACATAGCCAACCCAATTCACAATTATCCTAATAATCCTAAAGATCACAACATTAGCAATGTTTAATTAAACCTACTCTTCCTTTATTGCCCACTAATCACCATATTATTCTCGTTATTTTCAATAACAGTCTCATATTTTTAGTCCTCCCGAGAACAAGTTTTTTGATAATAATGAAATTTATACAATGCTTCTTTTTGAGAATTGTCTAAAGGCAAAATAATTATGTAGGCGTAATTTATTAGTTTAACACACACCACTCTTACATAAATTAAACAATTATGTACCCCGTAAGTTGTTGTCTTATCTCATGAATTTTCAAATTTGTGTCTCCATAAAGTAACTACATCTTGATTTGCTCTGGTCTTGGACTAGAGCCTAATAAATCCATTAGTTAATAATTCAAACCCTAATACACCAATTTCAAATCCACAGTGACGACAACTCTCCCAGAAAAACTTCTTGCCTAATACCCACTCAGCCTCACCTCATAAGTATAGACTTAACAGTAGATATGCGAAACAGTAGGAAATTAATTCACGTAAATGGGGGTTACTTGAAGCTTGATCCAGAGGTTCTCCTTGAAACTGCAGAAGAGGAAAAATAGTTGCTAACTGTCGTACCCCTCTCTTACCCTAACTTATTATTATTAAAGTTAATTTCAAACCCTCCCCACTTATGTTTCATTCTAGTACATAAGTCTAAATAATTAAGAAAATGTCAACTTGGCCAATTAACCACCAACTAAGGTAAAGTCTAAAATATCCAAAACATCAAAAAGTTTCACAAAATTTGTTTAGAACCTCAAGGAAATAGATCAAATATGTACATTAACTAAAAGTATGCTCCGAACCTATTCGGAATATTAAAACACTAATCAGAGGTCGTCATTATCGAAGGTTGGCCATGATCGGGCTTAACTTTATTAATACTCAATAATTCAACTAATTGTTTAATTTACTTTCGAACATCTCAAGAATTGGTACTACTCATTGTGTGAGGTATAATTCACGTACACCAGCTATGGGGAGAGATAAAATAGGGAAGATGAGAAAATTTCACAAACGACAGGGAGAGTCATTACAGAAGACAAATATAAATCAACTTTTAAAGATAAGCCAAGTTCTTCATACCACGATAAAAAGTTAAAAATTCACCCAACATTTAAATTATCATGATTATCAAAGGATGAAATTCCTATAGTTGAAGAATATTCTAAAGTCACCAAGGACATTATAGGAGAAAATTTTAAAAAAAAAACTAGAATATCAATCAAAATTCACTAATAATATAGATAATAATAGTACATGTTGGAAATATGAAAAAAATAAGGCGTAAGACAAAAGATTTTAGATACACATGATAAAACTCTTAGGACTAAGAGAAGAAATGAATAATAATTTATGTCATACCTTTGAAGAAAATGAAAATAGTTTCTCGTCAAAAGAAAATCTTATTATCGTTTGCAGTAATAAATTAGCTAAGCATTGTAAATGCACCGGTAGACATTGCACTTGAAATAACCATTCTATAAATGTTATTATCAATAGTAACAAGGAGAAGGAAGTCTTATTTGATATAATCGATCATTTAGAACATCCAACCCTTAGGGAAAAAATATTTAATAGATTTGAAAAATATTATTCTTAATCAACAGTTTGATAAAGAAATAATTGAACCCCGTAACGTGAAAGATATGTCAAAAAAATTTTAAAAACAAAAATCAAAAATAATTATACAAGACCTTCAAATAGAATTACATTATTTAAAAAAGAAAGCTAAAAAAATTATGTAGGGATTTAACAATGAATTACTTGCTAGTACTAAGAATTTAACATCTAAGAAAAAATCAGAACCATGTCAATTAGAGCTTAGAGAGACATCAAAAATAAAAAGGAATAATAAAGACATTGAGTCTCTAAAACATCAATCAAAAATTAAAAAAATTACAAATGATAAAGCACAAAGCTACCATATACCCTTTACATAAGTTATAAATAAAAATTGCATAATTCACAAAGTGACATTATTAGATACAGGAGTCGATCGAAACTGCATCATTGAAGGAATGATCCCCAACTAATTCCTTGAAAAAAGTACTAGAATACTATTCTCTGCAACATGAGAAAGATTAAAATTAAATTATAAACTACACAATGCACACATCTGTAATGATGGAATTTATTTCATAAATAATTTTGAAATAACCGAAGATATAAATAAAGAGATAATTTTAGGTATACCTTTTATAACTCAAATAAAATCTTATACTACCGTGTTAGACGTCATCCACACCACTATTTTGGAAAAAAAGATTATTTTTTCTTATATAAATAGTTTATCAAAATAAGAAAGTGATTTTTTAAAAATAAAACTCTCTTTAAAAGTAATTTATTTTCGCAACAAATAAATTATTTCAAAGATGAAATAAAAATAAAAAGGATTGAATCCTATTGAAAATCCCGAAAGTAGAAGCAATAATTTAAAATCTACAAGAAGTCATAGAGCGGGAAGTTTTTTAGGATTTTTCTAGTGCCTTTTGGGAAAGAAAAAGGCGTATTTTTGAATTACCCTATATTGAGAAATTTGACGAAAGGGTTATTCCAACTAAAGAAATACCCATTAAAATGAATCATGAATTAATGAAATACTGTAAAAAGAAAATTAACGATTATTAGACATTCTAAATCACCTTGGAGATGGTCATCCTTTTATGTCAATAATAATTCTAAAAAAGAAAGAGGTGCCGCAACACTAAACATCAACTACAAGCCACTTCACAAAGCATTAAAATGGATTAGGTACCCGATATCTAACATACGCGACCTTCTTAAAAGAACTTATAGAGATAATATTTATAGCAAGTTTGATATGAAATCAGGATTTTGACAAATACAAATCACAAAAAAAGATAAATACAAAACAACCTTCAATGTTCATTATGGACAATATGAATCGAATGTAATGCTTTTTGAACTAAAAAATGCTCCATCTGAATTTTAGAATATTATGAATAGTATATTCAATTAATATAGTCATATGTCTATAGTCTATATAGATGATGTTTTAATATTATCAAAAGATACTGACTAACACTTTAAACATCTCCAAACGTTTTTAAAATTGTTAAATCAAATGGACTAGTCGTTAGTGCTAAAAAGATTAAATTATTCCTAACGTCTATTAGATTTCTTGGTCATGGTTTTTATCAAGAAACCTATAAACCCATCTATAGATCCATAGAGTTCTCCTCTATGTTTTCAGATGAATTAACTAATAAAACTTAGCTTCAAAGATTCTTAGAAAGTCTCAGTTATGTTGCGGATATTATTTATAATATTAAATAGATTTGTAAGCCTCTTTATTAGCGTCTGAAGGAAAATTCAATGCCTTGAGAAATAGAGCACTCTAATATCGTTCAAAAATTTAAATCAATTGTTCAAAACCATTCATGTCTAGGGATACGGCACCCAGAGGCACTTCTGATCGTAGAAAACAATGCCTCGGACATAGGATATGGAGACATTCTTAAACATAGAATTTTCATAGAGTCTACTAATGGATTAGTAAGATTCACATCAGGAATCTTGAATGATACTCAAAAGGATTATAGTACTATTAAAAAAATTTGCTATAGAACTATGTCTTACTAAATTTCAAGATGATTTAATAAACAAAGAATTTTTACTAAGAGTGGACTACAAAGGAACCAAAGAGGTTTTACAAAGAATGTTAAAAAATAATTTCTAAACAGATATTTTCCTGATTGCAAGCTTAATTATATAGTTTTGATTTTGAAATGGAATTTATATAGGGAGAAAATAATTCTCTCCCAGATTTCTTGACTAGAGAATTTCTATAGGAAAATAATGAGACCAAAAATAATAAAAATAAAATTGTTGAGGTCCCTATTTCAAACTAAATATTAAGAGATATTCAATATTGGAAGAATTTTCATCTCCTCAAAAGAATCCATCATTTGTTACTAATATTCAAACAAGTTTTTATCAATAAAAATATTTCTACCAAGAAACATGATTTACTAGTAGAATTAATTTCAAATGAAAACTTTGCCAAATTCTGTCACTTAAAATAAATATACGAAAATATTAAATAGCAGGGTTACAAAACCTTATTGAACTTATATTAACTAATATTATGAGATTTCATTAAATCTACTAGTAACTTTTGAATAGATAACTAAACTTTTTAGTTTTCTAATATATAAAATTTTATTATTATACCAAAAATCTATTTTGTCCTTCATTGTATTTTGCAATAAAAATATTTGATGAATATTTACTTTTACATTTATCAATTCAGTATGAATTAAGCAGATGAAAATGCAATTTTAAAAATTTTAGTTAGAGTAAAATATCTCTATACTATAAAAAATAATAAATAATTTTCATATATTGCTAGTCCATTTTAAAGGCCAAATATTAAGGGATAAACACCATCAGATAAATATAAATTAGGTTCTTTATCATAGTAAGAATCCTGCCTTTCAAAATAGATAATAATGTTAATAGGTACTGCACCAGCAACAGAGATATGATGAATCATCAGGTAATAACAAGTATATCTATTCATCAAAAAGGAAAAAAGTCAGCACTTCTTCTACAATTAAAAGGCCAACAAAAGGTGGACCCCATAGCATCTACCAAAAAAATTATGAAACTACAAGACAAAGAAGCACATCTTCAAGACATAAAAAATAAAGGCACAAAATAGTGATAAACATGATGGACCTTACAGAAACCACAAAAAATTATACACACTAGAAGACAAATGACACAAATCCTCATGCAAGAAAAGGCCAAAGTCTTTTAAAATAATCAAAAGACACATCTCCTCAAAATCATCAAAGACAAATGATGAAAAGGTTCCATAAATAAGTTATTCAAAGACATTTGTGGAGCAGACATATAGTCATCAACTATTTCCAGACAGGAATAAAATAAATAGCATGTATAAGTGAATAAACAGATTTAATAGTATGTATTAATATAGATGTAAAATAGATACTCTATGTTAGATATTAGTTAGCACTTTTGAGTCCTATCTAAGTCTTTCAACTTGTAACAGTAGAGCGCATTATGAAATTTCCACAAATCAGAAAAACACACTACTACTTTCCCATATTTCCCATCTTTCCTTTGTAAGCTCTGTCATTTTTCTAATCAATAAAAAGTTTTTGTATGTATAAATTTCTCTACTTCTATACTATTTTTCTTAATTTTTCTTTGCTTTTATTTTTTTTCATATTTTGTTGTTTTAGTGTTTATTTTCAAATTAAAGTACTTTGTAAATTAAACTACTTCAATTTGTTACATTGCTCCCCGTTCTCCCAATCCGTCCCCCAAAAAATACTTTAAATTGTTACTTTGCTCACCATTTTCTCGATCCGTCCCCCAAATGGTATTAGAGCCAAGTTTTATGGGGAGAGTATGAGTTTGAGTAGGAGTGGCTAGAGCATTACATTGTCCTAGAGCAAGTCAAAATTAGTGTTACTCTTGGAACAATAGTTTATCTTGTTAGTAGTTACTGTTATTCTTCCTCTATGTTCTTAGTTTTATTCCTTAAGTTGGATTGCCATTTAATTGCGATTTAGATGTTGGAAAACCTAGAATGTTCCATTAGATTGGCTCTGAGTATGTGGTGAAAATAGATCTTGACCCGAAGGTTCTCCCCGTCGCCAGGCCTATAGGAATAAAAGAAAGGAATGATAGAAGAAGAAAGACTAGTAATTACTACAAAGAAATTATTATTAAGGAGTAACATCTAATGTGAATATTTGTAGGATAGTGTTTCTTCTCTCATATGCAAAAATTCTTATCAATACTCCAACCAACAAAAATGTAATAAATAGTGTTAACATTTCTGCTACCTCTAATAAAATTTCCAAAATTGAAATTGATTTACAAAATTAGAATATTCCAAAAGAAAGTTTTAATAGAGTCTATAAAACTAGACACTTGGATTTTGTAAAAAATTATAATAATAAACTTTTGAATCTACTGTTGCAATTAATAGAAAAATTGAGACTATTAAATTAATATCAGACGAAGATATAAATAGATATAGAAAAAATTACAAGTTCCTTTAGATAGGTCTTGTTTAAAAAACAGTTAAACTATTATATAGATTAGATTTAGATGTTCCTATTAAAATATTATGGATTCATTAACATTAAATGTTAAAACAAAAACGATGAATTTTAAGGTAAATACAAGAAAAATAACAATAATATATAGAGTATATTATAGATTAATGAAAACAACCTTAGCCCCTATGGCTAAAATAGTAAGTAATAAAGGAGCTATTATGCTTATGGAAGCGAATCACAATCACAATAATATATTTGTCCCAAAAATTATAAAATGAAACGATGTATTAATAAAAAATAATTGGCATTTCGACTCCATAATGCAACCAAAAATTGAAAAAGAAAATTCAAAAATTGAACAAGTAATATATTATCCAGATGAATCTATAAATTTAAAATTTCTAAGATCTCAATCCTTTAATCAAACCACTTCAAGTAAAAAAATGTCGTTTTCTAGACCTCCAGTCTCGAAATCTGTAGAAGAAAGAGAAGTAACCTTAGAAGATATTTAACAAAAATTAAAAGGAGTAACATTACACAGTTACCTGTTATGTGAGCAACCCCCATATAACAGGTAACTCTAGTGAGAATGGTGGGAACCCTCATATAACAGGTTAAGTCATCCCATCTACCCTCATATAACAGGCTGCGATGTTTCAACCTATGTTGGCTACATAGTTCTGGAACGCAAGGATGACTGCTAAGAATCACACCCTCATATACAGGTGAGTTCCCATCCTTGGGTTTACTCGGTGCTAACTCCTACTCCCATCTGAAGAAACTGAACATGATTTAATAGACTCTACGTAAGTAGAACTTACTGAATTCCGTTGACTGACGAAATACTACTGATATCTGATGACTGACTGAGACCATGAGGTTTCCTGAGTCACATGACTGACTGAATTCTACTGAATCATGGCTTGATTTTGTATATCATGAAACATGACATGGCTGTAGGCACACAACGATAGTTTTCGGGTACGAATACCCCCAGGACTCGATGGAAGAAAACTAACACAACATGACTTACTTGATCATAAGATTGGAGTCCATAATTCACATTATCATAAATAGAGGATATTATACATCATGTAGTTTCTCAACATATTAAGCATGGTAGGGAATGCATAACTATATTTCATATGCATATTGTATATCTCCATTATCATACATTCTTCATACCACAACAATAGCAACACATGAAAAGCATGGAATTCATATTAAAGTATATAGCTAACATGGACTTGTGATTTAGACACCATGGAATCATATAAACATAAATTTCTAGCATCCTAAGCATTTTATCGAACACCTTGCATGCATTGTTTAAGACATAGGTGTGTTTCCTAACTTGTACCAATTTACACCATCTAAGGTTCATAGTTTTCAACTAACAAGCATATATATTCCATGAAAACACGTCTAGATATCATCTTGAAACTTAAACAACAATCATCAACAAGTACATGTTCATATCACCACAAAAAGTTCACAAAATAGTATTTAAAACATGTTTTTTGAGCTCTATGAACGGATTGGATCCATAGATGAACACTACGCATACCTTAGTGATTGAATCTTGAAAGAGATCTAATATTTCTGAAGGTTCTTGAACAATTCCTTAGGATTTCTCTTGAGGATATGATCTTGAGAGAAAACCCTAATCTTATGATTGAGAGTGTAAGAGAGGGTTTTTTTTAAGAGTTTAATTAAAGAAAAATGGGAAAAATTATGCCTATTTAGGGTTATACGTCGTGGAAGATGAACAAAAATATTAAAATACCCTTATGAAATAAATTCCCAGTTGATTAAAATCATAGCTGACGACATTTGTGACAGGCGTCAAAAATATGGTAAGCCGTCAAAAATGTCGTCACACAGGTGCTGGAATTGATGGTTTCTGCCTAAGTCTGACGACATTTGTGACTAGGCATCACAAATGTGGTAAGACACCACGAATTTCGTCACATAGTATCAGGTTTCTGCCTAAGGCTGACGACATTTCTGATAAGGTGTCACAAATATGGTAAGCTACCACAAATGTCGTCACTTAGGAGCTGGTTTCTGCCTGAGGCTGACGACCTTCGTGATTGGGAATCACAAATGTGGTAAGCTACCATGAGTGTAATCACTTAGGATCTATTTTCTACCTAAGGCTGACGACCTTCGTGATAGGGCATCACAAATGTGGTAAGCTACCACGAATGTCGTCACACTGTTTCCTGCCTGACATGCTGGTGTAAAATAGGAATAACTCTTTTCTCCGATATTGGATTTAGGAAAAATTGGTATCGTTGAAAATATAATTCAATTATATATCTGTTGATAGGTCATGATCTCAAAAATTCCAAGTATAATGAGAGATATGCTTGTTTGAATTTGATTATACCAATATTCTTCTCAAGAATTCAATTGGTAAGGAATGTTTTGATTCTTATGATAGCTGGGAGTTATTTGAAGCCTTAATATACATCTAAGTTACACATAAAACTATAAAATAACCATTATGTACTATGCATGAGCTTGGTACATGGCTCTAATAATGGTTTGGATTTTTTTGGGGTATTATAATATCTCCCCCTTGGAACATTCATCCTCGAATGATGACTTCTTGAGAGGGGAGAAAAGATAAAACGACGCATACTTTGATCATTCTCAACTGGAACATGATCTTAGGACTGAATTGAATTCTAAACTGAATATAGCCCAACTGAACATGCATAACTGATGCATGACTGATAAGATGAACTCATGAATGCATGATAAGCTATGCACTGATACTTGATACCAATTTTATACTAGAATTTTGAACATGTAACTGAGTAAGCTTAAGGAAAATGGTAACCTCGAGCTAAGTATGAATTATAATAGAAAATATTAGGGTACTTGGTTCGCATGTCTACTTCTGCTTCCCAAGTAGCTCCCTCTATGGACTAATTCCGCCAAAGAACCTTGACTAGAGGGACTTCTTTGTTCCTCAGCCTACGAGTTTGATAGTCGAAGATTTTTACTGGAATCTCTTCATAAGAGAGGCTATTCTTAATATCAACACTCTTAATAGGGACTACAAATTTTGGGTCACCTATGAACTTCTTTAGCAAAGAGACATGGAAGACTGGATGAACTGAGGCTAGATCTAAAGGCAATTCGAGCTCATAGGCTACCTTGCCGAAGCAACTGAGAATCCTGAAGGGAACGACATATCAGGGACTGAGCTTTACCTTCTTTCTGAATATCTTCACTCCCTTCATAGGACAGATCTTGAGATAGATATAGTCATCGACCTCGAATTCGAGATCCTTTTTACGAACATCCGCATAAGACTTCTATCGGCTCTGAGCAACCCGGAGTCTTTCTCTGATCAACTAAAATTTCTCTAAGGCATCGAATACTAGGTCAACCCCTATGACTGCAGTCTCACTAACTTCAAACCAACCGATTGGAGACCTACATCTCCTACCATAGAGATCTTCGAATGGAGCTATCTAAATACTGGAGTGATAGTTGTTGCTGTATGCAAACTCAATCAAAGGAAGGTTGTCATACCACCTTCTCTTGAAATCTATTGAACACGCCCTTAGAATATCTTCTAGAGTCTGAATGGACCTTTCTTCTTGGACATCTGTCTGAGGATGAAACGCTGTACTGAGATGAACTTGGGTACCAAGACCCTTTCGAAATGCTTTCCAAAAGTGAGAGATGAACTGGGCACCTCTGTCTGAGATGATAGATAGTGGAACACCGTGTAATCTGACCAACTCCCTAATATAGAGTTTGGCATAATCCTCGGCTGAGTAAGAAGTACGAATTGGAAGGAAATGAGCTGACTTGGTCATTCTGTCTAAAACTGAATCATTCTGATGATGTGTTCTAGGCAAACCCATCATGAATTCCATGTTCACTTCTTCCCACTTCCAAGTAGGAATAGTGAACTCCTACATGGAACCACTAGGTTTCTGATGCTCTATCTTAACCTGCTGACATGTAGAGCACTTATCCATAAACTCTACAATGTCCCTCTTTATCCCACTCCACCAATAGATCTACCACAACTTGCGGTACATCTTAGTGGCCCCTAGATGAATAGAGTATCATGGACCATGTGCTTCTACAAGAATTTTCTGCCTCAAGTCATCTACAACGGGAACACAAAAATGACCCTGACAATGAAGAACACCATCTCCCCCTTAGGAGAAAACCTCTACTTCTTGACTCTGAACTGACTTTTTTAGCTTGACAAGGTTAGGATCCCTATCTTGCTTTTTTTTCACCTCCAAAACTAGAGATGACTTTGAACTACTATGAACACATACACCACCCTCTGAAGAGTCGACTAAGCAAACACCTATTATGGAAAGCTGATGAATCTCCTAAGATAATTTCTTCTTACTATCCTCAACATGGGAAACACTACCCATGGACAGTCTACTGAGTGCGTCGGCCACTACATTGGCCTTTCCAGGATGATAAAGGACACTCATGTCATAATCCTTCAAGAGATCTAACCACCTTCTCTGATGAAGATTGAGATCTTTCTGGGAAAAGACATACTGAAGGCTTTTATGATCTGTGAAGATATCTTCATGAACACCATATAGATAATGCCTCCAAATCTTTAAGGCAAAGACAACTGCTTCTAACTCAAGGTAATGAGTAGGATAATTCTTCTCATGGGGCTTTAACTGTCTGGAGGTGTAGGCTATGACTCTACCATGCTATATGAGGACACAACCTAAACCTACTCTAGATGTATCACAATATACTACGAATCCATTGGAACTGTTGGGAAGTGCGAAAACTGTAACTGAGGTGAGTCGAGTCTTTAACTCCTGAAAACTCTTCTCGTAAGGTTCTGACCACTGAAACTTAACCTTCTTCTGAGTTAATCTGGACATAGGAGGTGCAATTGAAGAAAATCCCTCGACAAACCATTGGTAATAGCCAGCCAAACCTAAGAAACTCCTGATATCTGATGGAGAGACAGGGCAAGGACAGTTTCTTACTGCTTTGGTTTTTTGAGGATCTACTCTAATGCCATCACCGAAAATAATGTGGCTAAGGAAGGCTACTGATCTTAGACATTATTTACATTTACTTAACTTGGCGAACAACTGGTGATCCCTGGGAATCTGAAGAACAATTATGAGATGGTCTGAATGATCACGCTCTGTGTGAGAATAGAGCAGAATATCATCTTTGAAGACTATGATGAATGTGTCCAAGTACTTCTTGAACACCCGGTTCATCATGTCCATGAAAGCTGCAGGGGCATTGGTAAGACAAAAGTACATGACTAGAAATTTAAAGTGACCATACCGAGTATGAAAAGTTGTCTTTGGAATGTCACATTCTCTAACTCTGAGATGATGATAACCTGATCTGAGGTCTATCTTGGAGAAATAACTGGCACCCTGAAGTTGGTCAAACAAGTCGTCTATCCTAGGCAGCAAATACATATTTTTGACTGTGACTTTATTGAGCTGACGGTAATCAATACACATTCTCAGATAACCGTCTTTCTTGTGCACAAATAAGACTGGCGTACCCCATAGGGATGTACTAGGCCTGATGAATCCCTTATCTAAGAGATCCTTCAACTTATCTTTCAGTTCCTTGAGCTCTGCTGGTGCCATTCTATATGGCGAAATAGAAATAGGCTGAGTATCTGGGAGAAGGTTTATGCTGAAACCTATTTCTCTTTTGGGAGAAATGCCAGGAAGATCTTCGAGAAAGGTGTCTGAATATTCATTAACCACTAGGACTGATTCGAGACTAGGAGATTCGAAACTGGAATCCTTAACATGCACGAGATGATACACACACCCCTTAGAAATAATTTTCCTTGCCCGAAGGTAGGAAACAAGCTAACCCCTAAAAGACGAAGTGCTACCCTTCCACTCTAGGAAGGGCTCATTCGGGAAATAAAACTGAACTATCCTATTTTTGCAGTCGACTATGGCATAGCAGGAATGAAGCCAATCCATGCTGAGAATGACATCAAAATCAGTCATCTCTAACTCTATTAAATCTACGGATGTGGATTTCTGAAATATCATAATCGGGTAGTTCCTATATACCCGTCGAGCTATGATGGTTTTACCGACTGGGGTAGAGACTGAAAAGGGCTCTGCTAAAATTTTGGGACTAATTCCAAAATCGCCTGCTATGTATGGAGTGACAAAAGATAAGGATGCACCTGGATCTAGCAAAGCATAAACATGATCATGGAAAATCTATAATGTACCAGTAATGACATCAGGGGAATTTTCCTGATCCTTTCGGGTCTGAAGAGCATAAAGTCTATTTGGTCGTTGCCCACTAGTATCACTGGAAGTAGCACCCTGCAGGTTCAGGTGATCGGACTGAGCTGTGGAACGATTGTGCTGACCCTGAGGACCTGGCTGAGGACAGTCCCTAACTCTGTGTCCTGTCTTGCCACAACCAAAACAAATGCCTTGACCCGCTCTGCACATATCCTGATGGTGCTTACTGCAAGTCTGATACTAAGGATAAATACGGGCACTGCTAACACTGCTCTGAGATTTAGAGCCTGGTGCCCAATTTCTATTCCTATCCCTGAACTTCGGCATTGGGGCACTAGTGGAGGAAGGGGCTGGAACTTCTGACTTAGAATGAATCTGCGAATGATTTTCTCCCTCTAATTTGGGCTGAGAAAAATTGAAACGGCCTGCTCTAGATCTTTTATTCTGCGTCTCCCTAGTCTTAACCTTCTGCTTCTCTATCTATTGAGCGTGGGTCATGATCCTGGCTAAAGTCATATCACTATTCAGCATCGCAGACCTACACTTATTTACCATGCTATCATTCACCCCTGACATGAACTTGCTCATCCTATCCCTGTTGTTTGTAACCACATGAGGGGCATATCTGGCTAGCTGAGTAAATCTAAGAGAATACTCTCTAACTGTCATATTTCCCTACCTGAGATTGATGAACTCAGGAACTTTGGCCTCTCTCAGATCTTGGGGAAAGAATCTATCTAAAAAAGCTATGAAAAATTCTTCCCACTCAACAGGACCTGCATCCTCTAACCTTTATGCTAACCATTGCTTGTACAAAGTGTGAGCGACATCCTGTAATTGGTATGCATCAAACTCAGCACTCTGATAAGAAGTGACTCCCATGATATCAGTGACCTTATAGACTTGGTCAAAGAATTCCTGAGGATCCTCGTCTGGCTCAGACCCAAAGAAGGACGGAGGGTTCATTCGGGTGAAGTCCCGAATCCTAGTTGCTGCTGAATTGGCCACTGGGTCGGCCGTAATGACTGTTAGTCATTCATTCTGGGCAGTTACAGACTGAGCAAGAGTGGTAAATGCGGTCCTGAACTCCGTTTGAGAAACATGTTCGCCCAAAGGATCTTCGGGCTGAGGAGCTGGCTGATTTCTTGTATTTGGAGGCATGTTTCTGAAATAAGAGAAGAGCGGATTAGACTGAGAGACAGACTTGAAATTATGCTTACTAGCACGACATGAATACTGAAGAAAGGGAACTGTTCCTAAAACATCTCATAGCCTCCTGTACATAAATATGGCGTGCAACACACCCGTGTACAAGACTCTACTAGATGCGGCTTTCATACTTCCTACAACTTTATTGAACCTTAGGCTCTTATACCAAGTTTGTAATGCCTCGATTTTCTAAATTGAAATGCTACACGGTGCTCATGATCCCGAGGGACCACAAGCTAACCCATGACTGATATTTGTACCTATACACTGCATATATAATGTAATAATGTGGAAAACATGAACATGTAGGCCATAAGGTTCAATTGAATAAAGAATTTGTCAAAACATAATATCCATATGGGTGGAAGATACCCAAAACAGCTAAAAACTAAATCAAATCTGAACATATGTCTGAATACTGAATCTGAAAGCCTCGAAGTACTGTCTGAATAAGGAGTTGAAGGAACATGTCTCCAACTAACTCCATATAGAAAAACTAAGATGAAATAATAAATAAAATAAAATAATATCACCCTCGAATGGATGAGGACTCACTGTAACTCTGCGGCTAGATGCAACTGTTGATCTGGAGCTCGTGTCTCTGAACCTATGGTGTAACATGAAAGAAAGAACCATAGTGCAAAGGCGTCAGTACAACTGGAGTACTGAGTATACGAGTGAGGCAGGCTAACACAAAAGAATTTACATGCATGAACAATACTAACTGACTGATTGATATGAACGTGAGAGCGTAAACATACATACATAGTAACTAAGATCGTGAGTATGTGATAGCTAGATCTGTACACTAATACATGGTCTACTGATAACTGACATGGCTGAAACTGTAGTTCTTATAATATGGGAGACTGTATCTGGCAATGTTAAATCTGATGGAACTATCTGAGTTCTGCACTATAACTGAATTTGACTGTATCTAACATTCCAGGTATATTGATATCTAAAGAACTATCTGAGTTATTTTACTGAGACTGAGTCTGAAACTGTGGGAGGTAGTTGTTTAATTGACATGCCCCATATGTTCCATTATGGCTAAGATGGGGTTCAATCTCTACCCTGACTGGAAGGGTGTCAATACTGCGCCACTGGTAAGGAAAATATGTGAGCAACCCTTATATAATAGGTAACTCTAGTGAGAACGGTGGGAATCCTTATATAAAAGGTTAAGCCACCTCATCTACCCTTATATAACAGGATAAAATGTCTCAACCTATGCTAGCTACATAGTTCTGGAACACAAGGATGATTGCTAAGAATCACACCCTCATATACAGGTGAGTTCCCATCCTTGGGTTCACTCGGTGCTAAATCCTACTCCCATCTGAAGAGACTGAACATGATTTAACTAACTGTATGTAAGTGGAACTTACTGAATTCTGTTGACTGTTAGAATACTACTGATATTTGATAACTGACTGAGACCATGAGGTTTCCTGAATCACATGACTGACTGAATTCTACTGAATCATGTCTTGATTTTGTATATCGTGAAACATGACATGGCTCTAGGCACACATCTATAGATTTTGGGTACGAATACCCCCAGGACTCGATGGAAGAAAACTGACACAACATAACTGACTTGATCATAAGATTGGAGTCCACAATTCACATAATCATAAATAGAGGATACTATACATCATGTAGTTCCTCAACATATTAAGCATGGTAGGGAGTGCATATCTATATTTCATGTGTATATTGTATATCTCCATTATTATGAATGCTTTATACCACAACAATAGCAATATATGAAAATCATGGAATTCATATTAAAGTATATAGCTAACATGGACTTGTCATTTAGACATCATGGAACCATATAAACATAAATTTCTAGCATCCTAAGCATTTTATCGAACACCTTGCATGAATTCTTTAAGGCATAGCTGTGTTTCATAACTTATACCATTTTACACCATCTAAAGTTCATAGTTTTCAACTAACAAGCATATATATTCCATGAAAACACCTCTAGATATCATCTTGAAACTTAAACAACAATCATCAACATATACATGCTCATATCACCACAAAAAAGTTCACAAAATAATATTTAAAACATGGTTCTTGATCTCTATGAACGGATTGGATCCATAGAGGAACACTATGCATACCTTAGTGATTGAATATTAAAAGAGATCTAATGTTTCTAAAGGCTCTTGAAGAATTCCTTAGGCTTGCTCTTGAGGAGATGATCTTAAGAGAAAACCCTAATCTTGTGGTTGAGAGTGTAAGAGAGGGTTTTTTCTTTAAGATGCTTAACTCAAGAAAAATGGGAAAAATTATGGCTCTTTAGGGTTATAAGCCGTGGAAGGTGAAGGAAAAGACCAAAATACCCTTATGAAATAAATTCCCAGTTGCTGAAAATCATAGCTGACGATATTTGTGACAAGGCGTCAAAAATGTGGTAAGCCATCAAAAATGTCATCACACAGGAGCTGGAATTGATAGTTTTTGCTTAAGTCTGACGATATTTGTGACAAGGCATCACAAATGTGGTAAGCAATCATGAATGTCGTCACTTAGGAGCTGGTTTCTGCCTAAGGCTGACGATATTTATGACAAGGAGTCACAAATGCGGTAAGCTACCATTAATTTTGTCACTTAGGATCTAGTTTCTTCCTGAGGTCGATGACCTTCATGATAGGGCATCAGAAATGTGGTAAGCTACCACGAATGTCGTCACACTGTTTCCAGCCTGACATGCTGGAGTAAAATTGGAATAACTCTTTACTCCGATCTCGGATTTAGGAAAAATTTGTATCATTGGAAAGTTAATTAAATTATATATCTTTTGATAGGTAATTAGCTCAAAAATTCAAAGTATAATGAGGTATATGCTCATTTGAATTTGACTATACCAATATCCTTCTCAAGAATTTAATCGATAAGGAATGTTTTGATTCGTCTGATAGCTGGGAGTTATTTGAAGCCTTAATATACATCTTACTTACTCTTAAAACTATAATAGAACCATGATGTACTATGCATGATCTTTGTACATGGCTCTAATAGTGGTTTGTATTTTTTGGGGTATTACATTAACAAACATCCTTTTAGGGTACAATGGAATCCCCCAAGTAAACATGTTAAAGGAACACTTGTGGGTTACAATGGAATATCCCAAGCTAATATAATAATGGAACACTTGTGGGGTACATAGGAATCCCCCAAGCTAACTTGGTAAATGGGTACACGGGAATTCCTTTACCTTAAAGGGTTTGGCTAAGGACAATACTTGCATGTTATAGTCGGTAAGATGATACCACTACTCATAGCCTTGGTAAATAATAAATGTAATAATGGATTAGTTGGTTGGAAATAGTTTTAGTTAGGAAATATTGTGGTGTGATAGTTAATCATGAAAGTGATAGTTCAATCAACGAACACTGGAAACTCATGTTTGTAGACATAAGGGGTAGGGAATGGTGACCCTTTTATGATACTATAAGGTACATCAAAATCCTCTAAGTACATTGTACATATGTATCATGAAGGGTGAGGGTACATGGGAATCCCTTAATTTTATGGTATCTCCAGTTCATGCGGCTACACACATTAGGGCCCATTCAGGGGGTTACACTGTACCCATATATCCCATAGTTGATTAAGGAAGACTAAGTTTCACATACCCAGGTAAATGGTTTGAAATGCATATTAAAATAGTTCCCTTTCCCAGCATGGCTATATATTTATGTGTAACGCCCCGATTTTCTGAACTGAAATGTTACACGGTGCTTATGGCCCCGAGGGACCACAAGCTAACCCATGACTGATATCTGTACCTGTATACTAAAATTCATGAATTAATAATTTGGAAAACATGCACAATAGGCCATAAGGTTCAACTGAAATATTATAACATCCATATGGGCGAAAAATACCTAAAACAAATGAAAACTAAATCTGAACATAAATCTGAATACTGAATCTGAAAGCCTCTAAGTACTGTCTGAATAAAGATTTGAAGGAGCATGTCTCCAACTAACTCAGTAAACTGATAACTAGCTAAAATAATAATGAATAAACCAAATCATAATGTCCTCGAATGAAGAGGACTCACTGAAACTCTGTATGTTGAATGCGACTGTTACTGCTGGTCTGGAACTCGTGCCTCTGAACCTATGGTGTAACATGAAAAGAAAGCACCATATCACAAATGCGTCAGTACAACTGGAGTACTGAGTATACGAGTGAGGTAGGCTAATGCGAAGGGTTTACATGCATGAAAAATACTACTGACTGACTGTTATGAACGTAAGAGTACAAACATACATGTATAGTAACAAAGATCGTAAGTACATGGTAGCTAAATCTGTATGCTAATACATGACTAGAAATATAGTTCTGATAACATTAGCGACTGTGTCTGACAGTCCTGAATCTGGTAGAACTCCCTGAGTCCCGTGCTATAACTGAATTTGACTATATCTAACAGTCCTGGTATACTAATATCTGAAGAAATGTTTGAGTTATTTTACTAAGACTGATACTGAAAATATGGGTGGTAGTTTTTTAACCGACATGCCCCATGTATACCATTACGGCTAAACTGGGGTCCAATCTATGCCCCGACTGGAAGGGTGTCAATACCGTGCCACTGGTAAGGACTGTTGTGAGTGACCCTTATCTGGAAGGTACTCAAAGTGAGAACAGTGGGACCCTAAAATGATAGGTTAATCCACCTCATTAACCCTAATCTTACAGGCTAAGATGTATCAACCTACGCTGGCTACATAGTTCTGGAACACAAGGATAACTGCTAAGGATCACACCTTAAAACTGGTAGGTGAGTCCCCTTCCTTGGGTTCACTCGGTGCTAACTTCTACTCCTATCTGAAAATACTAAACATGATTCAAATGACTGTATATGGACAAATTAACTGACTTCCGTTGACTGACGGAGTAGTACTATTATCTGAGAGTTAACTGAGATCATGAGATTTCTTAGGTTTCCTGAGTCACATGACTGACTGAGTTCGATAGATTATAGCGTGACGGAGATTATTGTGACAACATGACATGGATCTAGGTACACAACTATGTTTTTCGAGTACGAATACCCCCAGGACTCGATTGAAGGAAACTGACACACATAACATGACTTGATCACAAGATTTGAGTCCACAATTCATCAAATCATAAATAGGGGGTATCATATTTCATATAATTATTTAATATCTTAAACACTGTAGGGAATGCATGGATATATTTCGTATGCATATTGTATATCTCCATTATCTTGCATGCTTCATACCACAATAATAGCAATATATAAAAAGCATGGAATTCATATTGAAGTATATAGCTAACATGAACTTGTCATTTAGACATCATACAACCATACAAACATGAATTTCTAGCATCCTAAGCATTTTATCAAACACCTTGCATGCATTCTTTAAGGCATAGGTGGGTTTCATCCTTGCACCATATTAAACCACCTAAAGTTCATGGTTTTCAATTAACAAACATATAAATTCCATGAAAACACCTTTAGACATCACATTGAAACTTAAACAACAATCATCAACATGTACATACTCATATCACCACAAAAAGTTTACAAAATAGTATTTAAAACATGGTTCTTGAGCTCTATGAACAGATTAGATCCATAGATGAACACTACGCATACCTTAGTGATTGAATCTTGAAAGAGATCTAATATTTTTGAAGGTTCTTGAAGAATTCCTTAGGCTTTTCTTTGATTTTTCTTGACTAGGGTTTAATCCCTTTGGGAAAGAATGCTCTTGTTCCTGAGGAGATATTCTTAAGAGGAAACCCTAATCTTATGGTTGAAAGTGTATAACAGAGCTTTTTGAGATGTTTTAACTAAAAAAAATGGAAGATAATGCGTTCATTAAAGGTTATAAGTCGTGGGAAGTGAAGGGAAAAGACCATAATACCCTTATGAAATAAATTCCCAGTTTCTGAAAACAATAGCTGACGACATTTGTGACAAGGCGTCAAAAATATGGTAAGCCATCAAAAATGTCATCACACAGAAGCTGGACTCTACCGAAGGCTGATGACATTTGTGACATGGCACTAAAAATGTGGTAAGCTGACAAAAATGTCGTTACACAGAAGCTGGATACTTCCTAGGGCTGACGACCTTCGTGATAGGGCATCATAAATGTGGTAAGCTACCACGAATTTTGTCTATTAGGATCTGGTTTTTTTCTAAGGCTGACGACCTTCGTGGTAGGGCGTCACAAGTGTGGTAAGCTACAACAAATGTCGTCACTTAGGATCTGGTTTCTTCCTAAGGCTGACACCTTTGTGGTAGGGCATCACAAATATGGTAAGCTACCACGAATGTTGTCACCTTGTTTCCAGCCTAACATACTGGAGTAAAATAGGAATAATTCTTTGCTCCAATATCGAATTTAGGCGAAATTGGTATCATTGTAAATCTAATTCAAAGTATAATGAGAGATATGGTCGTTTTAATATGACTATACCAATATCCTTCTCATGAATTCAATCGTTAAGGAATGTTTTGATTCATCTGATAGCTGGGAGTTATTTGAAACCTTAATATACATCTAACCTACTCATAAAACTATAAAAGAACCATGATGTACTATGCATGATCTTGGTACATGGCTTTAATATTCATTTGGATTTTTTGGGGTATTAAAATATCTCTCCCTTGGAAATATTCGTCCTCGAATGATGACTGCTTGAGAGAGGAGAAAAGATAAAACGATGAATATACTAATCATGCTCAACTAGCACATAATTTTAGGACTGAATTGAATTCTAAACTGAATATAGCCCAACTGAACTTGCATCACTGATGCATGACTGATAAGCTGAACTCATGAATGCATGATAAGCTATGCACTGATACTTGATACCAATTTTATACTGGAATTTTGAACATGTAACTGAATAAGCTTAACGAAAATAGTTACCTCAAGCTAAGTCTGAATTAGAGGAGAAAAAATGAGGGTACTTGGTTCGCATTTCTGCTTCTTCTTCCCAAGTAGCTCCCTTCATGGACTAATTTCACCAAAAAACCTTGACTAGAGGGACTTCTTTGTACCTCAGCCTACGAGTCTGATAGTCAAGGATTTCGACTGGAATCTCTTCATAAAAGAGGCTATTCTGAATGTCAATGCTCTGAATAGGGACTACAACTACTGGGTCACCTATGCACTTTTTGAGCAAAAAGACGTGGAAGACTGGATGAACTGAGGCTAGATATGAAGGCAATTCGAGCTCATAGGCTACCTTACCAAAGCAACTGAGAATCCTGAAGGGAAGACATATCGGGGAATGATCTTTCCCTTCTTGTCAAATCTCTTCACACTCTTCATAGGAGAGATCTTGAGATAGACATAGTCATCGACCTCGAATTCCAGATCCTTTCTACGAACATCCGCATAAGACTTCTGTCGACTCTGAGAAGCCCGGAGTCTTTCTCTAATCAACTAAACATTCTCTAAGGCATCGAATACTAAGTCAGGCCCTATGACTGCGGTCACACTAAATTCAAACCAACCTATCAGAGACCTACATCTCCTACTATAGAGAGCTTCGAATGGAGCCATCTGAATACTGGAGTGATAGCTGTTGTTGTATGCGAATTCAATCAAAGGAAAGTGGTAATACCAGCTTCCCTTGAAATCAATTGCAGACGCCCTTAGCATATCTTCTAGAGTCTGAATGGTCCTTTCTTCTTGACCATATGTCTGAGGATGAAACGCCGTACTGATATAAACTTGGGTACCAAGACCCTTTTGGAACGCTTACTAGAAGTGAAAGGTAAATTAGGTACCTCTGTCTAATATGATAGATAGTGGAACACCGTGTAATATGACCAACTCCCTGATATAGAGTTTGGCATAATCCTCGGCTGAGTAAGAGGTACGAACTAGAAGGAAATAAGTTGACTTGGTCATTTTGTCTACAATGACCCAAACTGAATCATGCTGATGACGTGTTCTAGGTAAACCCGTCATGAAGTCCATGTTCACTTCTTCCCACTTCCAAGTAGGAATAGTGAACTCCTATATGGAACCACTAGGTTTCTGATGCTCTATCTTAACCTGCTGAAATGTAGAGAACTTAGCCACAAACTCTGCAATATCCCATTTCATCCCACTCTACCAATAGATCTCCCGCAAGTTGCGGTACATCTTAGTGACCCCTGGATGAATATAGTATCGCACACTATGCGCTTTTGCAAGAATTTTCTTCCTAAATTCATCTACACCGGGAACACACAGACAACCCTGACAATGAAGAACACCATCTCCCCCTTGGGAGAAAACCTCTACTTCATGAATCTGAACTGACTCTTTTAGCTTGACAAGGCTAAGATCCCTGTCTTGCTTCTCTTTCACCTGAGAAACTAGAGATGACTCTAAACTACTCTGAACACATACACCACCCTCTGAAGAGTTGACTAAGTGAACACCTAGTCTGGCAAGCTGATGAATCTCCAGAGATAATTTCTTCTTACTATCCTCAACATGGGAAACACAACCCATGGACAGTCTACTGAGTGCGTCGGATACTATATTGGCTTTGCTAGGATGATAAAGGACACTCATATCATAATCCTTCAAGAGATCTAGCCACCTTCTCTGACGAAGATTGAGATGTTTCTAGGAAAAGACATACTGAAGGCTCTTATGATCTGTCAAGAAGTCTACATGAACACCATATAGATAATGCCTTCAAATCTTTAAGGCAAAGACAACTATTGCTAACTCAAGGTCATGAGTAGGATAATTCTTCTCATGGGGATTTAACTGTATGTAGGCATAGGCTATGAATCTACCATGATGCATGAGGACACAACCTAAACCTACTCTGGATGCATCAAAATATACTACGAATCTATCTGAACCATCGGGAAGTGCTAAAATTGGAGCTGAGGTGAGTCGAGTTTTTAACTCCTAAAAACTCTTCTCCTAAGGTTCTGACCACTAAAACTTGACCTTCTTCTAAGTTAATATGGACATAGTATATGCAATAGAAGAAAATTCCTCGACAATCCATCGGTAATAGCCAGCCAAACCCAAGAAACTCCTGATATCTGATGGAGAGATAGGGTGAGGCCACTTTCTTACCAGTTCTATTTTTTGAGGATCTACTCTATTGCCATCACCAGAAACAATGTGTCCAATAAATGCTACTGATCTTAGCCAAAATTCGCACTTACTGAACTAGGCAAACAATTGGTGATCCCTGAGAGTCTGAAGAACAATTATGAGATAGTCTGAATGATCACGCTCTGTATGAGAATTGACCAGAATATCATCTGTGAAGACTATGACAAATGTGTCCAAGTACTTCTTGAACACCCGCTTCATCAAGTCCATAATGATGTAGGGGCATTGGTAAGACCAAAGGACATGACTAGAAATTCAAAATGACCATACCGAGTACGAAAAGTTGTCTTCAGAATGTCATATTCTCTAACTCTGAGCTGATAATAGCCTGATCTGAGGTCTATCTTGGAGAAATAACTGGCACCCTAAAGTTGGTCAAATAAGTCGTCTATCCTAGGCAGCGGATACCTGTTCTTGACTATGACTTTGTTGAGCTGACGGTAATCAATACATATTCTGAGAAAACCGTCTTTCTTGCACACGAATAAGACTGGCGCAACCTATGGGGATATACTGGGCCTGATGAATCCCTTATCTAATAGATCTTTCAACTGATCTTTCAGTTCCTTGAGTTCTACTAGTGTAATTCTGTATGGCGGAATAGAAAAAGGCTAAGTATCTGGCAGAAGGTCTATGTTGAAGTCTATTTCCTTTTTGGGAGGAATGCCTGGAAGATCTTTGGGAAAGACGTCTGAATATTCATTAACCACTGGGACTGATTCGAGACAGGGAGATTCGGAAATAGAATCCTTAACATGCACGATATGATACACACACACTTTGTAAATCATTTTCCTTGCCCGAAGGTAGGAAACAAGCTGACCCCTGAAAGATGAAGTGCTACCTTTCTACTCAAGGACGGGCTCATTCGGGAACTGAAACTGAACTATCCTATTTCTGCAGTCGACTATGGCATAGAAGGAAAGAATCCAATCCATGCCGAGAATGACATTAAAATTAGTCATATCTAACTCAACTAAATCTGCTGACGTGGATTAGACTGAGAGACTGAATGACTTGAAATTATGCTTTCTAGCATGACATGAATACTGAAGAAAAGGAACGGTTCCTAAAATATTTCATATCCTCCTGTACATAAATGTGGCGCGCAACACACCCATGTACAAGACTCTACTAGATGCGGCTTTCAGACTTCCTAGGACTCTATTGAACCTTAGGCTTTGATACCAAGTTTGTAACGCCTCGATTTTCTGAATCAGAATGCTACGCGATGCTTATGACCCTGAGGGACCACAAACAAACCAATGACTAATATCTGTACCTGTATACTACAATTCATGACATAATATTGCGAAAAACATGCACAATAGGCCATAAGGTTCAACTAAAATAATATAACATCTATATGGGCGAAAAATACCCAAAACAACTGAAAACTGAATCTAAAAGCTAAATCTGAACATAAGTCTGAATACTGAATCTGAAATCCTTTTAGTACTATCTGAATAAGGAGTTGAAGGAAAATGTCTCCAACTAACTCCGCAAACTGATAACTGGCTAAAATAATAATGAATAAATCAAATCATAATGTCCTCGAATGAAGAGGACTCATTGAAACTCTATAGCTGAATACGACTGCTACTGTTGGTCTGGGACTCGTGCCTCTGATCCTATGGTGTAACATGAAAAGAAAGCAACATAGCATAAATGCATCAATACAACTGGAGTACTGAGTATTCGAGTGAGGTAGGATAATGCGAAGGGTTTACATGTATGAATAATACTACTGATTGACTGATATGAACGAAAGAGTACAAACATACATACATAGTAACTGAAATCGTAAGTACGTGGTAGCTAAATCTGTATGCTAATACATAACTGGAAATATAGTTCCGATAACATGAGCGACTGTGTCTGACAGTCCTAAATCTGGTAGAAATCCCTGAGTCCCGTGCTATAACTGAATTTGACTATATCTAATAGTCCTGGTATACTGATATCTGAAGAACTGTCTGAGTTCTTTCACTGAGACTGATACTGAAATTGTGGGAGGTAGTTGTTTAACCGACATGCCCCATGTATACCATTACGGCTAAGCTGGGGTCCAATCTCTACCTCGACTGGAGGGGTGTCAATACCGCACCACTGGTAAGGACGTTTGTGAGTGACCTTTATCTGGAAGGTACTCAAAGTTAGAACGGTGGAACCCTAAACTAATAGGTTAAGCCACCTCATCAACCCTAATATGACAGGATAAGATGTCTCAACCTATACTATCTACATAGTTCTGGAACACAAGGATGACAGCTAAGGATCACACCCTAAAACTGGTAGGTGAGACCCCATCCTTGGGTTCACTCGGTGATAACTTCTACTCCCATCTGAAAAGACTAAACATGATTTAGTTGACTGTACATGGACATATTAATTGACTTCCATTGACTGACGGAGTAGTACTATTATCTGAGAGTTAACTGAGATCATGAGATTTCTGAGGTTTCCTGAGTCACATGACTGACTGAGTTCTATAGATTATATCTTGACTGAGATTATCGTGACAACATGACATGGATCTAGGCACACAACTATATTTTTCGGGTACGAATACCCCCAGGACTCGATAGAAGAAAACTAACACACATGACATAACTTATTCACAATATTTGAGTCCACAATTCATAATATCATAAGTAGGGGGTATCATATTTCATATAGTTATTAAACATCCTAAACATTGTAGGGAATGCATGGATATATTTCGTGTTAATATTGTATATCTCCATTATCTTACATGCTTCATACCACCACAATAGCAACACATGAAAAGCATGGAATTCATATTGAAGTATATATCTAACATGAACTTTTCATTTAGACATCATAGAACCATAAAAACATGAATTTCTAGCATCCTAAGCATTTTATCAAACACCTTGCATGCATTCTTTAAGACATAGGTGGGTTTCATACTTGCACCATATTAAACCACCTAAAGTTCATGGTTTTCAATTATCAAACATATATATTCCATGAAAACACCTTTAGACATCACATTGAAACTTAAACAACAATCGTCAACATGTACATACTCATATCACCACAAAAAGTTTACAAAATAATACTTAAAACAAGGTTCTTGAGCTATATGAACGGATTGAATCCATAGATGAACACTACGAATACCTTAGTGATTGAATCTTGAAAGAGATCTAATGTTTCTGAAGGTTCTTTAGAATTCATTAGGCTTTCCCTTGATTTTTCTTGACTAGGGTTTAACCCCTTTGGGAAAGAATGCTCTTGTTCCTGAGGAGATGATCTTGAGAGAAAACCCTAATCTTATGGTTTAAAGTATATGAGAGAGCTTTTTGAGATGTTTAAACTAAAGATAATGGAATATAATGCATTCCTTGAGGGTTATAAGTCGTGAGAAGTGAAGGGAAAAGACCAAAATACCCTTATGAAATAAATTCCCAGTTGCTGAAAATAATAGCTGACGACATTTGTGACAAGGCGACAAAAATGTGGTAAGCCGTAAAAAATATCGTCACACAGAAGATGGACACTTCCTAAGGCTGACGACATTTGTGACATGGCATCAAAAATATGGTAAGTCATCAAAAATTTCGTCACACATAAGTTGGATACTGCCTAGGGCTGACGACCTTCGTGATAGGGCGTCACAAATGTGGTAAGCTACCACGAATGTCGTCACTTAACAACTAGTTTCTGCCTAAGGCCGACGATCTTCGTGGTAGTGTGTCACAAGTGTGGTAAGCTACCATGAATTTCATCACTTAGGACCTGGTTTCTACCTAAGGCTGACGACCTTCATGGTAGGGCATCACAAATGTGGTAAGCTACCACGAATGTCGTCACACTATTTCTAGCCTGACATGCTGGAGTAAAATAGGAATAACTCTTTTCTTGGATATCAGATTTAGGATAAATTGGTATAGTTGGAAAGATAATTCATTTATCTATTTGTTTATAGGTCATGAGATAAAAAATTCCTAGTATAATGAGAGATATTCTCGTTTCTAGTTGACTATACCAATATCTTTCTCATGAATTTAATCGGTAAGGAATGTTTTGATTCGTCTGATAGCTGGGAGTTATTTGAAGCCTTAATATACATCTAACCTACTCATAAAACTATAAAAGAACCATTATGTACTATGCATGATCTTGGTACATGGCTCTAATATTGGTTTGGATTTTTCGGGGTATTACATTATGTATTATGGTCTGTATGCACATGGTTGGTTTACTTGGTTTTACTGGTTGGAATTATTTTATATTTATCCTAAGTTTATGCTAGAGTTCACCCAATAACACATCTTTGGATGGCTATATCCCCACGTGATGCAGGAACCAGTCGTTCTACTCCTCCTGCTTATCATTCGTACATTCAGGATCATCTACTGGATTGAAGTGGTGAGCTTTCATCTTTCCGGAAGGCTCCTTTTCATGGATGTTATTTTAACTTTGGTTTATTTTTGGATATTAGTTTTGGCTATGGTTGGGTACATGTCCTAATAGGATTTTGGTATTCTTTTGGTTAATGGCTTTTGTGGAACTACTATGGGTTGGGATAGGCGGGATCGATATTGGTGTCAACCTTAACATTGATATTGGTATTGGGGATGATACCGTAGGACTAAATTTCGCACTATCTCTTTCTTTTTTTTGGGATTATATATTATTGTTATGGAACTCATTTGGTTATGGTTTGGTTGGTTTGCCTATTGCTTAGGTTCGGATGGTTGGACACTGTTGGATCGGTCTCGATAATAGACCTATCCTAGAGTTTGTAAATTAGATAGTTATACTATCTTGTTATATGCTCTAAATTCATCCAATAGTAGGATAGGCAGTTGGAGTTGGGGTTGGGTAATAAGGGTGTTCTCCGGTCCCTATTAGACTTGGGACTCCCATTATGACAAGGCCCCGGATCGGGTCGTGTCATTAAAGGATTGGGATCTTAGAAATTTTAATTTTATAGATCCTTCTAGATATTTTATAACTTGTTCAATATTTTAATTTTCTTCTACAATCTCTGGCTTCATTATGGAGTCGAAATACCAATTATCTTTTATCAATACATCACCCTATTTTATCATTTTTGGGACAATAATATTATTATGATTATGATTATCTTCCATAAGCATGGTACCTTCTTTGTTACTTACTATTTTATCCTTAGGGGCTAAGGTTGTTTTAATTAATCTATAATTTACTCTATATATGATGTTGTGCGTATTTACACGCCTAAGCACCATAATTTACCCATGTTTCAGCTAAGTTTTGAGGATAAAATATATAATTCTTGCACTTTTAGTCCATTTTCCTTTAAGTGAGCTGACCTACATGATTAGCATGTTTTCAGGTACTAATGATGAAGATTTCAGCACTTTGTGGACCTGTGGGCAGTAAAGGAAAACTTCACATAAGAGGGAAGACAACTTTTGGACTGAAAGTGATGCATGGGAACTTTTTCCCGGGCAAACCCAGTATTTTTAAATACTTAAGGATGCAGTAGCAACTTATTAGACAAGGATGCTATTAAAAACCTTATTGCTGAATTTTTCAACATTAGTATCATTCGACATTATTCATTATTCAATTTGAAGATTTTGGACGAGTTTTGAGAGCAGAAAATGGCTCATTTGAGCAACGAAGAAAGAAAACACGTTTCATCTCCATAGCCGAGATTTCTCTAAGTTTTGGTATGATGATGATGTCTACTTTGATTTCCGTTGTATTCATGAGTAGCTAAACTTATCTGTTAGGGTTATGGAAACCTTGTAAGATACTATCTATTACTATGAGTTTGTGAATTCTTGATGTGTTATGCTACTTATATCATTACTCTCTTCGTTTTGATTGAATTTTTATGGTTGCAAACATAGAGAATACGCCATTATAGCATTAACTTGTTCGAGAGAAAAGTTACATGTTTGGAAAAGAGAGTGTGACAAGGAAATAGGGTTTCCAACCTCTATTTACACGTTAATGCCTTAACCGGATTAACTTCTTGGAGAATTTGTACCATTTGTTATACACTTTAGGCTCGAGAGAGCTAAAGCGAAATAAATCCTTGATGGTTGAGAAACACTTGGATTTAGAATTAGAATACGATTCTCTATAAGTGCATGCATGTCTAAATTCCACGTTACTCATAGTTAATATAGAAGTAGAACTTATAAGGTGGACATAACCCTAACTTATCAATCTCTGTGATTAAATCTTACTACGCAAATCGTTCCATTGTTACTTTGATAATATTAGTTCACGCCTAAACCAAACCCCATTTTTTTTCTTGGAATTTTTGACCAACAGTCTACTAATAATTGCAACACTTAGTGACCAGAGTATTCCCTGTGGGATTTGACACCCAACCTAGTTGGGCTCTATATTTGACAGCGACCTCTTACACTTTCTAACGAGAGTTGTAATTTGGGAGTATGAAATTTTGGCGCCGCTGCCGGGGAATATGGTTGTCAACTAAGTTTGTGATAGTTAATAGACCCTTTGGTCAAAGATTCTCAAATTTTACTTTTTGTTTGTTGTTTTTGTTTTGTTCAGGTTTATTGGAGTGCATGCCAAATACATGAAGTCCTGGTCAACCGTTATTACCTATAAATCCTTAACCACATCTTATTGGCAGAATGTATGCGCAACGAAACCTTGAACAGATGGTTGCTCAACAAGAGCAGGAAAGATTAGTTGTATTGGCAGTTGCTCAAGTACATCAACAGAATATTGATAACCCAGGTCGGGCAACAAATCTTGATGAAGAGGACCTGGGTGATGATGAGTTATTAAATCCAAGGCGTGCTGGTGAGGTGGAAGCACCTGTGAACAGGAGAGAACGTCAAGCTTGAATGAGACCCGAACGCCGAGCTGTGCAGGCCCCTTTCGATGATGATGATGACGATTTGGATGGGGTTGGTGCCACAGGGGCTATTATTCCTCCACCCTTGGCACCCGGAGCCAAGTTCAATATCACCAGAACCATGATCCAGCTATTACAACTCAAAGGGTTATTTGGTGGACTTGCAGGCGATGATCCGAATATGCATCTGATCAACTTTATCTCAACATGCAAGTCATTTGACAATCCAGGAGTTGGACAGAATGCAATTTGACTGCTCTTATTTCCATTGTCTCTATTTGGAGAGGCAACTCTATGGTTGAACGGGCTGACTCCTGACTCTATTACTAATTGGAGGCAACTGAAAGATGATTTCCTAGAAAGATTCTTTCTGCCATCCAAGAGAGCACAGTTACGAGATGAGATCAGCAATTTTCGACAGCTTCCGACTGAAGCTCTCCATGAAACATGGGAGAAGTTCAAGAAGAATCTTATGCGGTGCCCAAATCATCAGATGACCAACAACCATTTGATGGAAATATTATACAGGGCGTAGAACTCGGTGACTAAGCCAGTGGTTGATAATGCTGCAGGTGGGTCATTCACAGACCTTACTTTTATTGAGGCTGGTGATATGCTGGATCGTATGACAAAGCAGAGTAGAGCTTGGCATACCAGGGATTCTGAGGTAGCAAGATCTACTGTATCTACTGGCATGACAGCAGAACAGAGGCGAAGAGAAGAGGAATGTGACCAAGATATGGCTCACATGAAAATGAAGATGGACCTTCTTACCAAGCATTTATTATTAGGGAAGACAAAAAAAGTCAAGGTTGTTGTATCACAGGGTAGAGATGAATCCGATTCTGAGGAGGAAACGAATTATTTGAATAATCAGGGGAGTTTCCGAGGCAATGCCCAAGGAAACCAAGGTCGGAACTATTATGAAAAATCCAGATTCAAGAATAAGACTGACAGGAGTGATTTGTATGTCCCTCCTGGAGATCGTGAAGTTGTTGCAACTAGTTCTGGGAAGATGTCCATGGAGGACATGATGACCAAGATTTTGAAAGGAGTGGAGGCAACCAACACGGGACTAGCTGAGGTAAAAAATGATTTGTCCTCAATAAATCAATTGGTTGACTCGTATTCCACTGCAATAAAACAGCTGGAACAACAAATGAGTCAACTATCAGCGGCATTCAATCAAAGAAAAGCTGGAACTTTACCTAGTAACACTGTGCAAAATCCACAGAATGATGGATCATGTATGGCTATTACTACCAGGAGTGGTAAGGTGTTGGAAAATCCATCCAAAGGCAAGCAGGTGGTTGATAATACAGAAGAGAATGTTATTGAAGCAGATTGTGATGATTCTGTAGAAGCTGAAAATCAGAATGAGAACGTTCATGACACTACAACTAGATGTCACCAGCCTGAAAAGATTGATAATCAGAAGAAAAACCAAAAGGAAGTGGTGGAAAAGACTTTTCCAAATCCACCACCACCTTTTCCTCAGAGACTGAAGAAGAAGGATGATGACACCAGGTTTAGTAAATTCATGACCATGCTGAAGCAGCTGACTATTAATGTGCCTTTGGTGGAGGAACTTGAGCAGATGCCAGGGTACGCCAAATTCATGAAGGACCTTTTAACAAAGAAAAGGGCAGCAATTTATGAACTGGCAGATAATGTTCATCATTGCAGTGCAATTGCCACGAGATCTTTAGTACAGAAAAAGGCGGATCCTGGTGCTTTCACTATTCCTTGCACGGTTGGATCCTTGGATTTTGCTAAGGCATTGTGCGATTTGGGGGCTAGCATCAATTTGATGCCGCTATCTATTTATAAACAGTTGGGGTTGGGCGATCCTACACCAACTAATATACGGCTCGTGATGGTAGATAAGTCGGTAAAATGACCTGTTGGTATCTTACATGATGTATTAGTGAAGGTTTCTACCTTTATTTTTCCTGCAGACTTTGTTATTTTAGATTGCGAGGTGGATTTTGAGGTGCCCATAATCTTGGGTCGACCTTTCCTCGCAACAGGAAGTGTGCTTATTGATTTACGAGCAAATGAGCTTTTATTTCGGATGAATGACGAAGTGGTACGTTTTGATGTAAGCAAATCAATTAAGCATACCAAAGATATGAATGTGTTCTCTATAGCTGATGTTCATTATGAGGATGAAAAGGAATTATCTTTAGAGAAGCAGCTTACTGTTGAGCCATTGGCTGCTGTGCTTTTGAACTTTGAGCATGAGGATGTTGAAGAGAACGAAGAAACTATCCGTGCTTTGACAGGAATGGGGTCATATTCATATGACCCCAAGAAGATGGACATTGACCTTAAGAATCGACCCTCACCACCGGCGAAGCCACCAGATATCTTGATGAAGTCTAAGTAATCGAGATAACTATGTCGTGTCGCGACAATAAATCAAGCTCTACATGGGAGTCAACCCATCATTAGGAGTTTGTTTCGTTAGGATTTTGTTTTTGATAAATAAAAGTTCAAAAAGAAGAGTCGAGCCACGACCAAAACTAAGGCACTCGGTGGGAGGCAACCCATCCTTCTAATCATTTTTGTTGTTTTTGATTAAGTGTAGGTGCAAGATATACAAAGGAGGAGATTAGTCCCAAATTTTGATTTGAAAGTGAGCCATGCTAAAGGTGGTAAGTGAGGAATGATGGAGAAAAGGCTATAGATTAGGCATTGACTATGCCAATCTATGCAACGAACAAGGCAATGCCTATGCCAATCTAGGCAACGAACAAGGCAATCCCTATGTAAATTTAGGCAACGGGCAAGGCAATGCCTATGCCATTGCCTATGCTCACTGCCTTACATAGGCAATGGACAAGGCAAGGCCTATACCAATATAGTCAATGGAAAAGGCAAGGCCTATACCAATGTAGGCAATGCTATAGGCGCCGCCTATGCCATTGCCTATGCTCACTGCCTCACATAGGCAATGCCATAGGCGCCTCCTATGCCAATCTAGGCGATAGGCAAGGCACCGTCTATGCCTATCTAGGTATTGCTAAAGGTGCCGCCTATGCTAAGCATAGGCAAAGCATTAGGCGCCGCCTACTTATCTTTTTTTGCCTCCTAACTCGATTGTGCATGGATCAAACCCGACCCATGGCTTAGCCTTTAAATAGATCCTCAACCTTAGAACACAATTTGGAGGAACCTCTCGATGATGACGTGCCGACTGACGATGATCACCGACTGCCAGACTCAGATGTAGAGGACAACTCTGATGACGACGACTCTGTTGATGATTTCGACGCAGGGGGTATCACCCCAGACATAGAAGAGGAGTCCGACTAATCAGGTTTTCCTTATTTATTTCCACTGAGGATAGTGTGTCCCGTCTAAGTGTGGGGTGCAGGTATATGTCTGTTGTATTGTATTTATTTGCCTACATTTATTCTTGTTTGTTTGAATTAGTAGTTAGTTAGTTAGTTGTAATTAGTTAGCAGATTTTAGATATTGCATGAAATTGTTCTGATAGACGGCATGGTATTATAACAAGAGTTTGTGCTAAATCATTGCTATTAAGACGCTTAGGCTCTAAGTTGTGATTCACCGTGTTACTATTGTGAAATTCTAGTTAGGTGTTTGCATGGCTGTAATATTTTGTTCGAGGACAAACAAAGCTTTAAGTGTGGGGTGGTGATGTTGGGCGTATTTACACGCCTAAGCACCATAATTTACCCATGTTTCAGCTAAGTTTTGAGGATAAAATATATAATTCTTGCACTTTTAGTCCATTTTCCTTTAAGTGAGCTGACCTATGTGATTAGCATGTTTTCAGGTACTAATGATGAAGATTTCAGCACTTTGTGGACCTGTGGGCAGAAAAGGAAAACTTCACATAAGAGGGAAGTCAACTTTTGGACTGAAAGTGATGCATGGGAACTTTTTTCCGGGAAAACCCAATATTTTTAAATACTTAAGGATGCAGTAGCAACTTATTAGACAAGGATACTATTAAAAACCTTATTGCTGAATTTTTCAGCATTATTATCATTCGACATTATTCATTATTCAATTTGAAGATTTTGGACGAGTTTTGAGAGAAGAAAATGGCTCACTTGAGCAACGGAGAAAGAAAACACGTTTCATCTCCATAGCCGAGATTTCTCTAAGTTTTGGTATGATGATGATGTCTACTTTGATTTCCGTTGTATTCATGAGTAGCTAAACTTATCTGTTAGGGTTATGGAAACCTTGTAAGATACTATCTATTACTATGAGTTTGTGAATTCTTGATGTGTTATGCTACTTATATCATTACTCTCTTCGTTTTGATTGAATTCTTATGGTTGCAAACATAGAGAATACGCCATTATAGCATTAACTTGTTCGAGAGAAAAGTTATATGTTTGGAAAAGAGAGTGTGACAAGGAAATAGGGTTTCCAACCTCTATTTACACGTTAATGCCTTAACCGGATTAACTTCTTGGAGAATTTGTACTATTTGTTATACACTTTAGGCTCGAGAGAGCTAAAGCGAAATAAATCCTTGATGGTTGAGAAACACTTGGATTTAGAATTAGAATACGATTTTCTATAAGTGCATGCATGTCTAAATTCTGCGTTACTCATAGTTAATAGAGAAGTAGAACTTATAAGGTAGACATAACCCTAACTTATCAATCTCTGTAATTAAATCTTACTACGCAAATCGTTCCATTGTTACTTTGATAATATTAGTTCACGCCTAAACCAAACCCCCTTTTTTTTACTTGGAATTTTCGACCAACAGTCTACTAATAATTGCAACACTTAGTGACCAGAGTATTCCCTGTGGGATTCGACACCCAACCCAGTTGGGTTCTTTATTTGACAGCGACCGCTTACACTTTCTAACGAGAGTTGTAATTTGGGCGTATCAATATATTATTGCTATGTCTCTTGTATTTACATTAATATTCATATCTTCCATCATAGTCTATCACATAGGCCCAAAGCATATCTTCCAATGTCTGAATAGTTCTTTTCACTTGCCATCCTACTATGGATGAAAATCAGTACTTAGAATAACCGTGGTCCCAAACCCTTTCTGATAACACCGCCAAAATGATATATAAACTGTGTACCACGATCATAGATAATTGAAACAACTACCCTATCCATATTCCCAATCTCCTGAATATACAACCGTGTATAATCCTCTACTGAAAAGGTAGTCCGCACTGGCAAGAAATGTGAAGACTTGTTCATTTTATCCATAATTACCCAAATTGAATCATACTGATTTTGAGACCAAGGAAGACTGGTAACGAAATTCATATTGATTACTTACCACTTCCATTCGGGCAAATAAATTTCTTCATACAACCCTCCTGGCCTCATGTTCTTAACCTTAACTTGTTTACACACCGTGCACTTGGCCATGTAATCAGACATACCCTTCTTTATGTCATTCCACCAATAGACCCCATTGAGATTATAATACATCTTAGTCGAGCCGGGATGAACAACATAGCGCGACTCATGCACCTCACCCAAAACCCTTTACCATAGCCAATTGACATTAGAAATACAACCTCCCTTGGTACCATAAAGTACCATCACCACTGATGTCAAACACCACTACCATTTTCCCACTAACATCAATTTTTATTTTCATCAGTACAGGATCCAACACTTACTTCTCTTTAATATCTTTACAAGAGACTCCCAAACCACTTCTTCCACCATCATACCGCTATCCTTGGATTCCAAGAGACGAACTTAAAGATTATTCAAGCAGTGAATATCCTTCACCAATTCCCGTTTTCCTTCCTCCACGTGAGCCAAACACCCCATGAATAACCTTCTAAGAGCATCAGCAACCACATTAGCCTTACCTGGGTGGTAGTAAATACTAATATCATAATCATTGAGAAGCTCAAGCCACCTCCTTTTCCTGAGATTAAGCTATTTTTGAGTGAACACGTACTAAAGACTATGTGATCACAAAAGATGCCTACGTGGACACCATACAAATAATGCCGCCATATTTTTAAAGCTAACACAACCGTCAATAACTCCAAATCATGAGTAGGATAGTTTATCTTATGTACCTTTAACTGCCTAGAAGCATAGGCGATCACCTTCTCATGCCGTATCAAAACACAACCAATCCCTACCCGAGATACATCACAATAAACCACAAATCCATTATTTCCTTTCAGCAAGGTCAAGATCGGAGCCGAAGTCAACTTATTCTTAAGCTTCTCAAAACTTCCTTCACAAGCATCCGACCAAGAAAACTTAACCTTCTTGTAAGTCAACTTAGTCAAAGGAGCATCTATCGAAAAAAGCTTTCCACAAACTGCCTATTATACCCAGCTAAACCCAATAATCTCCGAATATCGGATGGAGTCGTGGGCCTTGTCCACCTATTCACCATAACTACTTTCTACGCATATACCATGATCTCTACACTAGAAATAATATGGCCCAAGAAAGTCATAGTGTTAAACTAGAACTCACACTTAGAGAACATGGCATACAACTGTTGTTCCTTTAAGGTCTGCAACAGCACACAGAGGTGATTAGCATGATCCACCTCAACCTTTGAGTAAACCAGAATGTCATCAATAAACACAAAATTGAAGAGATCCAAATACTGCCTGAACACCCTGTTCTTCAAGTCTCTAAATGTTTTCAAAGCATTAGTCAACCCAAATGACATCACACCAAGAACTCAAAATGCCCATATCTAATACTAAAATCCATATTAGGGATATCCACATACCTAATCTTAAGCTGATGGTACCAAGATCGATGAACTATCATAGAGAAGAGCTTGGCACCCTGTAACTGGTCAAACAAATCATTTATCCATGAAAGAGGATACTTATTATTGACTGTCACCTTGGTTAACTGCCTATTGTCAATGGACATCCAAAGGAAACCATCCTTCTTGTGCACAACAACACTGGTGCATCCCATGGAAAAATACTAAGATGAATAAACTCCTTATCCATAAGTTCCTTAAGTTCCTTATTGAGTTCTCTCAACTCAGCCGGAGCCAATCTATACAGAGTAATAAAAAATGGACGAGTGTCTGGAAACAAATCAATACCAAACTCGTTTTCCTTATCTGGAGGAACAATAGGAAGATCATTCAAAAAGACCTCTAGAAACTCATTAACCAAAGGGACTGAAGACAAATAAGGACCTTCCGAGTTAGAATCTTTAACCCGAACCAAGTGTTAAATACAACCCGTAGAGATTAACTTTTGAGCTCTAATATAAGAAATAAACCCCCCCTCTAGGAGCTAAGGAAATACCTTCCCATTACATAACCACTTCACCAGGAAACTTAAAGATAACCCTAAGGGTCCAACAATCCACAGAATCATAACAAGAATTCAACCAATCCATATCTAGTATTACGTCAAAATCTACCATATCCAACTCAAACAAATCCACCAAGGTCATCTCTCTACAACAGCTACCATACACCTTTTATCGACTCTCTTAGAAATAACCAAGTTACCTATCCGAATAGAAATAGAAAAAGGATTCGATATGACTTCTTGATCAAAACTAAAAGACACAGACACATATGAAGTCATATAAGAAAGAGTGGACCCTAGATCAAGCATCCAATGTACGTCACTATATAAAAGTTGTAACATACAAGTTATGATATTAGGTGATGCCTCAGATTCCTATCGGGACGCCAAAGCATAAAACTTATTCCACCAACACTATAACTAGGAGCAGTAACAGAAGAAGATGCCACCCCACGAAGTGTAGGAGAAGAAGATGAAGTCACAGGAATCTGATTTGCCCCCATAGCAACCTTAATTATCGAACAATCCTTTAGTTAATGGCCTACCTGGCAATACTTGAAGCACTTGTCCCTTTCTTACTTATAATAACCCCGATGAAGATGACCACAGAATCGACAAGGAGGACACGAAAAAACTGACTAACCTCCTGAGATTAGGCTACCTATGCTCAAGAATTGCCAACACCTTGAAGAAGCCTATCTCACGACTGATAAGGAGAACTAGTAGAAAAGGAGCCCAAACTCCCCCACTTTTCTTTCTTCTTCTTTCTACCATCCCTACCACTCTGAGACTGAGAACTTCACTAATCAGAAAATCTCCTCCTCTTTCCCTGCCTATCCCCAAACTCTGCCTGCTTTCTCTTCTTATACTCAACCTGTTGCATATAAATAGTCATCCTCGAGATATCCATATCCTTAATTATAAAAGTAGTATTGCTCTCTAGAATAAAATATTTATTAAACTCAAAAGTGAACTTCCTCATTCTCGACCTCATATCAGCCACCAAATCAAGAGCATACCTTGATAGCTGATGGAACTTCTAAGCATATTCCTTTAAAGACATCCTCCCCTGTTGAGGTTCACAAACTACTCAATCTATGCTTCCCCCAACTCTTGAGTAAAGAACCGATCCAAGAAGGCATTAGAAAAGGTCTCCCATAACCCTTCCTCTTCCATATCACTCCTATCCTTGTCCCACTCCTCATACTACTGATAGCAAATATCCTTGAGCTGATAATCTACAAAGTAAACCTCCTCTACATTAGTAACCTGCATCACTCAAAAGAACCTTTCCATCTCATCTAAGAAGCCATGTGGATCCTCATCCACCTTTACCCCAGTAAAAATAGAGAACCCATCTTCATAAATTCACCAACCCTTGTGACCTCCGTAGAAAAAACACCAGTCTCACCCCACTCATCCTGAGCAGTAACCAATTAGGCAATGACATGGATAGACTGATGAAATTCTGCATTCGTCACGTTGCCCTGAGGGACCTAAAAAGAACTAGCTAGAATAGGAGAAACTTCAACACCTTTAGGAATAGCATCATGTGATTGAAGATGTACTCCAGACATAGGACATTCCCCTTCAGTATTATCTAGGGATGGCAATGGGGAAGTGCGGGTGCGGTACAGTACGAGTTTTAAGCTATGCAGGGCAGTGCGGGTTTTAAGTTATGCGGTGCGGTGCGGGTTAAAGTAATTTTTTTTAAATAGTGCGGTGCGTTGCGGGTTGCGGGTATATACAAATTTAAATTAAGAAAAGCTAAAAATTAGTATTGTTCTCGTGAATATACCTAAAATTATATGTGTTCTTTACTTAAAAGATGATGATACTTAAAATGACATGTATAACACTACAAATAAATAATTTTTTAATAACTTTTTTAACATTTTATTCATTTTAATAAAAATATGCTATTTGATCATTACTTGTACACGTTATACTTTTTGACAATTTTTAGTGAAAAGTGATATAGTAGAAACTAGTTATTATTTTGTAGTTGTAGATTTAAAAATATTATGATTTTCAATGGAGTTTTGAATTTTTTTTAAAAAAGAAAAAAATAAAAACATGGGGCGGTGCGGTGTGGTTATGCGTGGGTATGAATGTGGGGCAGGTTTATGTGGGTTTAAAGGTGATGCGGTGTGATGCAGTGCAATTTTAAAACTTGCGAGTTTAGAAAAAAACCGCACCGAACCCTTACCGCACTGCACCATTGCCATCCCTAGTATTATCCCTAGATTGGATGGAAGAATTTCCTTATATTTCAGATTTTGGAGACATGATCTGAAAGACAAACAAACAAGAGTTGGAGGAGATTCCAGGATTGAGAACTCAATTTGAAGATAGAATACCAAGAAAGTGAAACATTCCTAAATGTCTCGCAACTTCTCTCTTATGAGTGTGGCACACTTCACACAACTAAAAGAGACTTTACTCGACACGACTTTGTGGACTTCCCTATTGACCATGAACCTAGGCACTGATACCAACTTGATACGACCCGACTCCTGGCCTTGTTGTCATGGGCATCCCATGTCCAACCAGGACCGATGACTTCCCCCTGTTACCAACCCAACCACCTATGTCCAGCCTTAGATGGGCTGAATTTTGAACATATATTAAGTTAGCATTATTGTTTGCATTAAGACTTTGGGATAGGGTCACATCCATGACTGAATGAATCGAGTCCAACCGTACCACACCAGCCGGCCAACCATAGAAAACCAAACCATAAACCATAAACTAAAGGGAATACCAAAATATAATTTGAGAATTAATCCCAAAATGTGATAGGATGGAACAACCAATATTATTGTCCAATGATGTCATCCCATCGGCTTATTCCAATGCCAAGGCCGACACCAATATCGATCCTACCCATAACAACTCTCATAATACCATAAATCCTCTATCCAAAAGAGTATACAAATTTTGTTGGAATATGCACCCAACCATGTCCAAAACCAACATCCAAAATAAAAGAAAGGTGTTTAAACAAATCCATAACTTGAAATGATGCCTTCCTAAAGGAAGGAAACTCACCACTTTTGTCCAAATGCTAATACCGAATCTGCATGCTAAACAGGAGGAGTAGAATGAGTTGTTCCTGCATAGAGTAGGTATACAACTGGATGTAGACGAGGTTAGCGAATGACTGCTAGCATAAATCACAGGAGAAGAATAAAATAATGCCAGTCATAAAACCATCCATAATGCATACAACCATACATATATAAGTGTCGAAAAAGGGGATCGGGTTTAGCATGCATTTAAAAACTTTACCTGGGTTGTATAGTTTTGTCGTCCTAAACACCCACAGGCTATTTGGGCTCAGCTCCCCCTGCTAAAAGGGCCCTAGTGTATGTATCCGCATAACAAGGGAATATACCATGGGATGACATACTAGTATATCCCCCAATATAAAATGTGACATATGTACATAGTCATCAAAACCCCTCATATCGGTAAATATGAGTTTTTTGTTTTGTTTTCCAAGGACCGCCACCTTCCACGACTTAGTTACATACCCATCCATTAATTTCCTATTAAAGCCATGTCCAAACAATCTATTTAACATTTATTAACAAAGGCCAATGTTGGTGGTATCATCATACCACCCCTTGCTTACAAGAAATATACATAGCCAAACCATTTAGGTTAAGAGGACCTTAGGTGCTCTTCCATATAGTACATTAAATCCACTTGAGAGACTTACATGTTCTCCACAAGCATAACCATTTAGCCATTAGCCTTTTCAAACCATTTAATAATACATAAATCCTTTATCAAGTTTAAAATATGCAAGAGTTCCATTAAAAGAAGTCAATGCAATGAACATATATTTATTAGAATTTTATCAAACAACTTGGGAACATAATATAACCAAAACCAATTACAAAGACCATTAAATAATAACCATGCAATCCAATTGTCCAAAACCACCATTAATTCATCTAAAAGAATAATTAAAACCATAAGAAATCGTAACCAAGAAATCAATATATAAACCCCTAAATAATAGTTGGAAACCATAATCATGAAATTATAAAACTATGAAATAAATTATATAAACCATGAATTTAGTTGAAATTATAATGAAGGAAGAGAATCATGCCTTATACCAAAGAATTGATGTAAAGAAATCTCCTAAACAAGCCCCAAAGCAATCCATAAAATGTAACCCTAGCCTTCTTTCCCTAAAATCTCTCGAGAGAATTATGAGATGTTTTGGAATAGTTTCTAATTGTTAATAAATAGAATAATAGGGTAAATAACCTCCTACGTATATTAGAAGTCGTGTGTCCTAGGTGGGTAGGTAGGGAAATATCCAGAATACCCTCACCTAAATCCCTTAAAAACCCGTCACAGGGACACGACTGACACATATGAGTCATACCCTCCTATACGATCGGTATTCATCACTCGTATCAAAGTATCAACCCTTGGATAATTTATTTTTCAGTAAATAACTCATCCAACCAAGTTGTAACCATAGCATACGATCTGTACCCATAACCCGTATCCTTGGTAGAATAAAATACCATAAGAATCAAACACTGTCGACCATATGAGTCGCTGCTATGACTCGTACAAAACCCGTACAACTCATACCACTAAATTGTACCCATTCTACTAAAAAAATCATCCCACCAACTAATACTGGTCAGTATTCGATAGGACCATACCATTCGTACCCCAGCATATGTCTCATACCCATGAATCATATTTGGTCCAGAGAACGGATTTCCAGGAAATTTTATAAGAGTCAAAACCCAGTATATTTCATATACTTATTATTACATGATGATTCTTTATGTATCTGTTGTTGGCGCAGTATCTATGAACTCTATTACCTGCTTTGAAAGGCGAATTTCTTTTCATGAGTAAGAACCTGATGTAGATTTATCAGATGGTGTTTATCCTTTAATATTTTTCCTTTAAAATGGACTAAAAATATATGAAAACTATTTATTATTTTGTTGATACTGTAGAGATATTTTACTCTACCTGAAACATTTGAAAATTGCATTTTTCATATGCTTAATTCATACTGAATTGATAAATTTAAAGTAGATATTCATTAATTCTTTTTATTGCAAAATACAATAAAGGACAAAATAGTTTTTTCGTGTAATGATACAATTTTGAAAAAGTTACTAGTAGATTTAATGAAATCTCATTATATTAGTTAATATTTATCTATAGCTTCAAAAAGGTTTTGTAACCCTTCTATTTAAAGTTTTCATATTTTTATTAAGTGCCATAATTTGGCAAAGTTATCATTTAAAATTAATTCTACTTGTAAAACATGTTTCTTGGTAGAAACAATTTCATTGATAAAAACTTGTTTGACTAGTAGTAACTAGTGATGGATTCTTTTGCAAAGATGGAAATTCTGCCAATATTAAGTATCTTTTAATATTAGGTTGAAATCGGGGCCTCAACAATTTTATTTTTATTATTTCGTGTCTCATTATTTCCTTGTCGAAATTTTCTAGTAAGGAAATCTGGGAGAGAATTGTTTTCTCACTTTATGAATTCTATTTGAAAATCAAAACTAGATAATAAAGCTTGTCATCTATCAAATATTTATTTAGAAAATAAATTTTTAGCATCCTTTTGTAAAGCATCTTTGGCTGCTTTGCATTCCACTCTTAGTAAATATTTTTTTTTAATTAAATCATCTTGAAATTTAGTAATACATAGTAATATAGAAAAAAATATTTTTAATGGTACTTTAATTCTTGTAAGTACCATTCTAGATTCCCGACACAAATCTTACTAACTGTTCAGTAAACTCTATGGAAATCCTCATTTTAAGAATGTCTCCATATCCTATGTCGAAGGCAACGGTTTCTATAATCACAAGAGCCTCTGGATGTGGTATCCCTAGACATGGAAGTTTTAGAACTATTGATTTAAGTTTTTGAACTATATTAGTGTTCTATATTCTCCAAGGCACTAGATTTTTCTTAAGATGCTAAAAAAGAGGCTAACAAACCTGTCTAATATTAGGAATAAAATCTGCAACATAGTTTAGACTTTCTAAGAATCTTTGAAGTTGAGTTTTACCAGTTAATTTATCTAGAAAATTAGAGGATAACTATATTGCTCTACAGATGGGTTTATAGGTTCCTTGATATAAATCATGATCAAGACATCTAATAAAGGTTTGGAATAATTTAATCTTTTTAGCACTAACTACTAGTCCATTTTGTTTGACAATTTTTAAAAATATTTGGAGATGTTTAAAGTATTGGTCAATATTAATGAAAACAACCTTATCCCCAAAGGATAAAAGAGTGAGTAATAAAGGAAATACCATGCTTATGGAAACTAATTATAATCATAATAATTCCTTTGTCCTAAAAGTGATAAAATGGGATGATGTATTGATAAAAGTAATTGGCATTTTGACTCTATGATGGAGCCAGAAATTGGAGAAGAAAATTCAAATATTGAACAAGTAATACAATATCCTAACGAATCTATAGATTTAAGATTTATAAGATCGCAATCCTTTAATCAATCATCTTCAAGTAGAAGAATTTCCTTTTCTAGACCATCAGTCTCCAAATCTGTAGAAGAAAGGGAAGTAACATTAGAAGATATTAAAAAAAAAGTTAAAAGTAGTAGATTTCTCAAAAACAATTCCCAAAGTTGAATATGAATCTACAAATTGTAAAACTAAAAGACCAATAAGTCCCATTGTTAGTGAAATGCTAGGTGTAAAAAATTCTCTATGTATGATTAGGTGAGATGAAATATTTGAACCTGACTTTGAATATTTAGATAAATTATGGACTAAACAAAAAAATTCTATCAAAAATGAATGGTAAAAAACAAAGATATTCAGTAAAAGAATGATATTCTTTTAGAAAAAAATAGTGCAATGATATGAAAAGTTTAAGATGTAATATTGAATTTTAAATGGTTCAAAATTAAGGAAAATTAGATGATCAAAAGTATTCATTAAATGCAATTGTTAATAAATGGGATACTAGTGCTAAAGTAGTAGAATCAATAATCCCTCTGTTAGAAGAAATTAGCCTACCAGTAGATGGTAGAGTTGTTACTACTTCACCATTTAAATTAGATATAGTAGATACTAAAGGTGATCCTAAAAATAAGTTTATAAATAGAATAATTCAAAAAAACAATTATACAAACCAACTACTACATATAGTTTCTAGACGGATTCTCAAAGATGAGAATAAATCAACTTTTAAAGATAAATCAAGTTCTTCTCATCATGATAAAAAATTAAAAACTCACCCAATATTTAATCTACTAGAATTCTCAAAAGATAAATTTCCTAAATTTGATGAAATTTTGAAGTAACAAATGATATTTTTAGAAAAAATTAATGAAAGATTAAAATCTAAATTAAGAGCCTCAAATGATAAGGTTATAAGAATTTTATCGAAAAAGAACTATAGTGAAATTAACAAACTAAGTTCGAAATATTAAGTAAAATAGAATTATTATGAAAAGCTCACTTTTACAAATACCTAGTATGAAGAAAATACATTTTTATCTCATACTTCACATATGTATAATAAACTAAATAAAATGGGAATGACCATTACGGAACATAAAATTAACAACATGATAGATAAACAAGCAACTACTATGGTTATATCAGGATTTATAGGTACTATAAAATATTGATGGGATAACTTCCTACCAAATAATAATTAGAAAAATAGCTTAAATGCTACAACTATTACTTAAGCTATTATGAACGGGTCAACAGGACAAACAGTTGAAAATAAAGTCTTAGAAGATGCCACCGCCACTTCAATTTATGGTATAGCTAAACATTTTATAGGAGAACCTCAACTTTTTCAAGATAGAAGTTTAGAAATATTATCAAATTTATCATGTTCAAAGTTACATGATTTTGATGGTATAAGGATGTTTTCTTCAACAAAGTCATAGTTAGAGAAGATTGTAATCGTGATTATTGGAAAGAAAAATTTATAAGTGGTTTTCTATCATTATTTGCATAAAAGGTTAGAACAAAATTAAAAGATAGATTTGAGAGAAAAAATTCCTTATAGTCATTTAACTGATGGTAATATTATAAGTTTTATAAATGTCACAGGACTAGAATTATGTATAGATATTAAACTTAAAAATCAACTAAAAAGATATAATAAAATAACACGAAATGAGCTAGGAAGCTTTTGTCAAGATTTTGAATATATGAAGTTATCAGCACCTTCAAAAGAAGCTACCAAGAAGATTAAAAGACAACATAAAAATTATAAAGATAAATCTGAAAACTCTCATTATTATAAAAATGATTTAAAAGATCTAAAAAAGCCTTTTAATGTGAATATAAAAATAATAATAAAACAAGTTGTAACTGCGGAAAAATTGGTCATTGGGCTAAGGATTGGTTGGATCCAAATAAAAAGAAAGACAAGATAAATTTATTAGAATTAGAAAATGAAGTTAAAAAAACAATATTGTATTATTGATGAAAATGAAAATAGTTCTTCTTTTGATTAAATTCATAATGATGATAATCAACTTAATGTAGAATACAGTTCAGATAGTATTTAATCATCTAGAAGATTTAACTGTTAGGAGAAAATATTTAATAGCCTAAAAAGATATTGTTCTTAATCATCAAGTTGATAAAGAGACCATTGAACCCTTTTAAATAAAAATTGTATTAAATAAATTTAAAGATCTTCAGACATAATTATTATACTTAAAAAAAGAAGTTAGACTAATTAAGCAAAGACTTGATGATCTAGAAACAGAATTACTTGATAATAAAATATTAAAAGATTTACATCTAACCAAGATCCCAAATAACATCAATTTGACCTTGGTGAAACATTCTGAGTAAGAAGTGACAATAAAGAAATAGATACTCTAGAAATGAAATATCTAAAAAAAAAAACTATAAACAAATCAGGAATTTATACAATTATAGTAGTTAAATTGCAAAGTTACCATATGCCAATTATTGTTTTAGGGTACACAAAAATCTGTATTTTGGCTAAACAACTTCAACATAAGTTCAAGAATAAATCAAGAACACTTATAAAGTTTCCAACACCTTCAACACAAGATCAAAACGAACTTTCAAATAAGGGTGTTTTCAGCATTTTATGTAAAATTAGATGGAGAAAAAAAAGTCACGTCCTTCGAATTCATGGAGTGTCCTTAAGGAAATCATTTCCCTCAAGTACCCGAAGTTGCGAAATTTTCCTCCCACGATAAAATGGCATAACAATCCGACTGTAGTGGTACCTCAAATTATCATATTCTCTTCGAAATCAATCAATAGCTAGATGATCATACAGAGTATTTTAGAAAACAAGAAATGTTTTCAAGTGCAGAAAAATTCGTACCAAACCTGTGGAAAAATGCAGGTTTATATAGCAATTAAGTGCCCCTTACGAAAGGTGGAAATGGTTCACCGAAAAGGTGTATCCTTTCTTAACAGTAATTTATGTCCATTCAAAAGAGTGTGTCTTTTCCGAATAGCCACAATCATACAAATAGTCATACCTTTTCCCAAAATAGTGTGTCATTTATTCGAAGAGTTGTGTCCCTTCCAAGCAACTTTTTATCTTCAATTCACACCAATTGAAACCAACAACTAATTGTTATTTTCGGGTACACAAAAATCCATATTTTGGCCAAAAAACTTCAACACAAGTTCAAGAATAAATCAAGAACACTTATGAATCTTCAAACACCTTCAACACAAGATCAAAAATGAACTTTCAAAGAAGTGTGTTTTTAGTATTTTAAATAAAATTAGATGAAGTATAAAAAGCCAAGTACTCCAAATTCACAACGTATCCTTAAGGAAATAATTCTCTTTAAGTACCCGAGTTTGCGAATTTTTTCTCCTAGGATAAAATGGCTTAACAATCTGACTGTAGTGGTACCTCAAATGATCAAATTCACTTAGAATTCACTCAATTGTTAGATGATCACACAGAGTATTTTAGAAGAAAATAAATGTTTTCAAGTGAAGAAAATTTTGTACTAAACCTGTAGAAAAATGTAGGTTTATATAGCCATTAAGTGCCCCTTCTAAAAGGTGGCAATGGTACATCGGAAAGGTGTATCCTTTTTGAACAGGCATGTCTATCCATTTTAAAGAGTGTTTCTTTTCTGAACATCCACAACCATTCAAACAGTCATACCTTTTCCCATAATAGTGTGTTTTTTACTCAAAGTATTGTGTATCTTCCAAGCAATTTTTCATTTTCCATTCACACCAATTGAACCCAATAATCCCCCACATTAATGGTGAATGAAAACTCTTTGTAAAAATTTATGGAAAAGTATGTCATCATAAAGCAAAGACTAATTGCATCTGAATAAGCAGGTTTCTCTTTAAACTTTACGTAGTGAACATGCAACGGATGCACTCGGTCCATCGGGTGATTCGATATCTTTGAATCGTTGAGCTATTATATACACCTAGACAACACATGTCACACAACCAACCTTTTACCATTTATGGTTCTCAAGATTTTATTTGTTTCATCCATGAACACGTCTCTGTCTCATGAGAGCTTAGAGAATAGGCCTTTACTAACATTCTCCTTGAAACAAATTTTACTTCTCCCTCACATAGATGATTTTTAAACGATCAATCCTGTAGATGAAACTATTTGGTCAAATCTGCCAGATTTAGATAATCATTGTAAGAATTCACTCTATAAGTCTTATCTTTATTTACTAAACATTGTCTACATCATGAGAATGGGTTGGGTATATTAACAATGTTGAACATGTCAGACACAACTTTGTTTGATCTCCTTAAACCTAGATCTTGGGATCTCAGGTCTGCTAGCTAGAATTACCGCCACGCTAACTTGTCCTAGGCTGTAAACCTATTCCCTTATATGTCCTCTCAACTTCTTCTCTAAATAGGCTTTTTGTATGTGGATCCGACACATTATACTTTAACTTTACATAGTCAACACAAATAATCCACTAGAGAGAAGTTCTCTAATGTTATTATGTCTCTGTCTTATATGATGAGATTTATTGTTGTACATCATGATCCGTACCCTACATATTGCCTCTTATCTATCTCAGTGTATACATGCTGGTGCCACCGGCTTGGGCCAATAAAGAATATCTTCCAAGAAATTTCAGAGCTATTCTTCTTCTTCACCTGCTTTATCCAATGCAATAAACTTAGATTCTATTATAGAGTGAGAAATACATGTCTGTTTGGATGATTTCCAAGTGATTGTTCCTCCACCGATAGTAAATGCATACCCACTCATGGATTTTACTTCGTTCAATCTAGTAATCAAATTTGCATCACTATATCCTTCAAGTAACACAAGATATTTATTATAGTGCAAAGCATAGTCTTCAGTTTCTTTAAGATACCCCAAAACGCTTTTCATTGCCACCCAATGAGTTTTATTGGAATTACTCATGTACCGACTCAACTTACTAATATCACATGCTATGTCTAGTCATATACAATTCATTATATACATTAAACATCCTAACATTTTTACATACTTTAATTGTGAGTCACTTTCACCTTTATTCTTTTGAACTGCAAAGCTCACATCCAATTATGTCTTGGAAATTCCAAATTCCAAATACTTGAATTTATCAAGTACTTTTTTGATCTAATGAGACTGTGAAAATGCCAACCCTTATGGAGTTCTATGGATTTTTATTTCTAAGATCACATCCGCAACTCCAAGGTCTTTCATATCAAACTTGCTGTCAAGAATTTATTTTGTAGTATTTATGTCAGAAATGTATGTATTGATGATCAACATATCATCCACATACAATCAAACAATGACTTGGTGATTTAGAGTGTCTTTAATGTAAACACATTTACAACATTCATTTATCTTGAACCCATTTGCCAATAAGGTTTGATCAAACTTTGCAGGCCACTATTTAGGTTCTTGTTTTAATGAATAAAGTGACTTAACAAGTTTACACATCTTATTTTCTTTTCCTGGAACCACAAAACCCTCAAGATGTTCCATGTAAATTTCTTCCTCCAAAATTCTCCATTTAGGAACGTTTTTATCACATCCATTATATGTATCTCAAGACCATATACTATCTCTAAGCAATTAACATTCTAATTGACCTTATCCTCATTACAAGCGAGTATGAATCTAAGTAATCAAGGCCTTCCTTTTGTTTAAAGCCATTTACTATAAGTCTTGCCTTGTATTTATCAATACTACCATCCATTTTTATTTTCCCTTTGAAGATCCATTTAGAACCTAAAGGCTTATTTTCCTGAGGAAGATCGATCACTTCCCACATATGGTTGCTTAGGATTGAATTAATCTCACTATTGATTGTCTCTTTCCAAAAGGATGAGTCTGGCGACGACATTGCTTCTTTAAATGTTTGAGGCTCATTTTCTAAGATAAATATTACAAAATTTAATCCAAACAAAGTTGACGTTCTTTGACGTGTACTACGTCTTGGATTCTCTTTATTATGTACATCCTTACTTGGTTCATCTCAAGGTCTTTTATACATCCCACTAGATTTTTCATGTCTAGTTTTATAAGGATAAATGTGTTCAAAGAATTCAACATTATCTGATTAAATTATCATATTTTCTTTAATATTCGAATGTTCGGATTTATGAATCAAAACTGACATGCTTTAATACTTTTAGCATATCCTATGAACACGTAGTCCACCATCTTAGGTCCTATCCTTACTCTTTTAGGCATAGAAACTTTGTCCTTCACTAGACACCTCCACACTTTAAAATATTTCAAGTTGGGTTTTCTTCCTTTGTATTTTTCATATGGAATTGATTTTGTTTTACTATGGGGCACTCTATTGAGCATTCAATTAGCTATAAGGATAGCTTCCGTCCACAAGTTTTGCGATAAACCTAAACTTATTAGTAAGGCATTCATGATTTCTTTCAAGCTTTAGTTTTTTCTTTCCGCAATTCCATTAGATTGAGGTGAATACGGGGCCGTAGTTTGATGGAAAATTCCATTCTCTACACATATTAGTGCAAAGGAAGATTCATATTTTTTGCCCCTATCACTTCATATCATTTTGATCATTTTCTCTAATTAATTTTCAACTTCTGCCTTATATTTCCTAAATACATCTATTGATTCATCCTTACTATTTCACAAATAGACATAGCAGTATCTAGTGCAATCATCAATAAAAGTTATAAAATACTTTTTCCCACCATGAGATGTTGTTGACGTCATATCCAAAATGTCAGTGTGGATTGAGTCTAAGGGATTGGAATTCCTTTCAACAGTCTTATGTGGATGCTTAGCATACTTTAATTTCACACACATTTGTCATTTTGATTTATTGCACTCAAAGTTTTGAAAAACTTCTAAGTTAATAAGTTTTCGCAATGTTTTTTAATTGAATTTCCTAATTGTTCATGCCACAAATCATAAGACTCAAGCAAGTAAGAAGAAACTGAATGTTTATTGATTTCAATATTCGTTACATTCATTTTGAATAGGCCCTTTGTGAGGTAGCCTTTTCCTACGTACACTTATTCTTTACTAAGTACAATTTCTCAGGAAACAAATACACATTTGAATCCATTTTTGTCAACAAGTGATATAAAAATCAAGTTCTTCTGCAACTCCGGTACATACAGGACATTGTTCAAAGTCAACACTTTTCCTGATGTCATTTTAAGATAGACTTTTCCTGTTCCTTAAACTTTTTTAGTTGCGGAGTTGGCCATATATATCTTCTCTTTACCTTAATCCAGAGCAAAAGTAGCAAACAACTAATTATTTGTACAAACATGGAAGGTGGCACCGGAATCCATCAACCATTCTCATGGATTTCCTACCAAGTTGCATTCAGAAAGCATGACACACAGATCGTCCATTTCATTCTTGGATTCAACCATATTTACTTGGTATTTTTTTGCCTTTCTTTTAGGCACGACAATCTGTTGACTTGTGTCCAATCTTACCACAGTTAAATCATTTTCCCTTGAATTTTTTTTAGGTTTATTGCTTTCATGTCCAGTTTTCTTTCACTTTTTGGAGTTGTTGTGGTCATCTTCTACAATATTTGCTCCGCTTATTGTAGAATTTCCTTTCGACCTTCTTTTCACGGCTTTGTTGTCTTCATTAATGTGCAATCTTGCTATAAGATCTTCAACTGTTGTAACACCCCGAGTTTGTACCCCAGACGCTACACAGTGTTCATAATCTCGAAGGACCAAATGGTAACCCATGACTGGTACCAACTGCAATCACTAAATAATAATACTGTCTAATGCAAAAATTAGGTGGAAATTTCCATAAGGTTAAAAACTGAATCATATACTGATACATAAATACTGAATACTGAATATCTAACAATCATATCTAAAAAACTGAATAAATGAACTGTCTGAAATAATGTTGTCTGAAAATCCTCTAACTAAACTGTCTAAAACTAGAGTTGATGGGACAAGTCCCCAACTAACCCCTACTACTGCAATAAACAGAATACTGAAATAATGAAATGATACGATAACTTTTTCCTCGACCAATGAGGACTCACCACTAGGTCTGCTGCTGATAATCTGGGTTGGTAGGTACGGTCAGGAGCTCGTACATCTGAACCTATGATATAAGACATCATAGAATAAAAGAAAGGTATGCGTCAGTACTTTGTATGTACTGATATACTAAGTGAGGTAGGCTGGTATGCATGGGTTCATATGCATGAAAAATAATTGACTGAGTAACATGAACATAACTGACTGAGAATATATGTATATTTGACACTACTATAAATACTTAATATGTAATGATATGCTCATAAATATGCATACTATAACTGAGATTCATGTTAACACTGGGTACTGAATTTTGATAACTGATTGAATGGTATCTGAGTTTACTTATATCGAATTATTGTATACTGAGTGAATGTTTCTGACAGTACTAATTCTGTAGAATTGAATTGAGTTCTATCCTGAGCTGGGTGACTGTGTTTGACAGTCCTAATTCTGAAACTGAACTGAGGTTTATAGTGAGTCTAAAACTGAAACTGTGGGACTGTTCATCTAACCGACATACCCCAATTATAAATTGAGTTGGGGTCCAACCTATGACTCCAGTTGGAAGGGTGTTAACACCTTGCCAAGGGATACTAACAATGGCTATAAGTTAACTCTCTCTAACATAAAGCTCTTTCATCAAACCTCGCTGCCAAGAAAACTCGTACGAAATGTATCAACCCTACAATGGAAGGAAGATATCTCAACCTATGCTAGCTACATAGTTCTGTAATACAAGGATTGCTACTATGGGTCAAACCCTTTACGTATAGGAATGCCCACATCCCTGGGTTCACTTGATGCTAACTCCTACTCCAAACTGAATAGACACTGAACTGAGTTCTAGTCTGTACTAGGCTTGACTGAATTGTTAATGATCATGTTGTCTATTTGAATTAAACTGAGTTCACTTAGTTTTATTAACTGACTGAGTACACTGAGTTCTGTTAACTGACTGAATAAGTTGAGTTCTGTAACTGTCCAAGTACTACTGGATATGACATTACTGAGACTATTCTGAAACTACATTAAATCTAGGTAAATAGCTAGATTGTCGGGTATTAAATACCCCCAGGACTCAAAATCATAAATTGTAAAGCATAGCAAGACCTTGAAGAGTTTTATAATGTTCATAACTCATTCATAGAGACATTTTATCAAACACTTGTAATATATAAGCTTGTACATATGATAGCATACCATGATTTCACTATTTAATCCACATGCACAATTTATCAAACACTTAGGGAACATAATATATGCACATAATACAATTTAACAAGTAGGCATCATGATTTCCAATCCCAAATTACAAATTCAAGGGCTTTAAAATGAATTCACATAATACTACACATATATCAAATAAATTTCCATGAATCTTGTAATAAATCATGAATTAGGAACCTAATTAATATCATAATCATAAATACATTCAAGCCCAACATGGAATTCATGAATTCAATAAACTTGAAGTTTTAAAAGAGGTTCTTGAACTCCAAGGGTGGAAGGAAACCATTGGATGAACACCTAATATTCCTTGGTGCTTGAATTCCCAAAGACTGACTGTTTGTTCTTGAAGATTTGCTCTTGAAATTAACAGTCCTAGGTTTTGTTCTTGAGTAAATTTGAGAGAATTTGAAAGAAAGTGAACAATTTAGCCTATAGGGTCGTTCGATTTTATGTTTTGGGGCTGAAATCAGTTGGGATAATGTCCCAAATACCCCTCTAGATGCGGGCTTTTAATGACTAAATGTGTGCCCAGTGATGCGCAGACCAATGCATCGTATCGATGTCATCAACGTGATGACCAACGTGCTGCATCGAGTTTGAATTGGTTCACTAGAATTGCACTGAAATCTAGGAGAAAATAAACTGTCGATGCGATAGGTGACACAACGCATTGAGATCGCATCGACCCGCTATTTTTGTCACCTGAACATGGTTCAAACAAGGTTCGAAAAATCCAAAACTCACCCGAAGTGACCCAATGACATTCCTAATCATAAATAAACCTAAAAATCAATACTTTAAGGTTATAAGGGGAGTGAAATTGGATCTCCAACTTACGAAGGCTAAAATACTTGTAATTATAAACATTTAGCTGATATTTCTAAGTCTAGAACCTCTTTTCAAGATTTAATGGACTAAGTTAAGCTTAAAATTTTGCGGGGTCTTACAATATCTCCCCCTTGGAAACATTCATCCTCGAATAAGATAGACTAAGCTAAGAAATACTAATAGAATGAGCTTACACACTGAACATGCATATTTGATACATGGAATATGTGACTGAAACTACTCATAAGCTGAGTTTTCAAACTCAGCATGCATATCTGATACGTGAGTACATTGTTGAACTGATTCATGAATGTATGACTATCATGAAGATGATATGCAATGATAATGAAAACCAAATTTATAACTGTAACTAAACATGAAATTGAGTAATTCTAAGGATGAATGTTACCTTGAGTTAAGTCTAAGTTTGCAAGGATGAGGTGAGGATACTTTGTCCTCAGATATGCTTCTAATTCCCAAGTAGATCCCTCAACGGACTGATTCTGCCAAAGAACTTTGACTAGCGACTCTTCTTTGTTCCTCAGTCTGCGAACCTGATGATCGAGGATTTCTACTGGGATCTCTTCACAAGAGAAACTGTTCTGAACATCTAAACCCTCTAAAGGGACAACAACTGCTGGGTCTTTATACACTTCTTTAGTAAGGAAACATGAAACATTAGATGTATTGAAGCTAAGTCTGAAGGCAGCTCAAGCTCGTAATCTACCTTTCTGAAATGATTAAAAATTTTGTAAGGACCGACATATCGAGAAATGAGCTTCCGCTTCTTACCAAACCTCTTCACCCCTTTCATTAGAGAGATTTTAAAATATGTACAGTCACTAATCTCAAACTCGAGATCCTTTTTTTGCACATCTGCATACGGTTTTTGTTGGCTATGAGCTGTCTTAAGACTTTCTCTGATCAACTGAACATTTTCTAAGGTATAAAATACCATGTCAGGACCTACTACTGTGACCTCACCCATCTGAATATTGGAATGATAACTATTATTATATGCAAACTCAATCAAGGGAAAGTGGTCATCCAAACTATCCCGAAAGTCAATGGCACATGCTCTTAACATATCTTCCAAAGTCTTAATGGTCCTTTCTGCTTGACCATCTGTCTGAGGGTGGAAGGTTGTACTGAGGTGAACTTGGGTACTAAGACCATTTTGGAAGGCTTTCCAGAAATAAGAGGTAAACTGGGTACCTCTATCAGAGATAATAGATACTGGGACTCCATACAATCTGACCAACTCTCTAACATAGAGCTTGGTATAATCCGCGGCTGAATAAGAGGTATGAACTGGTAATGAGCTAATTTGGTCATCCTATCTATAATGATCCAAATTGAATCATACTGATGATGATTACAGGGAAAACCCATCACAACACCCATGTTCACTTCCTTCCACTTACACGTGGGAATACTTAACTCTTATATAGAACCACTAGGTTTCTGGTGCTCAATCTTAACCTGCTGACATGTATAGAACTTAGCCATAAACACTGCAAAGTCTCTCTTTATCCCACTACACCATATACCTCCTATAAATCATGGTATATCTTATTGGCCCCTAAATGAATAGAGTAACATATATCATGTGCTTCTGCAAGAATTAGTTGCCTCAAGTCATCTACACATAGCATACATAGGAGACCCTGGCAATGCAATACACTATCTCTCTCTTGGGAGAAAACCTCTACTTTCTGATCTCTAACTGACTTTTTCAACTTGACTAAACAGGGATATTTGTCCTACTTTTCCTTCACTTTGGAAACCAGAGATGATTTTGAGCTATTTTGCACCCACACACTTCCCTCTACTGAATCGACTAGGTGGATACCTAATCGGGAAAGATAATGAACTTCCTAAACTAACTTCTTATTATCCTCCACGTGAGAAACACTACCCATAGACATCCTATTGAGAGCATCAACCACTACATTAGCTTTTCCTAGATAATACATAAAGCTTATGTCGTAGTCTTTCAACAACTCTAACCACCTTTTTTATGTAGGTTTAGATCATTTTGAGAGAACACATACGCAGGCTCTTATGGTCTGTGAACACATCTAAATGTACCCCATACAAATAATGCCTCCAAATCTTTAAGGCAAACACCACAGTTGCTAACTCAAGATCTTGAGTGGGGTAATTCTTTTCATGGGGCTTAAGTTTTCTAGAGGCATAGGCTATGACCTTACCTCTCTGCATCAAAACATACCCCAAACCAACTTTGAAAGCATTACAATATACCATAAACTAGTCTGAATTATCTGGTAGAGTCAAAACTGGGGTTGTAGTGAGTTGTCTTTAACTCCTGAAAATTCTTTTAACATGAATCTGACCACTAGAATTTGACTTTTTTCTGAGTCAATCTGGACATGGGGGATGTAATGGATGAAAATCCTTCAATAAACCGTCAATAATACCCAACCAGGCCCAAGAAACTCCTAATATCTGATGGAGAAATGGGATTGGGCCAGTTTCTCACCACTTCAGTCTTTTGAGGATCCACTCTAATGCCATCACCAAAACCTATATGGCCAAGGAAAGCTACGGACCTTAGCCAAAATTCATACTTATTGAATTTGGCAAAAAAGTGATGGGCTTTGAGAGTTTATAACACTATTCTGAGATGGTCTGTACGACCATGTTCACTGCAGAAGTAGACAAGAATGTCATCAATGAAGACTATGATGAACATGTACAAGTACTGCTTGAACACATGGTTCATCAGGACTATGAAGGATGCTGGGATATTTCTTAGACCAAATGACATGACTAAGAATTTGAAGTGGTCATACCGAGTTATGAAAGTTGTTTTTAGAATGTCATATTCTCTGATCCTGAGCTGATGATAGCCTAATCTGAGGTCTATCTTAGAGAAGTAACTGACACCCTGTAGTTGATCAAACAAGTAATCTGGGAAGTGTATACTTGTTCTTGATCGTGACTTTATTTAGCTGATGGTAGTCTATACACATCCAGAGAGAAATGACTTTCTTACGCATGAATAGAATGGATGCACCCTATGGGGAAATAATGGGTCTGATGAACCCCTTATCTAGGAGATTTTTCAACTGTTCTTTTAATTCGTTGAGTTTTTCAGGTACCATTCTTTATGGCGTAATAGATATGGGATGAGTATCTAGAAGAAGGTCTATTCTGATGTCAATTTCCCGATCGGGAGGGACTTTTGGAAGATCTTTGGGTAACACATCTGGGAATTCACATGCTATTGATACGTCTCAAGATTAGGGGTTTCTGAACTAGAGTCTTGGACTCCAACGAGATGATAGAAACATCCCCTAGATTTTATTTTTCTCGCCTTAAGGTAAGAAACAAGCTGACCCCTAAGTATTGATGTACTACCCCTACACTCAAATACAGGTTCATTCAGAAACTAAAAATGGACAATTCTATTTTTGTAGTGAACTTAAGCATAGCATGAATGGAGCTAATCCATGACGAGAATGACATCAAAATCAATCATCTCTAACTCGACTAAGTCTGCTGAAGTGAATTTTTGAGATACCATAACCGAACAGTTCTTGTATATCTATCGGTCTATGATAGAATTACCCACTAGGGTAGAGATTGAGAAGATCACTACTAGGATTTTGGGACTAACTTCAAAGTCAATAACTATTTAAGGAGTTACAAAAGACAAAGAAGCTCCTAGATCTAGCAAAGAATAAACATGCAAATTATAAAATTGTAACGTACCAGTGAACACATCAAGAGAACTTTCATGATCCTATCGGGACTATAATTTTTAAAATTTGTTTGGGCGCTGCCCACTGGTGGCACTGGAGGTGGAACCCTACTGATTCGGGCAATCAGACTGAGCTGATGGACGATTATGTTGTCTCTATGAAACCACCTAAGGAAACTCTTTGACCCTATGTCCTGGTTTGCCGCATCTGAAACATACATCACTGCCAGCCCTACAGACACCCTGGTGGTTTCTACCATACTTCTGGCAAAAGGGATTCGTTCAGGCACTGCTAAGACTACTATAGTACCCCGTACTTCTACCTAGCTTGAAATCATATCGAGTATGTTAGAAACTTACTTTGAAAGATGAATCCACTTTTATATGAGTGGATTTTTTAAGATTTTAACTTTTAGTCATATGAGAAATTGAATTATCTTTCCAACGATACCAATTTTGTCCAAACCCGATATCGGGATAGAAAGTTATGGCCATTTTACAAAAAGAAGTCAAAACTGCCTAGGTGCAACGATGAGGTCCGACGGACTATCGAGCTAGCGACGGAGCATCATCCAAATTATCACAGTGAAGGTAGTGAGACCACCTTCTGCCTAAGGGTGATAGCTCAGGCCAACGAAATATCGAGCTAGCGACGGATCATCGCCCAAGCCGTCGCAGCAGAGAAAGTGAACCCCTATTTTGCCTAGGTGCGACGGTCAGAATCGATGGACCATCGAACCAGTGATGGACCGTCGCACCCACCATCATATAGTTTGTTCAGTTATTTTAAAGTCATTTTTAAAAGGGTATTTATGTCTTTTTCCATCTTTTTTAACACCTAATTGTATCAGACCAAGGCTCATAAGTTCATTATCCATCTACAACATCAAATTAGGGTTTTCTCTTAAAGATAATCCCCAAGAAGAAGATCCAAATCTTTCTTTAAGAAACTAAGAGATTCAAAGTTCTTCAAGTCCAATAACTTCAAGAAACTCAAAATCCAGGTATGTCATGTATTGATTCATGGGTCCCTTTCACCCATGAAGCTTAAGAATCTCTTTTCAAAATCCAAGATTTGTGTATTTATGAATGTTCATGATTTAAATTGAATTAAAATTCATGTTCATGTTGTTGTGGGGTTTTGACTCATGTTTGAAATTACATTTTCCAATGATTGACCCAAGGATTTGGTGATTTGCATAATAATAATGATAAACCCTTAAATTTACACGTTGATTGATGTATCCATGATTATTAGATTTGTTGATAATTGTATAAAAAAATCATGCTCCCCATGTGTTCGATTAAATGCCTATGTGAAAGAAAAGTGCCATACTAGTATGATAATATGAAATCCCCAATCATGTACAAGTTTATGCGTGTCAAATGTTTGATAAAATGTATTAGTCAATGAATTATGGATACATGTGTAACCCTTGCGGTGCTTTAGAACTTATACATCATGAAATTTCCAACTTATTGTATTATGGATTATGATGTTGGTCATGTATTCAAGAAAGTCATACTTTGTCAGTTTCATGCTATCGAGTCCCGGGGGTACTTGTACCCAAAAATTTAGCTGTGTGCCTAGAGATAGTGTTGTGTTTCCAAGATACTCTCAGTCGATCCATTTTCATAGAAATTCAGTCAGTCATGTGACTCAGGAAAACTCAGTAAACTCAGTACCTCAAAAATCTCAGTAATTCAATAATCTCTATAGTATTATGTTAGTCAACAAAACTCAGTTAATTCAGTCCAGTTCAATAATCCATGTTCAGTGTCAATTCATATGGGAGTAGGAATTAGCAACGAGTGAACTCAAAGATGGGAACACATACTTTCAGATGAGGGTGTGATTCTTAGAAGTCTTCCATGCATTCCAGAATTATGTAGCCAACATAGGTTGAGACATGAACACTGTCAGATCAGGGTTGATGAGATGGATAACCACTGTCAGATGAGGGCCCCACCATTCTCTTTTGGGGACACTGACAGATGAGGGTTTCCCACAGCTTTTCCTTACCAGTGGTGCAGTATTGATACCCTTCCAATTGGGGTTACAAATTGGACTCTACCTCAGATATATTACATTAATTGGTGAATGTCATTTAGATGAATACTTCCCACAATTTCAGTTACAGAATTAGGTCTATCAGATACAGTCATTCAGTCTCAATAATAGAACTCAGATAGTTCTACAGAATTTAAGACTGTCAGATACAATCAACTTAGAATAGCATGAAACTCATATAGTTCCATTAGAACCTAGACTATCATATACAGTCTCTCCATATTAGTTATATTAGTTATACAATTATTTGTATCTCATGTTATCAGTACTCAGGCTCAGTAATCATGTTATCATCGAACTCAGTTAAAGTTATTATCTATTCATGCATGTAGTATTACGTTCATGTTATCCATATAGTTAGTATAGTTCATGTATGTGAGCCCTTTATATTCAGCCTATGTCACATGTGTACCAGTACATTCAAACGTACTGACGCAATTGCACTATGGTATTTTATACCATAGGTTCAGAAGCACGAGCTCCAGAGCATGAGTAGCATTCCAGTATCAGTAGTCAGTGTTAGAACTGAGTCATCATCCTTCCAGGACATGGCCATTACTTTATTATCTTATTAGTTAATTTATTTCAGTAGTTGGAGTTATTTGGGGACATGTCTCATCAACTCCTTATTTAGACAGTTAAGTCAGTTAGAGGCTTTTCAGACTAGCATGTTTTGATAGTTATTTCAGTTGTTTTGAGTATTTCATAGCCCCTCCAGATGATAGATTTTATCAGTAATGTTATAGTTTTGAACCTTATGTCCTTTCAGCCTTTATTTCTGTATTTATACAGTATATTATGCGGTGTTCAGGTACAACTATCAGTCATGGGTTAGCTTGTGGTCCTTTGGGTCATGGGAAATGTGTAATATTCTAGGTACCAGATTTGGGATATTACAAACTTTATATTAGAGCCTAAGGTTCAATAGTGTCCTAGGAAGTCTGAAAGTCGCATTGAGTAGAGTCTTGTGCATGTGTGTGTTGCACGCCACATTTATGTGAAGGAGGCTATATGATGTTTTAAGAACATATTCCCTTCTTTTAGTATTCATGTCATTCCAGTTATCATAATCTTAATTTAATCTCTCAGTCTGGTCTAAGACGTTTCTCTTTTTTCTTCTACAGAACATGCCTCCTAAAAGAAGAAACGGGAATTAGTCAGCCGCTCAGCCCGAAGAACCTTTGGGTGAACATGTTTCTCATACATAGTTCAGAACTTCTTTCACTACTCTTTCTCGGTCAGTTGCTGCTCAGAATGAATGACCATATGTGATTCTAGCCAACTCATTGGACAATTCAGCTGCAGCCAGGATTCGGGACTTCACCCGAATAAATCCTCTATCTTTTCTTGGGTCTAAATTAGATGAGGACCTCAGGAATTCATAGATTAGGTTCAGAAGGCTACAAACATCATGGGGGCTACTTCTAGTGAGAGCTCTAAGGAAGATGTATATTAGTTGCAGGATGTTTCTCACACTTGGTTTAAACAGTGGAAGTCAGAAAGGCCAGATGATGCAGGGCCTATTGAGTGGGAGGAGTTCGTCACTACATTCTTAGATAGATTCTTTCCCCTAGAGCTGAGAGAAACTAAGGTGTTGGAATTTATCAACCTCAGGCAGGGAAACATAATGGTGGAAGAGTATTCTCTTAAGTATACACAATTATCCAGATATGCTCCTCATGTGGTTGCAGACAGCAGGGCCAAGATGAGTAAATTTGTCTTTAGGGTGAATGATAGTATGGTCAACGAGTGTAGGTATGCAATGTTGTATAGTGATTTGAACATAACCAGTCTTATGACTCATGCTCAGCAAATAGAGGAGAAAAATATTAAGATGAGGGAGAAGAAGAAAAAGAGAGCAAGGACAGGTAGTTTCAACTTTGCTCATCCCAAATTAGAAAGAGGAAACCATTCTCAATTTCATCCTAAGTCAGTAGTTCCATATCCTTATTCAGCTAGTTCTCCAGCTCCTAAGTTCAGGGATAGTAATAGAGATAGAGCGCCAGGCACTAAGTCTCAGGGCAGTGTCAACAATGCCTGAACTAATCCCCTTTGTCGAACTTGTGGTAAGAACCACAAGGGTGCTTGCAAAGATCGTAGTGATGTCTATTTTAGATGTGGAAAGCCAGGCCACAGTGTCAGAGATTGTCCCTAGTTAGGTTATCAGGGTCAGCAGAACCGTTCCCCAGCTCAGTTCGGTTTCCCAAATCAGCAGGGTGCCACCTACAGTGCTACTAGTGGGCAACACCCAAATTGACTTTATGCTCTTCAGTCCCAGAAAGTTCAGGAAAATTCTCCTGATGTGGTTACCGGTACATTATACATCTTTCATGTGCATGTTTACTCTTTGCTAGATCCAGGAGCTTTCTTGTCTTTTGTTACTCCCTATATAGCAGTTGATTTTGGAGTTAGTCCCAAAATTCTAGCAGAGCCCTTCTCAGTCTCTACCCCAGTGGGTAAAACCATCATAGCCTGACGGGTATACAAAAACTGCCCGATTATGATATTTCAGAAAGCCACATTAGAAGACTTAGTCGAATTAGAGATGACTAATTTTGATGTCATTCTCGGTATGGATTGTCTTCATTCATACTATGCCACAGTCGACTGCAGAAACAGAATAGTACAGTTCCACATTCTAAATAAACTTGTCCTAGAGTGGAGGGGTAGTACTTCAGCGTTCAGAGGTCAGCTTTTTTCCTACCTTCGGGCATGAAAAATGGTATCTAAAGGATGTGTCTATCATCTTGTTCAAGTTAAGGACACTAGTTCTGTAACTCCTAGTCTTGAATCAGTCCCACACATTAATAAATATTTAGATATCTTTCCCGAAGATCTTCTAACAATTCTTCCTAAAAGGGAAATAGACTTCGGCATCGATCTTCTTCCATATACCCAGCCTATATCAATTTCTCCATACAGAATGGCACCAGCAAAACTTTGACAATTGAAAAAGAAGTTGAAGGATCTCTTAGCTAAGGGATTCATTAGACCCAGTGTGTCCCCGTATGGTGCACCAGTCTTATTCATGTGAAAGAAATATGGTTCTCTCAAAATGTGTATAGACTACCTTTAGCTCAATAAAGTCACGGTCAAGAACAAGTACCCACTTCCCCTAATCGATGACTTATTTGACCAACTTCAGGGTTCCAGTTATTTCTCTAAGATAGATCTCATATCAGGCTATCATCAACTCAGAGTCAGAGAATGTGACATTCTAAAAACAACATGTCATACTCGGTATGGTCACTTCGAATTCTTAGTTATGTCCTTTGATCTTACCAATGCCCCATCATCTTTCATGGACTTGATTAACCGCATGTTCAAGTAGCACTTGGACATGTTCTTCATATTCTTCATAGATAATATCCTTGTTTACTCTCGCAGTGAGCAAGATCATGCAGACAATCTCAGAATTGTACTTCAAACCCTTACAGATCATTAGTTGTTCGCCAAATTAAGTAAGTTCAAATTTTGTCTAAGGTCAGTAGCATTCCTTGGTCATATCATTTTTGGTGATGTCATTAGAGTTGATCCTCAAAAGACCGAAGCAGTAAGAAACTGGCCTCTCCCTATATCTCCATCAGATATTAGGAGTTTCTTGGGTTTGGTTGTCTATTACAGATGGTTTGTTGAGGGATTTTCTTCTATTGTATCCCCTATGTCCAAATTGACTCAGAAAAAAGTCAAGTTTCAGTGGTCAGATCCTTGCGAGAAGAGTTTTCAGGAGTTGAAGACTCGACTCAACTCAGCTCCAGTCATAGCTCTTCTAGATGGTCCAGATGGGTTCGTGGTGTATTTTTATGCATCTAGAGTAGGTTTGGGTTGTTTCCTCATGCAGCATGGTAAGGTCATAGCCTACGCCTCCTGTCAACTTAAACCCCATGAGAAGAATTATCTGACTCATGATCTTAGGTTAGCAGCCGTAGTATTTGCCTTAAAGATTTGGAGTCATTATCTATACAGAGTTCATGTGGATGTGTTCATAGATCATAAGAGCATTCAGTATGTCTTTTCTCATAAAGATCTCAATCTTCATCAGAGAAAGTGGTTAGTGATCTTGAAAGATTATGACATTAGTATCCTTTAACATCTGGGGAAGGACAACATTGTGGATGACTCTCTCAGTATACTATCTATGGGTAGTGTTTCTCATGTTGAGGACAGTAAGAAAAAGTTAGATTAGGAAATCCATCAACTTTCCATACTTGGCATTCTCTTAGTCGATACAGAGGAGGGTGACATATGGGTTTAGAGTAGTTCAAAATCATCTCTAGTTTTTGAGGTGAAACAAAAGTAAAATAGAGATCCCATCCTTGTCAAGTTAAAAAAATCAGTCAAGAATCAAAAGTAGAGGTTTTCTCCCATGTGGGAGATGGTGTATTGTGTTGTCAGGGTCGTCTGTGTGTTCCAGGAGTAGACAACTTATGGCAGAAAATTCTTCCAGAAGCGCATGGTACGTGCTACTCTATTCATCCAGGGTACATTAAGATGTACCATGACTTGTGGGAAATCTATTGGTGGATTCAGATGAAGAGAGATGTTATAGAGTTTGTGGCTATTTGGTCTACATGTCAGCAGGTGAAGATAGAGCATTAGAAGCCTAGTGGGTCCATGTAGGAGTTCTATATTCCTACTTGGAAATAAGAAGAAGTGAACATTGACTTTGTGATGGGTTTTCCTCGTACTCTCGCCAACATGATTCAGTTTGGGTCATTTTAGATAGGATGACCAAATCAGTTCATTTCCTTCCAGTCCATACCTCTTATTTAGCCGAGGATTATGCAAAACTCTACATCATAGAGTTGGTCAGATTGCATAGTGTTTTGTTATCTATTATCTCAGACAGAGGTACCCAGTTCATCTCTTATTTCTGGAAAGCATTCTAAAAGGGTCTTGGTACCCAAGTTCATCTCACTACGTCCTTTCATCCTAAGAAAGATGGTCAAGCAGAAAGGGCCATTCATACTTTAGAGGATATACTAAGGGAGTGTGCAATGGATTTCAGGGGTAGTTGGGATGACTACTTGCCTTTGATTGAGTTTGTCTACAACAACAACTATCATTCCAATATTCAAATGGCTCCATTTGAAGATATTTATGGTAGGAGATGCAGATCTCTAATCGGTTGGTTTGAAGTTAGTGAGCTCTCAATTATAGGGCCTGACTTAGTATTCAATGCATTAGAAAAAATCCAGTTGATCAGAGAAAGACATTGAGCTACTTGGAGCCGACAGAAGTCTTATGCAGATGTGCATAGAAAAGATCTCGAGTTTGAGATTGGTGATTATCTATTTCTAAAGATCTCACCCATGAAGGGAGTGAAGAAATTCGATAAGAAAGGAAAGCTCAGTACCTGATATGTCGGTCCCTTCAAAATTCTTAGTCGTTTTGGCATGGTAGCCTTAGTTCATCCAGTCTTCCATGTCTCTTTTCTTAAGAAGTTCATACGTGACCCAGCAGTTGTAGTCCTTATTCAGAGCATAGATGTTCAAAACAGCCTCTCTTATACAGATATTCCAGTCGAAATCCTATACTATCTGACTCGTAGACTGAGGAACAAAGAAGTCCCTCTAGTCAAAGTTCGTTGGCAGAATTAGTCCATTGAGGAAGATACTTGGAAAGCAAAAGCAGACATGCAGACAAAGTATCCTCACCTCTTCTCTGTAAAGTCAAATCTAGCTCAAGTTAACAGTTCTCCTTAAGTTTTTCAGTTTCATGTTCAGATTTTAGGTACAAGCTTGGAATCCATTTTATGTCAGAATTTTATTATAAACTTGGTATTAAGTACCATTGCATAGTCACTCATGTATTTATATATCAGTTCAATTATATAATCATGCATTCTCATTGTGAGGACCTTGGTTCATCAGAACACTCAGTTATGCATTAATGAATCAGTTAAACATGCAGCAGATATGCATGTTCTGTATGATATATTTAGTTATTATTTATGTTATTCATGAGGTCATTTTCCAGTTATTCATGCTTAGTATGTACGTCAGTTTATCTTCTTCCCTCACGCTCAGTCTTATTCGAAGATGAATGTTCTCAAGGGGGAGAAACTTACTTTGAAAGATGAATAAACTTTTATATATGTGGAATTTTTTATATTTTTACTTTTTTTAATGTGGTAAATTGAATTATCTTTCCAACGATACCAATTTCATCCAAATATGATATCGGGGTAGAAAGTTATGGTCGTTTTACATAAAGTAGTCAAAACTGCCCAGGTACGATGATGAGGGCCGATGGACCGTCTAGCTTATGACGGACCGTCGCCTAAACCATCATAGCGGAGGTAGTGAGACCACCTTCTGCCTAAGGGTGATGGCTCAGGCTGACGAAACGTTGAGCTATCCACAGATTGTCGCCCAAGCCATCGTAGCAGAGATAGTAAACCACTATTCTTCCCAAGATTTACGGTCAGGACTGATGGACCATTGACCCAATGATGGACCATCGCAACCACTGTCGAATAGTTTATTTAGATATTTTAAAGTGGTTTTAAAAAGGGTATTTGGGTCTTTTTCCACCCATTTTAACCCCTAAGTATATCAGACCAAGGATCATAAGTTCATTATCCATCTACAACATCAAATTAGGGTTTTCTCTCAAAGATAATCCCCAAGAACAAGATCCAAATCATTCAACAAGAAACTAAGAGATTCCAAGTTCTTTAAGTCCAAGAACTTCAAGAAACTCACAACCCAGGTATGTCATGTTTTGATTCATGGGTCCCTTTCACCCATGAAGCTCAAGAATCTCTTTTAAAAATCCAAGATTTGTGTATTTATGAATGTTCATGATTTAAATTGAATTGAAATTCATGTTCATAATGTTGTGGAGTTTTGATTAATGTTTGAAATTACATATTCCAATGATTGATCCTAGGATATGGTTATTTGCATAATAATCATGATAAACCCTTAAATTTATATGTTGATTGATGTATCCATGATTATTAAATGTGTTGATGACTCCATGTGTTCGATTAAATACCTATGTGAAAGAAAAGTGCCATACTAGTTTGATAATATGAAATTCCCAATCAGGAACAAGTTTATGCATGTCAAATGTTTAAGGAAATGTCTTAGTCAATGAATTATGGATACATGTGTAACCCTCGCGGTTCTTTAGAAATTCTACTTAATGAAATCTCTAACTTATTGTATTATGGATTGTGATGTTGGTCATGTATTCAAGAAAGTCATGCTTTTTCAGTTTCATGCTATCAAGTCCTGGGGGTACTTGTACCCAACAATTTAGTTGTGTGCCTAGAGCCAGTGTCGTGTTTTAAAGATACTCTCAGTCGAGCCATGTTCATAGAAATTCAGTCAGTCATGTGACTCAGGAAAACTCAATAAACTCAGCAATCTCAGAAATCTCAGAAATTCAGTAATCCCAGTAGTATTCCGTTAGTCAACAAAACTGAGTTAATTCAGTCCAGTTCATCTCAGTAATCCATATTCAGTGTTTATTCAGATGAGAGTAGGACTTAGCACCGAGTTAACCCAAGTATGGGAACACACACACTGTCAGATGAGTGTGTGATTCTTAGAAGTCATCCTTGCATTCCAAAACTATGTAACCAGCATAGATTGAGACATCAACATTGTTAGATAAAGGTTGATGAGGTGGATAAGCACTATAAGTGAGGGGCCCACCATTCTCTTTTAGGGACACTGTCATATGAGGTTTTCCCACAGCTTGTCCTTACTAGTGGTGCGGTATTGACACCCTTCCTATTTGGGTTACAGATTGGACCCCACCTCAGCTGTATTGCTTTATTTGGGACATGTCGGTTAGATAACTACTTTCCACAGTTTCAGTTAAAGAATTAGGGCTATCAGAAATAGTCATTCAGTCGCAGTAATAGAATTCAGATAGTTCAATAGAATTCAGGACTATCATATACAGTCAACTTAGAACAGCACAGAACTCACCTTGTTCCATCATAACCTAGAATGTCAAATAAAGTCTCTCCAAATTAGTTATTTAAGTTATACAACTACCAGTATCTCATGTTATTAGTACTTTGGCTCAGTAATTATGTTAACATCTAACTCAGTTACAGTTATTATGTATTCATGGAAGGAGTCTCACGTTTATGTTATCCAGTCAGTTAGTATAGATCATGAATGTGAACCCTTTGCATTCAACCTAACTCACATGTATTCCAGGACATTTAAACATACTGATATATTTGCGCTATGGTGTTTTATACCATAGGTTCAGAAGCACGATCTCCAGAGCATCAGTAGTATTCCAGTCTCAGCAGTCAGAGTTAGTAGTGAGTACTCATCCTTTGAGGACATGACCATTACTTTATTATCTTATTAGTTAATTTATTTTAGTAGTTGGAGTTAGTTGGGGACATATACCATCAACTCCATATTCAGACAGTTCATTCAGTTAGAGGATTTTCAGACTAGCATGTTTAGATAGTTATTTTAGTTGTTTTGGGTATTTCATACCCCCTCCAGATGTTACGTTTTATCAATAACGTTATAGTTATGAACCTTATGTCCTTTAAACCTTTATTTATGAATTTATATAGTATATTATGTAGTGTTCAGGTACAGATATCAGTCATTGGTTAGGTTATGGTCCTTTGGGTCAATTAGCACCGTGTAGCATTCCAGATACCAGATTCGGGGTGTTACAACTAACCGGAGGTTTAGGTCCTGGTACCCTATCCTTATTGCGATCTCTGAATTTCAGCACTAGTTTACTTACTGAAGATGGATATAGAACAGAATATTTAATGAAAAACTGAGTACGATTTCCACCCTCTGGCTTTGGTTGAGCGAAGTTGAAACTACCTGTTCTAGATCTCTCATTCTCCCTCTCATTCTCCCTATTCTTAGACTCCTCTATCTGCTGAGAATGGACCATAATCTTGGATATGTCCATCTCCTTAATAAGCATTTCGGTACTACACTCCTTGACCACACTATTAGACACGCCAGACACAGACTTACTCATCTTAGATTTGTTATCTGCTACCACTGAGGAGCGTATCTTGCTAGTTGAGTAAACTTGAGAGAATACTCTTTCACTGTCATATTTCCCTTCTTCATATTAATAAAATTCAACACCTTTGCTTCCATCAACTCTAGTGGGAAGAACCTATCCAGAAAAGCAGTGGCAAACTCTTCTCATTCTAAGGGCCTTGAATTATCGGCCTTCTCTGCCTTCCACTACTAGAACCATGAGTGAGCAACATCCTGCAACTGATATGTAGCAAATTCTGTGCTTTCACTCGCATTTATCCCCATAATATCTATGACTTTCTGTACCTGATCAAGGAATTCTTATGGGTCCTCATCTGACTTAGACTCGATAAAAGCTGGAGGGTTCATTCGGGTAAAGTCCCAAATTCTGGCTACAGTAGTATTGACCACAGGGTTAGTCTGAACATTAACTGGTTTTTCATCTAAGCTGCAACGGAATTGGCTAGGGCAGTGAAAGATTCTCTAAATTCATTATGAGAGACATGCTCATCCAAGGGAGTTGCCTGAACGAGCTGGGGTACTGGCTAATTTCCTATTCTTCTTTCATTATTCTTTTTGGGAGGCATGTTCTGTAAACAGAAGTAAGAAAAGGATTAGACTGAGAGTGTAACTTGAGCTTATGCTCACTCGCATGATACGAACACTAAAAAAAGGGAAACTTTTCCTAAAATACCTCATACCTCTTTGTCCATAAGTGTGGTGCGCTACACACCTATATACAAGACTCTACTAGATGTGGCTTTTAGGCTTCCTAGTACTCTGTTGAACATTAGGCTTTGATACAAAGTTTGTAATTTCCCGAGTCCATACCCTAGATAAAACACGGTGTTCTTAATCCCAAAGGACCACAAGCTAACCCATGACTAGTACTAGCTGCAATCACTGAATAATAATATTGTATAATCCAGAAATTCGGTGAAAATTGCCATAAGGTTCAAAACTGAGTCATATACTTATACATAAATACTGAATACTGAATATCTGACAATCATATGTGAAAAATAGAATAACTAAAATGTCTAAAATAATTATGTCTGAAAATCCTCTAACTGTACTGTTTGAAACTGGAGTTGATGGGACAAGTCCCCAACTAACCCCGACTACTGAAATAAACCGAATACTGAAATAATGAAATGATATGATAACTTTGTCCTCGAACTATGAGGACTCACCACTAGGTCTGCTTCTGATAATCTGGGATGCTAGGTATGGTTAGGAGCCCATGCATCTGAACCTATGATATAAGACATCATAGCACAAAAGAAAGGTATACGTTAGTACTTTGAATGTATTGGTATGCAAAGTGACGTAGGATGGTATGTATTGGTTGATATGCATGAACAATAACTGACTAAGTAACATGAATATAACTGACTGAGAATATAGGGATATCTGACACTAATATAAATATTGAATGTGGAATGATATGCTCATAACTATGCTTATTGTAACTGAGATTCATGTTAACCCTGGGTACTGAATTTTGATAAGTGAATGACTGGTATCTAAGTTTACTTATACCAAATTTCTGTATACTGAGAAATTGAATAAACTTTCCATTAATACCAATTTCATCAAAATTCGACATCGAAAGAGAAAGTTATGGGTGAAATACAAAAGATAGTAAAACTACCCAGGTGCGATGGTGAGGCCGATGGACCATCAGACTAGAGATGGATTGTCGCAGCGAGGTAGTGTAACTACCTTCTACCTTGGATCGACGGCCCAGGCCTACGGACCATCGCTCAGGCCGTCGCAAAGGAAACAGTGAGGCCCTATTCTGTCTAGAAGCGACGGTCAGGACCGATGGACCGTCGAACTAGCGATGAACCATCGTCGTACTCCACCGTCTCACCAAGGAAGTAAGTTCCAGTGCTGGTCCTAGTGCGACGGTCAGTCCGATGGACCATTGACCCAGCGATGGACAGTCGTACCCACCGTTGCACGTTTCTTTCAGTTATTTTGAAGCCATTTTTAAAGAGGATTTTTAGTCTTTTACCACTCGTTTATATACCTAGTTATATCCGACCAAAGATCAGAAATTCATTAACCATCTACAAAAACAAAATTAAGGTTTTCTCTCTACGATTAATCCCCAAGAACAAAATCCAAATGTTCTTCAAGAACTAAGAGATTCAAATTCTTCAAGTTCAAGAACTTCAAGAAACTCAATTTAGGTATGCATAGTGTTCATTCATGGACTCCTTTCATCCATTAAGCCCAAGAATCTCTTTTCAAAGCTCAATTGTATGGATTTTTTTATGAATTTCATGTTGAGTTGCTTTTGTTCATGTTGATAATGGCCAATTGAATTCTAATCTATGTTGGGCAATCAATTTTATGTGGAATTTATTACTATAAAGGTATATTCATGTGGACCTATGATAAACCCTTGGATGATGAAATTAGAGTTGAATGATGATGTTTATTTGTTATATAATGTTGTCTACATATACTATGCCTACCATGTGATTGATTAAATGCCTATGTGAAGGAAAAAAAATGCCCAACTAGTATGATCTTATGAAATCCCCATTTACGTACAAGCTCATGCATATCATATATTTGATGAATTGCCTCAATAAATGAATTATGAATTGCGATGTTGGTCATGTATTCAAGAAATTCATGTTTTGTTAGTTTCTTTCCATCGAATCCTGGGGGTACTTGTACCCAACAATTTAGCTATATGCCTAAAGCCAGTGTCATGTTTTCATGATATCCCCAGTCAAGCTATGATCCATAAAACTCAGTCAGTCATGTGACTCAGGAAAGCTCAGTAATTCAGTAACCTCAATAATCTCACGAACTCAGTCAGTTATCAGATATCAGTAGTATTTCATTAGTTAATGGAATTCAGTAAACTCAGTCCATGTTCAGATCAGTTAATAATGTTCAGTGTTTATTCAGAGGGGAGTAGAAATTAACACCGAGTGAACCCAAGGATGGGAACTCACCTGCTAGTAGAGGGTATGATTCTTAGAAGCAATCCTTGCACCCCAGAACTACGTAACCAACGTAGTTTAAGACATCATATCTTCTAGTTGAGGGTAGATGAGGTGGCTAAACCTGCTAGTTGAGGGTCCCCATCGTTCTCATTAGAGTAATCTGCTAGTCGAGGGTCACTCACATATTGTCCTTACTAGTGGTGCGATATTGAAACCCTTCTAATCAAGGCACAGATTGGACCCCAATTTAGCTATAATGCATCATTTGGGCCATGTCAGTTAGATGACTACTTCCCACAGTTTCATGTTACAGAATCTGGACTGTCAGATACAGTCAATCAGTCTCAGTAATAGAACTCAGATAGTTCTACAGAATTTAGGATTGTCAGATACAATCAACTAAGATACAATATGGAACTCAGCTAATTTCATCTGATTTAGGACTATCAGATATAGTTACTATGTATGCATGCATATATTCTCACGTCCATATTAGTCAGTTAGCCAGTATTATTCATGCATATGAACCCCATGTATTCAGTCTACCTCACATACATACCAGTACATTTAAAGTACTGACGCATTTGCGCTATGGTGTCTTATACCATAGGTTTAGAGACACGAGCTCCAGAGCATTAGTAGATTCCAGTCTTAGCTGCCAGAGCTAGAAATGAGTCCTCATATTTCAAGGACATGATCATTAATTTATTATCTCATTAATTTATTTATTAGTTGGAGTTAGTTGGGAATATGTCCCATCAATTCCTTATTCAGACCGTTCAGTCAGTTAGAGGCTTTCCAGACTATCATGTTCAGTTAGTTATTTCAGTTGTTTTGGGTATTTCATATCCTATCCATATGTTATTATTTATTAGATCCTATGTTACAGTTTTGAACCTTGTTGCCTTTCAGTTCATGTTTCTGCATTATATAGTATATTATGTAGGTACAGATATCAGTCATAGGTTAGCTTGTGGTCCTTTGGAGTCATGAGAACGGTGTAGCGTTTCGAGTGCCAGATTCTCAGCATTACACTATTTTACAAAAGATGTTAAAATTTTGATTTTAATAGATTTTATAAAGCTAGAAATTAGCTCCCAAAATTTTAATAAAATCTTTCTATGGGGAATAATGAGACTGTGAACCCCTGGAATAAGGCTAAGGCCTTAATTTTAGTATTTTCGACCAGAAGAAAAAAATGAAAAGACCTTTCAACAAAGAAGATAAAAGATCAAAAAATAGATATTTAGTTTTGGCAGAATTTTCATCCATTCCAAAGCCTACCATTCACCTACCATTAAAAGAATCCATTACTAGTTTACCCAAAATGCAACAACTTAAATAAATATTTAAAAAATACCCTTGTCATCAGCTAATAAAAATATTGCTATTCAAACCAAAGTTAGTTACACGATGAAACCACCGGAGACATACTTACGGACAGTCTCCCCAGCCGCTCCGCAAAAGAAAGAAGAATAGAGTATTCCAGATAAAAAGCAATTTGAGATAATAGATTTACAGGTACCACGAATAATGGCTCATGATAAAAAAAATATGAAGGTTTTCGAGTACCATAGTTGTTAAAACCTTTTTATACAAATTGGGATTATGTGAAGACAAATGATCTGCCTAAAACCCAAAGGTATTACGAATTCATTTTAACAAATACTGATTCGCTGTAAATTAAGCAAAAGCTAGAAGATATAAATAAACCCAATAGTATTCAATATTCAAAGTTTAAAATTAAAAGTATTTTAAGCCTATTTAAATGGTATGTAGATCATCTACATACACCTATATCTTTGTCAAGAAATTACAGACCTCAAACATATAATTGGTATGATTAGAAGGCAGACCGGTATAATTTTATGTATGTTAGGCCTAACAATCACTCCTGGTTCGTTAAATACTTAGAGAAGATAAAGACTACTGTAATTCTCTGATAGTTCTATGATTGGTGGAGCCAATTTGGAAGAAATAAATAGGTACTGTCAACACAATTCAAAAGCAATGTTCCAGCTAGAGCTGAATATCTCTACACTGTCGGAGAATGTTAAATGGTGTATATTTTTTACTGCAAATAGAATTTCATATATTATCTATTGGTACTTTGATATTCATGAAATTGAAAGGATCAAATACTTAAGTAAGACTATGAAGATTAAAGGATGGAGTCCAACAGAAAAACCCGTAACAAGTTCATCCTCATAGAAGGAATCACACATTTCCAAAGAAGAATTCAAAAGAAGACTCAAAGAACCCTTATCAAGTCTAGATAATGAGAATGATTCAAAGCAGATAATGGAGTTATTAGATACTACATCTTCACATGCCAGTGAACCTAGCAATGATGACATGATGGATCTGCAAGGAATGGCACAGGCATACCTCATTAATTAGAAAAAAGATGACAGCACTCGTTCAAAATTTGAAAAGCTACTTGATGGACCCCATAGGCAAAATGAAGACTAGAAGACAAATAACACAAATCTTCAAGGAAAAACAGCCAAAATCTTCTCAAGATTATGAAAATATACATGTTCAAGATAAGGCTGAAAAGATAGTTAGAGACATGTACAAAACAAATAAATAGTCGTCAACTACTCTTAGACAAGTGTACAATAAACAACAAGTATTAGTATATGAACAAATGAAAAAAAAAGTGTTTGTTAGATATTAGTCAGCATTTTTAGGCCTATTTAAGGATTTCAACTTATAACAAAGGAGAGAATTCTTAAATTTTCCCAACTCAGAAAAACTCTCTACCACTTTCCCATACTTCCCCTCTTCTATTTGTAAGTTCTATATATTTTTCCCTAATCAGTAAAAAGTTTTGTAATTATAAATTCTCTACTCCTCTTTTGTAATTTCATTATTTTCTTTTGCTCTTATGTTGCTTTTTATTTGTTTTACTTGATTGTTTCACAGTTTAATTCAAAGTTTAAAGTACTTTAAAAGTATAAATTACTTTAAATTGTTACTTTGCTCCTCGTTTTCCTGATCCGTCCCCCAAATAGTCCCAATCCATCCCGCAAATTATATTAGAGCCCAGTTGCCTGGGAGGATGTATGAGCATGAGTAGGAGCGGCTAGAGAGGTATTCTTTCCTAGAGCAAATCGAAATTAGTGTTACTCTTGAAATAATCATTTCTCTAGTTAGTTGTTACTATTGTTCTTCCTCTATGTTCTTAGTTTTATTCCGTAAGTTTGGTAGCCATTTTATAGCGGTTTAGACGTTGGAAAATCTGGAATTTTTTATTGAATTAGCTCTGAGTATGTTGTAAAAATGAAACCAGACCCAGAGGGTGTTCCCGTCGCCAAGCGTATAGGAATAAAATAAAGGAATGATAGAAGAAGAAAAAATAGTAATTACTATAAAGAAATTATTAATAAAGAGAAACATCTAAAGTAAATATTGGTTCTAGGATAGTGTTTTCTCCCTCATCTGCAAAAAAATCCTAATGAATACTACAACTAACCAAAATGTAATAAATCGTGTTAATATTTTGGCTACTTCTAATAAAATTGCTAAAATAGAAAGTGATTTACAAAATTGGAATATTCCTAAAAGAAAGTTTTAATAGAGTCTATAAAATTGGATAATAAAATCTATTAAACTGGATACTTTGATTTTGTAAAAAATTATAATGTAAAAACTTTTGAATCTACTTTTTCAATCAATAGAAATATTGAAACAATTTAGTTAGTAGCAGCTGAAGATATTGATAGATATAAAAAGAATTACAACTTCCTTCATATAGGTTTTGTTCAAGTAGTAGTTAAACCATTATATAGATTAGGTTTAGATGTTACTATAAGTCTAATTATAAAAGATAATATGTTATTAAACTTTGATGATTCATTATTAGAAGTATTACAAAGTAACCTCACTAATGGCCCGTTATACTTTAATTGTTATCAAAAATTTTCTATAGATATTAATGATCTAAATATTATGGATACATTAACTTTAAATGTCAAAAAAAAACATGAATAGTAAGATAAATACAAGTGAAATATCAATAATATATAGAGTATATTATAGATTAATGAAAACTACCTTAGCCCCTAAGGCTAAAATAGTAAGTAATAAAATAGTTAACATGCTTATGAAAGCTAATCACAATCACAATAATACCTTTGTCACAAAAAGGATAAAATGGGATGATGTACTAATAAAAGATAATTGGAAGTTATACTCCATAACTGAGCTAGAAATTGAAGAAGAAAATTGAAACATTAATCAAGTAATACAATATCCAGAAGGATCTATAAATTTAAAATTTCAAAGATCCCAATCCGGTAATCAATCCTCTTCAAGTAGAAGAATGTCCTTTTCTAGACCATCAGTATCAAAATCTATAGAAGAAAGGGAAGTAACATTAGAAGATATAAAAATAAATTTAAAAGAAGAAGATTTCTAAAAAATAATTCCTAAAGTGGAATAGGAATCTAGAAATTTAAAAACTAAGAAATCATTAAGTCCCACTACTAGTGAAATGTTAGGAGTAAGAGATTCTCTATGTATGATTAGGTCAGATGAAATATTTGAACTTGACTTTTAATAATTAGATAAATTACGGACTAACTCAGAAAATTCTATTAAAAGGGAATGGTATAAATAAAGATATTCATTTAAAGAAAGATATTCTTTTAAAGAAAAATGGTGCAATGATATGAAAAGATTTAAATGTAATATTGGGTTTTTAAATGGTTTAAAATTACAGAAAAATTAGATGATCAAAAGGATTCGTTAAATATGATTGTTAATAAATGGCATACAAGAGATAAAGTTGTAGAATCAATAATTCCTCCATTAGAAGAAATTAGCCTACATGTAGATGGTAGAGTTGTTACTGTTTCACCCTTTAAATTAGATATAGTAGATACTGAAGGTGATTCTAAAAATAAAGATATAAATAGAATACTTCAACAAATAATTATAGAAACCAACTACTATATATAGTTTCTAAACGGATTCTCGAAGCCGAGAATAAATCAACTTTTAAAGATAAGCCAAGTTCTTCTCATCATGATACAAGGTTCGAAACACACCCAGTATTTAAACAACCATAATTCTCAAAAGATAAATTTTCTAAATTTAAAGTAAAGTTTGAAGTGACAGATGATATTTTAGGAAAAATTAATGAAAGATTAAAATTTGAATTAAAAGTATCAAATGATAAGGTTATAAGAACTTTATTGGAAAAGAATGATATTGAAATTAACAAGCTATGTTCTAAATATTGAGTAAAATGGAATTATTATAAAAAGCCCACTTTTTCGAATATCTAGTATGAAGAAAATAAATTTTTATCTAATACTTCACATTCTGGAAGAGAAATTACGAAATAGAATATGGATGGATTAGTAGAACATCAAATCTATAATAAACTACATGAAACGAGAATGGCCATTACAACATATAAAATTAACAACATGACATATAAACAAGTAGCTACTATGATTATATTAGGATTTACAGGTACTATAAAATATTGGTTGAATAACTACCTCAAAGTTAATAATAGGCAAAGCATATTAAATGCTAAAACTTTTACTCAAGCTATTAAAAATTAGTCAACAAGACAAACATTTAAAAATCAAGTCATAGAAGATGCCACCACCACTTTAATTTATAGTATAGCTAAACATTTTATAGGAGAACCTCTACTTTTTCTAGATAGAAGTTTAGAAATATTATCAAATTTATCATGTCCAAAGTTAGATGAATTTAGATGGTATAAAGATGTTTTCCTCAACATAGTCATGGTCAGAGAAGATTGTAATCATGATTATTGGAAAGAAAAATTTATAAGTGATTTATCAACATTATTTGCAGAAAAGGTTGGAACAAAAGTAAAAGACAGATTTGAGGTCAAAATTCCTTATAGTCATTTAACTTATGGTGATATTATAAGTTTTATAAAATTATATACAAATATTAAACTTAAAAATCAACTAAAAAGAGATAATAAAATAACATGAAATGAGCTAGGAAGCTTTTGTTAAGATTTTTTATATATGAAGTTATCAAACCCTTAAAAATAAGCTACCAATTAGATTAAAATACAACATAAAAATTATAAAGATAAATCTGAAAAATCTCATTATTATAAAACATAATTTAAAAGATCAAAAATGCTTCTAAAGTTGAATATAAAAACAATAATGAAACGTGTTGGAACTGTAGAAAAACTTGTCATAGGGATAAAGATGATAATGTTTCAAATAAAAAGAAAGACAAGAAAATATGTTAGATTTAGTAAATGAAATTAATAATAAACAATATTCTATTCTTGGTGAAAATGAAAATTGTTCTTCTTTTGAAGAATGTCTTAGTGATGATAATCAACTTAAAGTAGCATAAAGTTCAAATAGTTGTAATACCCCGCAGTTTGAGATCACTGTGCAATGTACAACTCATTTTCTTAAGTCGTATACACAATATACGAGTCGTATGTTGTAGTCATATCTAAGATAATGTAAAATTATTGATGTTCTTATTTAGGTATGGCTCAACCCTTAGAGTCGTAAGATTACTCTATGAGTCATATGAATATAGGTCATAAGGTCAGTAGACTAGGTTCTTTATGTTTCTTTCCAAGTTACGAGTGGTGGGTACAAGTCGTAAAGACTTATTCCGAGTCATAAAATATGACTCGTATCCTAAACAATGAAGGATCCAAGAATCAAGCCTCATGTTTTGATATCTTTATAAATTACTTAGATATAAATTAAGTCCTCAAACATCTTCTAACCTATAGACAGTCAAAACCTCCAATAGTGATTGAATTCTTGAGATGTACATAACTATAGTCATCTCCAAATGATCATAACTTTTGTTCTACGAACAATTTAGGTGCTAAATACCTAACAATAGATAGATGATAAAAATATCTTTCTAATAATACAATTTTTTTCTTAATCTGATATCGAGGTGAAAAGTTATGGCCAAATTACTGAAGCACTATCATAGCTGCCAGTGGGTACAATTCCTGATGACGACTCATAAGAAGACCATATGAGTTGTTAGGAGAAGATGTAACCATAACAGTAGGGGTCAAAATCTGGGCTCCTAATGATTAATCAAGACATGAACCGTACGCAAAACTTATGAGTCGTACCCTAACTTGTTAGGATGGCTTCCAGACAATTTCTAAGAGATTTTTTTTGGTCCTTTTCCACTCTTTTAACCCCAAAACTGCATCTTTCCACCCTCCAAATAATAGCTATCAAGAGTAAAAACTAACTTCACATATTATTACTCAAAAATCATCCATCACATAGAAAAAGGGGCAATTATTTTCTCCCCAAAGGCAATTAAGATTCATTAAATTATAAAGCCCCGAGAGTACACCCTGGGCTCCACACGGTGCTTATAGTCCCGAGGGACTACAAGAAAACCCATGAGCTAGTACCTGCTGTGAACACTAAAGAATAATAACAATATAACATATGCGAAATATCTGAAGATGCCATAAGGTTTTAAATAATAAAGCATTTCTAAATCATGAATCTGGAAAACCACAACTGTCTAAAAATAACTGCCTGAAACTAATAAAATAAAGATAAACTTACTGGCTATCTGAAGTGTCTGAAAGCCTCTAAAACTTACCGAATAAGAGTTGATAGGACGGGCTCCAACTAACTCCAACTAACTCCAACTAACTACTAAACTAAAAACATGAAAATAAATATAAGCTGTCCTTGAAATTTGAGGAATCACCACTACTACGGATGATAATCTAGAAGGTCTATTCGCGATACGGGAACTGAGCGTCCGAATCTATAATATGATACATCATAGTACAACAAAAGAGTATGTGATAAGTACTTTGAATGTACTAGTATGCTAAATGAGGTAGACTGATATCCATGGTTTTGTGTGCATGAGTAATAAATGATGAATGAATAGTATGAAGTACTGAATAGTATGCATGAAATCTGTAAGTACTGAGAATGCATGAAAACTATACATAGTGATGGATGCGTGACCAATCATAAAAAATATGATGAATATAATCTATTAACTGAAATACTAAAATCTGATAACTAAATATTTGATATCTGTATGATATGGTCAAGCAAACTGCAACTTAATTACGAAACGAATTACTAGACTAAGATTGTGGGAGCTATCATCTAACCTACATGCCCCAATGAGAAAACTTGGGGTCCAACTTATGACCCAGTTACAGGGGTTTTAGTACCGTGCCATGGGTACTAACATTGGCTATGTGGATCCACTGATGTATTGTCCCAAAGGACTAAGGGTGTCAAACCTAAACTGATGAGTGACTCCTCAAATGATACGCTGGATACATAGTTCTAGAGTACAGAGATTTCTACTAATGACTCAACCTATCTAATAGGGAAGCCACCATCCCTGCACTCGCTCGGTGCTAAATCCTACTCCCAACTAAACTGACTAGGAATACTGGACTGTTCCAAGTTTAACTAATTATGATAACTGACTGAACTGATAATGCTCATAACATATTTCTGAAACTATTGTGAAGTCACTGAGACTAAGTAAAAAACTATGTTTTTGGAAATTCATAACTCCCATGACTCTATATTAATACCAAGATAGTACTAAAACTTTAGGGACATAATATGAAAGAATTATTCAAAATTCATTCTTGTAAGTATTTCATCAAACACTTGCAATACATGGTTTAAGCTAATCATGGGAATAGTTAAAAGCTTGTAGTAATAGCATAATTTCAACACCAACATCACTAATTATAAGTTAAATCAGTGAACAACTACCTTTAAAAATGTGGGGTTTAATAACAACAACAATTTCATATAAACATGGTATAGAATAAAAATTAATGGGAATTCATGGTTAAAATCACAATTAAAATGACAATAACTTGTAAAGATCACAACTTTGAATTTAAAATTAGATACTTGAACTTCATGGGTGGAAGAGGGCCATGGATGAACATTTAACATACCTAGGTTGATGAATTTGTGAGAGTTCTTGGGCTTTTCTTAAGAATTAAGCTTAAATCTTGAAGGCTAGGGTTTTGTTCTAGAATGATAATTAATTTCTAAAAGAGGATTTGTGAGTAATGGGGCATATAATTCCCCTTTAGGGTGTTAATTATGTGTTTTGGTTTGATTTAGGGTTTTGAGAAATGACCAAATTATCCTTGGAAATTTAATACGCAGACTAACAATAACAATTTTGGACTTCAGCATGATGCGGTGCTTATCTCTTTGGGCCACTGGAAAAAGGACAATCCTCATTTTATCCAACGGCGCGACACGGTGCCATCGCGTTACGCCACTTAAAAGTGACAACTCTTAATTGGAACCTTGGTGTGACGCGGTGCCTTATTGAACATGAAAATGCCCCTTGGAGTGATATGGCATTATCAGAGTGTCCCACTAGAAAAGGATGAATGTGATTTCGTCCATCTCCACGATGTGGCCCTATTGTATTGGGCTACTATTTTTTACTAAAAGTGCCATAACTTCTCACCCGAGTATCAAATTTGGGCAAAATCGGTATCATTGGAAGGTAATTCAAATTCCTATAACTTGTTGTGTCTTGAGCTTCATAATTCTAAGTAAAAAAAAGATATACTTATTTGAAGTTGACTAAAGTAACATTCTTCCCGAAAACTCAATCGATAAGGAATATTTTGGTTAACCAAATAGCTGGGAATTATTTGAGGCCTTAATATACATCAAACTCACTCGTAAAACTACCAAAGAACCATAATGTACTTTGCATGAGATTTAAACATGGATCTAGCATTGGTTTGGATTTTTGGGGTATTATAATATCTCCCCCTTGGGATCATATGTCCTCGAATGGGATTGGTTAAGTTGAAAGCACTGAGGGACTTATATTACATGCTGAATATACATGATGACAACGTGATTACATGACTGAGTCTTAAACATGACACGTGACTGAAAAAATTCTTTGAATGCATGATTGAGATTAGAATGATATGTAGCTGAAACTGAGCATGGAATAGAGAAATTCTATGAAGGTTAGTACCTTAATCTGAATCTGAGTTTACGGAGAAAAGATGAAGGTACTTGATCTGCATATCTACTTCTGCTTCCCAAGTGGCTCCCTCAATGGACCGATTCCACCAAAGAAATTTGACTAGGGGAATTATTGTGTTCCTTAGTCTGCAAATTTGTCAATGAAGGATCTCGACTGGAATTTTTTTGTAAGAAAGGTTGTTCTGAACATCTACGCTTTCTAAGGGAACAACTACAACTGGGTCACTAATACACTTCTTCAACAAAGTGATATGGAATATTGGGTGCACTGATGCTAAGTCTGTAGGCAACTCAAGCTCATAAGCCATCTTTTCAAAATGGCTCAAAATTTAGTAAGGGCTAACATATCAAGGACTAAGATTCCCCTTCTTACCATACCTTTTCACTCCCTTAATGGTAGAAATTTTCAGATATGCGAAATCACCAATCTCAAACTCAAGGTCTTTCCTTCTTATATTTGCATATGATTTCTGTGAGCTTTGGGCTATCTAAAGCCTCTCCCTGATCAACTGAACATTCCCTAAAGCATCAAACACCAAGTTAGGCCCCACTATCGCATCCTCACCTACCTCAAACAAACCAATCAGAGATATACATCTCCCTCCATATAAAGCTTCAAATGGAGATATTTGAGTAGTAGAATGATAGTTATTATTATACGTGAACTCAATCAAAGGTAAGTGGTCATTCCAACTTCCCTTAAAGTCAACTGCACATGATCTTAACATATCCTCAAGGGTTTGAATGGTCCTCTCTACCTGGCCATCTATCTGAGGATGAAAGGTTGTACTGAGGTAAACTTTGTTATGAAGACCCTTCTGAAAAGCTTTCCAAAAGTAAGAGGTAAACTGAGTACCTCTGTCTGAAATAATGGACAACGAAACCCCTTTCATCCTAACCAGCTCTCAAATATAAGGATTGACATATTTCTCGGATAAATAAGAAGTATGGACTGGCAAGAAATGGGCTGATTTGGTCATCATGTCCACAATGACCCAAATTGAATCATGTTGCTGATGAGTACGAAGAAAACCTTTCAAAAAATCTATGTTTATTACTTCCCACTTACAAGTGGGAATACTAAACTCTTGCACGGACCTACTAGGATTCTGATGTTCAATCTTAACCTGCTGACAAGTAGAGCACTTGGCCACCAACTCTGTAAAATCCCTCTTCATCCCAATCCACCAATAGATTTCCTGAAGATCATGGTACACCTTCTTGGCCCCTAGAGGAATCGAGTAACGTGAACCATGTATTTCTGCAAGAATTTATTATCTCAACTTATCAAAATATGGCACATATAGTCTACCTTGGCAACACAACACTCCACTCCCCCTTGGGAGAAAACCTCCACTTTCTAATCCTTTACTAACTCCTTCAGCTTTACCAAACTAGGATCCCTATCTTGCTTTTCTTTCACTTCTGCAACCAAAGAAGATTTTGAACTATTCTAAACCCAAACACTACCCTCAGCTGAATCAACCAAACGAACAACTAATTTGGCAAGCTGATGAACTTGTTTAACTAACATATTTTAATAACCCTGAACATGAGCAATAATACCTATAGACAATCTACTTAGGGAATTTGCAACTATATTGGCCTTGCTCGAGTGCTACAATACACTCGTATCATAATCTTTCAGTGATTCTAACCATCTTTTCTATGATTCAAAGCCTTCTACAAAAACACATACTGCAAACTTTTATGATCTGTGAACACATCAACTTCACCCCATACAGATAATGCTTCCAAATTTTTAAGGCAAACACAACGGTTGCTAACTCAGTATCATGGGTTGGGTAATTCTTTTTATTGGGCTTAATAAGTCTAGAAGCATAGGCCACAACCTTACCCTTCTGCATTAGAGCACACCCCAAACCAACTATGGAAACATCACAGTGCATAACAAACCCATCTGAACCATCTTGTAATATTAAAACTAGGGTTATGGTGAGTTGAGTCTTCAAATCATGAAAACTCTTCCCACAAGAATCTGACCACTAAAACTTAACTTTCTTCTGAGTCAATCTGGACATGGGGGATGCAATAGATGAGAACCCTTCAATAAACAACAGTTAATAGCCAGCCAAACACAAAAAACTTCAGATATCTAATGGAGAGATAGGTCTGGGATAGTTTCTCTCTGTGTTGGTCTTTTTAGGATCAAATCTAATACAATCATCGTAAACAATATGTCCAAGAAAAGTTACTTATCTTAGATAAATTCGTACTTGCTAAATTTAGTGAACAACTAATAGGTTCTAAGAGTCTGCAACACTATTCTAAGGTGGTTGCATGATCATTTTCACTATAGGAGTAGACAAGAATGTCGTCAATGAAGACTATGATGATCATGTCAAAGTACTACTTGAACACTCAGTTCATCAAGTCCATAAAGTTGTTGGGGCATTAGTAAGAACAAATAACATGACTAGAAACTCTAAGTGACCATACCAAGTTCTAAAAGATGGTTTTGGTATGTCACATTCTCTAACTATGAATAGATGATAGTCGGATTTGAGGTCTATCTTAGAAAAATAACTGGCACCCTGAAGTTGGTCGAACAAGTCATCAATTTTGGAAAGTAGGTATTTGTTCTTGATTGTGAATTTGTTATGCACAAATAGCACTAGTGCGCCCTACAGGGAGATGTTGGGCTTTATGAATACCTTATCTAGGAGATCTTTCAAATGTTCTTTAACCTCTTTGAGTTTGGCTGGAGCCATTCTGTATGGAAAAATAGAGATAGATTATGTATCTGGAAGAAGGTCTATTCCGAAGTCAATTTTCTTTTTGGGACAAACTCCAAGAAGATCTTCAGGGAACACATCTAAAAATTCCCTCACTACTGAAACTGACTCAAGAGTTAGATCCTCAAAATTTAAGTCTTTGACTTGAACAAGATAATAAGTACACCCTTTGGATAACATTGTCCTTGCTCTAAGGTACAAAACAAGCTGACCCTTAAGCTCTGTAGTACTACCCCTCCATTCAAGGACTGGTTCATTTGGAAACTTAAAATTAACTACTCTATTAATGCATTCAATTAAAACATAGAATGAGTGGAGACAATCCATGCCGAGAATGATGTCAAAATCCATCATATCTAACTCCACAAGATCAATCGAAGTAAATTTCTGAGACACTGTAACTAGGAAGTTCCTGTATAACCGTTGAGCTATAATAGAGACCCCCACTAAGGTAGACACTAAAAAAGGCTCTACTAAGATTTCGGGACTAACTCCATAGTTGATGGCTAGATAAGGGGTTACAAAAGAAGGAGAACCTCTAGGGTCTAATAAAGCGTAAACATGTAAATGAAAGACTTGAAACTTACCAGTGACCACATCAGGAGAATTTTTCTAATCCTATTGGGACTTAAAGGCATACAATTTGTATGTTTGTTGACCACTTGTAGCACTAGAAGTGGCACCTTTCTGAGTCGGGCGGCCGGTTGGAACTGATGACTAATGGGACTGGCCCTATTGGTAAAAATCCCTTTCTTTTTTAGAAACTACCCGATGCTCCTAAATCCAAAGGTTTGGATTGCCATACCCAAAGCATACATTGCTGCCAGCTCTACACTCGCCCTAATGGTTTCTATCACATTTCTTGCAAAGAGGATTTGTACGAGCAATTTTCTCACTACCCTGCGACATATATCCTAGCGCTCTATCCCTATTATCATTTTGAAATTTGGGTACCAGGGAACTATCAAAAGATGGGGAAGGATATGAAGATTTAAAATGGAACTGAGGATGGTTACCACCTTCTGACTTTGACTGAGTAAAATTAAATCTACTTGTTCTAGACCTCTTTCCCTCCTTCTCTTTATCCTTAGTCTTATGTTCCTTAATCTATTAAGCATGGACCATCAACCTATAAATGTTTATCTCCTTAATCAGCATCGCGGTCTTACACTTCTTGACCACACTGTCAGATACACTAGACACGAACTTGGTCATCCTAGATCAACTATCAGCAACCTCATGAGGAACATACCTAGCTAATTGAGTAAACTTGAGGGAATACTCCTTCACACTCATGTTTCCCTGCCTCAAGTTGATAAACTCTAACACTTTGTCCTTCCTCATCTCCAACAGGAAAAATATATCTAAGAAGCCTGTAGCAAACTCTTCCCATTATATATGCCCTACATTTGCATCTCTATCTACCTTTCACTACTTAAACCAGGTATAGGCTACATCCTACAACTGGTAAGCAGCCAATTCATCACTCTCACTAGGAGTCACCCACATAATATATGTTACCTTCCAGACCATGTCTAAGAATTATTGTGAATCTTCTTCAAATTTAGATCCTAAAAATAGAGTATGGTTCATTCGGGTAAAGTCTCTAATCCTAGTTGTGGAAGTATTTTCCACTATGTTGGATGTAATAGAGGCTAGCTGAGCATTCTGATCTACTACAGAGTGAGATAGAGTAGTGAATGCAGCTATGAACTATGCATGAGAAACATGCTCATTCAGGGGATCTTCTTGAACAGGAAGAGATGCTAGTTGGGTCATATTTCTTCTTCCGTTTGTCTTTTTAGGAGGCATGTTCTATAAATAGAAAAGATAGTAGATTAGACAGAGAGTTTAACATGTTAATTATGCTCAGTCACCAGACATGAGAACTAAAAGATGGGAACTTTTCCTAAAATGCCTCATAGCCCCTTGTCCATAAGTGTGGCGCACTTCACACCCATGCACAGGACTCTACTTGACGCGACTTTTAGACTTTGTAGGATACTTTAAAACCTTAGGTTCTGAGACAAAGTTTGTAACAACTCAAGAGTACACCCTGGGCACCACACAATGCTTATAGTCCCAAGTGACAGCAAGCAAACCCATGAGTTGGTACCTACTGTGATCACTGAATAATAATAACAAAATAACATATACGGAATATCTATAGATGAATAAGGTTTTAAATAATAAATCAGTTCTAAATCCTGAATCTAAAATACCACAACTGTCTTAAAACAACTGCCTAAAACTGATAAAATAAAGATAAACTAACTAACTATCTGAAGTGTCTAAAACTGACCGAATAAGAGTTGATGGGACATGCCCCAACTAACTCCAATTAACTACTAAACCAAAAGCATGGAAATAAATATAGTATATCCTCAAAATATGAGGACTCACCACTACAAATGATAATCTGGAAGTTCTATGCACAATCTAATAATTGAGCATCCAAACCTATGATATGATACATCATAGCGCAAGAAAAGAGTATGCGATCAGTACTTTCAATGTATTGGTATGCTAAACAAGGTAGGCTGATAGGCATGGTTTTATGTGCATGAGTAATAACTGACTGAATAAAAAGCATAAAGTACTAAATAGTATGCATGAAATTTGTAAGTACTGAGAATGCATGAAATCTGTAGATACTGATGGATGCATGACCAAGCATAAAACATGATTTGAGTATAATCTGTGAAATAAAATACTAAAATCTTATAACTAAATATTTGATATCTATATGTTATGGTCAAGCAAATTGAAACTTATTTACTGAACTGATTACTTGACTGAGATTGTGGGAGCTATCATCTAACTGACATGCCCCAATGAGAAAATTTTGGGTCTAACCTGTGACCCCAGTTGTAAGAATGTCAGTACCGCACCATGGGTACTACTAGTAGATATGTTGATCCACTGATGTATTATCCCAAAGGAATAAGTGTGTCAAGCCTAAATTTATGGGTGACCCCTGGGAGGTAATCAAGCCTGAACTGATTGGTGACTCCTCAAAGCCTATGATGGATACGTTGTTATAGAGTACAGAGACTTCTACTATTGACTCCACCTATATGATGGGGAAGCCTCCATCCCAAAACTCGCTCGGTGCTAAATTCTACTCCCAACTAAACTGACTAGAAATACTGGATTGTTCTAAGTTTAATGGATTATGGTAACTGACTGAATTGATAAAACTCATAACATATTTCTAAAACTATTCTTAAGATTCTGAGGCTAAGTAAACAACTATATTTTCTGGTATTCATAACCCCCAAGACTTTATAGAAATAATAGCAAGATAGTACTAAAACTTTGGGTACATAATATGAAAGAATTGTCAATAATTCATTCTTGTAAGCATTTCATCAAATACTTGCAAGTCATGATTTAAGCTAATCATGGAAATAGTTAAAACCTTGTAGTAATAGCATAATTTCAACACCAACATCACTAATTATAAATTAAATAGGTGAACAACAACCTTTAAGCATGTGGGGTTTAATAACAACAACAATATCATCTAAACATGGTATAGAATCAAAGTTCATGGAAATTCATGGTTAAAATCACAATAACTTGTAAAGATCACAACTTTGAATTTAAAATTTTATACTTGAACTCCATGGGTGGAAGGGGCCCATGGATGAACATTTAACATACCTGGGTTGATGAATTCGTGAGAGTTCTTGGGGGTTTTCTTGAGAATTGAGCTTAAATCTTGATGGATAGGGTTTTGTGCTTGAAACATAATTAATTTCTTGAAGAAGATTTGTGAGTAATGGGACACATAATTCCCCTTTTGGGTGTTAATTACGTATTTTGGTCGTATTTAGGGCTTTGAGAAATGACCAAACAATCCCTAGAAATTTAATACGCGGTCTGACAATCCCGATTTTGGACTTTAGCATGACATGGTGCTTATTATGTTGGGACACTAGAAAAAGGACAATCCTCATTTTGCCATACGACTTGACGCTGTTCCATCGCGTTGTGCCATTGGAAAGTGATAACTCTGAACTTGAACCTTTGCGTGATGCGGCGCCACCGCGGTACCTCACTAAATGTGAAAATACACCTGGTGCAACATGAAATTATCACGGTGGCCCACTGGAAAAGGAAGAATGTGATTTTGGCCATCTTCGTGACGCGACCCTATCGCATTGGGCTACTATTTTTCACTAAAAGTGCCATAACTTCTCACCCGAGTATTGTATTTGGGAAAAATTAGTATCGTTGGAAAGGTAATTAAATTTCCTATCATTGGTGGGTCTTGAGATGGAAAATTCTGAGTAGAACAAGAGATATACTCGTTTAAAGTTGACTAAAGCAACATTCTTCCCAAAAACTCAATCGGTAAGGAATATTTTGGTTAGCCTAATAAAGGGAATTATTTGACACCTTAATATACATCAAACTCACTCGTGAAACTACCAAAGAATCACAATGTACTATGAATGAGCTTGAAACATGGCTCTAACATTGGTTTGGATTTTTGGGGTATTACACAAATTCATGTTCAATTCTAAGAAATTTATCCAATGCTTCAACATTCAGGTATTTGGGGTTTTCATCAATAGGTTCCTTTCATCCATTAAACCCCAAAAATTCTCTTTTTATTCTAGTATGAATTTTTAATTTTCTTTTATAAAATTATCCATGTAAATAATGAATTTAATCTATGTCATCTTAGAAATTTGAATTCAAGTCATGTGAACATATTTTTCCCTATGAAAATTAGATTACTTCATGCTTTGAATGTCATATACTCTTGTCATTTTCAATTGCTTCCATGTCAAATTATCAAATTGAGAATTAAACAATGTGAAATTGTTATTCTCCCAAGTTTAATACACTCATATATTCAAATTCATGGACTTTATCTTTTTAGTGACACGTATTATGTTTTGGGTCTTGAATTGGGACTTTATGACACTGTTTTAAGTGTTGTTATCAAATTTTGTAATCATTAAATACTTGCGGGTTATGAACACACGACACCAATTTGTTTACGTACTTTTCAGACTTTTCAAGCAATGAGTTAGTCCATTCATGATTTTATTGTCATACTAAGTTTGTTATAATCATGTTGAGCACTGTCAGTTGAGATATTTAGTTGACCTTATTCAGAAACAGTGCTAGTTTAGGTGGGAGTAGGATTTAGCACCGAGTGAACATAGGTATGGGGGCTCACCTACCAGTAGAGGGTGTGACTTTAGTAGCAATCCCTAAGTTCCACAACTACATAGCAAGAAGGTTTTGAGATGTCTTCCTTCTAGTTAAGGGTTGACATTTTCTTAGGGTAACCTTCCAGTAGAGGGTGACTCCCTAGTTCTTTGAGACACTAGTTTAGTGGATCCACACAGCCAATGTTGAACCCCATGGCAAGGTACTGACACCCTTCCAAATGTGGTTACAAGTTGGACCCTAATTATCTTAGATTGGGGAATGTCAATTACATGATAGCTCCCACAATTTTAGTTAATAGTCAATCTATATCAGTTCAGGTTTTCTTGTCCAAGTATTTAGATTTTCATTGATTCAGTCAATCAGTTTTATCGATTAAATTTATCCAATGGCTTACTTGGTCTTGCATTTTTAGTTTTACATGTTCATGCATCCAAATAGAGTTGGAAAATATATTTTAGATAGTATTTACCTCACGTATTAGTATATTTAAAGTACTAACCGGATACTTTTTTCTTGCACTATGTTGTATAATAACATAGGTTCAAACACTTAGTTCCCCGACCAACCTTAGACATTTCAGCATTTCCCAACAACAGTAGTGGTGAGTCTTCATCCATCAAGGACATGGCATGTTATTATCATTATTTTAGCATCTCTTTATGTTCAGTAAGTCGAACTTTGTTGGGGGTTTGTCCCATCAAATCCTCATGATTTTTTAGAGGCTTTCAGATAAATAGACAGTCAGTTAGTTTTTCAAGCTATTCAGTTATTTTAAGACATTTTGAATTGTATTTCAGCATTACATCATACAAGTATTTTATCATATTATCTTTTGCATAGGTTATTACATTACTATTTTATTCATTGCTCACAGCAGGTACCAAATTAGGGGTTAGCTTAGGGCCACTTGTGGCCTTAAGCACTGTGTTACGACTAGGGGTATCCTCGGGTCGTGAAAAAACTTGGTATCAGTGCCTAATATTTTATAGTGTCATAGGGTATCTAAAATTCACGTTGAGTAAATTCTTGGGCATGGGTGCGAAGCAGACCACGCTTATGGACAAGAGGTTACGGTATATTTTTAGGAAAGTTTCCTTTTATTCAGTATTTATGTAATGTGAAAGAGAATAAGATCTACTGAATTCCTTTTTCTAACTCATCCTTTGTTTTGTTTATAGAAAATGCCTCCTAAAAATAATAAAAATAAGGACCAAGAATCATCCCGCACCACTACCTGTTCAAGAAGATCCCCTGAACGACCATGTTTCTCACATTGAGTACAGTGCCGCTTTCATAGCCTTGGCCAAATCTGTAGCTTTTCATAACAATGAGAAGGTTGTTTCTCTAGATAATGTGATTACAAATATGGCTACATCTAGGATCTGAGACTTCACCGAATGAATCCTCATTTATTTCCTAGATCCAAGTCTAAGGAGGATCTGCATGAGTTTATGGATAGAGTACAAAATATGACCGAAATCATTAGTATCACATTGAGTGAGAGTGAGGACTTAGCTACTTAACAGTTGTAGGGTGTGGCTCACACCTAGATCAAGCAGTGGAAGAAGGACAAAAATATTGAGGTAGGGCCTATAGAGTGGTAGAAGTTTGCCATGGCTTTCACAGAAAGGTTCTTTCCACAGAAGTTAATGGAAGCTAAGGTTCGGGAATTTATAAAATTGAAGTAGGGTAGCATGAGTTTGAAGGAGTACTTGTTAAATTTCACGCAGCTGGAAATGTGCTCCGACTATGGTGGCTGACTTTAGGTCCAGGATGAGTATGTTTGTGTCGGGTGTATCTGATAGTGTAGTCAAGGAGTGTAGGACTGTCATACTAATTAAGAAGATCAACCTTTCTACACTGATGATTCATGCTCAACAGATTGAGAAGAAAAAGCTCAAAGAAAAGGAAAGAGAAAATAATAGGTCAAGGATATGTAGTTTTAACTTTTATAGGAAAAGTTTAGTGGGCGGTTACCGTTCTTAGTTTCACCTAAAATTTTCAGCCCCATCTCTATCTTAATCTAGTGTGCTAGTGCCAAATTTTTGGCAAGTTATTCAAGATAGAGCATCAATCTCTAAGTCCCAGGGTAGTGTTAGTAACGGTCATACTAATCTGCTCTACAGAAAGTATGGCTAGAATCATCAGTATAAATGTAGGACATACAGTGATATATGTTTTAGGTATGGCAAACTAGACCATAGGATAAGGGATTACCCGAAGGTTGGCCAGAAGGGTAAGGACGTTTTTCAGTAGGGTCAGTTCAATATTTCATCATCTCCCATAGGTCAACCAACTCAGCAGGGTGCCACTTCTAGTACCACCAGTGGGCAGCACCAGATTAGACAGTATTCTCTCCAGACATGGCATGATCAGGAAATTTCTCTTGATGTGGTTATGGGTATGTTACAAGTCTTCAATATACATGTTTATTCATTATTAGACCCCAGATCTTCACATTTCTTTGCGACTTCTTATATTGTTGTAGACATTGGTGTCAGTCATAAAATATTGATAGAGCCTTTCTCCATGTCTACCCTGGTAGGTAAGTCTATTGTAGCTAGGATGGTATACATGTAACACCCCAAATCTGGTACTTGGAATGCTACAAGGTGCTCATGACCCCGAAAGACCAATACCTAACCTATGACTGATATATGCACCTATATACTGTATAAATATGAAAATAAAGGATGAAATGCCATAAGGTTCAAACCTGAGACATGATATCTAATAAAACATAACATCTGGATGGGGTATAAAGTACCCAAAACAACTGAAATAAACTGTCAGAACATACTATAGTCTGAAAAGACTCTAACTGATTGAACTTTATGAATAAAGAGTTGATGGGACATGACCCAAACTAACTCCAACTAATAAATTAATTAATGAGATAATAAAGTAATAGTCATGTCCTCAAAGTATGAGTACTCACTGCTAACTCTGACTGTTGAGACTAGAATGTTATTGATGCTCTGGAGCTCGTGCTTCTGAACCTATGGTATAAAACACCATAGCATAAATGTGTCAGTACGTTTGAATGTACTGGTATGCATGTGAGGTAGGATGAATGTAAAAGATTTCATATGCATGAACTATAAGTACTGACTGCATAACATAAATGTGAGAATACATACATGACTACATAATAACTATAACTGAGTTCGTGATAACATAACTACTGAGTTTGACCAATGATAACATGAGATACTAATATCTGTATAACTAAAATAACTGATACTAAGTGACTGTATCTGATAGTCTAGGTTCTAATGAAACTAGCTGAGTTCCATACTTTTCTGAGTTAACTGTATTTGACAGTCCTGAATCCTTCAGAACTATCTAAGTTCTATTACTGAGACTGAATGACTGTATCTGACAGTCCTAATTCTGTACTAAAACTATGGGAAGTAGTTATCTAACCAACATTCCACAAATAACGTAATATAGCTAAGTTTGGGTCCTATCTATAACCCCAATTGGAAGGGTGTCAATATTGTGCCACTGGTAAGGACAATCTGTGAGTAACCCTCATATAATAGGTAAATCTCGTAAGAACGGTGGGAACCCTCATATAATAGGTTAATCTACCTCATATACCCTCATATAAAAGGATATGATGTCTCAACCTACACTGGCTACGTAGTTCTGGAATGCAATGATTACTTCTAACAATCACACTATCATAACATGTGGGTTCCCATCCTTGGGTTCGCTAGATGCTAATTTCTTCTCCCATCTGAATAGACACTGAACATGATTAACTGAACTGACTGGACTGAGTTAACTAAGTTCCGTTGACTAAGAAATACTACTGAGATTAATGAATTTTTGAAATTTCTGAGATTACCAACTTTACTGAGTTTTCCTGAGTAACATGACTGACTTAATTTCTATGAACATGGCTCGAATGAGAGTATCTTAAAAATACAAAACTTATTCTAGGCACACAACTAAATTTTTGGGTACAAGTTCCCCCAGGACTCTATAGAAGGAAACTGACAAAGCATAACTTTCTTGAATACATGACCAACATCACAATCCATAATACAATAAGTTGGAGATTTCATGAAGTACAAGTTCTAAAGCACCACAAGGGTTACACATGTATCCATAATTCATTGACTAAGACATTTCATCAAACATTTGACATGCAAAAACTTGTACATGATTGGGGATTTCATATTATTATACTAGTATGGCACTTTTCTTTCACATAGGCATTTAATCAAACACTTGGGGAGCATGCTTTGTTTATACAATCATCAATAAATCTAATAATCATGGATACATCAATCAACGTGTAAATTTAAGGGTTTATCATGATTATTAAGCAAATCACCACATCCTAGGGTCAATAATTTGAATATGTAATTTAAAATATGAATCAAAACCCCACAACATCATGAACATGAATTAAAATTTAATTTAAATCATGAATATTCATAAATACACAAATCTTGGATTTTGAAAAGAGATTCATAAGCTTCATGGGTGAAAGGGACCCATGAATCATTACATGACATACCTTGATTGTGAGTTTCTTGAAGTTCTTGCACTTGAAGAACTTTGGAATCTCTTAGTTTTGTGAAGAAGGATTTGGATCTTGTTTCTTGGGGATTATCTTTGAGAGAAAACCTTAATTTGATGTTGTAGATGGATAATGAAGTTAAGAGCTATGGTCTGGTATAATTAGGGGTTAAAATGGCAGGAAAAAGACCTAAATACCTATTTAAAAATGACTTTAAATTGCTGAACGTGATCTGCGATGACTCGTGTGATGGTCCATCGCTGGCTCGATGGTCCGTCATTCTGACTGTCGCACCTGGGCCATAATAGGGTCTCACTTCCTTAGTAGCGATGACTTGGGCAACGGTCTATCACAAGTTCGAAGGTCCATCAACCTGTCTGTCGCACCTTAGTCAGAATACTGACTTAATGCCTTAGCTGCGATGATGTAGGCGATGGTCCATCGCTAGATCGATGGTCCATCAACCCACCCATTGCACCTGAGCAGTTCTGACAGCTCTCGGTAAAACGTCCATAACTTTTTACTCCGATACCGGATTTGGATAATATTGGTATCGTTGGAAAGTTAATTCAATTTCCCACTAAACAAAAAGTGAAAATATTTAAAATTCCATGTGTACAAAAATGGATTTATCTTTCAAGGTAAGCTTCTAACATTCTTGGACAATTTTAAGCTAGGTAGAAGTATGTGGTATTACAATACAAAAATTTCTTGATCACAGTTTCCTAGAAAGTTACTTCAGTTGACCTTATAAAGTTATAGATGACTAATTTTGATATCATTTTTAGCATGTATTGGATCCACTCGTGCTATGCCTCAGTTGATTGAAGAAATAGAATTTTCCAATTCCAGTTACCTAATGAACTAGTTATTGAATAGATGGGGCAGTACTTTAGTGCTTAAGGGTCGGGTTGTGTAAAATCTTAAGGAACGAAAGATGATATTTAAGGGGTGTATTTACCTTCTCGTCTGAATCAAGGAATAAAATTTTGAAACCCCAAGCCTTGAGTCAGTTTCTATAGTAAACAAATTTCTAAATGTGTTTCTCAAAGATCTTCCTTGGGTTTCTTCCGAAAAGAAAATTTATAGTGGAATATCTCTCTTTTCGGATACCCAACCTATCTCTATTCCACCTTACACAATAGTTCCAATTAAGCTTAAGGAATTGAAGGAACAGTTTAAGGATCTCTTGGAAAAAGCTTTCATCAGACCTAGTATTTTCCCATGGAGTGCCCATTTTTTTTTTGTGCAAAAGAAAGACGGTTCTCTTAGAATGTTCATTGACTACCTTCAGTTGAACAAAGTAATAATCAAGAATAAATATCTTTTATCCAGGATTGATGACTTTCAGAAACAACCTCTCTACTTCTCTTGAGGTAGTGGTATGGTCTGCGTATACTTTACCTTTCCCAGACCCCACTAGGTAGGAATACACTGGGTATGTTGTTGTTGTTGTACCTAGGATTGATGACTTATTCGAACAACTTTAAGGTGTAAGTTATTTCTCTAAGATAGACCTCATATTTTGTTATCATCAGCTTAGAGTCAAAGAATATGACATTTCAAAGGCAGCCTTCAAAACTCGGTATGGTAACTTCAAATTCCTAGTTATTTCTATTTGACTAATCACTGCCCCTGGAGGTTTAATGGAATTAATGAACAAGGTGTTCAAGATGTACTTGGAAATATTTGTCATAGTCTTCATTGATGACATCCTGGTCAATTCCCGTAGTGAGAATAATAATGCAGACTATCTAAGGGTTATGTTGCAGGCCCTTAGAGATCATTAGTTATTTTCTATATTCAGTAAGTTTGAATTTTAGCAGAGATCATTAGCTTTCCTTAGTCACATAGTATTTAGTGATAGCATTTGAGTTAATCCCCAAAAGACTAAATTAGTGAGAAACAGGCCTAGACCTATCTCTCCATCAGACAAGATGAGTTTCTTGGGTTTAGCTGGCTATTATAGATTCTTTGTCGAATGTTTTTCTTTTATTTTTTCTCCTATGTATAGACTAACTCAAAATATAATCTAATTTCAGTGGTAAAATTTCTACGAGAAGAACTTTTAGGAGTTAAAGGCTTGACTCACTTCCGATCTAGTCTTGACTTTGCCAGATGGCGCATATGGGTTCGTGGTGTATTTTTATGCTTCTAGAGTTTTTATTGTTTTTGTATTATTATAGAGAGGTATGGTCATAGCCTATGCCACTAGATAGCTAAACCCCATGAAGAGAATTATCCAACCTATGATCTTGAGTTGGTCATTTTTTCTTTACCTTAAAGATTTGGAGGAATTACCTTTATAGGGTTCATGTTGATGTGTTCATGGATAACAAGAGTTTTTAGTATGTGTTCCCGCAGAAAGACCTGAACATTTATCAGAGAAGATGACTTGATTTTATTGAAATACTATAATGTGAGTGTGTTGTATCATCCAGGTAAGGTCAATGTAGTTGCAGATGCCCTTAGTAGAATGACTATGAATAGTGTTTCTCCTGTTGAGGATGATAAGAAAGAGTTAGTTTGTCAGGTTCACCTGCTTTCTAGGTTAGGAGTTTGGTTGGTTGATTCGGTTGTAGGTAATGTATGGGTTCAGAATGGTTAAGAATCTTTATTCATTGCTGAGGCAAAAGAAAAACAAGATAGGGATCCTAGTTTGGTCAAGTTGAAGGAGTCAGTTAGAGATCAGAAGATGGAGGTTTCTCCCAAGGGGGGATGGTGTGATTCGTTGTCAAGGAAAACTATGTGCTCCGAGTGTTAATGGTTTGATACAACAAATTTTTTCTTAAGAACATGGTGCAAGATACTCTATCCACCTAGGAGACACCAAGATGTACTGTGATTTGCAGGAAATCTATTGGTGGAGCGGTATGAAGAAAGATATTACAGAGTTTATGGCTAAGTGTTCAAACTATAAGAAGGTTAAGATTGAGCACCAATGGCCTAGTAGTACACTTTAGGAGTTTAGCATACCCACTTGGGAGATGGAGATAGTGAATATGGATTTTATAACAAAATTACCTCAAACTTCACCAACATGACTCGATATGGGTCATTATAATATAATGACAAGTTAGCTTATTTCATGTCAGTTCAAAATTTATTTTTGGCTGAGGATTATGCTAGACTCTATCTTAGGGAGTTAGTGAAGTTGCATGGGTTTCCATTGACCATCATTTAAGATAGAGGTACTCAATTTACCTCTTACTTTAGGAAAGTATTTCAGAAAGGCATTAGTACCCAAGAACATCTTAGCATAGGTTTTCATCATCAGATAGATGGTTAGGCAGAATGGACAATTCAGACTCAAGAGGGCATATTGAGGTCATTTGTTGTTAACTTTAAGGATAGATGTCCTGAATACATACCTTTGATTAAGTTTTCCTATAACAATAACTATAACAACAGTAATCAGTCTCTATTTGAGGCTCTCTATAGAATGAGGTGTAGATATCCTATTGGTTAGTTTAAAGTAGGTGAGGCTGCTTTGATAGAGCCAGATTAAGTTTTTGAGGTGATGGATAAAGTTCAATTAATTTGAGAGAGGATGAAGACAGTCTAAAGTCGTCAGAAATCTAATATATGTGAGAAGAAGAGATCTTGAGTTTGATGTTAGTGACATTATTTATTTGAAAATTTCTCCTATGAAAGGGGAAACTTAGTTTCTGCTATGTTGGTCCATGTAGAAATTTAAGACATTTTGGGAAGGTAGCTTATGAGTTAGAATTGCCTGTAGATTTGGCATCAGTGCATCCGGTGTTTTATGTCTCTTTATAGAGGAAATATATTGGCAACCCAGCTTGAGTTGTGCCCTTAGAGAGTGTCGAGGTGAAACATAGTCTCTCCTACGTAGAAATCCCAATTGAGATCCTTGACCGTCAGATTCGTAGGTTGAGGAATAAAGAAGTCTCCTTGGTTAAGGTTTGGAGAAATTAATCTGTTGAGAGAGCTACTTGGGAAGCAGAAGCAGATATGCGAGCCAAGAATCCCTATCTTCTGTCAACAAATTTAGATTCAATTTGAGGTAATTTTTTTTCCTTAATTGATTTTCATGTTTTCTATCTAAACTATATAACTATCCTCATGTTATAGCACATATTCGTGAATTAAGTGCAGTCCACACATTATTTTTCTGATTTAGTTATTTAATCATGATTCAACTCATTGGTATTTAGTGTATGATCTTGGCTTTCTTAGTATTTCAGCCAAGTCAGTATCATTCGGGGATTAATGATCCCAAGGGGGAGATATTGCAATACCAAGTATATTGAGATAACTGTGCAACATACGACCTTTTTCTTAAGTCGTATACACAACATATGAGTCATATATTGTAGTTGTATCCAAGATGGTGTGAAATGGTTGGTACTTTTTTAGGTATGATTTGACCCTTTGAGTCCTAGGATTACTATATGAGTCGTAAGAAGATAAGTCATAAGGTAAGTAGCCTATGATCTCTAAGTTTCTATTTAAGTTATGAGTGGTGGCTACAAGTCGTAGTGACTTGTTATGAGTTGGTAAGATATAACTCGTATCCTACCAGTAAAGGTTCCAAGAATCAATAATCATGTTTTGATAGCTTTATAAGTTACTTCTATATATATTAAGTCCTCAAATATCTCCTAACTTATAGACAAGTCGAAACATCTCATAGCAAATAAATTATTGGGATGTTTATGAATATAGTCATCTTCAAATGAGCATAACTTTTGTTCTTCAAATAATTTATGATCTAAAGACCCACCTATAGATAGATAATTGAATTATCTTTCCAACGATACAAATTTTTCCTTATTCCGATATCGGGGTGAAAAGTTATGGAAAAATTACTAAAGCACTATCAAAGCTGCAAGTGGGTACAACTCCTTATGACGACTCATAAGTAGACCATATGAGTTATAGGGACAAGTCGTAACCACAGAAGTAGGGGTCAAAATCTGGACTCCTGGTGACGACTCAAAATACGACCCGTACCCAGAACTTATGTACCGTACCCAAACTTGTCAGGACGACTTCTAGACATATTCCAGACAAATTCTAAGAGGGTTTTTTCATCTTTTTCCTCTCTTTTATCCCAAAAACTATGTCGTTTCATACTCCCAACAACAATTATCAAGTGTGAAAACTACCCTAGCTTATTATAACTTAGAAGTAATCCATCACAGGGCAAAAAGGGAGATTTTTTTCTCCCGAAACCAAATAAGGTTTCATCAAATTCAAGTTCAATACCAAGAAATTTATCCAAGGCTTCAAGATTCAGGTATGTGGGGTATTCATCAATGGGTTCCTTCTATCAATAGATGGGGTATTCATCAATGGGTTCCTTCTATCATTGAGTCCCAAAAATCTCCTTTTTGTTCAAGTATGAATTTTTAATTTTCTTTTATGAAATTATCCATGTAAATCATGAATTTAATCCATGTCATCTTAGAAATTTGAATTCAAGCCATGATAACATGTTTTTCCCCATGAAAATTATATTACTTCATGCTTTGATGAATTTTAACTACTCTTGTAATATTTAAGTGCTCCCATGTCAAATTATCAAATCATGAATTAAACTAAAGGAAATTGTTATCCTCCCAAGTTTAATACATTCATATATTCAAATTCATAGACTTTATCAATATAGTGACATATATTATGTTTTGGGTCTTGAATTGAGACTTTATGCCACTGTTTCAAGGGTTATCAAGTTTTGTAATTAGTCAGTGCTGGTGGGTTATGAACACCCGATACCTATGTGTTTACTTACTTTTCAGAACTTTTAAATCTATGAGTTAATTCATTCATGATTTTATTGTCATACTCAGTTTGTTATGATCATGTTGAGCACTATCAATTGAGATATTCAGTTGACATTAGTCAGAAATAATGCCAGTTTAGTTAGGAGATGGATTTAGCATCGAGTAAACTCAAGGATGGGGGCTCACCTTCCATTAGAGAGTGTGACTTTAGTAGCAATCCCTAAGTTCCAAAACTACATAGCCAACAGGTTTTGAGAGGTTTTCCTGCCAGTTGAGGGTTGACATTTTCTTAGGGGCACCTGCCAGTATAGGGTGACTCCCTAGTCCTTCGGGACATTAGTTTAGTGTATCTAAATAACCAATGTTGGTACCCGCGGCAAGGTACTGACACTCTTCCAACTGGGGTTATAGCTTGGACCCCGATTAGCTCAGATTGGGGAATGTTGATTATTTGATAGCTCCCACAATTTCAGTTAATACACAATATATATCAATTTAGGTTTATTTGACCAAGTAGTCAGATTTTCAGTGATTCAGTCAGTCAGTTTTACAAATTAAATTCAACTGATGCCATACTTGGTCTTGTATTCTCAATTTTACATGTTCATGCATCCATTTTTAGTTAGCATATGTATTTCAGATAGTCTTTACCTCATGTACCAGTACATTCAGGGTTCGTTTGGTTAGGAAACAAGTGATACTGGAATTAGTTATGTTGTGATTAGATATACTGGGATTAGTTGTTCCGAGATTAGTTATCCTGGTATCATTTTTTAGTTGTTGTTTGGTTTGTGGTACTAAAGATAATATGCATTGCATTCATTTTATGAATTTATAGTTTGGTTACAAAAATAATCTTCACCTTATTTACCTTAATTGTTTCCCTTCATATTAAATCATACAAAAAAATTGAAAAGTTACTAATTTTTTCATAACATTAGTAGTTTCTTTTTCCTAAAAATACATGTTAAGAAATTTATGTTAATATTTCTTAAGCATTTAATAATATTTAATATTTCATGTTAAATTACTTATTTTGTCCTAAATTATATACAATGTTGATAATCTTATTTTTTTGTTAAAAATAATATATCATTAAAAATGTGAAAAACAATTACACTCATTTTTTATTATTTAGTATCTTATTTGAGAGTTCAATTTTACTTTTTTAAAAAATTAAATTTTCTCATATTTTTAGCTATATATAAAAAATAATTTTTTATTTAATAAATAAGCATGTACTAATTTAGAAAGGGAATGTCAAGATATTAATTACTTGTTCATTATAAATTTTGAAGGAAAAATGAAAATCTAAAGTAAGATTAATAAACATTTCTACAAAATAGAAAGATAATAAACCCTTGTATCAATTTTGAATGTGATTGTATACATATTTTTTATGTTGTCACTATCATTTTTCCATGACTCATCACTTTTGTAGCATTTAATAAACTCATATAATTGTTCAAATATATAAAAATGAATGAAAATTTGTAGAGTAATTAAAATATAAATTAGACATTAAATGAAAAAAAAAATTGATGCGAGGACTACTAGAATCTCACATTCTCTTATATATATATTAGATACTTTATTTCGTTCTAGTACGGACCCAATATATGTTATTTGTGTTATTTCAATTTATGTAGAACAAATAGCATTTAGAGTATCAATCAAATTTTTATTAATATAAATTTTTAAATAATTTAAGTTCTTAATCATTACATAATTATCAAACAATTTATGTTACTCACGTTGTCCCAGTTTTAGAATTTAAAGAGTCAATCAAACTTTTACTAATATATTTTTTAAATATTTTAACTTGTTAATCGTTGTGATTTATAGTATCTTTTAATGTAAATTCAAATAAATTATATTATTTGTTTTGTCGCAACTTATGTGGCACTATTAGAATTTCAAAAGTCAATCAATTTTTTACTATATGTTTTAAAAATATTATAAGATCTTAATAGTTATGACTTATAATTATTATTTTTTTGCATAATTTTTAAATATATAATATTTTACCAAAATAAAATAAATAAATAAGAATAAACAAAGTACTAAATTTTCAAAACATGTTAAATTCGAAAACATCATTTGGATCAACGGATTAATAAATTAAAACATTAAAACATGCAAACTATAAAATGCCAAAACTATCACTGAATTTATGTGGCATAAATATAATTTAGATAATCAATCATATTTTAAATATGTTTTTATATATTTTAAATTGTTAGCTATTGTAGTTTATAATATTTTTTATGTAACTTTAAAATAATATAGGTTACTCTACTTTTCAATTTTTTGTGGCATTGATAATCAATCATATTCTTACAATAATTTAAGTTTTTAATTATTATGATTTATAATACTTTTTATTTTATTCCAATTTAAGTGGCACTGAAATAATTTCGAGTGTTACCCCAATCTTATGATTGAAGCAGTGAAGCGGATATGTCTTAAATGGCTTATAATACCTAATTAGAAATGATATAGCCAAATTACTATAAAAAATATTTGTCGAAAAAATTTGAATGAGTCTCATATAAGATTTCATGTTAATTTAAAATAAAGAATTAATTTATCATTTTATGTCAATTATATTTTTTATTAAATATTATTAATTTTTTAATACCTAAATCAGTATAAATAATTAGGGGTGATATAGTAAAATTACATTTGAAGCTGCTAAAGCAGACATGTAATAAATGTCTATTTCCCTCTTTTTTTAATTAAATAGTATTAATTTTCTTATATGGAAATGACTTACAATAATTAATTAGGGGTAATATAGTAAAATCATGGAGAGAAAAATACTTGTGAATTTTTTTTAAATGAGCCTCATATATGATGTCTTATTAATTTAGAACATCAAAAATTAATTTATCATTTATGTCTATTTTATTATTTAATAAATATTATTAATTTTTTGATACCTAAATGACTTATAATAATTAATTAGAGGTGATATTATAAAACTACGATTGAAGCAACTGAAACAGACATGTCATAAATATCTATTTTACTTTTTTATTAAATATTATTAATTTTCTTATGTGTAAATGACTTAAAATAATTAATTAGAGATAATATAGTAAAGTCACGGAGCAGGTGAAGAAGCAGGCATGTTGACGAAGAGTTGTCTGCTTGTTTACACTTATTAATAGTAGTAATATATATATATATATAGTAATATATATATATATAGAGAGAGAGAGAGAGAGAGAATCATAGGATTGGGGGGTAATTTTGTCATTTTATAGTTTATCCCCAGGATAAATTGTGTTGGGATTGTTATATCACCATATGTAAGGGATAACTTATCCCGGTACTATTTATTAGTCCCAGAATAAGTTATCTAGAGCATTAGCAACCAAACGACGCATCAAAAGTTTTATCCCGAGGCTATTAATTAATCCCATGATTATATTCTTTAGTACCTCACACCAAATAACCTCTCAAAGCACTAACCGCCTACTTTTCTCTTGTACTATGTTGTCTTATAACATAGGTTCGGAGTCTTAGTTCCCCGACCATCCTTAGACAGTTCTGCATTTCCCAGCAGCAGTAGTGGTGAGACCCCATCCATCGAGGACATGACATATTATTACTGTTATTTCAGCATCTTTTTATTTTCAGTCAGTTTGAGTTAGTTGGAGGTTTGTTCCTTCAACTCCTCATGATTTTTTAAAGTTTTTCAGACAAATAAACAGTCAGTTAGTTTATCAGGCTGTTCAGTTATTTTCCAGCATGTTGAATTGTATTTCAGTATTACATAGTATAAGCATTTTATCAGATTATCTTTTGCACATGTTATTCCATTATTATTCTATTCAGTTCTCACAACAGGTACCAGATCATGGGTTAGCTTGGGGCCTTAAGCATCTTGTTGAGACTATTGGTAGCCTTGGGTCATGACAAAGCTTAATATTAGAGGTCAAGGTTTTAAAGTGTCCTAAGGTGTCTGAAAGTTGCGCTGAGTAGAGTCTTATGCATGGGTATGAAGCGCACCACACTTATGGATAAAAGGTTATGAGACGTTTTTAGGAAAGTTTACTTTCTCTTAGCATTCATGTCGTGAGAAAGAGCATGATATCTATTGAATTCTTTTTTATTAATCATCCTTCTTACCATTTTACAAAAATCAGCCCACACCACCACCTACTCAGGTAGATCCACTGAATGACTATGTTTCTTACACTGAGTTCATAGCTGATTTAATATCCTTGGCCTAATCTGTAGATGATCAAAACAATCAGTAAGTTATTTCTCCAGCCAATCCAGTGATGAATACGGCTGTAGCTAGGATTTGAGACTTCACCCAAATAAATCCCCCTTTGTTTTCTAGATTTATGTCTGGGGAGGATCTGTGGGAGTTTATAGATGAAGTGCAAAAAATGACAACCATCATGGGTGTCACTTCGAGTGAGAGTGCGAACTTAGCTAATTACCAGTTGTAGGGTGTGGCTCACACCTAGTTTAAGTAGTAAAAGGAGGAAGAGATATTGAGGCAAGACTACAGAGTGGGAGGAGTTTTCTATTGCTTTCTTAGATAGGTTCTTTCAAATAGAATTAAGGAAAGCTAAGGTTCAGGAATTTATAAATTTTAAGCAGTGTAGCATGAGTGTAAAAGATTACTCACTCAAGTTCACACAGTTGGCGAGGTATGCTCCGACTATGGTGGCTGACTCTAGGTCCAGGATAAGTAAGTTTGTGTTTGGTGTATCTGACAATGTAGTCAAGGAGTGTAGGACTGACATGCTGATTAAGGAGATGGAACTTTCTACACTGATGGTTCATGCTCAGCAGATTGAGGAGGAGAAGCTCAAAGAAAAGGAAAAAGAGAATAAGAGGACCAGGATAAGTAGTTTTAAATTTTTTAAGCCAAGGTAGGAGAGAGGTAACTGTTCTCAATTCCACCTAATATTTTTATCCCCAGCTCTATCTTCAGCTAGTGCTATAGTGCCAAAGTTCAGGAAGGATAGTCAGGATAGAGCATCAGGCTCTGTGTCCTAGGGTAGTGTGAGTAGCGGTCGTACCAATCTTCTCTACAGGAAGTGTGGTAAGAATCTTCAAGGTAAAGTAGGGAAAGAAGTGATATGTGTTTTGGATATGGAAAACTAGGCCATAGAATCAGGGATTGACCAAAGGTTGGCCAAAGGGTAAGGACGTTCGTCACCAAGTTCAATCCAATATTTCATCAACTCCCATAAGTAGCCCGACTCAGCAGGGTTCCACTTTCAGTGCCACCAGTGGGCATCGCAAGAATAGACAATATTCTCTCCAGACATGACATATTCAGGAAAGTTCTCTTAATGTGGTTACGGGTACATTGCAAGTCTTTCATCTTCATGTTTATGAATTGTTAGACCCCAGAGCTTCACATTCCTTTGTGACTCCTTATATTGCTATGGTCTTTGGTATCTGTCCCAAAACGTTGGTAGTACCTTTCTCCGTGTCTACCCAAGTGGGTAAGTCTATTGTAGATAGATGGGTATACAACAATTTCCCTATCATAGTGTCTTAGAAAGTTACATCAGTTGACCTTGTAGATTTAGAGATGACTAATTTTGATGTCATTCTCGGCATGGACTGGCTCTACTTGTGCTATGCCTCAGTTGATTGCAGAATAGAATTTTCCAGTTCTAGTTTCTTAATGAACTAGTTATTGAATGGAGGGGTAGTACTTTATTTCTTAAGTATCAGGTTGTTTCAAATCTTAAGGAACAAAATATTATATCTAAAGGGTGTAATTAACATCTCATACGAGATAAGGAATCAAATTCTGAAACCCCAAGCCTTGAGTCAGTTCCTATAGTAAACAAATTTCCTGATATGTTTTATGAATATCTTCCTAGGGTTCATCCGGAAAGGGAAATTTACTTTGGAATGGATCTCCTTCCAGATACCCAACCTATCTCTATTCCACTTTACAAAATTTCTCCTATTAAGCTTAAGGAATTAAACAAAAAGTTAAAGGATCTCTTAGATAAGGGTTTTATTAGGTGTAGTGTTTCCCCATGGGGTTCCCTAATTTATTTCATGCGCAAGAAAGATAGTTCTCTCAAATTGTGCATTAACTACTTTAAGTTGAATAAAGTCACAATCAAAAATAAATATCCTCACCCTAGGATTGATGACTTATTCGACCAACTTTATGGTGTAAGTTATTTCTTTAAGATAGACTGATGAGTGGTAATATTACCACTCATTCACTCTCATTATTCGCACACATTGCCTTGTTTTTAATAAATAAATGAGACAAAATTTATGGTTAGATGCACTAATGTCCACTCTTTGCAGGCATAAAGTTGAGGGGACCAAAAAGATGTGGATTGAGCTAAAAATGATAAAAAGGGAGCAAGGAAGAGAGCATCTAAAGACCAGGACTACATCATCCTTCATTACCAATACCACGGTCCTATATCTGTGGTCGCAGTTAGTCAAGATAGTAAAAGCAATGCGGCTGTGACACACAACCGCGGTCGCGGTTGCGGGGAGCCGTTCGTGATCACGGTTCATCAGGAATATGGCCAGGGGAATATTTGTAAAAGTACTTAGATGCATCCTAAATAATATTTTAGAAAAAAACCCTTCTTGTTTAGGCATAGCTTACCTTATAAGATATTTTTGGAATTCTAGACTTGAAACCTTAATTTGGGAAAGTGTGGAATTAACTTTGGAGGATAAATTTCTTAGGATTTTTGTGAAGAATGAATTCTTTGGATAATATTTATAGTATATCTCTGTTTACTTTCTTTATGAGTACCTATGTAATTTAGTCTTGAGATTATATTCAACTAGAGTGTGACTGTGTGTGGGTATTATTGTGTTCTCATAGATTTTACTTGTTGAGGATGGATTCCACCATTGCTTGAGCTTATAGGTTGGGATTTGATGGGTTATAACCCTAAATCTCGAAATGGGATTAATGGGAGAAATCCCTAAGCTATAGAAACCCTTTATCATCCCCGAAATAGGGATAAAAGTGAGCATTAGGTAACACATAACATCCTCGAAAGAGGGTTATAGAGGGAAAAGGCAATGATGGACAATTGATCCTATGGTTTACTACCTTTTGCAATTTTAGAAATAAGTGTTTTGGGAGTGTAAATCATGTTAAGAGCATCATCCTAGAAATAGGGATGTTTGATTGAGGGTTTGGGTGATTATGAAAATGTGTACACGTGTTTGGTGCTTGAAAGAGCCAACGGGTAAAATCATTGCGGTTTTTTGTTCAAAAATTGACCCCAATGAACTTCGACCTAGCCTATACTTTAGTTAACAACTAAAATTTCATCAGTAACCAACATCAATCCACATCCATTACCTCTAGGTAGACATAATCCCAAGATTTCCTCCAAATCATGAATTCTAAATAAAAGTTTTATTCACCAAGTAATTTTTAAAGTTTATTGTGAAGAATTCCCAAACAAATCCCCCATTTTATTTTACATGTCATTTTTGTTATCATTTTGGGTAATCTCATAGTAATTTGAGCACCCATAGTGTTTGAAGTCTATAATTTGCTCCTTGAGATTCAAACCCAATTCAAATTATATTACTTGACAACAACCCTCACCCCTCACCCCTCAAACATGGGAGTGAGTTGAGCATTATAAAAATAGCATCATTGTCGGGCAATGAAATGTAGATTTCGTTTGTTTGGTGTCATTCTTACTTGGGAATACCCAGAGTTGTGTAATTTACTTTATTTGTTATTTTTTAATCTTGTGTAGGTGATCAAAGTATAAACAGAGAAATGAGTGATAACGCAAGCAATATGGTCCCCATCTATGCCCCTCTTGATGATGAAGTCCAATTAAATAAGGTGGGACAAACAAGTGCAATTCACATTCCGCCAACCAACAGGAATGGAGTGTTTCATGTGACTAGAATTATGCTTCACATATTGAAAATGAAAGGGTTTTTTGGGGGCCAACCATATGAGTACCCAAATATCCATTTGAAGAAATTTGTGGAAGTTTTTGCGCCATTTAACATAGCACATATAACACAAGAATCCATCCGGCTATGACTTTTCCCATTTTTACTAATGGGTAAGGCGGTTTTATGGATTCGCTCACTTCCATCTGGCTCAATTACATCATTGGAAGAGATTACTATGGTGTTTCTTGAGAGACATTTCCCACCATAAAAAATGTTTCAAAAGCGGGATGAGATTATGAACTTCTGGCATATAAATAGAGAATAAGTATTTGAAGCTTAGGAGAGGTTTAATGGAAAGTTAGCCTAATTCTCAAATCATGAGGTTCTAAAAAAGATGCTCCTAGAAATTTTCTGTTGGGATCTTGATCCATTAAACAAAATGGTGGTGGATAATGCGGCGGGTAGTTCTATGTGAGATTGTATGATCTTGCGGCCTTCCGATTGATAGGAGAAGTATCAAAACAAAATTGGGGTTGGCATATTCGAGATACCAAAGCTTCCAAATCCTCTTCAACCTCATCTATTTTGACTAATGAACAAAGAAAATGAGAAGAAGAAAAGAAAGAGAACATAGCCAAAATGATTACCCAACTTGAGCTCTTGACGAAGCATGTTATGGGTGTATGCGAAAGAGGTAAACTCCATAGAAGAAAATCTTATGAAGAGGATGAAGAGACAAAGAAGTTGGATAAATAAATCCGATAATTAGGAAACTACTCGGGGGGTTCCCGCCCAGCCTATCTATGGCAAGGTGGGAACCAAGGTTGGATAAATCGTGAGTGGGATCGAGATTGGAGAGATCGTAAACGTGACTATGACAGTTATGTATCTTCTCATTATCGCACTAAAATCAAGGAATCTAGTGCCATTAATCTAAAAATGTTCAATATCTAGGATATTTTAGCAATGATCTTGAATAGAGTAGAAGGCACAGACAAAATGGTCTATTAGTTAAAGGGTGATTTCTCCCACCTCTCTCAAATGGTAGAATGCACAGACAAGATGGTCTATTAGTTAAAGGGTGATTTCTCCCACCTCTTTCAAATGGTGGTGTCTCACTCCACCTCTATTAAGCAATTGGAAACTCAAGTGGGGAAAATATCCACACTATTTAATGCTAGACCTAGAGGTGAACTTCTGAGTGACATAATTGCTAACCCAAAGAATGACGCCCAAGTCCTAGCAATTGTCATAAGGAGTGGACGACCTCTTGAGGAACCTTTTAGAGGAGACACGAGTGAGAATATTCCTAAGGCCTAAGCAAAGGAGGTGACTCCTCAAAGAAGGAAGATAAATGGTGAGAAAGTGGTCAATGAAAGTGATGAGGAGGAGGTTGAAGTTGAAAGGCAACAAGTTGAAGAAATATTATCCATCCAAGTTCCACCCCCATTTCCTTAATGTTTGCATTAAAAAGAAGAAAATGAAAAATTAAGGAAGTTCATGGACAAACTTAGGAAACTATTGATAAACATCCCATTTCTTGAAGCTATCTAAGAGATCCCAAGATACGCTAAGTTGATGAAAAAGTTGATGTCCAAGAAGAAACTTGTTGAAGGTGATACTATTTAGGTCACTTATGGAGGTAGTTCTATCATGGATAGAAAGGTTACAAAAAAGAAATATGACCCCAGAGCATTCATTATTCCTTGCACAATAGGGATGCATGAAATTGCAAAGGCTCTATATGACCTTGGTACGAGCATTAACTTAATGTCTTTTGTCATCAACAAGAAACTTGGTATGGATACCCTGATGCCAACCTCTATGCAACTATTGATGGTAGATTGGTCTATAAATAGGCTGGTGGGTATATTGTTTGACGTCCTTGTGAAAGTGGACAAGTTCATTCTCCAAGAGGATTTCATGGTATTAGATTGTGAAATAGACAAGGAGGTGAATATCATTCTTGGTCATCCTTTCTTAGAAACTAGGAGAGACATTATCAATCTAGAGCTGGGGGAGATAAAATTTAGAGTGCAAGAGGATGAGGTCTCTTTAAAATTTTGCAAGTCAAAGAAGCAAACCCTGGAGTTGCAAGTAGTATCTGTGGTGGATATTGAGAATAAGAAGATGAATGAAGAAGAGTTCAAGGACCCACCTTGCAAATAAAGAAAGAAAGAGGTTGTTCCATGACGATAGCAAAGGCGATAGGTGGGAGGCAACCCACAAATTCCACGAGACTGTCTCGGGTCCTTTTTTATTATGTTTTAGTACGGTAGATGTTATCTTATGTATGTGAATAACCCATGCATTTATGGCATTATAGAGTGCATCGGATAAGCTGAAAAGGAGAGAAATGTGGAAAATTTGAGTAAAATTTTAAACAGGGGAAAATAGGGGAGCAAAATTATTCTCGATTACCGTGATCGTATTCTCCATATGCATTTGCAGTCACGCAGGTGTCCGTGATTACAGTCCCTTGACCTCGGTCATGGCCACTTATGCCATTTAACCCCTATTTTCTCTCATTTCTCTCACACACCATTTTAAGATTGTACTCTCTAATTTAGGCTAATTTTTAGTCAAGTTATTGAGCTCAAATAGCATCCATGCATTCTGTTGTATCAAGATTCTGGCAGGTGACATGAATCCATGATTTTACTTGTGAAAATAGGCCATAGAATTCATGATTAAGAAGGGCCTCAAATTTTGATTATTATGCTTTCCATGATTTTCATATTTGGTATTAGTATGATGTTGGTTGTTTGGTTAAGGTGTGCACACAAGTAGAGAAAATCATGAATACCCAATTATGTGTGAAATTGGTAGACCAATGAGATATTCACATCAAGTGTTTGATAAAATACTCTAATGAACTTTCAATACTTATATTTTCTTTCTAAAGGGAATTCACACATTTATTAGTATTGTTTCAATGATCTTCATAGGCTTCCACATTGTAGAACATACTAGTAACCTAAATTTGGAAGAAATCTGTACATTGAGAGCTGACATGGAACTAGCCTCAAGTAGCATAAATGCGGTAATAGACCACAATCGCGGTAACTGACGATAGCTTCCTGCCATGCAAAAAATCCTATATTTCTAATTTTTAGTTTAGAAACATCAAACACCTAGTCCAATTAGTGATCAATCTAGCATATTTTTCCTTATTGAAATGTCATCAAAAGATATAGTGTGTGCTTAATTCTTTCAGGACAACCTTATGGATAAGTATCATCACATCTGATTCATGGAACTCGAGTGCCACAGTCTTTACTACAGGGATCTTCTAAGGACAAAGTGTCTCCCGAAGACAGGAATTTGCATGGATTATATTCTAGAGAAACAACTGACACTTCATGGAAAACTTGAAGCCATAGGGTGGCGGTGCTTTTCCCCAGATCCATGCATTACAAATGATCAATAGGTTCGTCAATACTATGCAAATATCGGTGAAGTCTATTTTTTGGTCCCACTCAATGTGACTGTCAAGATTCAGGGAAAGCCGGTGAAAGTTGGGGCTAAACAAATCAATGATATTTAGGGGATCAAGAAAAAAGATATGGGTGCATTCAAAGTGAAGGGGGTGTAAATGGGGTAATTGGTTTGCACAATGGGTATGCACCAGAAGGAAAGTCTCGTGGACCAAAACTAAAAGAAAAATTTCCATGAACGACTTCACCTTCGAGGCTCGAATATGGTTGCGTATCATTTCTAGCTGAGTTTCTCCTTGCACCCATATGACAAAAGTCCCAGAATTGTATGCTAGGATGGTTTCATGCATTCTAGATGGCATCCCTCTAGATGTTAGTCAACTTATGGTTAATGAAATAGATCATTTCCAGAACCAAGGTGGTACAAATCTCTTCTTCCCCTCTTTAATTACCTAGCTTTGTAGGAAAGCAGAGGTGGATGAGTATGTTAGTGATACATGGGTTCTCCCCAATGCCCCTATTTACCTGTTGAGGCTTAGAAGTGAGAGAACACTCGTCAAAAGCAATCAAATGAAGATCGACTTGGAAAAGTCGGCATGCAGTTAGCCTGAGTCTCATAGGCCAACCACCATGGGACCCCTTAAGGAGGTTGGATTAAATATTGTAACTATCAAAGATCTTGTGTCTAGTTTATCCCATGGACCGGGAGAGCCTTCCACCGCTTATCATTTTTATGTGTTATGTACCGATTATAAGAAGTACAAGGAGGACCAAAAAAAAGCAAGAACTTATCATTGATAAGCTTGGAAAGGACTACTCTTCTTTGGCAGAGTCACATTGAGACCTCCAAATCGCATATGAGAAAATGGCCACAAGGAAGAAGAAGAGTGACAAATTCTTTATTAGGATATAGAAGGGCGTAAAGGGCCTATGAAAGGTTATAAGGCCCCGATATAGACTTCTTTCTTTTCAGGTGGACAGTGACTATGAGGCCCCAGCCAAGTGGTTCTATCTTGAGAAAGAGGGTGGTGATATAGAGTCCAACAGTGATAGCAGCCCTAGATATGGTTTTAGGGAGCACCATTATCTCTTTTACCCTTGATTACTTATGCAGTGGGGACACTACTATCTTTTCAGGTGGGGGTGTCTCCTTATTTTTATTCATTTAATTTGGTCCTGTATTTTTGATATTTCTACATACTTTTCTGCTCTTTTGGATAATTCTCATCTTTATTTTATTTGGGTTGTAATAATCAGGCACCTTGATAGTGCCCACGTTTGCATGGATTAGTTATTTTGTTCTTAGTTAGCTATTTTAGTCTAAATTTCTTTAGTCGAGCTTTTCCTTTGTGATTGGGTTAATAACTATAGATTCAGGGGATGTCTGAGTACCCATGGCATCAATGCCATAGAATGCAAGAAAAGTTTGAGTACCTGTAGCATTGATAATTTGGGGTTGCATTATGATCCATTGGTGAAGTCTGAGTAACCATATGGTGGGTTGCCCATACTATGAACTTCAATGTGATACAATAACTTGGATGGTTTCAATGATTAGAAAATTATATGTGGTGCTGATGCAAAAGCAAACAACCCCCTCCACCCAAAAAATTTGAAAAATTTGGAGGAATGGACGTGAGCAACTTTGTGATGAAAATTTTCCCTCTTACTATAACTCCAAAAGTTGACTTCAGAAAAATGATGAATACTCTATATTTTTCTTGAGCGAGTAGAACAATTGAATCCCCTTGATGACATTTGTATGCCAAGCGCGTGAGGTTAATTGTCTCCATCTCATGTGTACTTGTACTATATAGAGCTTACCCCTTTAGTCTTCTAAATCAAATTTTTGACTGTGCCTGGTTGGTAAAATGATCATTGGCCATCTTGTGATTTTGGAAGTCCACTTTAGCCCAAAGAGCCTACCAATACATAAGAGTTACCCCTAGTCACCCTCTTCGAGCCTTTGTTCTTTTCTTTGGCAAACGCATTACAAGTTGTGGCCCTTCTATTCATCTAGTCTCGAACACCATCCTTCTTGTTCTTGAGAATACAAATTGAGGCAAAAAGCCTAAGTTGAGGGTTGGTGGAAAGATAAAGAAGTATAGTTGAGCCACAAATTCTTAAAAAGGTTCCTACAATCTTGAGAAAGTGAAGCTTTTTGGATTTGAATAAAGAAAAGATCCCATAAAGAAACAAAAGCTTTATCTATGTGCAAAAAATTATAGAAAAAGGAGGAAAGTAGGAAAACCAAGAAAAAGCAAATGTAGGCAAAATAGTAATGTTAAAAGAAGTGGCTCAATAAGTGTTTCATAAAAAGAGTATGATGTAGAAGTTTAAGGAGGGTGTAGCCTTGTTTTCCTAGGTTGATCTCCTACCCTACTCTAAACCTATAATACAAGCTCAAAAAGCCCTTTTTATACCCAACCAAGTGTAGTCATTGTAATGGTGATTGAAAATAGAGGCAAGCCTGTGGCATGATACTTGTTAGCATGGGGAATATCTTGAGAGAGTGAGTGGTTGCACTTAAAATTCCTTGTTGCATGATTCGTTACTGGGTATGTTAATTTCTCCTTTATGGTGAGGAGGCATGTGGACTAGTTGAGGTGGGTAATTTTGTCATCTTCCGCACAATGAGACAAGTAGAAGTATAGAATATTTTTTTTCAACATGTGAGTCATTTTTAGAGTGTTAAAAATTATTACATAGTTGCTCCCTAAAGTTTATTGCATCCTTTACTTTCCATTTTATGATGAGGGGAGTTGTTAAAAGACTATTTTCCATGTGTGAAAAGCTTTTGCTGGTTGCAATCAAGTTTGAGTCTTAATGATTAATGAGTGATAGAAAGAGCGCATACATATGAAATTGTATCATGGTAAGTGGTTGCATTTCTTGAAGATAAACAAGGTCTTAAGTTGGGGGTGTTGATGAGTGGTGAGTTTACCACTCATTCACACTTATTATTCATGCACATTGCTTGTTTTGAATGAATAAATGAGACATAATTTATGGTTAGATGCACTAATATCCACTCTTTGTAGGCATATAGTTGAGAAGATAAAAAAGATGTCGATTGGAGCTAAAAATGATAAAAAGGGAGCAAGGAAGAGAGAAGCTAAAGACCTGGACTACATAAGCCTTGGTTATTGCAACCTCGGTCCTCTATCCTCTATTGAGATCAGTCAAGACAATCGAAGCAATGCAACTACTGCACACAAATGTGGTCGCGTGGTCGCGGTCGCAGAGAGCCATGCAAGATCGTAATTCAATGGGAATATGCCCAGGGGCAGATCTATAAAACCACTTAGTCTCATCCCAATCCTTATTTAAGAAAAAACCCCTTCCTCTTTAGTCATAGCTTTCCTCATAAGATATTTTTGGAATTCTAGACATGAAACTCTAATTTGGGAAAGTGAGTAATTAACTTTGGAGGCTAAATTTCTTAGTATTTTTGTGAAGAATGAATTCTTTGGATAATCCTTATTGTATATCTCTCTTTACTTTCTTCATAAGTAGCTAAGTAATTTAGTCTTGGGATTATGTTTAACTAGAGTATAATTGAGTGGTTATTATTGTGTTTGCATGGATTTTAGTTTTTGTTGATGGATTCCACCTTTGCTTGAGCTTATGGGTTGGAATTTGATGGGTTAAAATCTCAAATATCCAAATGTCTTTGATGGGTGAAATCCCCAAGATATATAAACCCTTTATCATCCTCAAAATAGGTATGAAAATGAACATTAGGTAAACCATAAAATCCTCGAAAGAGGGTTATAGGGGGACAAGGCAATGGTGGACAATTGAGCCTATGGTTTACTACGTTTAGCAATATTAGAACTAAATTTTTTGGGAGTGTAAATCATGTCAAGAGCATCATCCTAAGAAATAGGGATTCTTGATTGAGGTTTGGGTGATTATAGAAATGTGTACACATGTTAGGTGCTCGAAAGAGCCAATAGGTTAAATCATTGTGGTTTTGTTGAAAAATTGACCCCGATGAACTTTGACCTAGCCTATCCTTTAGTTAACAACTAAAATTTCATAAGGAACCAACATTAATCCATATGCATTACCTCTAGGTAGACTAATCCCAAGATTTCCTCTAAATCTTGAATTCTAATTAAAAGTTGTATTCACTATGTGCTTGCTAAAGATTGTTGTGAAGAATTTCCAAACAAATCCTCCAATTTTATTTTACATGTTTTTGTTAGCATTTAAGGTAATCTCATAGTAATTTTAGCATCCATAGTTGTTGAAGTCTATAATTTTCTCCTTGAGATTTGACCCCAATTCAAATTGTGTTACTTGACAACAACCGCCTCACTCTTCAAACATGGGAGTGAGTTGAGCGTTATCAAAGACCTTAGATTCGGATATCATAAACTTAGAGTCAGAGAATGTGACATTTCAAAGACAGCCTTCAAAACTCGATATGGTTACTTCGAATTCCTAGTTATTTCTTTTGGACTAATGAATGCCCCTACAACTTTCATGGACTTAATGAACATAGTGATCAAGAAGTACTTCGACATGTTTGTCATACTTTTCACTGATGACATCCTTGTCTATTCCCGTAGTGAGAATGTTAGGGCAGACCATCTGAGGGTTGTGTTGAAGACCCTCAGAGATTATCAGTTATTGTTATGTTTTATAAGTGCAAATTTTGGTTGGGATCATTAGCTTTCCTTTGTCACATAGTTTCCGATGATAGTATGTGAGTTGATTCTCAAAATATCAAAGAAGTGAGAAACTGGCCTAGACTCATCTCTCCATCAGACATGAGGATTTTCTTGGATTTAGCACGCTATTACAGACACTTTGTCAAATGGTTTCCTTCTATTGCATCTCCTATGTCTAGACTCACTAAAAATAAAATAAAATTTTATTGGTAAGATTCCTATGAGAAAAGCTTCCAGGAGTTGAAGACACGACTAACATTTGCTCCAGTCTTGACTTTACCATGACACAAATGGTTTAGTAGTATATTGCGATGCTTCTAGGGTTTTTATTGGTTGTATGTTAATGCATAGAGGTATGTCATAGACTACGCCTATAGAAAACATAAACCCTATGAAAAGAGTTATCTGACCTGTGATCTTAAGTTTGAAGTTGTTGTCTTTTCCTTAATATTTGGAGGCATTACCTTTATGGGGTTTATGTTCATGTGTTCACGGATCACAAGGGCCTTGGTACCCATGCATATCTTAGTACCCATGCACATCTTAGTACAACTTTTAATCCTCAGATAGATGGTCAGGAATAATGTACCATTCAAACTTTAGAGGACATATTGAGGACCTGTGTTATTAACTTTAAGGGTAGTTGGGTTGACCACTTATCTTTGATTGAGTTTACCTATAACAAAAGTTATTATCCTGTATTCAAATGGTTCTATTTGAAACTCTCTATGGAAAGATGTCTAGATCTCCTATTATTTGGTTCAAATAGGTGAGGCTTCTTTGATAGGGACAGATTCAGTGTTTGAGATGATGGAGAAAGTTTAGTTAATTTGAGAGAGGCTGAAGATAGTTCAAAGTCATTAGAAATCTAATACAGATGTAATGAAAAAAGATCTTGAGAATGATGTTGGAGACTTTTATTATTTTAAAATTTTTCCTATGAAATAAGTGAAGAGGTTTGGCAAGAAGGGGAAACTCAGTCCACACTATGTTGGCCTAGATAGAATTCTGAGCCATTTTGGGAAGGTAGATTATGATTTAGAGTGGGTTGCAGATTTGGTATCAGTGCATCCAGTGTTTCATGTCTCTTTATTAAAGAAATGTATTGGTGACCCAGCTTTGGTTATGACCTTAGAGAGTGTGTAGGTGAAAGACAGTCTCTCCTACGAAAAAATTCCAGTTGATATTCTTGACCATTAGATTCATAGGTTAAGGAATAAAGAATTCCCTTTGGTTAAGGTTCTATGGAGAAATCAGTTCATTGAGAGAGCTACTTGGGAAGCAGAAGCAGATATGCAAGCCAAGTATCCCTATGTTTTCTCTATAAATTTCAATTTAGTTTGAGGTAATAGTTTTCGATAATCGATTTTCACATTTTCTATCTCAACTATAGAACTATCCTTATGTCATATCATGCATTTCATGAATTGAGTGCAATCCACGCATTAAGTTTCACATTCAGTTATTTAATCACGATTCAGCTCATGGGTATTTAGTGTATGATTTCATCTTTCCTTAGTATTTCAGGCAAGTTAGTATCATTTGGGGACGAATGATTCCAAGGGGGACATATTGTAATACCCCATATTTCGATATCACTATGCAATGTATGACTCTCTTTCTTAAGTTGTATACACAAAGAATAAGTCATATTGTATAGTTATATCAAAGAACGTGTGAAATGGTTGACATTTTGTTTTAGGTAAGACTTTACCCTCAGAGTCATAGGATTACTATAAAAGTTATATGAAGATAAGTCATAATGTCATTAGCCTAGGTTCTCCAAGTTTCTATCCAAGTTATGAGTGGTAGCTACAAGTCTTAATGACTTGTTAAGAGTTGTAAGATATGAATCGTGTCTTGACCTGTGAAGGATCCAAGAAGTAAAAATCATGTTTTGATAGATTTAAAAGTTATTTGGAGTTGTCCGGAGGAGTCGTAACCACATTAGTAGGGATCAAAATTTATGCTCCTGGTGACGACTCAAGACATGACCCGTACCCAAAACTTATGAGTCGTTCCTAAAATTATCAGGATGGCTTCCAGACATTTTCTACACGATTTCTAAGGGATTTTTTGGTCTTCTTCCCACTCTTTTAATCCCAAAACTACATCGTTTCACCCTCCAAATAACAGTTATCAAGTGTAAAAACTATCCTAACATATTATAACTAAGAAATAATCCAATACAGAGAAAAAGGGGAGATTTCTTTCTCCCCAAAACCAACAAGGGTTCTTCAAATTCAAGTTCAATACCAAGAGCTTTATCTAAGGCTTCAACATTCAGGTATGTGGGGTATTCATCAATGGGTTCCTTCCATCCATTGATTCACAAAAAACTTCTTTTTTTAAGTATGAATTTTTAATTTTCTTTCATGAAATTATCCATGTAAATCATGAATTTAATCCATGTCATCTTAGAATTTTGAATTTAAGCCTTGTCAACATGTTTTTCCCCATGAATTAGATTACTTCATGCTTTGAATTTCAACTACTCTTGTCATATTCAGTTGCTCCCATGTCAAATTATTAAATGGGTTTGTATTGTACTGCAATGTTTCTAGAGGTTGTCATGGTTGTGAATTAATGTAGAGAGGTAAGGTCATAGCCTATTCCTCTAGACACCTTAAACCCTATTTACAAAATTATCTAACCCATGATCTTAGTTAGCAGTTGTTGTATTTTCCTTTAATATTTTAAGGCATTACCTTTATGGGGTTCATGTTGATGTGTTCGTGGATCACAAGAGCTTACAATTTGTTATCATGCAGAAAGACCTAAATCTTCATCAAATAAGGTGGCTTGAATTATTAAAAAACTATGATATAAGTGTGTTGTATAATCCAGGCAAGGCTAATATAGTGGCAGATTCCCTTCATAGATTGTCTATGGGTAGTATTGCTCATGTTGAGGATGATAAGAAAGAGTTAGTCCGCGAGGCTCACCATTTTACCAGGTTTGAAATTCTGTTGTTTGATTCGGATGAAGATAATGTATGGGTTAATAATGGTTCAGAATCTTCATTGGTTGCTGAAATAAAAGAAAAACAAGATAGGGATTCTAGTTTGGTAAAGTTGATGGAGGAAGTTAGAGATCAAAATGTAGAGGTTTCTCCTAAGGGGGAGATGCCATGCTTCATTGTCAAGGTAGAATATGTGTTCTATTTGTTAATGGTCTGAGACAATGATTTTTAGCTGAGGCATATGGTGTACGATACACTATCCACCCAGGAGCTACCAAGATGTACCATGATTTGCGGGTAATCTATTGGTGGAGTGGTATGAACAAAGATATTGCAGAGTTTGTGGCTAAGTATTCAAACTGTCAGTAGGTTAAGGTTGAGCACCAAAGACATAGTTGTACACTTCAGGAGTTTAGCATCCCCACATAGAAGTGGGAGGTGGTGAATATGGATTTTTGTGACAAGATTACCTCATGTGTGTCGCCTACATGACTCGATATGGGTCATGGTAGATAGAATAACAAAGTTAGCTCATTTCCTACCATTTCATACTCCGGTTTTAGCTAAGGATTATGCTACACGCTATCTTAGAGAGTTGGTGATATTGCATGAGGTTCCATTGTCCATCATTTCAGATTGAGGTACACAATTTACCTCTTACTTTTGGAAGGCATTTTAGAAAGGCCTTGGTACCTAAGTACATCTCAGTATAACTTTTCATCCTCAGACAGAAAGTCAGGAAAAATGGACCATTCAGACTTTAGAAGACATGTTGAGGGCCTGTATTATTGATTTTAAGGGTAGTTAGGATGACCACTACTCTTAGATTGAGTTTGCCTACAACAACAACTATCACTCTAGTATTTAGATAGCTCCATTTAAGGACCTGTATGGGAGAAGGTGTATATCTCCTATTGGTTGGTTTAAAGTAGGTTAGGATTCTTTGGTTGGGCCAAATTCAGTATTTGAGGTGATCAATAAAGTTTAATTAATTCGAGAGAGGTTGAAGTCACCCCAAAGTCATCATAAATCTATGCAAATATGATGGGAAAAGATCTTTACTTGGATATTGATGACATTGTTTATTTGAAAATTTTGCCTATGAAACAAGTGAAGAGGTTTGGTAAGAAGGAAAACTCATTCCCTGTGATGTTGTCCCATATAGAATTTTTAGCCATTTTAGAAAGGTAGCTTATGAGTTAGAGTTGCCTGTAGATTTGGCATAAGTACATCCAGTGCTTCATGTGTCTATATTAATGAAATTTACTGGCGACCCAGCTACAGTCATGCCCTTAGAGAGAGTGGAGGTGAAAGATAGTATCTCTCATAAAGAAATTCTAGTTTAGATCCTTGACCATCAGATGCGTAGGTTGAGAAATAAATAGGTCCTCTTGGTTAACGTTCTATGGAGAAATCAGTTCGTTGAGTGAGCTACTTCTGAAGCAGAAGCAGATATGCAAGTCAAGTATCCCCATATTTTCTCTTCAAATTCCAATTCTGTTTGAGGTAATAGTTTCCCTTAATCAATATTCATGTTTTCTATCTCAACTATATAACAATTCTTATATCATAGCATGTATTCATGAATTTGATGCAGTCCACACATCATGTTTCAAATTCAATTATTTAATCATGATTCAGCTCATGGATATTTAGTGTACGATCTCGGATTTCCTTTGTATTTCAAACAAGTTAGTATCATTCAGGGACAAATGATCCCAAGGGGGAGATATTGTAATACCCTATATTTTGATATCACTGTGCAACATACGACTCATTTCCTTAAGTCGTATACATAACATACGATTCGTATGTTATAGTTGTATCCAAGACAGTGTGAAATGGTTGACGTTCTATTTTACGTACTTATACCCTTTGATTCATAATATAACTATACGAATCATATGAAGATAAGTCATAAGATTAGTATCATAGGTTCTCTAAGTTTCTGTCCAAGTTATTAGTGGTGGCTACAAGTCGTAATGACTTATTATAAGTTGTAAGATATGACTCGTATCCTTAATAGTGAAGGATCTAAGAATCAATAATCATGTATTGATAGCCTTATAAGATACTTGGAAATATATGAAGTCCTAAAATAGCTCTGAACTTATAGGCAAGTCGTAAAATCTCATAGTGATTAAATTCTTGGGATATATATAACTATAGTCATTTCCAAATGAGCATAACTTTTGTTCTATATAGAATTTATGTGCTAATAACCCACCAATATATAGATAAGGTAATTATCTTTCCAATGCTATACATTTTTCCTAAATCTAATAACGGGGTGAAAAGTTATGGCCAAATTACTGCAGCACTGTCAAAGCTACCAGTGGGTACGACTCCTGATGACGACTCGTAAGTAGACCATAAAAGTTTTTGGGAGGAGTCATAACCACAGTAGTAGGGGTTGAAATCTAGGCTAATAGTGATCACTCAAGACACGACCCTACCCAGAACTTACGAGTCGTACCCAAACTCATCGGGACGGCTTCCAGACATTTTCCAGACGTTTTCTAAGGGTTTTTTTTATATTTTCCACTCTATTAACCCTAAAACTACATCATTTCACCCTCCAAACAATAATTATCAAGAGTAAAAACTACCATAATGTATCATAACTAAGCTACCATCCATCACAAAGCAAAAGGGGCAATATTTTTCTCCTCAAAACCAACTAGGATTCATCATATTCAAGTTCAATACCATGAAATTTATCCAAGGCCTCAACATTCAGGTATGTGGAGTATTCATAAATGTGTTCCTTCCACCCATTGAGTCCCCAAAATCCCCTTTTTGTTCAAGTATGGATTTTTAATCGTCTATTAGGAAATTATCTATATAAATAATGAATTTAATCCACGTTATCTTAGAAATTTGAATTCAAGCCATGTCAACATGTTTTCCCCCCTGAAAATTAGATTATTGCACGCTTTGAATTTAAACTACCCTTTTCATATTCTATTTCTCCTATATCAAATTATCAAATAATGAATTACACCATGTGAAATTGTTATCCTCCCAAGATTAATAAATTCATGTATGTAAATTCATGGACTTTATCAGTTTGGTGACACATATTATGTTTTTGAGTCTTGAATTGGGACTTTATGTCACTGTTTCAAGTGTTGTTATCTAATTTTTTAATCATTTAGTGTTGGTGGGTTATGAACACCCAATACCTATGTGTTTACTTATATTTCAAACTTTTCAAGCATTGAGTTTGTCCATTCATGATTTTATTGTCATACTCAGTTTGTTATAATCATGATTTTCCCTATCAGTTGAGATGTTTAGTTGAACTTAGTCAGACACAATGTCAGTTTAGTTAGGAGTAGGATTTAGCATCGGGTGAACTCAGGGATGGGGGCTCACCTGCTAGTAGAGGGCGTGACTTTAGTAGAGATCCTCGAATTCCAGAGCTACCTAGTCAACGTAGGTTTTGAAAGGTCTTCTTTCCAGTTGAGGGCTGACATTCTCATAAGGGCTCCTTCCAGTAGAGGGTGACTCCCTAGTGGATCCACACATCCAATTTCGGTACTCGTGGTGAAGTACTGACACCCTTCTAACTAGTGTTATATGTTGGACTCTGATTAGCTCAGATTGGGGCATGTCGGTTACATGATATCTCTCATAGTTTCAGTCAATACTCAGTTTATATCAGTTCAGGTTTGCTTGACCAAGTATTCATTTTTTCAGTGATTTAGTCTGTTAGTTTTACAGATTAAACTCATCACATCCCTTACTTTATCTTGCATTCTAAGTTTTACATGTTCATGCATACTTGTGTAGTTGCCATATGTATTTTAGATAGTCTTTACCTCACGTACAAGTACATTCAGATTGCTGACAACATATTTTTGTCTTGCTCTATGTTGTCTTATAACAAAGGATCCTACGCTCAGTTCCCCAACTATCCTTAGATAATTCAGCATTTCCCAGTAGCAGTAGTGGTGAGTTCACATCCATCAAGTACATGACATATTATTACCGTTATTTCAACATCTCTTTATGTTCAGTTAGTCAGAGTTAGTTGGGGGTTTGTCCCAACAACTTATGATTTTTTAGAGGCTTTCAGATAGATAGCAATAAATTAGTTTTTCAGGCTATTCAATTGTTTTCAGACATGTTGAATTATATTTAAGTATTACATTGTTGAAGCATTTTATCAGATTAACTTCCGCAAAGATTATTCCATTATTATTCTATTCAGTGATCATAGTAGGTACCGGATAATGGGTTAGCTTTGGGCCATTCATGGCCTTAAGATTCATGTTACAACTAAGGGGTAGCCTCAGTTCTTGAAAAAACTTGGTATCAGAGCCACTCCTATGCCATCCTCGTCGATGTAGGCCAGAGATCAAAATGAGTTTAGGCAAATCCCAATAAGATGGGCCAAAACTCAGTCTTGAGTCTTGGCAAGTCCCTTTCGGAGGGGCAAACCTCAGTGAGAATGATGAGTCTATAATGGGGGGTGTATGTAACACCCAACAAAGAATAATGAGTCCCACATTAATAAGACATAGGTGGGTTGTTGGGTATATAAGAAGGCCTTACTCCCTAGTGATGCAATATTAAAGTCGTGCGGTCTTGGGCCCAAACCAAGCAATATCACAAGTAAGTTGACATGTTATAGGGGTCTCTCGGATAAGTTACATGGATATATATTAATTTCTCAAATATCTCTGAACTTATAGACAAGTCAAAATATCCCATATGTATTAAATTCTTGAGATCTATATAACTATAGTCATACCCAAATAAGCATAACTTTTATTATATGTAGAATTTATGATATACATACCAACCAACAGATAGATAATTGAATTATCATTCCAACAATATCAATTTTTCCTTAATCCGATATCGGGGTGAAAAGTTATGGTCAAATTACTAAAGCATTACCTAAGCTTCCGGTATGTACGACTCCTGATGATGATTTGTAAGCATACCATACACCTTGTAAGGAGGAGTCATAACAACGGAAATAGGGATCAAATCTAGGCTCCTAGTGATGAATCAAGACACGACCCATAGCTAGAACTTACAAGTCGTACCCAAACTCGTCAGGATGGCTTCTAGACGTTTTCTGAGTGATTTCTGAAGGGTTTTTTTTTGGTTTTTTTCCAGTCCTTTAACCCCAAAACTATGTCATTTGACCCTCCAAACAATAATTATCAAGCGTAAAAACTATATTAACCTATTGTAACTCAAAAATCATCCATCACAGAGCAAATAGTCCGATTTCTTTCTCCCCAAAACAAACTAGGGTTCATCAAATTCAAGTTCAATAACAAAAAATTTATCCAAGGCTTCAAAATTCAGGTATGTGAGGTATTCATCAATGGGTTCCTTCCACCCATTGAGTCCCAAAAATCCTCTTTTTTGTACAAGCATGGATTTTTAATCTTCTTTTATGAAATTATCCATGTAAATCATGAATTTAATCCATGTCATCTTAAAAATTTTAATTCAAGAAATGTAATAATATTTTTCCTTATGAAAATTAAATTATTTCATGTTTGGAATATCAACTACTCGTGCCATATTCAATTGTTCCCATGTCAAATTATCAAATTATGAATAAAACCATGTGAAATTGTTATCCTCCTAAATTTTATACATTCATATATTCAAATTCAAGGACTTTATTAGTTTGGTGACACATATTATGTTTTGGGTCTTGAATTAGGACTTTATGTCACTGTTTCAAGTGTTGTTATCAAATTTTGTAATCATTCAGTGCTGGAGGATTATGAACAATAGATAACTATGTGTTTACCTACATTTCAGACTTTTTAAGTAGTGAGTTAGTCCAATCATGATTTTATTGTCATACTCAGTTTGTTATGATTACGTTGAGCACTATCAGTTGAGATGTTCAATTGACCTTAGTCAGAAATATAGTCAGTTCAGTAGGTAGTAAGATATAGCATCGAGTGATATCAGGGATGGAGGCTCACCTACTAGTAGAGGGTGTGACTTTAGGAGCTACCCCTGAGCTCCAGAACTACATATCCAGCATAGGTTTTGTGAGGTCTTCCTGCTAGTTGAAGGTTGACATTCTCTTAGGGGAACCTGCTAGTAAAGGGTGACTCCCTGGTCCTTCGGTACACAAGTTTAGTGGATCCACACAGCCCGTGTTGGTACCTGTGACAAGGTACTGACACCCTTCCAATTGAGGTTATAGGTTGGACCCATATTAGCTCCGATTAGGGTATGTCGGTTACATAATAGCTCCCATAGTATCAGTCGATAATTAGTCGATATAAGTTCAGGTTTTCTTGACCAAGTAGTCAGATTTTCAGTGATTCAGTCAGTCAGTTTTACAGATTAAATTCAGCCTTTGCCTTACTTGGTCTTGAATTCTCAGTTTTACATGTTCATGTATCCATGTTCAGTTTCCATATGTATTTTAGATAGTCTTTACCTAATGTACCAGTATATTCAAAGTACTGACCGTATACATTTCACTTGTGCTATGTTGTCTTGAAACATAGGTTCAAACGCCCAGTTCCTCATCCATCCTTAGATAGTTTAATATTTCCCAGTAATAGTAGTGGTGAGTCCTTCTTTATGTTCAGTTAGTCGGAGTTAATTAGGGGTTTGTCCCATCAACTCCTCCTGATTTTTTTAAAGGCTTTCAGATAGATAGACAATCAATTAGTTTTTGAGGGTATTCAGTTGTTTTCAGACATGTTGAATTGTATTTCAGTATTACTTCGTGCAATAATTTTATCAGATTCTCTCCTATACATGTTATTCCATTATTATTCTATTCAGTGCTCACAACAGGTACCAAATCATGGGTTAGCATAGGACCACTCATGACCTTAAGCACCGTGTTGCGACTAAGGGGTAGCCTTAGGTCATTACCATAGTAACAAATCAACAAAATATTGTAATTGTAGAAGTGCAATTTGCACTTTCGATAGTCATTCTATAAATGTTATCACCAATAGTAATAAAGAAATGGAAGCCTTATTTGACATGATAGAGCATCTAGAAGATCCAACTCTTATGAGAAATTATTTAATATCCTTAAAAGATATTGTTCTTAATCATCAGGTTGATAAAGAGACTATTGAACCCTTTGATATGAAAAATGTATTAAATAAATTTATAGAACATAAGTCTGAAAAAATAATACAAGATCTTCAATCAGAATTATTATACATAAATGAAGAAGTTAGTCAAATTAAGAAAAGACTTAATGATCTAGAGACAAAATCACTTGCTAATAAAATAGTAGAAGATTTAGCATCTAACCAAGATCCCAAATTTCATCAATTCTAGCTTGGTGAAACATCAAGAGTAAAAGAGTAACAAAAAAGAAATAGAGTCTCTAGAAATGGAATCTCTAGAAAAACCTCCTACAAACAAATCAGGAAATAATACAATTATGGTAGTTAAAGGGCAAAGTTACCATATACCAATTACAATAGTTATCAATAAAGATTATAAAATTCATAAGATTGCATTATTTGATATAGGTGCTGATGAAAATTACATTATTCAAGGATTAATTCTTACAGAGTACCTTGAAAATAGTGTTGCACGATTATTCTCTGCAACAGGAGAAAGATTAAAAATAAATTATAAACTCCCCAAACCATATATATGCAACGACAGAGTTTGTTTATTAATGATTTTGTAATAACTAAAGATATTAATGAAGAGATGATTTTATAATTTTAGGTATTCCTTTTATGACTCAAATAAAATCTTATATTGCCGAACTAGATGGCGTCCACACCACTATATTGGGAAAGAGGATAAATTTTCCCTATCTAAATAGTATACCAAAGGAAGAAAGTGATTTTATAAAAGATCAAAATATCTTTAGGATAAACTATCTAAAGAATCAAATAAACATTAAAGAATTAGAATTTTTTCTAGAAAAAAGTAGAAATCCACAAATAAGTAATACAACGAGAGGTTTTTTCCAATGAAACTCTGTCCCAAAGGTTTCTAGGAAATCCAATTATGTTGTAAATCTTACATTCTTATTATAATATAGGTTTGTAGGATTCATCTTAAGGAAAATTCAGTCCAGTAGGGATTAGCGAAAAACTAATCTACTATAAATGAAAATTTTATTATATTATGAGTTATCAAATTTCAAAAATTCTTTGAAAACAGTCAAAACTATTTTATTAAAGATGTCAAAGTTTATTTTTAAAAGTTTTATAAAGAGAGAAATTTTCTCAAAAAATTTTAACAAAATTTTTCTACAGGGAAATATGAGACCATGAAAACCAGGAATGAGGTTGAGGCCTCCATTCCAACCTTTTCGACCAAAAGAAAAAAATAAAAAGACCCTTCAATGAAGAAGATAAGAAGTCAAGAAATAGATACTCAGTCTTGGTAGAATTTCCATCATAGCCAACCCCTATTTTAACTAGAATATCAAAAGATATTCAATATTGGCAGAATTTTATCTGTGCAAAAGACGCTATCACTAGTTAGTACTATTCAAACAAGTTTTTATCAATAAAAATATTTCTACCAAGAATCATGTTTTACAAGTAGAATTAATTTCAAATGATAACTTTTCGGAATTATGGAACTTAATAAAAATATGAAAACTTTAAATAGTAGGGTTACAAAGCCTTTATGAAGCTATAGATAAATATTAAATAATATTATGAGATTTCGCTAAATCAACTAGTAACTTTTGAATAGATAACTAAAAATTTTAATTCTCTAATATATAAAATTGTAGTATTTTTACCAAAAACCTATTTTTCCCTTAAATTTTGAAATAAAATGATTTGATGAAAATTTACTTTTGCATTTATCAATTCAACATGAATTAAGAAGATGTAAAATGAAATTTTGAAAAGTTTCAGGTAGAGTAAAATATCTCAACACTATCAAAAAATATTAAATAGTTTTCATATATTATTAGTCCATTTTAAAGGTCAAATATTAAAGGATAAACATCATCAAATAAATTTGTATCAGGTTCTTCCTCACGGAAAGAATTTTTCCTTTCAATGCAGAAAATACAGTAAATAGATACTGCACTAGCAATACAAACCTGAATATTCATAAGGTGATAACAAGTATATCTCTTCATCAAAAGGGAAATAAGAGCCAACACTTCTTCTACAATTAAAAGGACAACAAAATGTGGACGCCATAGAATCTACCAAAAAATTATAAGACAAAGAAGCACATCTGCAGGATATAAAAAATATAGGAACAAAAATAGTAAAAATAAGGTGAACCATACAGACACCACAAAAAATCATACACACTAGAAGACAAATGCCAATCCTCATGGAAGAAAACGCCAAAGTTTTTCAAAATAATCAAAAGGCATGTCTCCTCAAAATTATCAATGGCAAATCAATTATTCAAAGACTGTTGTGGAAAAGATATATAGTCATTAGCTACTTCTAGACATGTGTAAAATAAATAGCATGTATGAGTGCATAGACAGATGTAATAATATGTATTAATAAAAATATAAAATATGTAGTGTATGCTAGATATTAGTCAACACTTTCGAGGCATAATTTAAGGCTTTTAACCTGTAATAGTAGAGATCATTCTGAAATTTCTCCAACTTAGAAAAACTCTCTACCAGTTCCCATAGTTCCCATAGTTCCCATATTTCCTCTATAATCACTCTACATTTCCCTAATCAATAAAAAGATTTTGTATGTATAAATCTCTCTACCATTTTCATAATTTTCTTTTGCTCTTAGTTTACTTTTAATTTGTTGTTTTAAAGTTTATTTTAAAAGTATAAAGTACTTTGTAGATTAAACTACTTTAAACTGTTACTTTGCTCTCCATTTTCCCGATCCATCCCCCAAATGTTATAAGAGCCTAGCTGCCTGGGATGGAGTATCAACATGAGCAAGAATGGCTAGACCCTTACAATGTCCTAGAGCCAGTCGAAATTTGTGTTACTCTTTGAATAATAATTTCTCTTGTTAGTAGTTACTGTTGTTCTTCCTCTATGTTCTTAGTTTTATTCTTTAAGTTGGGTAGCCGTTTAATAGTGACTTAGACATTGGAAAAACTCAAATTTTCCATTGGATTACCTCTGAGTATGTTGTGAAAAATAGAGCCAGACCTGGAGGGAGTTTTCTTCGCGAAGCCTATAGGAATAAATAATGGAATGATAGAAGAAAAACTAGTAATTATTACAAATAATTATTTTTAAGGAGTAACATCTAAAGTAGATTTTGGTCCTAGGATAGTGTTTTCTCTCTCATCTACAATAATCCAACTAACCAAAACGTAATAAATAGTGTTAATATTTCTTCTATCTCTAATAAATTGCTAAAATAAAAAGTGATTAACAAAATTTTAAAATTCCAAAACAAAGTTTTAAAAGAGTCTATAAAACTAGAAACTTTGATTTTGTAAAAAAAAGATAATATTAAAACTTTTGAATCTACTATTGCAATTAATAGAAACATTGAGACTATTAAATTATTAGCTGCTGAATATATTAATAGATATAGAAAAAATGACAAGTTCTATCATAGATCTTGTTTAAGTAGCAATTAAAACATTATATAGATTAGGTTTAGATGTTCCTATATGTCAATTTTTAAAGGATAATAGATTTTTAAACTTTGATGATTCGTTATTAGCAGTATTAAAAAGTAACCTCGCTAATGGCCCAATATACTTTAATTGTTATATTAATTTTTCTATTGATATTAATGATCAAAATGTTATGGATACATTAACATTAGATGTTAAAACAAAATATGAATAGTAAGGTAAATACAAGAGATATAACAATAATATATAGAGTATATTATAGATTAATGAAAATAACTTTATCCCCAAAGGCTAAAATAGTAATGAATAAAGGAGCTACCATGCTTATGGAAGCTAATAACTGTAATGCCTCGATTTTCTGAACCAGAATGCTACACGATGTTCATGACCCCATAGGACCACAAGCTAACCCATGACTGATATTTGTACCGGTACACGTAACAACATAATATAATATGAAAATGCGGAAATATGTACTGAATGGCCATAAGGTTCAAATCTGAATAAACATCTGATAAGAACAATGTCTGAAAATGGTATAACAATACCAAAACAAATATGAAATAACTATCTGACATGCTAAAGCCTGAAAGCCTCTAAACTGTCTGAATAAGTAGTTGATGGGACATGTCCCCAACTAACTTCAACTACTGAAATAAACTGAAAACTGAAATGGTAATGAAATTAACATGTCCTTGGGAGATGAGGAATCACTTATGACTCTGACTGCTGAGATTGGAATCTACTGTCGATCTGGAGCTCGTGCCTCTAAACCTATGGTATAAGACACCATAGCACAAATGTGTCAGTACTTTAAATGTACTGGTATGCAAGTTAGGTAGGATAAATGTGAAAGGTTTATATGCATGAACAATGTTAACTGATATGAATGTGAGAGTACATACATACATAAATAACTATAACTAAACTCACAGTGATGCTGACTACAGAGTTTGAACACTGAAAAGATGAGCTTACTGATACTGAGACACTGATTAATTGAGTTTATTGATATTGATATGTAAGTCACTGGTAAGTGAGGAACTGATACTGTATTGTAGAATACTAAAGGACTAAAACTATATTACTGATACATGAATAACTATTTCTGATAGTTCTAATAATGAAGAGTTGGTCTGGTTGACTGTATCTGGTAGTCAAATTATAAAGAATTAATCTTATTGATTTTATCTGACAGTCATGAATGTGAATACTAGTAATATGAGTTCTGATAACTGGTATAACTGATAACATGAGTGACTTTATCTGATAGCCCTGAATATGGTGGAACTAGCTGAGTTTCATAATACTGGGTGACTGTAGTTGATAGTCCTATGTCTAAAGAACTATCTGAGTTCTATTATTGAAACTGAGATTGAGACTGAAACTGTGGGATGTATTCATCTAACCGACATGCCCTGAATATGAACTGGTGGGGTCCAACTTGTAACCCCAGCAGAAAGAGTGTCAATATCGTGCCATGGGTAGAGACAACATGTAAGTAAACCCTATTCTATTTGGGAGCTCTTTCCATCTACTCTTTCTATCAGGTAAACTCAAATGAGATATATTATTCCTATATATAGGTACATCTCAACCTACGATGGATCCATAGTTCTGTAACACAAGGATTGCTTCTAAGGATCGTACCCTCTTACTCAGGTAAATCCCTATCCTTGAGTTCACTCGGTGTTGAATCCTACTCCCAACTGAATAAACACTTAACATGGATTACTAAATTGAATTGGACTAAGTTTACTGAGTTCCGTGACTGATCAAATAATACTGAGTTTTGAGGACTGACTGAGAGTACTTGAATTACTGAGATTGCTAGGAATACTTTTGTTACCGAGATTACTGAGATTACTGAGTACTGAGATTACTGAACTACTGAGACTGCTGAGATTTTTGAGTTTTCCTACGTCACATGACTGACTAAATTCTATAGATCATGCCTTTATTGAGAGTATAGTGATAACATGACATGGCTCTAGGAACACAACTATATTTTTTGGGTACAAGTACCCCCAGGACTCGATGAAAGGAAACTGACACAACGTGACTTTCTTGAATACATGGCCATCAATAATAATCCATAATATATGAGTGAGGGATTTCTTAAAGTATATGGTCATCATAACATCTAACATCATAATATCTAACATGAATGGGAATGCTTGTAATCAAGTCATAAACCTCATGTTCTAATATCATGGCATTCTGACAACATATACTTTTCATAACGATAGCATGGAAACCGTTTAAACATAAGGGAATGACAAACATGTAATATTTAGTTCATATTGTAATAATTAGGGAATAACTCATACGGTACTTCATAATCATGACCTTGTACATAAAATGGAATGAATATAGACACACTACTCATCCATTCTCCAATCATCATGTACATTCCATTAACACACATATTGCACAACAACAATATTTGAGCCCTTTGAACATAATAGACTAGCATAAATTTATCATATAGTTCATCCCTAAGCTATAATACATAATTTCTATCCTTCTAGGCGTTTTAGCAAACACCTTACATGCACCAATTAGGGCATAGGCATAATTGATCAATTAACACATCTTAATCAACTCAATTCATGGATTTCCTCTCATATGCTAACGTAGTTTCATAGATTCACATAAAGATTCAAACTTGGGAATCATACAACATCAACAACATGATTATAAGCAACCCATATCATAAACATCATAATTTTGTAATTAAAAGAGGGTTCTTGAGATTCTTGGATGAAAGAAATCCAAGAATCAATACTATGCATACCTCAAAAGCTTGAATCTTGAAGGAGGTTAACTTTTCTTGAAGGGTCTTGAATGGTGACGCATTGATTCTTGAGTTTTCTTGGAGAAGGGTTTATCTTGTTCTGTGGTTTTTATCTTGAAATAAACCCTAACTTTGATGTTATGGATGAATGAGGAGTTATGTGCCTTGATTTGATGTGATTGGGTGTTAAATAGGGTGGAAAAAGATCTAAAAATCTCTTTAAAATGACGTTTCAGCGTTGTTTCGGGCAAAACTGATAGTTTGAGTCACTTAAACTATCATTTTTGGTGCAGAAAATGGCCTTACTGCTTCAGTTTTGACAGCCAAATCCACGGTCTATCACTGACTTGACGGTCTGTCATTTTGGTCGTCGCTCCTAGATAGCTCGGGCAGCTCTCTGTAAAACGGCCATAACTTTTTACTCCGATGCCGGATTTTGACGAAATTGGTATCGTTGCAAAGATAATTCAATTATATATCTTCTGGTGGATCATGATCTAAAACATTCATGGTATAATGAGAGATATAATCATTTGAATTTCACTATAACAATATCCTTCTCAAGAATTCAATCGGTAAGGGATGTATTGATTCATCCAATAGCTAGGACGTATTTAAGACATTAATATACATCAAACTTGATCATTAAACTACCAAATCACTATAATTATTTTTCATGATCTTGAAGCATGGTTCTACTATTGGTTGGAATTCTCGGGGTGTTACAATAACAATCACAATAAAAACTTTCTCCCAAAAATGATATAATGGGATAATGTATTAAAAAAAGATTATTGACATTTCTACTTCATAACAGAGCCAAAACTTGAAGAAGAAAATTCAAACCTTGAACATGTAATACAGTATTCAGACGGATATATTGATTTAAAATTTCTAATATCCCAATCATTTAATCAAGCCTCTTCAAGTAGAAAAATGTCCTTTTCTAGACCACTAGTCTCCAAATCTGTAGAAGAAAAGGATATAACAATAGAAGATATTGAAAGAAAGTTAAAAGGAGTATATTTCTCCAAAACAATTCCTAAATTGGAATATGAATCTACTAATTTAAAAACTAAAAAATCAATAAGTGTCACTTCTAGTGAAATGCTTGCTGTAAAAGATTATCTATGTATGATTAGGTCAGATGAAATATTTAAACCTGACTTTGAATATTTAGATAAAGTATGGACTAGCCCTGAAAATTCTATTAAAAAGGAATAGTATAAACATATATATATTCATTAAAAGAAAGATATTCTTTTTGAGAAAAATAGTGCAACGATATGACAAGATTAAGATGTACTATTGAATTTTTAAATGGTTCAAAATTACCGAAAAATTAGATGATCAAAACGATTCATTAAATACGATTGCTAATAAATTTTATACTAGTGACAAAGTAGTAGAATCAATAATTCCCCCATTATAAGAAATTAGCCTACCAGTAGATGGTAGAGTTTTGTTTTTTGGTTTCCCATCTGGTGTCTAGTGCCTGCATTAGAGCCCCGACTAATACGGATCGCGTCTTGCAGGGACCATTAAGGTAGCATCACTCCCAACAGATTTTTCTCCATACCCAGAGTCGAACCCTCGACCTCTGGTTAAGGGTGGAGCATCCTTATCCACTACACCACAACCCATGTTGGTAATGATACAATTGTTACTACTTCACTCTTTAAATTAGATATAGTAGATACTAAAGGTGATCCTAAAAATAAGAATATAAATAGAATACTTCAACAAAATAATTATACAAACCAACTACTCCATATAGTTTCTAAACAAATTCTCGAACTCGAGAATAAATCAACTTTTAAAGATAAACCAAGTTCTTCTCATCATGATAAAAAGTTGGAAACTCACCCAATATTTAAACTACCATAATTCTCAAAAGATATATTTCCTAAATTTGAAGAAAAGTTTGAAGTAACAGATGATATTTTAGGAAAAATTAATGAAAGATTAAAATCTGAGTTTAAAGTCTCAAATGATAAGGTTATAAGAACTTTATTAAAAAGAACTATAATGAAATTAACAAACTCTGTTCTAAATATTCAGTAAAAAAGAATTATTATAAAAAGCCCACTTTTCCGGATATCCAGTACGGAGAAAATGAATTTTATCTCATACTTCACATTCTGAAAGAGAAATTACCGAATGGAATATAGATGGATTAGAAGAACATCAAATATATAATAAACTACATGAAATGAGAATGACCATTACGACATATAAAATTAACAACATGATAGATAAATAAGCAACTAAAATGATTATATCAAGATTTACAGGTACTATAAAATATTGGTGGGATAACTATCTCACAAATAATAATAGGCAAAGAATATTAAACTGTACAACTATTATTCAAGCTATTAATACCGAGTCAACACTATAAATAATTGAAAATAAAGAGTTAGAAAATGCCACCGCCACTTTAATTTGTAGTATAGCTAAACATTTTATAGGAGAACCTCAACTTTTTCAAGATAGAAATTTAGAAATATTATAAAATTTATCATGTCCAAAGTTAGATGATTTTATATGGTATAAAGATGTTTTCCTCTAAAAAGTCATGGTTATAGAATATTGTAATCATGATTATTGAAAATAAAAATTTATAAGTGGTTTACCAACATTATTTGCAAAAAAGTTTAGAACAAAATTAAAAGATAGATTTGAGGAAAAAATTCCTTATAGTCATTTAACTTATGGTGATATTATAAGTTTTATAAATGTCATAGGACTAGAATTATGTATAGATATTAAACTTAAAAATCTAAAAAGAGACAATAAAATGACATGAAATGAGCTAGGAAGCTTTTGTCATGATTTTGGATATATGAACTTATCAACCCATTTAAAAGAAGCTACCAAGAAGATTAACAGACAACATAAAAATTATAAAGATAAATCTAAAAAATCTCATTATTATAAAAAAGTCAATTAAAATATGTAAAAAAGCTTCTAAAGATGAATATAAAAACAATAATAAAATATGTTGGAACTGCGAAAAAATATGTCATAGGGCGTAAGATTGTCGAGTTCTAAATAAAAATAAAGACATGATAAATATGTTAGAATTAGAAAATGAAGTTAAAAATAAACTATATTCTATTCTTGATGAAAATAAAAATAGTTCTTCTTTTGAAGAAAGTCTTAGTGATGATAATCAACGTAATGTAGCATATATTTCAGATAGTAGTGAATCAACAGACCATTGTAATTGTAGTGGTGCAATTTTCACTTGCGATAGTCATTTTATGAATGATATCACCAATTGTAAAAAAGAAAAAAGCCTTATTTGACATGATAGATCATCTAGAAGATCCAACTCTTAGGAGAAAATATATAATAGCCTTGAAAGATTTTGTTCTTAAACATTAGGTTTATAAAGAGACTATTGAACCCTTTAATATGAAAAATGTATAAAACAAATTTAAAGAATGTAAGTATGAAACAACAATACCCGATCTTTAGACAAAATTATTATACATAAAAGTAAAAGTTAGACAAATTCAGCAAAGAATTAATGATCTAGAAACAAAATCACTAGCTAATAAAATATAAAAAGATTTAACATCTACCAAAGATCCCAAATTACATCAATTTGAGCTTGGTGAAACATCAGGAAAAAAAAGGACAGTAAGGATAAAGAAACTCAAGAAATGGAATCTCTAAAAAACCTCTTTAAAATAAATCAGTAATTAATACAATTATAGTAGTTAAACCACAAAGTTACCATATACCAATTACAATAGCTATCAATAAAGATTATAAAATTCATAAGATTGTATTATTTGATACTGGTGCTGATGAAAACTACATTCTAGAAAGATTAATTCCTACAGAGTACCGAGAAAAAGGTGCTACACAATTATTCTCTACAATAGGAGAAAAATTAAAAATAAATTATAAACTCCCCAAAGAACATATATGCAACGGCGGAGTTTGTTTTATTAATGATTTTGTAATATATAAAGATATAAATGAAGAGATAATTTTAGATATTTTCTTTATAACTCAAATAAAACCTTATACTACCGAGATAGATGGCATCCACACCACTATTTTATGAAAAATGATTATTTTTCCCTATCTAAATAGTATATCTAAAGAATAAAGTGATTTTATAAAAAATCAAACTATCTTTAGGATAAACTGTCTAAAGAGTCAAATAAACATTAAAAAATTAAAATTTCCAATAGAAAAAAGTAGAAACCCACAAAAAGTCATACAATGATAGGTTTGTTCCCATGAAACTCAATCCCAATGGTTTCTAGGAAATTTCAACTATGTTGTAGATTTTATATTAGATAGTTTTGTAGAATTAATCTTAAGAAGAATTCAGTCCAGTGGGGATTAGAAAAAAAAACTAATTTACTATTAAAAGAAAACTTTATGATATTATGAGTTATAAAATTTTAAAAAATTTGTTAATAAACTATTTTACAAAAGATGTTAAAATTTTGATTTTAATAAATTTTATAAAGGGAGAAATTCTCTCCCAAAATTTTATCACAAAAATTTCTACAGAGAAATAATGAGACCCAAAGAACTAGGAATACGGTTGAGGCCTCCATTTCATCCTTTTCGACTAGAAGAAAACATGAAAGACCCTTCAACGAAGTAGATAAAAGATTTTAAAATAGATATTCAGTTTTAGCAGAATTTCTATTTCTGCCAAGCCTACCATTCCCCTATGGTAAAAAGAATCCATTATCAGTTTACCCAAAATGTAATTAAACAATTATTTAAAGAAGAATCCTCATCATTGTCCAATAAAAGTACTGTTATTCAAACAAAATATAGTTACATGATGAAACCATCAGAGACATACTTACAGGCAGTCTCCCCAACCACCCCACAAAACAAGAAAGAATAGAGTGATCCAGGGAAAAAAGAAATTTGAAATAATAAATTTGTAGGTACTTCCTATAATGGCTCTTGATAAAAAAATATGAAGGTTTCCAAGTACTGGAGTTGTTAATACCTTGTTATACAAATTGGAATTATGTGGAGATATATGATTCCCTCAAAAGCGGAAAGTATTATGTATTCATTTTAATAGATACTGATTCGCTGCAAATTGAGTATAAGTTAGCAGATATAAATGATCCCAACAATATTCAATATTAAAAGTTTACAACTAAAAGGCTATTAAGCGTGTTTAAATGGTATGTAAATCATCTACATACACCTATTCCTCTGTCAAGAAATTACCGACCTCAAATATATAATTGGTATGATTATAAAGAGGCCCTATATAATTTTATGTGTGTTAGGCCTTACACTCACTCCCGGTTCATTAAATACTCATAGAAAATGAAGACTACTATAATTCCTTGATGGTTCAACGATTGGTGGAGCCAATTTGGATGAAATAAATAGGTACTATCAACACAATTTCAAAAGAAGTTTGAAACGTTCCAGGTAGAGCAAAATATCTTTACACTGCCGGAGAATGTTAAATGGTATATGTTTTTTATTGAAAAATGAATTTCATAATTATTTATTAGTCTTTTGATATTCATGAAATTGAAAGAATCAAACACTTAAGTAAGACAATCAATATTAAAGGATGTAGAGCAACAAAAAAACCTACAACAAGTTCATCCTCGCAGAAAGAATCACACCTTTCCAATGAAAAATTAAAATAAAGACTCAAAGAAGCCTTATCAAGTCTAGATAATAAGAATGAATCAAAGACGATAGTAGAGTTATTAGATATTGAATATTCACATACCTATGAACCTAGAAATGTTAACATGATGGATCCCAAGTAACAACACAAGCATACCTCCTCGATTAGAAGAAAGATGCCAACACTCCTTCAAAATTTAAAAAGCTATTTGGTGGACCCCACAACCAAAATAAAGACTAAAAGACAAATGGCACAAATCTTCATGAAAGAAAAAGCCAAAATCTTCTTAAAATTATCAATAGACACATGTTCAAGATAAGGATAAAAAGATAGTCAGAGACACCTGCAGAACAAATAAATAATAAACAATTACTCCTAGACATGTGTAGAATTAACAATATGTATTATTATATGAACATATGTAAACTAGATAGTGTTTGGTAGATATTAGTCAACACATTTGAGGCCTATTTAAGACTTTCAACTTGTAATAATTTAGAGCATTCTAAAATTTCCCCAAATCAGAAAAACTCTGTACTACTTTTCCATATTTCCCATCTTCCCTTTGTAAGCTCTCTTATTTCCCTAATCAATAAAAAGTTTTTGTAAGTATAAATTTCTCTACTTCTTTACTTTTTTCATTAAGTTTCCTTTGTTTTTATTTTGTTCATATTTTGTTGTTTTGAAGTTTATTTTCAAAGTTTAAAGTAGTTTAATCAATTTAGTTATGAGTTGTGTGAGGTTGAAAAACTTCGTAAAGCTAAAATTGGAGAAGTCAACACTTGATCAAACTTTTATGGATGTTTTTACTATTGAGAAGAACATATTTGAGTCATGTGATGATGTAAAGGATAATGTAATTTATGAGTTGAGACATATTAAACCTCCTTCAACTAAATTTTCTACATTATGTTTGGATAGTACAATGTTAGTCAAGACATATGAGCACATAGAAGAGTCGAAGAAGGAGGAAAAAAATATCTAAATTCTTGAATTTGTTGAGCCCGAATACAAGAATTACATTCCTTATTTAAGATTCAAGAGTTGCAATATGACATACCTATTTCTTGGTTCCTTTATTTTTACACCACCCCTTGAGAATAGCAGAAAATTAGAGAAAAAGCTAGGGGAAAAATTCATAAGTAAAAAGTGGAGAGAAAAGTTGGAGGCCAACCTTTTTGTCTACCTTTATGAAGTCTGAGTAATAAAGGTACCCGCATCATGCCGTGATGTTAAATCAGGCACTGCATGAGAGGCAAACCATGGTCTTTGTAGTGAACTCTGAGTAACCAACATATCCAGGTTGTTCCAAGTCATTAAATCAAGTGTTTTTTGGGTTACATACCAAGGTATTATGTTATTTATTCATTCGTGTTATTTTGATTGACGTCAGATCTGCACACCTATGGTTCCATAGTTACATTTCTAACTCTCTTGCATTGTAGAAGTCTAAAGCATTAGGGATAATGCATGATTATATGTTGAGGGTGAGGTTGTTTTTGGATCTTGATGTCCTCGTGGGATTTTTGTTGCCATGTCTCTTTTCCTAGAGACTTATTCATAGTAGAGTTGATATGTTTTGGTTGTATTTTATTTTTGTTTCGTATTGTGTTGTTTTTATGTTATTAGGAGATTTTTAAGTATCTAGGGTAGTTGATGTACTTTGTTTGTGATTTTTGAGAAATAGGATACCCCTAAAAAAATTTGTGTTTTGAAATATGTGATATGTATATACATGTGACTATTGTGAATCTCGTTATGGCATTAGAATTAGGAAAATTATAATCATAGCTAACTTGTGCATGAACAAGGTAGGAAGTAGTTTGTGATTCAACCATATGCTATCTTGATGTGAGATATTACTTTGTTCCCTTTGTGTTTTGAATCTAGAAATTGCCCAATTAGTCTTTTCTAGGTTTGTAGGATAGTCGGTTAGGAAAGGATCATATGCCATTTTTTGAAATAAGTCCACTTTTTAGCCTAAATGACCTTACAAATGTGAATAAGTGTACCTTGATCCCTATTTTGAGCTTGTATATATTATTTTTTTGGTTTCACCTTTCACCTTCCCATTTGTGTTATAATGAATTTATTTTGCCCATGGTCCTCACGAGACATTGTGGACCTCAACTCAGGCAAATCTCCTTAGTTGAGGGTGGCTATCATAGGGGTGCATAATGTGAAGTGATTATGAAGAAGAGTCTATAAGAAAAAACTAAGTAGGGCCTTGTGTGGTAGAAAAATCAAAAGAAAAGAAAGAAAAGAATTTATTTAAAAAAAAAAAGAAAAGGAAAGAGAAATAAAAAAAGAAAACACATCCAACCTGAATGTCCAATAAAATAATAAAAAGGGAGAAATAGGGTTGAATAAAAGATAATTGGTTGATAAGTGGACCCCAATGTAAGTGTAGTGCCAAGGATGCTTTGTCACTAAATTCTCATATGTACCATACCATCCCCCAAACCTATATTACAAGTCGAGAAAAGTTCTATAGTGATCATAATCTTACTATCTAAAAGATAAGATAATGAAATAAGGTCAATCCTATGGTATTCTATGCACATTGTAGAAACTTTATTTGTGAGTTTGAGTTTCTCTTGATAGTCCCTATACTGACATGCATGATTTCATATAAGTGATTGGGACTTTTTTGATATCAGAGTGCATGTGTTATGTTTCTCGCTGCTTATTTATTTGGGTAGTGTAACTTGTATGTATGCATGATTGCTATATTCTAATGTAATATCATATATTGATTCCGTTGTATCACATTGTTGTGCTTCATATATACAAACCATTGGTTTTGAAATGTACAATTAGGGGGTGATTTTTTTGAGCTAAATTTGAGATTGATTGCCTTAGGTATCTTAGGTTTCTCTTAGTTAAGCATCGTTATGTTGTTTTGTGGTGTTTTTTTTCCTGAAGACATTCAACATTCTAAGTTAAGGGTCTTAATATGCTATGATTTTATGGAACCTACGATGCTTAAAATTTGAGAATATATATGTACTTAAGGCTATTTTGTTGGATTTGATGAGTTTTTATAGTGATTTTGAAGGAAATAGGTGTTCTAAGCTAATCGAAAGAAAATTGAATGAAAATCTAAAAAGTAACCACCTACCTAGGCTCCTACACCCCGTAGGTACCACCTACTTAGCATACGTAGTGGCATAGGTGTCAGAAACTAAAATTCAGAGAGCAAAATTTTGGGCACCACATACGGCCACCCACCTACTGGCCATAGGTAGCACCTACACCTTATAGGTAGGTCAGTAGGTGGTCACCTTATATCATTTTGGATTAATTTCCTAGTGTTTCCATGTAACCTATATAGACTCCTATGATGTTTTTAGTAACTATTATGTACATTTACTCAAGTTATCCTTTTTTGTTTCAGATTTAATTTCCAGGGATTCCATATAATCCATAAATACCCTTTTGACTTTTTTGTAGTTGAAATGCATTATTTTCGGCCCTTTGAGGATAATATATTCCCTTTGGGGCTAATTTTGCATCTTATATACTATTAACAAATATCGTTTGATTCCAAGATCAACTTTCGATCTTGAAATCCTCTTGTTCTTTGTTTTTGGTTGAATAATTGATCTAAGACTTTGAGTTTTATAATTTCATTATTGTTGGATTAATTTAATGTTTTTATCTATGAATTCCATGAATTGTCTCAAAACTATGAGTGACTAATTTCTTTAGCTAAGGTTGTGGGAACGCTGGCAGATTGACAAAGTAGACAAAGTGCCAAATCATTCTAGATAAAGATTCATGCATGTCTTGTGGTTTTCTTTGATTGAATTGATTTCATAGTGGTGTCCAACTTTTTGAACCCGTATATATTCACTACTTACTTCAAAACAGAGGTAGAGATTGGGAAAGGAGATCACAATAGTGATTTGAAGTTAATTATTGATATAAGCTAATCATCTTCATCTACATAAGATAAATACCTTCATCTATAACTTAAGACTCAAAGGGTAATAATTGAATAGGAACCAGGGCTAGGGTTAGTAATGTGACACTCTGAGACTCAAAAGGTAAAGAGTGAGATTTGCCAATACGTCCACATAATAGTTGGTGATACGTAACTTGTCAGATTCTGCATAGAAGGTATTTGAATATTTTAATAGTGCATGAGAAATCTACTAAGTTAGAATCTAGGAGAACACAATCCTAGTATTTGTATTAGATTTGTTACAACCAAGAGAATCCAATACTTGTTACTTTTTACTTTTCAAAACAAATCCCCCATATACTTTTCTGTTCTACCAGATGATTTTAGCAAGTTTGAGAGATAGTTCCACGTATTCCCTATGGTTTTTAACCCTACCTAATTGGGTTACTTTATTTTGACAGAAACCACTTTATACTTCTAAGGAGGTGTACTTTTAGGAAATATCAATTAGGCTATTGATTGGGCCATTATGGATGCCATTGGCAAAGCTAGTGACCATGTATATGGACTACACTAGTGATCATGCTATTGATAAATCTTATTTCCTATATTGGATATTATGTTATTGATTATGCTAGATATCATGCCTTTGTTTATAATTAATAATCATGTCAAATAACTATGATAACAATTGTTCTATTTAATACTCTAATTATTACGTTATTGGCCATGATAATGATGATTTACTTGCTAGTACAAGTCCATATATTTATTAGGCTATAAATTATACAAATATCGTTTTGGGTTTGGATAATAATGAAAATAATATTGATTATTTATGCCAGTGTAAGTTCGAAGGATGACTATATTATTGATGACAATGATGGCAATATTGGTGACGATATGGAGAATGATGTTAATGATTATATTTATGAGGATATTATTGAATATCCATAATGGTTCAAGTTTGAATATATATATTATGCAATGCGGAGATACTTATTATGACATAACAATATCGGGGTATTAGATTGACAATACTAATTCTAGCTAAGTATGAAAAAAAGGAAATGATATGAAAAGATTATTTGATGACCAATGACTAGTTGATAAATGATGGTTAATTGATAAAGGATTATTAATTTATATATGATGATTAGTTGTTACGTGATGGTTGGTTGATAAATGTGGATCGATTGATAGATAATGACCGTAGACAATCAGTGGCTAGTGTGGCATGGATGAATGCTAGTTGCATCATGAGAGTTGATAAATAATGGTGGTAGGTTACTTTATCTTGTTTGTACCTTCTAAGATTATGGAGACTTAGGATGGCTTATTTACTGTTCCATACAAATTGGCATATGGTGGCCAATTCTGTTGTTATGATTGCATGTGCTGAGGCCTTATGTTGTGTTGTTATTCATATGTATTTACTTATTTATGCACAATGATGGTGGAATGGATTCAGGTTCATCTCTACCTTTACTTAGTTATGTTATCTCGTATTTTATCATACTTACATCATGATGTAGATCAGTGGGCCAATGATGCCTGCTGAGTATCCATAGTTTTGGTACTCATACTATAATTCTTTACCTTTTTGGTGAAAATATAAGTACTAAATGTCATCATTGATCACCTTTTATGTTATGTTGATTTTCAGAGTTAGGGTGAGATCTTGGAGTTAGAGTTTCCCATTTTCTTCTATCTTACTTTTCTCTAGTCATTAATTTCAAGACAGATTGTATTGAATACTTTTGACACTTGGTTTGTATTTATAATTACTCTTGTACTTGCTCTATCAGGTCTTGTGATTTGGTTCCTTATGATTATCTATCATTGGATTATTTTCCATCTCTTGCTTATCTATAAATTATGTTTTTGCTTTTTACTTTATTGAACATTTCACCAAGTTAACCCATTGTATTTAGCTTTGGTTTATGGTTTGGCGTACCTACTAACGAGATAGAGTATGTGCCATAGTGTCTAGCAAATTGGGTCATGACATTGGTCGATAGATTTTAGCATCATTATAGCTTGAAATTCACTTATTTTTTAGGATAAAAGCTCCTTGAGCATAGAGGACGTTGTATTGGTTTCAAAAATGCAATTTTTGCAAGTAGACCCCATATGGGATTTTTATGTAATTTGTACCCAAAGCATAATAGTGTCATATGGGTATCATTGTTCTTGTTTTGATGATTAGATTATGATTTTGAAAGCGCCGCACCCTGCAGAAGCTTCCCAAATAGTAAAATCAGTTATTTAGCAGATTCTTTAGGCTTTACTTTAGCATCCAATAGGCTCGGTTTACCCTCTTCATAATAGAGCTATCTTGAAGTATGATTATGATATTATGCTTGATATGAGGTGGATTTAGGTATTGGAAGTATGAATGAGAATATTTTGATTAGTTGAAATATTTAGGCTAACTTGAAATCATAAATTAGGAGTAATTAACTCAGTTACCCTTATCTTAGGTGAATTTGGCTTCATGGATTATGTCTAGAATGGAAATACCTTGGTTGCTTCAGCTAGGTGAAATTGCCCTAGGCATTTATGTTTAGGGTGAAATTAGCCTTAGTTGTTTCTATTATTTTAGATGGGATTGACTTTGTCGTTCATGATTGGGAAGAATACTATCTTAGGGAAATTTATGGTTAAGTTAATATCTTGAAATGGGTTTAGATACCTTAGCCTAGTGTGTGGTAAAAGTTGCCTAAAATGGATTTTGGAGATTAAAAGTAGGCCACTCCAGCATTCCTTAGGTCAAAACTTGTGTTAGCCTTGTAGACTTACCTATGCATAATATACTATTATTAATATTATGTTTGGACTTGAGGTTATTGAATATATTTAATTAGAATATTAATTGGATATTGAATGATTGATGATAATTTCGAGCATTAATAATGATATTGCTTATATACATGATTAATAATATCTCTTATAGATAGGATTAACGACTTTTAGATGTGATTATTGAAATAACATGTGAATATGACTATTGACATGACCTATGGGCATAGTTATTGGCATAACTTAATAGATATGGTATTAATTGGGTTTACGAGTGTGGATACCGATATGACTTATGGTTATGATTCTTCATCCAATGTATAGGTATGAGTAAAAAGGGTGATCTATAGTTTTAGTTCCTTGGTATAGTCTATTAAGTTAGTTTATTGATATGGATAGTTGATACGGTTCATGGATATGGTTTATAAATATGAGTTCTGGTTTGAGTCCGATATTTGATAATGATCTTGATAGTATGAGTTTCGATTCCAGATCAGCAAATAACGATAATGATGATGATACTATTTATTTTTGGTTTAAGTTCAAAATTGAGATATTATGGTTCAAATGGATTCCTGGTAATGGCTTGATAATTTGGTGATTTACAACTATTCGATTGCTTAGTTTCCTTGATTGTACCCCCAGTCTTATGGGGGCCTGGATTGAGTTATTTACTTTTCTGTATTTATAGGCTTATAGGGTCCAATAATGTTTTTATAGTTTAGTGATCTTTATTTTACTAACTTATATGTATTTATTTATTTATTTATGTACAATGGTGTCAGAGTTTGTTTCCAAGTTTTAACCTTTTGCCTTAACTTTTCTTATTTTATCTAGTATCTTATTGTATTCATATCATGATTTAGGTCAGCCGATCGATAATGCCTACGGAGTGCTCGTAATTTTTGTACTTATACTACACTTTTGTAACTTTTTAGAGCATATTCAAGTACTCTTTGTCACCATTGATTTGACGCTCGTGTAGGGTGATAACGCTCAAATTACACTCTTGAATGGGTGTAAGCGATCGTTGTCAATATAAAACCCAACTAGGTTGGGGTCGAATCCCACGGGGAAAAAGGTGTGAACCCCAGTTGTTTGCAATTTAATTCAATGATATTTTAATGTTTCCTGAAATAGGGGGTTTAAGTTTCACGAATAATTGCTTGTCACTTTAATTTCCATATTTGTAATCAAGAGTTTATGAAATAACCAGAATCATGTTCACTAAGGCTGATGGTACAAGATAGATGCTAAAGGTGATTCAAGATTCTCATGGTGGGTAGGATAGCACACTATCTTTATTGATGTTATGCTCAAATGTCTCTCGACCTACTTAAGCATTTAATTTCCTAATCCTCTCAGACTTAGGGAATTTCTTTTCATTGCCTAGATTTTACCTCAGGTTAACCATCCTTGTTAAAGCGCTGATTATGAAACGAAGTATTTTCGAGTTCCTGTTGATAATTCATTTCCTACTATATTAGATTTCTTTCTCAAGCAAATCAAAGCAGACGTGTCTACGGTTTGAAACCAACATACGTTAATTAAAGCTTCTAAATTATCAAGAAATCCTACCACCTATTGAATCTTGAGTACTTAGCACATTATCAAGACCTAACCCTAGATCCCATAATTTAAGTTAATGGAGTTTAGCCACTCATGATGCAATAAACAAGTACACAAGTTGAATGCATAGTTGGGCAGATTAACTTACATCGATGATGAAAATCAAGAAGTGTAACTTGAACTGAATCTCAATAGAAAACTCTGAAAATATTTACGAAAATCTTCTCTAAACAATAATGTTCTAGAGCATATTGGAACTCGACAGAGAGAAAAATCGTGCACAATGTATATTGCAAGATATGTTATTGATAATTGGAAAACCCTAAAAGCTCCTATTTATACTTGAGTCTAATTAAGGAACTAAAATAACAACTTAAGTAAATTTCTCGGACAGGTGACGCCATTAGGTGATTCCTTATCAAGGGTCTGACGCCTTATCAAGAATGGCGTCAGATTTCTTTCAATGTTTACAAGCGCCGCCTAAGGCTGACGATGTGGATGACAACGTATCAGGAGTCTGATGATTCTGATGACGTATCATGGATGTCATCAGCTCCTCTTCCCTTTTTATAATTTCTGCCTAAGGCTGACGATGATCTTGAAACCTTATCAAAACTCTGACGCCATGTCATAAAATGTCGTCACAACTTCTGTTCAACTCCTATTCTCTGGTTAAGGATGACAATATTCATGACGACATATCACACTTTTAATTTCCTATCACCAGATGTCGTCACATGCTTCAACTCATGCCAAGTCTCTTGTTAAGTCTAACGACAACTGTGATAGCTTATCATAGGGCTGACGATTTATCACAGATGTCGTCAGCCACACTTCTTTTCAGATTTCTCCAAATTTCAACTTCTTTTCCTCCATTCATATTGATTCTCTATCTTATTAGCTTAAACTGTAAAATCAAACATAAACAAATCAAAAACGACAAAAATTGCTTAAGACTTCGCAATTATTCTCAGTTAAAGGCCTTAAATGTGTTAGAAACTGCTCACACATCAACACCCTCAACTTAAAAAAATTGCTTGTCCTCAAGCAACTCAGCCCAACTAAGAGAATACATAGAACATTCAGCAGCCAATTTTCCATTTAAGCTCAGGATATAGTTACCACCTCCAAGGTCAATCCAATTAAAACCAATTGTGTATACCATTGAAAAAAAATAATGTAACACAAAGGAATCAAGCGATGTCATCAATCTTAGCCACAACAACCATTCATATAACAATGCTACAATATCTAAACAAGCAAGTAGCTAGCAACAATACCAGTGTGCCCTCACAATAATGAAATCCCCCCCCTCCCTATCATGTAAGGAACCAAAAATTTAAATATTGGGGTCATCAAAAGACTCTCACTCTCAAAATAAAGTTTCAACCAGTGTATGCCAAGAACCATAGGCTTGTCGTTATTTTCATTACCAAGACCTTCAGATAGGCCAACTAGGATCACTATAGGACTTCTTTTAGGCTTGTAATATAGGTTGGGGATGGTATGATATTCAAGGACATTTAGAGTGACTATGCCTCCTTGACACTACACTACTCTCTTGGGGTTCACTCATTAACCTCTGTCTCTTTTTCTCTTCTCTTGATCACACATATTCAAGTTTGGTGCTTCTCTCTATTTTTTAGATTAGCACCCAACTTTTATACATTTTATTTTATTCTACCCTTCTTCACACTCATTTTACACGATGCACCCTTATGATAGCTACCCTCAACTTGGGTTGTTTGCCTAGGTTAAGGTGTACAGTGTCCTTGGAGGACCAGGGCCAAAACAGGTTCATTATGGTATAAATGGGAAGATGAAAGGTTTCATAAGAAAGAAATGGTCAATTTAGTCTCAAAACAGTGATCAATGGGTATTATGCACATAGGGAAGGCTATTTAGGCTAAAAGTGAGTTAATAAAAAATAGCCTATGATCCTTTGCTAACCCTACCCTTCAACCATGGTACAACTAACTGGGCATGTTCTGTATTTAGCATACAGAGAGAATTAAGTAGTTTCTCACACACATATGGCACACAAGTATATCGCAGGCTGTCACTTATCTCTTTCATGCAATTGCTCATCAATGATCGTTAAGGAGATAGAACTAATGCCACTACAAAATTTACAATGATCACAAGTAAATATAATTCACATAGTTTTTGAAACAAAACACAGGAAAGGTGTTCAAACATCAATCAAAACATATCAATTTCTTTCTGTACTTATAATTCTCCTAGTCACCACAAAATATGTTACAACAACAAACTACCCTACACCCTCAACTTAAAATCAAAGAAAAACTAAACTAAGGGTTAGAGTATACCTGGAATGGATCAATATTTGGAGTCGTGGGTTTCCTCCCATGCAGTGCCTGATTTAACATCGTGGCATGACTCCGGTATCTCAATTACTTCAGACTTCATCGAGACATATAATGGCAATACTTTTCATCGATTCTTTTAGGCCAATGTAAAGCTTAACACGTTTCCCATTTACATTGAAGGTACTACCATCTTCATTTTCATGTTCCACTACTCTAGATGAGTGGACTTGAATAACTTTAAAAGGTCCTGACCACTTAGATTTCAGCTTACCTGGGAACAGTTTTAGTCTGGAATTGAACAGAAGCACAAAATCCCCTCTTTGGAATTCTTATTTCTCTATTCTCCAATCATGGTATTTTTTCATCTTTTCTTTAGATAGATCTTCTCATTCATTTGACCTGAGATGGAATTCATCCATCTCATTCAATTGCCCCAGTCTCAGCTCTGTTGTTTCTTTGCAATTCAGATTCAACCTTTTAAGTGCCCATAAGGCCTTGTGCTCCAGCTCAATTGGTAGGTGGAAAGCTTACCCATAGACCAGCTGAAATGGTGACATGCCAATGGGTATCTTAAAAGAAGTTAGATATGCCCACAAAGCATCATCGAGCTTTCGAGACTAATCTTTCCAGCTAGCGTTCACCATTTTAGATAGGATGGCTTTAATCACACGATTTGACACCTCCACTTTCCCACTGGTTTGTGGGTGGTATGGAGTAGCCATTTTATGCTGTTTCACCCCATATTTTGCCAAAGTTCCTTGAAATATTTTGTTGCAAAAATGAGATCCTCCATCGCTTATGATAGTACGTGGTACTCCAAAGCGAGAGAAGATGTTCTTCTTGAGAAAAGAAACAACCCTCTTCCCTTCATTATCGGACAAGGCCACATCTTTGACCCATTTTGAGACGTAGTCAACAACAACTAAAATATACTTCATCTCGTACGAGCTTACATAAGGACCCATTAAATCAATGCCCCAGACATCAAACAATTCCACTTCAAGCATCTTAGTCAAGGGTATCTCATGTCTTTTAGAGATTAACCCCTACCTCTGACATTGGTCATATTTCAGCACACACTCGTGGGTATCCTTAAATAATGTTGTCCTATAATAGCCACTCTGCAACACCTTCATAGCCGTTCGGTCACCTGCATGGTGACCCCTAACCAGGGAAGCATGACATGCTTCCAATATGTATAATACATCTACTTTCGGCACACATCTCCTTATAATATTGTCTGCACATTGCCGAAAAAGATATGGCTCATCCCAGAAATAATGTGTCACATCATGCAAGAATTTCTTCCTTTGATAGAAAGAAAGATTATCTGGGATGAACTCCCTCACAATATAATTTGCATAATCTGCGTACCAAGGAAATTTTTCCACAGCGGTAGCCAGGATCTCCTCATCAGGAAATGCATCATTTATCTTCGTTTCATCACTAATCTCCTGTTCACCTTTCATTCTAGACAGATGATCTACAACCTACTTTTCACAATCTTTCCTATCTTTGACCTCAAAGTCAAATTGTTGAAGCAGTAATAACCATCTAATCAACCTTGGTTTTGCATCCTTATTAGCCATCAAATACCTCAAGGCAGCATGGTCGGTGTGGACCACCACTTTGGTCCCAAGCAGATAAGCTCTAAACTTTTTGAAAGCATACAATACACCCAGAATTTCCTATTCAGTGATAGTGTAATTCTTTTGCGCTCCATTTAGTGCTTTGCTGGCGTAATATATAGGATGAAATAGTTTATCTCTCTTTAGTCCCAATACATATCCAAGGGCCACACCACTTGAATCACACATGATCTCAAATAGTTTTTCCCATTCAGGTGCAATAACAATAGGGGACTCAATCATCTTCTTTTTTTAAGGGATTCAAATGCCTTCAAGCACTCGTTATCGAAGGAAAATTTCACTTCCTTCTCCAAAAGTTTGTAAAGTGGATTTGCAACCTTTGAGAAGTCTTTTATAAATCTCCAATAAAAGCCAGCATGTCCAAGAAAACTATGCACTCCCTTCACTGTAATGGGAGGTGGTAGTTTCTCAATAATATACACTTTTTCTTGATCAACTTCTATCCTTTTTTTGGAAATTTTATGGCCGAGAATGATGCCCTCATTTACCATGAAATGGCATTTTTCCTAGTTAAGCATCAAATTAAATTTAATTCATCTTTTCAAGGAGAGATTTAGATTTTCCAAACATGTCTCGAATGAATCACCCACCATAGAGAAATCATCCATGAATACCTCTATGGTGTTTCCACCATGTCTGAGAAGATAGACATCATACACCATTGAAAAGTGGTGGGTGCATTGCATAGACCAAATGGCATCCTCTTAAATATTAAGGTTCCATATGGGCATGTGAACGTCGGCTTCTCCTAATCTTCAGGCATAATTTAGATTTGGTTGTATCCAAAATAACCATCCAGGAAGCAATAGCACCTCATTCGAGCAAATCGATCAAGCATTTGGTCCATAAAGGGCATCGGAAAGTGGTCTTTCAGGGTCCAAGAATTCAGCTTGTTGTAGTCCATGCAAACTCTCCACCCAGTTACAGGCCTGAGTGGAATCAACTCATTCCTTTCATTAGCAACCACTGTCATGCCCCTTTTTTGGACACGCATTGAACTGGGCTCACCCACTTTCTATCACAAATAGAGTAAACCACTCCTGCATCCAACCACTTAATAATCTCCTTCTTAAATACCTCTTGCATTGGTGGTTTAAGATGGCGCTGATGCTCTATGGTTGGAATACAATCTTTCTCAAGTTGAATTTTATGCATGTAGATGCCCAAGGAAATGATAATAATATCTGCGATGGTTAACCCTATAGCTCTCTTGTGCCTATGAAGTACTGAAATAAGTGCATTCACCTATTGTTCGCCCAAATCAGCTACAACAATAACAGGTAGTGTGTTCCCACAGCCTAGAAACACGTGCCATAAATGTCCAAGTAGTTCCATCAATACCAATACTGGAGGCTTCTAAATAGATGGCTTGGATTGTGGGGTTGGTAGATTATCCATATCAAGGTCTATCAATTTAGGAGCATAAGTATATGAACCCATTCCTGTCAAGGCACAAATGATCTCTTCGTACTTCCCGATGCCTTCACTATCATAATTTATCATTACCACGGCCAAAGGTTTGATAACAAGTTGCTCAGCTACGTACACATCCTATACATACTCATAATACACATCAAATACTGAGAACACACTCATTTCTTCATGTTGCTTCATTGATTTGCCCACGTCAGACCGTACCACTTCATCGTTCATTCTGAATAAGAGCTCATTCACTCTCAAATCAATTAACACATTTTTAGCTACGAGGAAAGGTCGAACCAAGATTATGGGAACCTCGAAGTCTCTCTCTCAATCCATAATAACGAAGTCTGCAGGGAATATAAAGTTGGACACCTTCACCAACACATCATACAAAATGCCAACAGGTCGCTTTACTGACCTATCCACCATCACGAGTCTCATGTTGGTGGGTGTGGGATTTCCCAGACCCAACTTTGTTTAAACAGTCAGTGGCATCAAATTAACGCTTTCTCCTAGATTACATAATGCCTTCACGAATTCCATAGTCCCGATTGTACAGGGAATAGTTAATGCGCCTGGGTCTGGCTTCTTTTGCACCAAGGTCCTTGTAGAAATAATTCTACAATGGTTGAGATTTTCCTCCCATTCATATATCACAACTCTTTTCTTAGTCACAAAGTCCTTCATGAATTTCGTGTATCCTGGCATTTGCTCAAGTGCTTCAACCAAAGGCACATTTATCGTCAATTGCTTAAGCATTGCCATAAATTTGCCGAATTTTACATCATCAGCCTTCTTCTTCAATCATTGAGGAAAGGGAGGTGGTGGTCTTGGGATAGTTTTCAATAGTACTTCCTCTTTCTTCTTTTTTTCCTTATTCGAAGTATCAACAGAACTTCCAGCTTCTCAGACTCCACTGGATTGCTATCTTCGGATTCATCAACAACTATGTCACCATCTATAGATTTTCCCATAGATGGTCCAAGTAACATATTTCCACTCCTAGTTATAATCGCCATACATAAGCCATCATTCTGAGGATTCTAAACCGTATCACTAGGTAAAGTACCACTTTTTCTATGGTTCAGTATTGCAGAAAGTTGACTCATCCGCTGCTCTAACTGCTTGATAAAAGTAGAGTGTGAACTAACTAACTGACTCAAGGTAGATAATTCACTCTTCATAGTAGTTACCCCCGAGTTGGTAGCCTCAACTCTCTTCAACAATTTTCTCATCATATCCTCCATGGACATCTTGCCAGAGCTAGTTGCAGTAGCTTTCCGATTTCTAGGAGGAACATATAAACCACTCCTGTAATTATTGTTTCTCCTGTTTCCTTGCTATCTGTCTTTGTAACCAGGCTTGTCCTAAATATTCTGACCTTGATTCCCTTGGCTATTGCCTCAGAAACCCCCTGATTATTAACATAATTTTCCTCTCTTCAGGCTCCACATCCACTCGGTCTTGAGAACTTACAACTTTCACTTTCTCAGTCTTCCCTGACAATAAGTTCTTGGTGAGAAATTCCATTTGAGTTTTTAGATGGCCCATATCTTAATCCCTTTCCTTATCTCTCCTACGTTATTCAGTAGACATACCAATAGAAATAGTGGGTCTTGCTACCATAGACTCTTTGGTATGCCAAGAACGACTCTGTTTGGTCATACTATTTAGCATATCTGAGGTATCTTGAAAAGACAGATCAACAAATGAACCACCAGCAACAATATCTACAATCGACTTTGTTACAGAGTTGAGAGCCCTATAAAAAGTCTCCATCAAGTATAAGTTCTTCATATTGTGGTTCGGACACTATGTCAGCTTCTTCTTGAACCTCTCCCATGTCTCATGCAAAGCTTTGGTAGGGAGCTGTCTAAAGTTACTGATCTCGTCTCTCAACTGTACCCTCTTGGAGGGTGGAAAAAACCGTTCTAGGAATGCTTCTTTAAATTCCCTCCAGTGGGTGATGGAATCATGCGTAAGCTTATTCAGCCACAATGTTGCCTCCCCAGACAGAGACAATGGGAACAACCTCAACCGGATAGCGTTCTGGCCCACTACTATGTTATCAAAAAATTTGCAAATAGTGACAAAATACCATATGTAGGTTAGGGTCATCCCCAGGAAGTCCTCCAAACAACTCCTTTAGATTAAGCAGTTGGATCATAGTTCTCGTAATGTTAAATTTGGCTCCAGGTGCCAACGGTGGAGGAATGATTTCACCCATTGCACCTTCCCCATCTATGCCATCATCATCATCATTTAGATCATACTTGATTGGATGGTACTCTTGTCTTCATTCAAATGGACGGTTCTGGTTAACATTATGTGGCACTTGTGCAGCTATATGCTCTGCACACCTTGGTTTACCATGGTTCAATAACTCCTAGTCCCCCAAATCATTATCCTCGAGGTTTGGATATCAGGCATGTTGCCTGATATTTGGTACATTCACCTGAGATCTAGCTAAGGCTGCCAGTCTGTCAGCCTCTTGCTGTTCTGCCTTTCTTTTTATTCGTTGCGGTTACGTATTTAGTGGTAATAATATTTCTCCAAAACTTCTGGTGCTTGGCATACACTATAAAATCCTGCAAATAAACAAAAACAATAAATAAACGTAAATCTAGGAAACATAACTAATAGTCAATTAGCGCATACAAACTTCAGCTTACAACCGTATTCCCCGGTAATGGCGCCATTTTTTATAACCCTCAAATTACACTCTTGAATAGGTGTAAGCGATCATTGTCAATATAAAACCCAACAAGGTTGGGGTCGAATCCCATAGGGCATAAGGTATGAACCCAAGTTGTTTGCGATTTAATTCATAGAGAGTTTAATGTTTCCTGAAATGGGGGATTTAAGTTTCACGAATAACTTTTTGTCACTATAATTTTGATGTTTGTAATCAAGAGTTTATGAAGTAACAAGAATTATGTTCACTAGGGCTGACGGTACATGACAGATACTAAAGGTGATTTAATATTCTCATGGCGGGTACTATAACAAGCTATCTTTATCGATGTTATGCTCAAATGTCTCTCGACCTACTTAAGAATTTAATTTTCTAATCCTCTCGGACTTAGGGAATTTCTATTCATTGCCCAAATTTTACCTCAGGTTAACCAACCTTGTTACAGCGCTGATTATGAAATGAAGTATTTCTGAGTCCCTATTGATAATTCACTTCCTACTATATTTGATTTCTTTATCAAGGAAATCAAAGCAGGTGTGTCTACTATTTGCAACAAATAGACGTTGATTAAAGCTTCAAAATTATCATGAAAGCCTACCACCTATTGAATCTTGAATACTTAGCACCTTCTCAAGACCTAACCCTACATCCCATAATTCAGGTTAATGGAGATTAGCCACTCATGATGAAATAAACATGTACACAAGTTGAATTCATAGTTGGGCAGATTAACTTACAATGATGATGAAAATCAAGGTATGTAACTTGAACCGAATCTCAATACAAAACTCCCAAAATATTTACGACAATCTTCTCTCAATAATAAGGTTCTAGAGCGTATTGGAACTCGAGAGAGAGAAAAATCGTGCACAACGTATATTGTAAGATATGTTAATGATAATTAGAAAATCGTAAAAGCTCCTATTTATACTTGAGTCTAATTAAGGAAATAAAATAACAACATAAGTAAATTTCTCGAACATGTGATGCCATTAGGTGACGCTTTATCAAGGGTCTGACGCCTTATCAAGAATGGCGTTAGATTTCCCTCAATGCTTACAAGATCCACCTAAGGCTGACGATGTGGATGACAACGTATCAAGAGTCTGACGACGTATCATGGATGTCGTCAGCTCCTCTTCCTTTTTTATAATTTCTTCCTAAGGCTGATGATGATCCTGAGGCCTTATCACAACTCTGACGCCTTGTCACAAAATATCGTCATAACTTCTCTTCAACTTCCATTCTCTGGTTAAGGATGATGATATTTATGATGGCGTATTGCACTTTGACGTCCTATCATCAGATGTTATCACAGGATTCAACTCATGCCAAGTCGCTGGTTAAGTCGAACAACAACTGTGATAGACTATCATAGGGATGACGACTTATCACATATGTCATCAGCTACACTTCTCTTCAGATTTCTCCATATTTCAACTTGTTTGCTTCCATTATTGTTGGTTCTCTATCTCATCAGCTTAAACTATAAAATCAAACATAAACAAATAAAAAATGACAAAAGTTACTTAAGACTTTGCAATTATTCTCAATTAAAGGCCTTAAATATGTTAGCAATTGCTCATACATCATAAGGTTGATTTTTGGAGATTGGGTGAGCTCTTAGAGTTGGAGTTACCTATTTACCTTTTATTTATATATGTCTAGTCTTTCATCATTGATAAAGATTGTGTTTGACTATTTTGTACTCATAGTTCATTTATAGTAGCTCTTGTACCGACATTATTGAGTCTAGGGATGGTTGTCAATTTTCTATCTATCTATTAGACCATTATGATTGTATTATTTCTATTTAAGTATTTAATTGTAAATTATTTTAGGCCATTTCCCACCAAGTTAGCCCATTGCATCTAGCTCCATGTTATGGTTTGGCTTACCTACTAGTGAGTACAGTAGGTGTTATCAAGACTCATAAATAAGGTCATGACATTATCGGTTGTTCGACTCATTTTGATTAGTCTCATAGTGTTGTGGAACCATCAGTTGGACCCAGTGCACTAAGCACCTCAATTGATGATTTTGATGCTTAGTTTGAGTTCAGACCCATTTAGATTTTTTCTTTGTTGAGCACTTCAGGCATGTGGCCTTAGCTTTTACCTTGGAGAGTATTAGGGTTCTCAAACCCATTGATGATTGTATGCCTTAGTTTATTTTTATTTATTGTTATGCACCTTGAGTTTGAGTTCACGATTATATGACTACCCCTATAGATTATTTCTTTTAGTACTTAATGAAGTGGATCATTATTGATATTTTCCCCTTGTGTGTAGCACTTGTGTTCTAGTCCCATTTACCTTTGAATATTAGCCATTTTATGGACCTATTGGTAATTGTTGGTGATTTTATTTTGGTATCGCCTATAATTTATATTAATGTTTATATTACTCTTGTTATTATTGTTACTTTTTAAAGTTTATCGATCCTTTCTTTGTAGATGGCTAGACTAGTTATATGAAGTTAGAATTTTCCTTCCTCATAGTTCTTATTCATTGGCTCCGACAGCTAGATTGGTTGGATGATTTCTCTCCTGTAGTAAGATGAGGTTGGTCATTTACATCTTTTCCTAGTTGTGCTAGATTGGTTGTGGCGTGGATTATGGTATTAAAGGTAAGTTGGTTGTCTATGTTTTTTTGTGTGTTTTTAGAGTTAGCAATTGGCTATACTATCCATTTCTGAGGTTGACCAGTTTGGGATCTGTTCTTCTAATTTGACTAGTTCATTGCCCGATAGTGGTTTTAATATTGATCTGAAGAGGTATTAGATTTGTCCTTTAGTTTTTTTAGGTTTCTCCCTCGGTGGTGGTTTGCTCATGGTATTTGTGTGGAATTGGATACTCTGTTCTTATTGTGATGTGGTTCTTTTCTTACTGTAGTTAGAGAGTTCGAGATAGGTGATCTTTCCTGTGGCCGCTTCTTAAGCTGGTAAATAGGGTATTCATTATCGATATGGAGTTTTGGATTTATTGGTTTTCGGCTAAGGTTGCATTTCTCAAAGTTGATATAGTTTTTGTTATGACTAATGCGGCTTGCAACCTTGGCGAGTTCTTGAGTATGCTTTGATGGTTCATGCCTCCAACAAGATATTGAGTTGATTACTTATGTTTTTAGTTGATGATTTTTACTCCGTGGTAATTTTGTTCTTTAGATATGTTTCAATTTTGGCTCAGTATGATTTAGTAAGTATATGTTTGACTTGGATAGTAAGGTCGATGTAAGTATTTGGCCTTAGTTTAGACATGTCGGCTTAATTTCAGACTTGACACCTTGAAATGGCGATTTGGACGTTATGATAGATTTTGAGTGTGAATGCTTACACATCTTTCAGTTTGGTTTGGGTAGTTGAGAGCGGTACAACCTTGGTGTCGAGATTTTATTTTAGAGGCGTAGAATTGGGAGCAACCTTCATTTCAGACTCGTTTTAATTTAGTTTTATCATTAGGCTTTCTAAGCCAACTCTATGTTTACCTAATCGGTTTTATTTGTTTAGATGGGTTGTGGTTGATAGGTGTTCAGATGGAAGTCTGTTGTAATGGTATTGGTTCCTTAATCTTTGACCCCAGTTTTCAGCCTTCATCTGAATTTTGGATGATATAAACAACAAGAGTAGTATGCTTGAGTTAGAATCATTATGGCTTCATTGTTGTTAATGGGACATCCTAGAGAAGATATTTCAGAGGTGAGTATTTATGCTTTGGTCTCCTAGTTTACAGATTGTATGGTTATTTGAACCAGTTATAGCATCGACATAGATTTCATATCTTAGTCATCTTCATTCGTGTACCTAGGTAGCGCATTATGGGCTTATTCTCAGGCATGTCATTATATATTTTTGGTGGATCAACTTTAGTTCTTCAAGGTTAGTGTGATGGAAATGCACATATAAGACTCATGTGATTTTGTTCTTGGGTTGAAGTGGATAGCAAGTTTAGAAAGGAAAAAGAAGGTTATATTTAGAAATGGAGATTTTTGCATGACTCATGCCTTATTTAACCTTTATCCTGGATGAGTTTTCATTTGGTTATGTTGGTATCAATGTGGTATCAATATGTCTTGGTTCGGATTAATGTGCATCTACCTTCCTCAATTTAAATGGTGATTAAGGTTGTGTCTTGGTTGCTTGAGAATGAACGAAAGAAAGTTGGTTGGAAAAGGGATACCTATAGCAAAATCCTATAATGATCGTTCCGGTCAATTTTTCATATTTTTACTTATTTTCACCATTATAGTTCTCTATATCTATGCCAAGTTATTTATGACTTGCTTGGACTGACAGTTCAATTACCGGATATTTTGTTTTATTTTTAGAGACAATTCCCTATTTAGAAGTCTTCACTAGTTCCAAATGGCCACCGACTTAAAACTTTAGTGAAACAATCTCGGATGTGAATTTTTACTGTGCCAGTAGCTTTGGAATATCAATTTTAGGCTAGGTAGACCTTTAGTTTGAGTTTCTATGCACCCAAGCTCATTTTGACATGTTGGTCAGAAAGTTGAAAAATTTGTAATATATGTGTGGGACCTATATTTTATCAAAGCAACCTCAGTTGAAAATATGGCTTCACCAATGCATCTTAAACATCAAATTCAGTGTGGTTACATAGTCCATTTACGAAAATTGGATTCCGAATGAATCCCAAGGCATTACTGAAAACTTGGAAAATTTTCCAAGTATGGTGGTGCTAGTGCATGCAGATCGCTCAAGGACCATTATGATCACACTATGGCAATGAAGAGTCCTATGGAAATCACACAAAGATGATTAAAATCCAAGGGATGGCAATAGCAACATCTCTTTACATGAAGAGGTTATAAATCTACCCCAATGTTGCAATTTTGGCCATTTTCTCTTCATCCTTGAGACCGAAAAATCCTAAGTACGAATGATGACATAAAATTGTGTCTTTAGGGTGACTTGGGATCTTTATTAACATTTAAGGTAATATCTCCTCACTTTCTTGATGAATTTCTTGGTTCTTGACCCAAAACCCCAAATTCTCCTAGGGCTTCATTTTAGCCCAAAGTTTTCTTAATTTTCACCCATTTTGATGGTTTTTATTCCATGATCTTGATATCATATTGGTTTGACCTCAAAAATGTGTTTTCCATAAGTGGGATCCACTTAAGGTTTTTCGTATCATTTTTGGACCTGAAACACAATATTGTAATATGGGTATTGTTATTCTTATATTGTTGAGTAGATTACGATTTTTTTAGAGTGATGGCATTTTGGGATTATGAAGTTAATATGTGCTTTTGGTGAAGGATATAACAATTTATAGGTCAACTTCGAGGTAGGCTTCTATCTATCTTCTTCATAAGATGATGCGTGTAATATATACCGTGTGAATATGAATATTAAGCTTGATTACAGGTAGAATGACTTAGTATTAAATATTAATGTTTTGAGATTAGATGACCCATAAGTTTAAATACTTAATACCCCTTTTGAATCATTTTTCCTAGATTAAAGTAATTTGTAGCATGGATACGACATGATGCTAGGTTTGGGATGTGCTTTTAAGTGTTGGATTCTTGGTTAGTAGGATTAAGATTAGTTGGGATAGTATTGTGATCTTGAAACCATAATTATAGTAGAGTTGATTAAATTCCTCTATTTTTAGATGAAATTCTTATCTTTTGATTAGTTATGGCTTACTTTACATCTAGAAGTTTAACTAAACACCTTAGATTAGTTTTGGGTAAATTTCCTAACTATGGACATTGAGGATTAAAAGTGGGTTCTTCTGACCGATCTTAGGCAATGACTTATGTTAGCCCTAGTGGACTTAGTTGCGGATGTTAGGCTTGGTTGAGACTATTGAGCCTTTAGAATAAGTTTACTTTGTGTCTTGGTAAATTATGGTGTATTTTCCCCCGGATAATGATTTAAGGCTTATGGCCATGATTTTCCTCTTATATATGATATTGGGCCTTTAGAGAAGCTATTTTCTCTTAGATATGATATTGGGCCTTTAGAGATGTTATTCCTCTTAGATATGATAATTGGCCTATAGAGATGATTTTCCTCATAGGTATGATATATGACTTATGGATATATTATTCCATATAAATGTGATATGCCTTATGGCTTGGAGTAATGCTCTATTGATGCATTATGCATCCAAGAAGTGAGATCTTTGCTATATGTAAGATGAGTATAGATATCCTTTGTAGCTTATTGAGATGTTCTGCCTGGTTAATATATTATGTCTTACAGATATAGGATGATTTATATACATGACTGTTGATATGAGTTCTGCATATGTATGTGGGCCCAAGTCCATTATGAAGTTATGATTATTCCAGAAACATTATTTGGCCAAAGGTTGTGTTATGATATTGGTTAGATATCTGAGAATTATTTATCCTTGAAAAGGATACAATTGTAGTTATGAATATATATATATATATATATTTATGGCCAAAGACTGTGTTATGATGTTGGTTAGATATCCGAGAATTATTTATCCTTGTAAAGGAAATAATTGTAGTTATGAATATATATATATATGTATATATATGTATGTACAATTATACACATCTCTCTGGTATGGAATAGAGGAAGATGCAGTATGATACTTATGATTTCATTAATTTGGATACTGGTGATGGCATGCATAGATTCGGTAAATTAATGATCATTATACATGTAAATGAGGTGATTCTAGTTGAAATATGATCTTATGAATATTCTTCCTAAAAATGAGTTAAAACCCTCTTTACATCATTTAAACAAATTTTCTTACAATGAGAGCCGCCTAACTCAATGTATAATTTATCTGTATAAAAGAGGCTAATAATGATATTGTAAACAATTGACCGAGATAGATTTTGGTCTATGATTTGACACTATTATTTACCCCGATCATGATATATTCTGACCATTTCTACACTTCTATAATGATTTAATCTCGAAGATCACCTCGAGTAATGGATTTATAGACATACACTCTTTTAAGCCATGACTTGAGTCCTTGTACCTATTATATATGTATATATTAATTATTTTCATGATATGCTTATCTAATCGGTAAGGCCAGAGGTCATTGTGTTGATATATTGAAAGATAACATTTACGGAGGATGTTGTAATAATGATATTTATATCCCATAAGGTTTGAGGATATTATGATGATGCATTGATACCCCATAAGGCTGGAGGATGAATATATTTGTGTCTATGTGCATATTTACTAGTTTGAGTTTAGATTTCCCTATGTATGGAGAATATATATATATATACAAACATACTCGACAAAGTTGGAGGATGACTATAATGAGGATGATGATGATGACGGTTATGATGATAATGACATTGATGGTATTATGAATTCTGTTGCATTCATCCTTGCATGCGCATTGCCTATAACCATTATGTGTCTATTGCTATCAGCTTGTATGGTAGGGTTGCATAGATATGGGTGATAACTATGCCTTGTGGTGTGTTCTTTGTTGATTGAACCTTCTGAGCCTAGGGAAGTAGGGGCACGTGATCGGCTCGACTAGGTATTTGGTTTTACGGACTAGCTGGTTATGCGCGTTGTTATTGACATCGTAACAATCATGGTCATTATCATTGTTATGATTATTGATATGGCTAGTTTATCATAGATTATCCATTGATTAGGTTTTGAGACTTGCAGTATAATTCCAAACATTTTTATCTTACGATTACATTATTATGAAAGACCGTATGATGACTTAATATATGGACTAAAACCTTGAGTATCCTAGCTCTACCTCCTACTATGATTATGAGGTCTTAATAGATAGTCTAATGACGTAGGTTGTACATAGTGTAGACCTTGGTTATATAGTTACATATATAAATATATATGCATATTTAGATATATGTTGTTAAGCTATTACCGTATATCCCTTCTTTCCTTCATTTACTTAAGTAATATATTCATTCCTTGACCTTGTATATTGCTCTATATTTTTGTTTTGCCTATTATTGGTGTATTTCCTTGGGATATACGGTATAGTATTAAGATTTCTTAGTAAGGCTGGAATAAACTTTCTAGGCCTTAATATATTAGTCTCCTAGACATGAATAGGATAGGTTACCCTTATTATCTCATTGGCTTATTGTATAATTACTAGACTCTTCGGTGTAGTTTCCATTCTATTCTTATGTTAGGTATTTCAACTTTATCTTTGAAACCTAATTGGCTGATGCCTACTGAGTACCATTCATTTGGTACTCATGCTACACTTGAACAACCTACAAATCATTGTACAAGTTATTTCTATTGATGTGTGGATTATATAGAGAAGCCATGGCTCGTAGACTTAGAGTGAGATCCTAACATTTTGAGTATTACTTACCTCCCTCTTATGTATTAGATAAGTCTCTATATTTTATTCAGAGATAAGTTTTATCAGTGTACTCTTTTGATATTTTTCATTTGTACTCTTATTTTGTTAGAAGCTCTTGTACTAATACCACAGGGTTTTGGTACTTTACTATGTATTTGATTTTTTATTCCATCTATTCTGCATTATTTTCTATATAAATTTGGGTAGTCCATTACTAATCGTTCCAAACTACGTGGTTACTTTCCTATTGGTGGGTTATAATAGGCGTCATCACGATATAAGAAATTGGTTTGTGATAAATTTTTATCAGAGTCTAGGTTTTATCTATGTGTTAGTACAAAAGCTATGTGTTTAGTAGAGTGCTACAGATCGGCGCAGAGATGTCCATAACCTATCATTGGGAGGCTATTGGGACATTCTTAAGAAACTCAATTCCTTACTCCTTGTCATATGTCTGCATTGATATGAACCTTAAACACGTTCTTTGACAATATTCTGTCCCTAAATGGGTGATGCAAGATGGTAAATAGATGCGGATGAGACTTCAACACATGCTTTTAGAACTTCAACGCAATGTTAATTTAGGGAGTTAGATATGGATAGTTAAGATCTTCAACATCAGCCAAATAATTAGATGCCAACTTAGGCTCTAGTAAAGTTTGTGACTACTTTAGCCCTTTAAGGTTCATCATCAGGAATCTAAGTTATGTTGTAGATACCACCCATACATGGATGACATTCGAGTCATCGAGCAGCACTCAAGCCATATTTTGAATGGTTGGTTTTTATCAGGGATTCTTAACTAGTTTTTAAGTTCGAGATTTAGGTTTCTAGATTTGGACCAAGCATATTATTATGTTATACTCTTCTAAGTCGGACAAGGTTTATGGAATTATTAGAGGGTTAGCATTGCCACTCAGTTTTGTGTTAGAGCACCTAATAGGAGCTAGGCCTTTCTCCCCTCAGATTGTTGATTATGCGAGGGCCATAATGAGAGTATGTATTGAGACATATAGAGGTGGCGGTAAGAGTCTACGTCTCTGATATTGTGTTATTGGAATTTTATCTTGGAGTGAGGATACTTTCTGTAGAGATCAACTTCATTTGTAGAGTATCAACCCTATGCAAATAGTATTTTAGACTACGAGTGGTTATTAGATTAGTCATGATAATCATAGAGGGCAGAGACCTCATCAGACCTTGTATAATTTTTTCTTTGGGTCTTCAGGCCATGATGACCATTATGGGTTATGAGAAGGCAGTATATCCATATATTCTAGGATCTTTTCTTGGTTGTGGCGAGATAGGACATTGGTTCAGAGAGTGCCCCAGATATAAGTTAGTTAATCAGACAAAGCTAGCATGTATTCCCCTTCAGATTAGAGTTTTTGAGGCAAGATATTATTGTGGCAAGGATGACTATTGATAATAGAGAGTGCTCTAAACGTTAGTTGGCCAGCCATTTGGGCTCAGTTTTTGTCCTCGCCATGTTGGTGCTTCAAAAGTTTGCTACGACTGCAGAGAGATCAATTATTGCTTTCAAGAGTGTCCTTGATTTGGAATTACTAGTCTTTTAACTCATTCAGATCAGCCTCGTGATGATTGTGGCATCTTCATGCAGAGATAGTATACTTGTCGCCTCAGTTGATGAGTTAGTTAGTCGGTCCAATTTTGGACCTGTTAATATTTATTCTCTCTTAGATCCACCAGGCGTGTGATTGCAGATTTTTCTATGATTGGTGTGCTTTTATTTTCTCTCATTTACTTTTTCATTGAGTGTATCAGGGTTTTCTTACCCATTGATGATTATGCGCCTTGATGAGTTCATATTGGTATTGTGTGCCTTTTTATTAAATTTATGATTTTATGAATGCTCCATGGTTTATTTCTTTTAGTAGTGGATGAAGAAAATTTGTATTGATATTTGCTCCCTATGGGTGTAGCTTTTGGGTTCGAGTCTCATTTACCTTGGCACATTGGCCTTATAATGGCTCTTGAGTGGTACATGATATTGATGTTCATTCTCGTACTATTTATTCATTATACTGATGTTGATATTGTTGTTATTGCCATCACTACTTTAGGTTATCGATATTATTTGATATTATTATGTGATGTAATTGATCCTAGTTTGGTAGCTATTTAGACTAGTGTTGTCTAGTTAGAATTTCATTCTTTGTGATCTTATTTAATGGCTTCAGTAAATATAGCCCAATTTGATGATGTCATTCCCATAGACTGGTGAGGTTGATTATTTTTCCTCTAGGTTAGTTGTGTTAGATTGATTGTGGAGTAAATTATGATATCGAAGGTAAGTTGACCTTTTGTGGTTCAGTATGGTTCTTTTATTGGCAATTTAGTTTTATTACCCATCCTTAAGTTGAGATTCTTAGAGTTGCCTCCTGGGCTGCGAACGCTTTTGTATTGGGTATTCCTTTAAATATAACCCATTTTTTAGCTTCACTAGTTTTGGGTCAGTTCTTTATTTGTGGCTATATCATCACCCGATAGTGGTTTTGATATTGATGTTGGAGATGTCTTGGATTCATCGCTTAGATTGTTTGGATTTATCTCCTTTTGATGGTTGGTCTTTGTACGAGTGTGGAGATTTGGATGATCCTTTCTTGCCGTGATATGGTTTTACCTAGTAGGGTTAGGAAGTTAGAGGAAAGTGGCCTTTCCTTTGATCACTTCTTAAGTTGGCAAACTGGAAATACATTATCTTGAGGTGTTGATTTTTTGGTTGTGGTCTTGAATTTGACCTTGTTTTGAGTTTGACATTTTTCTTCGCTGATGTTATGATTCATGGGTGGATTGAGTGATGATTGACCTACTTGGGTTGATTCCGGAAATCCTTATTTTAGAATTGTTCGTCCTAATGAGGCTTAGTGGAGTGTTTCTCCTAGAGGGTATGAGCCTATGACTATTCTTTCCCGAGATAGAGTGTTGGATTTGTTAGTTTCTTACTTGAGTACATATCTCTAAGTTTTTAAAGATTGTGTCATCACTAAGTGTGGTTTGTGGCCTTTATGAGTTATTGACTATGCTTTGATAGTTCACGCCCTTCAGTGGATATGGATTTGATTTCATATGTTTTTAGCCAGTGATGTATCCTCTATTGTGATTTGTTCTTCAACTATGTTTCAATTTCGTCTCGGCATAATCTAGTATAGATATGTATGGTACAGACAGTATGGTCGATATGATATTTATCACGACCCGAACCAGGGCCTAGTCATGGTGAGTATCTCAAGTCCTCCAAGGACAGGAGACCACCCCTATTATCCTAGCTAACCAAAACACGATACAACTAGCAGTGGATGAGTTCTGAACATATAACAAGATAGAGTTGAGTTCCGAGCATATAACAAGATAGATAAATAAATAACAAGAGGGATCTAAGAATCCACAACACAATCCACCCACACTTTATTGTCCTAGAAAGCCTCTTAGAAAAAAAACATCAACCTATGTCGGGACATGCCCCTGACCATAGCAAAAACCCACTGAAATAGTGTAAGACATAAGTGAAGACAATACTATAAAATGAGAGCCATCCGGAGAATGGAAACTCACCACTTCAATTCGACACATTGATAATCCAGAAATAACCTACCATTGCACAAGGAAATAGAAATGTCTTTGGAACCTGCATCGCGTGGGAATGCAACATCCGGGGATGGTTAGTAGGGTGAGCGCTAATATTTAACTTAGGGAAGGGATAAAATAATTTCATGATCAATCGATCCAAAATCATTAAAAACCACATGCACACAATCATATATATATATATATAACATACTACTATAGGCAACAAGGTTTAGCATGAAGTTTAAAACATTAGCCTCGAATGTGTAGCTATCCCATCATCTAGGAACCTACGATCTATATGGGTTTAGATCACCCAGCTGAAAGGGACCCAATATATGTTACTCACATGAACTAGATATATCCAAGGAAGACTAGGGAAGGCCCCGACCCCACATTATTCCAGGAGAAATATATATATAAGTGTGAACTATGCACACGGTCGTCAAGAACCCCACATCAGCCAATATGGTTTCCAGTATTTGTCCTCCCTAGGATGTGAACCTTCACAGTAAGGTGTATAATCCCCCATTAATATCAATTAAAATATTTATGCATTCCCATTCATTAACTAAGTATCATCCATTACGGAATATACCATTGGTATCGTCAAACTAATATCTTATATAAGATAATATCTTTATGCCATTCCAATTATTCAACACCTTGGGGAAATGCACAGACCCTTCTGATTTATCATGTCAAATAATTTTTTGGGCAGTGAATCAAGGTATCCTTCACTGGTTTGATAACGAGTTATACCATTTTACTCATGACCAAAATTTATGGTTCGTAGGGTCTTAATCATACTCAAGACAAAAACTTTGGATACTCTATTGATTTTATCATGAGTCCCTCCATACAAGTCATGAACACACCTTACGACTCAAGAGATGCCAGTCGTAGCTTGGATAGTGATCTCAAAACTTAAAAATTCAAAACTAAAAAAATATAGAGTGTTACAGTATTTGACCTTGGGTAGGATTTGTTGGCTAAATTTTGGATTTGACACCTTAGGATGACGATTTTGAAGTTATGCCAAACTTGGAGTATGAATTGCTACCCGTCTTCTGGTTAGGTTTGGGTAGTTGAGATCGAGCGATTAAGCCTTTGTGCTATGATTTCAGCTTAGAGTTGTGGAGCTAAGTGCAACATTCATTTTATGATTCACCTCAGTAGAATTTAATTTATATGATGGTTGAGCGTATTCCACAATTACCCATTTAGTATTCTGGAATTCAGATGGATTATAGTTGATAAGTTTTCTAATGATGGACCATAGATACAATATTGGTCCTTTTAGCCTTGACTTTAAGTTTCCAGATTTCTTTGGGAATTATTAGATGTCATACTCTATGGGAGTTTTATACTTGAGTTGGATTTTGTATGGTTTCATTCTCGGTTAATGGGAAATCATAGAGAAAAATGTTCAGTGCAGAGTAGTTATGACTTGATCTTTTTAATTTTAGTTTTGATTACCATCCGAACTAGCTATAACATTGGCATAAATTGCAAATCATGATTATCTCTATTTGTATTCCCAAACAGCGCCTTATGAGCTTATTCTCATGTTTGCCTTATGGACTTTTAGTGTATCAGCTTCAGTTATTTGAGTTCTCTGTGATAAGATTGCACGATGAAAATTAGGTGATTGTCCTCCTAGTTTGGAGTAGATAGTAAGTATGTATTGGTAAAATAATGTTAAATTTGGATTTAGAGTCAGTTGTATGACTCATTCCTTGATTTGGTTTTGTCTTTAATGATCCTTAGAATGATGCGTGTGAGTATTCAAATGGTATCAGTGTTTTGTAGTTCAGATTTGCATGCATTAGCCTTTTTGGGTTAGTTGGAGGCCAGTTAGTAGCTTGATGTTGACGTTTGGCGATTTGGGAATGAAGTGAGAGTGTTGGCTGAAAAAGGAATACATGTGGCTACATCCCTTAGAAGTGTTCTCTCTTCGTGAAGTTTATCACTGAAGTCATGCTCAGAGCATGCAGGCCCAGTAGCTTATCCTTCTAAGCTTTTGAGATTCTCTCTATTCACTGACTTTAGAGGAAGAAAGTCCTTTGACTAGAGGATATTGTAATCAACCTTCTAGTCTTTTATCATATTTTCGCTTATTTCCATCATTAGAGTTTCTCCATAGCTTCCCTAAGTCATTTATGACCTGTAGGGAAAGACATTTTGATTAACAAGAAATTCATTTGGTTTTTGCAGCGAATTCCCTATTTAAAAGTCTTCACTGGTTCAAAATGTCCATTGAGGGAAAACATCAATGTAATAATATCGGATGTGAATTTTGATGTACCAGAAGCTATCGAATATTGATTTTAGGCTAGGTATACCTTTCATCCGTAATGTCAAATTTAGTGTGGTAACATAGTACATTTGCGAAACACGGATTCTGAATAAATCCCGAGGCATTGTTTGAAACTTGGAAAATTTTCCAAGTTTGCTGGTGTTGGAGCATAGCGATTGCATAAGGACCATCATGATCATAATATGGAGATTTCAAAAGGCCTATGGTGATTTTTAAATGGTGATTACAATCCAAGGGATGGAGATAACAACATCTCTTTACCTGAAGGAGCTTTTAATAGACCCTTATGTCGCAATTTTGACCATTTTATCTTCATCCTTGAGACCAAAAAACCTTAAATGGGTATGATAACTTCAAATTTATTCATTGGGGTGACTTGGAAGATTGATTAACATCCTACATCGTGATTATCATCCGTATTAAGGTAAGATTTTATCACTATTTTAATGAATTTCTTGGTTCTCGACCCAAAATCCTAAATTCACTTAGGGCTTGATTTTATCCCAAAGTATGCTTAGTTTTCACCCATTTTGAGGGTTTTAATTCCATGATATTTATATCATGTTGGGTTGGCCTCGAAAATATATTTTCCATAAGTGGGACCCACTTGGGGTGTTTTGTTTTGTTTTTGGACCTGAAGGATGATTGTGCAATATGGTTATCGTAATTCTCGTATTTATGAGTATATTACAATTTTGATAGTGTGATGGCATTTTGGGATTGTGAAGTAAATATGAGCTTTTGGTGAATAATGTAAGTATTTGTGGTAGGCTTCTGTCTACTCTTCATCATAAGTGTCATGACCTAAACCAGGACCTGGCCATAATGAGTATCTTAGGTCCAACCAGGATCGGAGACCACCCATACACCTAACAATATAGAACACAATACCCAACATTAGATGAATTTCGAACATATATTAATATAGAATAAGATAAGATCAACAAATTTAAAACATGTCTATAACCGATCAATTGTAACAGACCAAACATAACCAATGAACATCGCCACCTAAGTCCACAGTAATCCAACAAAACTTTCTAAGAAAAATCGATATCAATAATGTATCAAGACATGCCCCTGACCCAGACAATGTAAATGACAATGTTAATGAAAATGTAAACTCTCAATACTACTCTATGAAATGAACTGATGAAATGTGTAAGTCTTCTAGAGAATGGAAGCTCACCACTTTACCACATGAATCGTCAAACTGAGCCAATCTACCTAACTCTGAGCAGGAAAAGTAAAATTATCTCTTGTACCTGCATCGAGTGAGGATACTGCGTCTTGAGACGGCTAGTGGGTAGAGCACTAGCATGTAACTTGGAGGTAAAGAAGTAAAATAAAGCAATGACCAATACTTCAAAATCAGTTAAAATCCAATGCAATTAATCATATGCATATATATATACATAAAATCACATATCGGGGTAGGGAACAAGGCTTAGCACGAACCTTTAAAATCTTAGCTTGGGTCGTGTATCTCAACCGTCACAACATAAAATGGAACCCAGGGGCTATATATCCCCAACTCTTCCCCAGCTGGAAGGGCCACAGTGCATGTAGACGCATGATCCAGAGGATGTACAGATACACCATGGGGACTCGAACCTCCTAGCGTACTACGGTGACTGAAGCAGCCAATCATGTATTATAATATTGGGGACTCGAACCTCCTAATGATGTGATAATAATAAGGGGGACTCGAACCACCCGGTCAAGTAGACCCCCCACATTGGCAATCGCGGTTTGAGGTGTTGATGCTGGGACATCCACTTTCATCGCTCAGTTACACAACCCTCATTAAAGCCCAATTAAAATATTTAACACACATTCCTATTCATTTAACCAAGATAAAAATTTAGGCATACACTGTTGGTAACGTCATACCAACTAATCTTGCAAGGTAACATCAACACGCAAGAACAATTATCATCACTTGGAGAAATTCAAAAAATTCTTGGTTCCATTATACATTAGCTTTGGGAATTTGAAAACCCCATAAGGTTCACATAACAATCAATATTCTTCATTAAATCTTCACATTATCAAATAGTTCTTGAGTAATTCAATCTGCATACTTCTCATATTCAAAACAAACTTCACAATGAGGTCGGGGTCATTACCAAATCAATTGTCACTATTCTCAAAATTTGGGGAATTCATAATCCCCTAGTCTATTCACCATACCCATGCATCAGACTAGTTTCAAAAAAACCATTTAAACATAACCAATGCATATATAAACATGAAACATCACATAAACAACAATCATTCAAAACTTTCAACCCATGTTCAAAACCAACATCAAAACCGTATTAATAATACTTTAAAACATGTTTTTAGCAAATCAATAATTTGAGAAGAGTAACATGACTGAAATACCCAATATTATGGAGAAAATTCAACCCTTGAAGCTCTACTTGACCCACTTCTTGGAAACCCTAACTATGGATACTTGAGAGACTTAAGAGAGAAGAAATAGTTTTTGGAGTGGCTTATCAATGAAAATAGGTTCCCAAGTATGTTTATAGGTTGTGTGTTAATATTGTAATAAAAGGGAAATGTCTAAAATACCTCCATTTAAAAATGTGGAAAAATAAACCATCAGCAGTTACAGGTCTCATAACAACTCTTCTCTACAAGTAGTTGTTAAGATTGTGTCACCCAGCACAAACACTATTAAACTTATCACTCATATACCATGGCTCACAATGGTAAACTATGACTCGTAGGGACCAATTGTAGTCAGCAAAAAAAACATTTGCGTATTCACAGGACATCCTATGATTTGCACACAATGACCCATAATGAGTCCTCATGACTTAATGAGTCCTCATGACTCATTTTGAGCCACTCATACTTAGAGTAAAATAATTAGACACACACACTCTTTATGATACAATTTAAGTCCAATGACTCGTGAAGACTCCCTAGGACTCGTAGGGTAAGTCGTAGTTGGGACAGTGAGGATAAAATTTTAAAATTTTCAAAAAAAAAATATTTGGGGTGTTACAGTAAGATGATGTTTTCTATATATTGTGTGTGAATGTGAATTTTAAGTTTTATTAGGGTTATAATGACTTATTATTTAATACTCATATTTGGGGATTAAATGAGGGTTTTGACTTGTAAGTTGAAATGCTTGATACCCTTTTTGAATCCTATACCCTTCTCCATAGATTAAACTGATTTATAGTATGGATATGATATGATGATATTTTTGGTATGTGTTTTAAGTTTTGGAATCATGGTTAGTACGATTAACCTTAGTTGGGCTAGTCTAGTGATCTTAAAACCATAATTTGACTAAAGTTAACTTAAATGCCCTTGTTTCTAGATAAAATTCAAATTTAAGGATTTGTTATGGTTTAGTTGAAATCTAGAAGTTAAACTATATACCTTTTCCTAGAGGGAGGTAAATTTCCTAAATATGGACATTGAGGATTAGAAGTGGGTTCTTCCGTCCAATCTTAGAAGAAGACTTGCATTAGCCCTTGTGGACTTAGTTGTGACTGTTAGCCCTAGTTGAGACTATTGAGGCTTTAGAAAAAGTTTATTTCATTTCTTGGTAAATTTTGGTATATTTTCCCTCGGATAATTATTGATGGCTCATGACCATGATTTTCCTCTTAGATATGATATTGGGCCTTTAGAGATGTTATATCCTCATAGATATGATACTGGGCCTTTAGAGATATTATTCCTCTTAGATATGATACTTGACCTATAAAGATCATAGTAATGATATATGGCTTATAGATATGGTATGTCTTATAAATGTGACATGCCTCATGGTTATGAGTTATGCTTTATGGATGCATTATGACTCCTACAATTGAGATGTCTCCTATATGTAAGATTAGTATAGATATGCTTTATAGCTTATAAAGTTGTTATACCTCATGAATATGCTATGACTAATATATATGGTATGATTTACATAAATGATTATTCATATAAGTTTGGGATACATATGTGGGCCCAAGGTTGTGATTATGAAATTATGATTATTCTGGACACATTATTGGGCCAAAGGCTATGTTATGATTTTGATTAGATATCCAAAAAGTATTTCTTCTTTTAAAGGATATAGTTACAGTTATGAATATATATATATTTTTATACATATACCTCTAGGTATAGGATAGAAGAAGATGTGGTATGACGCTTATGGTTTTATTGATTTAGATACTACTGATGGCATGCATAGATTTAGTGCAATCATGACCATTATATCTGTAAATGAGGTGATTTTAGTTAAAATATGATCTTACCACTATTCTTCCTAAAACAAAGTTAAACCCACTTTACATCATAAAAACAAATTTCTTTACAATGGTAATTGCCTTACTTAATGGATAATTTATATGTATGAAAGAATCTTATAATGATAATTTAAAAAATTGATCGATATAGATTCTGGTCTATAATTTGACCCTACTTACTTTGGTCATGAGATATTCTGAACCTTTCTATACTTTTATATGTATTTAGTCCCAAAGATCACCCCAGGCAATGGATTTATAGACTTATACTTTTTTTAGCCACGACTTGAGTCCGTGTACCTATTATTATGTTTATATTCATGATTTTGATGATATGCTTATATACCCGACATGGCTGGAGGACATTGTGATGATATATAGATACCCGGCGTGGTCGGAGGATATTGTGATGATGATATTAATACCCGGCAAGGTCATAGGATATTATGATGATGCATTAATACCCGATAATGCCGAAGGATGATTATATTGATGTGCTTATATGCATATCTACCGATTTAAGTCTGACTAGTCTAATGTATTGCAAATATAAATATACCTAGCAAAGATGGAAGATAATTATAATAAGGATGATCATGATGAGATGGTTATAATGATGATTATGTTAATGGTATTGTGAAATCTATTTTATTCATCCTTGCATGAGCATTGCCTATCACCAATCTGCACCTATATATATCAGCTCGTATGGGAGGGTTCCAAAGATATGAGTGATGACTATGGATTGTGATATGTCAAATGTTGATTCAACCTTCTAAGATTATGGTCGTAGGGTCACGTGATAGGCTCGTATTTTATTTTTTGGACTAGCTGGTTATTCGCATTGTTATTATCATTATAATGATCGTGTTATAGCTACTTTATGATAGCTTGGTCATTTATTAAGTATCGATACTTAAGGTATGATTCTAACCTCTTTTATCTAACAATTACAATATTATGCATGATATTCAGATGACTTGATTTATGGATTATAACCCTGAGTATCCTAGTACTTTCTCCTGCTATGATTATCAGGTCATAAATAGCTAGTCTGATGGCTTAGGTTTTACTTGGAGTAGACCTTGGTTTATGTACTTATATATATGCATACTTAGCTATATATATCTATGGTATTACCTTATATCCCTTCTTTTCTTCATTTACTCTAATTATATAATCAATATTTGACCTTGTTTATTGCTATATGTTCTTTTTTTCCCCTTTATTTATATATTGTCCAGGGATATACAGTATAGTATTAAGATTTCTAAGTATGGCAGGAATATGATAGGTCATCCTTGATACTTTCTAGGCCATAATATGTTATTCTTCTGGACATGAATAGGATATGTTATCATTGTTATCTTATTGTCTTGTTATATGATTACTGGACTCTTGGGTGTAGTTTATATTCTGTTTATATGTTATGTATATTTTCTTTATCTTTGGAGCAAATTTAGAAATTGCCTACTGAGTACCATTCGTTTGGTACTCATGCTACACTTATATTGTTTGTACATCATAGTATAGTTTATGGTCATTGATGTGTGCGTCGTGCAGAGAATCCATGGTCTAGAGACTTTGAGTGAGATCCTAAAATTTTGAGTTTTTCTTACCTTCTACTTATGTATTAGACTAGTCTCTAAATTATATTCAGAGATAAGTTGTATCAATGTACTCTTTTGGTATTTCCCTTTTGTACTCTTATTATGTTAGAATCTTATGATTTTGGGATTTACTATGTATTTGATCTTCTTATTCCATCTATCCACATTCTTTTCTATATATATTTGGGTAGTCTGTTACTAGCAATTCTGGACTAAGTGGTTGGATTGCCTACTATTGGTTATAGTAGGTGCCATCATGACCTGGGGAATAGGGTCATAAAAAATACCTTAGAAGTGTTGATTCTTCATGGCGGTTATCTAAGAAGTCATGCTCAAAGCCTATGGGCCCAGTGTCTCATCCCTTCAAGCTTTTGAGACCTTTCTATCCATTGACTTTTCTGGATGAAAGTCATTTTAGTTGTGGATATTGTAATGACCCTCCTGGTCATTTCCTTGATCTTCATATATTTTTGGCATTTTTAGCCTTCCTACAGTGTCTATAGGTCATTTATGACTTATCAGAATTGTAGGTCGGATTATCAGATAATTTGTTTGGATTTTAGGCTCATTTCCTTATTTTTGAGCTTTCGTTATATAAGATTTGTTCTCGGATCTAAGTTCCTAGTAGATAACCATAGATAAGAATTTTGATAGTTCGATCAGCTCTAGAACATTGATTTTAGGCTAAAGGAACCCTTAGTTCGGGTCCTAAGGTTTTCAAACTCATTGCAGGAAATTGGGTAGATTATGTAAAAAAATGGAACTATAGGTGTCGGACCTACACTTAGTCAAAATAATCTCAAATGAAATTTTTTAAGGTTCCATAGGGTGTGGAATGTTGAATTTGGTATGGTAGCATAGTTTTTTTGTGTGCGTAAGGTTTCAAATAAATTTCAAACACTCGATCGAAGTCCATTTTGGACTTAGAAAACATCTGATGCATGGTACCTGATAGCTATGCTAAAGTATTTATTGGGACACTTCAAAGCTAAGCGCATTAGCGGCCATTCCCCATTGGTAGTGGTACAGTTTAGCAGCGACCCGCCTTACGTCTATTGGGGTCGCTTTAGTGGTACCCGCGACTTTCTACCAGATCACTTTAGTGGTTACCACTATTGGGGGCGCTTTTGTGGTACCCGCGACTTTCTACCAGATCACTTTAGTGGTAGGTGCTTCAGGACCCAGGTTTCCTCTTTAGCGGCACTTGGACTCATTTATCCCCTTTTGTCCACATGATTTTCTACCATTCCTTCCACTATTTTAACACCAAGTTGAGAGCTCAAAGAGAGGAAAAAGTGGGAATTCTTCCACACAAGTTGAGGTAAGCTAACCTAAATATTCTTGGTCATATACCATTAATTTTCCTTTTAATTCAATCCTAATTCATGGTAAAATTCTTAGAAATTATGTTTTAAATTCCTAAATTTTGAGGGTTAATTCGAGACTCAATTTATCCCTATTTGTGTTCAACTTTTGAGCACATATTCCTAGTTCTTCGAGGGACCTCATGATGAGTTCAATTTTTTATTTGTTTTCGAGCCCCGCTGGATTATTCTTGTCACAAAATGTGATCCAACCCTTAAAATAGAAATATGGGTCTAATTTTACTCCAAACATCATACAAATTACTATATTGATAGCATGATAGTATTTTGTAGTTGGGTAGTGAAGATGAACGATTCAAGGGTTATAGTTTGGCATCAAGGTAGGCTTCTATATAATTTTTTCCTTGAGATAGTATTTTATATATATTTTGTATTAGATAGGGATGTTCGGATGTGATTGTTGGTTGAACCCCGTGACTTAGCCTAAATTAGGAATTTAGGGGTTAGAATGGTAATTGACCATCAAGCTAAAATACTCATTATGCTTTTATGATCTTATTATCTTAGGTTGCTAGAGTTTTATGTATAGTTGAGACTAATAAACCTATATTATAATGTTTAATACTTTACTCGGTGGATTGTGATGATTTTTCCCAGATTATGATGCTATGTTTATGTTAGATATATTTTATTGGGCTCAAGGTCGTGTTTATGGTATTAGTTGGATTTCGAGAAGTGTTTATCCTTATAATAGAATTGGCCATAATTTATAAACACATTGATGCTTATAATCATAATGTTTAGATACTGGTGATGGCATGTATAGATTCGGTACATTCATGATAACTTAGATGGTAAATGGTATGATTTCAACTAAAATATGATTTTATTACCATTTTTTGTAAAAGGGAAATTTTTCCCACTTTTTACTATTAAAATAGGTTCTTTAATAAAGGGAATCGTACCATCTTAATGAATAACTTATGGGCCCTTGAGATTGAAAATATGTTTTAGAGATTTGTCTGAGTTGAATTTTGATCCATTATTTTGCTAATACTATTTACCTCAGTCGTTATAGATTCCAACATTTTCACACTTTTATGATGATTTAATCCTAGAGTTTACCCCCGAAAAATGGATTTATGAATATACATTATTTTAGCTACGGTTTTAGCCCACGTATTATGTATAGGGTACTTGATAGAGTGGATTGATGATGACGACAGATATTGGAAATCCATGAACAGGAACAGGTCGGTGTTTATGGGTACTCTTGAACCCTCTAGGCCCCCATTAGTCTGTGAGTCTTGCAAAAGAAGAAAGATTGTCATAGGTTCTGCCTTTATGAGCCATCGAGCTGGCGAAGATATATAACCTTGGTCACATTATGGTACTTGGATCGGTTATGGAATTATGGACTTACTTAGCAATTATTCTTGCATGCGCATTGCCTTGTACCAGTATGCCCTATATCTATTAGCCTTATAGGGAGGTTTCATGGGTAATTTTTTTAGCACTGCTTATAGTATATTATATGGTACTTGTATTGTGGTATCATAGGTAGAGGCTCTGAATATTTTTTGTTGAGTATTTTTTGAACCTTTCGATCCTTTGATGATTGTGGTTTATGAAAGGCTTGGTTAGGCATTTTTGTCCGGAATAGTCGGTTTCTTTGTATTATTATTCTTACTATGGTTAGTTCATGATAGGTTCATTATTTAACTAGTATTGAGATTTAAGTTATGTTTCAGATTCCTTTATCTTACTATTATTTTGTTTTACATAATTATCCAATGGTTAGGTATTACGATTTTGGACTCTAATTATGTTAGCGCTAGTTCCTACTCTGATTAGGAGGCATTGACAGGCTTGTGTGGTTACTTAGGTTGTACCTTGAGTTAAACTTGCTTATGTATATATATCTACCTATCGTAGTTATGGTATTAACGTATATCCCTCCCTTGCCTTTATTCATATTGTATATACATTTCATGGCCTTATATACATGTGTATACATTCTTCTTCTGTTCTTTATTTGTATAATGGCCAGTGATATATTGTATGGTGATTAGGGTCATGGGTATCGATAGAATGGGATAGTTCATCCTTATAACCTCCTTAGCCTTATTATGTTAGTTTCTTGGTTATGAATAGGATACTTATCCTTATAGTTTCAGTAGTCTTATTATGTAGATTATGGGATATTTTGGTGTAGTTTACATTCCTGTTTGCATGCTACTGTATTTGCATTATCTTTGGATCTCAGTCGATAGTTGCCTTCTGAGTACCATGTGTTTGGTACTCATACTACACATTTATATCTTGCCAATCATAGTATTGGTTCTCGATATTGTTGTATGTGTCATGCGTAGCAGCTATGGTTCATACACATAGGGTGAGCTCCTATCATTTGGAGTATTGCTATTCTCCCTCGTATGTACTAGACTAGTCTTTATGTTGTATTCAGATATGGATTGTATCGGTATATTCATTTATCAATAAATTTTTCAATCTTGTTATATTTGAAGCCCTTGTACTCATTCCATCAAGTTTTAGGACTATCTTATTTATTTTAGTCTTTTGTTATATTTATTTCACATTCTTCCTTCATTTCTCTTGGTAGTCCGTTACTAGTAGTTTCAGACTACGGGTTGGCTTACCTATTTTGGGTTATAGTAGGCGCCATCATGACCTAAGAAATTGGATCATGACATAAGCAATGACGTTTGAGATTTGAAAAATAAAAGTAACAATTAACAGTGCGATAATATAAAGTGTTGGAGACAATAATAGGGAGAAATCCAGGGTTAAGGCACTGCAAACAATCCTACTTAGCTATATAATCTTGTTGGTTTAGTTAATTATCTTGTTTTTTGATTCACGAGGTTGATAACATAATTTGGAAATAGGAATCATCTATTCATTATCTAACTTATCCCTACAACTACATCATTGAGCGAGGATGTGAGGAATAAGTTAAACACATTTATATTCCTTCCCGTATAGGAATGAAATAGGGCGAATTAGGTATATTCTGATCCAAAATAAAAATCTTAACTTCAATTTCTCTCCGTATAAGATCCCATTCCATATATCTCATGTTCTAACCTATTATTTTTCCTTCTGGTTCACAATAGAAATATATATTTATCCTAAGGGTGGTGAATTCATAGAATAGTAACCATAAGGAAATATGAACAACAAAAAATTATCATAAATATAAACGGACTCAAATATAAGCTTAAGTATTCATGTTCTTGGCCTCAACCCTAGATGAGTGTGTTAAGCCACTCATGGATTTACAACAATCGCAATTAATAAGGAATTTGTGTATAAAAACAAAAAAGTTGAAATAAATGAAAGTTTAAGAATCCTCCTCAAGTGTACTTACAACCCCAAAAGTTGTCAAAGGTCTTCACAATAAGCTAGAAGTGTCCTATTGATAGTTGAAACCAAGTGCCCATTTTAAATTCTTGCGTGCGCCATGCTTATGGATTGGAGTTATAAGGGAGAGGGACGCCCTTATAGCTGATGCTAACTGGTTTGACACATTTTGTTTTTGTGTTTTAGGTCATGGTACACCCTTATCATGGAGGCTAGATGGCGTGGTATTCCCTTGTGCTCAGAATTTCCAGATTTCTTCCATGTTAGCTCTATCCATTTGACTTTAAGTTCCTCACTTTAGGGTTGACTTTACACTTTAAATTCAGCTTGTGTAACATCTCATCATTGATTTTAGCCTCCCACATTAGTTACTATAGCATCAAACACCATAAATCAATGCTTAAACACAGTATCCATCAAGATACACTAGAACAACACCTAGCTCAAGCTAGTAACACTTGTCTTCTCATCTAAACTCTACGTGATTATTTTAATTCCAAAAAAATTTGAACATACCTTAAATAATATGAACAAGTAATTTTGCTTTTAGATTCTCAATTTTATGATTATCAACTCATTACGCACACAAGAAGTCCTCAAAACTAGGCTTGCTAAGCGTAGATAATGAAAATTAAGAGCCTAAATCCATCTAAGCTCACCAACCCACACTTAAAGCCTTGTTCATCCTCGAAAAACTATTTACATTATGCACCACCTCAGGAAGACTCCAATATCACTACTACAATCAAGACACTCAAGATAGCACTTCAATGACTACACAAATAGCAAGTTCAACATTAAGAATGTCATATGGATTTGAAAACTCATGAATGCTACTTCAAAACATCCTAGCCTTATGAATTGACTCAACCAAGTTGGAAAAATAATGCATAATACTCCATCAAGAGATTAATATAAGTCACCTAACTATAATAAATCATACACCCCCATCATAAAGAGAGTTTCCAATATTCACTCACATGGATATAATTTATCATAAGAATGGGTATACAAATATAATTTTTCTTACTCTCAAGATGAATGATGATGTCACATAAGATGAACCATAGGCTTTCCCTTAGTGTAGCACTCCACTAATATCAGAATCTAAAGTATAAAGATCGAGTCGGATTTTAAGGGTTGTAATGTTGGCTAAGGGATGGGTAGGAACTATTCTGGATAGTAATTGTGAATATGATCCTAAGAAGGTTAAATACATCACATTATACATTAGACTCTTCTCAAAAGAACCAAATTTTTTCCAGTTCTAACTTTCTATACTATTTTGATTTTCCCCATCTCTTTAAGTTAGATCAGATATAGTAAGGAGGGAGTATTCTTAACTAACTCATGATTCACTTTTGATCAATTTTTTCCTTCTTTAGTACATTACTCCCACCCACAACACATAACTTCTTCATACCAATAGCCACTATTTTGGGGCTTCACTTTAACCATTTTATTATTTAATTTTTTACTCCTTAACTATATTAATTTTTTACCCATAGCACTTAGGAGCTTTGAATCAAATTAAGGTCAATCAATGGAGGGGAATAGGCTACATACGAGGATACCAATGAAATAGGATAAGTCTTAATGGGGTTAACTAAGATTATGCATAAGGGTAGATAAAAGGGGGTATGAAATATTACTATCAAATAAAGGCCTATATCATCACCTAAACCCAACATTCCTTATTTTACTTTACACACACACAAGAAAAGTTATAGATACCAAAATGCAATAAGAAATACATCAAATGACCTCGCTCACACATGACACATGATCAAATCAAGTAGAATCATTCTAGACCCTAAAAAAATCAATAACATAATTTTAGAATTAATACTATAATGCATAATTATCATATAATGAGCCTAGGTGACTCAAAAGTTGTCATCCAACTCAATCAACATGCTTTAACATTCAAAATCACTTGCATCATATAATCATACATAGCAACTATAAAAAAAATATCACTTATTCCTAACACAAAAAATTTTAAATTTAAGTGGGTTAAATGTGTCCCTACTATACTGATACCCAAGACAACTAAAAACAACAAAAGAGAAAATCTTTTTGTAATTTTTTCAAATTTAGTCAAAACTAGAAAAAAAAAATACAATTCCTATAGAAAAATTCACCTTAATAAATATCAATAGCAACACTTCACCCTAAACCATAGGAAGATTCCCCATCCTAGACTTATGCACACTTAGTCCCTAAAGTATAATTGAAAAGCAAGGATAGAAATACTACCTGAGGTCTCTAAGCCTACCTTGTAGCATCATTAATAATAAATAAGGTCTGATGAACCCTGCACCTAGTCTTTTCCATGCTCCTTAGCTTATATTTTTGGTACACAGCATTCTCATAAACCGATAACAAAAAACAAAAATAAAAACAAAAACAAAAATAAAAACAAAAACAAAAAAAAGTACAATAAAAAAAATAATAAAATACCTACCTTAACATAATTTTGCTCTCAGGCAGCGCTGATTTAGTCTCACGGTACGACTGATATCACCACTCTTCGTTGTTATTCCTGTATACTCTTTCCTCTACTTGGAGTCCATCGTCTCACTCTTTTCTAGGATCTTGAGTTCTCACTCTCAAGGTCTATATATTTTACAATAATAGCTTTCTTAGGAACTTCTTTCAGCTTCACCCTTTCAGGTGTAATTGGTGGCTTGGGAAACTCTATGAGATAATTTAAAGAGGTAATTTGTGGTGCACACTCCACCATACCATATTCATTCCATGATCATGAAAAATCCCTAATAGTAAGAAGGTGGGTTGTATACTTTGAAGACCATTTTTTCATCATTTAGTCTTATTTTTATAGTGCCCTTCTAACATCAATCAATTATCCGACCGTCGCTAAGAATGGATGCCCTAGTATATCAGTAACCTATCATCTGCATCTTAATCAATAATAATAAAATCAATAGGAATAATGAATTTACCAAAATTAATGTGTACGTCTTCAATGAGTTTTTGGGTTGCACTCTAGCTCTATCCGAAATTTGGAGGACCATAAAATATGGCCTCAGCTTCCCCAAACCAAAAGTTTTATAAATAGATAGGGGTATCAATTTTATGCCTACCCCTAAGTCACTCAAAGCATGGACCACATCATTATCTACAATTTGTATAATGAGAGTAAAATTCCTTGGATCCTTCAACTTCTTTCGCATCTTCCTCATAAACACAGAACTATATTTCTTTGTCAATACCACAGTTAAATATCATTCGGCTTTATTTTATTGTCACCTCATCCTTTAAGTACTTTTCATACTTATGCATACCCTTCAAAACATATAACAATGGAGGTTAAAGTAATGTTCTCCAAATGTGTCAAAGAACTTTTTGAAACATGCATCCTCCTTAGCCCTTTTAAGTCTTTTAGGGAATGGTGGTGTTGGTCTTTCCAAAACATTCCCTAATTTTTAGAATATTTGGCTGCAACTTGATTCTCCTCTACATTCCTTGGGACTAACTCTACTTGTACTGCATGACATTTCTTGGGAGTTCTATCAGTGATATCTCTATCACTCCTCAAGGTGATTTCCATTACCTACTTCGAATTCTTTGTGTCACTGTGCAAGCCCTTTGAGGTCTGGCATTATTGGCTTAAGCTAAATTTCTCAACTATGTCTCTACATATTTATTGTAAAGTTTTTGATTCTTTATTTGTGAAACCATTTGTTCTTGATTGGCCAGGATCTTCTTCAATGTCTCTTTAATATTGTTGTCCCTACATATTCTGATGCTACTGAAATTGCTAAGTCTAAACTTTATTGTATAACCATTAATAGTTGTGTTGATTCTTCCACTTGTGGTTGTAGGTATACCATAGTTCAAAAAAAAAATTGTGCATCGCCCACAAAATTTACTGACTTTGGATTCGCTCCACAAGAGTCTACAGAGTATTAGACAATAAATCTTTTCACCAAGACATTGTCTATTGGACTACATTTACTTGTTCGTAAGGTTGGTTCATACCTAAGTAGCTGAGCTGTGTAATCATTCAGTTTTACAAGTCTGACATTTGAGTAGCCAAAGTCATGGTACAATCTATCTCAATTTTCTCGGCAAGCTTCTTCACTGTATTTCTAGACAGATCTCATTGACATTTGAGATTATGTTGTGTATTTCGGTTCAGAAAATTATAAAGCTAAACATAAGTTTTCTCCAGAGTTTGACCACCTACAACTGAATCTAACAAAACTTTTGTTGTGTACTCAAGATCTTCAACAAATGTGTGAGCTAATACCTCATTCATTTGTTAATTGTTTGGGTAATCCCCAAGAATTGATTTGAACCTCTCCCAAGCATATAAATTATCATTTGACTTTTTAATCAAACTCAAAATATCTATGCATAGCCTTCCTTTTTTTTAGACAAGAAGAATCGGAATAGAAACATCTTCGTCGGATCACCGTATATAGTGAAGGAATTTGAAGGTTTTGCCTTCAACCATTTCTTTGCTTCACCCAAGAGTGTGAAGGAGAAGAGAGAGAGACTCATGTATTCAGTGGACACTCTAGTGGTGAAAAAGTTTTAACTAATCTCCAAGAAGTTCCATAAATGGACCTGTGGATCCTCGTGTGATAGGCCTGTATATTACCCACTGTTGTCCAGTAGCTACACCACGTTCTGTTTGAGCTTGAATCTACCTTTATGTTATGATAATTAGATGACAGAGGTAACAATGGTTATAAGTTTTGATACCTTTCAAACTATCTTGCGGGCTTTTAACACCATAAAGATACCCCCTAGACATCATACGGTGCTTAGGGCTATGAATAGCCCTAAGCTAACCCATGATATTTACTCAACACTGAACCCTCAAAAAATATAAACTTAAATATATGTGAATACTGAAGAATTCTTATAAAATGGTTTCATAGAGATAAACAATCTCACCCAAAACATTGTAACTCAATAACTCTCAAATCATTGAAATAATAAATGAACATATAGTTAGACTAGTCTTGGAAAACCACTAATCTAATGACAAAAAAACCACAGGAACGTACAAAAGCTTATGATTTGCTATGTATTTATAGCACTTTCGAAGCCTAAAATGATGAATATATGTAGGTTACTTAGGTTGGTTTTTCAGGTATGATGTGTTTTTGTTATGTTTTTGCATAAAATCGGGTTTTGGATGCTAAACTGAAGATAAGGATGAAAATAAAGTTTTGGTCTACTTACTTGGGAAACTACAGGTCGTAGGTACTACTGACTTGTCGTAGGTGCCAACAAATATGTAAGAAACTGGATGTCTGGTGTCTCAAAGGTTTAGGAAAAAGACTCTATGACTCTATCACTTATTGAGGGGTACCTATAGTTTTTAGGTGATAGATCTATGGTAATAAAGGCAAAGTCCACTGATTTTAGAAGATACCGGAGAAGAGAGGGTCACCTACCTGGACCACCTACGGCCCGTAGGCTTCTTAGTAGGTGGCCACGGACCTTAGTTTTCCTTTTTTATTTGGGATTTATTATTTAGGGTTTTCTTGTAACCTATATATACCCTTTTCACATTTTTAGCTAGTTTACACCCTCTATATACTTATAAACATATATTTGATTTCAAGATTCAATTTTAATCTTGGGATTATTTTGTTCTTGATTTTGGTTGATAATTTAGTTACAGACTTTGGGTTTTATTTAGTTTTTATTGTGATATTATTTGAATGCCTTCAATTATGAATTCCTTTATTCAGTTCATAATAATAAGAGGTTAAAGCTCTTAGCTAGGTTGTGGGAACCCTGCTAGACTGATGAAGTAGGGGAAGTGCTAATTTTTTCTGAATTGATACTCTTACATATATTGTGGTTATCTTTACTTTAATAGATTTCTTAGCGATTGTAAACATTAAGATCCCACCTAGTATATCATTACTTACTTTACAAGAGGAGTAGGGATTAGTAAAAGATAATTATAATAGTAATTTAAATATTAATAGTTTATCTAGGCTAATCATACAATCTATGTAAGATTGTTATCAATTATTTAACAACTTGAGACTCAAAAGGTAATAGTTAATTATGATCTATAATAAGGGTTAGTAATGAAACATCTTGAGACTCAAAAGGTAAAGGGCCAAATCTGTCAATGAGTCCACAAGACAGCTGATGGTAGATAACACATCAGATTCTACAAGCATGGTATCAGGTTGGTTCAACAAAGTACAATAAACCGGCTGAGTTGGGAATCCAGGGGAAACATAGTCCTAGTGTTCGTCTCTGATTGACTATAACCAAAGTTGAGTTTTGTTACTTGTTCGATATTACAACTACAAACCCCCCATTTACTTTCTAAACTGCTCGTTAGTTCCAGAAAATAAGAGATATAATTCCATGTATTCCCTTAGGTTTGACCCCAACCTACGTTGGGTTACTTTACTTGACAACACCTACTTTGTCTTTAATTGGAAGTGTAGTTTGTTCATTGAAAAAAAATTAGCATCATGCAAGGTAATACGATGTTGAGTTGTTGATTAAAATCCTGATTTTTTTTGGGTTTTCATTTTCTATTTTAGTAGGGTATATGCCAGTGTATGATTATCACCAGGAGTCAAGAAAATCCCTTACTCACACTGAATCCTAACCTAGAGATAATCCTATAGCCTAATCATACGATGGTGGAACTATTATGTGTAGGACATCTTCAAGGGGTTCAGGGTGATCCTAATATAGTACCTTCCCCAACTCTAGGTGATCCAAAGAACATTGCTAATAAACAAACAAAATAGCTATTTTTAGATGTAGTGACCAACCAGAGAAGGGATGAGGAGGCTCATGTAATCTTATTATGCAGAGCTAGCTAGGCCAAGACCGTCAGTTGATCATCGAGCAGAACTCAATGGTAATCGAGAAAGAGTTTGAGGTGATCAAGCTAATGTGATACCAAAATACTATTACTTTCATCAATATGATGATGAAGAGGATATGGCAAATGTTGTGCTGGCAGAAACATGAGCTATCATTCCTCCTGCACTTCCCCCTTATATGAAATTTGACATAACCAGTCTATGATCCAACTTTTCAATATGATAGGTGTATTTTAGGTCTTTGTTATAGATGACGTAAACATGCATCTTATTAATTTTTTTGGGATATGCACTAATACTATTCCTAGGGTAGACCTAAAGACACTCAGATTTAGGTTGCTCACTTTTTCATTGACTAGAGAAGATTCTTTGTGGTAGGGTAACTTCTGAGAGGATCTATTACCACTTGAAAAAAGTTATAAAGACAATTATTTAACCATTTCTTTCCTTTGGCTAGAATTTTGTAGTTAAAAGATGAGATATACAACTTCAGATATGTATATTTTGATTCAATGTATGAGGCTTGGTTTCAGTTTAAGAATAAACTGAGTATGGTACACGATCATCGTATTTCAGGGATGAGATTGCTAGAGATATTTTATAGAGCCCTGAAAATCAGTTCTCGATCCATGGCATACACAATAACTTGAGAAGAGTTTAGAAGATTATGCTAGGAAGCAACTTATGAGTTTCTAGACAAGATATCTCTAAGTAACCGAGGGTGGCATACTCAAGACGATGAGAGGGATATTGGCACTTATTCCATTGGTGATTCCGGAGACCATAGAGCAACAAATAATTTTGTGGTGCGAGAAATTATGCATCTAAGGAATGATATTAGGTTGTTTACAAAATAGTTCACGATAGTGAATTCCAAAAAGGTAAATGTGGTAGGTCTATAAGGTTCATACCATTGAGAATATAGGTCTGACTTTGAAGAGGAGGCTAAGTATCTTGATCACCAATTGGTGGATTTCTGAGGGAAAAGTAACAAAAACCAAGGTAAAAAATATTATGAAGATAGATATAGAGATCGTAGTAGGGAGCATGATGGTGACTGGATATCAAAAGAGTCATCGACCTCGAATTCGAGATCCTTTCTACGAACATCTGCATAAGACTTCTGTTGGCTCTGAGCAGCTCGGAGTCTTTCTTTGCTTAACTGAACTTTCTCTAAGGCATCGAATACTAAGTCAGGCCCTATGACTACGGTCTCACTAACTTCGAACCAACCGATTGGAGACCTTCATCTCCTACCATAGAGAGCTTTGAATGAAGACATCTGAATACTGGAGTGATAGCTGTTGTTGTATGCAAACTCAATCAATGGCAAGTGGTCATCCCATCTTCCCTTGAAATCAATTGCACACGCCCTTAGCATATCTTCTAGAGTCTGAATGGTCCTTTTTTCTTGACCATCTTTCTAAGGATGAAACGTTGTACTGAGATGAACTTGGGCACCAAGACCTTTTTGGAATGCTTTTTAGAAGTGAGAGGTGAACTGGGTACCTTTTTCTGAGATGATAGATAGTGGAACACCGTGTAATCTGACCAAATCCCTGATATAGAGTTTGGCATAATCCTCGGTTGAGTAAGAGGTACGAACTGGAAGGAAATGAGCTAACTTGGTCATTCTATCTACAATGACCCAAACTGAATCATGCTGATGATGTGTTCTAGGAAAACCCAACACGAAGTCCATGTTCACTTCTTTCCACTTCCAAGTTGGAATAGTGAACTCCTGTATGGAACCACTAGGTGATGACTTGGTCATTCTATCTATAATGACCCAAACTGAATTATGCTGATGATGTGTTCTAGGAAAACCCAACACTAAGTCCATGTTCACTTCTTTCCACTTCCAAGTTGGAATAGTGAACTCCTGTATGGAACCACTAGGTTTCTAATGCTCTATCTTAACCTGCTGACTTATAGAGCACTTAGCCACAAACTCTGCAACTTCCCTCTTCATCCCACTCCACCAATAGATCTCCCGCAAGTTGAGGTACATCTTAGTGGCCCCTGGATGAATAGAGTATCGCGCACTATGTGTTTCTTCAAGAATTCGATGCCTTAATTCATCTACACCGGGAACACACAGACAACCCTGACAATGAAGAACACCATCTCCCCCTTGGGAGAAAACCTCTACTTCCTGACTCTGAACTGACTCTTTTAGCTTGACAAGGATAGGATCCCTGTCTTGCTTCTCTTTCACCTTGGAAACTAGAGATGACTCTGAACTACTCTGAACACATACACCACCCTCTGAAGAGTCGACTAAGCGAATGCCTAGTTTGACAAGCTGATGAATCTCCTAAAATAATTTCTTCTTACTATCATAAGCATGGGAAACACTACCCATGGAAAGTTTACTGAGTGCATCATCCACTACATTGGCCTTGCCAGGATAATAAAGGATACTCATGTCATAATCCTTTACGAGCTCTAACCACCTTCTCTGACAAAGATTGAGATCTTTCTGGGAAAAGACATACTGAAGGCTCTTATGATCTGTGAAGATGTGTACATGAACACCGTATAGATAATGCCTCCAAATCTTTAAGGCAAAGACAATTTTTGTTAACTCAAGGTCATGAGTAGGATAATTCTTCTCATAGGGCTTTAATTGTCTGGAGGCGTAGGCTATGACTCTACCGTGCTGCATGAGGACACAACCTAAACCTACTCTGGATGTATCACAATATACTACGAATCCATCGAAACCATCGAGAAGTGTTAAAACTAAAGCTGAGGTGAGTCGAGTCTTCAACTCCTGAAAACTCTTCCCGAAAGGTTCTGACCACTGAAACTTATCCTTCTTCTGATTCAATTTGGATATAAGAGATGCAATAGAATAAAATCCCATGACAACCATCGATAATAGCTAGCCAAACCCAAGAAACTCCTGATATCTGATGGAGAGACAGGGCGAGGCCAGTTTCTTACCGCTTCGGTTTTCTGAGGATCTACTCTAATGCCATCACCGGAAATAATATGTCCAAGGAATGCTACTGGTCTTAGCCAAAATTCGGACTTACTGAACTTGGCTAACAACTGGTGATCCCTAAGAGTCTGAAGAACAATTATGAGATGGTCTGAATAATTATGCTCTGTGCGAGAATAGACCAGAATATCATCTATGAAGACTATGACGAATATGTCCAAGTACTGCTTGAACACCCTGTCCATCAAGTCCATGAAAGCTGTAGGGGCATTGGTAAGACCAAAGGACATGACTAGAAATTCAAAGTGACCATATCGAGTACGAAAAGCTGTCTTTGGGATGTCACATTCTCTAACTCTGAGCTGATGATAGCCTGATCTGAGGTCTATCTTGGAGAAATAACTGGCACCCTGAAGTTGGTCAAATAAGTCATCTATCCTAGGAAACGGATACCTGTTCTTGACCGTGACTTTGTTGAGCTGATGGTAATCAATACATATTTTGAGAGAACAGTCTTTCTTGCGCACGAATAAGACTGGCACACCCCATGGGGATGCTCTGGGCCTGATGAATCCCTTTTCTAAGAGATCCTTCAACTGATCTTTCAGTTCCTTGAGTTATGCTGGTGCCATTCTGTATGGCGGAATAGAAATAGGCTGAGTATCTGGGAAAAGGTCTATGCCGAAGGCTATTTCCCTTTCGGGAGGAATGCCTGGAAGATCTTCGGGAGAGACATCTGATTATTGATTAACCACTGGGACTGATTCGAGACTGGGAGATTCGGAACTGGAATCCTTAACATGCACGAGATGATACACATACCCCTTAGAAATCATTTTCCTTGCCCAAAGGTAGGAAACAAGCTTACCCATGAAAGACGAAGTTCAACCCTTCCACTCTAGGAAGGGCTCATTCGGGAATTGAAACTGAACTATCCTATTTCTGCAATCGACTATGGCATAGCAGGAATGAAGCCAATCCATTTTGAGAATGACATCAAAATCAGTTATCTCTAACTCGACTAAATCTGTTGACTTGGATTTCTGAAATATCATAACCGGGCAGTTCCTGTATACCCACTGAGCTATGATGGTTTTACCCACTAGGGGAGAGACTGAAAAGGGCTCTGCTAAAATTTTAGGACTGATTTCAAAATTGCCTGCTATGTATGGAGTGACAAAAGACAAGGATGCACCTGGGTCTATCAAAGCATAAACATAAATATAGAAAATATGTAACGTACTAGTAACGACATCAGGAGAATTTTCTTGATCCTGTCGGGTCTGAAGAACATAGAGTCTATTTGGGCGTTGCCCACTAGTAGCACTGGAAGTGGCACCCTGCTGGTTCGGGCGACTGGACTGAGCTGTTGAATGATTCTGCTTACCCTGAGGGTCTGGCTAAGGACAGTCCCTAACTCTGTGGCCTACCTTTGCATAACCAAAGCAAATGCGTTGACCCGCTCTTCACACACCCTGATGGTGCTTACCGTAGGTCTGACACTGAGGATAAGTGCGCGCACTGTTAACACTGCTCTGAGATTTAAAGCCTGGTGCTCTATCTCTGTTTCCTTCCCTAAACTTTGGCACTGGGGAACTAGCGGGGGAAGGGGATGAACCTGCTGACTTAGGAAAAAATTATGAACTATTTCCTCCCTCTAATTTGGGCTGAGCAAAACTAAAAATGCCTGATTTTGCTCTCTTGTTCTTCCTCTCTCTAGTCCTAACCTTGTGCTTTTCTATCTGCTGAGCATGGGTCATGATCCTGGATAAAGTAATATCACTATTCAGCATCACAGACCTACACTTATTTACCACACTATCATTCACCCCTGACACGAACTTGCTCATCTTAGCCCTGTTGTCTGTAACCACATGAGGGGCATATCTGGTTAGCTTAGTAAATCTAAGAGAATACTCTCTAACTGTCATATTGCCCTGCCTGAGATTGATGAACTCAAGAACTTTGGCCTTTCTCAACTCTTGGGGAAAGAATCTGTGTAAGAAATCTATGAAAAATTCTTCCCACTCAACAGGACCTGCATCCTCTAACCTTTCTGCTAGCCACTGCTTGTACCAAGTGTGAGAGATATCCTACAATTGGTATGCGGCTAACTTAACACTCTGAGAAGAAGTGACTCTCATGATATCAATGACCTACTGGACTTTTTCAACGAATTCTTGAGGATCCTCATCTGGCTTAGAACCAAAGAAGGACAGAGGGTTCATTCGGGTGAAGTCCCAAATCCTAACTATTTCTGAATTGGCCACTAGGTTGGCCGTAACGACTACTATTTGTTCATTTTGGGAAGATACAGACTGAGAAAGAGTAGTAAATGCGGTCCTGAACTCCGCATGAGAAACATGTTCTCCCAAAGGATCTTCGGGCTGAGGAGCTGGCTGATTTCTTCTTTTTGGAGGCATATTTCTGAAATAAGAGAAGAGCAGATTAGACTGAGAGACTGACTTAAAATTATTCTTACTAGCACGACATGAATACTGAAGAAAGAGAACTGTTCCTAAAACATCTCATAGCCTCCTATACATAAAAGTGGCGTGCAACACACCCATATACAAAACTCTACTAGATGCGGCTTTCAGACTTCCTAGGACTCTATTGAACCTTAGGCTCTGATACCAAATTTGTAATGCCCCAATTTTCTGAATCGAAATGTTACACGGTGCTCATGACTCCAAGGGACCACAAGCTAACCCATGACTGATATTTGTACCTATACACTGCATATATAACATAATAATGTGGAAAACTTGAACATGTAGGCCATAAGGTTAAACTGAATAAAGAATCTGTTAAAACATATATCCATATGGGTGAAAGATACCCAAAATAGCTGAAAACTGAATCAAATCTGAACATAAGTCAGAATACTGAATCTGAAAGCCTCTAAGTGTTGTCTGAATAAGGAGTTGAAAGAACATGTCTCCAACTAACTCCGTAAACTAATAACTGGCTAAAATAATAATGAATAAATCCAATCATATTTTCCTCGAATGAAAAGGACTCATTGAATCTCTACGACTGGAAATGCTACTGCTACTGCCGATCTAGAGCTCATATCTCTGAACCTATGGTGTAACATGAAAATAAAGCACCATAGCCAAATACGCCAGTACGATGGTATGTACTGAGTATACCTGTGAGGTAGGCTAAATATAAATAGGGTTTTCATGCATAAACAATGCTAACTGTCTGACTGACATGAACGTCAGAGTATAAATATGCATACATAGTAACTGAAATCATGAGTACGTGATAGCTAGATCCCTATGCTAATACATGGTTTACTGATAACTGACATGGCTGAAACTATAGTTCTGATAATATGGGAGAGTGTATCTGACAGTCTTAAATCTGATGGAACTATCTGAGTTCCGCACAGTAACTGAATTTGACTGTATCTGACAGTCCTGGTATACTGATATCTAAAGACCTATCTGAGTTCTTTTGCTGAGACTGTGTCTAAAACTGTGGGAGGTAGTTGTTTAACCGACATGCCCCATATATGCCATTATGGCTAAGATGGGGTCCAATCTCTACCCTGACTAGAAGGGTGTCAATACCGCACCACTGGTAAGGATAACATTTGAGCAACCCTCATATAACAGGTAACACTAGTGAGAACGGAGGGAACCCTCATACAATAGGTTAAGACACCTCATTTACCCTCATATAACAGGTTGTGATATCTCAACCAATATTGGCTACATAGTTCTGGAATACAAGGATGACTGCTAAGAACCACACCCTCATATACAGGTGAGTTCCCATCCTTGGGTTCACTTGGTGCTAACTCCTACTCCCATCTGAAGAGACTGAACATAATTTAACTGACTTTACGTAATTGGAACTTACTGAATTTTGTTGACTGACGAAATACTACTGATATCTGATAACTGACTGAGACCATGAGATTTCTTGAGTCACATGACTGACTGAATTATACTGAATCATGGATTGATTTTGTATATCATGAAACATGACATGGCTCTAGGGACACAACTGTAGTTTTTGGGTACGAATATCCCCAAGACTCGATAGAAGGAAACTGACCCACATGACATGACTTGGTCACAAGATTTGAGTCCACAATTCATAATATCATAAGTAAGGGATATCATATTTCATATAGTTATTCAACATCTTAAACATTGTAGGGAATGCATGGATATATTTTGTGTACATATTATATATCTCCATCATCTTACATACTTCATACCACCACAATAGAAACACATGAAAAGCATGGGATTCATATTGAAGTATATAGCTAACAGGGACTAGTCATTTAGACATCATAGAACCATACAAACATGAATTTCTAGCATCCTAAGAATTTTATCAAACACCTTGCATGCATTCTTTAAGGAATAAGTGAGTTTCATACATGCACCATATTAAACCACCTAAAGTTCATGATTTTCAGTTAAGAAAAATATATATTCCATGAAAACACCTTTATACATTACATTGAAAATTAAACAACAATTGTCAACATGTACATACTCATATCACCACAAAAAGTTTACAAAATAATATTTGAAACATGGTTCTTGAGCTCTATGAACGGATTGGATCCATAGATGAACACTATGCATACCTTAAAGCGTGATCTTGAAAGAGATGTAATGTTTTTGATGGTTCCTAAAGAAATCCTTAGGCTTGCCCTTGATTTTTCTTGACTAGGTTTAACCCATTTGGGAAAGAATGTTCTTGTTCTTGAGGAGATGATCTTGAGAGAAAACCCTAATCTTGTGGTTGAAAGCGTAAGAGGGTTTTTTTAAGATGCTTAACTGAAGAAAAATGGGAAAAATTATGCCTCTTTAGGGTTTTAAGTCATGGGAAGTGAAGGAAAAATACCAAAATACCCTTATGAAATAAATTCCCAGTTGCTGAAAATAATCGTTGACGACATTTGTGACAAGGAGTCAAAAATATGACAAGCCATCAAAAATGTCGTCACACAGAAGCTGGATTCTGCCTAAGGCTGATGACATTTGTGACATGGCATCAAAAATATGGTAAGCTACCACGAATGTCATCACACTGGAGCTGGTTTCTGCCTAAGGATGACGACCTTCGTGATAGGGCGTCATAAATGTGGTAAGCTACCACTAATGTCGTCACACTGAAGCTGGTTTCTGCCTAAGGATGGCGACCGTCGTGATAGGGCATAACAAATGTGGTAAGCTACCACTAATGTCGTCACACTGGAGCTGGTTTCTGCCTAAGGCTGACGACCTTCGTGATAGGGAATCACAAATGTGGTAAGCTACCACGAATTTCATTACAATGGAGCTGGTTTCTGCCGAAGGCTGACGACATACGTGATAGGGCATCATAAATGTGGTAAGCTACAACGAATGTCGTCACACTGCATCTAGTTTCTTCCTAAGGATGACGACCTTTGTGATAGGGCGTCACAAATGTGGTAAGCTACCACGAATGTCGTCACACTGGAGCTGGTTTCCAGCCTAACATGCTAGAGTAAAATAGGAATAAGTCCTTGCTCTGATATCGGATTTTGGCAAAATTGGTATAGTTGGAAAAATAATTCAAATATCTATATGTTGATATGTCATAAGCTAAAAAATTAAAGGTATAACGAGAGATATGCTCGTTTGAAGTTGGCTATACGAATATCCTTCTCAAGAATTCAATCGGTAAGGAATGTTTTTGATTCGTCTGATAGCTGGGAGTTATTTGAAGCGTTAATATACATATAACCTACTCATAAAACTATAAAAGAGCCATGATGTACTATGCATGAGATTGGTAAATGGATCTAATATTGGTTTGGATTTTTCGGGGTATTACAACTACTCTATATACTTAAAAATCTCCTAATTACACAAAAACAAAACATAATATGAAACAAAACATATCTGGATAACAAATTACATATACATGTTGATTCTAAAACCATACTATGACAGACAGGAATAGAAGAACAAAAACAAAAACTTATGACTGCTATTGTAAAGCCTACCCAACCTAAATGACTATGTATCATCCCTAGTGCATGTATACAATGTAAAGCTAGGAAATAAGGACAAACCTGGGATGAACTAGGCACCGTGTTTGGATCATCCCCATGTGGGGGTATCTCAACTATCGGAGGTGGTGGTGCTGGTGGTGCACTTCTAGAGGATGTACCAATAGCTGGCTCGACATGGCTCTACCTATCAACAAAGTTAGTCTCTATTAAATCACTTCTGGCCTATTTAAGTGCCTAGTCAAATGGTATATGGGGATCCTAAAACTCTTTCTCTCTTACTCTCTTGATCCCATCTACAATAATTTTATCCTCATCCTCAGCGAACAAGTTAAAGTATCTATGTCCACAGGGATATGCCAGTTAAACAACTTGAGGTATAACTGGAGGGATGACATGAATGGTGCTCTAACTAAAAAGTTTATTTTTTCCCTCCATATGGACACCTCCTCTCTAATATCATTTAGATCAGGTGCCTCAATATCACTAAATTGAGTTGATACTTGGCCATAAAAAACATCTATACATACATGAACCTTAGCTCGAAACTCTGACATCTCAGCCTTGTGTGCAGCCTATAAACTTATCTCTGCCACCTTATGTGTCGTCAAAACCAAAGGACAAATCTACCCATACACTGATTCCACCACGACCTCAACATTCTATTGCCGAGTGATATTAACTCCATGTCTATCTACTAATCTCTTCAAGAACTCATATGATGCAAAAACCATACCTAATACAACAGCTATAGTAGAGGGGTGAAAGGGTACTATAACTATCCTAAATAGCTTAAAAAAGAAAACTATAATTAAAATAGATGTGGTTGGGGTCCCCTTAACCTAACTACTCTTCTGAGGAGCCTTTCTCTACTCCCCTATCTCGAAATCCCTACTAACACATGTATCAACTCCCTCTGAAGTAGTAAGCTCTGCAAGGCCTAATGGTCTCTCAACCTGGTCTAAAATAACTATCAAAGGAGTGTAAGACCTTTAATCAAGGACTTGGTTAATTAGATCCTTGATCATACTTGTTTGAGCCATGCTCGTTGCCTCTACGCACACATCAACACCTGGAATCTCTGGCACAATACCTCATTATTTAGCAATTGTACCAAAATAAGAAAAGGGCAGTGTGGTCGCCTCTCTAAATGCCCGCTCATGCATCTCATATCTGATGATATCTACAAAATCAATTTCATAACCGTCTTCCATACAAGCAATAAGTGTTACACCATCCCAAAAAAGTATGTTATCTATTGTAGTCAGACATAATCGATAACACACTAATAATCAAAAGAAATTAGTAGTGAAATTCAATGTCGCCTTCTTAACCATAGCTGGCCCCTTGACTCGAGGGGCATCCATACTAAGAGGTGGAATATAACTGACGATTTATCTAACTAAACCTACCCTCTTACTCATGTGATTAGGCTCTCGTATGGCGCATCTGTCGTGTGCCAATCTTTAATAGTGACCACACTCGATTATAGATGTAGGAGTCGCATAATCTGGGCCAAAAAGAACTTGACAGATAGATACCAATAAAATATCAATCCTGACCCCTCTCAAAAGCATTTGCTCCAACTAGGGTTTCTCTACATGCCTACCACCTTTAGGCATAGTCAATGATACTGTGATGTAGTAGGAGGCATAAAACTTCCACACCAATGCCTAACTATATGAACCTAGAGGTCTAGTCATCCACCCCAACTAATACCTGTAAAATGCAGCCTGCAACAATGGTGCTCCAACAAACCCAGACAAGTCTATTTGTCTCTCTTAATAAATGTCCCTCTTACGCCAGCCTTTCTTAGTTACAAAACTATATCTCTTATACAGTAGTTGAAGTCCCTCTATGCACCATCTTGGGTTCACCTCATCAATAGGGTCAGTCAAAATATGTGTAGGGTCTGAGGCCTGATGTGTTTGAGCTGGCGGCTTTATAGTTGGTGGAAGTACCTAATGTGTAGCCTGGTTTGTACCCTCCTTAGACTGGTTACAACTGATGATTTCTCTTGAACTGTGGTACCCTCCTTAAACTGGGCATTACTAATGATTACTCCTAAATGCTTCCTCAAACTCATCCTAGGAAACCTCATCAAACTGGGGTTCCTGTGTATCTACCTCTGGAAGGGACTCAAACTCCACCTCCTCATAATTATAATCCTTATCCTCTTCTTCTCCCTTCTAAATATGGGGAGAGTGCAGAGGTAACATTCTAGCCTTCTTTATCCTCAGCTTGGGTACTGGGCTACAGGGCTATGCCAAGATCCATATAGAGTATAAGTTGGTCATGTTCCCTACTATGAATTATCTACAAGTGATATTCCTAATGTATCTCTAATGATAGTATTGTTGCAATATGCTTTTGGCCCCTAGTCACTGGCTGAGTCACTCGAGTCGGGGCTGCTTTGGTTTAGGCAAGCAAGTATTCCTCGTTTGATCTACTACTCTCGAAAGGGTCATGTCGTCACGTAGAAGGTTCAGCCTTTTTCTTTAAAGCAACTTTCTTTGAAGGATTAGGTGTTATTTTCACCTAAAAACCCAAGATTTAGTGTTCGAATGATAGTGAAGGAGTGCAAATCATGAAGAAAAACTCCGAATTCAAAAACTTTAAATTTTCCTTCAATTTTACATCCCTATAACTTATACTCAGCCCAAACAAATTCAATATGCACACATACCATTCAAATCAACTTATTCAATACAAAATAGCATGCAAACTCTTGGTATTCCTCTACTGTTTTAGTTTTAAACTTCTGTTTCAAACATGATCATATAGTTCAATTTGAGAACAATGACCCATTTTAGAATTTTTAGGATAATTCAAGGCTCCTATATACAAGTTTATTGATTTAAACATATTTTGCATGAAAATAAATACACCAACTCACTTATTTCAAGTTTAGAGCAAGATACTACTATTAGGAGCCAAGAATGTCACCTTTTCTTTGAAGAACCAAAAGTGAAATATGAAAAAGTGAAGTGAATCCCAAGCTAGAATGCATACATAGTGCTTTTGGAATATTTGGTATCGAGAATAAGTAATGGATTAGCTTTTACTTAAGTGTAGAGAAGTGGGGTATTTTGAATTTTAAGCAGAAGAAAGGAAGTTTTAAGTTTTTGAATAGTTAAAATAAGCCAAATGGGGCTTAAATAGGATAGGAGGTTGGTTTAGAGATAGCTAGGGTTGGGATAGGACTATATTTTTATACAAAATTGGGCCAAAATATGGGCCACTTATGGCATCACCTAACGACCATAGTTGGCACCTGTAGGTCATAGGTGGGCCTAGTTTCTTGATCCGGTTTCTTGCTATCTGGACTTTTCAGTTTAATAGCTACAACAGTACTTATGAAGTCATAAGTGCTAATTACAACCTCATAATTATGTTTACAAGTTCAAGTCTAGAAAATTCCCCAAAAATCTTTAAAATTTCCTTTTAACATTTAAAGAACAACTTACCTAGCCCATGTGGGACTTATGACCTTCGTGTGTTTCTCACAAAGTCCCCTTAAATGGATTATTCAGAATAAGACATTGTATTATTATGTTCTGGGTTATTCTAATGCTACTGTTCCAACAAAAATGAAAAACAATCATAAACATAAAAGTAGTGGGTAGCTTCCCACCCAGTGCTTGATTTAACATCAATACATGACATGGTTATGTTGTTTAATTAGTATTCAACAACTAGACCATGGGTTACCTCCCATGAAGTTCTTTATTTAACATCACATAATGATTCAGGTACCTTGACTACTCAGAATTCATCAAGATACCGAACGTAATAACCTCTAGGATAATTAATACAATGAATAACCGACACCACTCTTATATCTGTAGGCTTCTTCATAGTTCTTAGAATTTTGAAAGTAATTTTTTCGTTATTGACTATGAACTTGAGCTCCCCCTTTTCCATATAAACCATTTCTCTACCTATGGCTATGAATGGCCTTCAAAATATGATGCCCTTCTCAAAGTCAACCTCACAATAAAAAATAATAAAATCGGCTGGAAAAATAATTTTATCAACTTTCACAAACACATTGAACAATATTCCTAATTAGTTTCTTTACTTTGCGGTCTGTCATAAAAAACCACATAGTAGTCATCCCTAGATGGATAAAGCCAAATTTCTTGAATACAACCAACAATATTAAATTAATTCTAGATCCTAAGTCACATAACGCTCTAGAAAATCTGGATGTCCCTATAGTACATGGGATTATGAATGCACCAGGACCACCATTCTTCTGGACTAGAGACTTAGAAGTGACTACACTACAATTGTGCAATCCACCAATGTACTCAAAACTAGTTGCTCGCTTCTTAGTCATAAATTCTTTCATAAGACTGGAATACCCAGGAACTTGTTCCAAATCCTCAATGAGAGGGACGTTCAAACATAGATCATTCAGCATCTCAATGAATCTCTGGAACATTTCTTCCTCTTTCTTATGTTTCAGTCTTTGAAGAAAAGTCTGGGGCAGTCGTTGGGGGCAGTCATGCAATTACTTCACTATAGGCTCATCAACGTTTTCCCTATCTTTATGCTTACCAAAACTAACATCAACACATATCTCTTTTGTTAACTCCATAACAGGTGTCTCATTAAACATAACATTATTATTCTTTGTCACATCCACAGTACGTAACAGAGGATCAATATTAGACTTACCACTCTGAGTGGTTATTATGATGCAATGACTATCATTCTATGGAATCTAAACCATGTTGCTTGGAAGGGTACCTGACTGCCTCTCATTTAGATTAGCAAACATCTACCCAAACTATTCTCTAACTGCTTGATTGCAGATATATGAGAGTCAACCTTCTGAGACATGGGAACCAAGTACCCTCATATTTTCTCCGCTAATTCATACATAGCTTGAGGTGAAGATTTTCCTTAAGATTATTTAGTTACATGTTCATAATTCAAGTACAAAATTGGTATCAAGTATCAGTGCATAGCTTATCATGCATTCATGAGTTCAGCTTATCAGTCATGCATCAAATATGCATGTTCAGTAGGGATATATTCAGTTTAGAATTCAATTCAGTCCAAAAATCATATGCCAGTTTAGCATGATCAGTGTATGCATCATTTTATCTTTTCTCCCCTCTCAAACGTCATCATTCGAGGATGAATGTTTCCAAGGGGGAGATATTGTAATACCCCAAAAAATCAAAACCAATATTATAGACATGTACCAAGATCATGCATAGTACATCATGGTTCTTTTATAGTACAGACATGCCAACATACCGAGGACTAAGCTTCCCTTTTTTTCAAATCTCTTCACCTCTTTCATGGGTGAAATCTTCAGATACACTAAATCACCAATCACAAAATTGAGGTCCTTTCTTCTCACATCAGTATATGATTTCTGATGACTCTGGGCTATTTTCAATCATTCTCTAATCAACTTAACTTTCTCCATAGCTTCAAACACTGCAGCAGGCCCAAGAAAAGTAGCCTCACCCACTTTAAACCAACCTATGGGTGATCTACATATTCTCCTATAAAGAGCCTCAAATGGGGCCATCTATATTCTAGAATGGCAGCTGTTATTATAAGAGAACTCAATCAATGGCAAATGCTCATACCAACTACCCTTGAAATTAAGAGCACATGTCCTTAACATATATTTTAGAGATTGGATGGTTCTCTCTACTTGACCATCTGTCTGAGGATGAAAAGATGAACTACGATTGACTTGGGTACCAAAACCCTCCTGAAAGGCTCCCCAAAATTAAGAGGTAAACTGAGTACCCCTATCTGAAATGATAGACAAGGGAACTCCATGAAGTCTTACTAACTCCCTGATGTACAACTTAGCATAATCTTTATTTTTGTAAGACGTGTGAACTGGAAAGAAATATGATGACTTAGTTAATCTATGTACAATAACCCATATCGAATCATGCTGGTGATGCGAATGAGGTAAACTCGTCACAAAATCCATATTCACCTCTTCCCACTTCTAAGTAGAGATACAAAACTCTTACATCATACCACCAGGTCTTTAGTGCTTTACCTTAACCTATTGACAAGTTGCATACTTTGCTACGAAATCTGCTATATCTCTCTTCATACTACTCTACCAATCGATTTCCCGCAAGTTATGGTACATCTTGGTAGCACCTGGATGAATGAAATAACGCACTTCATGCGCTTCCGCCATAATCTACTGCCTCAATTCATTAACACATGGCACACACAATCTACTTTGGTATCTCAATACACCATCTCCTCATTGGGAGAAAACCTTTAACTTTTGGTTTCTAACCGACTCCTTTAGTTTGACTAAACTAGAATCCATATCTTGCTTCTCCTTCACTTCCGAAACTAGGGAAGATTCGGAGCTACTCTATACCCAAACATTACCCTCAGCTGAGTCGACTAATCTAACACCCAATCTAGCTAATCGATGAACTTATCGAGCCAACTCTTTCTTACCATTCTCTACATGAGCAACACTTCCCATAGACAATCTACTAAGGGAATCTTCCACTACATTGGTCTTGCCCTTATGATACAACACACTCTTATCATAATCCTTTAACTATTCTAACCATCTTTTCTGATGGAGATTCAATTCTATCTGGGTAAACACATACTGTAAACTTTTGTGATCCGTGAACACATCAACATGAACTCTATACAGATAATGTATCCAGATTTTTAAAGCAAACAAAATGGCAGCTACTTCAAGATCATGGATAGGGTAGTTCTTTTCGTAAGGCTTCAACTATCTAGAGGCATAGGCTATGACCTTACCTCTCTGCATCAACACACAACCCAAACCAACTCTGGAGGCATCAAAATACACCACAAAACCATCTGTACCATCAGTTAATGCTAACACTGGGGTTGAAGTGAGTCAAGTCTTCAACTTTTGAAAACTCTTCTCGTAGGAATCTGACCACTGAAACTTAACCTTATTTTGGGTTAATCTAGACATAAGAGACTCTATGGATGAGAAACCCTCAATATAACATCTGTAAAAACTAGCTAAACCCAAGAAACTCCTAATGTTTGACGGAGAGATAGGTCTAGGCCAATTTCTTACGGCTTCTTTCTTTTAGGGATCAACTCTAATACCCTCACTGGAAACAATATAACCAAGGAAAGCTACTGACCTTAGCCAAAATTCACACTTGCTAAATTTGGCAAACAATTGGTAATTTCTAAGAGTTTGCAACACAATTCTAAGATGGTTTGCATGATCATCCTCACTACGAGAATAGACAAGAATATCATCTATAAAGACTATGACAAATATGTCCAGATATTGTTTGAACACTCTGCTCATCAAGTCCATGAAGGCGGCTGGGGAATTAGTTAGCCCAAAGGACGTGACTAAAAACTCAAAATAACCATAACGGGTTTTGAAAGCTGTCTTTGGAATATCATATTCCCTTACTTTAAGCTAATGATAGCCGGATCTAAGGTCTATGTTTGAGAAATAACATGAACCTTAGAGTTGGTTAAATAAGTCATCAATTCTAGGAAGAGGATATTTGTTTTTGACAATAACTTTATTCAATTGACGATAGTCAATGCACATACGTAAAGAACCATCTTTATTTCGCACGAATAGGATAGGAGAGCCCCATGGAGAAACACTAGGACTTATGAAACCTTTATCTAAAAGATCTTTGAGTTGATCTTTCAACTCCTTAAGCTCGGCGGAATCCATCAATATGGAGGTATAAAAATAGGCTGAGTATCTGGAAGAAGGTCAATACCGAATTCTATTTCCCTATCGGGAGGTACCCCTAGGAGATCTTCTGGAAAAACATCAGGAAACCCATTAACTACACTGACTGACTGAATTGTTGAAGTCTCCGACTTAGTGTCTTTGACTCGAACTAGATGGTAGATACACCCTTTGGAAATCAACATTTTGGCTTTAAGATAAGATATGAAATGACTCTTACGAGACACTAAATTACCTGACCACGCAAAGACTGGATCATCTGGAAGATAAAACTTCACCACTCGGATGCGACAATCTATGGTTGTATAATAAGAATGGAGCCAATCCATACCAAGAATAAGATCAAAAACAACCATATCTAACTCTATTATGTTTTCTAATATGACCTTATGAAGAATAGTGATAAGACACTTTTTATAAATTTGTTTGGAAACAATTGTGTAACGCCCCAATAATCTATACCGAGACGCCACACGGTGCTTAGGACCACAAGTGATCCCAAGCTAACCCTTCTACTTGCATAACTCATAAGAAATTGAATAATATGTATAAAGTGACTGAGTTTACAACACGAAAACATAATAATGGTAGAATCTGTGAAAATACAATACTGATACAACTTTTATATTCTGATAAGGTCTGAAAGAGGGATTGAAAATACATAACTGACTCTAACTAAAATTTGTGAAGCCTCTACTATACGGACTATAGATAGCTAGGATGCGACCCCAACTATCACTAATCAATACATGAGAGTAAGAAAGTAAAGTACATAAATAACATCTAACTAAAGTCCCTAAAGTAGAAGGACTCGTCATCTGCTGGCTGGAATCTGCAAGCTGTCTGAATATGATATGTGTGCTACAACTCGTTCCTATAATATGAGATAATGTAGCACATAGACATATATGTGGATCAGTACTTTGAGGATGTACTGAGTATATGGGGGTGAAATGCATAAGTAAAACATTATCTCCTCATCATAATTTATAAAACAATGCATGCTAAATGTAAATGATTCACATAAGCCAAAATATCTGAAATACTGAAATATATAGCAATAAGAAGCAAATCATACTTTATAAATCTCGTGAGCCATAATATTTAGTTCTAAAAATGATACTTGTATTCTCCCTTTAAATCATTCAGTCTTAAGTGTAGGACTCACTACTGAATCTGAAAGATAAAAGATGAAATTTGTAGTTATTATCTTTTCTGTAATGTATAATCTGAGTAAAACTTGTGAGCCTTTACACTTAGTTTTCTAAAATCTTTTTTATTCTTTTTTTTCTATTAAGGAGAATACTTTATCTCTTATCTAAAAGGAAATACTTTAAAACTGTTATGAAAACTGTTACTTTTATTATCAGGGAGGTTCTCTTAACCGACATAAACCATGTGAGCTACAAGGAGTTCAACGTCTTGGACTCCTAAAGAAGGAACCTTCCATCGGAGAGAGGTGTCATACTCTTGCCAGGGAGTATAACCCCAGCTTAAGTCATCACAACTCTGCCCACTATGGGCACTTAATCTCAATCCTATGGTGGCATGTAGTTCTGGGGCATGAGACCTTGGAATCATACCCATATCGGTGCTAAATACTACTTCCATTAATTTGCAATGCTCATCTCTTTAGAAATCCACTTTAAAACTTGCATAAGGGTTTATTATAAAACCAATTATGCATTTATCTGAATCAATTTATAAATGAAGTCATTTTGCTTTCTGTAATCTGTAGTAAATCTGTAAAGTGGATTCCAAAACTTATTTGAGGATCAAAAGATCTAAACTTTATAGAAAATCTAAAATAATCAGCTCATAGGATGCTTAAAGCATCATCATTCTCGAAATCTCAACATATAAACTTGGGGCTTAACACCCCATATATCAAACTCATATAAAAGCATCATAATAATCATGATTAATAATGAAAACAATAAAGATTCATCTCAAAATCTAGAAATTACTGTAATAATCATGCAAATATGAAAATAGACATGCAATTCAACTTATAATTCTCTTGAAATCTAATAATCTTGTAAACGGCAACATTGGGTATGAACCCTAATTTCAAATTCATGGAAAATCATATAAAATCAAATAACTTTGTAATTTAAAACAAGTCTTGGGGATTCTTGAAGTTGAATGTAGAAGCTTAGGATTTTGCTTGAGAGAAACTTTAATGAATATAAGCATAAAATACTTGTAATAGACTTAAATCTTGTGTTTTGACGGAATTGGGGGCTTGGAAAAAGTCCAAAAATACCCTCTTTAAACTTCTAGATGAAACTGAAAAAATGAACTGGGGTCCCAATTTAATGGGCCAGCACGATGCGCCACTATCGCGGTGGCTCACTGGAATTTGATGACTGAGAAATTGGGTGTCTCCGCGATGCGGAGCTATCGTATTGTCCTACTGGATTTTGACAATTGGGACCTGGAACTTCAACACGACACGCCACCATCGCGGTGCTTTATAGAAACACCATTTTGGCTTTCGGTGCGATGCGCCACTATAGCATTGGACTACTGGAAATTGACAAATGGGAAAATGGACCTCTATGTGATGCACAAATATCACAGAGGTCCACTGGAAAATGACAACTATGAATTTAGCCACCTCCACAACGCGGTGACTGCCCAAGTGGCACACTGTCAACTTAAGAACATCATAACTACTTCACCAAGTGTCGAAATTAGGCGAATTTGGTATCAATAGAAAGCTTATTCAATTTCATACAAAATAAAAAGCTGAAATCTTGAAAGTACCACATGAAGTAAATGGTATTCATCTTTGAAGAAAATTCTTGACATTCTAGGGATAAATTTAAGATAGGAAAAGTATGGGGTATTATAAACTGACTCACCTACTGGGGTAGAAACCAAGAAAGTCTCAGGGATATTTTCAAAACTTACCTCAAAATTTACTGCAACTAACGGGGTCACATAAGAGAAACTCGACCCAGGGTCTAACAATACATAAGCATCAAGATGAAAGACATGAAGCATACCAATAATAAAATCTGGGGAATCTTTCTTCTCTTGGTGGGATGGCAAATCATAGAACCTATTTTGGTGCTGACCGCTACTGGCACTGGAGGATGCGCCCTGAGGAGGAGCTGGTGCATTGGTAGCCTGAGTATGGGGACGGACATCCCTATTTCCCTATCTATCATGCGGGCATTCTTTGATTCTGTGACCCATCTGTCCACTACTATAACAACTTTTCTGACCCCACAAACATTAACCCGTATGATTCTTACCATACTTAGCACATGGGGGATGATTGGGCTTTCCACTCACACTATTCTGAAATCTGGACATAGAAGACTTACCCCACTGTTCCTACCTATTTAAGGGTGCAGGAGCACTGGATGAAGAAGGTGAAAGCATAGATGAACGATTCTCAAATTGTGGACGATTTCCTTATTGAGATCTAGCCTAGCCATAATCAAAATGCCTTGTCCTAGCCTTCTTATTTACTCTTTTTCTTTCATTTAACTTCTCTACCTCAATCTACTGAGCATGCATCATAAATCTAGCAAGATCCATGTCTCCAATGAGCATAGCAGTCCTACACTCCTTATCTACCAACCCAGACACACCGGTCATAAACTTACTTATGCTTGACCTAGGGTCAGTCATCTGATCAGGGGCATACTTAGAAAACTGATTAAACTTGAGGTAATACTCTTTCACTGTCATTGACCCCTGCTTTAGGTTCATAAACTCTTCTATCTTAGCTTCCTTCATCTCACGCGGGAAAAACTTGTCTAAGAATGCATTCTGAAATATCTGCCAAGTCATGGGAGTTGCATTCTCCCCCCTACTTTTCTTCCACATTACTACACAATTATATGCAACATCCTTCAGCCTATAGGATGCCAATTCTAAACTTTCTTCTTCAGAAATATCCATAATTTGGGTGATATGCTTCACCTCATCAAGATAAAGATGTGGGTCCTCACCTGCCTTCGACCCAAGGAATTTTGGCGGGTTCATTCTCATAAAATCTCAAATTCTAGCTGTGGATAAGTCCCCATCTAGCTAAAGTGGGATTGCATCCTGATGGTTGCCCTGAACATTAGCTATCACATCTTGGGCTAGCACCTGAAAGGCAGCCCAAAACTCTACATGTGACATATTTTCATTCAAAGGATCTGCGGACTGAGGTGTCTGGTTATCATTTTTGCATGCGTTAGCTCGATGAGAAGGCATTTTTTGTCACGTGAAAGCACGAGTTAGGAGCAGATAGAAACACTGAATCCTACATTGACACGTAGTTCTGGGGTATGAAACCGTAGTAACGTACCCATCTCTGTGCTAAATACTACTCCCATTAAATTTGTATGCTCATTCTGAGGGAAATCCACTTTTAAAATAGTATAATGGTTTATAATCAAAACCAACTGTATATCTGTAAAGCTAAATCTTTAATCTGAATCAGTAAAGTGGATTTCATATCTATTCTGAGACCAAAAAGGCCAAATCTTTATCTATAATCTGAGAGAAATCAATCATAGGGTTCTTATGGCACAACAAATCTCAAAATAGAAATCTTTGATTAGGGCTTCATGACCCTTGTATTAAACTCATGTCAAAACATCAAAATCTCTATGCTTGATGATGTAAATATTGATAAATCAACTCAAAATCTTAAAATTTCTGCAATATGCAAGAAAATATGAACATAATCATGTACTTCAAGTCCTAAATCACTGAAAAATCTCATAAGCTTGTAAATAACAATAATGGGTATAAACCCTAACTTGAATTTCATGGGAAATCATATAAGATTCAGTAAAAATTGGAATTTGAAATATGTTTTGGGCACAAGGGCGAAAGGATTGTCCTTGTTCATAACCCCACATACCTTCATTGATGACTAAATAGAGAAACTTGAATTTGGATTCCTATTTGAATTCTTGAAGATGGATTCTTGATTGTCTTGATTTCGGAATCCTCAATTTAGAGCTTTCTTGGAGAAACAATGATGGAATTTGGGGGATTCTTGAAGTTGAATATTGAAGCCTAGGGTTTTCTTTGACAAAGACTTGATGAATAATGAGTATATTGTGCTCAATAATACACTTAATCACTTGTTTTCACGATTTGGGGTTGTGGGCAAAAGAATAAACTACCCTTGGGATTTAAAATTCGTAACATGGTTGTTGATTGAGGCCGTACCGCGATGCGGTGAGTGGGTCATCGTGATACCCACCACGATGTGGTGGAATTGTGTTAACTCACTGGACTGCGACGCAGTGAAATCGCGGTACCCTCTGAAAATTGGCAAATGTTGAATTGACCTCCACTGCGACGCGATGAGGCTTCCATCGCTATTTCCACCACGACGCGATGGAATCGCGGTGGCTTGCTGGACTGAAGGTCCAAACACTGTCAACATTAGAAATGTCATAACTTCTCAACCGAGTGTTGGATTTGGCCGAATTTGGTATCGATGGAAAGCTTATTCAATTTCTCACACTATGGAATGTCCAAATCTGGAAAATTTCACTTTAAATAAATGTTATTCCTTTTTAAGCTAATCTTTGACATTCTAGGAATGAATTTAAGCTTGAAAAAAGTATGGGGTATTACAGAAACATTATGTCTATGAAACAAAGAATAATCATTCAGGGAATGTGTATACCCTTTAGACTCCAAAGGCTCTGTCAATTTGGTATACCACTGTCTTCTTTCCTGTTTCAACCCATATAAAGACTTGTTCAACCAAGAAACTAATCATAATGTATCAATATCAAGACCTGGAGGTAGGTCCATGTATACCTCTTCATGAAAGTCCCCATGTAGAAAAGCATTGTTGACATCCAATATGAAATGATTCAGCCCTCTTTAAATATTGTAGCTACTAAAGTTCTCACTATTGTCATCTAGTCAGCTGGAGAAAATGTTTATGTATAGTCAACACCAACTTTTTATACATATCCTTTCATAATAAGCCTAGCTTTAAATCTCTAAATGTTTCTATCTACCACGTGTTCAATCTTACATACCCAACTGCAACCAATTGAGTTTCTTCCCGGTGGTAACAAGACTATGTTCCATGTATGATTAGCATGCAAAATTTAAAATTCCCGTGTCATGGTTGTTTGCCAAGCAGATAAAACTTTAAATTCCCGTGTCATGGTTGTTTGCCAAGCAGATACAATAGAATCCTCTTCACAGAAAGATGGTTCATTATCATTACAAACATTCATCACAAAAGACTGACTATTATGGATTAAGGAATTAGGGGTTATGTGATAATATAGAGAAAATAATACTGAGAGGGTAGGAGCGTGACAGAGTGGAGGAAGCTTACGATTTTTGAGTTTGTGAAGTGTACATATGAGATCTTGCAAGTGTGTAGGTAATTTATCCACTCTATACCACTTTTTTGGTGCAATTGTAGGTGGTGTACGATTTCCTCTGAGAAAAAGGAGTATTGTCATGTACAAGTGAGATAGTGTTAATGCAGTCATCCGTAGCATCACCTATGATACTAGCATTACTATACTTAGATGAGTTGTATGTCTCATCAAAGAAAGGAAAAAGGGATGAATTAAGAATGTGAGAAATGGGAACAGGTGAAATGTCCTTAGAAAAAGGGAAAACATTCTCATGAAAAGTGACATCCCTTGAAATGCTTATTTTTTTAGTCTCTAGACTCAACACTTTGTATCCTTTGGTTCCTAAAGAATATCCAATGAAAACATGAGGTGTTGACCTAGGTTGTAGCTTGTCCCTATGAATTTTAGGTATTGTAGGAAACCACAGAAAATCGAAACTTCTTAAGTATGAGTAAGATGGTTCTATCTTATATAGAAGCTCAATATGGCATTTATTTCCAAGATATAAAGTGAGAAGTCTATTTATCAAGTATGTAGTAGCCCGAATCCATTCCTCCCAATACTTAAAGGTAGTTTGGGCTAGGTCTTTCTAACAAATAGTTGTGTTTTCTCTCCACAACACCATTCTATTGAGGTGTATATGGAAATGATTTTTGGTGGACTATTCCTTTATAGTGAAAGAAAGAAGTGGCCTCTGTGTTGGTGAACTTTAGACCATTTATCAGATCTGAAAGATTTGATGGTGGTTTGGAATTGATTATCAATTTATCATATAAAAGCTTTTACTACTTGAAGGGCATTGCATTTACTGCTCAATAGATGTGTTCATGTGGTCATACTAAAGTCATCTACCAAAGTGATGAAATATCTTAAACTACAATAAGTGAGAACATGCTATGGCCTCCACAGGTCAATATGATGTAAATCAATTTTTTGGTCTGAGGTGCTGATTTTGATGGGAAATGGCAATTTATTTTGCCTTACCGTGTAATAAATAAGACAAATGAAAGGCTTCTTATGTGAGAAGGTGACAGATATGGAAGATATTTTTTCATCTTAATAAACATGACAAAGTCAATTATGCTAAAGAATATCTATATTACCATCATGAGATATAAACGCAGCAAAAGAAAAATTAGAATGAGAATTCAAAACAACTTGATTGTCTTATTAGCAAAAGGAGATTGTACAATGGAAAGTGTTTGATATTTAATATTTACAACATGACAAGTAGAATCATTAATACCAGAACACGAATTGAAAACATCAACACCTAAGCAAAAGGCAGAATTTTATATGACAGACAATGAAAAAAGTTCAGCCTTAGGTGCATATGAAGGTCATCAATCAGCTTCTTTGAGACATGTTATACATAAGAGATACAAGCCAATAATAACCTCACCAATGTCTAGAAGCCTTTTTAGTAAAGGGGCCTATAGTAGACATGAGGTAGCAGAAAAGGTAGAGATCTCAACTGTGAATTCAGGGAAGAGATAGAGATAAGATTAAAGTGAAAAAGAAGCACATACGACACATTCTGCAAAGTAAATTTAGGTGCAAGATTAATACCATCAACTTTTTTCACTTTGACTCTATAGCCAATAGGAAGGAAAATGAGAAAAGGTTAAGGAGTGTTTGTATATTAAAGAAAGAAGAGTCACTATAGGTCATATGCTGACAGGCTCCAAAATCTAAATCCATGTGTTAGACATTGTTTTAACATATTTTCAAGATAACTGACCATGAACACTAGAAGTAGAGAAAGCTACTATACCTATAAAGTTTGTGGAACTAGTGACAAGGTTGTTGTTGGAATTTGAACTTTCACCTCCACGCCCATCCTAAAAATGTTAAAATAGGTTGATCGACTGATCATACTGTTCTTTAGTGAACCATACACGTGATGTCCTCTTATCTTCACCTGCTAAAGTTATCTCTTCAAGTGACTTTTCTTCAGCCGATGCAGTATATGCATTGACCATGGGGCTCTTCCCCTTGTTGAACCTATAACTTTAGTTTTGTTATTGTTATTGTGATGTGGATGGCCACAAGGGCCTTGAGGATACCGATGTTGGTATTAAGTCCATTTACACCATTACCATATGAATTCCCATTGTTCCTGCTAGAAGACGTATAGATGTTTCTACTAAACCTACTTGAAGAAGCATAGATTGTGCTAAAATTGGAGTTATTTCCTTGAAAACTGAAATTGAGAGCTACAGACTCAGAGACAAGTTGACTAGAGGGCTTGATTTCCCCTTGTTTTTCATCTTTAATCAAAAGAGAAAAATCTTGTGCAACTGTGGGTAATGGATTCATCATGGTAATGTTCCCTCTCAACACATTATAGGCCTTATTAAGACCCATAAGAAATTATATCAACCGCATATCCTATTCAGCTTTGTATAGAGTTTTCATAGTTCCACAAGTGCACTTACAAGTACATTGTCCTCTCACATGAAGATTATTTAGCTCCTCTCAGAGTCTCTTTATTTTTGTGTAATATCCCGTCGTGTCAAGTACTCCTTGAGTGAGATCGTTGATTTCCTTCCGGACCTGATAGAGTTTAACACCATTGTCTTGATCATACTGATCCTCCAACTCTTTCCAAAGTGTATACACATCATCAACATACTCTACACTATTTGTAGTTTCTTTCACCAAGCAATTAAGGATTTAAGATGTAACCATGTTACCACACCTTTCCCACTGTCTATACAAAATAGATGCAACATCAAGCCTTTTTCACCTATTATTAATAAAACCTAGCTTATTTTTCACAAACAGAGCTTGTAATACACTATGCCTTCAAGATCTATCCAATTCTATCAAAGGGAACAAAAACCTACATTGCACAGTGATTGTCCGACTGATGCAAGTAAAGAGAATTGGTGGAATTGCTAGAATCAGTTAGATTTCCATCAGAGGGAGTAGTATTAGTGACATCACTTGAATCATCAACAACCATATTAGATGAATGTAAATTCAATTGAATGAAAATAGTAGAAGTAAGAAGAAAACTGTCAAGGATTTTAAAGAAAGAGAAGAATATCGATACAATGTAGACAAAAATGCCATTGATGAAAATGAAGCAAATGAGATTTCAGGTCAGAATCGCCATTGATGAAAGTGTAGCAGAAAGAGGTGAAAAATCAAAAAACGAACAAATAAAAAATATGAGCTGAAGACAGATTGTAAAAATGATACTGGTAACTTCCTGCTTGCTTTGATACCATATCAAGTTATGGAGGTATAGCTCTGCATGAATGACCATGGAAGTTCTGGGAATCCATTAGAGAGAAACCACAAGTGAAGGGAGGAAAAGAGAGAAGTGAATTTGGAGAAATGATAACTGCTTACATTATTAGCTACCCGCTTGTGTATATATATAGGAAAATGTATCCAGCTAATGACAATTGCAAATGACCGCTAACAACTAACAAACTAACTAACTTACATCAACAACTTGTACAGCAGAAATGTAAAATATCTAGTATCTAAACTCAACATACTTTCTTCGTTTCATATTAGTTATCCACCTTACTATAAATAAATATATCAAATTATTATTGAAAAAGTTATACAAAATGTCCATTGGAATAAACTTTTACACAAATAATAATCCACTTTTTTGTTTACTTAAAATGGCAAATCAACCAACTTTGTTACCAAAATTGGCCAGTCGGCCATTACCTTTACTTTCAATGTTTTCGCCATTAGTTAGGAATGGTTAGGTCATTTGGCCATTTCTGTCTTAGTTTAAATTAAAAAGAATTAACTGTTTTTTTTCTTCTCTGTGTTATTTCTTAAAAAAATCTTTTCGGTGTTTAAAATTTTTTTGTTGCTCCTTTTTTAAAACCTTTTTTCTTTTCTAACTGTTTTACTTCTTATGTGGAAAAAATAAATATTTATGTTATTTTATTATTTTTTATTTATACTTTTATTATAAAGGTGGAAACGAATGGAAGGTAAATAAATATTGATATCAATACATTATATAATTATTTATATAATATCAATACACGATTATACACCATTCATACAATCTCGATACTTTACATACCTATTTATATAAAATTGATACATGTCTATATAATATTTATACAATGTTGGTACATGCTTGTACACTATTTATACAATGGTGATACATTACATAACTATTTTATACAATATTGATATATTATGTATACATGACACAACTATTGTAACATCATATATACATACTTATACGCCATTTATACAATATCGATACATATTCATACACCATTCGTGCAATATCGATAGATGTTTATGCATTATTTATACGATATCGATACATTACATCAACACTATCTACTATTTATGCAATATCGATACATTACATATACCACATAACTATTTATGCATTATATATACTTATTTATATACTATTTATAAAATATCGATAAATTAAATATGCAACATAACTGTTAATATACTATTAATGACTATTCATACAATGAAAGAAAATAGAGAGTGAATGGCAGGACCCCTCCATGGGCTATATCTAGGAGAATATGCCTCATTTCACCGTTTGAGGCGGCCCAGCTTTCCCTATCCTTTCAATTTTGTTATAGAGAGTGAATGGCAGGACCCCTCCATGGGCTATATCTAGGAGAATATGCCTCATTTCACCGTTTCAGGCGGCTCAGCTTTCCCTATCCTTTCAATTTTGTTGGGCCATTTTGACTATTTTTTCTGTAAATAAAAAGTGGGTTTTTATTATAGATTTTTTACCTTGTTATATACATATTTCATCCCATTATTATTTGTCCACTTTCTAAATTGAGATTGAATTAATTACAATTTTCTTACTTTAGCCTTACAATAATTAATATTTCTTGAAAGTGAAAACAAGCTATTTGTAATGTTTCAGAAAAGTTTCTTGAGTGGTAATTTAGTTAAATTACACTTTTTATTTATGATTTTGTAAGAATAGTGTAAAAATGAAAATAGACCACTAACATGAGATCGAGGAACAATTTAACAATCTCTCTGATTTTAGTTGAGATCACATTATCACCATGTGTCTAGGCGATCTCATGAATACCACGTCGAACTACTCTTAAGGGGTGCAAGTACCCTTAGCGGCCAAGAAATTTATTTTCAGATTAATTATTTCAGAATAAGTTATTTCATAAATAATCTTGAAACTGATGTGCTATAGAAATATAGCACTTTTGATGCTTAAAACGGGAAAAATATGCAAGGTTCTCAGGATGTTTTGTTAGATATGATGTGTTTTGGGTATGTTTTGCAAGAAATCATATTTTGGATGTTAAGTTCGTGAAAAAAAAATGAAAAAAGATGTTTTTGGCTACTTATGAGAGCAATTATGGATGTTCAGGATACTTTTCGAATTGTTGGTGACCAAAACATGTATGAAAATTGAAGAAGAGCTAAAAAAATAATATTCAACACATGCTAAGTCAATATGCGGACTGCATGTAGTACATGCGGACCGCATGTGGGCAAAGCATGTGTCAGAAGTTCGAAATTCCGAGAGCTAACCAGTAGGAATTTTTGGTCTGAGCACATGCATTCACTATATGTGCCCATGGCCAGGGCGCATGTAGAGACCACACGTAGCCACCGATTTTTTTTTCTCCTATTTCATTCGGGCATTAATTTTAGGGTTTTCTTATGTACTATAAATACCCTTTATATGTTTTTTTAGCAGAAGTTACGCACTCTTGATACTTACAAATATATTTTGATTCAACGATTTGATTTTGGTCTTGAAATTCCCTTGTATTGATTTCGGTTGATTATTTGAGTTACGATTTTGGGTTTTTACTTGTCATTATTGTGATTTCATCTTATGCTTTCAATCATGAATGTTGTTGGTACTTCACAAGCATGAGCGGCTAAAAATTCTTAGCTAGGGTTGTGAAAACCCTGGCGGATTGACAAAGTAGGGGAAATGCTATTGCCGTTCTGAACCTATACCTAGGCATTCATTGTATTATTCACTTTAATTGCTTTCTTAATGGGTGCACACGTTAGGATCCCGCCTAGATTATTGCTACTTACTGCAAAATAGGAGAAGATAATAACAACAGTAATTTGAAGTTTAACTTTCGATCAACGCTACTAGGTTTTATCTACGTATAATGGTTAGATTTGGTCTAATAACTAGAGACTCAAATGGTAATAGTTAATTGGGATCAAGATAAGGGTTAGTAAGGCGGCATTCTGAGACTCAAAAGGTAAAGGGTGAAATCCTCTTACTCGTTCAAAAAACTGTAGAAGGTACATAACTTATTGATTTTTCATGCAAGGTATTTAGTTGGTTCAACAAATCATGATAAGAGTACAGAGTTGAGAAGCCAGGGGAAACACAATCCTAGTATTCACTTACGACTTATTACAACCGATGTTGATATTTTCTACTAGTTTGACATTGATACCCAAATCCCTCCATTTACTTTTCCAATTTTGCCTGTTGATTACAGCGACTGAGATCCACAATTCCACATAAATATTACTATATTTGGAAGTGACTATATCATCTTCAGAGTGGAGGTATAGCTTGGACGTCACCAAATCTTGGCGCCATTGTTGTGGAATATGGTGTTGATTGGTAAATTAAAGTTGTTGTAGTTTTTGAGTTTTCTTTTTACTGTTAGTTACGTATACACAGGTGTATTCCTACCACACGGAGTAGATATAATCCCTTACTCCCAGTGAATCCGAATCCATACAGGATCCTACAAACACCCAATAGGATGGTGGAATAGAAAAGAGATGATATTTCTGAGGGTTTCATGATGTTGTACCTCACACTCCTCCAGAAGGAGTTCAGGATATTTTTGATTGACAGACTGGTTAGCTTTTATCTTAAGCTAAAAATGGGATGAGGGCAATGGAAGAAGCTTAACGAGTAGCGAGGGAGGCAGAGCTAGCTGAGCAAAGACAAGAAGCAGACCATTGAGCAGCACTCGGTAGAAAGTAGAACAGAGTTGGAGGTTAACGTGTTCACGTGATCCCAACGTACCAGTATGTGAAGCCATATATAGATGGCGAAGAAGATCTAGGATACATTGAGCTAGTAAAGACTGGAGCCATTATCCCTCCTGTTTTACCCCCAGGAATAAAGTTTGACATAATGAGCACAATGATCCAGATCTTGAATATGAAGGGTATATTTGCGAGTTTGCCTACATATGATGCAAATATGCACCTTTTAAATTTTATCGGGATCTGCAGCTCATATACCATTCCAAGGGTGAATCAGCAAGCGCTTAGAATGAGGTTTTTCCCTTTCTCACTTATAGGAGAAAAATCTTTATGGCTAAAGAACTGCTAAGAGGATCTATCACTACATGGAACGAGTTGCGCAGGAAATTCTTGAACCAGTTCTTTCCTCTATTCAGGATGTTGCAGCTTCAGGATGAGATCTATAAATCCAGGCATCTGCAGTCAGAACCTATGCACGAGGCATGGTTCAGGTTCACAAAAAAGCTGAGTATGGTGCCCAACCACCAGATGTCAGGGATAAGCTTATTGGAGATATTTTATTGAGCCTTCACCATCAGCTCCAAAGCTATGGAAAATACCATATCTGGAGGAGCTTTTTTGAGACTATGCTGGGAGTCAGCTTCGGAGATGTTAGATCAGATCTCACTAACTAACTGAGGGTGACAAACTTGGGAGGCTGAGAGGGGATCTAGAACATATTCTATTGGTGACTTCTTTGATAAGAAAGTAGCTGATGATTCAATTACACAAGAGATTGGCTTCTAAGAACTGATCTAGGGGTACTAGCAAAGTAGTTTATAGTAATTACTTTCGAGAAATTGTTTGCAGTAGGAGCATAGGGGTCGACTTCCAAAGATTATGAGTAAGAGTTGGAGAAGGAATCAAACTATCTGGATCGTCAGTTGGCGGGTCTCCGAGTCCAAGGGCAAGGGAACCAAGGTTGGAACTACTATGATAGATACAAAGACCATAGTAGAGAGCGAGATAATGGTTGAATGAAGAAGGGTGATTACAGAGAAAAAAGAGATCAGTACATTCTACATAGTAGACGTGATGAAGAATAAAAAATAGAAGAGATACTAACTAAAATGGTAAAGGGTTAAGAGAATCAGGAGATCAACCTTACAGAGATTAAGGACGGCATTTCAAGATTGACCCAAAAGGTTGATTTGAAATTTGAACACTTCACATACCTTAGTTGATGACCCAAAAATGGAAGGAACCCTTGGATTAACACTTCACATACCTTAGTTGATGAATTTCTAAAAGTTAATGGAGAGTTCTTGATTAGAAATTTAAACACCTAGGGTTCTGTTCTTGAGCAAATTGGAGAATAAATGAGTTTAGTTGCTCTCCAAAGGGATTAATTTCGTGTTTTTGGGTGCTGAAGGACATGGGAAAAAGATTCAAATACCCCCAAGGACGCGGTCTTTTAATGACTGAAAAACTGTGTTACCCAATGCGCAGGACGACGCGCTGCGTTGTTGGGATTGATGCGATAGACAATGCACCGCGTCGAGTCTGCATTAGTTCACTGAAATTTGTACTGAAGCTGGGAAAAACTATCTTATCAATGCGACGCGTCGAGATCGCATTGACCCACTATTTTGGGCACTCAAACATGGTCTAAACGAGGTCCGAAAAATCTGAAACTTATCTGGAAACACCTATTGACATTCCTGATCACAAATTAACTCAAATATCAACATTTAATGGACGTAAAGGTTGCGAAATAAGATTGCCAACTTTTTGAAGGCTAAAATAACACTAAGTCTGAATACTTAGCTAAAATATTCTAAGTCTGGGACCTCTTGTCAAGCCTAAAGCCTAAACCACATCAAGAGAACTCTCCTAATCCTATCGAGACTGAAGTGCATAGAGTCTATTTAGGCGTTTCCCACTGGTGGCACTAGAAGTAGCACCCTGCCGATTCGGACAATCAGACTGAGATGGGAGATGGTTATTCTGACCCTGAGACCTGACTGGGGACAATATCTGACTTTATGTCCTATCTTGCCACACCTAAAACACACATCGCTACCCGCTCTACAAATACCCTGGTGGTTTTTGCCACACTTCTGACAAAAGGGATTGGTTCGGGCGCTGCTAACACTGCCTTGGGTTTAGGGCCTAGTGTCCTATCCCTATTGCTGTCTCTAAATTTTGGCACAAGAGCACTGGATGAGGACAGAGATGGGACTAAAGATTTTGAGCGAAACTGAGAATGATTCCCACCCTCTGACTTAAGCTGAGAAAAGTTGAAACTATATGTTCTCGCTCGCTTGCTCTCCCTTTCTTTCTCTTTATTCTTGGCCTCCTCTATCTGCTGAGCATGGACCATGAGCCTGGATATGTCCATATCCTTAATAAGAATTACAGTCTTACACTCCTTAACTACGCTGCTAGACACCCCCGACACCAACTTACTCATTCGAGATCTGTTGTCTACCACAACATGAGGAGAATATCTAGCTTATTGAGTAAACTTGAGAGAATACTTTTTCACCATCATATTTCCCTGCTTCAGATTAATAAATTCCAAGACCTTCGTTTCCCTCAACTTCAGTGGGAAGAACCTCTCTAGAAAAGTAGTGGCAAGCTCCTCCTACTCTATGGGTCCTGCATTTATAACCCTTTCTGCCTTCCACTATTTAAAACATAAGTGAGCCACATCCTACAACTGATATATGGCTAACTCATTGCTCTCAACAGCAGTCACCCCCATAATATCAGTAACCTTCTACACCTAATCAAGAAATTCCTGAGGGTCTTCATCTAACTTAGACCTGGTAAATGATAAAGGTTTCATTCGGAGTGAAGTCCTGAATCCTGGTAGCAGCAGCATTGTCCATTGGGTTGGCTAGAACAGTAGTTGAGCATTCATTCTGGGCTACCACAGAATGAGCTAGAGTGGTGAAGGCTGCTTTGAACTCAGCATGGGAGACATGTTCATCCAGTGGATCTGGCTGGATAGGCTGGGGTTCTTGATGATCTCTTGTTTCTATTCCCTTAGTCCTCTTTGGAGGTATATTTTTGTAAAAAGAAGAGAAAGGATTATACTGAGATTTTAACTGGAGCTTATGCTCACTCGCACGACATGAATACTGAAAGAAGGGAAACTTTTCCTAAAATATCTTGTAGCCTCCTTTCCAGAAGTGTGGCGCGCAACACACCCATGAACAAGACTACTAGATGTTGCTTTCAGACTTCCTAGGCCACTGTTGAACCTTAGGCTCTGAGACCAAGTTTGTAATGCCCCGAGTCTGTACCTCGAACGCTACACGATGCTCATAATCCCGAAAGACCACAAGCTAACCCATGACTAGTACCTGCTATAATAACTGCGTAATAAATATTGTAATAATTATGGGAATGAGTGGAAACATATGCCATAAGGTTTAAATCTATAAATGAATCTAGATGCGATATTAAAATACCAAAACTGAATATAAGTACTAAAAAACTGAACAACTGTCTGAAAATACTCTAGTCTGGAAAGCCTCTAAACTGTCTGAACTGTGGAGTTGATGGGATAAGTCCCTAAATAACTCCGACTACTAAAAATAATACTAAAATACTAAAAATAACTATGTCCTCGAACTATGAGGACTTACCACTACGCTGACTGCTGACAATTCGAACTGTTAAGGGTGCTCCAGAGCCCGTGTGTCTGAACCTATGATATAAGACATCATAGCACAAAAGAAAAGAATGCTCAGTACTTTGAATATACTGGTATGCTCAGTAAGGCAGGCTAAAATACATGGGTTCACATGCATGAATAATAATAACTGAATAACATGAGTATGACTGAATGAGAGTACATGCATGAATATATAAACTATACTGAGATCATCATAACACTGAATACTGGATTACTGGTAACTGAATGAATGTATCTGACAGTCTTGATTCTTTGGAACTATACTAAGTCCCATACTGAGCTGAGTGACTATGCCTGACAGTCCTGAATCTGAGTTTCATACTGAGACTGAATCTGAAACTGAGATTGTGAGAAGTAATCATCTAACTGACACTCCCCTTCTCTAACTGATTTGGGGTCCAATCTGTAACACCAGTTGGAAGGGTGTCAATACCGTGCCACGGGTAAGGATAAGTATTTAGTCACCCTTATCTGACAGGTACTCTGAACGAGAATGGTGGTACCCTCAACAGGCAGGTAGATCACCTCATCAACCCTCAATTGGCAGGTTGATGTCTCAACCTACAATGTCTATGAATTTCTAGAATACAAGGACTCCTTATAAGGATTTCACCCTCTACTGACAGGTGAGTCCCTATCCCTGGGCTCACTCGGTGCTAAATTCTACTCCTAACTAAATAGACACTAGACAAAATTCTAAATTGTACTAGGCTAGACTAGACTGTTACTGATCATGCTATATAACTAAACTGAACTAAGTTCACTGAGTTCCGTGGACTGATGGAATACTACTGAATTCTGTTAACTGACTGAATTCTACTGATTGAGACATGATTGATTCCACTCTATGACTGACCATGGCTCTAGACAAACATCTAAGTTGTCGCGCATTAAATACCCCCAAGACTCAATAGCATAAACTTAAAAGACATGGCATAATCTTGAGACATGGTAATTAACTACTTAGTCATAATTCGTTCATTTGGGCATTTAAGAAAACACTTGCATGACATGAACTTGTATACATGCTAACATGATATGATTTCACTATTCAACTCACATGAATAATTCATCAAACACTTGTAGGGAATAGTATATGCACCTTATACTAACATAACATGCAGGCATCATGATTCAATTCCAATTACATAATTTCAAGAGTTTCAACATGGATTCACATGATAAAGAACACATATCAATTAACTCCACATGAATCTTGCAATAAATCATGAAAACACTTTAATTCAAATCATGGTGATCATGAAATCACTCTACGTGAAATTTAAAAGAGTTTCTTAGACTCCAAGGGTGGAAGGAACCCTTGGATGAACACTTTACATACCTTAGTTGATGAATTTCTAAAAGTTAATGGTGAGTTCTTGAGTTCTTGATTTGAAATATGAACACCTAGGGTTCTGTTCTTAAGCAAATTGGGGAATGAATGAGTATAGTTGCTCTACAAAGGGCTTAATATCATATTTTGGGAGGCTGAAGGACATGGGAAAAAGACCCAAACACCCCCAAGGATGTAGTCTTTTAATGACTGAAAAACTGTGTTACTCGATGAGAAGGCCGCGGTGCCGCGACGTTTGCATCGACGGATAGGCAATGCGTCGTGTTGAGTCCGTGTTAGTTCACTGGAATTTTAATTGAAGCTGGGGAAAAACTATCTTATCAACGCGATGGTTGACGCGACGCGACGCATCGAGATCGCATTGACCCATTGTTTTAGACACTTAAACATGGTCTAAACGAGGTCCAAAAAATCCGAAGCTTGCCCGGGAACACCTACTAATATTCCTGATCATGAATTAACTCAAATATCAATATTTAATAGACGTAAAGGTCACAAAATAAGATTTCCAACTTTTCAAAGGCTAAAATAACACTAAGTCTGAATACTTAGCTAAAATATTCTAAGTCTGAGACCCCGGGTTTCTCCCAAAATAGTTTCAGGTAAGATTTTGATGCAATTATATAATTACAATGAATTGAAGTTGAATATTTCTTACAGGTATTAAAACCTTTATATAAGAGTTCAAGGAATTAGTAGGATTATTTTAGCCTGATGATTGCAAGGTGGTGGATGATAAAGTTGTTCCTATTAGTACTAGTAGAAACACGTGCATTAGCAATAATTATGGGAAACATACAATGTATCTATTTAGAGTTAAGCTAACTATGCTAGGGTAAGTTAGGTAGTATTAGCTTCTGGTGCATTATAATTAAGGTTACAGTGCATTATAATTAGGAGGTTTAATTTATAGTTAAATTATATACTCTAATGATGACAATCATTAGCTTTAATGATTAAAAAGTGTCAAAGTAAGGGTCTGTTAATAATAAGTACTATGGTTACTACTATTTTTGGTAGAATACCATGACAAATAAAGTAGGATAGAGAAATCTTTATTTGTTACACTTTTAGAGAGTGTTTGAGTAAATAGGTGGACACGGGATTTAAATAAATAATGATAGTTAATCATTTGGTTAATAATGACCAAGTGGAAAAGGTATAAGTGATGTCATGTACATGGAATAGTAAGTCTTGTAGTTCTTGGTATTTATTGAGTCCTTAATTCTAGATTACCAGGTTACGATGGGACAGGTTTTGACCAATTTAGGTATAGGTGTGATATTAATCGAGTAATAATTTACAAAATGGGTGTTATTAGATTCATATTCTCATGAGGATTATGTATTTTGACTAATTTGAAAGATTCAAAAGTTTTATGGAAGGGGAAGGCTATTGCAAATTAGTTTGTATTTGGATTCTTCAGTTGAGGTAGTTACAATTTAATTGAAGTTTAGACATACTTAATTGTGTGTATGATCCTAAATTGGATACTTGTTGATTAGTATTCAGACATGCTTGAAATTGATGATGTTTGGATTGTTGAGGTGTCTATAAATGATTATTGAAAATTTACTTGATGAAATTATCTTATGACTTTAAGTGTACTTGTAAACTTTGTACATCGTATTGTATGTTGTTAGATAGTGTAAATTTGATATTGATATTACTTTTTTATGGTGGATTGGGTACCATGTCGATACAAATATGTATATGTTGAATCGGGTACCACGCCGGTACGAATATGTATATGTTGGATTAGGTACCACGCTGATACGGATATTTATATGTTGGATCGGGTACCACGCTGGTATGGATATGTATATATTGGATCAGGTACCACGCCGGTACATATATGTATATGTTGGATCGTGTACCACGTCGGTATGGATATGTATATGTTGGATCGGCTACCACGCCGGTACAAATATGTATATGTTTGATCGGGTACCATGCCGGTACGGATTTGTATATGTTGGATCGGGTACCATGCCTATACGGTACATGAACATAGATTATTCCCTGCAGGTCATGACTATTTGGGCAAAAATAAGTCTCATAGCATATGTGTACATATTTATGTTGATTCTGTGTATGTTTACAGTATGGTTGATACTCTTAATGGTTATGTGACTTGTTTGTGAGCACTGTTTGACCTGTTATTGTTGTATTGTTGATTTATTGAATATTTGTTATGTGACGATGCCTGTCTACTTATTATTTAATTTATGTTGTGTACATGTTATTAAATAGAGTTGTCCTATGATACCTACCAGTACATAATGGTTTGTACTGATACTAACCTTTACTCTTTTTTTGTTGAGTTCAGAAAGTGTTCTAGAGGCTCAGACATGACCTCACCTCTAGAGTTTGATAGAAAATCTTAATCCAAGGGTGAGCACTCCATCTCCAGGATATCATGGGTCATTTTATTTGTTCCTGTCCATCTTCTGGGTAATGAAACATTCTTTATTTACTTTATTTTTGGATATTTCTTTAGATATGATCTTTGCTAGTAGTTCTTGTACGATGACTTTCGGGTCTTGAAGATTTTAGTAAATAGTTTGTTTGACTTTCACATTATTAATGATTAGTCCTAGATTATTTTTATTATGTTAATTTTATAATAATATCATCTTAATATTGATTAAGTGATTGGATAATGGTTCGGTTTAGATGGTTCTCCCATAGGAAGATTAGTGTGGGTGCCACTCATGGACATTTCGGTAGTGACAAAACTGGTCACTTAGTTGTCGGAGCTTTGTCTTGATGGAAGTTTGTGATTACTTTGCAAGAAGATGAGAAATTTGATTGTGCAAAAAGCTAGATTTTACTCCCACATAATGATGTATATATATGAAGTAAATGAGAGGGGATAACCTAGAATATTTTTTATGATTGAGATTAAAAAGATGTTGCTCTTCTGTTGTTGTGCCATCAACTTTTCTATAAAAAGTATAGCAAACAAATATTCTATTGACTGGTATAAGTTCAACGATTGATGGACCTAGTCCCTCATCTAGTCCCTTGGCAAGTTTGTCAATCATTAGGAATGGATGTCTCATGTGTTATTCGGTACTTCCATATCATATTTCAATGCACATATTAGAACTAGAAAATATGCCCTTGAAAAGTTACCAGTTAACAAGGTTATGACTGCATCCATAAATGAACCTGGTTCCTACAAAATATGCCCTTGAGGATCAACTTCTCACATAATTGACTCTGAGAAATGGATCAAATTATATAGGCATTATATTCAGTAAGGATCAGATTCTCACACAATTGACTCAGAGAAATTGATCAAGTTCTATAAGCAACATATCTAGTCCCAGATCTCCTCACGAGTTTTTTCAATCATCAAAATCACATGTACATCATATCTACTGAACTTTAAGGGAAGTAAGCAAGGAAAATTGCCTTTTGAAATCCTTAGTAAAATGGTTTTGTCAAATCTGCTGTAAAATGTCTTCCATAAAATATGTAACAAAATGTAGAATCTCACAAACTACACCTCAACAAGCAATTTTCTTCTTCAAAGTAACCCAAGAAAGCAATCTTCTTCAACTAAACCCTCCCCACAATATCAAAAAACCTAAATTCCTTAAATGGCTCGTATCGACTATGACGAGGTTCGCGAAAAACCTAGACGTACTCTCTTTAGAGACCCACCCATTAATTAAAATGCAAAGTGTTCGCAGTATCCCTGCACAAGGCACTTTGACAGCATCAAGGATATCATAAAACACTACGATTTATGTATTTTTATAAGATGCTTAGGGATTGAAGAAAATTATTTGATGAAGAAGAAGAGGAATGTTGGTTTTCTACTTATAGTGGTTACAATATATTAACTTTAATATACTATTATTTTTGTAACAGTAAGAGACAATTCTAATAAATAAGATGTTAGATATGTAATTACAATATATTATCTTTAATATTATTATTAAAAAAATTATTTTTACTAATATGAGAATTTGAGTAGTTTACTTTAAAGTTCTAAAATATTTTAATTATTAGAGTAGAAATTAATTCTTTCTTGTTAACTAAATTTTTGTGCCTTTTTACTTTTTTTCTGCAAACTAATATTGTCTAAACAAAAATAAAATCATAAAGTTCAAAAAATTTTGGGACCTAAATCAAGGTTTTACTAGTTTACACTCGACATTCTCAATCAAATTTTGAGAGTCCCGCTTAAGATAATACAAGAGTAAATTTCATCCATGTTCACTTAATTTTGTGTCTATTACACAAAAGTCACTTTTCTTTTATTCATTACGCAAAAGTCACTTTACTTTGCTCCGACCATCACAAAAGTCACTATGGTCGGATTTTACAATAATTCCACCGGAAAAATGATGTGGCAACCTTAATTAGTTCTTAATTTTAATTTAAGAGAATATAATATATTACCCATATATTGACCCTTTTTATATGTGTCCAACCCGATTTTCCTTATGAATTATATAACCAAAAATATCAATTTCTCAATAGATTAGGCTACCTAGTGAAGACTATTTTCATAAAAAAAAATTGATTGATATTTTTATGAAATAAAATTATACATATATATTCTTAAAATCCTCAAAAGTTGAGACATGTGTTGTTAATTATTTTTTTCCTCTAAAATTATGGCAAGTAGTTGATAAAATTATTTTTCTCCCTCTAAAATTGTGACATATAGTTGATAAAATTATTATTTTTGTACATTTTTTCTTGGCACTTGGGCCTTTGCATTCGGTATATCATAATAATATGATAAATTACTCTATTTAGTGAGTTTATATTTGTATTTAAATTGTTTGATTAATTGATTAATTTTCCTAAAAAAAAAATTATAATATTTAATTTTTGATAAATTCCATATTTTTAATTAATTCAATTGAAAAATCTAAAAAATAAATATCCTATAATTTTTTTTATCTATTAAAATACTTATATTTTATAACTTCTATTAACACAACTGTCAATAACATTATTTGTACAAATTTTGACAATGCTTATTCAATGACACAACTAAAAAGATTGTATTTTAAAACTATCTTTAGCATGTTTATTTATCTTCAAAGAAGTAAAATAATTTTTTTTTTAAAATATCATACATGTATTTCTATTTTATGTCTTTTGAAGTATTTATCTTGTTTATCACTTTTTTCGATGTAATTTTTTGACAGATGAATGCAATATTATGAAATGATTCATAAAAACTATTTTTTTTTTTATGAAAATAGTATTCATTAGGTAGTCTAATCTATTAAGAAATTGGTATTCTTTCATTAAATAATCTCTAAGAAAAAATAAATTGTGCATATATAAAAAGGGTCAAGATATGAGTAATATGGTATATATTCACTTAAATTAAAAAATAATTAAAGTTGTCACATTATTTTTCTAGTGGGATTATTATAAAATATGACCATATTAACTTTTGTGATAGTGTAATACCCTGTAAAAGTCTTATCTCGTTTCATCTCTCAGTTGCATGTTAAGGGGTCCAAAACTTGAAAAATTTGACTAAGTGTTGGGGGCTTAGTCATTTCCAAGACCCCTGAACTTCGATGATTTTATTTTTGGTCTTTCCGACCTCGGAACTTCGGTTTTTGAGTATTAATAATTGGGGATGTTAAAAGTACATCTCGAGTGAGTTTCAAAATTTTTGGACGAACGTAAGGGCATGTTCGGAAGACCAAAATAGTGGTAACACTGGGATTAGTCCGTGTTGCGGGCTCCAATGCACCCCTCCAGCCCGCGCCCCAGAGCCTGCGCCATGACCTTTATAACGGCATGTTGGAGCCCGCTTCGCGCCCTAAATCGCGGCCAACTTCTAATTTTTGGCATTTAAAGGGCATTTTGGTCTTCTACCTTTGCCCAATCAGTCCATAACACGAAATTTAAGTCCCTAAAGATCATTATTTGCTATTTTAATCACAAATCCTCTCAAGAAATCCTCCCCAATTTTCAAGAACAAACCCTAACCCATTTTCAAGAAATTAAGGAATTCAAGCTCCAAACCTCTAGAATTTCCCCAAGAATCTTTACGAATTCGATAGTTGAGGAATGTGTGAAGTTCATCCATGGGCCCTTTTCACCCATGGCATCCAAGAATCCCTTTTTAGTTTTAAATTATGAGTTTTTACATATTCAAGTTGAATTACCTCCATGATGCTATTATTGATTTTGATTTTGAGTTATGTTTACAAGTGTTTTTGATGGGATGAGCCATTACATGTTTTGAATATTAAAATACCTAATTCATTATTTTAGTATTATAATCATGTTACCCTTGCATGCTTTACCCATTACCATGTTTAAATTCATGACCCTCATCTGTTTGATGAAATGTCTAAATGTTGAGTTTTGAGCAATGATCCCCTAACATGGATTTTAAAGCTTTATATGTCATTATTGTTATTTCCATTCAGTGCTGGTGGGTTATGAATACCCGATATATAGTTGTTTACATAATTTCAGTATCTTCAGAATGATTTCAGATAAACCATGAGCATTGTCATTCAGTTAGTTGTTTTGATCAGTTGTTTGCTCAGTTAAGCTTAGTTCAATCAGTAAACAGTATCATTCAGTTAGGAGTAGTAGTCAACACTGAGTGAACCTAGGAATGGGGCATTCCTTCTAGCTTAGGGTTTGACCCTTAGTAGCAATCCCTGAGTTACAGAATTATGTAGCCAACATAGGTTTGATATGTCTTCCTACTAGTTTAGTGTTGACACATATCACATGAGTTTCTTGCCAGCAAAGGGTGACTCCTTTGTCCTTCGGGACAACAGTTTAGTGGATCCACACAGCCATTGTTAGTACCCGTGGCTTGGTACTAACACCCTTCCAACTAGGGTTACAAGTTAAACTTCGATTAGCTCAGATTGGGGCATGTCGGTTAGATGATACCTACTATTGTCTCAGTGCAGTATTCAGTACAGAATACAGTTTAGGTTTGCTTGACCAAAGCATACATATTACCAGTCATTCAATTATTAGATTTTCAGAATTTCAGTTTACAGATTATTTCAGAAATGTATATATATATATATGTATTCTTGGTCTTGCATTCTTAGATATTTTAGTTTCCAAGTATCATGTTCAGTTATCTCATGCTATACAGTTAGTCCTTATTTTGCATGTACAATACCCTATGCATTTCAGCCTGTCCTCATTGTATATACCAGTACATTCAAAGCATTGACCACATCCTTTTTTTCCGGTATGATGACTTATATCATAGGTTCAGACGCTCAGTTTTCCAGTCATACTTAGATAGTTCAGTGCTTCAGCAATAATAATAGTGGTGAGTCCTTATCTATCGAGGATCTGTTATGTTTATTCAGTTATTTCTGCATTTCTATTCAGTTAGTCAGTTGGTGTAAGTTGGGGTCTGTCCCATCCACTCCTCAGTCAGTTTAGAGGCTTTTAGATGTTTAAATAGTTAGTTACTTTAAGTTTTATCATATATTTTAGATTTGTGATTGACTCAGTTTCTCAGTATTCAAATTTACATTCACTTTTCAGTTTATCTTCCACACATGTGTTATGTTCATATTTTATTCAGTGCTCATAGAAGGGACCAACTCAATGGGTTAGATTATGGTCATTTGTGACCGTAATCACCATTTTTATGACTAGGGGTAACCTTGGGTCATGACAAAACTTTGTATCAGAACCTAACATTTTGAAGTGTCTTAGTGAGTATGAAAGTCGCGTTGAGTAGAGTCGTGTACATCGGTGTGAAGCGAGCCACACTTATGGACAAGAGGCTATAAGACGTTTTAGAAAAGTTTCCCTTCTTTCAATGTTCATGTCGTGGGAATGAGTATGAGCTCTATTTAAACTATCTTTCTAACTCATACTTTATTTATTTTTAGATAATGCCTCCTAAAAGAAACAACGGATGAAGGAACGTGAATTAGCCCGCACCTTTGCCTGTTAGGAAGATCCCCTGAATGAGCATGTCTCTCATGCCAAATCAGAGATGCTTTCACTACTTTAGCTCACTCGATAGCTTCTCAGAATAATTAGTAGGTTATTTCCCTAGCCAATCCAATCGCCAACACAGATGCATCTAGGATTCAGGATTTTACCTAAATGAACCCTCCCTCATTTTTTAGATCCAATTCTGAGAAGGATCCGCAGGAGTTTCTTGATATAATTTAGAAAGTGACTGATATTATGGGTTTCACTTCAAGTAAGAGTGTAGAGTTGGCTGCATATCAGTTGCAGGATATATCTCACACCTGGTATATGCAGTGGACAGAGTATAGGGGTATTGAGGTAGGTTCTGTAGAGTGGGAGGAGTTTTGCATAACTTTTTTAGATATATTATTTTCGTTAGAGTTGAGGAAAGATAAAGTGCAGGATTTCATCAATTTAAAGTAAGGTAATATGAGTGTGAAGGAATACTCGCTTAAGTTTACTTAGTTGGAGAGGATGATCCTTCGATGGTGGATGATAATAGGTTTGAAATGAGTAAGTTTGTTTCAGGTGTAGTTGATAGTGTGGTCAAGGAGTGTAGGAATGCTATGTTGGTTAAGGAAATGGACCTATCTAGGCTTATTATTCATGCTCAGCAGATTGAGTAACAGAAGTTTAAGGAGAAAGAAAAAAAAATAAGAGGGCCAGAATATGCAGCTTTAAATTTTTTCAACTGAGGTCAAAGGGTGGTAACCGTTCTTAGTTCCGTAAAAAATTTTCAGCCCTAGATCCATCTTCAGCTAGTGCGCCAGTGCCAAAGTTCCGGAATGACATTTGGGATAGGGCGCTAGGATCCAAGTCCCAGGATAGTGTGAATAGTAGTTGTACTAATTCTCTCCATGGAAAGTATGGTAGGAATCATCATGGTGTGTGTAAGGCTAGCAGTGATATAGAAAGCCAAGCCATAGAGTTATATAATGCCCATAGGTGGGTGAGCATAGTCATCATAGTCGTTCCCAAGTTCTAGCTGATCGCCCGACTTAGCAGGGCGCCATTTCCATTCAACCAGTGGTCAGCGTCAAAATAGGATTTATACACTCCATTCCTGATAGGATTAGAAAAGTTCTCGTGATGTGGTTATGGATACATTAAAGGTCTTTTATCTTCATGTGTATGTTTTGTTTGACCCTGGAGCTTTACTTTCTTTTGTAACCCCCTATATAGTAGTCGATTCTTGTGTCAGACTCGAATATTTAGCAGAACCTTTCTCAGTGTCTACTCCAGTAGGTAGCTCTATTGTAGCCAGGTGGGTATTCAGGAACTGCCCGATTATAGTGTCCTAGAGAGTTACCTCAGTTGATCTCGTGGAGTTAGAGATGACTGATTTTGATTTCATTCATGGCATGGATTGGCTTTACTCATGTTATGCTTCAGTTGATTATAGAAATAGTGTCGTTCAGTTTCAGTTTCCCAATGAATCAGTTATTGAATGGACGGGTAGTACCTCAGTGCTTAGGAGTCAGATTCTTTCATATCTTATAGCGAGAAAGATGATATCTAAGGGGTATGTTTACCATCTTGTTTGATTCAAAGACTCCAGTTCTGAGACTTCAAGTCTCGAGTCAGTTTCACTAGCAAGGGAATTTCCAGATCTGTTCCTTGAAGATCTTCCTAGAGTTCCTCCCGAAAGGGAAATTGACTTCGGAATTGATCTCCTTCCAGATACCCAGCCTATCTCTATTTTGCCCTATAAAATGGCTTTAACTGAGCTTAAAGCGTTGAAAGAACAGTTGAAAGATCTCTTAGATAAGGGATTCATCAGGCCTAGTATTTCCCCATAGGGCGCTCCAGTCCTATTCATGCATAAGAAAGATATTTCTCTCAGAATGTGCATCAATTACTGTCAGTTGAACAAAGTCACAATCAAGAATAAGTGTCTACTCCCCAGGATTGATGACTTTTTCGACCAACTTCAGGGTGCCAGTTATTTCTCTAAGATAGACCTTAGATCCGGCTATCATCAGCTTAGAGTCAGAGAATGTGATATTCCAAAGACAGTTTTTAGAACTCGATATGGTTACTTTGAATTTCTAGTTATGTGTTTTGAACTAACGAATGCCTCTGCGACTTTCATGGACTTGATGAACAAGGTGTTCAAGCAGTACTTGAACATATTCGTCATAGTCTTTATTAATGATATCTTTGTCTATTCCCTAATGAAAATGATCATGCAGACCTTCTCAGAATTGTATTGCAGACTCTTAGAGCCCATCAGTTGTTTGCCAAATTAATTAAGTGTGAGTTTTGGATAAGATCAGTAGCTTTTATTGGTCATATTATATCTAGTGATGGCATTCAATTTGACCCTCAAAAGACCAAAGTAGTGAGAAACTGGCCCAGACCCATCTTTTTATTTGATATCAGAAGTGTCTTCAGTTTTGGTAGCTATTACAGATGATTTATTAAATGGTTTTCTTCTATTGTATCCTTCGTGTCTTGATTAACTCAGAAGAAAGTTAAGTTTTAGTGGTCAGATTCTTGTGAGAAGAGTTTTCAAGAGTTGAAGACTCGACTCACTTCTTCCCTAATTTTGACTACCTGATGGTTCAGATGGGTTTATAGTTTATTGTGATGCTTCCAGAGTTGTTCTTGGTTTTGTATTGATGTATAGAGGTAATGTCATAGCCTATGCCTCTAGACAGCTTAAGCTCCATGAGAAGAACTACCATACCCATGATCTTAAGTTGACAACAATTGTTTTTGCTTTAAAATTTTGGAGACATTATGTTTATGGGGTTTATGTCGATGTGTTCACAAATCACAAAAGTTTGCAATATGTGTTCTCACAAAAATATTTAAATCTTCATCAGAGAAGGTGGCTTAAGTTGTTAAAAGATTATGATATGAGTGTGTTGTATCATCCGAGCAAGGCCAATGTAGTGGTAGATTCCCTTAGTAGATTGTCTATAGTTAGTGTTGCCCATGATGAGAAGGATAAGAAGAAGTTAGTAAGGGAGGTTCATCAGTTGGCTAGATTAGGTTTTCTATTGGTTGATTCATCTGAGGATAGTAAATGGGTTCAGAATGGTTCGGAATCTTCTTTGGTTGCCGAAGTGAAAGAAAAGCTAGATAGGGATCCCAGTTTGGTTAAGTTGAAGGAATCAACTAGAGATCAGAAGATAGAGGTTTTCTCCCAAGGGGGAGATGGTGTGTTACATTGTCAGGGTAGGTTGTGTATTCCATGTGTCGATGGTTTGAGGCAGCAGATCTCAGCAGAAGTGCATGGTGAGCGGTATTCCATTCACCTAGGAGCCACTAAGATGTATTTCGATTTATGGGAAGTCTATTAGTAGAGTGGTATAAAGAAAAAAATTACAGAGTTTGTGGCTAAGTGTTCTAATTGTCAGCAGGTTAAAGTTTTACACCAGAGGCTTAGTGCTACATTGCAGGAGTTCACCATTCCCACTTGAAAGTGGGAAGTAGTAAACATAGATTTTTTGATAGGGTTACCTCATACGCGTTGTTAGCATGATTCTATATGGGTCATTGTAGATTGGATGACCAAATCAACCCATTTCTTGCTAGTTCACACTTTTTATTCTGTGGAGGATTATGACAGGATTTACCTTAGAGAGTTGGTTAAGTTGCATGGAGTCCCTTTTTCTATCATTTCAGATAGAGGTACTCAGTTTACCTCTCTCTTTTAGAAGGCTTTTCAGAAGGGTCTTGGTACCCAAGTTTATCTTAGTACAACTTTTCATCCTTAGACAGATGGTCAGGCAGAGAGGATCATTTATACCTTAGAATACATGTTGAGAGATTGTGTTATTGACTTTAAAGGAAGTTGGGATGACCACTTACCTTTGATCGAGTTTGCCTATAATAATAATTATCACTCCAGTTTTTAGATGGCGTCATTTGAGGCTCTTTATGGGAGAAGATATAGGTATCTTATCAGTTGGTTTGAAGAAGGTGAGGCTGCAGTAATAGGACTAGATTCAGTAGTTGATGCAATAGAAAAGGTTCAGTTGATTAGGGATAGGATAAAGACAACCCAAAACCGTCAGAAATCCTACGCAGATGTAAGAAGGAAAGATCTTGAGTTTGATGTTGGTGACTTAGTCTATTTAAAAATCTCGCCCATGAAGGAAGTGAAGAGATTTGGAAGGAAGTGGAAGCTCAGTCCCTGATATGTTGGCCCATTTAGAATCTTGAGTCGTTTTGGAAAGGTGGCTTATGAACTTGAGTTGCCTATAGATTTAGCCTCAATACATTCAGTGTTTCCCTATTGAAGAAATGTACTAGTGATTCAGTTGTTGTTGTCTCATTAGAAAGCATGGATGTTCAGGATAGCCTTTCTTACAATGAAGTCCTAGTTGAGATTCGATCATCAGATTCGTAGACTAAGGAACAAGAAAGTTCCCTTGGTCAAAGTCCTTTGGCAGAATCAGTCCGTTGAGGGAGCCATTTGGGAAGTAGAAGAAGATATGTGAACCAAGTACCCTCATCTTTTATCCGCAAAGTTAGATGTAGCTTAAGGTAATAATTTTCCTCAGAATTGACTCTCTTACATTCTTAGTTTTAGCTATGAAATCCATTTCATGTCATTGCATACATTCAGTTCAATTTAGTTCATGTGTTATGTTTCAGACTCAGTCATGTAATTATCTTTCCAGTTGTGCATGCTCAGTATATGATTTCAGTTTCCCCAATATTCTCATCTTAATTAGTCTCATTTCAGGACAAATATTCCCAAGATGGAGATATTACAATACCCCGTAAAAGTCTTAGCTCATTTCATCTCTCAGTTGTATGTTAAGGGTTCTGAAACTTGAAAAAGTTGGGTAAGTGTTGGGGGGGGCTTAGTCATTTCCAAGACCCCTGAAATTCGATGATTTTATTTTTTATCTTTCCGACCTCAGAACTTTGATTTTTGAGTTGATTCATGACCGGGGATATTAAAAGTACATCTCGAGTAAGTTTCAAAATTTTTGGATGAGCGTAAGGGCATGTTTGGAAGCCTAAAACAGTGGCAGCACCAGGATTAGCACGCACCGCGGGCTCCAGTGCATCCCTCCAGACCGTGCGCCAGAGTCTGCGCCTCACCTTCTATTCCAGTGCTCCAGAGTCCGCGCCGCGCCCTCAATTGTGGACAACTTCTAATTTTTGGCATTTTAACGACATTTGGTCCTTTTCCCTTAATGCAATCAGTCCATAACATAAAATTTAGGTCCCTAAAGAGCATTATTAGCTCTTTTAATCACAAATCCTCTCAAGAAATCCTCCCTCTTTTTAAAGAACACACCCTAACCCATTCTCAAGGAATCTAGGAATTCCAGCTTCAAACCTCAAGAATTTTCCAAGAATCTTCACGAATTGGATAGTTGAAGTATATGTGATGTTCATCCATGGGCCCTTTTCACACATGGAGTCTAAGAATCCCTTTTTAGTTTTAAATTATGAGTTTTTACATGTCTAAGTTGAATTTTCTCCATGATTCTATTATTTATTTTGAGTTATGTTTACAAGTGTTTTTGATGGGATGGGCCATTACATGTTTTGATATTGAAATCTTTATATTGAAATCCCTAATTCATGGGTTTAGTTTTATAATCATGTTACCCTTGCATGCTTTACTCATTACCATGTTTAAATTCATGACTCTCATGTGTTTGATGAAATGTCTAAATGTTGAGTTTTGAGCAATGATCCCCTACCATGGATTTTAAAGGTTTATATGTCATCATTGTTATTTTCATTCAGTGTTGGTGGGTTATGAATACCCGATACCTAGTTGTTTACATAATTTCAGTATCTTTAGAATGATTTCAGATAAGCCATGAGCATTGTTATTCAGTTAGTTGTTATGATCAGTTGTTTGCTCAATTAAGCTTAATTCAGTCCAGTAAACAGTATCATTCAATTGGGAGTAGGATTCAACACTGAGCGAACCCAGGGATGGGGGCATTTCTGCTAGTTTAGGGTTTGACCCTTAGTAGCAATCCCTGAGTTACAAAACTACGTAGCCAGCGTAGGTTTGAGATATTTTTCTGCCAGTTTAGGGTTGACACATATAACATGATTTTACTGCCAGTATAGGGTGACTCCTTAGTCTTTTGGGACACTAGTTTAGTAGATCCACATAGCCAGTGTTAGTACCCATGGCACGGAACTGACACCCTTTCAACTGGGATTACAGGTTTGACCTCGATTAGCTTATATTAGGGCATGTCGGTTAGATGATACCTCCCACAGACTCAGTGCAATGTTCTGTCTAGAATTCAGTTCAGGTTTTCTTGACCATACAGATTACCAGTCATTCAGTTATCAGATTTTCAGATTTTCAGTATTTCAGTTTATAAATTATTTTAGAAATGTATATATATATATGCTTGGTCTTGTATTCTCAGATATTTCAGTTTTCATGCATTCATGTTCAGTTATCTCATGCTATACAGTTTTTCCTTATTTCGCATGTACAGTATCCTATGCATTTCATCCTGTCCTTATTGCATATACCAGTACATTCAAAGTACTGATCACATACTCTTCTTTGCGTTATGATGTCTTATATCATAGGTTCGGATGCTCAGTTTCCTGGCTGTACTTAGACAGTCCAGCACTTCAGTAGCAGTAGCAGTGGTGAGTCTTCATCTATCGAGGATCTGTTATGTTTATTCAGTTATTTCCATATTTTTGTTTAGTTATTTAGTTGTAGTTAGTTGGGATTTATCCCATCAACTCCTCAGTCAGTTTAGAGGCTTTCAGACGGTAGTTAGTCAGCCAGTCAATTACTTTCAGTTTATCAAATGTTTCAGACTTTTGATCAATTCAGTATCTCAGTATTCAGATTTACATTTCTTTTTTAGTTTATTTTTCCCACATGTGTTATGTTCATATTTTATTCAGTGCTCACAATAGGTACCAGCTCATGGATTAGTTTGTGGTCACTTGAGACCATAAGCACCGTTGTTGTGACTAGGTGTTAGGCTCGGGTCGTGACATATGGTTGAAACAAAGTTAAATGACTTTTGTATAATGAATGAAAGAAAAGTGAATTTTGCATAATAGACACAAAGTTAAGTGACCATAGATTAAATTTATAATGACCCAAAGAAAAAATTATTTAACTTAAATCCACGGATGGTAAGAACTTATTTTTTACACGAGGAGTTAATGTCTATGGGTAATTATAGCATGTTACCATTTTTTTAAATTACTTAATGTTATTTCCTTATTTTTTTCTTCCTTCCTACACTCCTTAAGGGGTGGTTTGGTTGGGAAAGAGTTATTCCGAGATAATTAATTTCGAGATTAGTTATCTTGTATATGGGATAACTTATTCCATCACTATGGTGTAAATGGTGGAATAAATAATTCTGGTACCAACTAACAGCTCATACCAAACATAGGATAAAATAATTCTTCATTTTATCCCGAAACTATTTATCCTTATATCTCACACCAAATGACCCTTACTATTCAGACTTCTCATTTATCCCCCTCTACCTCCCCTTCATCTCAATTCCAATGAAAATTCCAACAGTTATATATTCTATAAAAAATTAAGATCATATTCAACAAACACTTATTGTGTATAAAATATATTCATCTCTAAGATTTTAAAAAAAGAATAATGTATAAATAGTTATTTCCCATCTCAATTTAATTTACGTAATATATTTAATTTTTAAGATTCAAATTTTTTAACTTTGATCAATATTTGAAATTATTTTTTAATCATATTAACATGAGGAAGATTGCAACTTATAAATACTTTTCATATAATTTTGAGTATCTAAATTTTAATTTTGAAATATCGAGTTGTTTTAATCCAATTTGAATTTAAAGATTAGTCAAATTAATTCTCAAAAAATAAAAAATATTATATAATTTGAAGCATAAAAGTATCATACTATAAAATGGTGATGATAATTTCTTGGAAGATTGATGTTAGTTTGCTTCAATGAGTGTTAAACAACAAGAAAGTTCAAATATACATCGATGAGAACAAGAACACGGTAAAATTAACTCTATTTTTCGTAACAAGGTCATCATAATAAAAGAATTCATCTACTACAAAATATAAAGTCAAGTCTGTTATGAATATATTACCATATATAGAGAATGTCTACTTTACCATATATAGTGGATGTCTACTTTACCATATATAGTGAATGTAGAAAAAGTTAGCAATCACAAGGTTACTTTTCCCTATAAATAAAGGGGTTTTCCTTCATTGTAATTGACCCCTCAAGAATTCCTCATGAGAAATAAAGAAGTCTCCTCTCTTCTCCCCCTATCCTTTTTGTATTTAGTTTATATTTCTTAACACATTATCAACACGAGACTCTGCCAAAGAAGGTGAGATTATAAATCTAATGGTAATTTCAAGGCTAGTAGTTCCTTATGTTATTTGTCTTTTGCTACTTATGATATAATTATTGTTGGATTTGAGGAAAAATAATTGGTTTGGAACCACTTATGCTTTCAATTTGTTCATGAAGAACAATGTTGTTAAAAGATATGATGATGAATTTAAGTCTCATCTCATTAAGAGGGTAAGACATTAGGTGAAAAGTTCCAATGCACCATGATGATAATATGTTGGGTTCAATTGCCGCCGAGTTATGCCTAGGACGTTTTTATATGGATAAGATGTTGAGTTTGAATCTTAATGCACCATATTAATGATATTTTGATGGCTAAGGAAAAAATAATATGTATTTGATAAAAAGTCATGAAACTTGTCCATTGAATATGCTCCATTCCATGAAGTTAATGTGGTATCAATATATGATAAGTCTGAAAGATGATAATTTGCTTCATTCTTGAAGTGAATGTGGTAGCAATATATGATATACTTTAAAAGATATATATTCCTCGATGTGCTCCTGATGTAGCAATATCATGAAAGAGGTTATAAGATATCAGAATTTGATAGGCTTAAGGCATGATTATATTCTATTCCTGGGGAACAAGAAGTTTATTAATGCAAACGTGTGCTTAATTGTGATGGTATCACAAATCACCTCCGAAAGAGGCTAAATAATTGAGATGAGATATTTTGAAATCTACTTCTAAAGTAGTAAATCTGAAATTTATTCATGTAATAGTAAATTTGATATTTACTAAAGTAAAAGATACATGTCATGGTAAACTTAAAGTTTGCTAGAATAAAACTTCATCAAATTGACATGAACGATTGTGATATCTCAAAGATGTGTGTACTGTGTATTTAACATATATTGAAGAATTAGAAAATTCTTCATTACTTTTAATGTTGCTTGTTCATGATAAGTTGATTGGACCAACTAATATTGAGATTGGATCCCTTAAAATTTAGAAATTATAAAAGGGGAATATGAGCCCGTTCACCTATCATGTAATATGTTGAAAAGATGCATTAATAAGATAATCACATGTATATTTACTTTCAACACGCAGTTTGACATTCATAAAGTTGCTTACTCAATAAAATTGAGTTAAGAGCATAATTTTTAGATTGTGTAATCAAGACAATTCATCTTGATAATGCTTTAAATGCCTTCGATAAATAGTTGAATCATTGCTTATTAGAACAAAGCCACATGTGTTGGTCTGAAGTATGATATATTGCATACAATAACACTTGTTTGCATTAGACCAAAAATTATGATTAATACTTCCCTCTCAATTGGTTCAAGGACAGGAATCAATTATTTCATCTAGTAGTTTTGATGTGTGGTATTTGATAAATGAATATACCATGATGCATAAAGAAGGATTCCTCAAAGAAGATGGAGGATGTATGTTAGTTTTCCTAACATAAGGGGTAGATTATAAGCAACTATGAAAGATGTTAGGAATTATCAGCAAATCCTCATTCAAAAGATAATTCAAGTCAAATATCAAAAGCATCTCATATTAAGCTGCAAGTGCTCCTATTTTGTGTCCCTAAAGGATAAAGTCTATGCATGCGTGAAACGTGGTAGACCAATCGATTTCAAATAAAATAATCCTTGAAAAGAGTAAGAAGCAAATGATCATAATAAGAAGGCAATGTGATCTTGAAGAGCCTACGACATAACACTTCATGAAACCTTATGAGAGGTTCAGGTACCTAAAAATAATAAAGTGATGAGATCTCAAAATGTTATGTCGTATTGTGAATCAATACAAAATGATATATCGTTGGTAATATCTTTGATACAATATTAGTGCAATATTATAAAAGATTATGAGGATCTAAATTCTACGTTTATTGAAGAATGCTGACGTAGAAAATATTTATCAAGTGGCGTGAAAGGATGCATCTTGGTAAGCATAAAAACTTACTTGATTTGAAGTCCCAGATTGACAGAAATACTTATGAAAGAAAATTTAATTGAATATTTTAGAACAAAAGATATAGAATATTTAGAATACCTCCAAAATAATATACAAGAATTATAAAGGCTAAGAGAAAAAACTAAAGAATATTACAGTAAAGCATTTAATCAAATACCATCTAATCACCCCCCAAAATATGAACATTAATAAAATTAAAATAAATACACTAAAAATAAAAATGTTTAGAGAAGTTAAGAAATATCCACGCACAAATAAAAATAGATCCATTAGAACTACTATAGATCTATTTATTACCCAAGTTATCTGCACCCCCCTACAATACTAACTTCGGCAATTATGTTATACTGTAGTCTTTCTATCGTTATTTTTAATTCTTTACATTTTTTAGATATTATTTGTTTTAATTCTTTATATTGTTGTGGTTTTTGTACGTTATTCATCTAAATAAATATTATAAATATTGTTTTGGTGGATATCTGAATCTAATTTTTATCATAAATTAATCAAATAATTCCAAATATATACTACTTCCGTAACTTTTAATATTGGTGTTTAACCAATTGTAGGGGGGTGCGGATAACTTGTATATTTGAATAGATCTATTATAACTCTAATGGATCTATTCTTATTTGTGAGTGGATATTTCTTAACTTCTCTAAATATTTTTAATTTTTGTTTATTTATTTTAATTTTATTAATGTTCATATATTGGGGGGTGATTAAATGGTATTTGATTAAAAACTTTGCCGTAGTATTCTTTAGTTTTTTCTCTTAGTCTTTGTAATTCTTCTATATTATTTTTGAGGTATTCTAAATGTTCTATATCTTTTGTTCTAAAATATTCAATTAAATTTTCTTTCATAAGCATTTCTTCTAATCTTATTTCTTTCATATCTTGTCTCCAATATTTTAAATATTCATAGTTTATCATTTTATTCTAAAGTAGTTGCTTGTTTACTAGTTTCTGTGTAATATTCTATTCTAATTGTACTATAATTTATATCTGAATTAAGGTTATTAATGATATTAATTATCTCTCTTTCTTCTTCTCTTAATGAGTTTTTTATGTTATATAAACTATTATCTGTACTTTTTTCTAAATTTTCTAAGATTTCGTTTATCAATATTAATTTTTCTTTTAGATTTTTTATTATTTCCTTGAGTCTGTTTCTATAATTAATTTCTTCATTTAGGTCACTTTGGGTTTCTCTAACTTTTCTAATATATTCTAACATTTTAGTCTGAATAATATCCATCTGGGTAATTATCTAGGTATAGTTGTTCTATCCAATTTATAATTTCAATTTCATAGTCTAAGATTTTTTCTAATATTATTCTCTTAATATCTATAATTTCTATATTTCTAAGTATATATAAGATTAATATTTTAAGATTATCTGTCATTTAAAATTGGTTAAATACTTTATTATAATGTTTTTTTGTTTTTTGTTTTAATCTCATTAATTCTTCTATATTTTCACTGAGAAATTGTATATATTTTATATCTTTAGTCCTCATATATTCATCTAAATTTTTTTTCATTTGTTTTTCTGTTGATTGTATATTTTTCATATCCATTTTCCAAAATTCTAATTATATGTAATTTATCATGGTTGATATGTAGGTTTAGTATATAAGCATTTGTAAGAGTAGTTAGGTAAGTGTGGTATATAATTTACTCTAGTCATAAAATATTTATCAAATATTTTTTCCAATATGATTTTTCTTATATCTGTAATTTCTATATCCTTAAGTACATATAAAACAAGTATTTTAAATTTATCTACCATTTTGTCAGATAAATAAGTATTCATTTTTCATATGATGCTTTTTCAAAATATTCCCTTCAATCATACACATAACAAAATATGATCATTTTAGATTACTATATACTAGATTATTCTTAAATGACATGTTCTTCGGTCACTATTAGCGTGGTAATCTGGATACTTTCCCCTTAAATAACGCCTCTACTCTGGCTACTCCCCTATCACGGCTTTCTTGCCTCACCGATTTCACCTTTAGGATGGCATAGTTCTTAGGGATTTTTCTCCTTTTCCACTTTGTTAATAAACTTCTTAACATGCTATTTTTCGAATAATTCTACTTTAAAGTAACTAACATGAACTTATTTTATCATATCATGATTGTTAGAAATTTATGAATTTAGCTATTCATAATCATAAATAAATCTACCTGTTCTGGTAGGTTTGATAATTCTAAGCTTTGTTCATCCATAGCTTTTTCCATTGAAATATACCTATTTTTAATAGATATTCAAAAGTTTGTTGTGAAAGAAGAGTGTTTGCTTCAATGCATGAAGGCTTCCCTTTTTTTCTGCCTTCGATGTCTTTTATTTATAATGAATCCTTTACATGCTTTACATGGTTCCTGATGTTACAAAAGTAAAAAAAAGAGTCTATCCTATTTTACACCTGTCCTAATATATCTTAACACGTTTCCTCTATACATTTGTCCTAAAAAAGCCAATAATGGAAAGTGCTAAAAGCTAATAAATGAATAAAAGAAAAGTCAAAAAGTCTATAGTAAAGATATTAAAGTTATTCACATGATTTACGTATTTCATATTTCAAAGTTAGCTTTTTTTTCTCCATATGTCATTTTTTCCTTTAATGCTTTGTCTTCTTCTATTATTGCTCCATTGATTTTTATCTTCTTGTCGTATTTGCTGCTTTTCTATCTTCTTTCCATCTGGCATGCTTATCTTCATTCTAGCTGTACGTCTAGTATAACATTATCTTCTCTTTTACATCTCGAACATTGATGGTCTGGATATTTGTGTCCAATTATCTTGCAATATCTTGTTAATAATCCGTCTGAAATAAATCCTTTCTTAATTGCTCTTGCAGTAGATTATTTTTCTGGGTTAAGTAATGTCATTACCCATTGTCTGACATCTTCCATATTTGTTTGTCGTAGTTCTCTTGAATTTGAATAAATTATTTTATGTTCTCTTGAATAATAGCTCCATATTGGGTTTCCATTGATATAATTATTTGCTAATTCTTGAATAATTGTAGCTAGTCCAATAAGTCATTTATTTACGTAGAAATCAGGTATCTCAATTCTGGGTATCTCTGGCTACTGTACAATATCTTCCGGTATAATCATATCTCTGGTTAATCCTATTTTTACAACTTGTATAACTGATTTAATCTCGTCGTATAATATCTCTGCTGGTGCAGTATAAAACTTTATATAAAATAGATTTCCTTTGGTTACTCTTTTATAAGTGGTGAATATTTTATGTAATTCTTCCATAACTGATAGTTCTTCTCCATCTTGGGTATATATGGTATTTAATAATCTATAGTCGAAATAAGTTTTTATTAAGCTTGGATTAGTTTTGGGTAGTGCGATTAGCTTGTTATGACCTTGCAATATTTGGGTTATATAGTTTGTGTTTGGTTCTTGAACATCTGTAGCTCTGGGGTTAAGGTTTAGAAAAGTTTGTACTTTGTAGATATTTTCTATGTATCCTCGGGCTAGATGTTTATAAGTTTTTTTTATCTTGGTTCAAACTATCTCGATATGTGGTAATTTGTGGGGGTATGTACAAGGGGTCTTTTTGTATTTTTGGTATAAATGGCTTCTCAAATATCTTATTCATGTTCATGTTCTGGTATCTTTGTCTACTAACTCATTTGCTTGTACCTGCAATTGTAGATTGATAAACGTTATGGGTTTTATGGAGTGTCCCAACGTCTCCTTTTAGCTCTGGAATTTTAATGTCTTCTGATCGACATAGCTCTGCACACTGCTGAGTTAGCTGATTTGTAGCTTCAACCTTTAGTTTAACTTCATTAGTCTTTAGCTTTTCTATTTCATTAACCATACTGTCCACTTTCATTGAAAGCGTAGTTAGGGTTTTGAGTATTTTTTCTAAAGAATCATCTTCTATTATATCAGTCTGTGTAGATTTGTCTTGATAAGTAATCTGCAATAACATTTTTGTTAGTACTAATTACTTCAATTGTAAATGTAAAATTTAATATATTCAATACTAGTCTCCGAATCTCTTTTGTTGTAACTGAATTTTGTATTTTCTTTGTTAGTCACCACCGAACCTGGGTATTATCTGTTCTCACAATAAATTTGTTATATACAATATATGGTTCAAATGCTAATAAACATTTATATAACGAACATAATTCTTTTCTATTTATTTCTCATTTTATTTTTGTTTCATTAAACGTACCCGAGTAGTATATGCAATGATGTTCTAATTTTTCATTTTCGTATCTATATTTAAGTACTCCTCCATAACTATATTCACTTGCATCTACTTCTACTATATATATAAATTTTTTATCTTCGTTTGGGAATTGTAATTTTGGTAATTCTTTACAAAGTATTTTTATTTTCTGGACTTGTTTTTTATCTTTTTCGTTGTAATTATATTCTACGTCCTTTTTTAATTTTTTCTGTAAAGGCTTTAGGTTTTCTGCTAATTTTGGTATATATTCTCTTACTTGGTTTACTAATCCTAAAAATGATTGTAATCACTTTTTTGTATCTAATTCTTCTTTTGAATTTATTATTTTTGTACTATATGTTGTTGCATTTTTACTCCACTTTTATCTATTTGTATTCCTAAAAATTGTATCTGGTTTTTCATAATTTCGGCTTTCTTTTCACTTAAACTTATTCCCGATTTTTCTATTATATTTGTAAATTGTTCTAATAATTTTAAATGTTCTTCTTTAGTTTTTCTATATAATAGTATATCATCTATGTATACTATACATTAGATAATTGTTTAAAATAACTATCCATAAAATGTTGATATCTACCTGGTGCATTTTTATATCCAAATGGTAATACGTTCCATTCATAAAATCCTTGTGGTACCGTAAATGTGGTTAATTCCTTAGATTCTTCTTCTAACTTTAAGTGGTAAAATCCTGATTTACAGTTAAATTTACTAAAATAGTTATATCCTTGTATTTGTCTTATTTTTAATAGCTTATTTGGTATTGGATAATTATATGTCATAGTTTTTGCATTTAAATTTCTATAATCAATAATCATTCTACTTTTACCTCGTTTTTGTTCACTATGTTTATTTACTATAAATGCTGGAGTATTGTGTTTACTATTACTTTTTTGTATATACTGTTTTTCTAATAATTCATCTATCTACATTTTAAATTTTTTAAAATCATCAAAATTATATGTTAATGGTTTTTGAGTTATTATGCTATTTTTATCTATTAATTGAATTTTTATAGTAGTTTTATGTTTTTCCCATCCTTTTAATGGATCTTCACTATATAATTGTCTTAATTTTTTCTTTATCTACCTTATTTATTGAAAATATAGTTATTTCTTTTTTGTTTATCAAAAATACAACTAGTTCTACTGTGTCTTCTGTATTTTTTATATTTTCTAACTTTTGTGTAATTTTTTCACTTCCTTCTATCCATTTATTTTTCTTTCTTATTTTATTAATAACTTTTTTTGCTCTTACTTTTTGTTTACATGGTGTTGTAAACCACCAATTTGTTTTAGTTATTATATGTGGGTATAATTTATCTAAAAATGGCATTCCTTAAAACATATCTTTTGATGTTAGTTCATAATTATAGATTTCTTCTATTGTTATTATTTTATCCCATATCTGTATTTTTACATTTTTAGCTTTACATGTAATTAAGTTTCCTTCATTATTAAATCCTTTGACTACTATTGGTGTTTTTAATTTATCCCATTTACTTTCTGGTAAACAGTTGTATCTACATAAGTTTGCTTCTGCTCCTGTATCTATCATAGGTGTATAATACCTATTATAATATCCTTCTACTATTATTTTTACAAGTACATATATTTTCATATCATGTTAAAGTTATTTTTATGAATAATCGTTCTTTATTATATGTTATAGATAATTGTGTATGTTCTATATTGTATGGTTTTACTTGTTCTAACCATTTTATTTCTAATATTATGTGTGCTTTTTGCATTTCTTCCTTTATTTCAAATTCTATTTTTATTTTTCTGACTCCTATTATTTATTTTTTTCTGCTGTATCTTTAATGTTTATTAGACTCCTTGGTAGATTTGGGCATATATCACTATTAGATTTTTTTTCTTCACTTTTTACCAGATATTTTTCTATATAATTTTCTTCTTGTCTTGTGTTTAAGAGTATTAAATATTTTTTTTCATTTATTATTCCTGTTATGTAATATTGATTTAAATTAACTGTTGAAGTTGTTTCATAACTTGTTCTCTTTGATGAGCTTGATGATTTTGTTTTTTCATGAGCTATTCTTTTTGTTGTGTTTATTCTATCATTTATTATTTCTAAATCTTCTTCTATATTTATGTCTTTGTAACTATAATCATTATTATCAATTGTTTTTACAAATTGTTCAAAAGGACTTTCTATTTGTATTTTATTAATTTTATTTTTTCCTGTTATTTTATGTTTTGTTGTTAATACATATAGATATTTACATCTTGCTGTAACTATTTTACTTCATGGGGTTAGTTCTATTCCTGATATTTTTCAATATAATACTAATGATTTATCTATATTTTTATCTGTTATTGCTACTGAATAATTTGCACTTATTATAAATTTAAATTTTTGGTATATTAAATTTCCTTTTATGGCTGTTATTATACTTTTTTCTATAGGTTTTATAATTCTATCATCTGCTAAATATAGTTCTATTGGTGTATCTATTCCTTCTCTAAAACATGTTTTTATCAATATCTCTGTTCCTCCAAGGTGTACATATTTTATTTGGTCTTTACTTTTTATATCGTTTATTTCTTTATTAACTATTCTTTTTGTTACTAGTGGTATACTAACTCTTCCTTTTGCATATCTATAGTCTATTACATGTTCTTTTTGACTTACTACGTAGTATTCTTCCTTTTTTCTACAAAATATATTTTTTATTGTTGGTATTTTAAATATTTTTTCTACACTTAAGTCTAATTCTTTTCCTTTTATTTCGTCAAATATATTACTTTCAAATATTATGTTTTGATCTGTTCCTTCTTCATTTAAATATTCTTCCTTTGTTATTATTTTTATATCTTCTTTAGTTATTTGGTTCATTTTTATATCTTCTTCAGTCATTTGATTCATCTAATTCACTATTTATTTCATTATCTATTTCATTTTTCGAAATTTCATATATACTATCTTCACTTTCTAATTCATAATCTATATAATCTATCTGCATATATTCTGTATTTTTTATTTTTATTTGTGATATTTATTTATTTTTTGGGTTTTTTGATAATTACAATCTCTAGCTAAATGTCCTAGTTTTCCACAATTATAACAAGTACATTCTTTTATAGATTTCTTTTTTCTATATGGTCTTTTATATTTATAATTTTTTACATAATATCTTTTTCTTGGTTTCTTATATTTATATTTTGATTTTTTGTATTTCTTATATTTCTTATGTCTTTTTTTTTTCTTATAATATCTTTCTTCACATCCATATTGCGGTGCTATTTTATCTTTGCAACATGCTAAATTTCTTATTAATGTCTTTTCTATTTTTATTTCTTCTCTATATTTTTCACATAGATTTCTATACCATTGTTGTAAAAAATTTATTCTTGCTCCTAGGGTAACTGCTATTTTTGCTTTATCCCAACTCTTTATTATTTTTGAACTAAATGGTTCAGGTAATTTACTAAAATATAATTTTCTTATTTCTTTACCTTCTTCTATATTATATGTTCCTTTATAATAATATTATTTAATGGCGCATGTATACTCATCTATATAGTACATATTACATATTGCTAATTTTAACATTAAATTCCTATTCGTATCTTTCTCTTTATTTTACTCTTCTTCTTCTGTTGTTATACTACTAAATTCTTCTCTTATAGCTATTTTATATTTTTTTAATATTTCTGTTGGTAGTATTTTAGTAGGTATTGATGTTGTAACGCCTCGAAAATCAAGTCCCGAGACGCCACACGGTGCTTAGGGTCACAAGTGACCCCAAGCTAACCCTTTCATAGGTATAACTCAAAAGCAGCTGATTTAAAACATAATTCTGAGAGAATGAAGCTGTAAATATCTCAATACAGAATCTGTTCAATACAATATTGGAATTACAAGATGATAATTCTACTAACATATATGCATATACAAGAAGGAGACTGAATACATCAACCACTACTATTGTCTATGAAGCCTCTACTAGTATTGCATGTACATAAACGGGTCATGACTCCCAACCATCCCACTCCATATGGCCAACAGAAGAAGATATAGTGTCTCAGAACTGAAACAACCAACATAAGACCTTGAACTATAAGGACTCCTTTACCCGCTGACTAGATGTTGCAACTGAATAGAATAGTAGATGAGGGTCAGCACAAAGATAATGTACTGAGTATGTGGGGGTTGCATGGAACACTTTAAATAACATCATCAATTTCATGAAAACATGCATACAGACAATGATGACTCACTTGGCTTGAGTTATATCAAATCATACTCTTCATACTTTCATAATAAATAGTTCAAATGGTAAAATCTCATAATCCATGTAAATCATCAAAAATCATAAATTATGATAAATCATCATAAATTAGCATATCGTCAAAATTCATCATAGGTAATCATAATTCATCATAATATCTCAACTCTTTGACTCAAATCTCGGAGTGACTTGGTAATTCAAGAAACATGACTTTTATGGACAGGGGAGTTTCCTATAACCGACAACCCCACGTGAGCTACGTGGAATACCAACGTTTGAAACCCCTGTTGGCGGGAGCGTCATACTCTTTGCCAGGAAGTACGACCTTAAAACTGCAATAATCACAATCGGGCTCTCTGTCCAATAATATCATCATCAAACAACCCTACGGTGGCACATAGGTTTGGGGAAATACCAAATTTCCCTCTCGGTGCTAAGTACTACTCCCCGACAAGCTCAGAACGCGTTAGGAAATCCACCATCATCATCACAAGGGTCTATCATAAAGACCAAATGAAATATCTCAATTTATAATTCATCAACAATTTGTGGATTCCTAACCCCAACTTTGACTTAAAACATTTCAATCTTTTTCAACATCAACAAGGTATCAATGCATTGAACCATAACCGACTCGACATTTGGACAAGGATATGAAGACTCAATACGTAATATTTTCAACAATTCAACTCATCAAAATCATCTGGAAAAAAATACCAAAATTCATCTCAACATCTATATCAAAATCAATCTTTCTCATAGTCAAAATCATCTCGACTCTGCGAGTTCAAGGTCAATGTACTCAAATGATTATTCTTTCAATTCAACAATTAAATCATGACAACAGCTTTTGAAAAGAACTTGAGACCTTCAATTCATAATAAGAATACATATCCCGTAGTACAACTCAAATCACGACTTTTATCTCGAAAGCCTTTAGAAATATCAATTCATTGTAGTAGTATGCAATTCATAGCATAAATTCTCAAATTAAGAAGTAGAGTAATTAAGTAATCATGTATATCCATATTGGAAAAAAATTCAAAGTCTTATAAATCCTTCATAAAGTAATTTGAGTGTATACCCATTTTCAAATATCATGAAATTTCAATAATAGAACTCAACCTTTTTAAATGTCAAAATGTAACAATTTATCAAGTCATGACAACATCAATATTTTTGAGAAAATATCAAGACTCATGGTAACATCTCAAATGTTATATCTCAATATGCTCAAGGATTCAATTTCGTCAAGCTTTAAGCTTATCAAAAATCTCAAAATCATTCCAAAATACCATTTCAACATATATCTCGAAATCATTCAAAATAAAAATATGAAATTTACAATTATAGATATCAAGACATCTCATGTCTCAAATATATATTCAATAATTCAAATCGTCATTGGGAAGCATAAAGCTTGACACATATCTCAAAATATTATTCCAAAATACCATCTCGACATACGTCCCAAAATCATTCAAAATATCACCTCGTGATAAAAGTGTGTAATTCGCAATGATAATTATTAAATCATATCATGAAAATATTGAGATAATCATATAAATCAAAGTTTATTCATTCAATCATCATAATCTCATAATCGAATTATTTAGACATAATCTCACTTGTAAAATCATGTAAAACCATAACAAAATTAAAGCTTTGGGCACACGAACGGAAGATTGCTCTTGTTCAAAACCTCACATACCTTGAAATTGACTTCTTGATTATGGAATCCTGTTCTGACAAATAATGGGTGCTCCTCGAAGGTCTTGAAATGAGGAGTTTGTTTATCGGATTAATTTTGGATTTCTACGGTGAAATTGAAAGATATTTGAAGGTGAAATTTGGCTAGGGTTTCATTATCCCAAATGTTTCATGGAGAAAAATGATTTTTGAAGGTTAAATTATGGATTAAATGGATAAATTTTCATCCAAGAGGGAGTGTGAAATGACCAAATTGCCCTTAAAAAATAAATAATGTAAATCTGTCCTTTGGTGGACTGTTTTGATAGGCTGAAGTAGATCGACCATAACGTTTTACTCCGACAGACAAATTGGATGAAACCAATTTCATCAGAAATAGGACTCTTAGATCTTTCCGTTGATATATAGTAGCTCACCCAGATCATTATGTACAAGGAGTTATGGTCATTTGAAGTTGACTCTGAAATTCGCCTGGCTACAGTAATTTTAATTTCCTGCACGTTTTACTGTTCACAGTTCGATCGGAATGGTCGTAACTCATCGCTCGAGTGTCCGTTTTCGATGATCTACATATCGTTGGAAATCTTATTCGATACTCTACGCAATGGTAGGTCAACTTCTTAGAAATGCTACACAAAAAAATTATGGATCGCTCTAAAGCGTAGAACTCGATACGTTTCTCACGAAATCTTTACGAAAAAAAAATTCCGGGGTATTACAGATGTTCCTTCTATTTTATTATCAGATCTTAATACTTTTTTACTTTCTTCGGCTGGGTTTAAAAACCATAATTTTATTGTTCCTATTAATGTCTTTTCTATATATTCTGGTGTATTTGTTATATCTATTTTATTATCTAATAATTATTTTGACATGTCACCTACCCATAGTTGTATTGTTTTATTTGTGTCTATTACACAATCTAAATCTAAAAAGTTGTAATTAATTATTTGTTTTGGTGTCCATTTATTATATTCATCCTTTGAATTATATTTTTGTAATTATAGGTTGGTTTTCTTATTTCTGATGTATTAGGTATTATATTTTTATCTAGAGTATTTACTTCTGTATTTATTCGCTCTAGATTTTCTTTATTAATTACTTCTTGTTTTTCATTAATTTATAGTTTTCCTATGTTTTCTAGAATTTCTGTATATGTTTCACTATCTTTCGAATCATAATTATCTGTTTCTTCAGCATCTATTGTATTTATTTCTAATTCACTGGTTTCTGGTTCTTTATTTTTTATTTCTAATTTTTCTTTAAATTGATTTATCTCAATTAATAATTTTTGTTCTTTATCTTTTTCTTTTTTTTTTCTTTCTGTCTCTTTTCATATAAATCTTTTAGCATTTGTAGTTCTTTTTCTAATTCAGCAATCCTACTATTTTAGCTTCTTCTATTTTTCGTATTTATTTTGTGGTTTGTTGTTTTATTTTATCTATTTCTTTTTTTCTGTCTATCTCTTCGTTTTTTCTTTCTATTCTTACCATGGCTGTCAACTTATCTTCTAATTTTAATTTTAATTTTTCTAACATTAAATATAAATGTTCACCTATTTTTTTATATCTCCTTCCTAAATTAGAGAATACTATTTTTATTTTTAATCCTTCGTGATTTTCATATGTTTTTTCGTCTATTATAAATTCTTCTTTGTTCATTTTATTTTAATGTATATAAGTTATGTTGATATATATATTCTAGACTATCTATTGTTGATTCTAAATTTGATATTGCTTCTTTTTGTGCATTTATTGAGTTTTTACTAACTCCGACAATTATGTTATACTGTAGTCTTTCTATCCTTATTTTTAATTCTTTACGTTTTTCAGATATTATTTGTTTTAATTCTTTATATTGTTGTAGTTTTTGTACGCTATCAATCTAAACAAATATTATAAATATTATTTTGGTAATTATTAAAAGACCCTTAAAGTTCTTTCATAAAGCTACTATAAAAATGAGACAAAAAAGTTTATATGACTTTGATTTAGTGATAAGAGCACAATGCATGATGCTTGATTTAGACATACATCATGATATTAAACTCTCTCCCCTAGACGAAACTATGGCATTAATAAGTGAAATAATAACGGGTTACGGGAGTTAGCCCATATTCATCGAGTTTTGAAATTTCTAAGTTAAAATAAATCAAAACATAAGAAAAAATTCATTTTGATGTATGGATCAAATGTGTTAGCTAAAAACCCGAGGCATGAGATTGAACACGAAAATGGAAGATTCAATGGGAAAATTTTTGAGTTCAAGTGTTCGATGATTCTGTGTCTTTAGTGTATAACCTCAACAATATCTATCATCAGAATTTTAATGCAAGTAGCTAGGCCTTTCAATCATCGAGTACATTATTGTTTTGGGACTCAATAAAGATTTTGCAGTAAGTTACGATGATAAGTACGATTCAGATTTTCAACTCCATTATTAATACCAAATATATATATATATATGAATACAACGCCAAATGCAAGAGGAGAAGCTTTCTCCAAGAAAACTCCTAGGTCCTTTCTTTTAATAGTAAAACCAAATGTCTCTTTTTGTATAAAAGTTAATTGTGCTAAATATATTACCTCATACTTTAGGATAATTCATTTCATTGTTCATGGCTACCTTTGACATTCTATACAAATCCTGAATTTTCTAAAGAGTTTTGAGTCGTTTGACATTCGATAAAGTTATGAACTAATACATTAATAAATATTTTCTGTTAACAGAGCAATTTATTCAAGTTATGAAAATGTTCTTTTTGGAATATTACAACTATAGTCCCAAATTAAAGTTCACAAGAACGTGATGACTTGAGAACTGAGATCATTACAGAAGGCGTAAAAGAGTAAAAACAGACTCCGTTGAGAAAAAAAGGGAAAACGTCTGTTCAAACAACCTAGTTCAATAAATAAATGAAGCTTAATAATAGAACTCACTGCGACAGGGGAAAAATATGTATGTCCTCTACAAAATCGCAACATAATCAGATGCGTCTTTTCTGGGGCCAACAAGTATGTGCTACAAGCACATCTTTTTTGTTTTATCATTATCGCAGAGTTGATCTCTGTATCGATCCCTCCTAGCCTCAGAATCTTCTTGTGAATGATCTCCACATTGAGGCTAGGCAGCTCCTGTGCCAGTTGCTTGCATGCTTCAAGGGTCACTTGACAATTCTCTGTATAAAAACATCAGATCCTTTCGTACATCCTCATATCTTCCAAGAATATCGTATTACCAAAGTTGCTATTCCTGGTATCAAATTCTTTCAGTTTCTTGCACCCATTCAACACACATAGAATTTCTTTTTCACTGTCTCCAGCAAAGTAGTGTGTAGTGTAACTAGTCCCCACTGTACGGAACACCGTTACCATGTTTACTGTAGGCACCTTAAGCTGCTCTGTATACCTTCCTATGTAAGAGAATACTTGATCATTTAAATGTTGGCAGAGTCTTAGCCGCTTAAGGCCTTTGCATAACTTTACAATTGCCCCAAAACCTTTATCATGAGGCTGCATAGCCATCACATCTTCAACTCTTAGGGGAAGGTATTCCCAAGTAGTGTGCAATATGAAACTAACTAAATTGGAATAATTTTTTGCCACAGTTATTAGTACTTTATTAGAAATCTCATCACATACATACTTCAATTTTTCAAGCTTTGGACAACCAGCCGATACAACAACCAAGCCTTGTTCTTTAATACGAAGAGCTTGATGAACCTTACTCTTGATAATCCTTAATTTCAGTAGCTCTTTACAAGTAGAAGCCAAAACATGGAGCTCTCCATCTGTAATAAGTGTAATTCTAACCTATAAAAATAACATTATATATCATGTCATGTACGTATGTATGTGATTATCAAGAAAATAAAGCAGAGACAAACATATAATAGAAGGGGATCAAACGAACCATAGGCACTGTAGCTTGACACATCGCCAAATTAGTCTTAACATCAGCACACCTTACACCTGAAGATTGGAATTTCTAGGATGTCAAATTGTGGTAGATTATATAAATAGCAGTAAGTAAGTGAGGATCCATCCAATTGAACCCAGAAAAGCTCCTAATCAAATTGCACTTGCATAGAGAATCATATAGTACATTATAAGCATCTTGAGAAAGGCAACCGTAAAAGAACCCCAACCCTAAAATCCTGGAAGTTCATTTGGAGTGACTCTACTATCTAATATCAGACTTTTTAGGTTTGGACATCTAGCCACCAGTCTCTAAAGAGACTCAATGTTAACACTTCCATAATGGCAAAAAAAAAAATTAATGAGACAAGGGTGATGCGAATCTCCAGCAAACATGACAGTGTTTTACCAAATGTTTCTTGAAAGTCCAACTCTCTGAATGCCCTGCATCAAAACAAATTTCATGACATAACAAGGAATCTTAGTTGCTCAAACTTTCAGCATGTTAAGGTTTTTTATATATATATGTACATATATATAGATTTGAATCCCTAAACACAAGATAAGAGGTTGACATAACTAAACAAAGGAGCAGCCGGGACGGATGTACTCATTAAGGTTCAAATTGAATCACACACACAAAGAAAAAACTAAAACTACCAGCAGTGGAGACAAAAGAATCGAGACAGGAGGCGGTGTCGGAAGTTTGACAGCTAATCAAAACCAAGGACTTGAAAGAATGCAGAAAAGATATAGAAAGTAGGAGGAGGCGCTGATCTGTAACCAATATTTCCTTAAAACAAAGATCCTCGAAATTCTTGATTCTACTGGAGACTATTGTCTCAATCCAAGGCTGAACAGAGCAGTCATAATCAGGTAAATCGGGACGCATATAAATCAAATTGGAAATAAAAGGAGGAGGATTTCCCTTGAGGGTAAGGAATGTAAGCCTTGGAAACCTAGACATCACCATTTCAGGAATAATTGCATAATAATTCCCAATGATCACCTTTCTTCGGCTCAATCTTTCTGTATTGTACTATGACTTACACACAAGTGATGCCTTATTCCTGTCTTTGTTCGGCATCAAGTAACCCAACATCACCTCACTCACTTCCTCCAGCAAGTCATTGGATGAGCTTTTCATTATAAATGACCTTTTTCTTCTTATACCTCTATTATGCAGCATATTATCAATATTTCACATTGTACAATAAAAGGTTTGATGTTTGATACTTACTACTCCCTCTGTCTCAAAATAGTTAACAAGTTTTGTTGAAACCTTTAATGGTTGCACCACACACTGAGGGACCAGGTCCCTCAAAGTCAAACACAGGCAAACAAACACTAATTGTGCAGGAAAAGAAAAGACAGCGTAGGAAGAGTAAAAATACACAAATTTTTACGTGGAAACCCAGGAAGAGAAAAACCATGGCTTGCCCTCGCAAGCACCAAATAAATCTACTATAATCAACCTCCTAATTATAGTCTAGATTTTAGCCTACCTCTAGTCTCCTTTCGCTTGCAGCAACTCTACTACTGTAATACCCTGTATTTTCGAGCTAGAAATCAAACCGTCGTTCCTACGTGTGTAAACTCTAATCTCTTTATTTATATTTAAATTCATGTGTCATGATGTTTATCCTCATGTTTGAAGTACTTTCTAGGTGAAAAATATTCATAGGAATCACTTAGAGAAAAGTTGAGCTTAGATCCTTTGATTTGGCTAAATCTTTGTATTCGATTCTACAAGGGTTTAATTTGAATGTGTATAACTATAGTTACACGTAGAATTTTGCATCTCAAGACCCACCAAATTGTAGATAATTGAGTTAGATTTCCAACGATACCAATTTTGCTTTAATCCGATACCCGAGTAAAAAGTTATGACACTTTTTGCGAGAGACAGTAAGCTGACGTGATGCATCGCTGTCCCCAATACAATAGCCAATGCGATACAGAGCTATTTCACATGCTGCTTCAGTTTCTAAAGGGTCTAGGGTCACTTTGGTTAATTTCTCTCACCCAAAACCGACCATAACACATAATTTCAGCCCCCAAAAACATTAGATACATTATTATTCATCCATTTCTCTATAAGAAAACCCTAGCCCCCTCAAGAACACCAAGAACTTCATCAAATTTTCTTTAAGAAAAGCAAAAACCCAAGCTTCCTAATTTAATAACTTCTAGAAGAAGCTTCAAGAACACCATTAGAGATTCAAAGTTCAAGCTTTTACATCCAATTAATCAAATAAGGTATGTGGGGTTATGAACAAGGATACTCTTTTTGTCCTTGTGCCTAAAACAAGATTTTTAAAGTTGAATTCACATGACTTGTAACTAGGGTTCATACCCAATTATCATTATTTAAAGATTATGATGTTACGAGTGATTTAAATGTTGAATTGTATGTCTACTTTCCCATGCATTTGCGTGTGATATGATTTTACAGATCTCTAATTATGTTTTAAGCATGATATTATGATTTTGATTTTATTACTTTGATATTAATGAAGTATTTCAAGAATTATATTGAGCATGACGTTTTGCTGTGAATTTACATGAGTTTAAAGCGTGGGTTTTAAGCCTTAATTTTAAGTATTGATATTTCAACAAGATTATGATTTTGAGACTTTTTTATAAATTGTTTACCAAGATTTAAGAAAGAAATTTGATCTTTTTATCCTAAGCTAAGATAAGGAATCCACATTGTTCATATAGTTTGAGATTTAAAGAAAGAGAAGCATAATTGGTTTTCGTTACAAACCCTTGTGCTGTTTTAAGGTGGATTTTCTAAAGTTCTGAGAAAAAGAATGAGAGTAGTATTTAACACTGAGTTGGGTATGTTTTCAAGGTCTCATGCCCCAAAACTACGTGCCACCATAGGATTAAGATTAAGTGCCCATAGTGGGATACGTTAGCGATCACTTAAGAGAATGTTATACTCCTTGGCAAGAGTATAACACCTCTCACCAACGTGAGGTTTTCCCCTAAGGGGAACAAGACGTTGGACTCCATCACGGCTCATATGGTTTATATCGGTTAGAAGAACCTCCCAAAGTTCCTAAGTCCTAAAACAGAATAATAGAGAAACTTTTAGAAAATAAGTGTAAAGGCTCACAATTTTACTCAGACATTGGTTTGCATAAGATATTAGCTATGAGATTTTTAGCTTTCAGTTTACAGATGATAAAGGTAAGTCCTTTTATACTTAACCTGCATGATTTTAAAACAAACTTGACTTCAGTCCTACTTATTCCACTAATGGAAAGAGTAAAAGTTCAACTTTTAGAACCAAGAGTTATGGCTCACAAGATTTATACAATATAATTTATTATTCATTATTTTCATCTTTTAGTTATTCAAGCCAATGTGAGTGATTTACACTTAGCATGCATTCTTTACAAGTTATATGCAAAATTAGTTATATTTTTTATTTATGCATTCACCCCCACATGCTCAGTACATTCCAAAAGTATTGATTCACATATATGTCTATGTGCTACATTATCTCATACTGTAGGTATGAGTTGTAGCACTCACATCATATTCAGACAGCTTGCAGCTTCCTGTCAGTAGGTGATGAGTCCTTTTGATTCAAGGGCTCGAGTTAGTCATAGATTGAGTAGTATTTTATTTTTCATTATTCAGTTGTATTGATTCGGGATAGTTGGGGGTAATGTCCCGGCTACCTACAGTCAATACTAGTAGAGGCTTTATAGATAGTCCGTAGAGTTAATTTATTTGATTCCAGTTTTGTTTCATATAATCAGGGTTGTAATCATTTTAATATAGTTTTGTATTGATCATATATTCTGAAAAGATTTATCTTCTACTTATTTTATTTAGATTTATGTATTTTATCAGTTGCTTACGAGTTATGCTAGTACACGTGTTAGCTTAGGATCACTTATGGTCCTAAGCACCGTGTGACGTCCAGGAGGTAATCTCAGGGCATTACAAACTTGGTATTAGAGAACAGAGTTTAAGTGTCCTAGGGATCTGTGAAACCATGTCTAGTAGAGCCTTGCAGAATGGTACATAGACGTCTGTACTTTTCTCCGAGAGGCTACAGGGTATTTAAGAAAAGTTTCATTTCTTTCATACTCAAGATCGTGCTGTAAATTTGTTCCTTTAGAAACTTCTGTCAATTCGTGTGATAATCTATTCTTTACCATCTATGTTATATTCTTGATATAACATGATTAGCAAGTTCCAATTCCTCCAAAGATGATGCTCTCAAATTTACTATAAAAAATTTTAGAAGTCACACCAGGGTCCTGAGAAGAGCTTGTTAGTGCGTTATAAGTTCCTCAAGTTGAAAGTTATGTCCGTATCTTTATGAGTTGTTCAGTTAAGACATAGTAAGCTATGTATTCAGATTCCTCATTAACCCTTCAATATAGATAGTGCCTTTGCTCATAAGAAGAGATAGTATGAACCTAGATTATTAAATAGAGTTTGCATTTAGGGGATAGTATGAACTTCAGTGTTATGATTTATAAGTAGTAGAACTTTCTTATAGTTGGAAGTGTGGGTTTAGAATGTAGTGACAAAAAAGTAGGAATGACGATTGATAAAAAGTATAGAGATAAACTTATGCATGCTATAGATTTTGTGTTATGGTGATATGTCCTTGTGTGTTAGTTTAGGGGTAATAAATATGGTACAAGTTCCTTGGTGGAAGGTAGAGAATGAGTTATTAGTTAAGGTGAATTATTTTTTTCTTGAAGTAGGGAAGGAGTTATTGACGGTATTTATTGTGTTAGAAAAACATAGGATATTAATGAAGCATTTGGTGGTTTAGTATTGTTAATATAGGCTTCCTGTGAGGTTGCGAGTTTAGTTGAAACTTATAGAGATATGAAAGTAATTTAGGTGTATAGATAGATAAATAGTCGTAATATGTAGAAGAAGGATAAGCTAACGGGTTTTAATAAGCTATACCATAGGATTATGATCGATTATGGTTGTTATGGGGTTCTAGTGGACTAGTGTTTCTTGATGTCTTATTTTATATCTTCCAAGTGAGAATAGTATATGAGGTTGGGTTGTTAATCATGTCTAGCACTAGACACTAAGTTTGAACAGTGGATGATCATAAAGGTAGAAATAATAATTACTTGGTTGGTGATGCTAGTCACATGGGAGTGATCTAGTGGGATTAAACAGTGTATGCAAGAGTTTAAGTCCATTTATTCATAATTACGTATGATATTGTAAGTACGATGTAGAGGTGTGCCCAAGGTGATGTGGGGTTGTATTTTTTTCTAAGGTTATTAAGTGTTGTATGTGATTAGTAGTACCCTTGAGTTTCTAAGTGAAAGGAGGCTAGTTATATAGTATATGGTGTTCTTAATAGCTAAGTTAAGGAGTTTTGGATAGATGGTGTTGAGTCTTTTAAGTATGATTTTGATTCTTATGATTTGGGGAAAATATAAGTATAAAAGTATGATCTTGGGAGGCTATGATTATGTGTTTAGTGAGGTAGATATGTTTACAAATGAGAGTGTAAGTCTTTGATGATGATTATTGAAGCTAGAAAGTTAAGGATGGTATATGAAAGGGTTGTTCAAGAATGAAGTCAGTAAGTTTAAAATATAGTTTATTCTTGTAAGTTTAATATTTATGTGTAGACATTAGAATGAAGAAATTATGGCTCAATCTTGAGGATATGGAGTATACCTATAAGCTTAGAATATCATCTTTGACTTAAGGGGGAGATGGTAGAGTACAGAACTAAGTCAAGTTTTAAGAATTAGATTGTGATACATGTCCATAAGAGTTGTGATGAGATAGTGATCCCTTCTTACTCTAGAGTTTTCTTTGGATTTCAATCATTATCACACCAAATCCATGTCTTGCATTATAAAACCATACCAAAGGCCAATTCTTATACGCTTCATGCGTACTCAAGTCTATTCTCAAATTTAGCAAGCAAGTAATAGCTTCACTCTGTGATTCGAGTTATCTCTCATAAATATATGAACTCTAGTCCTATGTTGAATAGCTTATGATAAGTATGAACTCATGTTTCAGAGTATGATCAGTTCTTAGAAACTTATGATCCAAGTGAAATCCAGTTTAGATCATATATGTCCTTAGTTTAGATCTCTTTAATGAATCCATTCCTTTGACATTCTATTCTTTAGGCTTCAGTTATGTATAGTATTCTTTCATGCTTCAGGTCCTTATGTGTTATCCCTTCAATGACCTTTTCCTACATTAAGATAGTGGTGTTGATAATGGATAAACAATGGTTTAGATGAGAGGGTGTTGATGACCCTCATTAGGAGAGGTTTCCTATGATTTTCTATCTAAGGCTAAAGTGTGAAGTAATAGTAAGACTAAGTCTTTGATACATGTCATGGTTAGTTGAAAATTGGTGTGTATGTTCTTAAGAATGGTGCAAGAAATTGATAGAGGTTTAGAGAATTTGTGAAGTATTCCTTTATGGGTATTTGTTTAGACGTTCATATGTGGTTATAATAATAGGCTTGAATGTCATGTTGGTGTATAAGTGGATAAATGCATTGTGTGTTAGTTTTCGACCTTCCTAACCTTGGAATGTAATTTTTTAGGTTGATTCATGATGGGGTTATCGATAGCACATCTCTGTAAGTTTTGGATATTTTTGGATGAGGTTCAGACTTGTTTGGATGGTCAAAATAGTGAGGCAACATGATATGTCCACGACACATCATATATCACGTTGGTAGGAAGCAACACAACACATCGCATATCGCGTCATTTGAGCAATACGGAGCTTCACTTACCTCATCGGTTGTCCAGTTCAATTATAGTGTTATATCTAGTACCCCGTGATTTTGAGTTAGGCTTGAACGTAGCGAGAGTATGTAGTTCAACTAAGATTTTGGGGTAAAGTAGTTATATGTACCCATGTGAGAATTATAAGTTGAATCAAATGAGAATGGTATTTAAGGGGAAAAGTATAGTTAAGGGAGTATTTATAAGTATGTCTGAGCTTGAAAGTTAGCAGTTGTATTGCCTAAGGCCTAGAAATTCTATCTCAGCTTATGTTTCATAGGTCTATATTCTAGGTCATAAAGTTGTATCCATGTTGTGGTTCCTTATTTAGATATCTTATCCAGATCATGCCCAAGATTCTTTTCTCCCTAATGTTATTAGAATTTCTTTAGAAAAAAGTGTTGAAGAGATACTCCATTGAAGTATAAGCCTTCAGTATAATTCAGTCTGTATAGCCAGCAATTCAGTTTAGCAGTCAGGAAGACAAGTTCCTGTGGTTTTCCACCTTTCTACCTAGTCTTACTATCGAAGTCTCATGGGTATGGATATTCCAAGATTTAATCTGTTCACATCTATGTAAATTACGAATTCAGTTCAGTCCAAGATTCATGTTTCAATTCAGTTAGTTAGTCATGAATCAATTCATAAGTGTTCAGTACATAATCTCAGTTTTTCAAATATTCCAACTCAGACAGTGTAATACCCCTTGTATGATCTTAGTCTTGTTGTATCATAGTTCATGATTGCATAAGTCATCACTTCGTAGTTCTATATGTATGATTGTATCATGAACACTTCAAGCAAGTTCTAAACTCTCAGCTTGAATCAGCTTCTTATACTAAGTAAAGTCAAGTTAGCTCATAAATCAGTTTCATGATGAAAGTTTTAATGTTTCAGATTAGTTATATACTTTCTTAGTAGACACATCATGTCCACATTATTCCATATTTATAAGATTTAAAAAAAAGGTTCCTATCCATTATCCGAGGACGAATGATTCCAAGGGGGAGATAATGCAACACCTCGTATTTTTGAGCTAGAAATCCAACCGTCGTTCCTACGTGTGTAAACTCTAATCCAATGATTAATATTTAAATTCATGTGTCATGATATTTATCCTCGTGTTTGAAGTGCTTTCGAGGTGAAAAATGTTCATAGGAATCACCATAACACATAATTTCATCCCCCAAAATCATTAGATACATTATTATTCATCCTTTTCTCACCAAGAAAACCCTAGCCCCCTCAAGAACACCAAGAACTTCATCAAATTTTCTTTAAGAAAAGCAAGAACCCAAGCTTCCTAATTCAAGAACTTTAAGAAGAAGCTTCAAAAACACCATTAGAGATTCAACGTTCAAGCTTTTACATTCAATTAATCAAATAAGGTATGTGGGGTTATGAACAAGGATACTCCTTTCGTCCTTGTGCCCAAAACTAGATTTTTAAAGTTGAATTCACATGACTTGCAACTAGGGTTCATACCCAATTATCATTATTTGAAGATTATGATGTTACGAGTGATTTAAATATTAAATTGGATGTCTACTTTCACATCCTTATACGTGTGATATTGTAATACCCTGTACTTCTACCTTGCTTGAAATTATCCCAAGAATGTTAAAAACTTACTTTGAAATATGAATCCATTTTTGTACATGTGAAATTTTTAAGATTTTCACTTTTTATCATGTGAGAAATTCAATTAACTTTCCAATGATAACAATTTCGTCCAAATCCGATATCGGAGTAAAAAGTTATGGATGTTTTACTCAGAGCTGTCAAAATTGCCCAGGTGCGACGGCCAGGTTGACGGACCGTCGATCTAGCGATGGACCATCGCCTAGACCATCGCAGCCAAGACAGTGAGTCAACCTTCTGGATAAGGTGCGACGGAGAGGTTGACGGACCATCAAACTTGCGATGGACAGTCACCTAAGCCGTCACTATAAGGTAGTGAGTTTTTTTTGGTCCATGTATGACGATCAAAATGACAGACAGTCGAGCTAGCGACGGACCGTTGCATGAGACATCGCAGGTCTCGTTTAGCGAATTTTAAGTCATTTTTAAAGGGTATTTGGGTCTTTTTCCACCTGTTTTAACTCCTAATTATATCAGACCAAGGCTCATAAGTTCATTATTCATTCATAACATCAAATTTGGGTTTCCTCTCAAAGATCAATCCCGAAGAACCAAAAACCCTAGGTGTTTAATTTCAAGTCAAGGATTCAAGTTTTCCTCCATCAATCTTCAAGAAATCATCCACCCAGGTATGTCATGTGTTGATTCATGGGTCCCTTTCGCCAATGAAGCTCAATAATCTCTTTTCAAAATCAAAGATTTGTGTATTTATGAATGTTCATGATTTAAACTGAATTTAAATTCGTGTTCATGATATTGTGGGGTTTTGATTCGTGTTTTAAATTACCTATTCTAATGATTGGCCCTAGGATGTCGTGATTTGCATAATAATCATGATAAACCCTTAAATTTACACGTTGGTTGATGTATCTATGATAATTAGATATGTTGATAATTGTATAACCAATGCATGCTCCCCATATGTCTGATTAAATGCCTATGTGAAGTAAAAGTGCCATACTAGTATGATAATATGAAATCCCCATTTATGTACAAGTTTATGCATGTCAAGTGTTTGATGAAATGTCTTAGTCAATGAGTTATGGATATATGTGTAGCCATTGTGGTGCTTTAGAACTTGTACTTCATGAATTCTCCAACTTATTGTATTATGGATTGTGATGTTGGTTATGTATTCAAGAGAGTCATGCTTTGTCAATTTCATGCTATCGAGTCCTGGGGGTAATTCTACCCGACAATTAGCTGTGTTCCTAGAGCCAGTGCCATGTTTTCAAGATACTCTGAATCAAACCATAATCCATAGAATTCAGTCAGTCTCATGACTCAAAAAAATTTAGTAATCTCAGAAACCTCAGAAATTCAGTAATCTCAGTAGTATTCCGTTAGGCAACGGAACTCAGTTAACTCAGTCTAGTAAATTCTATTAATCATGTTCAGTGTCTATTCAGATGGGAGTAGAAATTAGCACCGAGAGAACCCAAGGATGGTAACCCACTTGTTATATGAGGGTGTGATTCTTAGAAGCAATCCTTGCATTCCAGAACTACGTAGCCAGTGTAGGTTAAGACATCATAACCTGTTATATGAGAACAGATGAGGTTGCTTAACCTGTTATATGAGGGTTACCATCGTTCTCACTAGAGTTACCTGTTATACAAGGGTCACTCACAGATTATCCTTACCAGTGGCGCGGTATTGAAACCCTTCCAATTGGGATTACAGATTGGACCCCAACTCAGCCATAATGGCATATTAGAGGTATGTCGGTTAGATGAATACTTTCCATAGTTTCAGTTATAGAATCAGGACTGTTAGAGACAGTCATTCAGTCTTAGTAATAGAACTCAGATAGTTCTAGAGAATTCAGGACTGTCAGATACAGTCAACTCAGAATAGAACGGAACTCAGCTAGTTCCACCAGAACCTAGACTATCAGATACAGTCACTCAGTATCAGTTATTTCAGTTTTACAGATATCAATATCTCATGTTATCAGTACTCAGACTAAGTAATCATGTTATCATGAACTTTGTTACGGTTATTATGTATTCATGAATGCATTCTCACGTTCATGTTATTCAGTTAGTTAGTATAGTTCATGCATGTGAAACATTTGCATTCAGCCTACCTCACATGCATACCAGTATATTCCAACGTACTAACGCATTTGTGCTATGGTGTTTTATACCATAGGTTCAGAAGCACGATCTCTAGAGCATCAGTAGCATTCCAGTGTCCACAATCAGAGTTAGCAGTGAGTCCTCATCCTTCGAGGACATGACCATTACTTTATTATCTCATTATTTAATTTATTAGTTGGAGTTAGTTGGGGATATGTCCCATCAACTCCTTATTCAGAAAGTTCAGTCAGTTAGAGGCTTTTCAGACTATAGTATGTTTAGACAGTTTATTTTAGTTGTTTTGGGTATTTCATACCCCATTCATATGTTATGTTTTATTAGTTATGTTATAGTTTTGAACCTTGCGGCCTTACAACCTTTATTTCCATATTTATACATTATATTATGCAGTGATCAGGTACAGATATCAGTCATTGGTTAGATTATGGTCCTTTGGGGTCATGAGAACCGTGTAGCATTCCGGGCACCAGATTCAGGGCATTAAAAACTTGGTATAAGAGCCTAAGGTTCAATAGAGTCCTAGGAAGTCTAAAACTTACATCTAGTATCGTCTTGTACATGGGTGTGTTGTAAACCACATTTATGTGCTGGAGGCTATGAGATGTTTAGGAATATTTTCCCATCTTGCAGTATTCATGTCGGTCCAGTGAGCATAATCTCAAGTTAATCTCTCAGTCTAATCCTTTTCTCTTCCACTTACAGAACATGCCTCCCAAGAAGAGGACTGGAACTCAGTCAGCCCTTCAGCTCGAAGAACCTTTGGGCGAACATGTTTCTCATGCAGAGTTCAGAGTTGCATTCACTACTCTTGCTCAGTTAGTTGTTGCTCGGAATGAATGACCAGCTGTTATTCCGGCTAACCCAGTGGCCAATTCAGCTGCAGCCAGAATTCGAGACTTCACCCAAATGAATCCTCCATCATTTTTTGGGTCTAAGTCAGTGAGGACTCTCAGTAATTTCTTAATCAAGTTCAGAAGGTTGAGGATATCATGGAGGTTAATTCTAGTGAGAGTGCAGAGCTAGCTGCATATCAGTTGTAGTATGTTGCTCACACTTGGTTCAAACAGTAGAAATTAGAGAGGGCTGTAGATGCAAGGCCTATTGAGTGGGAGGAGTTTGCTACTGCATTCTTAGATATATTCTTTCCCTTAGAGCTAAGAGAAGATAAAGTGTTAGAATTTATCAACCTCAGGCAAGGCAACATGATAGTGAAAGAGTATTCTCTTAAGTTTACTCAATTAGACAGATATGCTCCTCATGTGGTTGCAGATAGCAGGGCTAATATGAGTAAGTTTATTTCTGGGGTGAATGATAGTGTGGTTAATGAGTGTAGGTCCACGATGTTGAATAGTGAAATGAACATAGACAGGCTTATAACTCATGCTCAATAAATAGAGGAGCAAAAGATTAAGATGAGGGAGAAGCAAAATAAGAGAGCAAGGACAGGTAGTTTCAACTTTGCTCAGCCTAAATCAGAAGGAGAAACTATTCTCAGTTTCATCCTAAGTCAACAGTTTTAGCTCCTTCTTCATCTAGTGCTCCAGCTCCTAAGTTCAGGGATGGTAACAGAGATAAAACGCCAGGCTCTAAGTCTCAAGGAAGTGTTAGCAGTGCCCTCACCTATCCTTTTTGCCATACTTGTGGTAAGAACTATCAGGGTATTTGCAGAGCTGGAAGTGGTATTTGTTTTGGATGTGGCAAGCTAGACCACAGAGTCAGAGACTGTCCTCAGCCAAGTCCTCAGAATTAGCAGAATCGTTCCTCAGCTCTGTCCGATTGCCCAAACCAGAAGGGTTCCATCTCCAGTGCTACTAGTGGGAAATGCCCAAATCAACTTTATGATCTCCAGTCCCGGTAAGATTAGGAAAATTCTCCTGATATGGTAACTGGTACGTTACAGATCTTTCATGTGCATATTTACGCTTTGCTAGATCTAGGAGCTTCTTTGTCTTTTGTTACTCCCTATATAGTAGTTGATTTTGGAGTCAGCTCTAAAATTCTAGAAGAGTCCTTTTCAGTCTCTACCCCAGTGGATAAAACCATCATAGCCTGACGGGTATACAGGAACTATTCAGTTATGGTATCTCAGAAATTCACCTCAGCAGACTTAGTCGAATTAGAGATGACTAATTTTGATGTCATTCTTGACATGGATTGGCTTTATTCCTGCTATGCCACAATCAACTGCAGAAACAAAATAGTACAGTTTTAGTTTCTGAATGAACCTGTCCTAGAGTGGAAGGGTAGCACTTCAGCTTTCAGAGGTCAGCTTGTTTCCTACTTTCGAGCAAGGAAAATAATATCTAAAGGATGTGTCTATCATCTTGTTTGAGTTAAGGACACTAGTTCTGAAACTCCCAGTCTTGATTCAGTCCCAGTTGTGAATGAATATTTAGATATCTTTCCTGAAGATCTTCAAGAAATTCCTCCCGAAAGGGAAATAGACTTCGGCATTAATCTTCTTCTAGATGCTCAGCCTATATCTATTCCTCCATATAGAATGGAACCAGTAGAACTCCGAGAATTGAAAGAGCAGTTGAAGGATCTCTTAGATAAGGGATTCATCAGACCCAACGTGTCTCCGTGGGGTGCACCAGTCTTATTCGTGTGCAAGAAAGACGACTCACTCAGAATGAGCATTGATTACTATCAGATCAATAAAGTCACGATCAATAGCAAGTATCCACTTCCCAGAATTGATGATTTGTTCACTAACTTTAGTGTGCCAACTATTTCTCTAAGAGAGACCTCAGATCAAGATATCATTAGCTCAGAGTCAGAGAATATGACATTTTGAAAATAGCTTTCCATACTCGGTATGGTCACTTCAAATTCTTAGTTATGTCCATTGGTCTTCCCAATGCCCCAACAACTTTCATGGACTTGATGAATCGGGTGTATAAGCAGTTCTTGGATATGTTCATCATAGTCTTCATAGATGACATTCTGGTCTATTCCCGCAGTGAGCGTGATCATGTAGACTATCTCAAAATCATACTTTAGACTCTCATAGATCATCAGATGTTTGCCAAATTTAGTAAATTTGAATCTTGGCTAAGGTCAGTAGCATTCCTTGGTCTTATCATTTCTGGTAATGGCATTAGGGTTGATCCTCAAAAGACCAAAATAGTAAGAAACTGGCCCATACCTGTCTCTCCATATGATATTAAGATTTTCTTGGGTTTGGATGGCTATTACAGACGGTTTGTTAAGGGATTTTCTTCTATTACATCCCCTATGTCCAAATTGACTCAGAAGAAAGTCAAGTTTCAGTGGTCGGATCCTTACGAGAAGAGTTTTCAGGAGTTGAAGACTCGACTCACCTCAGCCCCAATCTTAACTCTTCCAGATGGTCCAAATAGGTTCGTAGTGTATTGTGATGCATCCAGAGTAGGTTTGGGTTGTGTCCTCATGCAGCATAGTAAGGTCATAGCCTACGCCTCCAGAAAACTTAAACCCCATGAGAATAATTATCCTACTCATGATCTTGAGTTAGCAGCCGTAGTTTTTTCCTTGAAGATTTGGAGGTATTATCTACATGGAGTTCATGTAGATGTGTTCACAGATCATAAAAGCCTTCAGTATGTCTTTTCTCAAAAAGATCTCAATCTTTGTCAGAGAAGATGGTTAAACCTCTTGAAAGATTATGACATAAGTGTCCTTTATCATTCGGGTAAGGCCAACGTCATGACCAATGCTCTTAGTACATTATCTATGGGTAGTGTTACTAATGTTGAGGACAGTAAGAAGAAGTTATCTCAGGAAATCTATCATGTTACCAGACTAAGCGTTCTCTTAGTTGATTCAGAGGAGGGTGACATATGGGTTCAGAGTAGTTCAGAATTATCTCTAGTTTCCGTGATGAAATAAAAGCAAGATAGCGATCCCAGCCTTCTCAAGTTGAAAGAGTCTGTCAAGGATAAAAAAGTAGAGGTTTTATCCCAAGGTGGAGATGGTGTTCTGTGTTATCAGGGTCGTCTGTGTGTTCCAAGTGTAGATGACTTAAGGCAATGAATTCTTGTAGAAGCACATGGTACGCGCTACTCTATTCATCCAGGGTCCACAGAGATTAATAGCGACTTGCGGGAAATCTATTGGTGGAGTAGGATGAAGAGAGATATTGCAGAGTTTGTGGCTAAGTGCTCTACATGTCAGCAGGTTAAGATAGAGCATCATAAACCTAGTGGGTCCATGTAGGAGTTCAATATTCCTACTTGGAAGTTGGAAGAAGTGAGGGATCTACTTGGAGGAGTTCGTAGACTGAGGAACAAAGAAGTCACTTTAGTCAAAGTTGTTTGGGGAAATCAGTCAGTTGAGGGATCTACTTGGGAAGCAGAAGCAGACATGCTGAACAAGTATCCTCACCTTTTCTCCGCAAACTCAGATCTAGATCAAGGTAACAGTTCTCCTTAAGCTTTTCAGTTTCATGTTCAAATTTCAGTGACAAGCTTAGTATCCATTTCATGTTCAGAATTCCATCACAATCTTGGTATTAAATACCATTGCATACTCAGTCATGCATTTATGAATCAGTTATACATGCATCAGATATTCATGATCAGTATGATATATTCAGTTATCAGTCATGTCAGTCTTGAGATCATGTTCCAATTGTTCATGTTCAGTATATACATCAGTTTATATTCTCCCCTCTCACTTAGTCTCATTCGAGGATGAATGTTCTCAAGAGAGAGATATTGTAATACCCCGTACTTCTACCTAACTTGAAATCATCCCAAGAATGATAGAAACTTACTTTGAAATATGAATCCATTTTTATACATGTGGAATTTTAAGATTTTCACTTTTTATCATGTGGAAAATTGAATTAGATTTCCAACGATACCAATTTCTTCAAAATCCAGTATCGGAGTAAAAAGTTATGGATGTTTTACTCAGAGTTGTTAAAATTACCCAGGTGCGATGGCCACGTTGACGGACCATCGATCTAGCGACGGACCATCACCTAGAATATCACAACCAAGGTAGTGTGTCAACCTTCAGAATAAGGTGCGACAGATAGGTTGACGGACCATAGAACTTGCGATGGACAGTCGCCCAAGCCGTCGCTATAAGGTAGTGAGTCTTTTTTTGGTCCACGTACGACGATCAAAATGAAGGACCGTCGAGCCAGCGATGGACCGTTGCATGAGCTGTCGCAGGTCCCGTTAAGTGAATTTTAAGTCATTTTTAATGGGTATTTGGGTCTTTTTACACCCGTTTTAACCCCTAATTATATCAGACCAAGGCTCATAAGTTCATTATTCATTCATAACATCAAATTAAGGTTTTCTCTCAAAGATCAATCCCCAAGAACAAGAAACCCTAGGTGTTTAATTTCAAGTTAAGGATTTAAGTTTTCCTCTATTAATCTTCAAGAAATCATCCACCCAAGTATGTCATGTGTTGATTCATGGGTCCCTTTTCACCTATAAAGCTCAAGAATCTCTTTTCATAATCCAAGATTTGTGTATTTATGAATGTTCATGATTTAAATTGAATTGAAATTGATGTTCATGATGTTGTGGGGTTTTGATTCCTGTTTTAAATTACCTATTCCAATGATTGACCCTAAGATGTCGTGATTTGGATAATAATAATGATAAACCCTGAAATTTACACGTTGGTTGATGTATCCATGATTATTAGATGTGTTGATGATTGTATAACCAAAGCATGCTCCCCATATGTTCGATTAAATGCCTATGTGAAGGAAAAGTCCCATACTAGTATGATAATATGAAATCCCCATTTATGTACAAGTTTATGCTTGTCAAGTGTTTCATGAAATGTTTTAGTCAATGAGTTATGGATTTATGTGTGTCCATTGTGGTGCTTTAGAACTTGTACTTCATGAATTCTCCAACTTATTGTATTATGGATTGTGATGTTGCTCTTGTATTCAAGAAAGTCATGCTTTGTCAATTTTAGGATATCGAGTCTTGGGGGTACTTGTACCCGACAATAAGCTATGTGCCTATAGCCAGTGTCATATTTTCAAGATACTCTCAGTCAAGCCATGATCCGTAGAATTCAGTCAGTCTCATGATTCAGGAAATTTTAATAATCTCAGTAACCTCAAAAATTCAGTAATCTTAGTAGTATTCCATTAGGCAACGAAACTCAGTTAACTCAGTCCAATCAGTTCAGTTGATCATGTTCAGTTTCTATTCAGATGGGAGTAGAAATTAGCACCGAGCGAACCCAACGATGGGAACCCACCTATTATATGAGGGTGTGATTCTTCGAAGCAATCTTTGCATTCAAAAACTACGTAGCTAGTGTAGTTTAAGACATCATAACCTATTATATGAGGGTAGATGAGGTGGCTTAACCTGTTATATGAGGGTTCTCACCATTCTCACTAGAGTTACCTATTATACGAGGGTTACTCACAGATTGTCCTTACCAGTAGCATGGTATTGGCACCCTTCCAGTTGGGGTTACAGATTGGACCCCAACTCAGCCATAATGGCATATTAGGGGCATGTCAGTTAGATGACTACTTCCCACAGTTTTAGTTACAAAATTAGATAAGTCAGATACAGTCATTCAGTCTCAGTAATAGAACTCTGATAGTTCTACATAATTCAGGACTATTAGATACAGTCAACTAAGAATAGTACGAAACTCAGCTAGTTCCACCAAAACCTAGACTGTCAGATTCAATTGCTCAGTATCAGTTATTTTAGTTATACAGATATCAGTATCTCATGTTATCAGTACTCAAACTCAGTAATCATGTTATCATGAACTCAGATGTATTCTCACGTTCATGTTATTCAGTCAGTTAGTATTGTTCATGCATGTGAACCCTTTGCATTCAGCCTACCTCACATGCATACCAGTATATTCCAATATACTGACGCATTTGCACTATGATATTTTATACCATAGGTTCAGAAGCACGAGCTCCAGAGCATCAGTAGCATTCCAGTCTCCACAGTCAGAGTTAGAAGTGAGTCCTCATCCTTCGAGGACATGACCATTACTTTATTATCTCATTATTTAATTTATTAGTTAGATTTAGTTAGGGACATGTACCATCAACTCCTAATTCAGACAGTTCAGTCAGTTAGAGGCTTTTCAGACTACAGTATGTTCAAACAATTTATTTTAATTGGTTTGGGTATTTTATACCCCCTCCAAATATTATGTTTTATTATTTATGTTATATTTTTGAACCTTACTACTTTACAGCCTTTATTTCTGCATTTATACAGTATATTATGTAGTGATCAGGTACAGATATCAATCATGGGTTAGCTTGTGGTCTTTCGGGGTCATGAGCACCGTGTGGCATTTTGAGTACCAGATTTGGGGTGTTACAAATATGATTTATAGATCTCCAATTATGTTTCAAGCATGATATTGTGATTTTGATTTCATTATCTTGATATTGATGAAGTATTTCAAGAAGTATATTGAGCATGACATTTTTCTATAAATTTGCATGAGTTTAAAGCATGGTTTTTAAGCCCCAAATTTAAGTATTGATATTTCAACAAGATTATGATTTTGAGCCTCTTTTATAAATTGTTTACCATTATTTAAATGAGAAATTTGATCTTTTGATCCTAAGCTAAGATAAGGAATCCACATTGTTCATGTAGTTTGATATTTAAAGAAAGATAATTATAATTGATTTTTGTTACAAACCCTTGTGCTATTTTAAGATGGATTTCCTACAGTTCTGAGCAAAAGAATGAGAGTAGTATTTAACACCGAGTTGGATATGTTTCCAAGGTATCATTCCCCAGAACTATGTGCCATCGTAGGATTAAGATTAAGTGCCCATAGTGGGCTAAGTCAGTGATCACTTAAGAGAAGGTTATACTACTTAGCAAGAGTATAACACCTCTCCACAACGTGAGGTTTTTCCCTTAGGGGAACAAAACATTGGACTCCATGATGGCTCACATGGTTTATGGAGGTTAGAAGAATCTCCCAAAGTTCCTAAGTCCTAAAATAGAATAACAAAACAACTTTTAGAAATTAAGTGTAAGGGCTCAAAATTTTACTCAGATATTGGTTTAAGTAAGACATTAGCTACGAGATTTTTAGCTCTCAGTTTACAGACAATAAAGGTAAGTCCTTTTACACTTAGCCTGCATGATTTGAAAATAGACTTGAGTTCAGTGCTACTTATTCCACTAATAGAAAGAGTAATAAAGGTCATAAGATTTATACAGTATGCTTTATTATTCATGATTCATGATTTTCAGCTTTTAGTTATTCAAGCCAATGTAAGTCATTTAAACTTAGCATGCCTTCTTTACAAGTTAAATGCAAAATTTGTTACAGTTTTTACTTATGCATTCACCCCACATGCTCAGTACATTCCAAAAGTACTGATCCACATATATGTCTATGTGCTACATTATCTCATAATGTAGGTATGAGTTGTAGCAAGAACATCATATTCAGAAAACTTGTAGCTTCCAGTCAGCAGGTGATGAGGCCTTTTGATTCAAGGGCTCGAGTAAGTCATTGTTTGAGTAGTATTTTATTTTTCTTTATTTAGTGGTATTGATTCGGGATAGCTTGGGGTCATGTACCGAATACCTACAATCAATACTAGTAAAGACTTCATAGACAGTCCCTAGAGTTAATGTATTCGATTCCAGTTTTGTTTTGTATATTCAAGGTTGTAATCATTTTAATATAGTTTTGTATTGATCATATTCAAAAAAGATTTATCTTCTGCTTATTTCATTCAGATTTATATATTTTATCTAGATGCTCACGAGTTATGCCAGTACAAGGGTTAGCTAGGAATCACTTGTGGTCCAAAGAACCGTGTAACATCTTAGGTGTAGTCTCGGGGGAGGGGGGGTACAACTACATGATCATCTTGGTAACTCTACCAAGGAACCTCTCTATGATGATTAATTCTAATTAGCTTCACTTAGGAAACCCTACCTAAGCACTCGCTACTCAAAGACAAAAACACTACTCTTATAGAATGAGTAATTCAGTCACAAATCAGTACTAACTCAAGAACTAATTCTATTTAAGAAATCATATAGCTAAGAACTTGAGAAGTGTTGAAATAGGGTTTTTACTACCTCTCTTCACTCTTTGTAATTGCAAAAGACTATTTGATGAAGAGCGTCTCTTTTCTTTTATAGCTGAGTGATGATTAGGGCTGAAAGATCATTGGACCAACTGTCCTAATTAGTACAAAATAGCACCTGCAAGTTTGTTACACAAGAGGATAAAACTATGCAGACAACTTGTGCCAGCTGTACTGTACCTTGTATATTAGGGACCTGGTCCCTTCCAGTTAGCTGCTCATCATCAAAACTACATAAAAAAATTTACTCGCTTTTTGATGATGACAAATCAACCATTCATCTTTGAGAATTAATGCACATTCATCACATTTAATCAGTGTGATTACCACCTGAAGATGAATGTTTCCCCTATCATCATGCTTCTTCCATTATCATACAACACAAGGACCTGGTCCCTTGTTGTCATTTGCAGTAAAAATATCTGATTTCTTTCCCCTGTCACCATGTACCTTCATTTATTATATTTTCATACTTCTTCCCCTATTAATATGTCATTTAGACATTCGATCAAGAACAAGTCAACACTGGAGGCAATTGTTCTCTTTTCTAACTTTGGTAGCAGGACCTTGTCGATGAACTTAAAAACTGACTGAGACTCATTTTTAAGAACTTTCTTTTTACTGCAGCTGTTGATGTTCCTCTTATCTTTGATGCATTGATCACGAACTTAGTTGAGGGCTGTTGTTTCACAACTGTCCTCACACTTATTATAGGTGCATTTAAGATCTTGCCCCATGATTTTTAATCCAGATTGATAAGCTTTCCTTGCACCTGGGCATTCAGACTTTGCCCATCTTTTGAGAATTCTATGATGTAATAAAATTCCCTTACCTCTTTTGTGAAAACCACTAGTCCTGTTTTATCAAATAGATGTAGCCATCCTTGGTTTCTGACATACTCTACGAACTTCCATCATTCCAGGCTTCTCACATATCTTGGGATCAAAAGTTCTTTCTGACAGAACCTTCTGAGTCATATCATTTTATTCTTTATTTACCTAGACACATCCTTCATCTATTCCTTTAGTCTCATTACTTGCCTCTTCTTTTTTAATCATAACTTTTCTATTCTTGGGACAAGGTCACTAAGAGTCATTCCTTTTCTAGACAACTATGTGTTTCTGCCTCATTCCAGCAAGGTTACCAGACATCAACTTAGAGGATCTAAGGTGATGTTTTCTATGGCTTTGTTTGCTGAAGGATCAAGATATTCGATGAGGGCATATTCAATTTGATTTTTTGGAGTTTTATCTACTTCAAGGTTCTTAACTTGGTTTAAGGAAGTAGTAATATTTGTCATTTGATTTTATGAGTGAAAGAGAGTGAGAGGGACCGATTTGGTTTAGAGGAGGCAAAGAGGGATGATTTGAGACTAAGAATGAGAAATAGCCTGATTTAACAATTTGAAAAGGTGACCGTTTTCATCAAAAGTTTTTTCTTTTAAAATGATATGTCTGATCCTAATAAGAGAAACTCTTTATTTTGTAAAAGAATTGACAGCTTTTATTCAGAGAGGAAAAACACATGGCTTTTTAGACAACATTTTATGATTATTAAAGCATACTACAGTGATACTAACCTAAGAGATGAGACCAGGTCCCTCTCCTTTTTGAGTGAATCATCAAATTTGTACAAGAGTTATTTGTCCACTTTCAAATTTGTTCCCATGGGTGTATACCTTCAAGGGCATGGTATTGCGTCACACTAATATGCACTTAATTTATCAAGGATACCTTTCTCCTCATCATAACCAATTTTGTGGAGAGACAATGATTCATATATTAGGTTAAGTCAGTATCATGATTTAATCTCTGCACACTCCTTTTATATCAAATCTTATTCCCAAAGAAGGTCTGGGGACCAGGTCCCAGTCTTGACTTTATTCAAGCTGTTGAAGCTTCTCCATCTGAAAATCAAGACTTATTTGCATCTTTCATCCTTTTTTCTCATCATTTTCAGCACCACCACGGATAAAAAATTTTCCTGACTAATAAGGAACTACATGCACCTTTTTCATCAATCCAGAGAATTCCTTTTCAGTTCATTTTCCAAAGAATTTCCATTTATCAAACCTGAGGTTATTCTTGGTCTTCCTTTTGAACACAAGATTCACACACCTCTCTTTTTTGAATATCATCTTTCATAAGCCAAGAACTAGGTCCTTGAGATCAACTTTATAGAACAAGACACCTTCACCTGAAGTGTCTTGGGAAAGAGAAAACAGTCAAATCTTCCATCATTGAGCTTTGAGACCTTTAAATCAATGAGCTATTCCTGACTACAATCCCCTTCTCATGCCTGGAATCATGATCATAATTTAGATTTAGAAACCCACTTAAGTTTGAGTACCCAGTAGGAGGATAATAGTGTGATCAAATTCTTCTTAGACCATATCACCCTTTTTAGAGGCTCAAATCCCTTAGAATGTGCATTCTTCTTCTGAATGTATTAAGTATTCCTTAATTTTTCCTTTATCCAGTGTTGTCATCTTTTTTTCAAACGTCCATATCTTTCATAGATAGTGCACAGGAGTTTGCCCCCTTTGCGTCTAACATCATGAACGGACTTTCCTTTAGACTCAATAGGTTGGGATTTTCCTTTATAAACCAGACCTCTACCATCATTAACACTTTGACTAGTCAAGCTAGAAAGGATCAGTGAGTAAGTAGTCCACTTAAGATACTTGTTCAACTCTTCTTTCAAGCAGACCAGGTACCTCAATAACTCTTCATTCCTGTGAAGTGCTGACATAAGGTGTTTTTGTGAAGCTTTCAATTTATCCTCAAGATCAATCTAAAGCCTTGAGGTTTCTTCCCTTTACCATCTACACCATTTACATTCTTCAGATTCAGATTTGTAGATTTTATCTTTTTTAACAACTCTTCAATTTGAAAAATTTGAAGAGTTAAAGCAATCGTCTCATGCTCTTGATTCATTAATTTTTCTTCTAAGGCATTCTTCTAAATATTTAGTTCACATACACAGTCTATCAACATACTTTCAAGACTTTTTATTTTTCTAGCCGAATAGTTATCTAGATTTTCCTTTATATTAGAGAGAGTTACCTCATCTTCTTTTTTGTCATCTGTATTTGACAAGAAGGGAAATAAGGAATCATAGATACCTGAACTATATTCCACTGCTAGCATAGATATATCTCCATACTTCTTATCCTTATCTTATTTACTGGAGAAATATCCCCATGCTGCCAGAGCTTGCTATACTACATAAGCAGTTTCTACATTCCTTCTTGAATTATCAGGGACCTGGTCACTATTCTTTCCTTTGTTACTAGAAGTCTTGAGGTAATTCTAATAATCCACTTTGTGCACGGACAATCCGTAAAGAAGCACTCAGAACTTCCATATTTGTGACAAGCCTTAAAATTGCCTTCTCTTTTGCTGCATCTTTCTCTCCTTTGGAACTAACCACTCTTCTTCACGGAATTAGTATTTCTTTTTCCAAATAGGTAACCTTATTGTAATCATAATATGGACCGTGTTTGAATTCTTTTAATAACAAGGATTTTTCCTTTTTGCATCATTCTTCTCCATCCCTTGCTTTTTCTTAAGCTCTTGGGTTTTTAAATTTCCAATCATTCATCCATAGTGAGGGCCTTCAAGTTTCTGGCTTTGGTTATGGCATCTACTTTGCTTTCCTAGGACTTAGGAAGAACACCAAGAATATTTCTCACTTGCTTATACATTTAAATCACTTCTCTCATGCAGTGAAGCTCATTAGTGAGAGAAGTGAATTTTGTATGCATTTCTTGGATTGTTTCTCCTTCTTTCATGGTGAAGGTTTCGTATTGAGTAGTCAACATGTCTACTATAGAATCCTTCACATCAGTAGTACCTTTATGTGCAGTCCTCAAGTAATTCCATATTTCTTTGGCATTTTCACAGGTTGAGATCCTATTATATTTATCAGGCCCTATACCACAGACTAGATATTTCTTGGCCTTGTAGTTTTTCTCAACCTTCGTTCTATCTTTATCATTGAACTCCCTCCTACTTTTGATAACAATTTTTGTAACATCTACTTCTTTGACTTATTTTAGAGGAATTAGGTCTATCAAGGATTATGTTATCAGTTCACTATCTTCAGCCATAATGAAGTCAAACATCCTTGTTTTCCACCACACATAGTTCTTTCCATTAAATCTAAGTGGTCTAGTGGTAGATTTCCATTCTTCTAGGTTTGGTGGAGCAACCATGATAACCAAAACACTCTAGGTGTGAACCTTTTAGAGTGACTTGGCTTTGATACCAATTGTTGAAACCTTTAGGGTTTCACCACTCAGTGAAGGACCAGGTCCCTCAAAGTCAATCACAGGTAAACAAACACTAATCGCGTAGGAAAAGAGAAGACAGTGCAGGAAGAGTAAAAAAACACAAATTTTTACGAGCAAATCCAAGAAGGGAAAAAATTATGTCTTTCCTTCACAAGTACCAATGAAATCTACTATAATCAACCTACTGATTACAGTCCAAATTTTATTTTACCTCTAGGCTTCTTTTTCTTGCAACAACTCTACTACAAGCTCATCTTGATAACTATACCAAGGACCCTCTCTACGCTGATTAACTCTAATCAGCCTCACACTTACGCAAATCTACCTAAACACTTTCTACTCAAAGAGATAAACACTACTATTATAGCATGAGTAGTTCAGTTACAAATCAATACTAACTTAAGAACTATTTCCATTTAAGAAATCATAAAGAAAAGAACTTGAGAAGTTAAAATGGAGTTTTTGCTGCCTCTCTTCACTCTTTGTAATTGCAAAAAACCATTTAAGGGAGATCCATCTCTTTTCTTTTATAGCTGAGTGATTATTAGGGATGGAAGATCATTAGACCAGCTATCCTAATTAGTACAAAATAACACCTACATGTTTGTTACAGAAGAGGAGAAAATTATACAGACAACGCGTGGCTGCTGTACTATACCTTGCATATCTAGGGACCAGGTCCCTTGCAGTTAGCTGATTTTCATAAAACTACATATAGGAGGTTTACGTTTTCTACAATTTATTAGAATAAAATAATTCCAAGTCAATGGTTCCCCAAATATATCTAAATATATGCTTGATGCCATTTCAATGTCTTCTTGTTGGGGAAGAGTGAAATCTTGTCTATAAACTTATTGTAAATTTAATATTTGGTCGAGTATTATTGGCAAGATACACTAGTTCCCTGATTGCACTAAGATATGGAGTTTCATCACCAAGAATCTCTTTATCATTTTATTGTTGTCGAAACAGATCTTTATTTATATCAAGTTAAATAACAATCATTGGGGTACTCAAAGCAAGTAAGTTTTCCATGTAAAATTATTTTAAAACCATTTTAGTGTTTGTTGATTGTTGGCCAAAAATTTTATCTATCAAATTCTCAATCTGTAGGCCAAGATAAAATTTGTCTATTTCAGATCTTTGCTTTTAAACTTTTGCTTCAAACATTCAACAACTTTTGAAAGCTCTTAGGAGTGCGAATGATATTAAAGTTATCAACATACACAAGTATTATAGAAAATTCAAATTCAAACCTTCTTATAAAAATACAAGGGTAAAGTAAATCATTTTTGTACTCTTTTTTTAGAAAATATTCGCTAAGACGATTGTACCACAACCACCCTAATTGTTTCAATCCATATAAGAATTTTTGAAGCTTTATTGAACAAGTTTCTTGTGTACTTTTATATACTTCAGGCACTTTGCAAGCTTCTAGGATTTTTATAAGAGTATCATTGTCCAATGAGCCATATAAATAGACTGTGACAACATTCATTAGATATATTTCAAGATTTACATTAATTTCCAAATTTATTATATATTGAAAGGTAATTCCATCGACCAGAGGAAAATATGTCTTCACATAATCAATGTTAGGCCTTTTAAAATTTTTTGTGCCACATGTCCTACTTTATATCTTACGACTTTGTCTTTTTCATTTTATTTTCACACAAAACTCCATTTATATCCCACTGGCTTGACACATATAGTTGTTCGAACAATTGGTTCAAAAATTTCTCATTTTTCAAGTAAAGTCAATTCCGCTTGAACCAAAATCTTTCATTTTGGCCAATAATTTCTCTATCTACACTCATTGACAGATTTTGATTTAAAATCCTCACCTTCTTGAATTATGTTGGCAGAAACATTATAAGCAAAAATATTGTTAACCACAATATTATTTACGTTCAACCTTTTTCTCATCGAGACATAACTTATTATGATTTCTTAATTCTCATTATATTCAGGTATTTGAACCTCCTCGATAGTCTTATCATTTCTTATGTCTCAGAGACCTTAATAAGAAATTTCCATCATATCATGATCATTCTAATCATTTATTACTTTTATTTTTTGAGAATTTTTATCCTTGAAATCAATAGGCCTATATGTTTTAAATGTGGCCTAGATGAATTTACATCTTCAATTTGTCCTATAAAGACATCAACTCGAACTGGAGTATTTGAAGCTGGAATATAAGATTTAGTAATCTTTTAAAGGCTAGTAAATACATCTAAAAACTGATTTTTGGATACTAACATGAACCCTTCAAGACCATTCACTCATTGTAGAGCAACAAAGCTTCAAGATCTACAAACCATGTTTGTGAGTAAAGATGCTTTAGAGGAACTTGAAGGGTATCAAAGAAAGACATTCAATATATGAAAGGTCAATCAATGAGGAGGAGGAGAAGAAGAAGAATAAGAAGAAGAAGAGAAGGGGCTAAGTGCGCAAATAATCACTTCTTAAATTTAAAGATTCACAAAGATAAGAGAGAAGGAAAGCCCTTATTTCATTAAGGGCATATTTGTAAAAGACTAACTGTCTCCTTATTTTCTTAGTATAAATAGGATATTTCCTTATTTTTTATGGGAGTTTTTGATGAATATAGATATTTTTGGAGAAATTATGCTTTCTTAGTAAATTTCCTTAAGCAAATAGTGTATTTAGTGGAATAATTAGGGTTGATCTTGAAATTATTAATAAACCTTTGGCTTGACTAGTCGTAGAATTACTCATCCGTGATTCTTGTTTCATTAATCCATAAAGATAGGATTTGTGTGTCAGTATTGAAATCAATTGGGAGGTGAGGGTATCAAGTACCTTGTTGTCCATAATTTCATTACTTAGATATTAATCCATACATCCTTCTTCTTTTCTCCTTTTTCTTGTTGCTCTTCCCTCTTTGATTCTTATCATTTTGGTATCAAGAACCTAGGTTAAGGTTTGTTTCTATAAATCTTAATATAGAGATTTTGATCACTTCAAATAGTTTTTAAAAAATCTAAAAATCCTTTAAAAAATTGTTTTTTATTATTTTTGATACTAGACCTTATTCTTTAGTGTCATTTTAGTCGAAATTCATAAATTTCATCCAATTTGGAGTTGTTGAAAAGATTCTACCTTTAAATAAGCTTGAAGGTTTGAAACTTGAAAATGCATCTTGAAGATTAGGGATGATTTGAGTTACAAAAATTGTTTAATTTTGTTTTCTAGGTTAACGAAAAGCTACTTCAAAATTTTTGAACAATTTCATGAAGAATTGAAGAAGTTAAAATTTTTAGTGGACTTGAAGTTCATCATGTTCTTCCTATGTTCTTGAGTAAGAAGGATTAAAAAGGAAGCATTTGATCTCCAAAAAAAAGAAAAAGAAAGTGTTAAAGGTGTAGTGGGGCCATTTGAAAAAAATTGAATTTTTTTTTACTTTCTAAAAAGAATCCACACGGCCGACATGTCAGTAGCTGACACAGAAGAACGACCAACAACCAAACCTCAGTGCCTGTACAATGCGTGTAGGGTAGATTCAAAGGCTGAAATATACAAGTTTCTAAACTTCTTAGTTTGTTTTTAAGGTCTCAAGTTTTGGGACCCCAAAATTTTTCTAAGTGTGCAAATTCTGTGGTTCTTTTTTGTACACTTTCTTCCTTCGATTTTTCAACTATTTAGAAAGTAATTAATATATATAGTTACTTATTAACTAGTTCAAAATTATAAAATCCTTTATTTGATTCCTCAAATTAAGCAACATATGTAATTTTTCTAATTTTGTTACTTAATTTTTTTAGTCCGATTTTTTTTCGTTCTTTTATTCAACTTTTCCATCTTAATTCATTGCTAAAAATTTTACTTCAAGTACTTTAGCCTTAAATTGAGTCATCCTTCTTTCAATACTCACAAGAATCCACTCCATAAAAAAGGATGGGTAATCTTGAATTAATTGAGTCGAGTCGGTTAACTACCAATTTCGAGATGACGCTTTAGGAGGTGAGATAAGAGTATACATACGAGTGATGTGAGTCTTTTTATACTAATATTATTTGTTGAGTTTTGTAGGTACCATGTCAAATGCAAGTCTAAGTGGGGAGGAATCCAACCACATCTTGGAGGTCATCACCCACCTCCCCAAACAAGTGGTGGAAATAGGTGCAGATATAAGTGGATTGAGAACGGAAATGAAAGAAAGATTAGGAGGTATGGAGGAAAGGTTGGTATGGGTGGATAAAGGGAAATAAATTCAAATAGAAGATGAGGGGGTAAATAGAGCATCAGTGCAATCCACTACCATTACTCCGGGGCAAGCTCATGAGTAATGTTACCCTCCACCAAATTGAAACATCCATCAACCTACCTTCCAAACAAACAATACTCCAAATTTTCCAAGGAAACCTATACCATATCCCCAACCACAACCTGATTATCCTCCACAAGAGAACTGATCTTTTCTAGAAAACCAAATCTTATATCAATCTCCACTCAGAAATGCATTAAATGCATCCTTATATCCTTCACAAATATCACCCCTACAAAATGTACCAAAGATGTTATACTAAGACCTCCAATACCAAAATCCGCTCTATGATGAAATGAATGATGGATTCAATAATGATGAATTTTGGGAGGATGGAGGTAGAGATGGTTATGTAGTATAACCTTTGGAATTAAAATAGGACCAAGGCACAAGGGTCAAAAACATGGGAATAAAGTAGACAAGATATGAAATAGAGGAGATGGGGTAGGATATAGAGGTGATAGATTGGGGAAATAGAGGAGATAGGTTTTGGGATAGAAATGATCAAGACCGAGACTTAAGCAACATCAAGGTCACATTTTTAAAGTTCAAATAAAGTAGTGGTCCCAATGATTTCTTGGAATGGAAAATTCAAAGTGAGCGGATCTTTCTTACAAATAATATCTCAGAGATGTTGAATGTGAAGTATGCTCTCACAAAATTCAAAGTCTATGCATCTATTTGGTGGGAATCCAAGAAGCGGAAAGAGAGATCCATCACAACCATGAGTTACCTATGTGGCTAGAACTGATTACACTAATGGAGATGAGGTACTTGACCCTAAAATACTACCAAGAAGTGATCAAGAAGGTATATATATTACACAAGGTTCCAAAAGTGTGGAAGAATATTACGATAAGTTTGAAAACTTGAGATTGAAGTCTAAATTTGAAGAAAGATTGGAATGTATGATGCTTCGATTTGTGGAAAATTTGAGGTATGATATTTTGAGAACTTTGAAGCCTAAACACCATGAAACTCTAAAAGAGGACTTTATTGATGCCTCAAAGGTAGAAGAAGATTTGAAAGAAGAAAGGTCTTACAAGGCCAAGACTTCCTCTATTACCACATGGGAGAAGAATAGAGATAATTGGAAGGCCATGTCTTTTAAAGGGCAATCTAATGGTGTTGGTCAAGATACTCAATTCAAGCTTGATTTCAAGTCCAAGGCAAGTGAGAATACACAATGAGGTAACTATATAAAACCTAACCTTCCTCGACCTTCCACCAACTAATGTTTTTGATGTAAAAGAAGGGGACATGTTGCTAGTGGTGTCTCAATAGGAGAGCAATTTTTCCAATTTGGGATGGGTACAGAATGAAGGATCAAGATGAGGGTGATAAAAAAATTAGAAAAAAGAGGTAAAAGTGAGAAAAAGGGAGATGCTTCAGGGAATGAGGAAGAGAGGTTGATGAGAGGGTGAATTTTTCTTGCTTCCTTGAGAAAAGAAGATCCTTTCTTGATGATGATAAAAAATTGAAAGTGAATACCAATCTTTAATATGTTGTGAGGAAGATTATGGGGGCCCTTTCTAAAGAAGAACTTGATCAAAGGGAGAATCTATTTCATACTTGGTGCAAAATCCAAGATAAGGTGTGCTCTTTAATTATTGATAGTAGGAGTTGCACCAATATTATAAGTAGTTCTTTGATGGAGCATATGCAAATAATAACAAGAAAGCATTTCAACCCTTACATATTACAATGGCTAAATAAAATGGTGAGATGAAAATCGTCAATCAAGTAAGTTTATGGTTTAGTCTGGGTAAGTACAATGAGGAGTTGATTTGTGACATAGTGCCTATGTTGGCTTGTCAAGTATTGTTGGGAAGACTGTGGAAATTTGATAGATATGTTGTACACCATGGTAGGTACAACAAGTATACTTTTGTGATTAAGGGTAAGAAATATGTTCTTTCACCTTTCATTCCCTACCAAGTAAGTGAGGACTATAGGGTTATAAAAGAGCTTGGGGAGAGGATAAGGGTGGAAAACACAAAGTGTGAAGGTAAAAGTTCCACTTTTGTGACAAAGGAAAGAGGTGACTTATCCAAAAATAATAAAAACATGTGTGTGATAGCCATGTCAAGCAAGTGTCTCAAAGGTGTGGATGAGGAATGCTTTCTATTGTGCCTTGTCAACACCAAGATTTTGTTAAATGCTAACTAAGATACTAGCACTTTTCCTTGTATCATTTCTTTTCTTTTACATGACTATAGAGGAGATGCCTAAATGATTACCATCCTTGAGGGGGATTGAGCACCAAATTGATTTTATTTCGGGTTTACAAATTCCTAACCGATTGACCTATAGGAACAATCCAGAAGAGACCAACGAATTTGTCACGACCCGAACCAGGGCCTAGTCGTGATAGGTATCTCAAGTCCTGCATGGGATGTAGATCACCCCCTTTACCTAACCTAACAAAAAATATCATGCCCCAAAGTTGGCTGAATTCAAAACATATAACAAGATAAGAGATTATCAATTTAAAGACATAATAAGTAGTCAATAACTAAAACCAACCATTCACAGCCAAGCAACAACCTAATACCAATATCAATGCCATTACCAATACCAATACCAATACCATACTAGCACCGACACCGCCAATGTCCATAGTAGTCCAACAAAGCCTCTAATCAAAATCAAAGAATATCTCATCGGTACATGCCCCCAACCATAGTAAAATCCAAGACCAAAGGAATAGTAAAGTCATAAGGAAAGCCATAGCATGAAATGGAGTCCTCCAAAGTATAGAAGCTCAAAACTTCAGTCTGACTCAAAAGTTGTCCCTAAATCACCTAGTCACTAAGTAGGACGAGTGGAGTATGACCAATTCCTACATTGTTGGGGATATAGCATCCGAAGAAGGTTAGCGGGGTGAACTCTAGCATATAACTCAGGGATATGGATAACATAACGATAAGATCAATAGTTTAAAATCATTCAAAAGCCAACACACATAATCAATGCATATACATAAATACATAGATTACATATCGGGATAGAAAATAAGGTTTAACATGCTTTTCAAAACATTAGCCTGGATTGTGTAGCTCAACCGTCATTTAATAGTACACACAGGCTATATGGGCCCCAGGTCTCACCCCTTGTCGGGCCCCAGTACATGTAGACGCATGAATAGAAGTATGATCTTATATATATGCACATGAGGGACACAAACCTCCCAACATATACTAAGTTGACTTAAGCACCCGATCATGCAATGATTAACTGGGGACTGGAACCTCCCTAATCATAAAATAATAATAAGGGGGACTCGAAACTCCCTGGTCACTTTGTTCCCTGCGTCGGCAAACAAGGTTTCCAGTAGTGGTCACTCGGACCTCCATCTTCATGACTCAGCTACACAGCCCTTATTAGAGCTCAATTAAAAAGTCTATCACACATTCCCATTCAATGAACCACAATACACTTTTTGGTATACGTTGTTGGTATCATCATACTTACTACACTTGCAAAGTAACACATCATGCCAAAACCATTTTCATTAACTTGGGGAGAACAACTCCTTTTGTTCATTAATACACATTGGGGAACACTGACTCCCTTTGTTTATTAAATTTTACAATTTTATTTCAAATACTTCTTTATATCATGCATTAGTTCAAGACTCATTCAATTTTTACAAATTCCCATAATTCTCATAATAAAAACCAATTTGCATTATGGGGTTGGGGTCATAACCACTTCAAAACTAACAAGTTTGGGAAAGTCACAATTCCCTAGTTCATTCACCATACCTATGCACCCAAAGGTTCAAAACCTTATTAAAACCTTGAAAATCATATATATAAACCATGAGAAATATTATTCAATTTATAAAATTAAAAATCCTCAATCTTTGTTTTCAAAACTAGAACAATAATTATATAACCATACATTAAATCACATGTCCTTGGAAAATTAACAATGAGGGAAGAGTAACATGTCTAAAATAGTAAGTTGTATGGAGAGAAACCACCTTTGAGAGCCCGAATGGATCAACCTCTTGAAATCCCTAAGTGTTCTTAACCTTGATGATTTGGGCATGTTCCAAAAGGTTATTTTATGTGTTTTTGATAGATAATAATGACCTAAGGAAGTTATAAGATGTGGGATTTAAGTTTGACAAGAAGGAAAATGTCTAGAATACCCTCAACATAAAAGCTGAAACCAACCGCCTTTGGTTATGATCGACCCTTTGACTCTTACCCCTACCTTAAGACTAGTGACCACAAGTCGTAACCAAGACAGTGATTAGGACCCCAATAAATTGTCGTCCTTGCGACTTGACTAACTAACTCATAAGAATATCTTAAGACTCGTAAGGTCTAGTCGTGAGCAATATAGAACCCAAATAAATTGAACACTAGAATCCTACAATTTGAACCTACAACTCGTAACATATGTTTATGACTTTTAGTGAGCCACTCGTACTCAGAGCAAAATCAAGGCACAAACTTACTAGTTTGGTTATGACTTATCCAAACGAATCGTCAGAACAACGTATGACTTAGGGGGTCTAGTCGTAACTAGGATAATGTGTTCAAAGCTCAGGAAATTTTCAAGGACAAATATCTGAGGTGTTTCAATTCTCCTCACTTGGATCATTCGTCCTCGAATGATGGGACAAGGCAATTTTTAGCACAATTTGAATTATATTCCCTTACTTTTTCCTTTAACAAACTTAAAAAATAAAGATGCCAAGGAAATCAATCTTACCTTTAACAAAGTCAGAAAACAAAGATGTTAACAATAACACATAACTTATGCATGATTATTTGGAGTGAAAAACAAAAATGAATACTTGAACTTCATGTCCTCTTCAGCTTCCCAAGTAGCCTCTTCAACCTTTTGTTTCCTCCATAGAAACTTTATCGAAGCTACGTCCTTTGTCTGCAACCGACAAACTTACCAATCCAAGATCTCAATTGAGACTTCCTCATACGATAAGAAATCCAAAATACCCACCTCCTCTAAAGGAATAACCATTGAAGAATCATCCGTACACTTTCTCAACATCAAAAAATGAAACATTGGGAGAATGGAGCTCAAATTAAGAGAGAAATCCAACTCATATGCAACCTTACCAAAACTCTTAAAAATCAATTATGGGACAATATTAAAAGGACTGAGCTTTCCTTTCTTCCCAAACCACATTACTCCCTTCATAGAAGATACCTTCAAGAACACCCAATCACTAACCACGAACTCAACTCCCTAAACCTCACATATGCATAGGACTTTTGGTGACTTTGGGCAGCTTTAAGTCTATCCCAAATCACCTTCACTTTCTCCATCATTTGGTGAACCAAATCCAAACATCACCACTTCACCCTCCTCAAACCACCTAGTAGGAGATCTACATCTCCTACCATACAACACCTCAAACGAAGCCATCCTAATACTAGAGTGGTGGCTATTATTATTAGCAAACACTATAAGAGGAAAATGAGCAACCCAACTACCACTATAGTCAATCACACAAGTCCAAAGCATGTCTTCCAATATATGAGTAGTCCTTTCTGATTGGCCATCCAACTTTGGGTGAAAGGCAGTACTAAGGTTCACCTTAGTTCCCAAACCTCGATGAAATAAATGCAAAAAGTATGATGAGAACTGAGTACCACGATCTGACATCATATAAATAGGTTCCTCATGGATCTTTACAATTTCCTTAGGAAAAAACTTAGCATAATCCTCAGAAGAGAAATTCGTCTTGACTGGCAAAGATTAAGTTGATTTGGTCATCCTATCTATGATGACCCAAATCGAATAAAACTGATTTTGAGGCCGAGAAAGACCGATAATGATATCCATATTAATTATCTCCCACTTCCACACCTGTAGTTCAATCTCTTGAGTCAACCCACCAGGTCTCAAGTGCTCAACCTTCACTAATTGACACACTATGCATTTAGCAATAAAATTTACCATATCTTACTTCATATTGTTCCACCAATAAATCTCCTTAAGATCAGGATATATCTTTGTCTAACCGGGATGAATGATATAAAACACTCATGAGCCTCGGCAAAAATCCTCTTTCTCATCCCATCTATATTGGGAACACATAATCTGCCTTAGTACCTCAAGATACCATCGCCACCAATCTAAAAATCTATAACCTCTTGCCGTCCCATAACCCTTAATCTTTATTAATACAAAATCTAGTACCTTCTTTGCCTTTATCTCAGCAACAAGGGATGACTTCGCCATCTCTTGCAAAAACACACTACTATCCTCAAAGTCCAAGAGACGAACTCCAAGGTTAGCTAAATGGTGAATATTTTCGCTGATTCCCACTTATCTTCATCCATAAGAGCTAGAATCTCCATAGATAACCTGCTAAGAGTATTAGGAACCATATTAGCCTTACCTGGGTAATAATGGAGACTTATGTCGTAATCTTTCAGCAACTCAAGCCACCTCCTCTACTTGAGATTCAACTCCTTCTGGGTGAACACATATTGTAGGATCTTATGATTAGATAAGATATCTACAAATACTCTATACAAATACTGATGCCAGATCATTAATGCAAACACCACATCAGCAACACCAAGTCATGAGTTGGATAATTCTTCTCATGAACTTTCAACTGCCTAGAAACATAGGCCACCATCCTACCATGCTACATCAACATACAACCAAGTCCCATACAGGACACATCATAATAGAAAGAAAAACTATCTGTGCCTTTAGCCAGGGTCAAAACTGGTGATGAAGTCAACTTATCTTTCAACTTCTCAAAACTACCCTCACAAGTGTCAGACTATAAAAACTTCACCTTGGGTCAACTTAGTCAGTGGGGTGGTTATAGTCGAGAAACTCTCCATAAATCACTTTGTCAGTGGGGCAACTATAGTCGAGAAACTCTCCACAAATCTTTTATAATAACCGACTAAACCCAAGAAGCTCTGAATATTGATTGGAGTCATGGGCCTAGGCCACTTCTTAACCACTGCAACTTTCTATGAATCCACCAGGATGCCTTCGCTAGAATTGACATGACCTAGAAATGTAATAGCCTTAAACTAGAACTTGCACTTAAAAACCTTAGCAAATGAATGCTGATCTTTCAAGGTTTGTCATATGATATGGAGGTGAACGTCATGATCTGCCTCGCTCTTGGAATACTCCAGAATATTATCTATAAACATGATGATGAACAAATCTAAAAACTGACAGAAGACCCTATTCATCAAGTCCATGAAGGTCGTCGGGGTATTAGTCAAACCAAAAGACATGATTAAGAACTCATAATTACCATACCACATTCGGAAGGCAGTCTTAGGGATATCCACTTTCCTAATCTTTAACTGATGATAACTAGACTGAAGATTACTCTTAGAGAAACATCGAGCACCCTAAAGCTGGTAAAAAATCATTAATCCGAGAAAAAGGATACTTATTCTTCACTATAACCTTATTCAACTGACGACAATCGATGTACATTCGAAGGAAACCATTCTTCTTACGCACAAACAAAATAAGAGCACCCCATAGACACATACTAGGATGGATAAAACCCTTGTCAAAGAGGTCTTTCAATTGCACCTTAAACTCCTTCAACTCAGTCGGAGCCATTTTATAAGGAGGGAGAAAGATAGAATGAGTGTACGAAACAAGGTCAATCCCAAAATCAATCTCCCTATCAGGAGGGATACCAGGAAGATCATAAAAAAAACCTCTGGAAATTCATTAACCACGGGAATGGATGTCAATAAAGGACCCTCTGAGTTTGAATCTTTAACCCATACTTAATTATAAGGACATCCTTTGGAAATCAACTTCTGGGCTATAAGATATGATATGATTCTTCCCTTAAGTACTAAAGACCCTTCTTCAAACTCAATGACTGGCTCATTAGAGAATATAAATATGACCATACGACTTTGACAATCTAAAGAGGAATAACATGAATGCAACCAATCCATCCTCAATATGACATCAAGATCAACCATGTCTAAATCTATCAAATCTATGAAATTTTTTCTACAACCAACAGATACCACACAAACCCCATAGACTTTTCTAGCAACCACTGAGTCACCCACTAGGGTAGAAATAAAAAGGGACCCAGGATACACTCGGGACCAAAATGAAAATGCATAACCACAAATAGGGTTACATAAGAAAGAGTAGACCCCGTATCAAGTAAGAAATACATATCACGAGAAAAAATTCATAACATACTAGTGAAAACATCGGGATATGCCTCAGAGTCCTGGCGGATAGCAAGAGCATACAGGAATTTTCGGCTAGTGCCGGTACTAGAAGCAGAAGTAGCACCATTTGGTGCAAAAACTGATGAAGTGGTAACAGGAATCTTATTTTCCCCAGAAGAAACCTTAGAAGGATAATCCCTCTGTAAGTGACCAATCAAACCACATTTAAAATACATGTTCCTCCCTTCTTCATAAAACCCATGATGCACCTACTCGCAAAATCTACCTGGAGGATATGATGGAGCAGACTGAGCCCTATAAGCTTGAGATTGGGTGCTCTGTGCCCTAAATCCACTATTATGCTAAGAACGAAGATCACACAACAGTTTTGGACAAGGAGCGCTAACCGTAGAGTATGAACCAGAACTCCTCCACTACTTCTTAGAACACTTTCCACCATCTTTACCACTTTTCTGTTGACCTCTACCTTGATAAGAAAATCTAAACTTCTTAGTTTGAGTTTCCCCTATCTCTTCCTTCTTCTTCTTCCCTCTCTCAACCTACTGTATATACACAACTAATCTATAGATGTCCATATCCATGTTTAAAAAGAAAACCTTACTCTCTAGAATTAAATCATTGGATAATTTGGAGGCGAATATCCTTATTCTATCCCTCATGCTAGATACTAACTCGAGAGCATATTGGGACAACTGACAAAATTTTAAGGCATACTCTTTGACCGTCATCTTGCCTTGCTTTAGATTAACAATCTCTTCTACTTTTGCCTTGCTCAACTCCTGAGTAAAGAAGTGGTCTAGAAAAGCACTAGAGAAATTATTCCACAGTATAAATTTGACATCATCTCCCCTAGACTGTTCCCATTTATCATACCATTGGTATGTTACATCCTTCAGTTGATACGCAGTGAATTCTAATTCCTCCATATTAGTGACATGAATAACGCAGAAGATATTTTCTATCTTATTAATGAAACCTTAAGGATCGTCCTAAACCTTAACACTAGTGATCAAGGAGGGCTCAACCTCATAAACTGATCAAGCCTTATAGCTTCAGAAGATGGAGTATCAGAAGATACATGCTCAAACTGAGAAGCTATCAACTGAGATAATATATGAATGGACTAATGGAATTCTATATTTGACACATAAGCTTGAGAAGATCGAGGATAACTAAAGGGGACCGATGGAACTCTAGGAGGGCAATCAGGAAATGGACCCCTAGATTGGGTCTATACCCTTTAAGCAGGGTGTGTCCTATCAGCATTATCCTCAAGTGGGACAAAGGATCTTTGATGATCTTTAAATCATTTGGGAGGCATGATCTGAAAGAAGAAAAAATGGGAATTAGAAAGACTAAAGACCTTAGACTCTATAGCTTTAAACAGAACAACAAGAAAGGGAAATATTCCTAAATATATCATAGCTTCTCTCTTATAAGTATGGTGCGCTAGACACCCATAAATAAGACTTGACTCAACACGACTTTATTGGACACTCAATAACACCAAACTTAGCTAAGATACCACCTTTGTCATGACCCAAACCAGGGTCTGGCAGTGATGGGTATTTTAAGTCCCACATGGATTAGAGATCACCCATTTACCTAACCTAACCAAACACATCACGCTCCATGGTCAACAAAATTCTAAACATATAACAAAATAAGAGATTATCAATTTAAAAACATTATAATAATTCAATAACCAAAACACACCATTCACAACCAAGAAACCAACCAATACCAGTATCAATGCAAATACCAATACCAATATTAGTACCAATACCGACATCGCCCATGCCCATAGTAGTCAGAAAAATCCTCTAATCAAAATAACAAAATATCCAGTCAGGACATGCCCCTATCCATAGCCAAAACCAGGATCAAAGAAATAGTAAAGTTATAAAGAAATCCATAGCATGCAACAGAGTCCTCTAAAGTATGAAATCTCACCACTTCAATCTAACTCAAAAGATATCCCTGGACTACCTTGTCATTGAGAAAGAGGAGTAGAAGTATGACCAATTCCTGCATTGCATGGGGATATAGATTTCGAAGATGGTTAGAGGAGTGAATGCTTTCATGTAACTCAGGGATAAGATAATATACTGATAAGATTAATAGTTTTAAATCATTCAAAAGATAACACACATAATCAAATGAATATACATAAGAACATAGATCACATACTGGGATAGAGATCAAGTCGTAACATGCTTTACAAAACTTTAGACTAGATAGTATAGCTCAACTATCATATAATAGTAGCCACGGGCTATATGGGCGCCAACTCTCACCCCCTTGTCGAGCCCTAGTGCGTGTAGCTGCAGGAACCAGAGAATAATCTCATATATATACACATGGGGGATTCAAACCTCCCAAAATATACTAAAGTGACTTAAGTACCCGATCATGTAATGATTTACGGGGGACTCGAACCTTACTAATCATGAAATAATAATAAGGGGGTCTCAAACCTCTCGGGTCATATGACCCCAGCATCGGCACATGCGGTTTCCAGTAGTGGTCACTCGGACCTCTATTTTCATGACTCAGCTACACAACCCTTATTAGAGACTAATTAAAAGGATTGTCACACATTCCCATTCAATGAAACACAACATACTTTTAAGCATACATTGTTGGTATCATCATACCAACTACACTTGCAAGTTAACACATCATGCCAAAACCATTTTCATTATCTTGGGGAGAGCAACTCCCTTTGTTCATTAATACACATTGGGGAACACTGACTTCCTTTGTTAATTAAATCATACCATTGTATTTCATATACTTTGTTATATCATGCAATATTTTAAATCTAGTTTAATTCTTACAAATTCCCACAGTTCCTATAATCAAAACCAATTTCGTATTATGGGGTTGGGGTCATAACCATTTCAAAAGTCAAAAATTTGGAAATGTCATATTTCCCTAGTTCATTCACCATACCTATAACACCCTGGATTTTTGCCCCTTAGAAAATTTACTAGATATTTGGTTTCTGGATAAGTATGACTAAGGAGTACCAGTTGTTTATTTGGATATAAATTATATGGGTTGGTCATATGCTGACCAGTGTTGGTTGGTGGTTTGTATTGGTTTCTAGAATGGATGCGACTTATTAGATATGAGTCATATTAGTGGATACGGGCCATCTGGTTTGAGTTTTTTCTTTACTAAATCTTAGACTTGGTAGATTAACTTGGATCTGAGTATGAATGGCTCACCATGAGCCATAATCTAGGGTACTAGTTGTACCAAGGATTTATATGGTGGAAAGTGTTCAATCCTCTTTGATTCTATTTTGCCAAGGGTACGAGTGAAGGGTACTAGGCGTATACGTGGGTACAACGTGGTTTGGGTGATTCATACTTTGGACAATGTTGGGTCCAATGGGGAAGTATTTGGTATACGTAGTGGGCACCACTCATACAGGTGAGTACGATTTGTGTGGGGTAGTCATACCGTTTGACGGGATTTTTATGCAGTTTAAGTAAGGGCAATTTGGATATTTCTCCACTTAACCTAATAAGTCCCCATGACTTTTAAATCACTTAGGAGGTATTTTCCCTATTATTCTATTCATTAACACATAGAAAACACTCTCTAATTGTCTCTAAAGTTCTTGGGAAATGGAAGCTAAGATTTTATCTTAAGGATTAATTTGGGGCTTGTGTTGGTGATTTCTCTCTATCATGTACTCAATTAAGGATTTTTCTCCCTTCCTCATTAGTTCTAATTAAAGGCATATTTTATAAATTGTTTTCATGGCACAATTGTTATATGGTTTTGGGTTTTCAAATAAAGGTTGGGGGTTTTGGTTATACTGTCTTGCTTATGGTTTTCCCATGTTTTAATTATGTATTTGCATATTTTCATGGTGGTTTGGGTACATGGTTGTATGGGAATAGTTAATTGGTATTTGATTTTGGTTTTGGAAATACTATACCCCCAATATGTTTGATAAAATGCCTATGAGAATGCTTTTAGTATGTTGTTGGAATTTTAAATGTAACTATTGCATGGTATGGTTTGGTAATGGAACCCTACATGGTGTAAATGGTTCAAATGGTTAAATGAAATGGTTTGGTGGTCATGGTTATTGTTAATTGAATTAGTTGTGGGGTACAATGGAATCCCCTATGTAAACATGTTCATGAACAACTTGTGGGGTACATGGGACTCCCTCAAGAAAACATGATAATGGAACAATTCTGGGGTACATGGGACTCCCCCAACTTAACTTAGTAAATGGGTATACGGGAATCCCTTAACATTTTAAGGTTTGTCAAAGGATAATACTTGCAAGTAATAGTCAGTATGACGATACCACTATTAACAACGTTGGTTAATAATAAATGAAATAATGGATTGGTTGGTTTGAAATAGTTTTAATTAGCCAATAATGGCGGGGTGTGATAACTAACCATGAAGGTGGGAATTCAATGAACGAACACTGGAAATCATATTTTCCAACATGAGGGGTTAATTATGGAGACCATATATGATACTATGAGGTACATGGGAAACCTGTAAGTAAACTGGACATATGTATTATAGAGAGCAAAGGGTATTCGAGAATCCTCCACTCTTATGGTATCTATGGTTCATGTGGCTACCCGTATTACGGCCCGTTCAGGGGGTTACACTGGACCCATATAGAACGTAGGTAGTTTTAGGATAGTTAAGCTATACATACCCAGGTTAATTTTTTTAAATGCATCCTATACCTGATCCCCTTACCCGACATAGTTATTTATATTTGTATGGTTTGTACGCATATGGTTGATTTACTTGGTTTTACTGGATGACATTATTTTATCCTTATCCTAAGTTCATACTAGTGTTCACCTGCTAACACTTATTTGGGTGGTTGTATCCCTACACAATATAGGAATCGACCATTTTACTCCTCATTTATAGTGATCAAATTTTGGGATCAACTTTTGAATTGAAGTGGTGAGATTCTATTTTCTTGGAAGGCTCCATTTCATGTTCATGAATGTTTTTACACACTTTGTTTTATTTATAGATATTGGTTTTGGCTATTGTTGGGGGCATGTCCTAACCGAATATTGGTTTTCTTTTGGTTAGAGGCTTTTGGTGGAACTACTATGGGTTGGTATGGTGATATCGGTAGTAGTGTTAGCCTTGATATTGGGTCTGATACCAATTGACTGTATTGTTGGTTGTTCCATCCTTTTATATTATGTTATGGAACTTGGTTTGGTTATTATTTTGGATTTGGCTTACGATTTTGTTTGGTTATGGTTGTTGGTGGGATTTGGAAACGCTGGGCTTGTTTGGGTCGGTCTCATTCATAGACAAATCCCAGAGTTTGGATTATAGAATTTACATGTTATCTTGTTATATGATTGGAATTTATCAGACTTAGGGCGTATGCTGGATGGTTGGGTTGGGTATCGGGGGTGGTCTTCGGTCCTCGTTGGACTTAAGATGACCATTACGTTAATGCTTGGTTGGGTTATGTCAAGTTGGTATCAGAGCTTTAAGTTCATGATTAATTGGGAGTCCACAAATCTCTGTCTAGTAGAGTCTCTTTTAAGGGTGTGTAGAGTGCCACACTCATAAAGAAGAGGCTACAAGACATTTAAGAATGTTTCACTTTCTTGGTATTTTAGTTTCAAGCTTGGAGTATAAGTCCTTGAATCTTCTATAATCCTTATCTGTTTGTTTTTCAGATCATGCCTCAATAATCTAAAACACAAGAAAACTCTTCTGTCCCATCTGTGGACAACGTGGAAGGGACGCAGGGGATCCATACTCGGTCTAGGGGTCCAGTCCCTGATATTTTTGGATTTCCGCCAGTTGATACTTTTTATCTTCAGGGTGAGGTGACGAATGTGGAATTTCATTAATCAATTCATACTACTGCTCAGTTGGTTGCTACTCAGGCTGAGTAGGATGCATCTGGTGTTTCATCTGTTAAGGCCACAAGGGTTGTCCAATTTATAAAAATGAATTCTCCTACTTTTACTCATGTGAAGGTGGAGGAGGATCCACAAGGTTTCTTAGATGAAATAGAGAAGATATCCAGGGTAAAGTAGGCCATAAATGTGGAGGGGGTTAATTTTATACCTTATCAGCTCAAGGATGTTGTGTACCAGTGGTATGAGGAATGGGATAGGGATAAAGGTGATGTTGAGGAGTTATCCTTATAAGAGATTTTCTCAAATGCTTTTTTGGATTGCTTCTTTCCTTAGGAGCTGAGGAAAGCAAATATGGAGGAATTGGTCTATCAAAGGCAATGAAAAATATCAGTTAAGGAATATGCCTTAAAATTTCATCAGTTGTCAAGGTATTCTCTAGAATTGACATCTTATATGAGGGCAAGGATGAGAAAGTTAACTTTTGGACTGTCTCAGGATCTGATCCTTGAAAGCAATACTGTGTTACTAATCAAGGATATGAATAGGTATAGGTTGGTGGTTCATATGCAACAAGTGGAGGAAGAAAAGAGAAAGTAGGCTAAATTTAGGGAAAGGCAGAGTAAGAAGTTCAGGTCTTCTGAACAAAGTTGTAGGCAATAGGAAGATAGTTGGGATGTTGGTAAGTAGCCAAAGAAAAAGTGGGGGAGTTTTGATTCCTTCTCTTCTGCTAGCGCTCCTTACCCGAAGTCTTTGGGTGATATGTTTCAGCAGGGTGGTGATAATTTCAGAGCACTGGGTTCCCAATCTCAGGCAAACGAGGCACAGTTAGTTTTTTTATGCCCTCTTTGTTGGCTATGTGGTCGTCTTTATTGGAGATTTTTTGAAGAAGGGAGGGACAAACATTTTAAATGTTGTTATCTAGGACATTTTCTCAGAAACTATCCGATTAGTAAGGGTGTTTTGGGTGTGGTCAAATCTTTGGTAGCTTCATCTTCTTCTCCCGCACCTAATGGTGCTGCTTTGGTGTATGCTTATGCTTCTGGTGCCGATTTTATTGGAATAGGTTATATGCTCTTACATCTCGATAGGAGTCTGAGGCATCACCTAATGTTATGACTGGTACATTACAACTCTTTTCTTGTGACATGTATTGCTTGCTTGATCCAGGGTCCACACTCTCTTATGTGACCTTATATGTGGCTGTATGTTTTGGTTTTGATCCTGAGGTTATTTTGGATCCTTTATCTATTTCCACCACAATAGGTGACTCAGTTATTACTAAGAGAGTGTATAGGGGATGTGTGGTATCTATTAGTAGTAGGCAGACTTTGGTGGATTTATTTGAATTGGATATGGTGGATTTCGACGTTATTCTGGGGATGGATTGGGTACACTTTTGTTATGCGTCCTTAGATTGCCGGACCCATAAGGTTGTATTTAGGTTGCCCGGTGAATCAGTTATTGAGTGGGAGGGTGGTTCCCTAGCTGCTAGGAGAGGTCTTATTTCTTATCTTAGAGCCCATAGATTAATCTATAAAGGGTGTCTCTATCATGTGGTCCATGTTAAAAATTCTAACTCGGAGGGTACTTCTTTGCACTTAGTTCCAGTGGTGAATGAATTCCCTGAGGTCTTTTTAAATAATCTTCCTTGCATTTCTCCAGATAGGGAGATTGAGTTTGGTATTGATTTGGTTCCGAACACTCGTCCAACATCTATTTCTCCTTATAGGGGTTTATTCATCCTTATGTATCCCCTTGGGGTGCACCGATATTATTTGTGTGTAAGAAGGATGATTCCCTACGGATGTGCATTGACAATCGACAATTGAATAAGGTAACAGTTAAGAACAAGTTTTTTCTTCCAAGGATAGATAAATTGTTTGATCAGTTGCAAGGTGACAGGTTTTTTTCTAAGGTAGATCTTCAGTCTAGGTATCATAAGCTTAATATTACGGAGGAAGATATCCCTAAGATGGCTTTTCATACTTGGTATGGAAAATTTTAGTTCTTGTTTATGTCATTTGGTTTGACTAATTCCTTGGAGGCATTTATGGATTTGATGAATAGGGTTTTCAGGCAGTTTCTGGATCTTTTTGTCATTGTGTTTATTGATGACATATTGGTGTATTCTACGAGTGAGGCATATCATGCTAATCACCTCTGTGTGGTGTTATGGACCTTGAAAAAGTAGTAGTTATATGCTAAGTTCTGTAAATGTGAGTTTTTGTTGAATGCTATAACTTTCTTGGGCCATATTATTTCTAGTATGGGGATCATGGTGGATCCGCAAAAGGTGGATGTGGTTAAAAGGTGGCCCAGGCTCATGACTCCAACCGACATTCAGAGCGTCTTGGGTTTGGCTGGGTATTATAGGAGGTTTATGGAAGAGTTTTCCTCTACAACTGCCCCACTTACTAAGTTGACTCAAAAGAAGGTGAATTTTTCTTGGTCGAATGTGTGTGAATGGAGTATCAAGAATATTAAGGATAAGCTATCTTCGTCTTTGATTTTAACATTGCTTAAAAGTAATAAGGGTTTGTGGTTTATTATGATGCATCCCAGGTGGGACAAGGTTATAGAAAATGCTTTTAGGCAATTAAAGTTGCATGAGAGGAATTATCCTACTCATGATTTGAAGCTTTTAGCGGTGGTTTTTGCTTTGAAAATCTGGTGGCATTATTTGTATTGAGTGAATGTGGACATCTTTTCAGATCATAAGAGTCTGTAGTATGTGTTCAATCAGATGGAGCTAAATCTCAGGCAAAAAAGATGGTTAGAGCTTCTCAAGGACTATGATACGAGTCTTCACTACCACCGAGGTAAAGCTATCATGTTTGTTGATGCTCTTAGTGGGTTCCATAGGGATTTTTGTTTATGTGATTTAGGAGAAGCAAGAATTGGTGAAGGATATTCACTGCTTAGCTAATCTTAGAGTTCATCTCTTGTACTCCAATAATGGTGGTGTGATGGTATAGAAAGTTGTTCGGTTGTATCATGGTGTAGAGATTAAGGAGAAGCAAGTACTGGATCCTGTCTTGATAAAAATCAAGAGTGACATTAGTGTGCAAAAGGTGATGGTCTTTGAGACTATTAGTGATTCTACTTTATGGTACAAAGGGAGGCTGTGTGTTCCTAATATTGATGATTTACGATAGAGGGTTTTGGCTGAGGTTTATGAATCATGCTTCATTGTACATCCCAGTTCGACAAAAATGTATCATGATCTCAAGTAAATATAGTAGTTGAGTGATATGAAAAGGGATGTGGCTGATTTTGTAGCCAAGTGTATGGTGTGCCAACAAGTCAAAGTTGAGTATATGAGGCTTTGTGGGTTATATTAAGAAATTGATTTACCCAAATAGAAATGGGAGGTGATCAATATGAATTTTGTTACTGGTTTTCCTCGGTCTCATAATTAATTTGATTTAATTTGGGTCATCGTGGATAGGATGACCAAGACCGCTCACTTCTTGCCAGTATCTTCATAAGATTTTAAAGCTGCATGGGGTACCTATTTTGATTATCTCTGATCGTGGTATGCTGCTTTTATCTCACTTGTAGCGATCATTTCAGAAGGGATTGGGGACTAAGGTTAGTCTGAGTATAGCTTTTCATCCTCAAATGGATGGGCAATCAGAAAGGACTATTTAGACATTGGAGGATATGCTTCGGGCATGTGTGATTGATTATGGTCGTAATTAGGTTGATCATCTACCTCTTGTAGAGTTTTCTTATAATAATAGTTATCATTCTAGTATTGGTATGACCTCTTTTAAGACATTGTATGGTAGGAGGTATAGATCTTCTATTAGTTGGTTTAAGCTTGGTGAGACGGATATGTTCGGTAAAGATTTGGTTTACCAGGCTATGGGAAAGGTAAAGGTAATTAGGGATAGACTTAATGCTTCCCAAAGTCGCCAAAATTCCTTGGCTGATGTAAGGAGTGGAGACTTGGAGTTTGAGATTGTGGATAAAGTGTTACTAAAGGTATCTCCCATAAAGGGAGTAATGTGGTTTGGTAAGAAGGGGAAGCTTATTCCCCGATTTATTGGTCCTTATGCGATTTTATGGAGTATTGGTAATGTGTCTTATGAATTAGAGTTTCCTTCAAGTTTGAGCTTCATTCACCTGATATTTCATGTCTCTATATTGAGGAAGTGCGTTGGTGATCCTTCTTCAATTATTCCTTTGGAGGGATTGGATATCTCAGATTCTTTGCCTTATGAAGAGGTCCCAGTTGAGATCTTGAATAGGTAAGTTCATCGATTACGGACCAAGGATGTGGCCTCGATTAAGGTTCTATAGAGGAACCACACGGTTAAAGAGGTTACATGGGAAGCGTAAGAGAATATTAAGTCCCAATATCTGTATTTGTTTTCTGCTTCCGCGATTCGTGCAAAAGGTATATTTTCTTAAACATTGTTTTATTTTCAAACTTTGTTAAAAGAATGATTAATATCTTTGCATATTTATTTTCTAACTTGGGTTAAAGGTTGGATTGATATTACATAATGCAAATGAATCATGCTTGTATTTACCCAACCTTGTCTATTATTCGAGGATGAATGTTCCTAGTGGGGGAGACTACGACACCCTATATTTTGATCGTTAGAAAATTTCCTAGATTTTTGGTTTATGGATAAGATACGACCAAGGGGTACTAGTCGTATATTTTCATGCAGTTTATATGGGTTAGTCGTATGCTGATCAGTATTGGTCAGTGGGTTGGATTGGTTTCTAGAATAGATGCAACTTGGTGGATATGAGTCGTATTTTTCAAAATAGGTTGTCTAGTTTGGGGTCTTTTCTTTATTTAATCTTAGACTTGGCTGCTTAACTTGGATCTGAGTATGAGTGGCTGGCCAAAAGCCGTAAGCTAGGGTACGAGTGGTACCAAGGAATTGTATGGTGGACAATGTTCAATCCTCTTTGATTCTATTATGTCGGGGTACGGGTCAAGGGTACTAGTCGTATACTTGGGTACGACGTGATTTGGGTAAGTCATACCTTGTACAGTATTGGGTCCAATGGGAAGGTCTTGGGTATGAGTGGTGGGTACACCTCATACAGGCGGGTACGATTCGTGTGGGGTAGTCATACCCTTTGACAAGATTTTTATGTAGTTTAAGAGAGGGCAATTTGGACATTTTCCCACTTAACCTAATAAGGCCCCATGACTTTTAACTCATTTGGGAGGTTATTTTCCATATTATTCTATTCATTAACACTTAGAAAAAAAATATCTAATCATCTCTAAAGTTCTTGGGCAAAGAAAGCTAGGGTTTCATCTTAAAGGATTAATTTGGGGCTTGTGTTGGTGATTTCTCTCCATCATCTACGCAATTAAGTTATGTACTCCTTCCCTCATTGTTAGTTCAAACTAATGGCTTATTTTGTAAATTATTTTCATAGCATAATTGTTATATGGTTTTGGGTTTTCAAATAAAGGTTGGGGTTTTTGGTTATAATGGCTTGGTTATGGTTTTCCCATGTTTTAATTATGTATTTACATGTTTTAATGGTGGTTTGGATACTTGGTTGCATGGGAATGGTTAATAGGTATTTGATTTTGATTTTGGAAATACTATGCCCCAATATGTTTGAAAAAATGCCTATGAGAATGCTTTTACTATATTGTTGGACTTTTTAATGGAAGTATTACATAGTATGGTTTGGTAATGGAACCCTACATGGTATCAATGGTTTGGAATGGTTAAATGGAATGGTTTGGTGGTCATGGTTGTGGTTAATTGAACTCCTTGTGGGGTACAATGGAATCCCCAAAGTAAAAATGTTAATGAACAACTTGTGGGGTACATGGTACTCTCCCAAGCAAACATAAGAATGGAACACTTGTGGGGTACATGGGACTCACCCAAGTTATCTTGGTAAATGTGTACACGGGAATCCGTTAGCCTCTTAAGGTTTGACTAAGGACAATACTTGTAAGTTATAGCCAGTATGATGATACCATAATTAATAACCTTGGTTATTAATAAATGGAATAATGGGTTGGTTGGTTGGCAATGATTTTAATTTGGCAATAATGGCAGGAACTGATAGCTAACCGTGAAGGTGGGAGTTCAATGAACGAACACTGGAAGCTCATATTTGCTGAAATGAGGGCTTGGTCATGCATACCATATATGATACTATGAGGTACATGAGAATTCTATTAGTACACTGTACATATGTATAACGAAGAGAAAAAGGTACTCGGGAATACTCTTATGGTATCTCCGGTTCATTCGGCTACACGCATCAGGGCCCGTTCATGGAGTTACATTAGACCCATATTGCTCGTGGGTGGTTTTAGGGAGGTTAAGATGTATGGTTTGTATTCATATGGTTGGTTTACTTGGGGTTTACTTGATGGCATTATTTTATCCTTATCCTAAGTTCATGCTAGAGTTCATCCGCTAACCCGTCATCAGGTGGCTGTAACCCCACGTGATGCAGGAACCGACCGTTCTACTCCTCCTGTATAGTGATCGAATTTTGGGATCAACTTTTAGATTGAAGTGGTGATCTTCCATCATTCCGGAAGGCTCCATTTCATGTTCATGGATATTTTTACACATTTTGGTTTATTTATGGATATTGGTTTTGGCTATGGTTGGGGGCATGTCCCAATCGGATATTGGTTTTGTTTTGGTTAAAGGATTTTGGTGGAACTACTATGCGTTAGTATGGGCTAGATCACTAGTGGTGTCAGCCTTTGTATTGGAATTTGTATTAGGGCTGATACCGATTAACCGTATTGTTGGTTGTTCCATCCTTTTATATTATGTTATGGAACTTGGTTTGGTTATTGTTTTGGTATTGGATTACCATTTTGGTTGGTTATAGTTGTTGGTGGGATTTAGAACGGTTGGTCTTGTTTGGGTCGGTCTCAGTCATTGACCTAACCCAGAGTCTGGAGTAGAGTTATTACACGTAATCTTATTATATGTTCAGAATTCATCCGACTCCGGGGATAAGCCGGATGGTTGGGTTGGGTATTGGGGGTGTTTCCCGATCCTCATTGGACTTGATATGCCCATTACATCAAGGTCCCTGGTCGGTTTGGGTCAATACCCATGCACCCACAAGTTCAAAACCATATTAAAAACTTAAAAATCATATATATAAACTATGACAAACATTGTTCAATTCAGAACATTCAAACCTCCAACATTTGTTTTCAAAACCAGAACAATAATCTTATAAGCCACACTTTAAATAACATTCTCTAGCAAAATTAATAACGATGGAAGAGTAACATGCCTGAAATAGTAAGATGTATGGAGAGGAACCACCTTTGAGAGCCTTAATGGGTCAACCTTTTGAAAACCCTAGGTGTTCTTGACCTTGATGATTTGAGAGTGTTCTAAAACGTTATTTGATGTGTTTTTTTATAGCTAATGATGCCCTAAGAAAGTTATAAGATGTGGGTTTTACGTTGGACAAGATGGGAAATCTCCAGAATGCCCTCAACTGAAAAGCTGGAACAAACCGCCTTTAGTTATGAGTCAACCCCTTGAATTGTACCCACACCTTACAAATCGTGACCACGAGTTATGACCAAGACAATAACTAGGACCCCAATTCGTTGTCTTCCTTATGACTCGACCGACCTACACGTAATGAGATCTTACTAATCGTAAGGTCTGGTCATGATCAACACAGAACCAAATGAATTGAACACTTGACATCCTACTATTTGAACCTATGACTCATAACATATCCTTACGGATTTTAATGAGCCACTAATACTCATACTAGAATCAAGCCACAAACTTACTGGTTTGGTTACGACTCATCCCAATGACTAGTCAGGACACCCTATGACTCAGAGGGTCTAGTCGTAATTAGGGTAGTGCATTCAAAGCTCAGGAAATTTTCTTGGGAAAAAATATGGGGTGTTTCAGAACTATATAGGCAAGTGTAAAAGATTCTTTGAAAGGGGATGATCAAAGAAAGTTTAAGTTCTTTTGCCATAGTGGTCATTTGTGTTCCCAGAAAGAATGGCACTTAGAGGATGTGTATAGATTGTAGATCTGTTAATAAGATTACCTCAAGTATAGGCATCCAATTCCAAGACTTGATGACATGTTTGATGAATTATGCGGATTGAGATTCTTCTCAAATATTGAGCTTCAAAGTTGGTACCAGTAAATTTTCATGAAACTCGGTGATGAGTGGAAAATGACTTTCAAAACAAAGTTTGGGTTGTATGAGTGGATTGTAATGCTATTTGGGTTGACCAATGCTCCAAGTAATTTTATAAGGTTAATGAACCGTGTTCTGAAGTCATTCATCAACAAGTTTGTGGTGGCTTATTTTGATGACATACGTGTTTATAGTAAGACCATTAAAGATCATGTGACCTATTTAAAATAAGTGTTTGATATTTGCTACAAGAGAAACTCTTTGGTAATCTTAACAAGTGCTTATTTTGTTTTGAAAAAGTAGTCTTACTAGGTTTTGTGGTTAGTGCAAATGGTATAGAGGTTGATGAAGAGAAGATGGAATCCATCAAATCTTGTCCAACTCTAACCAATACAATTGAGGTGACACATTTTAATGGTTTAGCAAGCTTTTATCAGGGGTTTGTGGAAGTTTTTAGTTCAATTTCTTCTCACATAACCAAATTGATCACAATGGATGTACCTTTTATATGGGGTGATGAACAAGAGAATTATTTTCAAGCCTTAAAATCCTTGTTGAGTTCCTTACCTTTACTCCAAATACCCAACTTTGACTAAGTTTTTAAGATTGATAGTGATGTTTCGAGTGTTGGTATAGGTGGGGTGTTGCTTCACGAAGGGAATCTAATAGCTTACTTTAGTGAAATTTAAAGGGAGATACACTTAGGTACTTAACTTATGACAAGGAGTTGTATGAACTTATGCGGGTGTTGGCTCATTGGCAACACTATTTGTGGCACAAGGAATTTATAATAAGGACCAATCATGAATCTTAAAATATAATAAGAGGCAATCCAACTTGAATAGTTGGCATGCCAAATGGGTTGAGTTCATTGAGAACATTCCATATGTGATCAACTATAAACAAGGCAAGGAGAATGTGGTAGAAGATGCTCTATCTATAAGGTATGTGTAGGACAATGCTTTATCTTCTAGGATGATGGTATTTGAAAGCTTGATGGGATTCTATTCTATGGATTCCAACTTTAAAAAGGTTTTTGAAAGTCTACATCAAAGGAAACGGGTTTATAGGTTTCATATTAGACCCCAAAATTTCTACAATTTTATTTTCATACCTCCTCGTATTTAGTGGTGATTTTTGAGTGGAATTATGATAAGGGATGATAACAAGAACATTAGAAAGTGTTTTGTAAGTTTTGGAACACTTTTTGGGCTATTTCAGGGCCCCAAAATAGTAAGTGTCCGCATTAAGGGCATGGCACAAAAGGGAGGAATACCCTTACGTGAAAACAAGTGAAGGTCCGTGATTAGAGTGTTCCATGCTTTGGGCATTCTGTGATATGGTCATTACACACCCTTGGAGTAACACGATAGGGGTGTGCCATACCTAAGAGCGCAGAAACTCCAGTTTTATTTTTTTAAGTTTGGGGTTGTGGGATTTTTGGTCTTTTACCTATTAAAAGACTTCCTAATCACATAAAACGTAATTTCCATCCTCATAACTCCAGTTATCTGATCCCTCTTCTCCCAAAAACCCTCAAAAGAAAAAAAGAGGTGTTTTTCCTCCAAAATTCAAGCTTCCAAGGTTCCAATTCAAGCTTTCCTTCAAGAAATCAACAAGTTCAGGTTTGTATTATTTGAACAAGGATAACCTTTCATCCTTGTACCCAAAAGTTGAGTTTTTACATTAGTTTTAAAGTCTTATTCACTAGGGTTCATACCCAATTTCCATGTTTTCATAGTTATGAAAAATTCATGTCATTTAAAGTTAAGTTTGTATGAGAATTTACCCTTTTCTCATGTTTTCACTAAATGATTGTTTTTATGATATGCATTTTAATATTTTGGCATGAAGTTCCATGAGTTAATAAATATATATGATTTTCACCATGATTCAGTCAGTTTACAAGTAAGATTATCTGATTTTAGTATGATTCTCTAAGTTTACAAGAAAGGTCATACTTACTATATCAGAATTCAGATTATTACATTATGATTCAATTTTTAGTTTTAATCTTATGATCTCAGATAAGAAATGAAATTCACAAGTTTTTTCACAAGTATGATTTAAGTAAGAGAAGCATAGTTGATTTTCAATTTATATACCCATATGCTATTTTAAGGTCAATTTCATAAGTATAAGTATAATAGTATATATTTTGAGAGTAGTATTTAGCACCAAGAGGAGAATATGGGTTTAGTGCATCTGATTTCCAAAAAACTACATGCAATCATAGCTTAAGAGACCACGCCAGCGAGAGTCTCCTCACCCCAAATGGGATAAGTTTAGTGATCACTCTAAGTTAAGGATCTATTGAGATGACAAGGGTAGAAAAACTTTCCTCAACATAGGTAAATTGTTGGACTCAATGATAGATCACATTATTTATGTCGGTTATAAGAAGCTCCAGTAAAAGTAAAGATTTTAAAAACTAAGTTTAATGACTCACAAGCTTTATTTAGATATTGTTTTAATATTTATGCTTCAGTTATTTCCGCTTTTAATTTTATTCATGATCAAAGTGAGTCTATTTACACATAGCATGTATGTTGTAAGATTTTACATTTATTTACTTATTGCACCTCCACTTTTTAAGTACATTCCAAAAGTACTTACCACATATATGTCTATAAAGATATATTATTTCATAATGTAGGTATCAGTTGTAGCCCATACTATCATGGTCAGGCAGTTTGCAGCTTTTAGCAAGCAGGTAATGAGTTCTCCTTATTTGAGGACTCTAACCAGTTTGTATATTCAATAATTCATATTTTAATTAGTTGTATTGATTAGGGATGGCTATAAGTCATCTCCTAACTACCTATAGTCAGTAGTAAAGGCATCATAAATAGTCAGTCAGAGTTGATGTATTACGTTTCAGTTTTCTTTTGTATAACCAGTGTTGTATATATTTTAAATAGTATGGTACTGAACAATTTCAGCTAAAGACATCTCTTCTACATATTATTTTGAGTTTTATATAATTAATTCATTAATCATGAATTATGTTGGTATTATGGGTTAACTTGGGATCAATTATGGTTATAAGCACCATGTGATATCCAGGGGTAGTCTCTGAGAGTTACAAAACTTGGTATCAGAGCATAGAGTTCAAGTGTCCTAGGGCATCTATGAAGCCATGTCTAGTAAAGTCTTACGGAATGATACAATGACGTCTATACTTTTATTTGAGAGGCTAGTGGTCATTTAATAAATGCTTCTCTTCTATCATTGTAAGACCCTGTTAGATCCTAGCTCATTTCAGCTTACTATTTCATGTTAAAGAACTCCAAGACTTGGAAAATTTCACTAAGTGTTAAGGCTTAGTCTTCTCCAAAGCACCTTAAACTCCAACAATTTTATTTTTGATCTTCGTGACCTCAAAATGTTAGTTTCTAAGTTGATTCATGATCAGAGTTGTTGATAGTTCATCTCGGGAGAGTTTTGGATTTTTAGATGATGTTTGAGACGTGATTGGATGGACAAAACATTGATTCTCCATGATAGGTCCACAACGCCTAATATTTTTCATTGGGGAGTGGCCTCGAGGTTCACCATATATCGCGTCGATAGAGCCCCAAAATGCATGGCATTTCTCGTTGGCTAGTCTGATTTAGTTTAATGAGTTTTGGGTTCGTGGGGGTAATTGAGTCATTTCTCTCACCCTAATCTAGACATAACATGAGATTTATGGTCCCAAAAGCATTAATTATCATCTTTTACATAAAATTCTCTCAAAAGAGAGCATTTCTCTCTCAAGAACAAACTTAGCCTCTTTAAAATTCAAGCTCAAGTTTCAAGAAATCACCAAGAACTTTCACCAATTCTTCAATTAAGGTATGTTAGATGTTCATCCATGAGCCATTTTCAACCATGGAGTCTAACAACCCATTTTCAAGTTTAAAGTTACAATTTTTACATGTTATTATGAGTTATCATCATGAAACTTTTATGAACTTTGATCACAAATTATGGTTATAATATTTTTTCGTTAGAAATTTCCCTTAAAATGTTTGAATGGTGATATTCACATGTTAAATCCTTAACCCATGTCTTAATATTATAACTATGTTATTATCTCATGATTTAACTATTCCTATTCTTTAACTCGTGACCCACATGTGTTTGATAAAATGCTTAAAGGTTGGGTTTTGAAAATGACTACTTATTATGTTTCCCAAAGCTTTTTTATTGTTATTGCTATCGAGTCCTGGGGGTTATGAATACCCAAAAACTTCGCTGATTACTTAGTCTCGGTATTTTCATAATGGTTTCAGATGCATTTGAGCATTATCAATTTAGTTAGTTATCATATTAGTCAAACTTAGGTCAGTTCAGTAATCCAAGTTAGTTTAGTTGGGAGTAGGATTTTGTATCAAGTGAACCCAGGGATGGGTTCACTTGCCAATAGAGGGTGTGATCCTTAGTATCAATCCCTGCATTCCGAAACTACGTTGACATTGTAGGTTGAGATGTCCACCTGCCAGTTGAGGGTTGACACATTTCTCATTAGAGAACCTTCTAGTTGAGGGTGATTCGTTAGTCCTTCGGGACTTCAGTTTAGTGGATCCACACAGCCATTGTTAGTACCTATACCATGGTACTGACACCCTTCCAACTAGGGTCACAGTTTGAACCCTACTTAGATTATATTGGGGCATGTCGGTTAGATGATAGCTCCCACAGTCTCAGTCAAGTATTCAATATAGCATTCAATTTCAAGTTTATTTGACCATAGCATACATTTATTAGTTATTCAGTTATTTCTGCATATATGTATTTAGTTACTATATTATTTAGTGATCATAGCAGGTGCCCTGGTCCTTCAGGATCGTAAGCACCATATGGCGTCTAGGGTATATTTTTGGGGTGTTACAAACTTGGTATCAGAGCCTAAGCTTTTAAATTGTATTAGGGAGTCTGAAAGCCGCGTTAGTAGAGTCTTGTGCATGGGTATAAAGCGCGCCATACTTATGGACAAGAGGCTACAAGACATCTTAGGAAAAGTTTCCCTTCTTTAAGTATTCATGTCATGTGAATGTGCATGATCTATATTTAAACTCTCTTTCTTATCCGATCTTTCTTTTGTTTATAGAACATGCCTCCTAGAAAGACTATCGGAAAGACAAATGGAAATCATCCTACACCTCCGCCCGTTTAAAAAGACCCCCTGAATGAGCATGACTCCCATGCTGAGTTCAGAGCTACATTCACTAATCTATCTCACTCTGTAGCAGCTTAGAATAATCAGCATGCTGAAATACCATCAAATCTAGTGGCTAATAGTGCCACAGTCAGGGTTCAGGACTTCACCCAAATGAATCCTTCTTTGTTTTTGGGATCCAAGTCTGATAAGGATCCATAGGAGTTTCTTCACATGGTTCAGAAGATGGTTGAAATTATGGGTTTTATGTCTAGTGAAAGTATAGATTTTGCAGCTAAACAGTTGTAGGATGTAGCTCACACCTAGTTTAAGCCGCGGATGGGGGCTAGAGGCACAGATGCAGGGCCTGTGGAGTGGGAGGAGTATGTTACAACCTTTTTAGATATATTATTCCCTTTAGAGTTATGAGAAGATAAGGTGATTGACTTTATTAATTTAAACCAGGGCAGTATGAGTGTAAAGTAGTATTCACTGAAGTTTTCTCAGTTAGCAAGGTATGCTCCTCATGTGGTGTATGATAACAAGTCTAGGATGAGTAAGTTTGTCTCTAGTGTAGTAGATAGCATGGTCAAGGAGTGTAGGACCGTGATGTTGATTAAGGAGATGGACTTGTCTTGGGTTATGGTTCATGCTCAGAAAATTGAGGAGGAGAATGATAAGGAGAAAGAAAGAGAGAATAACAGGGTTAGGACAGGTAGTTTCAACTTTTCTCACCAAAGATCAGAGGGTGGTAACCGTTCTTAATTCCCATCCAAAATCTTCTTCCTAAGATCTGTCTTTATCTAGTACTCCAGTGCAAAGGTTCAGAAAAGCTTATTAGGAAAGGGCGCTAGGCTCTAAGACTCAGGCTAGTGTGAATAGTGGTCGGACTAATCCTCTTTTCCAAAAAAATGGTAGAAATCATCAGGGTTGTGTAGAGCCGGAAGTGATGTATGCTTTGGGTGTGGCAAGTAAGGCCACAGGATCAGGTATTGCCCAAAGAGTGGTCAGCAGGGTCAATCAAGCCGTCCCTCAGTTCCATCCGGTCTCTCGACTCATCAGGGTGTCATTTCCAGCGCAACCAGTGGTCAGCGCCCAAACCAATTATATGTACTTTAGTCCCAATAGGATCCAGAAAGTAGTACTGATATGGTTATAGGTATGTGTCTACTCTAGTAGGTGTTTCTATTGTAGCCAGGCAGGTATACAGGAACAGTCAGTCACAATATCCTAGAAAGTCACTTCAGTTGATCTAGTAGAGTTAGAGATGATTGATTTTGATGTTATTCTCAGCATTGATTGGATCCACTCATGCTATGCTTTAGTTGACAGTAGAAATTGAATCATTCAGTTTTTATTTCCAAATGAACCAGTTATCGAATGGAACAGTAGCACTTCAGCGCTTAGGGGTCAACTTGTTTTGCACCTTAGAGCAAGAAAAATAACATCCAAGGGGTGTGTTTATCATCTTGTTTGAGTTAAAGACTCTAAGTTAGAGGCTCCCAGTCTCGAGTCCATTTCAGTAGTAAGGGAATTTCTAGATGTTTTACCTGAAGGTTTTCTCAGAGTTCCTTCCCAAAGGGAAATTGACTTTAGAATAAACCTTTTTCTAAATACCCAGCCTATCTATATTCTGCCCTACAGAATGGCTCCAGCTTACCTTAGGGAATTGAAAGAACAACTGAAATATCTCCTAGACAAGGGATTCATTAGACCTAGTATTTCCCCATGGGGCACTTTAGTCCTTTTTATGCAAAAGAAAAATGATTCCCATAGAATGTGCATCGATTACCGTCAGTTGAACAAAGTCACCATCAAGAATAAGTACCCACTCCCATTAACTGATGACTTGTTTGACCAAATTCAAAGTTCTATTTATTTCTCTATGATAGACCTCGGGTCTGACTATCATCAGCTCAGAGTCATAGAATGTGACATTCTAAAAATAGCTTTCAGAACCCGGTATGGTCACTTCAAATTTCTAGTCTTGTCCTTTGGGCTAATGAATGGCCCAGTATATTTCATGGACTTTATGAACCGAGTGTTTAAATAGTACTTGGATATGTATGGCATAGTCTTCATTGATGATATTCTTGTCTATTCCCATAGTGAAAATAAACATGCAGACCACCTGAGAATTATATTGTAGACTCTTAGAGACCATCAATTATTTGCCAAATTCAGTAAGTGCAAGTTTTGGTTAAGATCAGTAGATTTCCTTGGCCATATTATTTCCAGTAATAGCATTAGAGTTGACCCTCAAAATACCAAAGCAATGAGAAACTGGCCCAGACCCATATCTCCATTAGATATCAGGAGTTTCTTGGGTACGGCTGGCTATTACCGGCGATTTGTTGTAGGGTTTTAATTTATTTGGTCCCCCATATCCATATTAACCCATAAGAAAGTCAAGTTTCAGTGGTTAGATTCTTGTGAGAAGACTTTTTAGGAGTTTAAGACTTGACTCACCTCAGCTCCAGTTTTGATGTTGCCAGATAGGTCAAATGGGTTTATTGTTTACTTTGATGATTCCAGAGTTGATCTTGGTTGTGTGTTTATTCCGAGAGGTAAGGTCATAGCCTATGACTCTAGACAACTTAAGCCTTATGAAAACAATTATCCTACTCATGATCTTGAGTTAGCAACTGTTGTGTTTGTCTTGAAAATTTGGAGGCACTAACTCTATGGGGTGAATGTTGATGTGTTCACGAATCACAAAAGCTTACAGTATGTGCTTTTATAGAAAGATCTGAATCTTTATCATAGAAGGTGGTTGGAATTATTGATAAACTATGATATAAGTATTTTGCATCACTCAGGCAAGGCCAATGTAGTGGAAGGTACCCTTAGTAGATTGACTATGGGTAGTGTTACTCATGTTGAGGATGATAAGCAGAAGTTAGTCAGGGAGGTTCATCAGTTTGCTAGACTAGGTGTTTTGTTTGATTGATTCAGCTGAGGGTAGTGTATGGGTTCAAAATAGTTCATAATCTTATTTAGTTGCCGAAGGGAAAGAAAAGAAAGATAGGGATCCCAGTCTAGTTAAGTTGAAGGAGTCGGTCAGAGATCAGAAAGTAGAGGTTTTCTTCCAAGGGAGAGATAGTGCATTGCAAAGTCAGGGGAGGCTGTGTATGTCATATGTTAATGGGTTGAGGTAATGAATCCTTTAAGAAAAGCATGGTGCATGTTTCTCAATTCACCTAGGGGACCCTATTATGTACCATGATTTGCGGGATATCTATTAGTGGAGTGGTATGAAGAGGGATATTACAGAGTTTGTAGCCAAGTGCTATAATTGTCAGCAGGTTAAGGTTAAACACCAGAGGCCTAGTGGCACTATAAAGGAGTTCATCATCCCCACTTAGAAGTGGGGAGAGGTGAACATGGATTTTGTAATCGGATTGCCCCGTTAGGGTCATCAACATGACTCGATTTGGGTTATTATAGACAAAATAACCAATAAGAGTTATCATTCCAGTATTCAGATGGATCTGTTTGAGGCTCTCTATAAAAAGAGATGTTAATCTACCATTGGTTGGTTTGAGGTGGGTAAGACTGTGTTGATAGGGCCTGATTCAGTGTTTGATGCATTAGAGAAAGTTCAGTTGATCAAGGAGAGGCTTAAGACTGCGCAAAGCCGTCAGAAATCCTTTGCAGATTTTAGGAGAAGAGATCTTGAATTCGAGGTTGGGGACTTAGTCTATTTGAAAATCTCACCTATGTAGGGTGTGAAGAGATTTGTCAATAAGGGGAAACTCAGTCCCCGATATGATGTCCCTTACAGGATCTTGAATCATTATGGGAAGGTAGCATATGAGCTTGAGTTTCTTGTAGATTTGGCATCCATTAAACAAGTATTCCATGTTTCTTTATTAAAGAAGTGTATTGGTGATCCACCTGTAGTTGTTCCTTTAGAAAGTATAGATGTCCAGGATAGCCTTTCTTATGAAAAAATCCCTATCGATATCCTAGATCGTCATAATGGTAGACTAAGGAGAAAAGAAGTTCCCTTGGTAAAAGTTCTTTGGCGGAACCAGTCTGTTGAGGGAGACAATTGGGAAGTAGAAGCAGACATGCGAACCAAGTACCCTAATCTCTTCTCCACAAACTTAGGCTCAACTTAAGGAAACAGTTCTTCTTAGATTATCACTTTTCAAAATTTTTGTTTCATCCATGTAATCATCTTCATCTTATTGTATATATTCACGAGTTAGTTCAGTTATATATCATGTTTCATACTCCGTCATGTAACCATGTTTTTAGTTATGCACATTCAGTATGTACTCTCAGTACCTTAGTATTTTCAGCTTAATCAGTCTCATTTGAGGATGACTATTTCCAAGGGGAGATATTATAAGACCTCATAAGATCCTAGCTCATTTCAACTTGTGAGTCATAATAATAAAGCATATTGTATAAATTTTGTGAGTCATAACACATATTTCTAAAATCTTTTTTGTTAGGATTATAACCTGCAGGGAGGTTCTTCTAATTGACATTAACCATGTGAGATATCATGGAGTCCAACATCTAGTTCCCCTAAGGGGAAAATCTCACGTTGGGGAGAGGTGTCATACTCTTGCCAAGGAGTATAACCTGAGCTAAGTGATCATATCTGTAACTATCATCCATATAGAAATAGGAATAATCTGAATCTGTACCTACATTGGCTCGTAATTCTGGGGAAGTAGGATGCGCTAAACCCACACTTCCCACTCGGTGATAAATACTACTCCCTTAAATATTTATGCTCATTCTGTGGGGAATCCACTTTAAAAACTAGCATAAGGGTTTATAATGAAAACCAATTATGCATCTGTCTGTTTTAAACTTTAATAAAAACTAATCTATTTTCTGTAAACTATAATGAAACTGTAAAGTAGATTCCATGTCTTAACTGAGGATCAAAAGATCAATTCTTTTTTGCAAAAAAATCAGAATATAATCTAGTCATAGGGTGCTTAAAAGCAACATCTTCTTGAAACATAAATATTCAAACTAGGGCTTAATATCCATGCTTTAACTCATGTCAAATCATCACCATGTTTATGCTTGATAAATATGATCTTGAAAATTCTTTAACAATTCTAGTTAAGATAATGCAATTTAAATTCTCAATGTATGTAAAACAAGCCCAACATATGGACATATAATAATAGAGATGCAATTCATCGTTCAAGTCACTAGTAATATCATAATCTGCAAATAATGATCATTGGACATGAACCCTAAATTGAAATTCATGTAAAAACATCATTAAAAGCTAGTTTTGGGACCAAGGGTGAAAGGATTACCCTTGTTCATAACTCCTCATACCTTAATAGATGAATAGATAAAGAAACTTGACTTTGAATTCCTATTTGTGCTCTTGAAGATTTTGAATTGGGAACCTTGAATTTTAGATTATCTTGGAAAAAGAATGGTGGAATTAGTAGTAAAAAGTTATGTATGGTTTACTTAGAGCTGTCAAAATCGTCCTGCTGCGACGGCCAGGTTAACGGACCGTCGATCTAGCGATGGATCGTTGCCTAGACCATCGCAGCCAAGGCAGTGAGTCAACCTTTTAGATAAGGTGCGACGGATAGGTTGACGGACCATCAAACTTACGATGGATAGTTTCCCAAGCCATCGCTATAGGGAAGTGAGTCTTTTTTTTGGTCCACGTACGGCGATCGAAACGATGGACCATCGAGCCAGTGACAGACCATTGCACGAGCCATTGCAGGTCCCGTTTTGCAAATTTTAAGTAATTTTTAAAGGGTATTTTGGTCTTTTTCCACCCGTTTTAACTCCTAATTATATCAGAACAACGCTCATAAGTTCATTATTCATTCATAACATTAAATTAGGGTTTCCTCTCAAAGATTAATCCCCAAGAACAAGAAACCCTAGGTGTTTAATTTCAAGTCAAGGATTCAAGTTTTTCTCCATCAATCTTCAAGAAATTATCCACCCAGGTATGTCATGTGCTGATTCATGGGTCCCTTTCACCCATGAAGCTCTCGAATCTCTTTTCAAAATCCAAGATTTGTGTATTTATGAATGTTCATGATTTAAATTGAATTGAAATTCATGTTCATAATGTTATGGAGTTTTGATTCGTGTTTTAAATTACCTATTCAAATGATTGACCCTAGGATGCCATTTTAAATTACACGTTGGTTGATGTATCCATGATTATCAGATGTGTTGATGATTGTATAACCAAAGAATGCTACCCATGTGCTTAATTAAATGCCCATGTGAAGGAAAAATGCCATACTAGTATGATAATATGAAATCCCCATTTACGTACAAGTTTATGCATGTCAAGTGTTTGATGAAATGTTTTAGTCAATGTGTTATGGATATATGTTTGTCCATTGTGGTGGTTTAGAACTTGTACTTCATGAATTCTCTAACTTATTGTATTATGGATTGTGATGTTGGTCATGTATTCAAGAAAGTGATGCTTTGTTAGTTTCATGCTATCGAGTCTTGGGGGTACTTGTACCCAATAATTAACTATGTGCCTAGAGCCAGTGTCATGTTTTTAAGATACTCTCAGTCAAGCCATGATCCATAGAATTCAGTCAGTCTCATGATTCAGGAAAACTTAATAATCTCAGAAACCTCACAAATTCAGTAATCATAGTAGTATTCCATTAGGCAACAAAACTCAGTTAACCTAGTCCAGTCAGTTCAGTTGATCATGTTCAGTGTCTATTTAGATGGGAGTAGAAATTTGCACCGAGCGAACCCAAAGATAGGAACCTACCTGTTATATAAGGGTGTGATTCTTAGAAGCAATCCTTGCATTCCAGAACTACGTAGCCAGTGTAGGTTGAGACATCATAGCCTGTTATATGAGGGTAGATGAGGTGGCTTAACCTGTTATATGAGGGTTCCCACTGTTCTCACTAGAGTTACCAATTATACGAGGGTTACTCAGAGATTGTCCTTACCAGTGGCGTGGTATTGACACCATTCCAATTGGGGTACATATTGGAACCCAACCCAACAATAATAGAATATTAGGGGCATGTCGATTAGATGACTACCTCCCATAATTTTAGTTATAGAATCAGGATAATCAGCTACAATTCAGTCTCAGTAATAGAACTCAGATAGTTCTACAAAATTCAAGACTGTCAGATACAGTCAACTCAGAATAGTACAGAACTCAGCTAGTTCTCCAAAACCTAGACTATCAGATACAGTCGCTCAATATCAGTTATTTTAGTTATACAAATATCATTATATCATGTTATAAGTACTCAAACTCAGTAATCAAGTTATCACAAACTCAGTTATGGTTATTATGTATTCAAGCATGCATTCTCACATTCATATTATTCAGTCAGTTAGTATTGTTCATGCATGTAAACCCTTTGCATTCAGCCTACATCACATGCATACCAGTACATTCCAATGTACTAACACATTTGCGCTATGGTGTTTTATACCATAGGTTCAGAAGTACGAGCTCCAGAGCATCAGTAGCATTTCAGTCTCCGCAGTTAGAGTTAGCAGTGAGTCCTCATCCTTTGAGGACATGAAGATTACTTTATTATCTCATTATTTAATTTATTAGTTAGAGTTAGTTAGGGACATGTTCCATCAACTCCTTATTCAGACAGTTCAGTTGGTTAGAGGCTTTTCAAACTACAGTATGTTCAGACAGTTTATTTCAGTTGTTTTGGGTATTCCATACCCCATCCATATGTTATGTTTTATCATTTATGTTACAGTTTTAAACTTTACGGCCTTACAGTCTTTATTTCTGCATTTATACCGTATATTATGTAGTGATCAGGTACAGATATCAGTCATGGGTTAGCTTGTGGTCCTTCAGGGTCATGAGCACCGTGTACTATTTTGGGCACCAGATTCAGGGTGTTACAGATATGATTTTACAGATCTCCAATTATGTTTTAAGCATGATATTGTGATTTTAATTTTATTACCTTGATATTGATGAAGTATTTCAAGAAGTAAATTGAGCATAATATTTTTCTATAAATTTGCATGAGTTTAAAGCATGGTTTTTAAGCACTAAATTTAAGTATTGATATTTCAATAAGATTATGATTTTGAGCCTCTTTTATAAATTTTTTACCATAATTTAAAAAAGAAATTTGATCTTTTGATCCTAAGCTAAGATAAGGAATCCACATTGTTCATGTAGTTTGAGATTTAAAGAAAGACAAGCATAATTGGTTTTCGTTACAAACCCTTGTGCTATTTTAAGGTGGATTTCCTAAAGTTCTGAGAAAAATAATAGGAGTAGTATTTAGCACCGAGTTAGGTATGTTTCCAAGGTATCATTCACCAGAACTATGTACCATCGTAGGATTAAGATTAAGTGCCCATAGTGGATAAGTCAGTGATCACTTAAGAAAAGGTTATACTCTTTGGCAAGAGTATAACACCTATCCCCAATGTGAGTTTTTTCTCTTAGGGGAACAAAACGTTGGACTCCATGATGGCTCACATGGTTTATGTCGGTTAGAAGAACCTGCCAAAGTTCCTAAGTCCTAAACTAGAATAACAAAACAACTTTTAGAAATTATGTATAAAGTCTCACAGATTTACTCGGATATTGGTTTACATAAGACATTAGCTACGAGATTTTCAGCTCTCAGTTTACAGATGATAAAAGTGAGTCCTTTTACACTTAGCCTGCACGATTTGAAAATAGACTTCACTTCAGTCCTACTTATTCCACTAATAGAAAGAGTAATATGGGTCACAAGATTTATACAGTATGGTTTATTATTCATGATTCATGATTTTCAACTATTAGTTATTCAAGACAATATGAGTCATTTACACTTAGCATGCCTTCTTTACAAGTTATATGCAAAATTAGTTACAGTTTTTACTTATGCATTTACCCCACATGCTCAGTACATTCCAAAAGTATTGATCCACATATATGTCTATGTGCTGCATTATCTCATAATGTAGGTATGAGTTATAGCACGCACATCGTATTCAGAAAACTTGCAGCTTCTAGTTAGTAGGTGATGAGGCCTTTCGATTCAAGGGGTCGAGTTAGTCATAGTTTGAGTAGTATTTTATTTTTCTTTATTGAGTGGTATTGATTCGGAATAGCTGAGGGTCATGTCCCGGCTACCTACAGTCAATACTAATAGAGACTTCATAGACAGTCCCTAGAGTTAATGTATTTGATTCCAGTTTTGTTTTGTATATTCAGGGTTGTAATCATTTTAATATAGTTTTATGCTGATCATATTAAGAAAAGATTTGTCTTCTGGTTATTTAATTCAGATTTATATATTTTATCTAGTTGCTCACGAGTTATTCCAGTACAAGGGTTAGCATAGGATCACTTGTGGTCCTAAGCGTCGTGTAACATCTAGGGTGTAGTCTCGGGAGAAGGGGGTACAACTACAAGATCATCTTGGTAACTCTACCAAGGATCCTCTCTACGATGATTAATTCTAATCATCCTCACTTAGGCAACTCTACCTAAGCACTCTCTACTAATAGAGAAAAACATTACTCATATAGAATGAGTAATTCAGTCACAAATTAGTACTAACTCAAGAACTATTTCTATTTAAGCAATCATACAGCTAAGAACTTGAGAAGTGTTAAAATGGGGTTTTTACTGCCTCTCTTCACTCTTTGTAATTGTAAAAGCCTATTTGATTAAGAGCGTCTCTTTTGTTTTATAGTTGAGTGATGATTAGGGCTGAAAGATCATTGGACCAACTGTCCTAATTAGTACAAAAAAGCACTTGCAAGTTTGTTACACAAGAGGATAAAACTGTGCAGACAACTTGTGCCAGCTATATTGTACCTTGTACATTAGGGACTTGGTCCCTTCCAGTTTGCTGCTCATCATCAAAACTACATATAGAATTTTTATAGCTTTTTGATGATGACAAAACAACCATTCATCTTTGAGCATTAGTGAGCATTCATCACATTTAATCAGTGTGATTACCACCAGAAGATGAATGTTCCACCTATCATCATGCTTCTTCCATCATCATACAACACAAGGACCTGGTCCCTTGTTGTCATTTGCAGCAAAAATATATGATTTCCTTCCCCTGTCATCATGTACCTTCATTTAGTATATTTTCATACTTCTTCCCCTATTAACATGTCATTTAGACGTTCGATCAAGAACAAGTCAACATTGGAGGCAATTGTTCTCTTTTCTAACTTTGGTAGTAGGACCTTATCGATGAACTTAAAAATTGACTGAGACTTATTTTTAAGAACTTTCTTTTTACTACAGGTGTTGATGTTCCTCTTATCTTTGATGAATTGATCATGAACATAGTTGAGGGCTGCTATTTCACAACTGTCCTAACACTTATTATAGGTGCATTCAAGATCTTGCCCCATGAGTTTTAATCCATATTAATAAGCTTTCCTTGCACCTGGGCATTCATACTTAGCCCATCGTCTGAGAATTCTATGATGTAATACAATTCCCTTACCTCATTTTCAAAAACCACTGGTTCTGTTTTCTTAAATAGATGTAGCCATCCTTCATGTCGGACATACTCTACTAACTTCCATCATTCCAGGCTTCTCACATATCTTGGGATCAAAATTTCTTTCTGACAGAACCTTCTGAGTCATATCATTTTATTCCTTATTTAACTAGACACATCTTTCATTTATTCCTTTAGTATCATTACTTGCCTCTTCCTTTTTAATCACAACTTTTCTATTCTTGGGACCAGGTCACTAAGAGTCATTCTTTTTCTTGACAGCTATGTGTTTCTGCCTCATTTCAGCAAGGTTACCAGTCATCAACTTAGAGGATCTAAGGTAAAGCTTTCTATGGCTTTGGTTGCTGAAGGATCAAGATATTCGATGAGGGCATATTTAATTTGATTTTTTGGAGTTTTATCTACTTCAGGGTTCTTAACTTGGTTTATGGAAGTAGTAATATTAGTCATTTGATTTTATGAGTGAAAGAGAGTGAGAGGGACCAATTTGGTTTAGAGGAGGAAAAGAGGGATGATTTGAGACCAAGAATGAGAAATAACTTGATTTAACAATTTGAAGATGTGATCGTTGTCATCAAAATATTTTCCTTTTAAAAATGACATATCTGATCCTAATAAGAGCAACTCTTTATTTTGTAAAAGAATTGACAACTTTTATTCAGAGAGGAAAAAAACATGTCTTTCTAGATAACATTTTATGATTATTAAAGCATACTATAGTGATACTAACCTAAGAGATGAGACCAGGTCCCTCTCCTTTTTGAGTGAATCATCAAATTTGTACAAGAGTTATTTGTCCACTTTCAAAGCTGTTCCCATGGGTGTATACCTTCAAGGGTATGGTACTGAGTTACACTTATATGCACTTAATTTATAAAGTATACATGTCTCCTTATAATAGCCAATTTTGTGGAGAGACAATGATTCATATATTAGGTTAAGTCAGTATCATGCTTTAATCTCTGTACACTCCTTTTATATCAAATCTTATTCCCAAAGCAGGTCTGGGGACCAAGTCCCATACTTGACTTTACTCAAGCTGCTGAAGCTTCTCCATCTGACAATCAATACTTATTTGCATCTTTCATCCTTTTTATCATCATTTTAAGCACCACCACAGATCAATAATTTCCTGACAATCAGGAACTACATGCACCTTTTTCATCAATCCAGAGAATTCCTTGTCAGTTCATTTTCCAAAGCATTTTCATTTATCAAACCTGAGGTCATTCTTGGGCTTCATTTTGAACACAAGCTTCACACACCTCCCTTTTTTGAATATCATCTTTCATAAGACAAGAACTAGGTCCTTGAGATCAACTTTACACAATAAGACACTTTCACCTGAAGTATCTTGGGAAAAAGAAAATAGTTAGATCTTTCATCATTAAGCTTTGAGCCCTTTAAATCAATGAGCTATTCCTAACTACAATCCACTTCTCATGCCTGGAATCATGATCACAAGTTAGATTTTGGAACCCACTTAAGTTTGAGTACCCAGTAGGAGGATAATGGTGTGATCAAATTCTTCTTAGACCATATCACCCTTTTTAGAGGCTCAAAGACCTTAGGATATACATTCTTCTGCTGAATGTATTAAGTATTCCTTAATTTTGCCTTAAACTAGTGTTGCAATCTTTTTTTCAAATTTCCATCTCTTTCATAGATAGTGCACAAGAGTATGCCCTCTTTGCGTCTAACATAATGAGCAAACTTTCCTTTAGAGTCAATAGGTTGCGATTTTCATTTATAGACCAAATTTGACTAGTCAAGATAGAAAGGATCAGTGAGGAAGTAGTCCACTTAAGAACACCAAGAATATTTCTCACTTGATTATACATTTAAATCATTTCTCCCGTGCAGTGAAGCTCATTAGTGATAAAAATGAATCTTGTATGCATTTCTTGGATTGTTTCTCATTCTTTCATGGTGAAGGTTTCATATTGAATAGTCAATATGTCTACTTTAGAATCCTTCACATCAGTAGTACTTTCATGTGTAGTCCTCAAGCAATCCCAAATTTCTTTCCTTCACATCAGTAGTACTTTTATGTGTAGTCCTCAAGCAATCCCAGATTTCTTTGGTATTTTCACACGTTGAGATCTTGTTATATTTATCAGGACCTATACCACATACTAGCGATTTCTTGGCCTTGTAGTTTTTCTCAACCTTCCTTCTATCTTTATCATTGAACTCCCTCCTAATTTTGATAACTATTTTTGTAACATCTCCTTCTTTAGGCCCATCAAGGATTATGTTATCAATTCACTATCTTCATCCATATTGAAGTCAAACATCCTTGTTTTCCACCACTCATAGTACTGTCCATTAAATCTAAGCGTTCTGGTGGTAGATTTCCCTTCTTCTAGGTTTGGTGAACCAACCATAATAACCAGAACACTCGAGGTGTGAGACTTTTAGAGTGACCTGGATTTGATACCAATTGTTGAAACCTTTAGGGGTTGCACCACACAGTGAAGGAACAGGTCTCTCAAAGTCAATCACAGGCAAACAAACACTAATCACGTAGGAAAAAAAAACAGTATAGGAAGAGTAAAAAAATACAGATTTTTATGTGCAAATCTAAGAAGGGAAAAAATTACGTCTTTCTTTCATAAGTACCAAAGAAATATACTATAATCAACCTCTAGGCTTTTTTGTCCTACAACAACTAGACTATAAGTTCATCTTGATAACTCTACTAAAGACCCTCTTTACGCTGATTAACTCTAATCATCCTCACACTTAGGCAACTCTACCTAAACACTTTCTACTCAAAGAGATAAACACTACTCTTATAGCATGAGTAGTTCAGTTACAAATCAATACTAACTCAAGAACTATTTCTATTTGAGAAACTATAAAGAAAAGAACTTGAATAGTTAAAATGGGTTTTTTGTTGCCACTTTTTACTCTTTGTAATTGCAAAAAGGAATTTGAGGGAGAGGAATCTATTTTATTTTATAGATGAGTGATGATTAGGGTTGGAAGATCATTTGACCAGCTGTCTTAATTAGTACGAAATAGCACCTACAAGTTTGTTTCAAAAGAGGAGAAAATTATGCAGACAACGCGTGCCAGCTGTACTGTACCTTGCACATCTAGGGACCAGGTCCCTTGAAGTTAGATGATTTTCATCAAAACTACATATAGGAGGTTTACGTTTTGTACAAAAATAAAGCATCCATCAATAGTAAGACTAGTTAATCTCTTTATATCATAGAACATGAATAAATGAAAGAGTAGTAATTGACACATTCATTTTTCTATAATAACAAATAATAGATAAACACGAGAAATTATCAAAAAATTGAGAAAATATTTTAAATTGAGGTAGAAATATAAATACTATACAATAAATTAAGACAAGAGTTATGGCAAAGAATGTTAATTTCTTGCCTTTTTCTACATCTTTTGATTTTATGTTTTACTGAATAATGATTGTTTATTAATAGTATAAAATAACTTTTCAATTTACAATAATTAAATGATCTTCATTCATTAGTACATGAATACAAAAGAGATTTATGGAAGATGCATCCACATTCAGCAAAGAGTTACAAAAGGATACCCACATTCAATGCATTTATAACACTCCTCCTTCGATGTCCATAGATAACATGTCTCACTCAAATCATATTAGAAAAAACCTAGTGAGAAAAGTCCTAGTGATAGAAAAGGAGTACACATATTTTACTCTCCCTGATGCAAACATCGTATTATTTCTTAGAGATGATGCATGTCAATCTTTAATATTAGTTTCTAAAATATTGAGGATGCTAATGCTTTAGTGAACAGATCCACAAAATTATCAACTAAATGAATTTGTTGATATTTATGTCACATTTCTTCTCAGGAACATGAATGAAAAAGAATTTGTGTGAAATATATTTTGTTTTGTCTCCTTTAATGTAACTTTCCTTTAACTAAGTTATTCATAAAACATTGTCTTCATACACTGAGGTTGGAATATCCTTATTCAAAGAATGTCCATACATTTTTTAAATATGTTAAGTCATTAATCTTAACCAAATACATTCTCGACTCTCTTCATGAATAATAATTATTTATGCATAATTTGAAGAAGTTGTGTCTAATGTTTGCATCATTAAACATCATGATATAGTTTTGTCTCCATATATGTAAATAAATAGTCCATCTAAGATTGAGTCTAATGTGGATCAAACAAGTATCTTGCATCTGTATAGACAATCATTACTAACTTGTATTCATTAAAATAAAATAATCCCAAGTAAATGGTTCCCCGAAGATATCTGAATATATGCTTGATAACATTTCAATGTCTTCTTGTTAGGGAAGAGTGAAATCTTATCTATAAACTTATTATAAATTAAATATTTGATCGAGTATTATTGGCAAGATACATTAGTTCCCTGATTGCACTAAGATATGGAGTTTTATCACCAAGAATCTCTTTATCATTTTCTTGTTGTCGAAACGGATATTTATTTATATCAAGTTAACTAACAATCATTGGGGTACTCAAAGCAAGTAAGTTGTCCATGTAAAATTATTTTAAAACCTTTTTAGTCTTTGTTGATTGTTGGCCAAAAATTTATCTATCAAATATCAATCTGTAGGCCAAGATAAAATTTTGCTATTTCAGATCTTTGATTTTAAACTTTTTCTTCAAACATTCAACAACTTTTGAAAGATCTTAGGAGTGCCAATGATATTAAAGTTATCAACATACACAAGTATTATAGAAAATTCAAATTCAAACCTTCTTATAAAAATACAAGGGTAAAGAGAATCATTTTTGTACTCTTTTTTTTAGAAAATACTCGCTAAGACGATTGTACCACAACCACCCTGATTATTTCAATCCATATAAGAATTTTTGAAGCTTTATTGAACAAGTTTCTTGTGTACTTTTATATATTTCAGGCACTTTGCAAGCTTCTAGGATTTTTATAAGAGTATCATTGTCCAATGAGCCATATAAATAGACTGTGACAACATTCATTAGATATATTTCAAGATTTACATGAATTTATAAATTTATTATATATCAAAAGGTAATTCCATCGACCATAGGAAAATATGTCTTCACATAATCAATGTTAGGCCTTTTGAAAATTCTTGTGCCACAAGTCCTACTTTATATCTTATGACTTTGTCTTTTTCATTTTATTTTCGCATAAAACTCCATTTATATCCCACTGGCTTGACACATATAGGTGTTCGAACAATTGGTTAAAAAATTTCTCATTTTTCAAGTAAAGTCAATTCCACTTGAACCAAAATCGTTCATTTTGGCTAATAATTTCTCTATCTACACTCATTGACAAATTTTGATTTACAATCCTCATCTTCTTGCATTATGTTGGCAGCAACATTATAAGTAAAAATATTCCTAGCCACAATATTATTTACGTTCCACCTTTTTCTCATCGAGACATAACTTATTAAGATTTCTTAATTCTCATTATATTCAGGTATTTGAACCTCCTCGATAGTCTTATCATTTCTTATGTCTCAAAGCCCTTTATAAGTAATTTCCATCATAGTATGATCATTCTGATCATTTATTACTTTTATGTTTTGAGGATTTTTATCCTTGAAATCAATAGGCCTATCATGTTTTAAATGTGGCCTAGATGAATTTGCATCTACAATTTGTCCTATAAAGACATCAACTCGAATTGGAGTATTTGAAGTTGGAATATAAGATTTAGTAATCTTTTAAAGGCTAGTAAATACATCTAACCACTGATTTTTGGATACTAACATGAGCCCTTCAAGACCATTCACTCATTGTAGAGCAAAAAAGCTTCAAGATCTACAAACCATGTTTGTGAGTAAAGATGCTTTAAAGGAATTTGAAGGGTATCAAAGAAAGACATTCAATATATGAAAGTTCAACCAATGAGGAGGAGAAGAAAAAGAAGAGAAGGTGCTAAGTGCGCAAATAATCACTTCTTAAATATAAATATTCACAAAGATAAGAGAGAAGCAAAGCCCTTATTTCATTAAGGACATATTTGTAAAAGACTAACTGTCGCCTTATTTTCTTAGTATAAATAGGAGATTTCCTTATTTTTTATGGGAGTTTTTGATGAATATAGGCATTTTTGGAGAAATTATGCTTTCTTAGTAAATTTCCTTAAGGAAATAGTGTATTTAGTGGGTTAATTAGGATTAATCTTTAAATTATTAATAAACCTTTGGCTTGACTAGTTGTAGAATTACTCATCCGTGATTCTTGTTTCATTAATTGGTAAAGATAGGGTTTGTGTGTCAGTGTTGAAATCAATTGGGAGGTGGGGGTATCAAGTCCCTTGTTGTCCATAATTTCATTACTTAGATATTAATCCACACATCCTTCTTCTTTTTTCTTTTTTCTTGTTTCTCTCCCCTCTTTGATTCTTATCATTTTGGTATCAAGAACCTAGGTTAAGGTTTGTTTCTATAAATCTTAATATAGAGATTTTGATCACTTCAAATATTTTTTTAAAAATCTAAAAACCTTTAAAAAATTGTTTTTTGATACTTGATCCTTATTCTCTAGTGTCATTTTAGTCGAAATCCAAAAATTTCATCCAATTTTGAGTTGTTGGAAAGATTCTACCATTAAATAAACTTGAAGGTTTGAAACTTGAAAATGCATCTTGAAGATTAGGGATGATTTGAGGTACAAAAATTGTTTAATTTTGTTATCTAGGTTAACGAAAAGCCACCTCAAAATTTTTGAACAATTTCACGAAGAATTAAAGAAGTTAAAATTTTTAGTGTTCTTGAAGTTCATCATGTTCTTCATGTGTTCTTGAGTAAGAAGGAGTAAAAAGGAAGCATTTGATCCCCAAAAAAAGAAAAAGAAAGTGTTAAAGATGTAGTGGGGCCATTTGAATTTTTTACACTGAAGAACGACCAAAAGCCAAACCTCTGCGCCTGTACAACGCGTGTAGGGTAAATTCAAAGGTTGAAATCTACGAGTTTCTAAACTTCTTAGTTTGTTTTTAAGTTCTCAAGTTTTGGGACCCTAAAATTTTTCTAAGTGTGCAAACTCTGTGGTTCTTTTTTCTACACTTCCTTCCTTCGATTTTTCAACTATTTAGCAAGTAATTAATATATATATATAATTACTTATTAACTAGTTTTAAATTATAAAATAATTTCTCTGATTCCTCAAATTAAGCAATATATGTAATTTTTCTAATTATGTTACTTAATTTTTTTAGTCCTATTTTTTTTCGTTCTTCTTTTATTCAACTTTTCCATCTTAATTCATTGCTAAAAATTTTACTACAATTCCTTTAGCCTTCAATCGAGTCATCCTTATTTCAAGAGTCACAAAAATTCACTCCTTAAAAAAGGATGGGTAATCTTGAATTGATTGAGTCGAGTCGGTTAACTACCAATTTTGAGATTACGCTTTAGGAGGTGAGATAAGAGTATACATACGAGTGATGTGAGTCTTCTTATACTAATATTATTTGTTGAGTTTTGTAGGTACCATGTCAAATGCAAGTCTAAGTGGGGAGGAATCCAACCACATCTTGGAGGTTATCACCCACCTCCCCAAATAAGTGGTGGAAATAGGTGCGGATATAAGTGGATTGAGAACGGAAATAAATGAAAGATTACGAGGTATGGAGGAAAGGTTGGTATGGGTGGATAAAGGGAAATCAATTCAAATATAAGATGAGGGGGTAAATAGAGAGTCGGTGCAATCCACCACCATTACTGAGGGGAAAGCTCATAAGTAATGTAACCCTCCACCAAATTGAAACTTCCAACAACCTACCTTCCAAACAAACAATACTCTAAATTTTCCAAGGCAAACTATACCATATCACCAACCACAACGTTATTATCCTCTACAAGAGAACTGATCTTTTCTAGAAAACCAAATCTTATATCAATCTCCACTCTGAAATGCATCAAATGCATCCTTATATCCTTCACATACATCACCCCTATAAAATGCACCAAAGATGCTATTCCAAGACCTCCAATACCAAAATCCACTCTATGATGAAATGAATGATGCATTCAATAATGATGAATTTTTGGAGGATGGAGGTAGAGATGGTTATGGAGTACGACCTTGGGAATTAAGGCGGGACCAAGGCACAGGGGTCAAGAACATGGGAATAGAGTAGATAGGATGTGAAATAGAGGATATAAGGGTAGGATATAGAGGTGATAGATTAGGGTAATAGAGGAGATAGGTTTGGGGATAGAAATGATCAAGACCAAGGCTTAAGCAGCATCAAGGTCACATTTCCCAAGTTCAAATAAAGTAGTGGTCCCAATGATTTCTTGGAATGGAAAATTCAAAGTGAGCTGATCTTTCTAACAAATAATATCTCAGAGATGTTGAATGTGAAGTATGCTCTAACAAAATTTATAGGCTATGCATCCACTTGGTGGGAATCCCAAAAGCGGAAAGAGAGATCAATTACAACCATGAGTTACCTATGTGGCTAGAATTGATTAGACTAATGGAGATGAGTTACTTGACCCCAAAATAATACCAAGAAGTGCTCAAGAAGGTATATATATTACACAAGGTTCCAAAAGTGTGGAAGAATATTATGATAAGTTTGAAAACTTGAGATTGATGTCTAAATTTGAAGAAAGATTGGAATGTATGATTCTTCGATTTGTAGCAAATTTGAGGTATGATATTTTGAGAACTTTGAATCCTAAACACCATGATACTCTTGAAGCGGCCTTTCTTGATGCCTCAAATGTAGAAGCATATTTGAAAGAATAAAGGTACTACAAGGCCAAGACTTTCTCCATTACCACATGGGAGAAAAATAGATATAATTGGAAGGCCACATCTTCTAAAGGGAAATCTAATGGTGTTGGTCAAGACTCTCAAGTCAATATTGATTTCAAGTCCAAGGCAAGTGATAATCCACAATGAGGTAACTATATAAAACCTAACCTTCCTCGATCTTCCACCAACTAATGTTTTTGATGTAAAAGAAGGGGACATGTTGTTAGCGGTGTCTCAATAGGAGAGCGATTTTTGCACTTTAGAATGGGTACAGAACGAAGGATAAAGATGAGGGTGATGAAAAAATGAGAAAAGAGAGATTAAAGTGAGGAAGAGGGAGATGCTTCAGGGAAGGAGGAAAAAAGGTTGGATGAGAGGGTGAATCTTTCTTGCTTTCTTGAGAAAAGAAAATCCTTTCTTGATGATGACAAAGAATTGAAAGTGAATACCAATCTTTAATATGTTGTGAGGCGGATTATGGGGGCCCTTGATAAAGAAGAACTTGATCAAAGGGAGAATCTATTTCATGCTAGGTGCAAAATCCAAGATAAGGTATGTTCTTTAATTATTGATAGTGGGAGTTGTACCAATATTATAAGTAGTTCTTTGATGGAGAGCATGCAAATAATAACAAGAATGCATTTCAACCGTTACATATTACAATGGCTAAATGAAATGGTGAGATGAAAATCCTCAATCAAGTAAGTATATGGTTTAGTCTGGGAAAGTACAATGAGGAGTTGATTTGTGACATAGTGCCTGTGTTGGCTTGTCATGTAATGTTGGGAAGACTTGAAATTTGATAGATATCTTGTACAACATGGGATGTCCAGCAAGTATACTTTTGTGAATAAGGGTAAGAAATATGTTCTTGCACCTCTCATTCCCTACCAAGTAAGTAAGGACTATAGGGTTATAAAAGAGCTTGGGGAGAGGATAAGGGTGGAAAAGACAAAGTGTGAAGGTAAAAGTTCCACTTTTGTGACAAAGGAAATAGGTGACTTATACCAAAACAATAAAAACATGTGTATGATATCCATGTCAAGAAAGTGTCTCAAAGGTGTGGATGAGAAATGATTTCTATTGTGCCTTGTCAACACTAAGATTTTGTTACATGATAACTAAGATACTAGCACTTTTCCTTGTATCATTTCTTTTCTTTTATTTGACTATAGAGGAGATGCCCAAATGATAACCATCCTTGAGGGGGATTGAGCACCAAATTGATTTTATTTCGGGTTTAAAAATTCCCAACCGATCGACCTATAGGAACAATCCAGAAGAGACCAACGTATTTGTCATGACCTGAACCAGGGCGTGGTCATGATAGGTATTTCAAGTCCTGTGTGGGATGGAGATTACCCCCTTTACCTAACCTAAAAAAAAATATCATGCCCCAAAGTCGGCTAAATTCAAAACATATAACAAGATAAGAGATTATCAATTTAAAGACATAATAATAAGTCAATAACTATAACTAGCCATTCATAACCAAGCAACCAACCAATACTAGTATCAATGCCAATACCAATACCAATACCAATACCATACTAATACCGACACCGCCAATGCCCATAGTAGTCCAACAAAGCCTCTAATAAAAATCAAAGAATATCCCATCGGTACATGCCCCCAACCATAGCAAAAACCAAGACCAAAGGAATAGTAAAGTCATAAAGAAAGCCATAGCATGAAATGGAGTCCTCCAAAGTATAAAAGCTCAAAACTTCAATCGACTCAAAAGCTGTCCCCAGATCACCTAGTCACTAAGCAGGAAGAGTGAAGTATGACCAATTCCTACATTATTGGGGATATAGCATCCAAAAAAGGTTAATGGGCTGAACGGTAGCATGTAACTCGGGGATATGGATAATATTACGATAAGATCAACAGTTTAAAATCATTCAAAAGACAACACACATAATCAAATGCATATACATAAATACATAGATTACATGCTGGAATAGAAAACAAGGTTTAACATGTTTTTCGAAACATTAGCCTAGATTGTGTAGCTCAACTATCATTTAATAGTACACACAGGCTATCTGGGCCCCAGCTCTCACCCCTTGGTCAGGCCCCAGTACATGTAGCCACATAAATCAAAGTATAATCTCATATATATGCAAATGGGGGACACAAACCTCCCAACATATACTAAGATGACTTAAGCACCCTATCATGTAATGATTAACTGAGGACTGGAACCTGCCTAATCATGAAATAATAATAAGGGGGACTCGAAACTCCCTGGTCACTTTGTTCCCCGTGTCGGCAAACAAGGTTTCCAGTAGTGGTAACTCGGATCTCCATCTTCACAACTTAGCTACACAACCCTTATTAGAGCCCAATTAAAAAGACTATCACAAATTTCCATTCAATGAACCACAATACACTTTTTGGAATACATTGTTGGTAGCATCATACTAACTACACTTGCAAGGTAACACATCATGCCAAAACCATTTTCATTAACTTGGGGAGAACAACTCCCTTTGTTCATTAATACACAATGGGGAACACTGACTCCCTTTGTTGATTAAATTTTCCCATTTTATTTCAAATACTTCTTTATATCATGCATTAGTTCAAGACTAGTTCAATTTTTACAAATTCCCACAATTCTCATAGTAAAAAACAATTTGCACTATGGGGTTGGGATCATAACCACTTCAAAAGTCCCAAGTTTTGGAAAGTCACAATTCCCTAGTTCATTCACCATACCTATGCACCCAAATGTTCAAAACCTTATTAAAATCTTGAAAATCATATATATAAACCATGAGAAACATTATTCAATTTATAAAATTAAAAACCCCCAATCTTTGTTTTCAAAACCAGAACAATAATTATATAAACCATACTTTAAATCACATGCCCTTACAAAATTAATAATGAGGGAAGAGTAACATGTCTAAAATAGTAAGGTGTACGGAGAGAAACCACCCTTGAGAGCCCAAATGGATCAACCTCTTGAAAACCCTAAGTGCTCTTAACCCTTATGATTTGGGCATTTTTCGAAAGGTTATTTTATGTGTTTTTGATAGCTAATAATGACCTAAGGTAGTTACAAGATGTGGGATTTAAGTTTGAAAAGAAGGAAAATATCCAGAATGCCTTCAACATAAAAGCCAAAACAAACCGCCTTTGGTTATGATCAACCCCCTGACTCTTACCCCTACCTTACCACTAGTGACCACGAGTCGTAACCAAGACAGTGATTAGGACCCCAATAAACTGTCGTCCTTGCGACTTGACTAACCAACTCATAATAAGATCTTAAGACTCGTAAGGTCTAGTCGTGAGCAATATAGAACCCAAATAAATTGAACACTAGACATCCTACAATTTGAACCTATGACTTGTAACATATGTTTATGGCTCTTAGTGAGCCACTCGTACTCAGAGAAAAATCAAGACACAAACTAACTGGTTTGGTTATGACTTGTCCAAATGAATCGTCTGGACACCGTACGACTCAGGGGGTCCAGTCGTAACCAGGAAAGTACATTCAAAGCTTAGGAAATTTTCAAGGGCAAATAGCTGGGGTGTTTCAATTCTCCCCGCTTGGATCATTCGTCCTCGAATGATGGGATAAGGTAATTTTTAACACGATTTGACTTTATATTCCCTTACTTTTGTCTTTAACAAACTTAAAAAATAAAGATGCCAAGGAAATCAATCTTACCTTTAACAAAGTCAGAAAACAAAGATGTTAAGAATAACACATAACTTATGCACGATTATTTGGAGTGTTAAACAAGAACGAATACTTGGACTTCATGTCCTTTTCCGCTTCCCAAGTAGCCTCTTTAAACTTTTGGTTCCTCCATAGAAACTTTATCGAAGCTACGTCCTTTGTCTGCAACCGACAAACTTGTCAATCCAAGATCTACACTGAGACTTCCTCATACGATAAGAAATCCAAAATACCCAACTCCTCTAAATGAATAACCATCGAAGAATCATCCATACACTTTCTCAACATCAAAACATGAAACATCGGGTGAATGCAGCTCAAATTAAGAGGCAACTCCAACTCATATGCAATCTTACCAAACCTCTTCAAAACCAATTATGGGACAATATAAAAAGGACTAAGCTTCCCTTTTCTTACCAAACCACATTACTCCCTTCATAGAAGATACCTTTAAGAAAACCTAATCGCTAACCTCAAACTCTAACTCCCTATGCCTCACATCTGCATAGGACTTTTGGTGACTTTGTGAAGCTTTAATTCTATCCCAAATAACCTTCACCTTCTCCATCATTTGGTGAACCAAATCCGGGACAAATATCACCGCTTTACCCTCCTCAAACCACCTAATAGGAGATCTAAATCTCCTACTATACAACACCTCAAACGGAGCCATCCTAATACTAGAGTGGTAGCTATTATTATACACAAACACTATAAGAGGAAAATGATCAAACCAACTAACACCATAGTCAATCACACAAGCCCAAAGCATGTCTTCCAATATCTGAATAGTCCTTTCTACTTGTCCATCCGACTTTGGGTGAAAGGCCGTACTAAGGTTCACCTTAGTTCCCAAACATCTATGAAATAAATGGAAAAAGTATGATGAGAACTGAGTACCACGATCTAACATCATAGAAACAGACGCCTCGAGCAACTTCACAATTTCCTTAGTAAAAAACTTAGCATAATCCTCAGAAGATAAATTCGTCCTGACTAGTAAAAATTAAGTTGACTTGGTCATCCTATCTTTGATGACCCAAATCGAATCAAACTGATTTTGAGGTCGAGAAAGACCGATAATGAAATCCATATTAATTATCTCCCACTTCCACACCGGTAGTTCAATCTCTTGAGTCAACCCACCGGGCCTCAATTGCTCAACCTTCACTTGTTGACACACTATGCATTTAGCCATAAAATTTACCACATCTTACTTCATATTGTTCCACCAATAAATCTCCTTAAGATCATGACATATCTTTATCGAACCGGGATGAATGACATAACACCACTCATGATCCTCTGCCAAAATCCTCTATCTCATCCCATCTACATTGGGAACACATAATCAGCCTTGGTACCTCAAGATACCATCGCCACCAATCTCAAAAGCTATACATCTTACCGTCCCACACCCCCTTAATCTTTATTAAGACAAAATCTAGTACCTACTTCACATTTATCTCAGCAACAAGGGATGACTTTGCCATCTCTTGCAGAAACACACTACTATCCTCAAAGTCCAAGAGAAGAACTCAAAGGGTAGCCAAAATAGTGAATATTTTCACTGATTCCCACTTATCCTCATCCACATGAGCTAAAATCTCCATAGATAACCTACTAAGAGTATTAGCAACCATATTAGCCTTACCTGAGTGATAGTGGGGACTCATGTCATAATCTTTCAGCAACTCAAGGCACCTTCTCTACCTGAGATTCAACTCCTTTTGGGTGAACACATATTATAGGATCTTATGATTAGATAACATATCTACACAAACTCTATAAAAATACTGATGCCATATCATTAATGCAAATACCACATCAATAACACCAAGGCATAAGTTAGGTAATTATTCTTATGAACTTTTAACTTCCTAGAAGCATAGGCCACCACCCTACCATGCTACATCAACATAAAACCAAGTTCCACACGGGACACATCATAATAGAAAACAAAATTATTTGTGCCTTCAGCCAGAGTCAAAACTGGTGTTGAAGTCAACTTATCTTTTAACTTCTCAAAACTACCCTCACAAGCGTCAAACTACAAAAACATCACCTTTTTCTAGGTCAACTTAGTCAACGGGGCGCCTATAGTCTAGAAACTCTCCATAAATTACTTTGTCAGTGGGGCAACTATAGTCGAGAAACTCTCCACAAATCATTTAGAATAACCGGCTAAACCCAAGAAACTCCGAATATTGATTGGAGTCATGAGCCTAGGCCACTTCTTAACCACTGCAACTTTCTACGAATCCACCAGGATACCTTTGCCAGAAATGACATAACCCAGAAATGTAATAGCCTTAAACTAGAACTTGCACTTCAAAAACATAGCATATGAATGCTGATCTTTCAAGGTTTACAATATGATATGAAGGTGAACGTCATGATCTGCCTCACTCTTGGAATACTCCAGAATATCATCTATAAACACGATGATGAACAAATCCAAAAACTGATAAAAGACCCTATTCATCAAGTCCATGAATGTCATCAGGGCATTAGTCAAACCAAAAGACATGATTAAGAACTCATAATTACCATACCATATTACGAAGGAAGTCTTAGGGATATTCACTTCCCTAATCTTTAGCTGATGATAACTGGACTAAAGATTACTCCTAGAGAAACGTCTAGCACCCTGAAGCTAGTAAAAGATATCATCAATCTGAGGAAGAAAATACTTATTCTTTACTATAAACTTATTCAACTAATGGTAATCGATTTACATTGGAAGGAAACCATCCTTCTTACACACAAACAAAATAAGAGCACTCGACGGACATATACTAGGATTGATAAAACCCTTGACAAGGAGGTCTTTCAACTTCACCTTAAAATCCTTCAACTCAGTCGGAGCCATTCTATAAGGAGGGAGAGAGGTAGGACAAGTGCACAGAATAAGGTCAATCCCAAAATCAATCTCCCTATCAGGACAGATACCAGGAAGATCATCAAGAAAAACCTCTGGAAATTTATCAACCAAGGGAATGGATGTCAATAAAGGACCCTCCAAGTTTGAATCTTTAACCCATACCTAATTATAAGGACATCCCTTGGAAATCAACTTCTGGGCTATAAGATATGGTATGATTCTTCCCTTAGGAACTAAAGAACCTTCTTCAAACTCAATGATCGGATCATTGGGGAATATAAACATGACCCTACGACTTCAACAATCTAAAGAGGCATAACATAAATGCAACCAATCCATCCTCAATATTACATCAAAATCAACCATGTCTAAATCTATCAAATCTATGAAATTTTTCCTACAACCAACAGATACCACACAAACCTTATAGACTTTTCTAGCAACCACTGAGTCACCCATTAGGGTAGAAATAAAAAAGGGACCAAGGATACACTCTAGATCAAAATCAAAATGCATAACCATAAATAGGGTAACATAAGAAAGAGTAGACCCTGTATCAAGTAAAAATACACACAAGAGAAAAAAATCATAACATATTAGTGACATCGGGGTATGCCTTAGAGTACAGGCGGATAGAAAGAGCATACAAGTAATTTCGGGTAGTGTCGGTACTAGAAACAGAAGTAGCACCATTTTGTGAAGAAGCTGCTGAAGTGGCAACAAGAATCTTATTTTCCCCAAAAGTAACCTTAAAAGGACAATCCCTCTGCAAGTGACCAGTCAGACCATATTTAAAATACATGTTCCTCTCTTCTTCATAAAACCCATTATTCACCTACTCATAAAATCTACAAAGAGGATATGATGGAGCAGACTGAGCCCTACAAGCCTGAGATTGGGTGCCCTGTGCCCTAAATCCACTATAATGCTAAGAACAAAGATCATACAGCGGTTTCGTACAAGGAACGCTAACCGTAGAGTATGAACCAAAACTCTCTCACTACTTCTTAGAACATTTTCTACCATATTTACCACTTTTCTATTGACCTCCACCTTCATAAGAAAATCTAAACTTCTTATTTTGTCTTTCCCCTATCTCTGTCTTTTTCTTCTTTCCTTTCTCAACCTACTGTATATACACAACTAATTTATAGATATCCATATCTATGTTCAAAAAGGAAACCTTACTCTCTAGAATTAAATCATTGGACAATTTAGAGGCGAATATCCTTATTCTAGCCCTCATGCTAGACAGTAACTCAGGAGCATATTGGGACAATTGAAGAAATTTCTAGGCACACTCTTTGACCGTCATCTTGCCTTGCTTTAGATTAACAATCTCTTCTACTTTTTCCTCGCTCAACTCCTGAGTAAAAAAGTGGTCTAGAAAAGCACTAGAGAAATTATTCCACAATATGGATTCGACATCAGTTCCCCTAGACTGTTCCCATTTCTTATACAATTGGTATGTTACATATTTCAGTTGATACGCAGTGAATTCTAATTCCTCCATATTAGTGGCATGCATAACACATAAGATATTTTCTATCTCATTAAGAAACCTTAAAGATCCTCCTAAACCTTAACACTGGTGAACAAAGAGGGCTCAACCTCATACACTAGTCAAACTACACAACCCTTATTAGAGACTAATTAAAAAGTTTGTCACACATTCCCATTCAATAAACCACAACACACTTTTAATCATACATTGTTGGTATCATCATACCAACTACACTTGCAAGTTAACACATCATGCCAAAATCATTTCCATTTACTTGGGGAGAACAACTCCCTTTGTTCATTAATACACATTGGGGAACACTGACTCCCTTTGTTAATTAAATCATACCGTTGTATTTCAAATACTTTGTTATATCATGTAATATATTAAGTCTAGTTTAATTTTTACAAATTCCCACAGTTCTTATAATCAAAACCAGTTTTGCATTATGGGGTTGGAGTCATAACCACTTTAAAAGTCTAAAGTTTGGGAATGTCATATTTCCCTAGTTCATTCACCATACCTATAACACCTTAAATTTTTGACCCTTAGAAAATTTACTAGATTTCTGGTTTCTGGACAAGTATGACTAAGGAGTACCAATTGTTTATTTGGATATAAATTAAATGAGTTGGTCATATGCTTACTAGTATTGGTTGGTGGGTTGTATTGGATTGTAGAATGGATGCGACTTGGTAGATACGAGTTATATTAGTGGATACGGGTCATTTGGTTTGAGTATTTCCTTTACTTAATCTTAGACTTGGTAGATTAACTTGGATCTTAGTATGAGTGGCTCACCATGAGCCTTAATATAGGGTACTAGTCATACCAAGGATTCATATAGTGGAAAGTGTTCAATCCTCTTTGATTCTATTTTGCCAAGGGTACGAATGAAGGGTACTAGGCGTATACGTGGGTACAACGTGGTTTGGGTGATTCATACCTTGGAAAATGTTGGGTCCAATAGGGAAGTCTTGGGTATAAGTAGTGGGTACCACTCATATAGGTGAGTACGATTCGTGTGGGGTAGTCATACCGTTTGACGAGATTTTATGCAGTTTAAGTAAGGTCAATCTGGATATTTCTGCACTTAAAATAATGCATCCCCATGACTTTTAACTCACTTGGGAGGTTATTTTCCCTATTATTTTATTCATTAACACTTACAAAACACTCTCTAATTGTCTCTAAAGTTCTTGGGCAATGAAAGCAAGGGTTTTCTCTTAAGGATTAATTTGGGGCTTGTGTTGGTGATTTCTCTCTATCATGTACTCAATTAAGGCATGTACTCCGTCCCTAATTGTTAGTTCTAATTAAAGGCATATTTTATAAATTGTTTTTATGGCCTAATTGTTATATGGTTTTGGGTTTTCAAATAAAGGTTGGGGGTTTTGGTTATATTATTTTGCTTATGGTTTTCCCATGTTTTAATTATGTATTTACATGTTTTAATTGTGGTTTGGATAATTCGTTGTATGGTAATAGTTAGTTGGTATTTGATTTTGGTTTTGGAAATACTATACCCCCAATATGTTTGATAAAATTCCTATGAGAATGCTTTTAATATATTATTGGACTTTTTAATGTAACTATTGCATGGTATGGTTTGGTAATGGAACCCTATATGGTGTAAATGGTTTAAATAGTTTAGAATGGTTTAATGAAATGGTTTGGTGGTCATGGTTTTTGTTAATTGAGTTAGTTGTGGGGTACAATGGAATCCCCTATGTAAAGATGTTCATGAACAACTTGTGTGGTATATGGGACTCTCCCAAGCAAACATGATAATGGAACACTTCTGGGGTACATGGGACTCCCCCAAGTTAACTTAGTAAATGGGTACACGGGAATCCCATAACATTTTAAGGTTTGTCTAAGTATAATACTTGTAAGTAATAGTCGGAATGACGATACCACTATTAACAACGTTGGTTAATAACAAATGAAATATTAGATATGTTGGAAATGGTTTTAATTAGCCAATAATGGCGGGGTGTGATAACTAACCATGAAGGTGGGAATTCAATGAACGAACACTGGAAATCATGTTTGCCAACATGAGGGATTAATCATGGAGACCATATATAATACTATGAGGTACATGAGAAACCTCTAAGTACACTGGACATATATATCATAGAGAGCAAAGGGTATTCGAGAATCATCCACTCTTATGGTATCTCCGGTTCATGTGGCTACACGTATCAGGGCCCATTCAGGGGGTTACACTGTACCCATATAGACCGTGGGTAGTTTTAGGATAGTTAAGCTTCACATACCCAGGTTAATATTTTTAAATGCATCCTAAACCTAATCTCCTTACTCAACATAGTTAGTTATATTTGTATAGTCTGTATGCATATGGTTGTTTTACTTGGTTTTACTAGATGCCATTATTTTATCCTTATCCTAAGTTCATACTAGTGTTCACCTGCTAACACTTCTTTGGGTGGTTGCATCCCTACACAATATAGGAATCGGCCATTCTACTCCTCATTTATAGTGATTAAATTTTGGGATCAACTTTTGGATTGAAGTGGTGAGCTTTGATTTTCTTGGAAGTCTCCATTTCATGTTCATGAATATTTTTACACACTTTTTTATTTATAGATATTGGTTTTGAATATTGTTGGGGGCATATTCCAACCGAATATTGGTTTTCTTTTGGTTAGAGGCTTTTGGTGGAACTACTATGGGTTGGTATGGTGAGATCGGTAGTGGTGTTAGCCTTGATATTGGGTCTTATACCAATTGACTGTATTGTTGGTTGTTCCATCCTTTTATATTATGTTATGGAACTTGGTTTGGTTATTATTTTGGATATGTCTTACGATTTTGTTTGGTTATGGTTATTGGTGGGATTTACAAAGGCTGGGCTTGTTTGGTACGGTCTCATTCATAAACAAATCCCATAGTTTGGATTAGAGCATTTACATGCTATCTTATTATATGTTTGGAATTTATCAAACTTAGGGCGTATGCTGGATGGTTGGGTTGGGTATCGGGGGTGGTCTTCGGTCCTCTTTGGACTTAAGATAACCATTACGTTAATGAATGGTTAGGTTATGTCAAGTTGTTATCAGAGCTTTAAGTTCATGATTAATTGGGAGTCCACAAATTTGTGTCTAGTAGAGTCTCTTTTAAGGGTGTGTAGAGTGCCACACTCATAAAGGAGAGGCTACAAGACATTTTGGAATGTTTAACTTTCTTGATATTTTATTTTCAAGCTTGGAGTATAAGTCCTTGAATCTTCTCTAATCCTTATCTGTTTGTTTTTTAGATCATGCCTCAATAATCTAAAACATAAAAAAACTCTTTTGTCCCATCTATGGACAACGTGGAAGGGACACAGGGGATCCATACTCTGTCTAGGGGTCCAATCCCTGATATTTCTAGAGTTTCTCCAGTTGCTACTTTTCATCTTCAGGGTGAGGTGGCGAATGCGGAATTTCATCAATCGATTCATACTATTGCTCAGTTGGTAGCTGCTCAGGCTGAGCGGGATGCATCCAGTGTTTTTTATGCCCTCTTTGTTGGCTCTGTGGTCGTCTTCATTAGGGATTTTTTTATGAAGAGAGGGATAGGCATTTTAAATGTTGTTATCTAGGACATATGCTCAGAAACTATCCGGTTAGTAAGGGTGTTTTGGGTGTGGTCAAATCTTTGGTAGCTTCATCTTCTGCTCCTGCACCTAATGGTGTTGCTTTGGTGTATGCTCCTACTTCTGGTGCCGGTTTTATTGGAATAGGTTATATGATCTTAAATCTCGATAGGAGTCTAAGGCATCACCTTATGTTATGACTGGTACATTACAACTCTTTTCTTGTGACATGTATTGCTTGCTTGATCCAGGGTCCACACTCTCTTATGTGACCTTATATATGGCTGTATGTTTTGGTTTTGATCCCGAGGTTATTTTGGATCCTTTTTCTATTTCCACCATAATAGGTGACTCAGTTATTACTAACATAGTGTATAGGGCATGTGTGGTACCTATTAGTAGCAGGAAGACTTTGGTGGATTTATTTGAATTGGATATGGTGGATTTCGACATTATTCTGGGGATGGATTGGGTCCACTTTTATTATGTGTCCTTAGATTGACGAACCCATAAGGTTGTATTTAGGTTCCCTGGTGAATCAGTTATTGAGCGGGAGGGTGGTTCCCTAGCTCCTAGGAGAGGGCTTATTTCTTATCTTAGAGGGCATAGATTAATCTATAAAGGGTTTCTCTATCATGTGGTCCAAGTTAAAAATTCTAACTCGGAGGGTACTTCTTTGCACTTTGTTCCAGTGTTGAATGAATTCCCTGAGGTCATTTTTAAATAATCTTCTTGGCATTCCTCTAGATAGGGAGATTGAGTTTGGTATTGATTTGGTTCCGAACACTAGTACAACATTTATTCCCCCTTATAGAATCGCACCAGTTGAGTTGAGAAAAATCAATAAGCAACTTAAGGATCTTCTGGATAAGGGGTTTATTCATCCTTATGTATCCCCGTGGGGTGCACTGGTATTATTTTTGTGTAAGAAGGATGGTTCCCTTCGGATGTGCATTGACTATCGATAATTGAATAAGGTAACAGTTAAGAACAAGTTTCTTCTTCCAAGGATAGATAACTTATTGGATCAGTTGAAAGGTGACAGGTTCTTTTCTAAGGTAGATCTTCAATCTGGGTATCATAAGATTAGTATTACAGAGGAAGATATCCCTAAGATGGCTTTTCATACTTGGTATGGAAAATTCCAGTTCTTGTTTATGTCATTTGGTTTGACTAATTCCTCAGAGGCATTTATGGATTTTATGAACAGGGTTTTCAGGCATTTTCTAGATCTTTTTGTCATTGTGTTTATTGATGACATATTGGTGTATTCTACGAGTGAGGCAGATCATGCTAATCACCTCCGTGCGGTGTTATGGACCTTGAAAATGTAGTAGTTATATCCTATGTTCAATAAATGTGAGTTTTGGTTGAACGCTATAACTTTCTTTGGCCATAGTATTTTTAGTGAGGGGATCATGGTGGATCCGCAAAAGGTAGATGTGGTTAAAAGGTGTCCTAGACTCATGACTCCAACCGACATTCAGAGCTTCTTGGGTTTGGTTGGGTATTATAGGAGGTTTATGAAGAAATTTTCTTCTACAACTGCCCCACTTACTAAGTTGACTCAAAAGAAGGTGAAGTTTTCTTAGTCGAATGTGTGTGAATGGTTTTCAAGAAGCTTAAGGATAAGCTATCTTTAGCTTCGATTTTGACATTACCTAAAAGTAATAAGGGTTTGTGGTTCATTATGATGCATCCCGGGTGGGACAAGGTTATAGCAAATTCTTTTAGGCAATTAAAGTTGCATGAGAGGAATTATCCTACTCATGATTTGGAGCTTTTATTGATGGGTTTTGCTTTGAAAATCTGGTGGAATTATTTGTATTGAGCGAATATGGACATCTTTTCAGATCATAAGAGTCTACAATATGTGTTCAATCACATGGAGATAAATCTCAAGCAAAGAAGATGGTTAGAGCTTCTCAAGGACTATGATATGAGTCTTCACTACCACCCAGGTAAAGGTAACGTGTTTGTTGATTCTGTTAGCAGGTTCCAGAGGGAGTTTAGCTTATGTGATTTAGGAGAAGTAGGAATTGGTGAAGGATATTCATTGCTTGGCTAATCTTGGACTTCGTCTTTTGTACTCCAATAATGGTGGTGTGATGGTACAAAAAGTGGTTTGGTCATATCATGGTGTAGAGATTTAGGAGAAACAAGTACTGGATCATGTCTTGATAAAAATTAAGAGGGACATTATTGTGCAAAAGGTGATGGTCTTTGATATTAGTAGTGATTCTACTTTATGGTACAAAGAGAGGCTGTTTCTTCCTAATATCGATGATTTACGATAGAGGGTTTTGGCTGAGGCGCATGAATCACGCTTCATTGTTCATCCCAATTTGACAAAAATGTATCATGATCTCAAGTAAATATAGTAATTGAGTGATATGAAAAGGGATATGGCTGATTTTGTAGCCAAGTGTATGGTGTGCCAACAAGTCAAAGTTGAGCATATGAGTCTTGGTGGGTTGTATCAAGAAATTGATTTACCCAAATGGAAATGGGAGGTGATCAATATGAATTTTGTTACTGGTTTTCCTCGGTCTCAGAATTAATTTGATTTAATTTGGGCCATCGTGGAGAGGATGACCAAGACCGCTCACTTCTTGCCGGTATAGACTAACTTTTCAACTGAGGATTATAAGAGGTTATATCTTCATAAGATTGTAAAGCTGCATGGGGTACCTATTTTGATTATCTCTGATCGTGGTATGCTGCTTTTTTCTCACTTGTAGCGATCATTTCGGAAGGGATTGGGGACTAAGGTTAGTCTGAGTATAGCTTTTCATCCTTAAACAGATGGTAATTAGGTTGAGCATCTACCTCTTGTAGAGTTTTCTTATAATAATAGTTATCATTCTAGTATTGGTATGGCCTCTTTTAAGGCATTGTCTGGTAGGACATTTATATCTCTTATTCTTTAGTTTAAGCTTAGTGAGGCGGATATGTTCGGTAAAGATTTGGTTTACCAGGCTATGGAAAAGGTAAAGGTAATTAGGGATAGACTTAATGCTGCCCAAAGTTGCCAAAATTCCTTTGCCGATGTAAGGAGTAGAGACTTGGAGTTTGAGGTTGCGGATAAAGTATTCCTAAAGGTATCTCCCATAAAGGGAGTAATGTGGTTTGGTAAGAAGGGGAGGCTCAGTCCTCGGTTTGTTGGTCCTTATGCGATTTTATGGAGGATTGGTAATGTGGCTTATGAATTGGAGTTTCCTTCAAGTTTGAGCTCCATTCACCTGATATTTCATGTCTCTATATTGAGGAAGTGCGTTGGTGATCCTTCTTCAATTAGTCCTTTGGAGGGATTGGGTATCTAAGATTCTTTGCCTTATGAAGAGGTCCCAGTTGAGATCTTGAATAGGCAGGTTCATTGGTTACGGACCAAGGATGTGGCATTGATTAAGGTTCTATAGAGGAACCACACGGTTAAAGAGGTTACATGGGAAGCGTAGGAGAACATGAAGTCCAAATATTTGTATTTGTTTTCTGCTCCTACGATTCATACAGATGGTATATTTTCTTCAACATACTTTTGTTTTCAAACTTTGTTAAAAGAATGATTAATATCTTTGCATATTTATTTTCTAACTTGGTTAAAGGTTGGATTGATATTACATAATGCAAATGAATCATGCTTGTGTTTACCCTTACCTTGTCTATTATTTGAGGACGAATGTTCCTAGTGGGGGAGACTACAACACCCTATATTTTGATCGTTAGAAAATTTCCTAGATTTTTGGTTTCTGGACAAGATACGACCAAAGGGTACCAGTCGTATGTTGTCATACAGTTCATATGGGTTAGTCGTATGCTGACCAGTATTGGTCGTTGAGTTGGATTGGTTTCTAGAATAGATGCAACTTGGTGGATATGAGTCGTATTTGTCACAACTTGTTGTCTAGTTTGGGGTCTTTCCTTTATTTAATCTTAGACTTGGCTGCTTAACTTGGATCTTAGTATGAGTGGTTGACGAAGAGCCGTAAGCTAGGGTACGAGTTTACCAAGGAATTGTATGGTGGACAATGTTCAATCTTCTTTGATTCTATTATGTCAGGGTACGGGTCAAGGGTACTAGTCGTATACTTGGGTACGACATATTTTGGGTGAGTCATACCTTGTACAGTATTGAGTCCAATGGGGAGGTCTTGGCTATGAGTGGTGGGTACACCTCATACAGGCGGGTACGATTTGTGTGGGGTAGTCGAACCCTTTGACAAGATTTTTATGTAGTTTAAGTGAGGGAAATTTGGACATTTTCCCACTTAACCTAATAAGGCCCCATGACTTTTAACTAATTTGGGAGGTTATTTTCCATATTATTGTATTCATTAACACTTAGAAAAAAATTCTCTAATCATCTCTAAAGTTCTTGGGCAAAGACAGCTAGGGTTTCATTTTAAGGATTAATTTGGGGCTTGTGTTGGGGATTTCTCTCCATCATCTATGCAATTATGTTATGTAATCCTTCCCTCATTGTTAGTTCTAACTAAAGGCTTATTTTGTAAATTATTTTCATGGCATAATTGTTATATGGTTTTGGGTTTTCAAATAAAGGTTGGGGTTTTTGGTTATAATGGCTTGGTTATGGTTTTCCCCTATTTTAATTATGTATTTACATGTTTTAATGGTGGTTTGGATACTTGGTTGCATGGGAATGGTCAATTGGTATTTGATTTTGATTTTTGAAATACTATGCCCCCAATATGTTTGATAAAATGCCTATGAGAATACTTTTACTATATTATTGGACTTTTTAATGGAAGTATTACAAGTATGGTTTGGTAATGGAACCCTACATGGTATCAATGGTTTGGAATGGTTAAATGGATGGTTTGGTGGTCATGGTTGTGGTTAATTGAACTCCTTGTGGGGTATAATGGAATCCCCCAAGTAAAAATGTTAATGAACAACTTATGGGGTACATGGTACTCTCCTAAGCAAACATAATAATGGAACACTTGTGGGGTACATGGGACTCACCCAAGTTATCTTGGTAAATGTGTACACGGGAATCCCTTAGCTTTTTAAGATTTGGCTAAGAACAATACTTGTAAGTTATACCCAGTATGATGATACCACAATTAATAACCTTGGTTATTAATAAATGGAATAATGGGTTGGTTGGTTGGAAATGGTTTTTATTTGGAAATAATGGAAGGGTGTGATAGCTAACCGTGAAGGTGGTAGTTCAATGAACGAACACTGGAAGCTCATGTTTGCTGAAATGAGGGCTTGGTCATGGAGACCATATATGATACTATGAGGTACACAAGAATTGTATTAGTACACTGTACATATGTATCACGGAGAGAAAAAGGTACTCAGGAATACTCTTATGGTATCTCCGGTTCATGCGGCTACACACATCAGGGCCCGTTCATGGAGTTACATTAAACCCATATTTCTCGTGGGTGGTTTTAGGGCAATTAAGATGTATGATTTGTATTCATATGGTTGGTTTACTTGGTTTTATATGATGACATTATTTTATCCTTATCCTATGTTCATGCTAGAGTTCACCCACTAACCCGTCATCGGGTGTCTATAACCCCACGTGATGCCGGAACCGACTGTTCTACTCCTCCTGCATAGTGATCGAATTTCGGGATCAACTTTTAGATTGGAGTGGTGAGCTTCCATCATTCTGGAAGGCTCAATTTCATGTTCAGGGATGTTTTTACACACTTTGGTTTATTTATGGATATTGGTTTTGGCTATGGTTGGGGGCATGTCCCAATCGGATATTGGTTTTATTTTGGTTAAAGGCTTTTGGTAGAACTACTATGGGTAAGTATGTGCAGGATCAGTAGTGGTATTAGCCTTTGTATTGGCATTTGTATTGGGGTTGATACCGATTGACCATATTGTTGGTTGTTCCATCCTTTTATATTATGTTATGGAACTTGGTTTGGTTATTGTTTTGGTTTTGGCTTACGATTTTGGTTGGTTATAGTTGTTGGTGGGATTTGGAATGGTTGGTCTTGTTTGGGTCGATCTCAGTCATTGACCTAACCTAGAATCTAGATTAGAGTTGTTACACACAGTCTTGGTAGATGTTCAGAATTCATCTGACTTAGGGCATAAGCCGGATGGTTGGGTTGGGTATTGGGGGTGGTTCCCGATCCTCATTGGACTTAAGATTCCCATTACGTCAAGGTCCCTGGTCGGGTAGGGTCAATACCCATGCACCCACAAGTTCAAAACCATATTAAAAACTTAAAAATCATATATATAAACTATGAGAAACATTGGTCAATTCAGAACATTCAAACCCCCAACATTTGTTTTCAAAACTAGAACAATAATCTTAAAAGCCACACTTTAAATAATATTCTCTAGAAAAATTAATAACGAGGGAAGAGTAACATACCTGAAATAGTAAGATGTATGGAGAGGAACCACCTTTGAGATCTTTAATAGGTCAACCTTTTGAAAACCCTAAGTGTTCTTGACCTTGATGATTTGGGAGTCTTCTAAAAGGTTATTTGATGCGTTTTGATAGATAATGATTCCCTAATAAAGTTATAAGATGTGGGTTTTACGTTGGATAAGATGGGAAATCTCCAGAATGCCCTCAACTAAAAAGCTGGAACAAAGCGCCTTTAGTTATGAGTCAACCCCTTGACTTGTACCTACACCTTACAACTCGTGACCACGAGTTATAACCAAGACAATGACTACAAACCCAATATGTTGTCTTCCTTATGACTCGACCAACCTACACGTAATGAGATTTTACGAATCGTAAGGTCTGGTCATCATCAACATAGAACCAAATGAATTGAACACTTGACATCCTATGATTTAAACCTATGACTCGTAACATATCCTTACGTATTTTAGTGATCCACTAATACTCATAGTAAAATCAAGCTACAAACTTACTGGTTTGGTTACGACTCATCCCAATGACTAGTCAGGACACCCAATGACTCAGAGGGTCTAGTCGTGACCAGGTTAGTGCATTCAAAGCTCAGGAAACTTTCTAGGGAAAAAATATGGGGTGTTTTAGAAATATATAGTCAAGTGGAAAACATTCTTTGAAAAGGGTTGATCAAAGAAAGTCTAATTTCTTTGGCCATAGTGGTCATTCATGTTCCCAGAAAGGATGACACTTGGAGGATATGTATTGATTGTAGAGACGTCAATAAGATTACCTCAAGTATAGGCATCCAATTCCTAGACTTGATGACATGTTTGATTAATTATGTGGATTAATATTCTTCTCAAAGATTGAGCTTCAAAGTTGGTACCAGTAAATTTTCATGAAACTCGGTGATGAGTGAAAAATGACTTTCAAAACAAAGTTTGGGTTGTATGAGTGTCTTGTAATGCTATTTGGGTTGACCAATGCTCCAAGTAATTTTATGAGGTTAATGAACCGTGTTCTGAAGTCGTTCATCAACAATTTTGTGGTGTCTTATTTTGATGACATACGTGTGTATAGTAAGACCATTAAAGATCATGTGACCTATTTAAAATAAGTGTTTGATATCTTGCTACAAGAGAGACTCTTTGCTAATCTTAACAAGTGCTTATTTTGTTTCGAAAAAGTAGTCTTACTAGGTTTTGTGGTTGGTGTAAATGGTATAGAGGTTGATGAAGAGAACATGGAATCCATCAAATCTTGTCCAACTCCAACCAGTACAATTGAGGTGACACATTTTAATGGTTTAGCAAGCTTTTATCAGGGGTTTGTGAAAGGTTTTAGTTCAATTACTTCTCACATAACCAAACTGATCAAAATGGATGTACATTTTATATGGGGTGATGAACAAGAGAATTATTTTCAAGCCTTGAAATCCTTGTTGAGTTCCTTACCTTTACTCCAAGTACCTAACTTTGACTAAGTTTTTGAGATTGATAGTGATGTTTTGGGTGTTGGTATAGGTGGGGTGTTGCTTCACGAAGGGAATCTAATAGATTACTTTAGTGAAAATTTAAAGAGAGATACACTTAGGTACACAACTTATGACAAGGAGTTGTATGCACTTATGCGGGTGTTGGCTCATTGGAAACACTATTTGTGGCACAAGGAATTTATAATAAGGACCGATCATGAATTTTAAAATATAATAAGGGTCAATCCAAGTTGAATAGTTGGCATGCCAAATGGGTTGAGTTCATTGAGAACATTCCATATGTGATCAACTACAAACAAGGCAAGAAGAATGTGGTAGCAGATGCTCTATCTAGAATGTATGTGTAGGACAATGCCTTAAATGCTAGGATGATGGTATTTGAAAGCTTGAAGGAATTCTATTCTATGGATTCCAACTTCAAAGAGGTTTTTGAAAGTCTACATCAAAGGAAGCGGTTTTATAGGTTTCATATTACACCCCAAAATTTCAACAATTTTATTTTCACACCTCCTCATGTTTAGTGGTGATTTTTGAGTTGAATTATGATAATGGATGATAACAAGAACATTAGAAAGTGTTTTGTAATTTTTGGAACACTTTTTGGGCTATTTCAGGGCCCCAAAATAGTAAGTGTTCGCGTTAAGGGCATGCCACAAAAGGGAGGCATACCCTTACATGAAAACAAGTGAAGGTCCACGATTAGAGTGTGCCATGCTCTGGGCATGCCGCGATATGGGCATTACACACCCTTGGAGTAACACGATAGGGGTTTGCCACACCTAAGAGCGTATAAACTCCAGTTTTATTTTTTTTAAGTTTGAGGTTGAGGTATTTTTGGTATTTTACCTATTAAACGACTTCCTAATCAAATAAAACATAATTCCCATCCTCATAACTCCTGTTATCTAATCTCTATTCTCCCAAAAACCCTTAAAAGAAAAAAAAAGGTGTTTTTCCTCCAAAATTCAAGCTTCCAAGGTTCCAATTCAAGCTGTCCTTCAAGAAATCAACAAGTTCAGGTATGTATTGTTTGAACAAGGATAACCTTTCATCCTTGTACCCAAAAGTTGAGTGTTTACATTAGTTTTAAAGGCTTATTCACTAGGGTTCATACCCAATTTCCATGTTTTCATAGTTATGAAAAAATCATGTCATTTAAAGTTAAGTTTGTATGGGAATTTACCTTTTTTTCATGTTTTCACTAAATGGTTGATTTTATGATATGAATTTTAATATTTTGGCATGAAGTTCCATGAGTTGATAAATATATATGATTTTCACCATGATTCAGTCAGTTTACAAGTAAGATTATGTGATTTTAGTATGATTCTCTAAGTTTACAAGAAAGGTCATACTTACTATATCAGAATTCAGATTATTACATTATGATTCAATTTTTAGTTTTAATCTTATGATCTCAGATAAGACATGAAATTCACAAGTTTTTTCATGAGTATGATTTAAGCAAGAGAAGCATAGTTGATTTTCAATTTATATACCCATATGTTATTTTAAGGTCAATTTCATAAGTATAATAGTGTATATTTTGAGAGTAGTATTTAGCACCAAGAGGAGAATGTGGGTTTAGTGTATCTGATTTCCAAAAAACTACTTGCAATCGTAGCTTAAGAGACCATGCCGGCGAGTGTCTCCTCACCCCAAATGGGATAAGTTTAGTGATCACTCTAAGTTAAGGATCTATTGAGATGACAAGGGTAGAACAACTTTCCTCAACATAGGTAAATTATTGGACTTAATGATAGATCACATTGTTTATGTTGGTTATAAGAATCTCCAGTAAAATTAAAGATTTTAAAAACTAAGTGTAATGACTCACAAGCCTTATTTAGATGTTGTTTTAATATTTATGCTTCAGTTATTTCCGCTTTTAATTTTATTCATGATCAAAGTGAGTTTATTTACACTTAGCATGTATGTTGTAAGATTTTGCATTTATTTACTTATTGCACCCCCACTTTTTAAGTACATTCCAAAAGTACTTACCACATATATGTCTATAAAGATACATTATTTCGTAATGTAGGTATCAGTTGTAGCCCATACTATCATGGTCAGGCAGTTTGCAGCTTTTAGCAAGAAGGTAATGAGTTCTCCTTATTTGAGGACTTCAGCTAGTTTGTATATTCAATAATTCATATTTTAATTAGTTGTATTGATTAAGGATAGCTAGAAGTCATGTCCTAACTACCTATAGTCAGTAGTAAAGGTATCATAAATAGTTAATCAGAGTTGATGTATTCAGTTTCAGTTTCCTTTTGTATAACCAGTGTTGTATATATTTTAAATAGTATGGTACTGAACAATTTCAGCTAAAGACATCTCTTCTACTTATTATTTTGAGTTTTACATAATTAATTCATTGCTCATGAATTATGTTGGTATTATAGGTTAACTTGAGATAGTTGTGGTTATAAGCACAATGTGATGTTCAGGGGTAGTCTCAGAGAGTTACAAAACTTGATATCAGAGCATAGAGTTCGAGTTTCCTAGGACATCTGTGAAGCCATGTCTAGTAGAGTCTTACGGAATAGTACAATGACGTCTATACTTATTTTTGAGTGGCTATTGGCCATTTAGTAAATGCTTCTCTTCTATCATTGTAAGATCCCGTTAGATCCTAGCTTATTTCAGCTTACTATTTTATGTTAAAGAAGTCCAAGACTTGGAAAATTTCACTAAGTGTTAAGGCTTAGTCTTCTCCAAAGCACCTTAAACTTCAACAATTTTAATTTTGACCTTCCCGACCTCAGAATGTTAGATTTTAACTTGATTCATGATCGGAGTTGTCGATAGTTCATCTCGGGTGAGTTTTGGATTTTTCAGATGATGTTTGATACCTGATTGGATGGACAAAATAGTGAGTCTCCATGATAGGTCCACAACGCGTAATATTTTTCATTGGGGGATAGCCCTGAGGCTCACCATATATCACGTCGATAGAGCCCCAAAATGCATGGCATTTCTCATTGGCCAGTCCAATTTAGTTAATGAATTTTGGGTTTGTGGGGGTAATTGAGTCATTTCTCTCACCCTAATCTAGCCATAATATGATATTTATGGTCCCAAAAGCATTAATTGTCATCTTTTACACAAAATTCTCTCAAAAGAGAGAATTTATCTCTCAAGAACAAACCTTAGCCTCTTCAAAATTCAAGCTCAAGTTTCAAGAAATCACCAAGAACTTTCTCCAATTCTTTAATTAAGGTATGTTAGATGTTCATCCATGAGCCGTTTTCACCCATGGAGTCTAACAACCCATTTTCAAGTTTAAAGTTATGATTTTTACATGTTATTATGAGTTATCATCATGAAGCTATTATGAACTTTGATCACAAATTATGGTTATCATGTGTTTTCGTTAGAAATTTCCCTTAACATATTTGGATGGTGATATTCACATGTTAAATCCTTAACCCATGTCTTAATATTATAACTATGTTATTATCTCATGATTTAACTATTCCCATTCTTTAACTCATGACCCACATGTGTTTGATAAAATGCTTAAAGGTTGGGTTTTGAAAATGACTACTTATTTTGTTTCCCAAAGATTTTTTTATTGTTATTGCTATCAAGTCCTTGGGGTTATGAATACCCAAAAACTTTGTTGATTACTTAGTCTCGGTATTTTCAGAATAGTTTCAGATACATTTAAGCATTATCCGTTTAGTTAGTTATCATATCAGTCAAACTTAGGTCAGTTTAGAAATCCAAATCAGTTCAGTTGGGAGTAGGATTTAGCATCAAGCAAACCCATGGATGGGTTCACCTTCCAATAGAGGGTGTGATCCTTAGTATGAATCTCTGCATTCCGGAACTACGTTGACATCGTAGGTTGAGATGTCCACCTGCCAATTGAGGGTTGACACATATCTCATTAGAGCACCTTCCAGTTGAGGGTGACTCATTAGTCCTTAGGGACTTCAGTTTAGTGGATCCAAACAACCATTGTTAGTACCATATCATGGTACTGATACCCTTCCAACTTGGGTCACAGTTTGAACCCTACTTAGCTTATATTGGGGCATTTCGGTTAGATGATGGCTCCCATATTATTAGTCTAGTATTCAATATACATTCAATTTCAAGTTTATTTGACCATAGCATACATTTATCAGTTATTCAGTTATTTCTGCATATATGTATTTAGTTACTATATTATTTAGTGATCATAGTACGTGCCCTGGTGCTTCAGGGTCGTAAGCACCATATGGCGTCTAGGGTGTATTTCTGGGGTGTTACAAACATGGTATCAGAGCCTAAGGTTTTAAAGTGTCCTAGGGAGTCTGAAAGCCGCGTTGAGTAGAGCCTTGTACATGGGTATGAAGCGCGCCATACTTATGAACAGGAGGCTATAAGACATCTTAGGAAAAGTTTCCCTTCTTTAATTATTCATGTCATGTGAATGAGCATGATCTCTATGTAAACTCTTTTTCTTATCCAATGTTTCTTTTCTTTATAGAACATGCCTCCCAGAAAGACTAACGAAAAGAGAAATGGGAATCAGCCTGCACCTCCTCCCATTTAAAAAGATCCCCTGAATGAGCATGACTCTTATGCTGAGTTCAGAGCTACATTCACTACTCTATCTCATTCTGTAGCAGCTTAGAATAATCAGCATGCTATAATACCATCTAATCTAGTGGCTAATACTGCCACAGTCAGTGTTCAGGACTTCACCCAAATGAATCCTTCTTTGTTTTTGGGATCCAAGTCTGATGAGGATCCACAGGAGTTTCTTCACATGGTTCAGAAGATGGTTGACATTATGGGTGTCACGTCTAGTGAAAGTGCAGATTTTGCAGCTAAACAGTTATAAGATGTAGCTCACACCTAGTTTAAGCAGTGGAAGGAGGATAGAGGAGCAGTTGCAGGGCCTAGAGAGTGGGAGGAGTATGTTATAACCTTTTTAGACATATTATTCCCTTTAGAGTTAAGGGAAGATAAGGTGCTTGACTTTATTAATTTGAACCAGGGTAGTATGAGTGTAAAGTAGTATTCACTTAAGTTTACTTAGTTAGCAAGGTATGCTCCTCATGTGGTGTCTGATAACAAGTCTAGGATGAGTAAGTTAGTCTCTAGTGTAGCAGATAGAATGGTCAAGGAGTGTAGGATCGTGATGTTGATCAAGAAGATGGACTTTCCTAGGCTTATAGTTCATGCTCAGCAAATTGAGAAGAATGTTAAGGAGAAAGAAAAAGAGAATAACAGGGTTAGGACAGGTAGTTTTAACTTTTCTCAACAAAGATAAGAGGGTGGTAAACGTCCTTAATTCTATAAAAAATCTTCTACCTAAGCTATGTCGTCGTTTAGTACTCCAGTGCAAAGGTTCAGAAAAGCTTATCAGGATATGGAGCTAGGCTCTAAGACTCAGGCTAGTGTGAATAGTGGTCGGACTAATCCTCTTTACCAAAAAAGTGGTAGAAATCATCAGGGTTGTGTAGAGTCTGAAGTGATGTGTGCTTTGGCTGTGGAAAGCCAGGCCACAGGATCAGGTGTTGCCCAAAGAGTGGTCAACAGGGTCAATCAAGCCGTCCCTCAGTTCCATTCGGTCTCTCAACTCATTAGGGTGCCGTTTCCAGCGTAACCAGTGGTCAGCGGCAAACCAATTGTATTTACTTCAGTCCCGATAGGATTAGGAAAGTTCTCCTAATATGGTTACAGTTATATTTCTACTCCAGTAGGTGTTTCTATTGTATCCAGGCAGGTATACAGGAACAGTCAGTCACAATATCCCAGAAAGTCACTTCAGTTGATCTAGTGGAGTTTGAGATGATTGATTTTGATGTTATTCTTAGCATTGATTGGATCCACTCATGATATGCTTTAGTTGACAGTAGAAATCAAGTCGTTCAATTTTTATTTCCAAATGAACTAGTTATCGAATGGAATGGTAGTACTTCATCGCTTAGGGGTCAACTTGTTTTGCACCTTAGAGCAAGTAAAATAACATCCAAGGGGTGTGTTTACCATCTTGTTCTAGTTAAAGACTCTAATTCAGAGACTCCCAGTCTCGAGTCCATTTCAGTAGTAAGGGAATTTCTAGATGTTTTCCCTGAAGAATTTATCAGAGTTCCTTTCAAAAGGGAAATTATCTTTGGAATACACCTTTTTCTAAATACCCAGCCTATCTCTATTCCGCCCTACATAATGGCTCCAACTAAGATTAGTGAATTGAAAGAAAAACTGAAATATCTCCTAGACAAGGGATTTATTAGACCTTTTTATGCAAAAGAAAAATGGTTCCCATAGAATGTGCATCGATTACCGCCAGTTGAACAAAGTCACCATCAAGAATAAGTACCCACTACCATTAACTGATGACTTGTTTGACTAACTTTAAGGTTCCAGTTATTTCTCTATGATAGACCTCGGGTCCGACTATTATCAGCTCAGAGTCAGATAATGTGACATTCCAAAAATAACTTTCAGAACTCGGTATGGTCACTTCAAATTTCTAGTCTTGTCTTTTGTGCTAATGAATGCCCCAGTATCTTTCATGGACTTGATGAACTGAGTATTTAAATAGTACTTGGATATGTATGGCATAGTCTTCATTGATGATATTCTTGTCTATTCCCATAGTGAAAATGAACATGCAGACCACCTCAGAATTGTATTGTAGACTCTTAGAGACCATCAATTATTTGCCAAATTCAGTAAGTGCAAGTTTTGGCTAAGATCAGTAGATTTCCTTGGCCATATTGTTTCCAGTGATGGCATTAGAGTTGACCCTCAAAAGACCAAAACAATGAGAAACTGGTCCAGACCTATCTCTCCGTCAGATATAAGGAGTTTCTTGGGTTTGGATGGCTATTACCGGTGATTTGTTGAAGGGTTTTAATCTATTTCATTCCCCATATCCTTATTGACCTAGAAGAAAGTCAAGTTTCAGTGGTCAGATTCTTGTGAGAGGAGTTTGTAGGATTTTAAGACTTGACTCACCTCAGCTCCAGTTTTGATGTTGCCAGATGGTTCAAACGGGTTTGTTATTTACATTGATGATTCCAGAGTTGGTCTTGGTTGTGTATTTATGTAGAGAGGTAAGGTCATAGCCTATGACTCTAGACAGATTAAGCCCCATGAAAAGAATTATCCTACTTATGATCTTGAGTTAGCAATTGTTGTGTTTACCTTGAAAATTTAGAGGAACTAACTCTATGGGGTGAATGTTGATGTGTTCACGAATCACAAAAGCTTACAGTATATGTTTTTATAGAAATATCTGAATCTTCATCATAGAAGGTGGTTGGAATTGTTGATAGACTATGATATAAGTATTTTGCATCACCCGGGAAAGGCCAATGTAGTGAAAAATACCCTTAGTAGATTGACTATGGGTAGCGTTACTCATGTTGAGGATGATAAGAAGAAGTTAGTCAGGGAGGTTCATCAGCTTACTAGACTAGGTGTTTTGTTTGTTTGATTCAGCTGAAGGTAGTGTATGGGTTCAGAATAGTTCTGAATCTTCTTTAGTTGTCGAAGGAAAAGAAAAGAAAGATTGGGATCCCAGTCTAGTTAAGTTGAAGGAGTCAGTTAGAGATCAGAAAGTAGAGGTTTTCTCCCAAGGAAGAGATAGTGCATTGCAAAGTCAGGGTAGGCTGTGTGTGTCGTACATTGATTGGTTGAGGAAAGAAATCCTTTCATAAGTGCATGGTGTGCATTTCTCAATTTACCCAGGGGACCCTATTATGTACCATGATTTGTAGGAGATCTATTGGTGGAGTGGTATGAAGAGGGATATTACAGAGTTTGTAGCCAAGTGCTCTAATTTTCAGCAGGTTAAGGTTGAACATCAGAGGCCTAGTGGCACTATAAAGGAGTTCAACATCCCTACTTAGAAGTGGGGAGAGGTGAACATAGATTTTGTAATTGGATTGCCCCGTTAGGGTCATCAACATGACTCGATTTGGGTTATTATAGACAAAATAACTAGTAAGAGTTATCATTCCAGTATTCAGATGTCTCTGTTTAAGGCTCTCTATATAAAGAGATGTTGATCTACCATTGGTTGGTTTTAGGTAGGTGAGACTGGGTTGATAGGGCTTGATTCAGTGTTGAATGCATTAGAGAAAGTTCAGTTGATCAAGGAGAGGCTTAAGACAACCCAAAGCCGTCAAAAATCATTTGCATATTTTAGGAGAAGAGATCTTGAATTTGAGGTTGGTGACTTAGTCTATTTGAAAATATCACCTATGTAGGGAGTGAAGAGATTTGGAAATAAGGGGAAACTCAGTCCCCGATATGTTAGCCTTTACAGGATCTTGAGTCGTTATGGGAAGGTAGCGTATGAGCTTGAGTTGCCTGTAGATTTGACATCCGTTAACCAAGTATTCCATGTTTCTTTATTAAAGATGTGTATTGGTGATCCACCTGTAGTTGTTCCTTTAGAAAGTATAGATTTCCAGGATAGCCTTTCTTATGAAAAAATCCCTGTCGAGATCCTAGATGGTCATATTCGTAGACTAAGGAAAAAAGAAGTGCCCTTGGTAAAAGTTCTTTAGAGGAACCAGTTTGTTGAGGGAGCCAATTGGGAAGCAAAAGAAGACATGCGATCCAAGTACCCTCATCTCTTCTCCACAAACTTAGGTTCAACTTAAGAAAACAGTTCTCCTTAGATTATCACTTTTCAAATTCTTTGTTTCATCCATGTAATAATGTTCATCTTATTGCATACATTCATGAGTTAGTTCAGTTATATATCATGTTTCAGACTCCGTCATGTAACCATGTTTTTAGTTATGCATATTCAGTATGTACTTTCAGTACCTCAGTATTCTCAGCTTAATTAGTCTCATTCGAGGATGACTATTTCCAAGGGGATATATTGTAAGACCTCGTAATATCCTAGCTCATTTCAACTTGTGAGTCATAATAATAAAGCATATTGTATAAATCTTGTGAGTCATAACACATAGTTCTAAAAGCATTTTTGTTAGGATTACTCTTTTCTGTAGGCTGCAGGGAGGTTCTTCTAACCGACATAAACCATGTGAGATATCATGGAGTCCAACGTCTAGTTCCCCTAGGGGGAAAGCCTCACGTTGGGGAGTGGTGTCATACTCTTTCCAAGGAGTATAACCTGAGCTAAGTGATCACATCTGTAACTGTCATCCATATAGAAATGGGAATAATCTGAATCTGTACCTATGTTGGCTCGTAATTCTGGGGAAGTAGGATGCGCTAAACCCACACTTACCACTCGGTTATAAATACTACTCCCTTAAATCATTATGCTCATTTTGTAGGGAATTCTCTTTAAAAACTAGCATAAGGGTTTATAATGAATACCAATTATGCATCTGTCTGTTTTAAACTTTAATAAAAACTAATCTGTTTTCTCTAAACTATAATGAAACTGTAAAGTGGAGTCCATATCTTAACTTAGGATCAAAAGATCAATTCTTTTCTACAAAAAAATCTGAATATAAGCTAGTCATAGGGTGCTTAAAAGCAATATCATCTTGAAACATCAATATTCAAACTAGGGCTTAATACCCATGATTTAACTCATGTCAAATCATCAACATGTTCATGCTTGATAAATATGATTTTGAAAATTATTTAACAATTCTAGTTAAGACAATGCAATTTAAATTCTCAATGTATGTAAAACAAGCCCAACATATGGACATATAATAATAGAGATGAAATTTATCGTTTAAGTCACTAGTAATATCATAATGTGAAAATAATGATCATTGGACATGAACCCTAAATTGAAATTCATGTAGAAACATCATTAAAAGCTAGTTTTGGGACCAAGGGTGAAAGGATTACCCTTGTTCATAACCCCACATATCTTAATAGATTAATAGATGAAGAAACTTGACTTTGAATTCCTATTTGTGCTTTTGAAGATTTTGAATTGGGAACCTTGAATTTTAGATTATCTTAGAAAAAGAATGGTGGAATTAGGAGTAAAAAGTTATGGATAGTTTACTCAGAGCTATCAAAATCGCCCAGGTGCGACGGCCATGTTGACGGACTATCGATCTAGCGATGGACCGTCGCCTAGACCATTGCAGCCAAGGCAGTGAGTCAACCTTCTAGATAAGGTGCAATGTAAAGGTTGACAGACCATCAAATTTGCGATGGACAGTCGCCCAAGACATCGTTATAGGGCAGTGATTTTTTTTTTTGATCCCCGTACGACGATCGAAATGACGGACCATCGAGCCAGTGATGGACCGTGCACGAGCCGTTGCAGGTCCCGTTCAGTGAATTTTAAGTCATTTTTAAAGGGTACTTGAGACTTTTTCCACCCGTTTTAACCCCTAATTATATCATACCAAGGCTCATAAGTTCATTATTCATTCATAACATCAAATTAGGGTTTCCTATGAAAGATCAATCCCCAAGAACAAGAAACCCAAGGTGTTTAATTTCAAGTCAAGGATTCAAGTTTTTCTCCATCAATCTTCAAGAAATTATCCACCCAGGTATGTCATGTGTTGATTCATGGTTCCCTTTCACCCATGAAGCTCAAGAATCTCTTTTCAAAATCCAAGATTTGTGTATTTATGAATGTACATGATTTAAATTGAATTGAAATTCATGTTCATGATGTTGTGGGGTTTTGATTCGTGTTTTATATTACCTATTCCAATGATTGACCCTACGATGCCATTTTAAATTACACGTTGGTTGATGTATCCATGATTATCAGATGTTTTGATAATTGTATAACCAAAGCATGCTCCCCATATGTTTGATTAAATGCCTATGTGAAGGAAAAATGCCATACTTGTATGATATTATGAAATCCCCATTTATGTACAATTTTATGAATGTCAAGTGTTTGATGAAATGTTTTAGTCTATGAGTTATGGCTATATGTGTGGCCATTGTGGTGCTTTAAAACTTGTATTTCATGAATTCTCCAACTTATTGTATTATGGATTGTGATGTTGGTCATGTATTCAAGAAAGTCATGCTTTGTTAGTTTCATGCTATCGAGTCTTGGGGGTACTTGTACCTATAATTAACTTTGTGCCTAGAGCCAGTGTCATGTTTTCAAAATACTCTCATTCAAGCCATGATCCATAGAATTCAGTACGTCTCATGATTCAGAAACACTTAATGATCTCAGAAACCTCAGAAATTCAGTAATCTTAGTAGTATTCCATTAGGCAACGGAACTCAGTTAACTCAGTCAAGTTATTTCGGTTGATCATGTTCAGTGTCTATTCAGATGGGAGTAGAAATTAGCACCGAGCAAACCCAAAGATGGGAATCCACTTGTTATATGAGGGTGTGATTCTTAGAAGCAATCCTTGTATTCCCGAACTACGTAGCCAGTGTAGGTTGAGACATCATAGCCTTTTATATGAGGGAAGATGAGGTGCCTTAACCTTTTATAAGAGGGTTGCCACTATTCTCACTAGAGTTACCTATTATACGAGGGTTACTTAGAGATTGTCCTTACCAGCGGCGTGGTATTGACACTATTCCAATTAGGGTATAGATTAGAACCCAACTTAGCCATAATAGCGTATTAGGGGCATGTCGGTTAGATGACTACCTCCCATAGTTTTAGTTACAGAATTAGGATAATCAGCTACAGTCATTCAGTCTCAGTAATAGAACTCAGATAGTTCCACAAAATTTAAGACTGTCAGATATAATAAACTTAGAATAGTACAGAACTCAGCTAGTTCCCCTAAAACCTAGACTATCAGATATAGTCTCTCAGTATCAGTTATTTTAGTTATACAAATATCAGTATCTTATGTTATCAGTACTCAAACTCAGAAATCAAGTTATCACAAACTCAATTATGATTATTATGTATTCATGCATGCATTCTCACGTTCATATTATTCAGTCAGTTAGTATTGTTCATGCATGTGAAACCTTTGCATTCAGCCTACCTCATATGCATACCAGTATATTCCAATGTACTGACATATTTGCTCTATGGTGTTTTATACCATAGGTTCAGAAGCACGAGCTCCAGAGCATCCATAGTATTCCAGTCTCCTCAGTCAGAGTTAGCAGTGAGTCCCCATCCTTCAAGGACATGACCATTACTTTATAATCTCATTATTTAATTTATTAGTTAGAGTTAGTTAGGTACATGTCCCATTAACTCCTTATTCAGACAGTTAAGTCAGTTAGAGGCTTTTCAAACTACAGTATACTCAAACAGTTTAATTTAGTTGTTTTGGGTATTTCATACCCCATCCATATGTTATGTTTTATCATTTATGTTACAATTTTGAACCTTACATCCTTACAACCTTTATTTCCACATTTATATATTATATTATGTAGTGATCAGGTACAGATATTAGTCATGGGTTAGCTTATGGTCCTTCGGGGTCATGAGCACCGTGTAACATTCTGGGCACCAGATTTGGGGTGTTACCTTGATATTGATAAAGTATTTCAAGAAGTATATTGAGCATGATATTTTTCTATAAATTTGCATGAGTTTAAAGCATGGTTTTTAAGACCTAAATTTAATTGATATTTCAACAAGATTATGATTTTGACCCTCTTTTATAAATTGTTTACCACAATTTAAAAAAGAAATTTGATCTTTTTATCCTAAGCTAAGATAAGGAATCCACAATGTTCATGTAGTTTGAGATTTAAAGAAAGAGAAGAATAATTGGTTTTCGTTACAAACCCTTGTGCTATTTGAAGGTGGATTTCCTAATGTTCTGAGCAAAAGAATGGGAGTAGTATTTAGCACCGAGTGGGATATGTTTCCATGGTATCATTCCCCAAAACTATGTTCCATCTTAGGATTAAGATTAAGTGCCCATAGTGGGCTAAGTCAGTGATCACTTAGAAAAAGGTTATACTCGTTGGAAAGAGTATAACACCTCTCCCCAACGTGAGGTTTTTCTCTTAGGGGAACAAAACGTTGGACTCCATGATGGCTCACATGGTTTATGTCGGTTAGAAGAACCTCCCAAAGTTCCTAAGTCCTAAATTAGAATAACAAAACAACTTTTAAAAATTAAGTGTAAAGGCTCACAATTTTACTTGGATATTGGTTTACATAAGACATTAGCTACGAGATTTTCATCTCTCAGTTTACAGATGATAAAGGTGAGTCCTTTTACACTTAGCCTGCATGATTTGAAAATAGACTTGACTTCAGTCCTGCTTATTCCACTAATAGAAAGAGTAATATGGTCACAAGATTTATATAGTATGCTTTATTATTCATGATTCATGATTTTTAGCTTTTATATATTCAAGATAATGTTAGTCATTTACACTTAGCATGCCTTCTTTGCAAGTTATATGCAAAATTAGTTACAGTTTTTACTTTTGTATTCACCCCACATGCTCAGTACATTCCAAAAGTACTGATCCACATATATGTTTATGTGTTATATTATCTCATAATGTAGGTATGAGTTGTATCATGCACATCATATTTAGAAAACTTGCAGCTTCCAGTCAGCATATGATGATGCCTTTTGATTCAAGGGCTCGAGTCAGTCATTGTTTGAGTAGTATTTTATTTTTCTTTATTTAGTGGTATTGATTCGGAATAGCTGGGGGTCATGTCCCGGCTACCTACAGTCAATACTAGTAGAGACTTCATAGACATTCCCTAGAGTTAATGTATTCGATTCTAGTTTTTTTTGTATATTCAGGGTTGCAATCATTTTAATATAGTTCTGTATTGATCATATTCAAAAAAGATTTGTCTTCTGCTTATTTCATTCAAATTTATATATTTTATCTAGTTGCTCATGAGTTATGCTAGTACAAGGGTTTAGTTTGGGATCACTTGTGGTCCTAAGTATCGTGTAACATCTAGGGTGTAGTCTCGGGAGGGGGGGTACAACTACAAGATCATCTTGGTAACTCTACCAAGGATCCACTCTACAATAATTAATTCTAATCAGCCTTACTTAGGAAACTCTACCTAAGCACTCTCTACTAAAAGAAAAAAACACTACTCCTATAGAATGAGTAATTCAGTCACAAATTAGTACTAACTCAAGAACTATTTCTATTTAAGAAACATACAACTAAGAACTTGAGAAGTGTTGAAATGGGGTTTTTACTGCCTCTCTCGCTCTTTGTAATTGCAAAAGCCTATTTGATAAAGAGCGTCTCTTTTCTTTTATAGTTGAGTGATGATTAGGGCTGAAAGATCATTGGACCAGCTATCCTAATTAGTACAAAATAACACCTACAAGTTTGTTACATAAGAGGATAAAACTGTGTAGACAACTTGTCCCAGCTGTACTGTACCTTGTACATCAGGGACTTGGTCCCTTCCAGTTAGCTGTTGATCATCAAAACTACATATAGAAATTTTCTCTCTTTTTGATGATGACAAACCAACCATTCAACTTTGAGCATTATTGCGCATTCATCATATTTAATCAGTGTGATTACCACTTGAAGATGAATGTTACCCCTATCATCATGCTTCTTCCATCATCATACTACACAAGGACCTGGTCCCTTGTTGTCATTTGCAGCAAAAATATCTGATTTCCTTCCCCTATCATCATGTACCTTCATTTAGTATATTTCCATACTTCTTTCCCTATTAACATGTCATTTAGACGTTCGATCAAGAACAAGTCAACACTAGAGGAAATTGTTCTCTTTTCTAACTTTGGTAGCAGGACCTTATCAATGAACTCAAAAACTGACTGAGACTCATTTTTAAGAACTTTCTTTTTATTGTAGCTGATGAAGTTCCTCTTATCTTTGATGCATTGATCATGAACTTAGTTGAGGGTTGCTGTTTCACAACTGCCCTCACACTTATTATAGGTGAATTCAAGATCTTGCCCCATAATTTTTAATCTAGATTGATAAGATTTCCTTGCACCTGGGCATTCATACTTAGCCCATCTTCTGAGAATTCTATGATGTAAAAAAATTCCCTTACCTTATTCTCAAAAACCACTGGTCCTGTTTTCTCAAATAGATGTATCCATATTTGGTGTCGGACATATTCTACTAACTTCTATCATTCCAGGCTTCTCACATATCTTGGGATCAAAAGTTCTTTCTGACAGAACCTTCTGAGTCATATCATTTTATTCCTTATTTAACTAGACATAGCCTTCATCTATTCCTTTAGTCTCATTACTTGCCTCTTCCTTTTTAATCACAACTTTTCTATTCTTGGGACCAGGTCACTAAGAGTCATTCCTTTTCTTGACAGCTATGTGTTTCTGCCTCATTCTGGCAAGGTTACCAGACATCGACTTAGAGGATCTAAGGTGAAGCTTTCTATGGCTTTGGTTGCTGAAGGATCAAGATATTCGATGAGGGCATATTCAATTTAATTTTTTTGAGTTTTATTTACTTCAAGGTTCTTAACTTGGTTTATGGAAGTAGTAATATTAGTCATTTGATTTTATTAGTGAAAGAGAGTGAGAGGGACCAATTTGGTTTAGAGGAGGCAAAGAGGGATGATTTGAGACTAAGAATGAGAAATAGCCTGATTTAACAATTTGAAGATGTGACCGTTGTCATCAAAAGATTTTCCTTTTGAAATGACATGTCTGATCCTAATAAGAGCAACTCTTTATTTTGTAAAAGAATTGACAACTTTTATTCATAGAGGAAAAACACATGGCTTTCTAGACAACATTTTATGATTATTAAAGCATACTATAGTGATACTAACCTGAGGGATGAGACCAGGTCCCTCTCCTTTTTGAGTGAATCATCAAATTTGTACAAGAGTTATTTGTCCACTTTTAAAGCTGTTCCCATGGGTGTATACCTTCAAGGGTATGTTACTGAGTTACAATGATATGCACTTAATTTATAAAGGATACCTGTCTCCTTATCATAGCCAATTTTGTGGAGATACAATGATTTACATATTAGGTTAAGTCAGTATCATGTTTTAATCTCTGCACACTCCTTCTATATCAAATCTTATTCCCAAAGAAGGTCTGGGGACCAGGTCCCAGACTTGACTTTATTCAAGATGATGAAGCTTCTCCATCTGACAATCAAGACTTATTTTCATCTTTTATCCTTTTTCTCATCATTTTCAGCACCACCACGGATCAATAATTTTCCTGACAATCAGGAACTACATGCACCTTTTTCATCAATCCAGAGAATACTTTTTCTGTTCATTTTCCAAAGAATTTTCATTTATCAAACCTGAGGTCACTCTTGGGCTTCCTTTTAAACACAAGCTTCACACATCTCCTTTTTTTTGAATATTACCTTTAATAAGCCAAGAACTAGGTCCTTGAGATCAACTTTACATAACAAGACACCTTCACCTGAAGTGTCTTGGGAAAGAGAAAATAGTCAGATCTTCCATCATTGAGCTTTGAGCCCTTTAAATCAACGAGCTATTCCTAACTGCAATCCCCTTCTCAAGCCTGGAATCATGATCACAAGTTTGATTTGGGAACCCACTTAAGTTTGAGTACCCAGTAGGAGGATAATGGTGTGATCAAATTCTTCTTAGGCCATATCACCCCTTTTAGAGGCTCAAAGCCCTTAGGATGTGCATTCTTCTATTTAATGTATTAGGTATTCCTTAATTTTGCCTTAAACCAGTGTTGCCATCTTTTTTTTCAAATGTCCATCTCTTCCATAGATAGTGCACAAGAGTATTCCCCCTTTTCATCTAACATCATAAACAAACTTTCCTTTAAACTTAATAGGTTGGGATTTTCGTTTATAGACCAAACCTTTACAATCATTAAAACTTTGACTAGTCAAGTTAGAAAGGATCAGTGAGGAAGTAGTCCACTTAAGAGACTTTTTCAACTCTTCTTTCAAGCGGATCAGGTCCCGCGGACCAGGTCCCGCGGACCAGGTCTCAATAACTCTTCATTCCTGTGAAGTGATGAAATAAGGTGTTTTTGTGAAGCTTTCAATTTCTCCTCAAGATCAATCAAAAGCCTTGAGGCTTTTTCCCTTTACCACCTACACCATTTACCTTCTTCAGATTCAGATTTTTAGATTTCATCATTTTTAATAACTCTTCCATTTTAGAAATTTGGAGAGTTAAATAAATCATCTCATGCTCTTGATTCTCTAATTTTTCTTCTAAGGCATTCTTCTAAATATTTAGTTCACATACACAGTCTATCAACACACTTGCAAGCCGAATAGTTATCTAGATTTTCCTTTATATTAGAGAGAGTTACCTCTTCTTCTTATTCGTTATCTATATTTGACAAGAAGGAAAATAAGGAATCATGTATACCTAGACTATCTTCCAATGATAGCATAGATATATCTCCAGACTTCTTTTCCTTATTTGATTTACTAGAGAAATCTCCCCATGCTGCCAGATCTTGCTATACTGCATAAGCAGCTTCTACCTTCCTTCTTGAATTATTAGGGACCTGGTCACCGTTCTTTTCTTTTTCACCAGCAGTCTTGAAGTAATTCTAATAATCCACTTTTTGCACAAAACATCCGTAAAGAAGCTCTCAGGACTTCCACATTTGTGACAAGCCTCAACATTGCCTTCTCTTTTGTTGCTTCTTTCACTCTTTTGGAACTGACCACTCTTCTTTACGGCATTAATATTTCTTTTGTCAAATAGTTAACCTCATTTTAATCATCATATGGATCGTGTTTGTATGCTTTTAATACCAAGGATTTTTCCTTTTTTGCATCATTCTTCTCGATCCCCTGTTTTTCCTAGAGCTTGTGGGTTTTTAAATTTCCAGTCATTTATCCATGGTAAGGGTCTTTAAGCTTCTAGCTTTTGTTATGGAATCTACTTTCCTTTCCTAAGACTTAGGAAGAACAAGTAGAATATTTCTCACTTGCTTATACATTTAAATGTCTTCCCTCACCTCCATCTTCAACTAGAAAGCGAGGCTAAGTCAGTCACTTGCGCCTGGGCTTTGTTTCTTCACAGTTATCTTGTTTAGTGCGCGATAGTCGATGCACAGTCGCACTTCTCCCATGCAGTGAAGCTCATTAATGATAAAAGTGAATCTTCTATTCATTTCTTGGATTATTTCTCTTTCTTTCATGGTAAAGGTTTCATATTGAGTAGTCAACATGTCTACTTTAGAATCCTTCACAACAGTAGTACCTTCATGTGCAAAACTCAAGTAGTCCCAGATTTCTTTAGCATTTTCACACGTTGAGATCCTGTTATATTTATTAGGACCTATACCACAGACTAGAAATTTCTTGGCCTTGTAGTTTTTCTTAACTTTCCTTCAATCTTTATCATTGAACTCCCTCCTACTTTTGATAACCATTTTTGTAACATCTCCTTCTTTAGGTCCATCAAGGATTATGTTATCAGTTCACTATCTTCAACCATAATGAAGTCAAACATCCTTGTTTTCCAGCATCCATAGTACTGTCCATTAAATATAAGTGGTCTAGTGGTAGATTTCCCTTCTTCTAGGTTTGGTGGACCAACCATGATAACCAAAACACTCTAGGTGTGAACCTTTTAGAGTAACCTGGATTTGATACCATTTTTTGAAACTTTTAGGGGTTGCACCACACAGTGAAGAACCAGGTCCCTCAAAGTCAATCACAGGCAAACAAACACTAATCGCGTAGTAAAAGAAAAGACAGTGCAGGAAGAGTAAAAACACACAGATTTTTATGTGCAAATCTAAGAACGGAAAACATTACGTCTTTGTTTCACAAGTACCAAAGAAATATACTTTAATCAACCTCCTGATTACAGTCCAAATTTTATCCTACCTCTAGGCTTTTTTTTCTTGCAACAACTCTACTATAAGCTTATCTTGATAACTATACTAAGGACCCTCTCTACGCTGATTATCTCTAATCAGCCTCACACTTAGGCAACTCTATCTAAACACTTTCTACTCAAAGAGATAAACACTACTCTTATAGCATGAGTAGTTAAGTTACAAATCAATACTAACTCAAGAACTATTTCTATTAAATAAAATATAAAGAAAAGAACTTGAATAGTTAAAATGGAGTTTTTGTTGCCTCTTTTCACTCTTTGTAATTGCAAAAAGTCATTTGAGGGAGAGGCATCTCTTTTTTCTTATAGTTGAGTGATTATTAGGGTTGGAAGATCATTTGACCAGCTATCCTAATTAGTACAAAATAGCACCTACAAGTTTGTTATAGAAGAGGAGAAAATTATGCAGACAACGCGTGCCAGCTGTACTGTACCTTGCAAATCTAGGGACCAGGTCCCTTGCAGTTAGCTGATTTTCATAAAACTACATATAGGAGGTTTACGTTTTCTACAAAAATAAAGCATCCATCAACAGTAAGACTAGTTAATCTCTTTATATCAAAGAACATGAATAAATGGAAGAGTAGTAATTGACACATTCATTTTTCTATAATAACAAAGAATAGATAAATACTAGAAATTATCAAAAAATTGAGAAAATATTTTAAATTGAGGAAGAAATATAAATACTATACAATAAATCAAGACAAGAGTTATGGCAAAGAATGTTTATTTCTTGCCTTTTCTATATCTTTTGATTTTATGTTTTACTGAATAATGATCGTTTATTAATAGTATAAAATAAATTTTCAATTTACAATAATTAAATGATCTTCATTCATTAGTACATGAATGCAAAAGAGAGTTATGGAAGATGCATCAACATTCAACAAAGAGTTACAAAAGGATACCCACATTCAATGCATTTATAACACTCCTCCTTCGATGTCTATCGATAACGTGTCTCGTTCAAATCATATTAGAAAAAACCTAGTGAGAAAAGTCCCAGTGATAGAAAAAGAGTACACATATCTTGTAATACTCCTTGAATGTTGCCTCATTAAAAACCTTATTAGGAAAAAATAATGGGACAAAATTGTGGTTAAGAAAAAAAGAGTACAACGCATATTTTACTCTCCCTGATGCAAACATCATATCATTTCTTAGAGATGATGCATGTCAATCTTTAATATCAGCTTCTCAAATATTGAGGTTGCTAATGCTTTAGTGAATAGATCCATCAAATTATCAACTGAATTAATTTATTGATATTTATGTCACATTTCTTCTTAGGAACATGAATGAAAAAGAATTTGTGTGAAATATATTTTGTTTTGTCTCCTTTAATGGAACTTTCCTTCAGCTGAGTTATACATAAAAACATTGTCTTCATACAATGCGGTTGGAATATCCTTATTCAAACAATGTCCATACATTTACTAAATATATTGAGTCATTAATCTTAACCAAACACATTCTCGACTCTCTTCATGAATGACAATTACTTACGCATAATTTGAAGAAGTTGTAGCTAATGTCTGCATCATTGAACATCATGATATAGTTGTGTCTCCATATATGTAAATAAATAATTCATCTAAGATTGAGTCTAATGTGGATCAAACAATTATCTTGCATCTGTATAGCCAATCATTACTGACTTGAATTCATTAAAATGAAATAATCTTAAGTCAATGGTTCTCCGAAGATATCTGAATATATGCTTGATAACATTTCAATGTCTTCTTTTGGGGAAGAGTAAAATCTTGTCTATAAACTTATTGTAAATTAAATATTTGGTCGAGTATTCTTGGAAAGATACATTAGTTTCCTGATTGCACTAAGATATGGAGTTTCATCACTAAGAATCTCTTTATCATTTTCTTGTTGTCGAAATGGATCTTTCTTTATATCAAGTTAACTAACAATCATTGGGGTACTCAAAGAAAGTAAGTTGTCTATGTAAAATTATTTAAAAACCATTTTAGTCTTTGTTGATTGTTGGCCAAAAATTTTATCTATCAAATGCTCAATCTGTAGGCCAAGATAAAATTTTGTCTATTTCAGATCTTTGATTTTAAACTTTTTCTTCAAACATTCAACAACTTTTGAAAGATCTTAGGAGTGACAATGATATTAAAGTTATCAACATACACAAGTATTATAGAAAATTCAAATTCAAACTTTCTTATAAAAATACAAGGGTAAAGAGAATCCATTTTGTACTCTTTTTTTAGAAAATATTTGCTAAGACGATTGTACCACAACCGCCGTGATTGTTTCAATCCATATAAGAATTTTTGAAGCTTTATTGAACAAGTTTCTTATGTACTTTTATATACTTCAGGCACTTTACAAACTTCTAGGATTTTTATAAGAGTATCATTATCCAATGAGCCATAAAAATAGACTGTGACAACATTCATTAGATATATTTCAAGATTTACATGAATTTCCAAATTTATTACATATCGAAAGGTAATTCCATTGACCACAGAAAAATATGTCTTCACATAATCAATGTTAGGCCTTTTGAAAATTCTTGTGCCACATGTCCTACTTTAAATCTTACGACTTTGTCTTTTTTCATTTTATTTTCACACAAAACTCCATTTACATCCCACTGGCTTGACAGATATAGGTGTTCGAACAATTGGTTAAAAAATTTCTCATTTTTCAAGTAAAGTCAATTCTGCTTGAACCAAAATCTTTCATTTTGGCCAATAATTTCTCTATCTACACTCATTGACAGATTTTGATTTAAAATCCTCATCTTCTTGCATTATGTTGGCAGCAACATTATAAGCAAAAATATTTTTAACCACAATATTATTTACATTCCACCTTTTTCTCATCGAGACATAACTTATTAAGATTTCTTAATTCTCATTATATTCAGGTATTTGAACCTCCTCGATAGTCTTATTATTTTTTATGTCTCAAAGCCCTTTATAAAATTTTTCCATCATATCATGATCATTCTGATCATTTATTACTTTTATTTTTTAAGGATTTTTACCCTTGAAATCAATAGGCCTATCATGTTTTAAATGTGGCCTAGATGAATTTACATCTGCAATTTATCCTATAAAGACATCAACTCGAACTGGAGTATTTGAAGCTGGAATATAGATTTAGTAATTTTTTAAAGGCTAGTAAATACATCTAACCACTGATTTTTGGATACTAACATGAACCCTTCAAGACCATTCACTCATTGTAGAGCAAAAAAGCTTAGAGATCTACAAACCATGTTTGTGAGTAAAGATGCTTTAGAGGAACTTGAAGGGTATCAAAGAAAGATATTCAATATATGAAAGGTCAATCAATGAGAAGGAGAAGAAGAAGAATAAGAAGAAGAGAAGGGGCTAATTTCGCAAATAATCGCTTCTTAAATTTAAATATTCACAAATATAAGAGAGAAGCAAAACCCTTATTTTATTAAGGGTATATTTGTAAATGACTAACTTTCGCCTTATTTTCTTAGTATAAATAGGATATTTCCTTATTTTTTATGGTAGTTTTTGATAAATATAGACATTTTTGGAGAAATTATGCTTTCTTAGTAAATTTCCTTAAGGAAATAGTGTATTTAGTGGGTTAATTAGGGTTGATGTTGAAATTATTAATAAACCTTTGGCTTGACTAGTCGTAGAATTACTCATCCGTGATTCTTGTTTCATTAATTGGTAAAGATAGGGTTTGTGTGTCAGTTTTGAAATCAATTGGGAGGCGAGGGTATCAAGTCCCTTGTTGTCCATAATTTCATTACTTAGTTATTAATCCACACATCCTTCTTCTTTTTTCTTTTTTCCTCTTGCTCTTCCCTCTTTGATTCTTATCATTTTGGTATCAAGAACCTAGGTTAAGGTTTGTTTCTATAAATCTTAATATAGAGATTTTGATCACTTTAAATATTTTTTTAAAAATCTAAAATTCCTTTAAAAAATTGTTTTTTATTGTTTTTGATACTAGATCCTTATTCTCTAGTGTCATATTAGTCGAAATCCAAAAATTTCATCCAATTTTGAGTTGTTGGAAAGATTCTACCATTAAATAAACTTGAAGGTTTGAAACTTGAAAATTCATCTTGAAGATTAGGGATGATTTGAGGTACAAAAATTGTTTAATTTTGTTTTCTAGGTTAACGAAAAGCTACTTCAAAAATTTTGAACTATTTCATGAAGAATTGAAGAAGTTAAAATTTTTAGTGTTCTTGAAGTTCATCATGTTCTTCATGTGTTCTTGAGTAAGAAGGAGTAAAAAGGAAGCATTTGATCCCCAAAAAAAAAAAGAAAAAGAAAGTGTTAAAGGTGTAGTAGGGCCATTTCAAAACATTTGAAAAAAAAGGTACTTTCTAAAAAGAATCCACACGGACAACATGTCAGCAGCTGACACAGAAGAACGACCAGCATCCAAACCTCAGCACCTGTACAACGCGTGTAGGGTAGACTCAAAGGCTGAAATCTACAAGTTTCTAAACTTCTTAGTTTTTTTTTAAGGTCTCAAGTTTTAGGACCCCAAAATTTTTCTAAGTGTGCAAACTCTGTGATTTTTTTTTCTACACTTTCTTCCTTCGATTTTTCAACTATTTAGCAAGTAATTAAAATATATAATTACTTATTAACTAGTTTTAAATTATAAAATCCTTTCTTTGATTCCTCAAATTAAGCAACATATGTACTTTTTCTAATTTTGTTACTTAATTTTTTTCGTTCTTCTTTTATTCAACTTTTCCATCTTAATTCATTGCTAAAAATTTTAATTCAAGCTCTTTAGCCTTGAATCGAGTCATCCTTCTTTCAAGAGTCACAAGAATTCACTCCATAAAAAGGGATGGGTAATCTTGAATTGATTGAGTCGAGTCGGTTAACTACCAATTTTGAGATGACGCTTTAGGAGGTGAGATAAGAGTATACATACGAGTGATGTGAATCTTTTTGTACTAATATTATTTGTTGAGTTTTGTAGGTACCATGTCAAATGCAAGTCTAAGTGGGGAGGACTCCAACCACATCTTGCAGGTCATCACCCACCTCCCCAAAAAAGTGGTGGAAATAGGTGCGGATATAAGTGGATTGAGAACGGAAATGAATGAAAGATTAGGAGGTATGTAGGAAAGGTTGGTATGGGTGGATAAAGGGAAATCAATTCAAATAGAAGATGAGGGGGTAAATAGAGCATTGGTGCAATGCACCACCATTACTCCAGGGAAAGCTCATGAGTAATGTTACCCTCCACCAAATTGAAACTTCCAACAACCTACCTTCCAAACAAACAATACTCCAAATTTTTCAAGGCAACCTATACCATATCCCTAACTATAACCTTATTATCCTCCACAAGAGAACTGATCTTTTCTAGAAAACCAAATCTTATATCAATCTCCACTCCGAAATGTATCAAATGCATCCTTATATCCGTCACATACATCACCCCTACAAATGCACCAAAGATGCTATACTAAGACCTCCTATGCAAAAATCCACTCTATGATGAAATGAATAATGCATTCAATAATGATGAATTTTGGGAGGATGGAGGTAGAATTGGTTATGGAGTACGACCTTGAGAATTAAGGTGGGACCAAGGCACGGGGGTCAAAAACATGGGAATAGAGTAGAAAGGATGTAAAATATAGGAGATGGGGTAGTATATAGAGGTGATAGATTGGGGAAATAGAGAAAATAGGTTTGGGGATAGAAATGATTAAGACCGAGGCTTAAGCAACATCAAGGTCACATTTCCCAAGTTCAAATAAAGTAGTGGTCCCAATAATTTCTTGGAATGGAAAATTCAAAGTGAGCGGATCTTTATCACAAATAATATATCAGAGATGTTGAGTGTGAAGTATGTTCTCAAAAAATTCAAAGTCTATGCATCCACTTGGAGGGAATCCAAGAAGCGAAAAGAGAGATCCATCACAACCATGAGTTACCTATGTTATCTAGAATTGATTACACTAATAGAGATGAGGTACTGACCCCAAAATACTACCAAGAAGTGCTCAAGAAGGTATATATATTACACAAGGTTCCAAAACTGTGGAAGAATATTACGATAAGTTTGAAAACTTGAGATTGAAGTCTAAATTTGAAGAAAGATTGGAATGTATGATGCTTCGATTTGTGGAAAATTTGAGGTATGATATTTTCAGAACTATGAAGCCTCAACACCCATGCTACTCTTGAAGAGGACTTTCTTGATGCCTCAAATGTAGAAGCATATCTGAAAGAAGAAAGGTCCTACAAGGCCAAGACTTCCTCCATTACCACATGGGAAAAGAATAGAGATAATTGGAAGGCCACGTCTTCTAAAGGGAATCTAATGGTGTTGGTCAAGACTCTCAAGAAAATCTTGATTTCAAGTCCAAGGCAAGTGAGAATACACAATGAGGTAACTATATAAAACCTAACCTTCCTCGACCTTTCACCAACTAATGTTTTTGATGTAAAAGAAGGGGACATATTGATAGCGATGTCTCAATAGGAGAGAAATTTTTGCACTTTGGGATGTTTACAGAACGAAGGATGAAGATGAGGGTGATGAAAAAAATGAGATAAAAGTGAGGAAGAGGGAGATGATTTAGGGAATTAGGAAGAGAGATTGGATGAGAGGGTGAATTTTTCTTGCTTTCTTGAAAAAAGAAGATCCTTTCTTGATGATGACAAAGAATTGAAAGTGAATACCAATCTTTAATATATTGTGAGACGGATTATGGGGGCCCTTTCTAATGAAGAACTTGATCAAGGGAGAATCCATTTCATGCTAGGTGCAAAATCCAAGAAAATGTGTGTTCTTTAATTATTAATAGTGGGAGTTGCACTAATATTATATGTAGTTCTTTGATGGAGAGTATGCAAATAATAACAAGAAAGCATTTCAACCCTTACATATTACAATGGCTAAATGAAATGGTGAGAAGAAAATCCTCAATCAAGTAAGTATATGGTTTAGTCTGGGCAAGTACAATGAGGAGTTGATTTGTGACATAGTGCCTATGTTGGCTTGTCATGTATTGTTGGGAAGACTGTGGAAATTTGATAGATATGTTGTACACCATGGGAGGTCCAACAAGTATACTTTTGTGATTAAGGGTAAGAAATATGTTCTTGCACATCTCATTCCCTACCAAGTAAGTGAGGACTATAGGTTTATAAAAGAGCTTGGGGAGAGGATTAGGGTGGAAAAGACAAAGTATGAAGTTAAAAGTTCCACTTTTGTGACAAAGGAAAGAGGTGACTTATACAAAAACAATAAAAAAATGTGTATGATAGCCATGTCAAGCAAGTGTCTCAAAGGTGTGGATGAGGAATGCTTTCTATTGTGCCTTGTCAACACCAAGATTTTGTTACATTCTAACTAAGATACTAGCACTTTTCCTTGTATCATTTCTTTTCTTTTCTTTTTCTATAGAGGAGATGCCCAAATAATTACCATCCTTGAGGGGGATTGACCACCAAATTAATTTTACTTCGGGTTTACAAATTCCCAACCGATCGACCAATTGGAACAATCCATAAGAGGCCAATAAATTTGTCACGACCCAAACCAAGGCCTGGTCGTGATAGGTATCTCAAGTCCTGTATGGGATGGAGATCACCCCCTTTACCTAACCTAACAAAAAATATCATGCCCCAAAGTCGGATGAATTCAAAACATATAACAAGATAAGAGATTATCAATTTAAAGACATAATAATAAGTCAATAACTAAAACTAACCATTCACAACCAAGCAACAACCAATACCAGTACCAATGCCAATACCAATACCAATACCATACTAATACCGACCCCGCCAATGCCCATAGTAGTCCAACAAAGCCTCTAATCAAAATCAAAGAATATCCCATCGGTACATGCCCCCAACCATAGCAAAAACCAAGACCAAATGTCATAAAGAAAGCTATAGCATAAAATGGAGTCCTCCAAAGTATAGAAGCTAAAAACTTCAATCTGACTCTAAAGTTATCCCCAGATCACCTAGTCTCTAAAATGGAGGAGTGGAGTATGAGCAATTCCTATATTGTTGGGGATATAGCATCCGAAGAAGGTCATCGGGGTGAACGCTAGCATGTAACTCAGAGATATAGATAACATAATGATAAGATTAACAGTTTAAAATCATTCAAAAGCCAACACACATAATCAAATGCATATACATAAATACATAGATTACATGTCGGGATAGAAAACAAGGTTTAACATACTTTTCGAAACATTAGCCTGGATTGTGTAGCTCAACCATCATTTAATAGTACACACATGATATTGGGCCCCAGCTCTCACCCCTTGGTTGGGCCCCAGTGTATGTAGCCACACAAATCAAAGTATAATCTCATATATATGCACATGGGGGACAAAAACCTCCCAACATATACTAAGGTGACTTAAGCACCCCATCATATAATGATTAACTTGGAATGGAACCTCCCTAATCATAAAATAATAATAAGGGGAACTCGAAACTCCCTAGTCACTTTGTTCCCCACGTCGGCAAACAAGGTTTCCAGTAGTGATCACTTGAAGCTCCATCTTCACGACTCAGCTACACAGCCCTTATTAGAGCCCAATTAAAAAGACTGTCACACATTCCCATTCAATGAACCACAATACACTTTTTGGAATACATTGTTGGTATATTATGCTAATTACACTTGCAAGGTAACACATCATGCCAAAACTATTTTCATTAACTTGGGGAGATCAACTCTCTTTGTTCATTAATACCATTAGGGAACACTGAATCCTTTTGTCTATTAAATTTTACCATTTTATTTCAAATACTTCTTTATATCATGCATTAGTTCAAGACTAGTTCAATTTTTACGAATTCCCACAATTCTCATAATAAAAAACAATTTGCATTATGGGGTTGGGGTCATAACCATTTCAAAAGTCACAAGTTTGGGAAAGTTATAATTCCCTAGTTCATTCACCATACCTATGCACCTAAAAGTTCAGAACCTTATTAAAATATTGAAAATCATATATATAAACCATGAGAAACATTATTCAATTTATAAAATTAAAAAACCCCAATCTTTGTTTTCAAAACCAGAACGATAATCATATTAACCATACTTTAAATCACATGTCCTTGCAAAATTAACAATGAGGGAAGAGTAACATTCTAAAATAGTAAGTTGTACGGAGAGAAAGCACCTTTGAGAGCCCGAATGGATCAACCTCTTGAAAACCATATGTTTTCTTAACCTTGATGATTTGGGCATGTTTCGAAAGGCTATTTTATGTGTTTTTGATAGCTAATAATGACCTAAGGAAGTTATAAGATGTGGGATTTAAGTTTGATATGAAGGAAAATGTCCAGAATGCCCTCAACATAAAAGCCAAAACAAACCGCCTTTGGTTATGATCAACCCCATGACTCTTACCCCTACCTTACCACTAGTGACCACGAGTCATAACCAAGAGAGTGATTAGGAACCAAATAAATTGTTGTCCTTGCGACTTGACTAACCAACTCATAATAAGATCTTAAGACTCGTAAGGTCTAGTCGTGAGCAATATAGAACCCATATAAATTGAACACTAGACATCCTACAATTTAAACCTACGACTCATAACATATGTTTACGGCTCTTAGGGAGCCACTCATTGTAAGAGTAAAATCAAGGCACAAACTTACTGGTTTGGTTACGACTTTTCCAAATGAATCGTCAGGACACCCTACGACTCAAGGGGTCCAGTCGTAACCAGGACAGTGCATTCAAAGCTCAGGAAATTTTAATGAGCAAATAGCTGGGGTGTTTCAATTCTCCCTACTTGGATCATTCATCCTCGAATGATGGTACAAGGCAATTTTTAGCACGATTTGACTTTATATTCCCTTACTTTTGCCTTTAACAAACTTAAAAAATAAAGATGCCAAGGAAATCTATCTTACCTTTAACAAAGTCAGAAAACAAAGATGTTAAGAATAACACATAACTTATGCGCAATTATTTGGAGTGCAAAACAAGAACAGATACTTGGACTTCATGTCCTCTTAATCTTCCCAAGTAGCCTCTTCAACCTTTTGGTTCCTCCATAAAATCTTTATCAAAGCTACGTCCTTTGTCTGCAACCGACAAACTTGCCAATGCAAGATCTCAACTGAGACTTCCTCATCCGATAAGAAATCCAAAATACCCACCTCCTTTAAAGAAATAACCATCGAAGAATCATCCATACACTTTCTCAACATCAAAACATGAAACATCGGGTGAATGGAGCTCAAATTAAGAGGAAACTCCAACTCAAATACAACCTTACCAAACCTCTTCAAAACCAATTATGGGACAATATAAAAAGGATTGAGCTTCTCTTTCTTCCCAAACTACATTACTCCCTTCATAGAAGATACCTTCAAGAACACCCAATCGCAAACCTCGAACTCTAACTCCATATGCCTCACATTTGCATAGGACTTTTGGTGACTTTGGGCAGCTTTAAGTCTATCCCAAATCACCTTCACCTTTACCTTCTCCATCATTTGGTGAACCAAATCTGGGCCAAACATCACCTCTTTACCCTCCTTGAACTACCTAATAGGATATCTACATCTCCTACCATAAAACACCTCTAACGGAGCTATCTTAATACTAGAGTGGTAGCTATTATTATACGCAAACACTATAAGAGGCAAATGATCAACAAAACTACCATTATAGTCAATCACACAAGCCCAAAGTATGTCTTCCAATATCTGAATAGTCCTTTTTTCTTGCCCATCCAACTTTGGGTGATAGGAAGTACTAAGGTTCACCTTAGTTCCCACACCTCTATGAAATAAATTGAAAAAGTACAATGAGAACTGAGTACCACGATCTGACATCATAGAAACAGGCGCCTCATGCAACTTCACAATTTCCTTAGTAAAAAACTTAGCATAATCCTTAGAAAAGAAATTCGTCCTGACTGGCAAAAATTAAGTTGACTTGGTTATTTTATCTATGATCACCCAAATCGAATCAAACTGATTTTGAGATCGAGAAAAAACGATAATGAAATCCATATTAATTATCTCCCACTTCCACATCGGTATTTCAATCTCTTGAGTCAACCCACCAGGTCTCAAGTGCTCAACTTTCACTTGTTGACACACTATGCATTTAGCCATAAAATTTACCATATCTTACTTCATATTGTTCCACCAATAAATCTCCTTAAGATCATGATATATCTTCATTTAACCGGGATGAATGACATAACACTACTCATGAGCCTCGACCAAAGTCCTCTATCTCATCCCATCTACATTGGGAACACATAATCTTCCTTGGTACATCAAGATACCATCGCCACCAATCTCAGAAGCTATAACTTCTTGCAATCCCACACCTCCTTAATCTTTATTAAGACAAAATCTAGTACCTATTTCTCCTTTATCTCAGCAACAAGGGATGACTTTGCCACCTCTTGCCGAAACACACTACTATCCTCAAAGTCCAAGAGAGGAACTCCAAGGTTATCTAAATGGTGAATATTTTCACTGATTCCCACTTATCCTCATCCACATGAGCTAGAATCTCCATAGATAACCTACTAAGAGTATTAGCAACCATATTAGCCTTACCTGAGTGATAGTGGAGACTCATGTCATAATCTTTCAGCAACTCAAGCCACCTCCTCTACCTGAGATTCAACTCCTTCTGGGTGAACACATATTGTAGGATCTTATGATTAGATAAGATATCTACACATACTCTATACAAATACTGATGCCAGATCATTAATGCAAACACCACATCAACAACACCAAGTCATGAGTTGGGTAATTCTTCTCATGAACTTTCAACTGCCTAGAAGCATAGGCCACCACCCTACTATGCTACATCAACATATAACCAAGTCCCACACGGGACACATCACAATAGACAGCAAAACTATCTGTGCCTTCAGCCAGAGTCAAAACTGGTGTTAAAGTCAACTTATCTTTTAACTTCTCAAAACTATCCTCACAGGCGTCAGAATACAAAAACATTACCTTTTTTTGGGTCAACTTAGTCAGCGGGGCAGCTATAGTCGAGAAACTCTCCAAAAATCACTTTGTCAGTGGGGCAACTATAGTCAAGAAACTCTCCACAAATCTTTTATAATAACTGAATAAACCCAAGAAGCTTCGAATATTGATTGGAGTCATGGGCCTAGGCCACTTCTTAAACACTGCAACTTTCTACGAATCCACTAGGATACCTTCGCTAGAAATGATATGACCCAAAAATGTAATAGCCTTAAACTAGAACTTGCACTTCATAAACTTAGCATATGAATGTTGATCTTTCATGGTTTGCAATATGATATGGAGGTGAATGGCATGATCTGCCTCGCTCTTGGAATACTCCAGAATATCATCTATAAACACGATGATGAACAAATCCAAAAACTGACAGAAGACCCTATTCATCAAGTCTATGAATGTCGTCGGGGCATTAGTCAAACCAAAAGACATGATTAAGAACTCATAATTACCATACCACATTCGGAAGGCAGTTTTAGGGATATCCACTTCCCTAATCTTTAGTTGATGATAACTGGACTGAAGATTACTCTTAGAGAAACTTCTAGCACCTAAAAGCTGGTAAAAAAAATCATCAATCCGAGGAAGAGGATACTTATTCTTCACTATAACCTTATTCAACTGACGGTAATCGATGCATACTCAAAGAAAACCATCATTCTTATGCCCAAACAAAATAATAGCACCCCATGGACACATACTAGGATGGATAAATCCTTTGTTAAGGAGGTCTTTCAACTGCACCTTAAACTTCTTCAACTCAGTTGGAGCCATTCTATAAGGAGGGAGAGAGATAGGATGAGTGTACGGAACAAGGTCAATCCCAAAATCAATCTCCCTATCTAGAGGGATACCATGAAGATCATCAACAAAAACCTCTGGAAATTCATTAACCAAGGGAATAGATGTCAATAAAGGGCCCTCCAAGTTTTAATCTTTAACCCATACCTAATTATAAGGACATCCCTTGGAAATAAACTTCTAGGCTATAAGATATCATATGATTCTTCCCTTAGGCACTAAAGAACCTCCTTCAAACTCAATGACCGGCTCATTGGGGAATATAAACATGACCCTATGACTTTGATAATCTAAAGAGGCATAGCATGAATGTAACCAATCCATCCTCAATATAACATCAAAATCAACCATGTCTAAATCTATCAAATCTATGAAAAATTTTCTACAACCAACAGATACCAAACAAACCCTATAGACTTTTCTAGCAACCACTGAGTCACCCACTAGGGTAGAAATAAAAAAAGGGACCAAGGATACACTCCAGACCAAAATCAAAATACATAACCATAAATAGGGTTACATAAGAAAGAGTAGACCCCGTATCAAGTAAGAAATACATATCACAAGAAAAAAATCATAACATACTAGTGACAACATTGGGATATGCCTCAGAGTCCAGGAGGATAACAAGAGCATACAAGCAATTTAGGCCAGTTCCAGTACTAGAAGCATAAGTAGCACCATTTGGTGCAGAAGCTGATGAAGTGGCAACAAGAATCTTATTTTCCCCGAAAACAACCTTAGAAGGACAATCCCTCTATAAGTGACCAATTAGACCATAAGTAAAATACATGTTCTTTCTTTCTTCACAAAATCCATGATGCACCTATCCACAAAATCTACATGGAAGATATGATCGAGCAGACTGAGCCCTACAAGCCTGAGATTGGGTGCCCTATGCCCTAAATACACTATTATGCTAAGAACAAAGATCACACAACGGTTTTGGACAAGGAGCGCTAACTGTAGAGTATGAACCAGAACTCTCCCACTGCTTCTTAGAACACTTTCCACCATCTTTACCACTTTTCTGTTGACCTCCACCTTGATAAGAAAATCTAAACTTCTTATTTTTTCTTCCCCCTATCTCTGTCTTCTTTTTCTTTGCTTTCTTAACCTACTGTACATATATAACTAATCTATAGATATCCATATCCATGTTAAAAAAGATAGCCTTACTCTTTAGAATTAAATCATTGGACAATTTGGAGATGAATATCCTTATTCTAGCCCTCATGCTAGACACTAACTCGGGACCATATTAGGACAACTGAAAAAATTTCAAGGCATACTCTTTGATTGTCATCTTTCCTTGCTTTAGATTAACAATATCTTCTACTTTTGCCTCGCTCAACTCCTGAGTAAAGAAGTGTTCTAGAAAAGCACTAGAGAAATTATTCCACAGTATGAATTCGGCATCATCTCCCCTAGACTATTCTTATTTCTCATACCATTGGTATGTTACATCCTTCAGTTGATACGCAGTGAATTCTAATTTCTCCATATTAGTGCCATGCATAACACAGAAGATATTTTCCATCCGATTAATGAAACCTTAAGGATCCTCCTAAGCCTTAACACTAGTGAACAAGGAGGGCTCAACCTCATAAACTGGTCAAGCCTTATAGCTTCAGAAGATGGAGTATCATAAGATACATGCTCAAACTTAGAAGCTACTAACTGAGCTAATATATGAATGGACTAATGAAATTTTGCACTTGACACATAAGCATGAGAAGATCGAGGATAACTAGAGGGGACTGGTGGAACTCTAGGAGGGCAATTAGGAACTGGACCCCTAGATTGGGTATGTACCTTTTAAGATGGCTGTGTCCTATCAACATTGTCCTCAGGTGGGACAAATGAGTTTTGATGAGCTTCAGATCATTTGGGAGACATGATCTGAAAGAAGAACAAATAGGAATTAGAGAGACTAAAGACCTTAGACTCTATAGCTTTAAACAGAATAACAAAAAAGGGAAACATTCCTAAATATATCACAACTTCTCTCTTATATGTGTGGTGCGCTACACACCCATAAATAAGACTCGACTCGACATGACTTTATTGGACACCCAATAACACTAAACCTGGCTAAGATAGCACCTTTGTCATGACCCAAACCAGGGTCTGGCAGTGATGGGTATTTTAAGTCCCACATGGATTAGAGATCACCCGTTTACCTAACCTAACCAAACATATCATGCTCCACGGTCAACAAAATTCTAAACATATAAAAAAATAAGAGATTATCAATTTAAAGACATTATAATAGTTGAATAACCAAAACCAACCATTCACAACCAAGAAACCAACCAATACCAGTATTAATGCAAATACAATTACCAATACCAGTACCAATACCGACATCGCCTATGCCGGCAGTAGTCTGAAAAATCCTCTAATCAAAATAACAAAATGTCCAATCAGGATATGCCCCTGACCATAGACAAAGCCAGGACCAAAGGAATAGTAAAGTTATAAAGAAATCCATAGAATGAAATAGAGTCCTCTGAAGTATGAAAGCTCACCACTTTAATATGACTCAAAAGATATCCCTAGACCGCCTTGTCATTGAGAAGAAAGAGTAGGAGTATAACCAATTCCTGCATCGCGTGGGGATATAGCTTCAAAATATGGTTAGAGGGGTAAATGCTTGCATGTAACTCGGGGATAAGATAACATACTAATAAGATTAATAGTTTAAAATCATTCAAAAGCTAACACACATAATCAAATGAATATACATAAATCACATACCGGGATAGAGATCAAGTCTTAATATGTTTTTCAAAATTTTAGCCTAGATAGTGTAGCTCAACTATCATATAATAGTAGCCACAAGATATATGGGCCCTAACACTCACCCCCTTGTCAAGCCCTAGTGCGTGTAGCTGCAGGAACCGGAGAATAATCTCATATATATACATATGGGGGACTCGAACCTCCCAACATATACTAAAGTGACTTAATAACCCAATCATGTAATGATTTACGGGGGACTCAAACCTCACTAATCATGAAATAATAATAAGGGAATCTCAAACCTCTCAGGTCACGTGACCCAAGTATCGGCGAACACGGTTTCCAGTAGTAGTCACTCGTACCTTCATTTTCATGACTCAGCTACATAACCCTTATTAGAGACCAATTAAAAAGATTATCACACATTCCCATTCAATGAACCACAATACACTTTTAAGCATACATTGTTGGTATCATCATACCAACTACACTTGCAAGTTAACACATCATACCAAAACCATTTCCATTAACTTGGGGAGAATAACTTCCTTTGTTCATTAATACACATTGGGGAACACTAACTCCCTTTGTTAATTAAATAATACCATTGTATTTCAAATACTTTGTTATATCATGCAATATTTTAAGTCTAGTTTAATTCTTACAAATTCCCACAGTTCTTATATTCAAAACTAATTTCGCATTATGGGGTTGGAGTCATAACCACTTCAAAAGGAAAAAGTTTGGGAATGTCATATTTCCCTAGTTTATTCACCATACTGATAACACCCTGGATTTTTGACCCATAGAAAATTTACTAGATTTCTAGTTTCTGGACAAGATATGACTAAGGAGTACCAGTTGTATATTTGGATATGAATTATATGGGTTGGTCATATGCTAAACAGTGTTTGTTGGTGGGTTGTATTGGTTTCTAGAATGGATGCTACTTGGTAGATACGAGTCATATTAGTGGATACGGGTCATCTGGTTTGGGTTTTTCCTTTACTTAATCTTAGACTTGGAAGATTAACTTGGATCTGAGCATGAGTGGCTCACCATGAGCCATAATCTAGGGTACTAGTTGTACCAAGGATTCATATGGTGGAAAGTGTTCAATCCTCTTTGATTCTATTTTGCCAAGGGTACGAGTTAAGGGTACTAGTCGTATACATGGGTACGACATGGTTTGGGTGATTCGTACCTTGGATAATGTTGGTTCCAATGGGGAAGTATTGGGTATAAATAGTGGGTACCACTCATACAGGTGAGTATGATTTGTGTGGGGTAGTCATACCATTTGACGAGATTTTTATGCAGTTTAAGTAAGGGCAATCTGGATATTTCTCCACTTAACCTAATAAGGCCTCATGACTTTTAACTCACTTGGGAGGTAATTTTCCCTATTATTCTATTTATTAACACATAGAAAACACACTTTAATTGTCTCTAAAGTTCTTGGGCAATGGAAGCTAGGGTTTTATCTTAAGAATTAATTTGGGGCTTGTGTTGGTGATTTCTCTCTATCATGTACTCAATTAAGGCATGTACTCCCTCCCTCTTTGTTAGTTCCAACTAAAGGCATATTTTATATATTGTTTTCATGGCATAATTGTTATATGGTTTTGGGTTTTCAAATAAAGGTTGGGGTTTATGTTTATACTGTCTTGCTTATGGTTTTCCCATGTTTTAATTATGTATTTACATGTTTTAGTGGTGGTTTGGATACTTGGTTGTATGAGAATAGTTAATTGGTATTTTCTTTTGGTTTTAGAAATACTATTCCCCCAATATGTTTGATAAAAATGCCTATGAGAATGCTTTTAATATATTGTTGGACTTTTTAATGTAACTATTGCACGGTATGGTTTGGTAATGGAACCCTACATGGTGTAAATGGTTTAAATGGTTTAGAATGGTTAAATAAAATGGTTTGGTGGTCATGGTTGTTGCTAATTGAGTTACTTATGGGGTACAATGGAATCCCCTATGTAAATATGTTCATGAACAACTTATGAGGTACATGGGACTCCCTCAAGAAAACATGATAATGGAACACTTCTGGGGTACATGGGACTCCCCCAAGTTAACTTAGTAAATGGGTACACGAGAATTCATTAACATTTTAAGGTTTTTCTAAGGCTAATACTTGCAAGTAATAGTCGATATTACTACTATTAATAGAGTTGGTTAATAATAAATGAAATAATGGATTGGTTGGTTGGAAATGGTTTTAATTAGCCAATAATGGCGGGGTGTGATAACTAACCATGAAGGTGGGAATTCAATGAATGAACACTGGAAATCATATTTTCCAACATGAGGGCTTGATCATGGAGACCATATATGATACTATGAGGTACATGGGAAACCTTTAAGTACACTGGACATATGTATCATAGAGAGAGATGGGTATTCGAGAATCCTCTACTCTTATGGTATCTCTATTTCATGTTGTTACACGTATTAGGGCCCGTTCAGGGGGTTACACTTGACCCATATAGACTGTGGGTAGATTTAGGATAGTTAATCTACACATACCCAGGTTAATGTTTTTAAATGCATCCTAAACCTGATTCCCTTACCCAACATGGTTATTTATATTTGTAGGGTTTGTACGCATATGGTTGGTTTACTGTATTACATTATTTTATCCTTATCCTAAGTTCATATTAGTGTTCACCTGCTAACACTTCTTTGGGTGGTTGTATCCCTACACAATATAGGAATCGACCATTCTACTCCTCCTCTATAGTGATCAAATTTCGGGATCAACTTTTGGATTAAAGTGGTGAGCTTCTATTTTCTTGGAAGGTTCCATTTCATGTTTATGAACATTTTTACACACTTTGTTATATTTATAGATATTGATTTCTGCTATTGTTGGTTTTCTTTTGGTTATAGGCTTTTGATGGAACTACTATGGGTTAGTATGGCGAGATTGGTAGTGGTGTAAGCCTTGATATTAGGTCTGATACCAATTGACTATATTGTTGGTTGTTCCATCCTTTTATATTATGTTATGGAACTTGGTTTGGTTATTATTTTGGTTTTGGCTTACGATTTTGTTTGGTTATGGTTGTTGGTGGGATTTGGAAAGGCTGGGCTTGTTTGGGTCGGTCTCATTCATAGACAAATCCCAGAGTTTGGATTAGAGCATTTATATGCTATCTTGTTATATGTTTGGAATTTATCCAACTTAGGGCGTTTGCTAGATGGTTGGGCTGGGTATCTGGGGTGGTCTTCGGTCCTCATTGGACTTAAGATGACCATTATGTTAAGGCACCTGGTTGGGTTAAGTCAAGTTGGTATCAAAGCTTTAGGTTCATGGTTAATTGGGAGTCCACAAATCTGTGTCTAGTAGAGTCTCTTTTAATGGTGTGTAGAGTTCCACACTCATAACTTTAGGAATGTTTTACTTTCTTGGTATTTTATTTTCAAGCTTAGCGTATAAGTCCTTGATTCTTCTCTAATCCCTATCTGTTTGTTTTTCAGATCATGCCTTAATAATCTAAAACACAAGAAAACTCTTATGTCCCATCTGTGGATAACGTGGAAGGGACACAAGGGATCCATACTCGGTCTAGGGGTCCAGTCCCTGATAGTTTTGGAGTTCCACCAGTTTCTACGTATTATCTTCAGGGTGAGGTGACGAATGCAAAATTTTATCAATCGATTCATACTATTGCTCAGTTGGTTACTGCTCAGGCTGAGTGGGATGCATCTGGTGTTTCATCTGTTGAGTCCACAAGGGTTGTTTAGTTTATAAAAATAAATCCTTCTACTTTTACTAATGTGAAGGTAGAAGAGGATCCACAAGGTTTCTTCGATAAAATAGAGAAGATATCCAGGGTAAAGTAGGCCACAAACATAGAGAGGGTTAATTTTACAGCTTATCAGCTCAAGGATGTTGTGTACCAGTGGTACGAATAGTGGCATAGGGATAAAGGTGATGTTGAAGAGTTAACCTTATAGGAGATTTTCTGAAATGGTTTTATGGATTGCTTCTTTCCTTAGGAGCTAAGGAAAGAGAATGTGGAGGAATTTGTCTATCTGACGTAAAGAAAAATATCAGTTAAGGAATATTCCTTGAAATTTCATCAGTTGTCAAGGTTTGCTCTAGAATTGACATCTAATATGAGGGAAAAGATGAGAAAGTTCACTTATGGACTATCTCAGGATCTGATTGTTGAAAGCAAGACTATGTTACTAATTAAGGATATGAATATGTCTAGGTTGGTGGTTCATATGAAAAAAGTGAAGGAAGAAAAGAGAAAGTAGGTTGAATTTAGGGAAAGGCAGTATAAGAAGTTCAGGTCTTCTGAATAAGGTAGTAGGCAACATAAAGATAGTCTGGATAGTGGTAAGTAGCCAAAGAAGAAATGGGGGAGTTTCGATTCCTTCTCTTCTGCTAGTGCTCCTTAGCCGAAGTCTTTGGGTGATAGGCGTTAGCAGGGTGGTGATAATTTCAGAGCACTGGGTGCCCAATCTCAGGCGAGCGAGGCACAGTTAGTTTTTTTATGCCTTCTTTGTTGACTCTATGGTCATCTTCATTGGGGATTTTGTGATGAAGGGAGGGACAAGCATTTTATATGTGGTTATCTAGGACATATGCTCAGAAACTATCTGGTTGGTAAGGGTGTTTCGGGTGTTTTCAAATCTTTGGTAGCTTCATCTTCAGCTCCTGCACCTAATGGTATTGCTTTGGTGTATCCTCCTACTTCTGGTGCCGGTGTTATTGGAATAGGTTTTATGCTCTTACATCTTGACAGGAGTCTGAGGCATCACCTGATGTTGTGACTGGTACATTACAACTCTTTTCTTGTGACAAGTATTGCTTGCTTGATCCAGGGTCCATACTCTCTTATGTGACCTTATATGTGGCTGTATATTATGGTTTTGATCTCGAGGTTCTTTTGCATCCTTTTTCTATTTCCACCACAATAGGTGACTCAGTAATTACTAAGAGAGTGTATAGGGGACGTGTGGTATCTATTAGTAGTAGGATGACTTTGGTGGATTTAATTGAATAGGATATGGTGGATTTCAATGTTATTCTGGGAATGGATTGGGTACACTTTTGGTATGTGTCCTTAGATTGCCGTACCCATAAGGTTCTATTTAGGTTTCCTGGTGAATCAGTTATTGAGCCGGGGGGGTGGTTCCCTAGCTCCTAGGGAAGGGCTTATTTGGGAAGGGCTTATTTCTTATCTTAGAGATCATAGATTAATCTATAAAGGGTGTCTCTATCATGTTGTCCAAGTTAAAAATTCTAACTCAGAGGGTACTTCTTTGCATTTAGTTCTTATGGTGAATGAATTCCCTGAGGTCTTTTTAAATAATCTTCCTGGCATTTCTCCGAATAGGGAGATTGAGTTTTGTATTGATTTGGTTCTGAACACTTGAGTTTGGTATTGATTTGGTTCTGAACACTCGTCCAACATCTATTCCTCCTTATAGAATCGCTCCCGCTGAGTTGAGGAAACTCAATAAGCAACTTAAGGATCTTCTGGATAAATGGTTTATTCATCTTTATGTATCCTCGTGGGGTGCACCAGTATTATTTGTGCGCAAGAAGTATGGTTCCCTTCGGAAGTGCATTGACTATCGATAATTAAATAAGGTAACAGTTAAGAACAAGTTTCTTCTTCCAAGGATAGATAACTTGTTTGATTAGTTGCAAGGTAACAGGTTCTTTTCTAAGGTAGATCTTCAGTCTGGGTATCATAAGATTAATATTATGGAGGAAGATATCCCTAAGATAGCTTTTCATACTCGGTATGGAAAATTTTAGTTCTTGCTTATGTTATTTGGTTTGACTAATTCCTCAGAGGCATTTATGGATTTGATGAACAGGGTTTTCAGGAAGTTTCTGGATCTTTTTATCATTGTGTTTATTGATGACATATTGGTGTATTCTATGAGTGAGGTAGATCATTCTAATCACCTCTGTTTGGTGTTATGGACCTTGAAAAAGTAGTAGTTATATGCCACGTTCTCTAAATCTGATTTTTGGTTGAACGCTATAACTTTCTTGAGCCATATTATTTTTAGTGAGGGGATCATGGTGGATCCGTAAAAGGTAGATATTGTTAAAAATTAGCCTAGACTCATGACTCCAACCGACATTCAGAGTTTCTTAGGTTTGGCTGGGTATTATAGGTGGTTTATGGAGGGGTTTTCTTCTACAACTGCCCCACTTACTAAGTTGACTCAAAGAAGGTAAAGTTCTCTTGGTCGAATATGTGTGAATGGAGTTTCAAGAAGATTAAGGATAAGCTATCTTCGTCTTCGATTTTGACATTGCCTAAAAGTAATAGGGGTTTGTGATTTATTATGATGCATCCCGAGTGGGATAAGGTTATAGCAAATGCTTCTAGGCAATTAAAGTTTTATGAGATGAATTATCCTACGCATGATTTAGAGCTTTTAGCGGAGGTTTTTTCTTTGAAAATCTGGTGGCATTATTTGTATTGAGTGAGTATGGATATCTTTTTAGATCATAAGAGTCTACAGTAAGTGTTCAATCAGATGGAGCTAAATCTCATGCAAAGGATATGGTTAGAGCTTCTCAAGGATTATTATATGAGTTTTCACTACCACCCAGGTAAAGCTAACGTGTTTGTTAATGCTCTTACCAGGTTCCATAAGGAGTTTAGCTTATGTGATTTAGGAGAAGCGGGAATTGGTGAAGGATATTCACTGCTTGGCTAATCTTGGAGTTTGTCTCATGTACTTCAATAATGGTGGTGTGATGGTACAGGAAATTGTTCGGTCGTATCATGGTGTAGAGATTAAGGAGAAGCAAGTGATGGACCCTGTCTTGATAAAAATCAAGAGTGACATTAGTATGCAAAAGGTGATGGTCTTTGAGATTAATAGTGATTCTACTTTATGGTACAAAGGGAGTCTGTGTGTTCCTGATATTGACGGTTTACGACAAAGGGTTTTGTCTGAGGTGCAGAAATCACGCTTCATGTTCATCCCAGTTAGGAAAAAATGTATCATAATATCAAGTAAATGTAGTAGTTGAGTGATATAAAAAGGGATGTGGCTGATTTTGTAGCCAAGTGTATGGTGTGCCAATAAGTCAAAGTTGAGCATATGAGACTTGGTGGGTGTATCAAGAAATTGATTTACCCAAATGGAAATGGGAGGTGATCAATATGAATTTCATTACTGGTTTTCCTCGGTCTCAGAATTAATTTGATTTAATTTGTTTCATCATGGATAGGATGACCAAGACCGCTCACTTCTTGCCGGTACAGACTAACTTTTTGGATGAGGATTATGTGAGTTTGTATCTTCATGAGATTATAAGGCTGCATGGCGTACCTGTTTTAATTATCTCTGATCGTGGTATGCAGTTTTTCTCTCACTTTTAGCGGTCTTTTCGGAAGGGATTAGGGACTAAGGTTTTTCTAAGTATAGCTTTTCATCCTCAAATGGATGGGAAAGTAGAAAGGACTATTTAGACATTACAGGATATGCTTTGGGCAAGTGTGATTGATTATGGTGGTAATTAGGTTGAGCATCTACCTCTTGTAGAGTTTTCTTATAATAATAGTTATCATTCTAGTATTAGTATGGCCTCTTTTAAGGCATTGTCTGGTAGGAGGTATAGATCTCCTATTGGTTGGTTTAATCTTTATGAGGCGGATATGTTTTTTCTTGATTTGGTTTACCAGGCTATGGAAAAGGTAAAAGTAATTGGGGATAGGCTTAATGCTGCCCAAAGTCGCCAAAATTCTTTTGCCGATGTAAGGAGTAGAGACCTGGAGTTTGAGGTTGGGGATAAAGTATTCCTAAAGGTATCTCCCATAAAGGGAGTAATGCGGTTTGGTAAGAAGGGGAAGCTCAGTCCCCAGTTTGTTAGTCCTTATGTGATTTTATGGAGGATTGGTAATGTGGCTTATGAATTAGAGTTGCCTTCAAGTTTGATCTACATTCACCCGATATTTCATGTCCCTATATTGAGGAAGTGTGTTGGTGATCCTTTTTCAGTTGTTCCTTTGGAGGGATTGGGTATCTCAGATTCTTTTCCTTATGAAGAGGTTCCAGTTGAGATCTTCAATAGGCAGGTTCATCGTTACAGACCAAGGATGTGGCCTCGATTAAGGTTCTATAGAGGAACCACACGATTAAATAGGTTACATGGGAAGCGTAGGAGAACATGAAGTCCAAATATCTGTATTTGTTTTCTGCTCCTGGGATTCGTACAGAAGGTATATTTTCTTCAACATACTTTTTTTTTCAAACTTTGTTAAAAGAATGATTAATATCTTTGCATATTTATTTTCTAACTTGGTTAAGGGTTGGATTGATATTAGATAATGCAAATGAATCATGCTTATGTTTACTCTACCTTGTCTATTATTCGAGGACGAATGTTCCCAGTGGGGGAGACTATAACACCCTATATTTTGATCGTTAGAAAATTTCCTGGATTTTTGGTTTCTGGACAAGATACGACCTAGGGGTTACAGTCGCATGTTGGTATATGGTTCATATGGGTTAGTTGTATGCTGACTAGTGTTGGTTGGTGGGTTGGATTGGTTTCTAGAATAGATGCAACTTGGTGATATGAGTCGTATTTGTCAAAATAGGTTGTCTAGTTTGGGGTCTTTTCTTTATTTAATCTTAGACTTGGTTTCTTAACTTGGATCTGACTATGAGTGGCTGACCAAGAGTCGTAAGCTAGGGTACGAGTCGTACCAAGGAATTGTATGGTGGACAGTGTTTAATCCTCTTTGATTCTATTATGTCGGGGTATGGGTCAAGGGTACTAGTCATATACTTGGGTACGACGTGGTTTGGGTAAGTCGTACCTTGTACAGTATTGGGTCCAATGGGGAGATCTTGGGTATGAGTGGTGGGTACACCTCATACAGGCGGGTACGATTCATGTGGGGTAGCCGTACCCTTTGACAAGATTTTTATGTAGTTTAAGTGAGGGCAATTTGGACATTTTCTCACTTAACCTAATAAGGCCCCATGACTTTTAACTCATTTGGGAGGTTATTTGCCATATTATACTATTTATTAACACTTGGAAAAAAATCTCTAATCATCTCTAAAGTTCTTGGGCAAAGAAAGCTAGGGTTTTATTTTAAGGATTAATTTAGGACTTGTGTTGGTGATTTCTCTCCATCATCTACACAATTAAGGTATGTACTCCTTCCCTCATTGTTAGTTCCAACTAAAGGCTTATTTTGTAAATTGTTTTCATGGCATAATTGTTATATGATTTTGGGTTTTCAAATAAAGGTTGGGGGTTTTGGTTATAATGGCTTGGTTATGGGTTTCCCATGTTTTAATTATGTATTTACATGTTTTAATGGTGGTTTGGATACTTAGTTTCATGGGAATGGTTAATTGGTATTTGATTTTGATTTTAAATATACTATGCCCCCAATATGTTTGATAAAATGCTTATGAGAATGCTTTTACTATATTGTTGGAATTTTTAATGGAAGTATTACATAGTTTTGTTTGGTAATGGAACCCTACATGGTATCAATGGTTTGGAATGGTTAAATGGAATGGTTTGGTGGTCATGGTTGTGGTTAATTGAACTCCTTGTGGGGTACAATGGAATCCCCCAAGTAAAAATATTAATGAACAACTTGTGGGGTACATGGTACTCTCCCAAGCAAACATAATAATGGAACACTTGTGGGTTACATGGGACTCACCCAAGTTATCTTGGTAAATGTGTACATGGGAATCCCTTAGCCTCTTAAGGTTTGGCTAAGGACAATACTTGAAAGTTATACCCAGTATGATGATACCACAATTAATAACCTTGGTTATTAATAAATGGAATAATAGATTGGTTGGTTGGAAATGTTTTAATTAGGAAATAATGGCAGGGTGTGATAGCTAACCATGAAGGTGGGAGTTCAATGAACGAACACTGGAAGATCATGTTTGCGGAAATGAGGGCTTGGTCATGGAGACCATATATGATACTATGAGGTACACAGGAATTCTATTAGTACATTATACATATGTATCATGGAGAGAAAAAGGTACTCTAGAATACTCTTGTGGTATCTTCGGTTCATGCGGCTACACGCATTAGGGCCCGTTCATGGAGTTACATTAGACCCATATTACTCGTGAGTGGTTTTAGGTCGGTTAAGATGTATAGTTTGTATTCATTCGGTTGGTTTACTTGGTATTACTTCATGGCATTATTTAATCCTTATCCTAAGTTCATGCTAGAGTTCACCCGTTAACCCGTCATTGGGTGGATGTAACCCCACGTGATGTAGGAACCGACCTTTCTACTCATCTTGCATAGTGATTAAATTTTGGGATTAGCTTTTAGATTGAAGTGGTGAGCTTCCATCATTCCGGAAGGCTCCATTTCATGTTCATGGATGTTTTTACACATTTTAGTTTATTTATGGATATTGGTTTTGGCTATGGTTGGGGGCATATCCCAATCAGATATTAGTTTTCTTTTGGTTAAAGGCTTTTAGTGGAACTACTATGGGTTAGTATGGGCTGGATCAGTAGTGGTTTCAGCCTTTGTATTGGCATTTGTATTGGGGTTGATATCTGTTGACCGTATTGTTGGTTGTTCCATCATTTTATATTATGTTATGGTACTTGGTTTGGTTATTATTTTGGTTTTTGCTTACGGTTTTTATTGGTTATAGTTGTTGGTGGGATTTTGAACCGTTGGGCTTGTTTGGGTCGGTCTCAGTCATTGACCTAACCCAGAGTCTGGGTTAGAGTTGTTACACGTAATCTTGTTATATGTTCAGAATTCATCCTACTCAGGGCATAAGCCGGATGGTTGGGTTGGGTATTGGGGGTGGTCTCCAATCCTCATTGGACTTGAGATTCCCATTACGTCAAGGTTCCTGGTCGTCTCGGGTCAATACCCATGCACCCACAAGTTCAAAACCATATTAAAAACTTAAAAATCATATATATAAACTATGAGAAATATTGTTCAATTCAGAACATTCAAATCCCCAATATTTTTTTTCAAAACTAGAACAATAATCTTATAAGCCATACTATAAATAACATGCTCTAGCCAAATTAATAACGAGGGAAGAGTAACATACCTGAAATAGTAAGATCTTGGTTATAACTCGTGGTCACGAGTTGTAAGGTGTGGGTACAAGTCAAGGGGTTGACTCATAACTAAAGGCGGTTTATTCCAGCTTTTCAGTTGAGGGAATTCTGGAGATTTCCCATGTTGTCCAATGTAAAACCCACATCTTATAACTTCCTTAGGGGATCATTAGCTATCAAAAACACATCAAATAACCTTTTAGAACACACCCAAATCATCAAGGTCAAGAACACTTAGGGTTTTCAAAAGGTTGACCCATTAAAGCTCTCAATGAACCCCAATACATTGTCTTCCTTATGACTCGACCAACCTACACGTAATAAGATCTTACGAATCGCAAGGTCTGGTCATGATCAACACAGAACCAAATGAATTGAACACTTGACATCCTATGATTTGAACCTATGACTCGTAACATATCCTTACGGATTTTAGTGAGCCACTAATACTCATAGTAGAATCAAGCCACAAACTTACTGGTTTGGTTACGACTCATCCCAATGAATAGTCAGGACACCCTATGACTCAGAGGGTCTAGTCATAACCAGGGTACTGCATTTAAAGCTCAAGACATTTTCTAGGGAAAGAAATGGGGTGTTTCAGAACTATATAGTAAAGTGGAAAAGATTCTTGGAAAGGGGTTGATCAAAGAAAGTCTAAGTCCTTTTGTTATAGTGGTCATTCGTGTTCCCAGAAAGGATGGCATTTGGAGGATGTGTATTGATTGTAGAGCTGTCAATAAGATTACCTCAAGTATAGGCATCCAATTCCTAGACTTTATGACATGTTTGATGAATTATGTGGATTGAGATTCTTCTCAAAGATTGAGTTTCAAAGTTGGTTCCAGTAAATTTTCATGAAACTGGGTGATGAGTGGAAAACGACTTTCAAAACAAAGTTTGGGTTGTATGAGTGGCTTGTAATGCTATTTGGGTTGACTAATGCTCTAAGTAATTTTATGAGGTTAATGAACCGTGTTCTGAAGTTGTTCATCAACAAGTTTGTGGTGGCTTATTTTGATGACATACGTGTGTATAGTAAGACCATTTAAGATCATGTGACCTATTTAAAATAAGTGTTTGATATCTTGCTACAAGAGAGACTCTTTGCTAATCTTAACAAGTTCTTATTTTGTTTTGAGAAAGTTGTCTTACTAGGTTTTGTGGGAGGGAGAGAAAAATATTTTTTTTCTCTTGTTTTCACTGTTCGCACACCAAGATCATCTTCTAGTTTTTGGTATGATGAATATTTCTATTGTGATTCCCATTTTATTCATGAGTAGCTAAGTTTATTAGTTAGGATTATGGAAGCCTTGTAACATACAATCTATTACTTTGGGTTTTTGAATTCATCATGTATTGATGTCCTTATATCATACTCTCTTCGTTTATCTTGAATTCTCGTGGTTGTAAACGTAGAGGATGTGCCTTAAAACTCAACTTGTTCAATAAAAAGGTTGAGGTTCGAAAAAGAGAGTAGTGACAAGAAAATAGGATTTCCAACCCCTATTTCATATGTAAATGCCTTAACAGGATTAACTACTGGGATATTTCATATTGTTTTTGTAAACACTTTTAATTCGAGAGAACTAAAGTGAATTAGTCCTTGATAGTTGAGAAACACTAGGATTATGTTATTAAATAAAATATATTTCTCTGTAAGCTTGATACATTTATGAATTCGTAAATCCCATAGTTAGAAAGTATTGAAAACTACAAGGTGGACATAACCCTAGCTTGCTATTTCTCTAAATTCGAATACTACTACACATATCTCATCTTGTTAAATTGAAACCATTAATTTGTGAACTGAATCAAATTCCCCCTTTTTTATTTTATGGAAACAAATGATTAAAAATCAACTAATCTGTATACAACTTAATTAGGACCATATTCCCTGTGGGATTCGACCCCAACCTAGTAGGGTTATATATTTGACAACGACCGCTTACACTTTCATAAGAAAGTTGTAATTTGGGTGTATCAATTTTGGCATCGTTGCTAGGGAATATAGTTTTTGATTGAGTTTATGTGTGTTAATTGCCTATTAGTCAGATTTTCTTATTTTATGTTTATTTGTTGTTTTTGTTCATTACAGGGTCATTGTTATTTATACCATGAACCAGAAGTTTAGGAGAACCATTATTACCCTTCAATCATGAACCTCATCTCATTGAAAGAATGGCTAACCAACAAGAAGCTGAAAGATTAGCCGCTTTGGCTAATGCTTAATTAATTCAACAGAATGCAGATAACCTAGGTCGGGTACCTAATCTAGATAAAGAGTACCTAGAAGATGATGATTTAATTGACCTGGATAATAGGAGGCATGCAATGGGAGTAGTTGCACCTGTAAATCAAAATCATCCATTCAGAGGAAGACTAGACCGCCAAGCTGTGCAGTTTGATATTGACAATGATGAGGATGATTAAGATGGAGTTGGATCTACAGGAGAAATCATTCTACCACCACTAGCTCCTGGGGTAAAATTCAACATCACCAGTACTATGATCCAGCTACTGAATTTGAAAGGACTCTTTGGTGGACTACCTGGTGATGATCCAAATCTATATTTTGTGAATTTCATCAATATTTGTAAGTTGTTTGATAATCCTGGAGTGGAAAAAAATTCTATTCATTTGAGATTGTTCCTACTATCTCTGTATGGAGTGGCAACTATGTGGTTGAATGAGTTGACTCCTGATTCTATAACAAACTGGAGGCAATTGAAAGGAGCTTTCCTAAAAAGGTTCGTTTCGCCCTCCAGATTGTTACAACTGAGGGATGAGATCAGAAACTTTAGGAAATTGGCTAATGAATATTTGCATGAGACTTGGGCGAGGTTTAAAAAGAAGTTGACTCAATGCCCAAACCATGAGATGACTGATGAACACTTGATGGAAAATTCTACAGAGCTTTGAACTCACTTAAAAAGCCAATAGTGGATAATGTTGCGGGGGAGATTTTATGGAGATCACCTTTACTATGAATATATTAGAAAGAATAACTAAAACAAGTAGATCTTAGCATACTAGCGATTCTGTGGTAGCAAGTAATACTAGGTCTAGTATAATATCAGTAGAGCGGTGTAGGAGAGAAGAGGAGTATGATCAGGAAATAGCTCACATAAAAACCCAGATGGATCTTCTCACGAAATATTTGCTATTAGGGAATGTAGAAAAGGTAAAAGTTATGGGGTCCCACGGTAAGAGAGCTAAATCAAACACCGAGGAAGAGGCTAATTATTTTCATAACCAGGGGTGTTTCTGGATCGGTGGTCAAGGAAACCAAGGTTGGAACCATCAAGGAGATTGGAAGAATAAAAGTGACAGGAGTGGACTGTATGTAACTCCTTGAAGCCATGATAATGCTGCCACCAGTTTAGGCAAAATATCCATGGAGGACACGATGGAGAAACTATTAAAGGGAGTTGAGTCGACCAATTATGGGGTGACTACGATTAAGAGTGACATATCTTCCATGAGTCAACTAGTATATTCGTACTCAACAGCTATTAAATAACTGGAGCAGCAAATAATCCAATTATCCACAACATTCAACCAAAGATAGAATGGGACTTTACCAAGTGATACAATTCAGAATTCAAGGACTAATGGATCGTGTATGTCTATTACCACTAGGAGCGGTAAGATGTTATCTAGTCCAGGATTGGGAGCATCCTCTCATACTAATGTGGTCGAAATGGATTGGGAGAAAGTTGATGAATCTTCAGTGGTGCCTATGGAGTTGGGTGGTTCAGAAAAGAAGAGTGCAGAAATAGAACAACCACCTATGTTAAAGCATGTTAGTGATGTGGAGCAAGGCATAAGAAAGGATGTAAAAGTTGCTCCAGTTGAAATCCCAAGGCCACCACCTCTATTTCCACAATGATTAAAGAATAAAAAAGATGAAGGCAAGTTTAACAAATTCATGGCTATGTTGAAGCAATTGACAGTGAACATGACTTTAGTTGAAGCACTTGAGCAGATGCCAGGATATGCTAAATTTATGAAAGATCTTATGATGAAGAAAAGTGTGATAAGCTATGAACCGATGGATAATCTCCATCATTGTAGTGGTATTTCTACAAGGTCATTGGTGCATAAGAAGGCATACCCAGGAGCATTCACCGTCCCTTCTATGATTAAGTCTTTGGATTTTGCTAAGGCCTTATGTGATCTGGGAGTTAGCATCAATTTGATGCCGCTAGCTCTTTATGAGAAATTGGGTTTGGGAGATCCCACACCCACAAACATGCTACTTGTAATGGCGGATAGATTGTTGAAAAATCCAGTTGGGATTCTACATGATGTATTTGTAATGGTGGCTAATTTTATATTTCCTACTGACTTTGTAATTCTTGATTGCAAAGTAGACTTTGAAGTACCCATAATTTTGGGCAGGTCATTCTTAGCAACTAGGAGAGTGTTAGTTGACTTGGAGTTGAATGAGACAAAATTTAGGCTCAATGGGAAAGAGGTTATTTTTAAAGTGTGTAAATCCATGAAACAACAAAAGAAGATGAGTTTTTTCTCAATCGTTGATACATTTTATGAAGATGAGGTACAAATAGTATCATCGATGTATCTTGACGAAGCCTTAGTATTCAAGATAATCAAGTTATGTCGCGACGTTAAATCAGGCGCTGCATGGGAGGCAACCCATGATCTTATTCTCATTTTATCATAGTAAATAAAAATGCAAAAATAAGAGTCGAGCCACGACAAAAATTACGGCACTTGGTAGGAGGCACTCCATCCTTCTAATTATTTTTAGTTGTTTTTTATTAAGTGTGGGTGCATGAAGTACTAATGAGGTTATTGGTACAAATTTGGTTTGGAATTAAGACATATCAATAGTGGTAAGTTTAGGAGTAATGGGAACATTATAGGTAAGTTAGAGTGGTCAAATTATAAGGCTCGAATCATGATTCGTGTTAGAGTCATGACCCAAATTATGTTAATCCAACCCAAAAAGTTTCACGGTGCAACTTTATTTTATGATTTCAATAAGGTCTGTGGTGGTAGCGTAGGGATCGGGAAGATAGGTCCGATCCCAAAGCCCACCACTGACCTTGATGGGGGTGCGGGGATGAAGCCCCCATGGTATGGACTTTTGTTAATGCTTTATATGAAGAATGGGGTGCATAGCATCCAAGTTTACATAGGCCATGGCAAAGGCATCACCTAAGACATATCCTAAGCCCACTGTCTTAAGTAAGCGTTACCATGTACGGCGCATACCTTAACTTGTGAGACACCTTATGTGGCGCATACCTTAATGTTGTCGATTTCTTGTGCGTCGCATACCCAACCGCATACCCTCACTGTTTTACTTGTGTGATACCTTAGGCGGCGCACACCTTAGTGTTGGTGATTGCTTGTGCGCCACATACTTAACTTTGTGTGAAAGCATGTGTGACACACACCATACTTCATAGGCTCACTGTTTCATATATGTGATGACCAATGTGACAAACACTTAAACTTGTGTGATAACTTGTGCGCCGCACATCACTTCAAGTTCAGCTTAGTACCTGACTTTTAATTGGGTCAATCCAATTTGGATTTCACTCTTTATATAGACTTCACACCTAAATACCCAAATTCATCCTTATCTCACCCGTAATCCATACAAGATTTTGCTCTCAACATTCCCCTTGTCATTCACGATTCGTTTTTGCTTCGTAATCTCAACAATTCTCCCTTTATTTCTTCAATCTTCCATCTGTAAGGTAAGTTTTTCTTTTCTTAAACCTTAAGTGTTGTGACTTTATGTTGTAGTTGTTAATTGATTTCTTGAGGATTATGGACTAAATTCTTGCCATGGCTATGTCAAAGTGAGGTTTTGAGCATCTTGGGAAGATAAACATCATTGTTGTAGTAGACACTATTGTTGTAGAACTTTGATCTTTTGTATGTGATTGAATTGTTCATGACTAACGTAGTTTAGTTGTGTGGTCATTATTTCACAACTTACTTGATGGAACATGGTGTTGTTTAAATCGTGTGAAAGTGATCGTGTTTTTACATATTGATATGGTGAATCTCTAAGGCATAACTTTGTTCAAAAAAAATTTCATTGAAGTAAAATTAGTGGAATTAAAGTGAATGAATTGTACTGTGACTAATGATGGTGCACCATATCAAAGTGTATGTCGGCGAAGTCTGAGTACCCGACAATAACACTTAATTGGTTTATAATAACAAATTAAGTGTGGGTGGTGAATTCACCACCATCATCTTAATTGCAGTTAGTTTCATTATGTGTGGCTGACGTGGATGATGTAATCAATAAAGGAAAAATGGCTCTAATGATGATCTTCATGCAGGTGGCATGACTCCTAATATGGATGAGGAGTACTACTAGCCAGGTTCTTTATCTTGTTATTTGTACTAGGGACAGTGCTTAGCTTAAGTTTAAAGTTGCTGGTTACTTTGCTACTTGTTTTGTAAGAAAATAGTACCTTCTCCTTAGTATACTTCTATGATAGGATTAGTTATTTTATTTATTTTGTTTATTTTTAGATGTTTGTTTGTTTGATTTAGTCATAATTAGGTGATTTTCTCGATGATGGATGGATAACGACCGTCTTAAGAGAAAATTAGTCATTTACTTACATGTAACGGTTCTTATGGATTACATGACATTATAATATAAGTATGTGATGGATCATTACATTTGAAACACCTAGGCTCTAGTTGTGACTCTTGTTGTTATTGTTGGTTTTATTTGAATTCATTTAATTGTTGGGTTGAGAATCTATAATGCTCCTAATTGAGTTGACCATATGCCATGAGTGTGTAAGACTGTTGTATATTCCTTATTGCAACTGATGCTAGAACTTGCCTGGTGTGTGTGCAAAGCGAAATAAAGATTGTGACTTTAGGAGGTGATTTAGACAATTCTTTGACAGCCATTGTTCATGCCTTATTTTGACCTACCTTTGGACATTATCTTGGCTAGACCCGTTGAGCCTTTAGCTTGTTAATTTGTTAGCCTCATATGTAGCCTAACTCGTTCTTTAATAGACCATAATTTGATCCAAAAGCTCCTAAGCTCTTTAATGTAAAATAAATTTGAGTTAGGAGTTTGATAATAAGAGGAAAAAGGTGAAATTGATGCCCGAAAGTCTAGTTATTGGTGTGTGCAATTGATGTGGTTGGGATTAGCAAAAATTGTTGAAACAAGTTCCAAATTTTATCCCGGACATGTTAGAATGAACCTGTTTTGGCCCTGGTCCTTCTTGGACATTGTGCACCTCAACTAAGGCAAATCTCTTAAGTTGAGGGTGGCTATCATAAGGGTTCATAACGTGAAATGGGTACAGAAAAAATATATATTTGAAAGGGTTGCATACTCCCACCATAGTGTTATTAATTGAGTTTAATGGGACGGGGTGAAAACAAAAGATATGGATAGATGAAAGTGGTGTAAATTAGTTGTTAGAAATTGGTCTTAGTTGCATAATGTAGTGTATTAAAGCGCTTAGGGAAGATAGTCACTATTTCTGGCCAAAATAGTTCCTACCCATTCTTTTGCCTGCCTTACAACCCATAAAAGACCTATTTGATCCTAATCTTAGCATTCTAATATTAGTGGAGCATTACACTAAGGGAAAGCATATGGTCATCAATTGTAATTTGAGATTTCTTTGTGAGAGTGACTGCAACTTGATTTTTATAACCATATTGTTAGAAATTACATGATAGTGAGTGATGATGGGTAACTTTCTTGTTGTGAGGGCACATGGTTGATGAAGGTTGGGTAATTTATATGATTTCTTTGCTTAAACGGTACGTATGAATTCGCCAACTTTATGATTCTATTCTTGAGGGTAGGTTGTCTCTAGTAATGATTCATGAATCTACTTCTTGTTCATAATTGTTATGTGAGCCTATTTAAGCATCTTGTTTTTCCTTCGTCGGTGTTAATACTTATGTAGTATGCATAAATGGATAATTTGTTCGAGGACGAACAAATCTTTAAGTGTTGGGTGGTGATCTTGGGTGTATTTATATTCCTAAGCACCATAAATTACCCATATTTTAGCTAAGTTTGTAAAACAAAGTGCCTAGTTTCTTATGTTTTTACTCTACTTCTATGTGATTGAGCTAATCGATGTGATTAGCATGACTTCAGGTATTAAGGAGGTAGATGGAGACATAATGGTACTATGGAATACAGATGGCATATGACACAAGAGAGAGTAGAAGTATGGATCAAATATGGCGCCTAGAAACTAAGTCCAAAACTAATTTGTAATTTATAATTAGTTTAGGGACTTAAAAGGAAATTATGAGAGAAAAGATTATTAAAAAGACTTGATGCTGAAAATTTATCACTATTCATTATTCTGTATTAGTTTTTGAAGAGGAGAAGGGCGGCTTAGCTTGGGAGAGAGAGAAAAATATTTTATTCTTTTGTTTTCACTATTCGCACACCAAGATTATCTTCTAGTTTTTGGTATGATGAATATTTCTCTTGTGATTCCCGTTTTATTCATGAGTAGCTAAGTTTATTAATTAGGGTTATGGAAGACATGTAACATATAATCTATTACTTTGAGTTTTTGAATTCATCATGTATTGATCCGCTTTTATCATACTCTCTTCGTTTATCTTGAATTCTTGTAGTTGCAAACATAGAGGATGTGTCTTAAAACTCAACTTGTTCGATAGAAAGATTGAGGTTTGAAAAAGAGAGTAGTGACAAGAAAATAGGATTTACAACCCCTATTTCATATGTTAATGCCTTAACAGGATTAACAACTTGGAGATTTCGTATTGTTTTTGTAAACACTTTTGATTCGAGAGAACTAAAGTGAATTAGTCCTTGATGGTTAAGAAACACTAGGATTATGTTATTAAATACAATATGTTTCTCTGTAAGCATGATACATGTATGAATTCGTAAAGCCCATACTTAGAAAGTATTGAAAACTACAAGGTGGACATAACCCTAGCTTGTTATTTCTCTGAATTCAAATACTACTACACATATCTCATCTTGTTAAATTGAAACCATTAATTGTGAACTGAATCAAATTCCCCCCCTTTTTTTTACGAAAATGAATGATTAAAAGTCAACTAATCTGTATACAACTTAATTAGCACCATATTCCCTGTGGGATTCAACCCCAACCAATTTGGGTTATATATTTGACAACGACCGCTTACACTTTCGTAAGAAAGTTGTAATTTGGGTGTATCATGGCGCACTTCACACCCATGATCAAGATTCTACGTAACACAACTTTTCTGATTCTCTAGGACTCTTTAAAACCATAGGATTTGATACAAAGTTTGTAACACCCTAAAAATGGGTCCTGAGACTTCATACAATGCTCAAGACTATAAGTAGTCTCAAGCAAACCCTGTAAGCCTTCTATTCAATCTGAAGCTCATAATAGAGAAATATAAACATAACATCAAAGATGACATATAGATTTCTGTTTGAACTAAACTGGAATTAATTGAACATAATATCTGAGAATACTTGACTTAAAAGTCTGGACAATCAACACTGGAAATCTGAATTATAACTAGCAGTTTGACAAGCCTTTTCTTCTAACAACTGGGACAAACCCCAAATGACTTGAACTGACTAAAAATATTTAATCAACTACTTAAATAAGTTAGAAAACTTAATAACTGGGTCCCCAAACTATTAGGACTCACCAACTGTCGGGATGTAGACGGAGATGCTCGAAATCACTCACACTGCTGAAACTTTGCACCTGAACCTACATTATTAAACAATATAGCACATAGACATATATGTGGATCAGTACTTCTGGAATGTACTGAGCATGTGGGGGAGAATACATAAGTTAAACAATATCTTAATGTTTATATAAACTTGTAAAAGAATGCATTCTAAGTATAGATGACGCACATAGGCTTGAATAACTAAATATGAACATCATAAATCATGAATAATAAAGCATATTTTATAAAACTTGTGAGTCATAAAACTTAGTTCTAAAAGCTCTTTTGTTAGGATTACTCCTTGATGTAAGTTTTAGGGAGGTTCTTCTAACCAACATACACCATGTAAGCTATCATGGTGTCCAACGCCTAGTTTTCCTAAGGGGAAAACCTCACGTTGGGAGAGGTGTCATAATCTTGACAAGGAGTATAAACTGATCTAAGTGATCACATCTGTAACTGTCATCCATATAGAAATGGGAATAATCTGAATCAGTACCTATATTGGCTCATAGTTCAGGGGAACTAAGATGCATTAAACCCTCACTTCCCGCTCGGTGCTAAATACTACTCTCTTTAATCTATATGCTAATTCTGTAGGAAATTCACTTGAAAAACTAGGACAAGGGTTTATAATGAAAACCAATTATGCATCTTTCTATTTTAAACTGTAATAATAACTAATCTATTTTTTGTAAACTGTAATGAAATTGTAAAGTGGATTCCATATCTTAACTGAGGATCAAAGATAAAATATTTTTAAAATTTTTTTTGAATATAAGCTAGTCATAGGGTGCTTAAAAGCAACATCTTCTTGAAACATCGATATTCAAAGTAGGGCTTAATACCCATGCTTGAAGTCATGTCAAATCATCACCATGTTCATGCTTGATAAATATGATCTTGAAATTTTGTTTACAATTCTAGTCAAGATAATGCAATTTAAATTCTCAATGTAGTAAAACAAGACCGACATATGGATGTATAATAATAGAGATGCAATTCATCGTTCAAGTCACTAGTAATATCATAATCTGTAAATAATGATCATTGGGCATGAACCCTAAGTTGAAATTCATGTAAATTCATCTAAAAACATCATTAAAATCTAGTTTTGAGCACAGGGGTGAAAAAATTATCCTTCTTCATAACCCCTCATACCTTAATATATAAATAGATGAAGAAACTTGACTTTGAATTCCTATTTGTGCTCTTGAAGATCTTGAATTGGTAACCTTGAATTTTAGATTATCTTGGAAAAAGAATGCTAGAATTTGGGTTTTCTTGGAATTTGAAATTAAAATTCTAGGGTTTCCTTGGAGATCAAATTGATGAATAATGAGTATATGTTGCTCAAAATACCCTAAATCTTTTGTTTTCCATGACTTGGGGCATGTGAAAAAGACTAAATTCCCCTTGAAATTTTAAGTTTTGAACTGGAGTGCCGATAGAGGCTTCACCGCGATGCGGTGAGTGGGTCATCGCGATACCCACCGTGATGTGCGGAATCGCGGTGACTCACTGGTTTTTGACATATGCAAATTTGGACATCACCACGACGCGGTGATCCCCTTATTGAAAAATCCACCGTGACGTGGTGCAATCACGATGGCTCTCTAGAAATGACCATTTCCTTTACATTCTTCACCGCAATACTTACTACAATGCGGCTCAATCACAATAAGCTGTTATTTTGCCAATCCAAATGCAATCCAAACCTCTTCTGAAAAATCTAAAACTTACCCAAGACATACTACTTACATCCCTGAATATAAATCAACTCAAAAATCATCATCTCAGAGCTCTAAAGGTTATCATCAAAATCCTTGAAGTTTGAAGGGAGTCAAAAATGACTAAACCCTTCAACACTTAACTTTATTTTCAGGTTCAAAGTGCTATAAGCATGTACTAAGGGATGAAATGAGTTAGGAAAGTGTGGGGTATTACAATTTCACTTAGTGTTATGGCTTAGTCTTCTCCAAATCCTCTTAAAGTTCGATGATTTTATTTTTGACCTTCCCGTCCTTAGAATGTTAGTTTCTAAGTTGATTCATGATCGAGGTTGTTGATAGTTCATCTCAGGTGAGTTTTGGATTTTTCAAACGACATTTGAGATCTATTTAGATGATCAAAACAGTGAGGCTCCACGATAGGGAAGCGATGCGGCGCATTTCACGTTAGGGGTAGCCCCGTGGCGCGACGCATATTGCATTGATAAAACCCCACTATGCGGGGCATTTCTTATCAGCTAGTCCGATTCAATTAAATGAGTTTCGAGTATATGAGGGGTAATTGAGTCATTATCCTTACCCTAATCCAGCTATAACACGGGATTTAGGGTCCCAAAAGCATTATTTGTCATATTTTACACAAAATTCTCTCAAAAGAGAGCAATTCTCTCTGAAGAACAAACCCTAGCCTCTTCATAATTCAAGCTCAAGCTTCAAGAAATCACCAAGAACTTTCACCAATTCTTCTATTAAGGTATGTTAAATGTTCATCCATGTGCCCTTTTCACCCATGGATTCTAAGAACCTGATTTCAAGTTTCAAGTTATGATTTTTACATTTTATTATGAGTTATCATCATGAAGCTATTATAAACTTTGATCACAAATTATGGTTATCATGTGTTTTCATTGGAAATTGCCATTAACATGTTTGAATGATGATATTCACATGTTAAATCCTTAACCTATGTCTTAATATTGCAACTATGTTATTATCTCATGATTTAACTGTTCCCATGCTTTAACTCATGACACACATGTGTTTGATAAAATGCTTAAAAGGTTAGGTTTTGAACAATGGCTACTTATTATGTTTCCCAAAGCTTTAGTATGATCCTATTGTTATTGCTATCGAGTCCTGGGGGTTATGAATACCCAAAAACTTAGTTGATTACTTAGTCTTAGTATTTTCAGAATGGTTTCAGATGCATTTGAGCATTATCAATTTAGTCAGTTATCATATCATTCAAACTTTGGTCAGTTCAGTAATCTGAGTAAGTTCAATTAGGAGTAGGATTTAGCACCGAGTGAACCCAAGGATCGGGGTTCACCTACCAGTAGAGGGTGTGATCCTTAGTAGAAATCCCTGCATTTTGGAACTACGTGGACAGCGTAGGTTGAAATTTCCACCTGCCAGATAAGGGTGGACACATATCTCAATAGAGCACCTGCCAACTGAGGGTGACTCATTAGTCCTTCGGGACATCAGTTTAGTTGATCGACATAGCCATTATTATTACCTGTGGTACGGTACTGACACCCTTCCAACTAGGATCATAAGTTGGACTTCAATGAGCTCATATTAGGGCATGTCGGTTAGATAATAGCTCCCACAGTCTCAGTCCAGTATTCAGTATAGAATTCAATTTCAGGTTTGTTTGTCCATAGCATAGAATTATCAGTTATTCAGTTATTTCTACACATATGTATATTGTTACTATATTATTCAGTTCTTATAGTAGGTACTAGTCCATGGGTTAGCTTGTGGTCCTTCAGGATCATAAGCATTGTGTGGCATCCAGGGTGTATTTTTAGGGAGTTACAATCATACTCTAGATCGTACAGTAAAGTTATTCTCTTAGAAACTATTATCGATTCGTGTATTACTCCAAAATCCATCAACTATGACTTATCTTTGAGCTAATGAGAGAAGTAAATGATCAATTCCTCCCAATTGATGCTCTCAAATTAGGTATCAGGAACTTCAGAAATTACACAATGGGCTTGAGAGAAACTATTCAATCCATAAGTCTAGTTATTGAAAAGTATCCACTCTCTTTCATACAAGTCATGTGTTTAAGACAAGTTATGGTATGCTCCCAAACCCATTCTAAAGATTCTATGATAGATTCACCCTAACGTTACAAGTGTGATTTAGAAGTGTACTATTTATTGAGTGGGTTAGAGATTAGTATTATATCTTATGAATAAATAGGTGTATAGTGTATTATGTGGTCATAAGAAAGACTAATAAGTCCATCAAAGAAGAATGTGTGTGTGCACTAAAGTTTGATAAGAGGCTTGGTTTAAGTTAATTATGTAGGAAAAGTGTAGTGACAAGAAAGGTAGTAAAGTAATTGGTTAAAAGTATATAGATAGATCTATGCATGTTATTGAGTTAGTAATGAGGTGATACATCTTTGGGTGTTAACTATGAGGTAGTGAGTGCGGTGTAGATTTTATGGTGGAGGGTAGAGAAAGAGTTATTAGTTAAGGTGACTTAGAATATGCTTGAAGTAGGAGAGTAGTTCTTCATGGCGTTTCACTATATTAGATAAACATAGGTCATTAATGAAAATATTAGGTTGTTAAGGATTTTTAATATAGGCTTTCCTTGGTGATTGTGAAAATCAAATCAGAAACTATATATGGATATATTAAAGAGGTATATCGGTGACAACAAATGTGGTCCTATTGTAGTGTTATGTTCTTTTAAATTTGATGTTCTCCGCATTCGTTATGTTAATTTAATTATACTAATGTACTATAAGGAAGATAGATTCATGGTGGTTCGTGTGTACTTCATTATTGTACTATAAAGGTGGTTCTTATAGAGCTATAAATATAATTTAGACATATGGATGGATAAGTAGTATTGATGTGTGAAAGGAGGATATGCTAACAGATTATAATAGTATAGACCATAAAAGATTATGATCAATTATTGTTATTACGAGTTTCTAGTGGAGTAATGTTTCTTGAAGTTTTTTTAATGTAACTGCAAAGCAAGAATAGTATGTGAAGTTGTGTTGTTAATTATGTCTAGTACTAGACACTAAGTTTGAACAGTGGATGATTATCAAGGTGGAAATAATGATTGCTTGGGATAGTGATGGCAGTTATATGAAAGGTGAGCTAGTAGACTTGAAATAATTTGTGCAAGAATTTAAGTTCATTCATTCAGAATAAAGTATGACGGTGTATGTATGATGTCACAACCCGAACTAGGGCCTAGTCATGACGGGTATCTCAATCCCACCCCCTTAGCCTAACCTCAAGAGAACAATAATAGTATAAAGTGAAATCTAATCATGATAGTAATAAAAGATAAATAAGTCAAATGAAAGTTCTAAGAGTCAAAACCAACAATCCAACCCATACTTCTCCAGAAAAGCCTCTAAAACCAGAATACCAACTAAGTCGGGACACGCAACCAACAATGGACAAAAGGGAATCCAAAGTACTAAAAAAATAATGAACATAGTGAAATGACCTAGCATTCCGAAAGACGAAAGCTCACCAATTCATAACAAGTCCATAAGAGTACTCAACCACCTAACATTGCACATGAGCCACAGAAAATCCTTCAGACCATAAATCATGAAATTATATAGCATCCACGAACGGTCAGTGGGGAGAGCACTGGCATTTAATTTAGAGAATAAGGAAAAAATAATGCAATTATCAAAATCATTCATAAACCATATGCAAACATTCATATACATATATATATAGGATATCGGAATAGGGACAAGGGTTATGAAAATGAGTGTTTAAAGATTTAAGTTGAATTACATAGCTTGATCTAACCTAAAGGTACCCATGGGATATAAGGATCTAGCTCCCTCTGCTGGAAGGGATCTAGTGTGTGTTAACCGCATAAACCGAGGAAAATACTCGAAAAGACCAAAGGCATCAAGGTCATATCCTTGCCAATATATATATATATATATATAATGTGTGTACCAAGCACACGGCCACATAGAACCCCAATGACGGCAAATATGGTTTCCAACGTTGACCCTCCTCACCCAAAACTACATCTTCACGGTGAGCTACACAATTCGCTTAAAGCCTAAATTAAAATAATTTGCACATAAACCAATCATTAAACCAAGAGTCATTCATTAAGGCATTTACCACTAGGTATAATTATACCAATATGCTTGTAATCTAAATTAATTATCCCAAACCTATCCATATAACAAAATTGACTCCCAAGTTCCATTAAAAAAACAAAACCAAGGCCACCAAGGTAATACAAAATCCATTATTTTCCATTAATCCTTTAATGCAATGAAATGGGTTCAAAAGATAAGTTAAAGCATGCAATTATCCATATTCAAATCCAAGTTTACAAAGTAGGTTGAGGTTAATACTATTAACAAGCCAAAATTCATCCAATTTGTGAAACTCATGTCCCCCATTTCAACCATCCCCCCTCCCCCCAACCAAAGACTCTTTGTTTTTCCTAAAACAATGCACCAATTCAGTCCCACAAGCATCAATTAAAAGAATGAATAATCAATTTAAGACGTGGGACAAGTAATTAAAGCAATAACCATCAAAAGTTCTTAACCTAATTTCAAACCCATCAATCAAAATATCATAAATATTCAATAATTTAGTACCATAATGTAAAAATACAAGTTAGGAAGGAGAAACATTCCTGAAATACACAAGCATTCAAAGAGAAATTAAAGTCTAGAGCTTGAATGCGGAATCCATTGTGAAACCCTTGAGTTTTCTTGGGCTTTGAGCTATAGAAGAAAAGAGTGGGGTTTGATATTTGAAAATTAAAGGAAACAAGGTTATTTTATGTTTATAAATTATACAAAGGGTAAAAATACCAAATGCCCCTAACCCCAAGTAAAAAAAATAAAAATTTGGCATTTTTAACATAGCAGCGTGGCATGCCAATATCACGGAGGCTAGCCTCCATGCCATTCTACAATCGCAGAGGTTATCCTCGATGATAGCCACTATTACGGACACTCACTACCTCTGGGTCCCAAAATGACCTCGAATCCCTTCTAAAACTTTCCCAAATTACCCTTTTAGCATCTATAAACATAACTCAAGTCAAAAATTGACATTATGCACGCGGAAGGGTCAATATAAAATTGTTGAAATTTTACAGGGTCTCATATTATCCTCCTCTTTGGACCATTCATCACCAAAAATTGAGTTAGGACACTTTTAGCATGATAATAGGAAGAATACATTAGATCAACTGACAAATTCTAAATGCAACAAGAGGGAAACAAAACTCACACCTCTAACACTTTCATCCATCCTGGGAACAAGAATGGATAGTTGGTTTTCATATATTCCTCAATTTCTCATGTAGCTTCTTCTACCTTTTGATTTCTCCAAAGAACTTTTACCAAAGATATGTACTTTGTCCTTAATCTATGAACTTTCCTATCCAATATATCAATCAAGACATTGTTATATGACAACGAGTCTGTAATACCAACATCCTCAATCGACACTATCAAAGAAAGACCACCCATACACTTTTTCAGCATAGACACATAGAAAACAACATGAATAGAGTCAAAACTTGCTGGTAAATCTAACTCGTATGCGACATTCCCAATTTTCTTTACAATCTGATATGGACCAATGTAACGAGGACTAAGCTTTCCCTTTTTTTCAAACCTCATGACTCCCTTCATAGGACAAACCTTCAAGAACACCCAATCGCTCTCTTCAAACTCCACCTCTCTTTGCCTCACTTTTGTATAAGACATTTGGCAACTTTAAGAAGTCTTAAAACTTTCTTAAATCACCTTCACCCTTTCCATGGCTTGGTGAACCAATTCAGGACCAAACAACCTAGCCTCATCAACCTCAAACTACCCAATCGAAGACCTGCACCTCCTACCATAAAGAGCCTAAAAAGGAGCCATTTGAATACTAGATTGATAAATGTTATTATATGCAAACTCAATATGAGGACAATGGACAACCCAACTACCCTTAAAGTTGATCACACAATCTCTTAGCATATCCTACATAGTCTGAATAGTCTGCTCCGCTTGTCCATTTATCTAGGGATGGAAAGCATTGCCAAGGTTTATCTAAGTATGCAAATCTTTTTGAAATGAACTCCAGAAGTGAGAACAAAACTGCATACCTTAGTCTAAAATGATAGACTTCGGCGCCCCATGCAACTTTACTATCCCCTGAATGAACAACTTAGTATAATCTTATCCTGAGTAGTTATTCCTCACAAGAAAAAAGTGAGAAGACTTAGTCATCCTATCCATAATGACCCAAATGAAATCATACGGATTTTGGGACTGCAGAAACCCTATAATAAAATCCATATTGATCATCTTTCACTTTCACATAGGCAACTCTATCTTTTGAGATATGCCACCAGGCCTTAAATGTTCTACCTTAACTTGCTAACCAAACCATACACTTAGCCACAAAGATTACCTCATCTCTCTTTGTATTGTTCCACCAATAGATTTCTTTCAAGTCATAATACATCTTAGTCGAATCTGGATGAACTATATATCTTGACTCATGAGCCTTAGTCAAAATTCTTTTGCGCAACCCATCAACATCAGGAACATATAACCTTTCTTGATACCTAAAGATACCATCTCCCCAAATCTCAAAAGTTATAACCTTTTGTTGACCCACATAATCCTTAATATGCCTAAGTATGGGATCCATGGCCTACTTCTCATTTACCTTAGGACTTAAAAATGATTTAACCACTTCTTGAACTAACACTCCCCCATTCTCAGAGTCCAAGAGATGAACTCCTAAATTAGCTGACCTGTGAATATCCTTCACTAATCTATTTTTCTCCTCATCAAAATGAGATAAGATCCCCATAAACAACCTGCTAAGAGCATCAACAACTATATAAGCTTTACCTGGGTGGTAGTGAAGACTCATGTCATAATCTTTAAGCAGTTTGAGCCACTGCCTCTGTCTGTTCAATTCCTTCTATGTAAACACATACTACAAGCTCTTATGGTTTGAAGAGATGTCAGTAGGAACCCTATACAAATAATTACACTAATTTTTCAAAACAAACACCACGGTCGCCAACTCTAGATCATGAGTTGAATAATTCCTCTCATGAACCTTAAGCTTCCTGGAAGAATAAACTACAATCTTACCATGCTGAATCAAAACATAACCCAGACCCACAAGGGATGCTTCACAATATAAAAAAAAACCCTCAATACCCCCAGGCATGGTAAAAACTAGCGCAAAAGTAAACTTATCCTTCAACTTCTCAAAATTGCCCTCACAAGCATCGGACCACAAAAACTTAACCTTCGTCTAAGTTAAATTTTTCAACAGAGCAACAGTAGAAATGAAACTTTCTAAAAACCTCCTGTAATACCCAGCCAAGCCCAAGAAGTTTCTAATATCGGTTAGAGTCATGGGTCTAGGCATTTTCTTAATCGACTAAACTTTCTCTGAATCCACGTTAATCCCCTCACTCGAAAAAACTTTCCCAAGAAAGGTCACAGTACTCAGCCAAAATTCACACTTAGAAATTTTACATACAATTTCTGGTCTTTAAAATTTTGCAACATAATTTGGAAGTGATTGGCATGATCCCCCTCGCTCTTAAAGTGCAACAAGATTTCATCAATGAAGACTATAACAAACAAATCCAAAAATTGCTTGAAAACTTGATTCATAAAATCCTTAAAAGTAGCTAGGGCATTAGTCAACCCAAATGACATAACCAAAAACTCGTAGTGACCATACCGAGTTTGGAAAGTAGTCTTGGGAATATCAACCTCTCTAATTTTCAACTGATGGTAACCCAAATAAAAATCAATCTTAGAGAAATATCTAGCACCCTGAAGTTGATCAAGAAGGTCATAAGTCCTAGGAAGATGGTACTTATTCTTCATTGTTACCTTATTCAACTGATGATAATCTATACATATCCGAAGAGACCCATCTTTCTATCGCACGACAAGTAAAGGAGCACCCTACAATGAAACACCAGGACAAATAAAATCCTTATAAAGCAGATCCTTCAACTACTCGTTTAGCTTCTTTAATTCAGCTGGAACCACTCTGTAAGAAGTAGTATAAATAAGACGAGTATCTAGTAAAAGGTCAGTCCCAAATCTATGTCCCTCTCTAGAGGGATCCCAAGGAGATTCTTAGGAAGAACTTTAGGAAATTCGTTAACCATAAGGATATATTTCAAAGAAGGACTTTTAGAGTTAGAATCTTTAACCCAAACTAGGTGATACAAACACCCTTTAGAACTTAATTTTTGAGCTTTAAGATATAGATAAACCTCTTTTTGGGTACTAAGGAACTCCCTTCCCATTCAATCACTGATTTATTAGGAAAATGAACACTGAACTTTTGGGTCCTACAGTCTAGAGATGCATAGAACGAATGGATCCAATTCATCCCTAAAATTACATCAAAGCCTACCATATCTAATTTTATCAACTCCACCAATGTCTCCCTATGAAAGATAGATACCACACAACTTCTATAGATATTTCTAGGAATGATAGAATCAACCATCGTAGGACATATAAATGGGGTCAAAAATATCTACACGACCAAAAATAAGTGCACAAATACATGAGGTGTCATATATGATATGGTAGAACCTGGGTCAAGCAAATAGTAAACATCATGAGAGAAGAGATGTAACATAATAGTGACAACATTAGGAGATGCCTCAAATTCCTAAGGAGTTGCAAGAGCATAGAGATAATTCCAACTATTACCAGTACCAAAAGTAGCTCCCTTTAGCGCAAGAGTTGAAAAAGTTATGACCGAAACCTTATTAGCTCTAGTGGAAACCCTGACCGAAGGACAATCTCATTGTATATGACCAAACTGACCATAACTATAGCATAAATTTCTCCCCTCCACTTAATAACCATGGTGAAGCTGCCTAAAAAATAATAAGGAGGCTAAGGTAGGGCTGACAGAGCTCCACTAGCTTGAGATTAGGCACCCTGTGCCTTAGGACCACTGCTAGCCTGAAAATGATGATTACCTAAAGGGTTAGGATAAGAAGCACATTCAGACGAATATGAATTTCCCTAATTCTTCTTTTTATTACATTGTCTACCATATCTCCTATTGTTCTACTGATTTGTACCCAGCTTGGAATATCTAATCTTTTTGTTTTGCCTCTCACCCATCTCTTCCTATTTTTTCCTCATCCTCTACCTGTTGTATAAAGACCACTAGCTTGAATATATCCATATCATTATTCAACATAGTAGCCTTACACTCTAATACCAAATCACAGGACAAACTAGAAGCAAATTTCCTTATTTAGTACCTCATATTAAAAACTAATTCAAGAGCACTACTCTCAACTCCTGGGGAAATAAAGTATCAACAAAACCACAAGAAAAATGATCCCATACTCTCTATTCAGCATCACCACTCCTCATCGCTTCCCATTCCTCATACCATAGATAAGAAACATCCTTGAACTAATAGGAAACAAACTCTACACCCTATAAATCAATAGCATGGATAACCAAAAAAATCTTCTCCATTTATTAATAAACCCTTGAGGATCCTCCATAATATTAGATCCTATAAAGGTTGGGGGATTTAACCTAATAAATTGGCCAACTGTAAGACCCCAGAAATTTTACGCATCTTTAAAGCCTTTGGAATGAGCTAAGTGTGATAAAAACATCAAAATTTGACTAAGTGTTTAGCCTTGTTTCTACACTTAGTTTTATTTTCATCCTTGAATCTTCGATAAATTATTTCGTGACCTTTTCGACATTTATTTTCTGAGATTTTTGTTGCGTTGTTATGGGGTAAGGTCGAAGGATGTTCCGGGTGAGTTTCGGAATTTCTAGACGAGCCTAGGTCATGTTTGGATTGCAGTGCTAAAAGCCAGGTGTCGCCTACCTTATCGCGCCTGGCCAATTCTTTTAAGCCCAATCCATTTCAGCTGAGGATTATATGTATTGTTTTATTACATATCACGGGATTAAACCATATTAACTCCAAAATATCCATATTTTCCCTCAAGAACACCAAGAACAAAGGTTAGGGTTTTCATAGAAAAACCAAGGTAGTTCGTGAATCGTTCATCTCCTCTTCAAGATTTTTATATATTCGGATCCTTATTGCGAGGGCTACGTGGGAAACTAAAAAGTTTGCGAAGATAATTCCTTTTCTTGGGAAGTCATTTTTGAGGTTTATTCTTGAGGTATGTGGGGGTTTTCAACAAGAACATTCTATCGTTCTTATGCCCAAAAGTGTTTTTCTTTATACAGATATGGATTTTGTATGTTTAATATGATTTTAAAGCATAAACCCATATCATATGTTGATTTTCATAAGATTATGATGTTTACAATATTTGAAAGTTGAATTTAAATGTGTTTATGATATAAAGCATGAATCCTGAAAGATGTTTCCATGATTTTGATATATGGGTCTTCGAACCCCATTTGAAATCATATTTTTAGAAAATATGTGCTATACGCATATTGATATTGAATGTTTTGAGATAATAAAGAATGATTTGACCATTTGGTCATCATTGAGTTATTTTTAACTCGACTGTAAAAGAAATCCACATTTTTATTGATTATGATAAAGGGGTAGCATTATGGCTCCCGTTATGAGTTGTTGAAATGTTTGGTGGTGGATTTTCTTTCAAAATGATCTGAGCTAAGTCCGTGAGAAATCTTTAGCACCGAGTGGGAGGTATAAAGTGATCTTACTTCCTTAGAACTACGTGCCTCCGTAAGATGTGAGCCTGAGGCTGATTTATATATAGTGATCACTAGTGTTTTTTTTATTTGATATTGATAGTCCCACTCCGATGGAAAGGACAGGGTGTCTCTCCCAAACGTGGGTTGCACGTTGGACTCCATGTGGCTCACACGATTTATGTCAGTTGTAAGATCTCCCAGTGTATGTGTTTCCTTATGTTTATGGTGAAAAGGTGAAGTGATTTGAAAGTGAATTGTGAAAGTTATCCTTTAGAAAGATTTAAATGATAATGTTATTATGAGAATTGCTTATCTTGATGAACTGAAAGTGATTGAGAAATTATATGATGATTCACATGTTTTATTATACTTATTTCATCCTCTCATGATTATGATGATTTTCTTCGAGCTATGTGAGTCTTTCATAGATAATGCATGTTTCTTATAAATGCTTATGATGATGACATTATAAAACTGCATACACCCCTATATACTCGGTCCATTTCGATGGTACTGACCCACATCTTCGGATATGGGCTGCATTTTCTCGGAATATAGATTCAAATGCTCAGTCCCAGGTTCGACAGTAATTCTTGGGGCACGCTGTTCAACATCCTCTGTTGTGGTGAGTCCTCATGATCCGAGGATGTGATGTTCTGTTGATGGTTTCATTGAGTTGGCTATATTTTGATATTGAGTATGAGTCATTTGTGGCATGTCCCAATGGCTCATTGGTTTTTATTGATTTCTTAGAGGTTTGTTAGACTAGACTAGATGTTGGGAGTTATTGAGATGAGTTGTAGTTTGTTATTTTTTGCATTTCCTTTTTATTCGTGGATTCTGATTACTCTGATGATATGTTGAGGGTTATTTATGGAAACCCTGTTGATAAGTGTTGAACTGAATGAAATAGGCTCAAAGGGTTAGCTTGGGGCTACTTGTAGCCTTAAGCACCGTGTGACGCTCTGGGACCCATTTTTGAGGCATTACAAACTTGGTATCAGAGCCAGGTTTAAGGAGTCCTAGGGAGTTTGACAAGCCACATTAAGTAGAGTCTTTATCATCGGTGTATAGCGCGCCACATCTATGAGCAAGAGGCTTTGAGACATTTTAGGAAGAGTGTGATTCTTTCTTTCAGAAGTCTATCATGCTTAAACTATCTCTCTCTTCTATTAATTCATGCTCTCCTCTTTCAGAAATATGCCTCCACGTCAAGCTAGAAGAAATAATGATGGTTAGCAACCTCAACCCGTTGACCCATTGAATGAAAATGTGTCTCATGCTAAATTTCGGGCAGCCTTTCAGGCGCTGGCCCAAGATGTTACTGCAAATGTTCAGCCCAACCCGACCCCAGCTCCACAGCAGCAAGGAGGTGATTCAGCTACTGCCAGGATCCATGACTTCATGCGGATGAATCCGCCAGAATTCTATGGGTCCAAGTCTGATGAGGATCCACGGTTGTTTTTAGAGGAGGTACGGAAGATTACTCAGGTGATGCATGTATCTGAAGAACATAGTATAGAGTTGGCTGCATATAGGTTAAAAGACCTTGCTTATTATTGGGTCATTGCTTGGAGGAAAGGTAGAGGTGAGGGAGCTATCCCTACAACTTGGCAAGAGTTCCAGGATTCATTCCTGGATAAGTTTTTCCTTTTGGAGATGAGGAAGGAGAAGGTGGAAGAGTTTATGAACCTGCGACAGGGCTCTATGACTGTTAGGGAGTACTGTCTAAAGTTCAATCAGTTGGCCAAGTATGCTCCTGACTTAGTGGCTGATAATCGGGCTAGTATAAGTAAGTTTGTGACTGGAGTGTCTAGTTATGTGGTTAAAGAGTGTAGGTCTGTTATGCTTAATAGTGATATGAACCTTTCTAGGCCGATGACTCATGCCCAACAGATTGAGGCAGACAAGATTAAGGAGAGAGATAGAATGAGAGGGAATAAGAGAGCTAGGTTCGAGCAGCATAGACAGGGATAGACTAGATTGCAGGGAGGGAGTATCCCTCAATATCAGGACCGTTCATCTATGCCAGCACCGTCATCTGCTAGTGCTCCAGGTCCTAGAGGTAGGCAGGAGCAAGGTAACAAGTCATATGCATCCAGGTCCCAGTACAGTGTTGGCAGTAAGCCAAATCCTCCCTTGTGTCCTAAGTGTGGTAGGGCTTATTCGGGTGAGTGTTGGGGTGAGAAGAGGGGTTGTTTCCGGTGTGGTAACATGGGTCACAAAGTTAAAGATTGTCCAGAGGATAGACAAGGGCGTCGTGATTATCGCCCTCAGACTCAGACTCAGACTGTCAGTGCTCCAGTTCTAGTGACTCGTCCAGCCCCAGCTCAGGGCGCCCCTTCTAGCAATGCTGGCGGTCAGCGCCAGAATAGATTCTATGCTTTACCATCTTTCCAGGAACAGGAGGACTCTCCTGATGTTGTTACTGGTATGCTTCGTATATTTTAGTTTGATGTATATGCCTTGTTGGATCCTGGATCCTGTTTCTCATAAGTTACACCTTTATTATTGTGAACTTTAAATGAGCCCTCAAATTATTCCTGAGCCTATCTTAGTTTCTACCTCAGTGGGTGATTCGATTGTTTCCCAGAAAGTGTATAAAAAGTATCCTGTTACTGTTCTTTATAGAGTCATGTTGGCTGATCTGATTGAGTTAAATATGGTGGATTTTGAAGTGATTTTGGGTATGGACTGGTTGTATTCTTCTTATGCCTCTATTAATTGTCGTACCCGAGTGGTCAAGTTTCAGTTTCCGGGTCCATCCGTGTTTGAGTGGTCTGGGAATTTTGTGTCACCCAAGAGTCATTTTATCTCTTACCTCAAAGCTAGAAGGCTTATTTCTAAGGGGTGTATTTACCATTTGGTTATAGTCAAAGAGACTAAGTCTGAGACTCTAACTCTCCAGTCTATTAACATCGTCAATGAGTTTTCTGATGTCTTTCCGGATGATCTCCCAGGGATACCTCCTGATAGGGAGATAGAGTTTGGGATTGATCTTCTTCCCGATACTCAGCCCATTTTTATTCCTCTTTACCGTATGGCCCCTGCAGAACTTAAGGAGTTGAAATAGAAACTCAAAGATCTACTAGATAAGGGTTTCATAAGGCCTAGTATTTGTCCTTAAGGTGCTCTTGTGTTGTTTGTGAGAAAGAAAGATGGCTCTTTGCGTATGTGCATTGATTACCGCCAATTGAATAAAGTCACTGTCAAAAATAAGTACCCCCTTCCGAGAATAGATGATTTGTTTGACCAATTGCAAGGTGCAAGTTACTTCTCAAAGATAGACCTTCATTTCGGCTATCATCAACTCAAAGTTAGGGAGTGTGACATCCTGAAAGCCACTTTCTGAACTCGTTATGGTCACTTTGAGTTTCTTCTAATGTCTTTCGGGTTAACTAATGCCCCAACAACTTTCATGGACCTCATGAATCGAGTGTTCAGACCATATCTGGATATGTTTGTCATTGTGTTTATAGATGATATACTGGTGTACTCCCGTAGTGAGGGTGAACATTTTGATCATCTCCGAACTGTCTTGCAAACCCTTAGAGATCAAAAGTTATTTGCCAAATTCAGTAAGTGTGAGTTTTGGCTAAGGTCTGTTGCTTTTCTGGGTCATATCATTTCTTTCGAAGGTATTAGACTTAATCCCCAAAAGACCAAAGCTGTTAAAAATTGGCCTAGACTTATTTCTCCGACTGATATCTGAAGTTTCTTGGGTTTAGCTGGATATTACCGCCATTTTGTTGAGGGTTTCTCCTCTATAGCGTCTCCTATGACTCGGTTGACCCAAAAGAAAGTGAAGTTCTTGTGGTCCGAATCTTGTAAGAAGATTTTTCAGGAGTTGAAGACTCGACTCACTACAACCCCTGTTTTGACTTTTCCTGATGGTATTGATGGTTTTGTGGTGTACTGTGATGCTTCTAGAGTTGGTTTGGGATGTGTGTTGATGCAGAAGGGTAAGGTGATAGCTTATGCTTCTAGACAGTTGAAACCCCATGAGAAAAATTACCCCACCCATGACCTTGAGTTAGCTGTTGTTGTGTTTGCTTTGAAAATCTAGAGACACTATTTGTATGGTGTCCATGTTGATGTTTTCACTGATCATAAGAGTCTGCAGTATGTGTTTACCCAGAGAGAATTGAATCTTAGGCAGAGACGATGGATAGAATTGTTAAAGGATTATGATATGAGTGTGCTATACCACCCGGGCAAGGCCAATGTTGTGGCAGATGCCCTAAGTAGAGTGTCTATGGGTAGTATTTCGTATGTGGTAGAAGGTAAGAAAGAGTTGCCTCGTGATGTGCAGCATCTGGCTAGACTGGGAGTTAGGTTGGTTGATTCTGCTGAAGGTAGTATAGGGGTTCGGCATAGTTCCGAATCCTCCTTGGTTTCGGAAGTGAAAAAGAAGCAAGACTTAGATGTTAGTTTGGTCAGACTGAAGGAGTCAGTCAAGGACCAAAAAGTAGAGGTTTTCTCCCAAGGGGGAGATGGTGTATTGAGATTACAAGGTAGATTGTGTGTCCCGAATGTTGTTGATCTGAGACAGAGAATTATGGTTGAAGCGCACGGGGTGCTATATTCTATTCATCCTGGTGCCACCAAGATGTACCATGAGTTGCGTGAAATCTATTGGTGGAGTGGCATGAAGAAAGATATAGCAGCGTTTGTGGCTAAGTGTGCAACGTGCCAACAGGTTAAGGTTGAACACCAAAGACCTGGTGGTATGATGCAAGAGTTTAGCATTCCCACCTGGAAGTGGAAAGAGATAAATATGGATTTCGTGACTGTTTTACCTCTTTCACGACTCCATCATGATTCCATTTAGGTTGTGGTTGATAGATTGACTAAGTCTGCTTATTTCTTGCCTGTTCATACTTCATATACTGCTGAGGATTACGCTAGATTGTATATCTGAGAGTTATTCAGACTACATGGAGTTCCCTTGTCTATCATTTTGGATAGGGGTACTCAGTTCACTTCGCAATTTTTGAAAGCTTTTCAGAATGGTCTTGGTACCCAAGTGCTTTTGAGTTCTGCTTTTCATCCGCAGACCGTTGGTCAGGCTGAGCGAACTATCTAGACCTTAGAAGATATGTTGAGAGCATGTACACTTGACTTTAAGGGAAGTTGGGATGATCACATACCGTTGATATAATTTGCTTATAATAACATCTTTCACTCTAGTATTGGCATGGTTCTGTTTGAGGCCTTGTATGGGAGGAAGTGTATATCACCCATAGGTTGGTTCGAAGTGGGTGAAGCGGATATGAGTGGTCCTGATTTGGTATTTGAGGCTATGGAAAATGTTAAGTTGATTAGGGAAAGGTTGAAAAATACTCAGAGTCGTCAGAAGTCATATGCGGATGTTAGAAGGAGAGACCTTGAGTTTGAAGTTGGTGACCTTGTGTATCTGAAAACTTCACCCATGAGGGGGGTGAAGAGATTCGGAAAGAAGGGGAAGCTTAGTCCTCGTTATGTTGGTCCTTACAAAATTCTTAGCCGAGTTAGTAAGGTAGCTTATGAGGTCGAGTAGCGTTCCAAGTTGTCCTCTTTTCATCCAATATTCCATGTCTCCATGCTTAGAAAGCATATTAGCGATGTTGTGGTAGTGGATTCCTCTGTGAGTGCTGACATTCAAGAAAATCTTTCTTTTGATGAGATTCCTGTTGAGATTCTTGATTTCAGTATCTGAAGACTAAGAAACAAAGAAGTTCCCTTGATCAAGGTGTTATGGCGAATACAATCTGTTGAGGGTGCAACTTGGGAAGCTGAGGCGGATATGCGATCCAAGTACCCGCACCTATTTTCCGCAAACTCCAATCAAGCCGAAGGTACCGTTCTTTCCTAAATCATGCACTTTTGATAAAAGTTGCAGCAGTTCAGCTGTTATTTCTTGTGTGTTCATCTGTAGTTTCTTGAATTTATGCATTCTACATTGCATTCGGAGTGAGAAACGATGTGGTGATGAGTCTAACGAAAGGTTTCAGCTGTATGCTCTATTCCCTATCTAAACTTGACATGTCTAGCGTCATTTGGGGATGAATGTTCCCAAGGGGGAGATAATGTAAGACCCCAGAAATTTTCTGCATCTTTAAAGCCTTTGGAATGAGCTAAGTGTGATAAAACCATCAAAATTTGACCAAGTGTTTAGCCTTGTTTCTACACTTAGTTTTATTTTCATCCTTGAATCTTCGATGAATTATTTCGTGACCTTCCCGAAATTCATTTTTCGAGATTTTTTTTGTGTTACGATGGGGCAAGGTCGTAGGATGTTCCGGGTGAGTTTCGGAATTTCTAGACGAGCCTTGGTCGTGTTTGGATTGCAGTGCTAAAAGCCAGGCGCCGCCTGCCTTATCGCGCCTGGCCAATTCTTTTAAGCCCAATCCATTTCAGCTGAGGATTACATGTATTGTTTAATTCCATATCACGGGATTAAACCACATTAACTCCAAAATATCCATATTTTCCCTTAAGAACACCAAGAACAAAGGTTAGGGTTTTCATAGAAAAACTAAGGTAGTTCGTGGATCGTTCATCTCCTCTTCAAGATTTTTATATATTTGGAATCCTTATCGCGAGGGGTACGTGGGAAACCAAAAAGTTTGTGAAGATCATTCCTTTTCTTGGGAAGTCATTTTTGAGATTCAATCTTGAGGTATGTGGGGTTTTTCAACAAGAACACTCTTTCGTTCTTGTGCCCAAAAGTGTTTTTCTTTATAAAGATACGGATTTTGTATGTTTAATACGATTTTGAAGAATAAACCCATATCATATGTTGATTTTCATGAGATTATGATGTTTACAATATTTGAAAGTTGAATTTAAATGTGTTTATGATATAAAGCATGAATCTTGAAAGATTTTTCCATGATTTTGATATATGGGTCTTCAAACCCCATTTGAAATCGTATTTTGAGAAAATATGTGCTATACGCATGTTGATATTGAATGTTTTGAGATAATAAAGAATGATTTGACCTTTTGGTCATGAATGAGTTATTTTGAACTCGACTGTGAAAGAAATCCACGTTTTTATTGATTATGATAAAGGGGTAGCATTATGGCTCCCGTTATGAGTTGTTGAAATGTGTGGTGGTGGATTTTCTTTCGAAATGATATGAGCTAAGTCTGGGAGAAACCTTTAGCACCGAGTGGGAGGTATAAAGTGACCTTACTTCCCTAGAACTACGTGCCCCCGTAGGATGTGAGCCTGAGGCTGATTTATATATAGTGATCACTAGTGTTTTTTTTGGATTTGATATTGATAGTCCCACTCCGATGGCAAGGATGGGGCGGCTCTCCCCAAAGTGGGTTGCACGTTGGACTCCGTGTGGCTTACACGGTTTATGTCGGTTGTAAGATCTCCCAGTGTGTGTGTGTTTCCTTGTGTTCATGGTGAAAAGGTGAAGTGATTTGAAAGAGAATTGTGAATGTTATCCTTTCAAAAGATTTAAATGATAATGTTATTATGAGAATTTCTTATCTTGATGAACTGAAAGTGATTGAGAAATTATATGATGATTCACATGTTTTATTATACTTATTTCATCCTCTCATGATTATGATGATTTTCTTTGAGCTATGTGAGTCTTTCATATATCATGCATGTTTCTTATAAATTCTTATGATGATGACATTATAAAACTGCATACACCCCCATATACTCGGTCCATTTCCATGGTACTGACCCACATCTTCGGATGTGGGCTGCATTTTCTCGGAATGTAGGTTCAGGTGCTCAGTCTCAGGTTCGACAGTAATTCTTCGGGCACGCTGTTCTACATCCTCTGTTGTGGTGAGTCCTCATGATCCGAGGACGTGATGTTCTGTTGATGGTTTCGTTGAGTCTGCTATATTTCGATACTGAGTATGAGTCAGTTGGGGCATGTCCCAATGGCTCGTTGGTTTTTATTGATTTCTTAGAGGTTTGTCAGACTAGACTAAATGTTGGGAGTTGTTGAGACGAGTTGTATTTTGTTATTTTCTTCATTTCCTTTTTATTTGTGGATTCTGATTACTCTGATGATATGTTGAGGGTTATTTATGGAAACCCAGTTGATAAGTGTTGAACTGAATAAAATAGGCTCAAAGGGTTAGCTTGGGGCTACTTGTAGCCTTAAGCACCGTGTGATGCTCTGGGACTCATTTTCGGGGCGTTACACCAACCCGAGTAACCTCAGTCGATCTAACAATAGGACCAACATGCTTAGATCGACAAGACTGTGATGCAACCAATTGATCAATAATACTAATAGACTGGAGGAACTCCACATTAGATATATCTCCTTAAGGTGACTGAGCATAAGTATCACCAGCCTAGGAAGTTTGAGAAGGTCTAGTAGGGATCGGTGGAATCCCACATAGAGTGGTACATCAGAAGAAGGGACCCTAGATTGGATCTGCACACTATAATCTGGGTGAGCCCCTTCCATATTTTCCTCAGGTAGGATAGAGTTTCTAATGGAGTTTCTACGACCGTCAGATCTTTAAGGAGGCATGATCTTAAATGCAAGTAAGCGAGGAGCTCGAGAATTTCCATAACAACTAGACTAGATAGACAGAAATAGAATACAAGGAAGCAGAGCATTCGTATAAGCCTTGTATCCTTCTCCTAATAAGTGTGGCGCATTACACATCCATAAAAGAGACTCTACTTAACATGACATAGCCTAGTTGTGATGGTTAACTCAAGCCTACTATAGATCGGATACCACCCCATTAGCCTAAACTCAAGAGCACAATAATAGTAATAAAACAGAAGCCAATTGAGATAGTAATAAAAAGATAAATAAGTCAAATAAAAGTTCTAAGAGTTAAAATAAATAATGGAACCCACACTTGTCCATAAAAGCCTCTAAAACCAAAATCCCAACTAAGTCAGGACATGCCCCCGACTATGACCAAAAGAGAATCCAAAGTACTAAAATAGTAATAACCTAGTCAAATGATCCAGCCTTCTGAAAGATGGAAGCTCACAACTTCAAAGCAAATCCACAGTAGTACTCAGCCATCAAACTTTGCATAAGAGCAATAAAAACCCTTCAGACCCTACATCATAAAATGATGTAGGGGACGGTCAGTATGGCGAGCACTAGCATTTAACACAGGTAATAATTATAAGATAATGCAATTACCAAAATCTAATCATAAACCATATATCCCATATTTATATACATATATATAGGATGTCGAGATAGGGACAAGGGTCATGGACATTATAGTTTAAATATTTAACCTGAACTATGTAGCTTGATCCGTTCTGAAGGCACCCATGGGCTATATGGGTCTAGCTTCCCCTACTGGAAGGGCCTTAGTACGTGTTAGCCGCATGAATCGAGTAAAATCTGCAAAAAGGCCAAGGGCATCAATTTCATAGCCCTCCCAAATATATACATTGTGTTCACCAAGCACACGGTTACATGGACCCCCAACGTTGGCAAACGTGGCTTATAGTGTTGAACCTCCCAAAATATACATCTTCAGAGTGAGCTACATAATTCCCTGTTAGCCTAAATTAAAACAATTTGCACATAAACCAACCGTTAACCCTGGAGACATTCATTAAGGCATTTACCACTTGGTATCTTCATACCATTATGCTTGTAAGCTAAAATAAATTATGCCAAACTAATCTATATGACCAAATTGACTCTCAAGTGCATCTAAAATCCAAAAGCAAGGCCATCCAAAATTCATTATTTTCCCATTAAACCTTTAATACAATGAAATAGGTTCAAAAGAGAAGTTAAAGCATGCAATTATCTATATTCAAAATCAAGTTTACAAAGTGGGTTGAGAATAATGCCGTTACCAAGGAAAAATTCATCCAATAAGGGAAAACCCATGTCCCGCATTTCAACAATTTAAACAATGCACCAATTCAATCCCAAAGCATCAATTTAAAGATTGAATAATCAATTTAATACATGGGACAAGTAATTCAAGCAATAACCATCAAAATCCCTAAATCCAATTTAAAACTCATCCATCAAAATTACATATATATTCAATAATTTAATAACAAAATGTAAAAAATACAAGTTAGGAAGGAGCAACGTGCCTGAAATACATATGAATTCATTGAGAAATTAAAGTTTGGAGGTTGAATGCAGAATCCGTTGTGAAACCCTTGAGTTTTCTTGGGTTTTGAGTTAGAGAAGAAAAGAGTGGTGTTTTATCTTTGATAACTAAAATAAAAAGGGTAATTTTATGTTTATTAATTGTACAAGTTGTAAAAATGCCAAAAGCCCCTCATCCCAAGTGAAAAAAATTAGGCATTTTAAATACACCAGCACGGCACACAAATATCGCTGAGTCTATCCTCCATGCCACACTTCTATCGCAGAGGTTATCCTCCATGAAACACCATTATCATGGACCCTCACTACTTTGGAGTCTTAAAATAGTCTCGAACCCCTTCTAAAAATTCTAAAACTTTTCCAAATTAACCTTTTAACTCCTTTATACATAATTCAAGTCAAAAATTGACATTATCCATATGGGAGGGTCAAAATAAAATCGTTAAAATTTTATGGGGTCTCACATGTGATGTAGAGGTATACCCCGAGTAATATGTGGTTGCATTATTTTCAATGATTATTAAGATTCGTGTATGATTAGGTAGTACCCTTGAGTTTATGTGTGTGGAGAAGGATTATTATATAGTATATGGTGTTCTTAATAGCTAAGTTAGGGGTTATTAGTTGAGGATGTTGATTCTTTAAGTAAAATTTTGATTCTCATGATTTAGAGAAAAATATGAATTTAGAGGTGTAACATTAGAAAACTACGAAGAGAACGGGGGATTGTGTAGTTAGTGAGGCAAGTATGTTTACCAAGAAATGTGTAAGTATGTGATGATGATTATTGAAACTAGAGAAATTTAGGGGTGGTATATATGAAAGGAGTGCCCAAGAATGAAGTTAGTATTTTTTTTCAAATCTAGTTCATCCTGGTGAGTTGAGCATTTAAGTATAAACCATTAGAATAAAGAAATTATGGCTCATTATTGAGGATATGGGATAGGTCCATAGGCTTAGAATGTCTACTTTGATCTAAGGGAGAGATGATAGGCTGATGAACCAAATTAAGTGTTGTAAATTAGATTGTGATACATGTGAACAAGAGTTATGATAGGATAGATTATTCTTACTCTAGAATATTTCTTGTATTCCACTCATTATGGAACCCTATCCATTTCTTGCATGATTGAGTCACGCCCGTGATTGATGCAGACACACTTTATACATATTCATGTTCCTTCTCAACTCCCAGTAAAAGAAGTAATAGCTTCACTCTGTGATATTGGTCACCCCTATGAATCTAAGAGTTCCAGTCTTGTGTAACTTATGATAAGTATGAACGCATGTTTCAAAGCTTCATCAATTTTTAGTATTCAAGGTACACCTTAATGACCAGTGAAATTTTCATTATGTCATGTAAGTCCTCAGTTTAGATCTATTAATTGAATCTATTCCTATGATACTCTATTCATTAGACTGCATTAAGTGACAAAGTTATGTATATTATCCTTAATGATTTAGGTCCTCGTGTTCAATAACTTCAGTGACCCTTTTTATGTTAAGATAGTGGTGATGAAAATGGATAAATAATGGTTTATATTAAAGAGAGCAGATACTCCTCATTGGGGTAGATTGTTGTATACTTGTATTATCTAAGGCTATAAGTGTGAAGGAAGATTGAGGCAAAGCTTTGGTATAAATCATAAATAGTTGAGAATTCTTGGTGTGTCTTCTTGGGATAATTCATGTTAATGAAATTTATAGAGATATTAGAGAATATAGGAAAAGTTCTAGATGGGTTGGTTTCCTAGAAGTTTATATGTGGTTATAACGATAGGCTTGAATTCAAGTTGGTATATTAGTGGATGAATGTGTTGTGCGCTAGTGAATTACTAATTAGAGCTTGGAGTTGGTTGTTGAAATGGTAAGTGGTGTTATTCTTAAGATGAGAGCTTGGAGAAGACATAGGATATTGAATTCCATAGTTTATACTAGTATTATTGTGTCATGTGTAGTACCTTGTTACTTTGAGTTAGGCTTTAACAAGGTGAGAGTATGTATCTCAACTCATACATTGGTAGGAGAAGTCACTTATACCTATGTGAAGGTTATAAGTTTCATCATATGAAGTGTAGTATTTAAGTTGAAGAGTATAGTTGAGAAAAGTGTTTGAGAAGTGTTGCTAAGATTGAAAGCTAATAGTTGCATCGACTAAGTCATCGTAATACTATTCTAGAATATATTCTAGATGCCTATATTCCATATTATATAGTTTTAGTGATGTTGTGATTCCTCATTTGAATTCCATACTCATATATTGCCCAAAATCCTTCCCCTTAATTGTTACTAGAATTTATGATAAGGCGAGTCTAAGAAAACTCATTTTTCCTTCTTAGCTAGTAACTCCTAGAAATCTCATTGCATTAGTTATCGCTTCACAGCTCTATATGTATGATTGTGCCATGAATGCTTCAATTGACTTCTATACTCTCAGAATGAATCAAATCCTTATAGTCATTCAAGTCAGCTAAGAACTCAGTTTCATGATAGAAGTTATATCATTTCATCTCAGCTATAGCATTCATTAGCAGACATGTTATGTCTACACACTCCTTATGATTCCTATGTATGTGTACTTGTTCCTTATGAGATCAGTTAAATTTCTACTTTATAAAGAGGTGATTCCAATTATGAAACTTGATCAATTTTAAAAATTTACTTTTATGTTGTCCATCTTACAGTAAAACAATTTTCATACCTTAGCCTAGTGAGCCCATGAGATAGTCGTTATTCCTTTCTGACCTTCATGCGGGGATTAATGTTCCCAACGGGGAGATAATGTTAGACCCCAAAATTTTTGCAATTTTATTTTGATACCTCTTTCGTGTTTATCAATGATGTTTGAGTTGAATTATGATAAGGGATTATAACAAGACAACTAGGAAGTGTTTCAGAATTTTGGGAATGCATTTTGGGATATTTCGAACCCCCAAAATAGTAAGGTTCTGCATTAAGGGCATGCCATAGGGGGAGGCACACCCTTATGTAAAAACTAGTGAAGGTCCACAATAAGAGCGTGACAATCTCTGGCATATAATAATAAAGGCGTGCCACGTCCTTCGAGTGGCGCGATAAGAGTGCCACGCCCAAGATTGCAAAAATGATAGTTTTGTTTTTTTTAGTTTGGGGTCACGGTTTTTTTTTGTCTTTTACCTATTAAACAACTTTTCAATCTTATAAAACATAATTCCCACCCTCATAACTCTAGTTACCTGATCCCTCTTCTTCCAAAAACACTCAAAAGCACAAAAGAGGAGTTTCTTCTCTAAAATTCAAGGTTTCAAGGTTCCAATTCAAGTTTCCCATCAAGAAATCAATACGTTCAGATATGTGTGATTTGAACAAGGATAACCTTTTATCCTTGTGACCAAAAGTTGAGTTTTTACATGAGTTTTAAGTGCTTATTGGCTAGGGTTCATATCTAATTTTCATGTTTTCATAGTTATTACATTATCATGTGATTTAAAGTTCAGGTTATATGAGAATTCTCCTTTTTCTCTTATGGAAATTAGTAAAATAATTAGTGTAGTTAGTGGGTTAATTAGTGGTGATATTGTAATTGTTAGTAAACTTTTAGCTTTATTAATTGAAGAATTACTCATTTATGGTTATTGCTCACTGGTTGTTCAAGCTAGGATTTGTGTTTGAGTGTTGTAATGAATTGGGAGGTGAGGGTATCAAGTCTCTTGTTGCCCATAATTTCAACAATTAGATATTAATCCACATATCCTTTTTCCTTTTCCTTTTTCCTTCTTCTTCCCTATTTTATTCTTATCAATTTTTCAAGTTAATAATCTTTTGAACCTCCTGCTAACATTGATTTGTTTGAGAATCTAAATGAGATAGTTATAATGTATTTCAATCTATCTAATTTTTTAGTTGTTGAAATTCGTCCCCTAATGTTGGGTATACTAATTCATTAAAAAGACAATCAACAAATCCTGACATAAACAAATCTCCAGTCATAGATTTCAAATATTTTATAATGGAAGGAGATTCATACCCAACAAACATCCCCAACCTTCTTTGTGGTTCCATCTTTGTGTTGTAACACCCCGTATTTTTATGCAAGAATTCTAACTATCGTTCCTGTGTGTATGAACTTTAATGTCATGATTTGTATGTTAATGCATGTTTCATGATCATTATCCTAGTTTATGAAGTGCTTGAGAGGTGATAGTTGTTCATAGAAATCACTTAAAACAAAGTGGAGCTGAGAGTCTTTGATTGGTCTAAAGTTTAGTATTCAATTCTACAAGGGTCTACTTTGAACGCGTATACCTTTTAATATAAATAGAATTTTGCAGTTCAATACCCACCAAGTTGAAAATAATTTAGTCATCTTTCCAACGCTATCAATTTTTCCTTAATCCGATACTCGAGCAAAAAGTTAAAGCCATTTTCGTGAGAGAGGCAGTGAGGTCACATGATTAGCCCGCGACGCCCGCTCCATGGCCCAAACCAATTTTCCAGATTTTGTTTCCATGTTTTTAAGGGAAAATGAGTCTTTTCCCCTACCCTAATTCGTCCATAACACATAATTAAAACCTCAAGGAGCATTATTTGCCTTCTTTTATCATAATTTCTCTCCAAGAAGAAAACCTTAATCTCCATCCAAGAACTTCAGGACTCCATTACAATCTCTTCAAGAGAAACCAAAAATTAAGTTGTCTAAACCAAGAATCTCAAGAAAAGCTTTCAAGATCATCTCTAAGGGTTTCAAAGTCCACTTTTCTACATCAAATCAAGCTTATTAAGGTATGTGGGGTTATGAACAAGGATACTCTTTCATCCTTGTGCCCAGAACATGATTTTAACTTAATATTTTATGATTTGAGAATTAGGGTTCATACCTCAACTATTTCATTTTGAATTTATGAGTTTACAAGTGGTTTAAGTATTGGAGTGCATGTTTATCTCATCGATTAATACTTTGACATGAAAATTTATGTCATGTATTGCACTTCCTTATCATGAATTGAGATTGTTAAATGATTTCAAGATGATTGTTGAGAATGATGATTTATTATGGAAATTCTTAAAATTTAAGTACGTATGCTTTAAACCCAAGAATGAGTTTTGAGATTTCAAGATGACTATGATCTTAAGCCTCTTTTATAAGTTGTTTACCAAGATTTAAGAAAGAATTGATCTTTGATCCTAAACTAAGATAAAGAATCCACATTATTCATATAGTTAATGATTTAAAGCAAAGAGAAGCATAACTGGTTTTCCTTACAAACCATTGTGCTATTTTAAGGTAGATTTTCTAAAGTATGAGCGATAACTATGGGAGTAGTATTTAGCACCGAGTTGGGTATAATTCCAAAGGTAGCATGCCCCAGAACTACATGCCACCATAGGTTTATGTGCCCATATTGGGCTAAGTCAGTGATCACTTACGATAAGGTTCTATTCTGATAGCAAGGGTAGAACCTCTCCCCAATGTGGGTAAAACGTTGGACACCATGATAGCTCACATGGTGTATGTCGGTTAGAAGAACCTCCTTACAACAGAATAATAAAACAGCTTTTAGAAACTAAGTGTAAAGGCTCACAATTTTATTCAGATATTATTTTGTATAAGACATTAGCTATGACATTTCAGCTTTCAGTTTACAGATGATAAAAGTGAGTCTTTTTTACACTTAGCCTGCATGATTTGAAAGTATATTCAACTTAAATTCTACTTATTCCACTAATAAAAAAAGTAAAAGTACAGATTTAGAACTAAGTGTGATGGCTCACAAAGATTGTTTTTATGTTTTACTACAGTATGCTTATATTTCACATCTTTTACATTATTCAATCCAATGTGGGTCATTTACACTTATCATGCATTCTTTACAAGTTATATGAACACTAAGCTACTTTTTTTACCTATACATTCACCCCCACATGCTCAGTACATTCAAAAAGTACTGATCCACATATATATTTATGTGCTACATTGTTTAATAATGTAGGTATCAGTTGTAGCCCATACATCATAATCAGACAGTGTGTATCTTTCAATTATCAGGTGATGAGTCCTTTTGATTCAAGGGCTTGAGCCAGTCATAGTTCGAGTACTATCTTGTGTTCTTTATTCAGTCGTATTAATTAGGGATCGTTGGGGGTCATGTCCCGACTACCTACAGTCAATACTAGTAGAGGCTTTATAGACAGTCAGTAGAGTTGATGTATTTGATTCTAGTCTTCTTTTGTATAATCATAGTTGTAATTATTTTAATATAGTTTGGTATTTATCATATTCAAAAAAGATTTATCTTCCGCATATTTCTTTCGGATTTGTGTATTTTTTTCAGTTACTCACGAGTTAAGCCCGTACAAGGGTTAGCTTGGGATCACTTATGGTCCTAAGCACCCTGTGATGACTCGGGGGTAGCCTTCGGTCATTAAAAATATTGTTATTCCACGTTATTCCATACCTATAAGGCTTTAAGAAGTTTCTATCCATCATTCGAGGTTGAATGATTCCAAGGGGGAGATAATGTAACACCCTATATTTTCGTGCAAGAATTTTAACCGTTGTTCCTGCATGTATAAACTTTAATATCATGGTTTGTATGTTAATACATATTTCATGATCACTATCCTATATTATGAAGTTCTTGAGAGGTGAAAGATGTTCATAGAAATCACTAAGAACAAAGTGGAGCTAAGAGCCTTTAATTCATCCAAAGTTTAGTATTCGATTCTACAAGGGTCTAATTTGAATTCGTATACCTTTTAATAGACATAGAATTTATCAGTTCAAGACCAACCAAGTTGTAGATAATTGAGTTTTCTTTCCAACAATACCAATTTTGCCTTAATCTGATACTCGAGCAAAACGTGACAGCCATTTTTGTGAGAGAGGCAGTGAGGTTGCGCTATTAGCCCGCGATGCCTGCTCCATTGCCCGCACCTATTTTCCAGCTTATGTTTCTGCATTTTTAAGGGACAATAAGTCTTTTCCCCCACCCTAATTCTCCATAACACATAATTAAAATCCTAAGGAGCATTATCTACCTCCTTTATTCATAATTCCTCTCCAAGAACAAAACCCTAATCTCCATCCAAGAACTTCAAGACTCCATTACAATCTCTTCAAAAAAAAAAAGAATTAAGTTCTCTAATCCAAGAATCTTAAGAAAAGCTTTCAAGATCATCTCCAAGGGTTTCAAAGTCAAATTTTCTACATCAAATCAAGATTATTAAGGTATGTGGGATTATGAACAAGGATACTCTCTTTCATCCCTTTGCCCAAAACTTTCTTTTAACTTAAGATTTCATGATTTATGAATTAGGGTTCATACCCAAACTATTTTGTTATGAATTTATGAGTTTACAAGTGGTTTAAGTATTGGAGTGCATGTTTAGCTCATCTATTTATACTTTGAATTGATAATTTATGTTATGCATTGCACTTCTTTATTGTGAATTGAGATTGTTACATGATTTCAAGTGATTGTTGAGAATGAAGTTTTATTAAGGAAATTCTCAAAATTCAAGTACATATGCTTTAAACCCAAGAATGAGTTTTGAGATTTCAAGAATACTACGATCTTAAGCCTCTTTTGCAAGTTGTTTACCAAGATTTAAGAAAGAATTGATCTTTGATCCTAAACTAAGATAAGGAATCTACATTATTCATATAGTTTATGATTTAGAGTAAATAGAACCATAACTAGTTTTCCTTACAAGCCCTTATTCTATTTTAAGGTGGATTTCCTAAAGTCTGAGTGATAAATGTGCCACCATTAGTTTAAGTGCCCATAGTGGACTAAGTTAGTGATCACTTAAGATAAGGTTCTATTTAGATGGAAAGGGTAAAATAGCTCTTCCTAATATGGGTAAGATATTGGACACCATAATATCTCACATGGTGTATGTCGGTTAGAAGAACATCCCTAAAATAGAATAATACAATAACATTTAGAAACTAAGTGTAAGGGCTCACAATTTTATTCAGATATTGTTTTACATAAGACATTAGCTATGAGATTTTAGCTTGCGGTTTACAGATGATAAAGGTGAGTCCTTTTTACACTTAGTTTGCATGATTTGAAAGTATACTCAACTTCAGTTCTACTTATTTCACTAATATAAAGAGTAAAAATACAGCTTTTAGAACTAAGTGTGATGGCTCACAAAGATTGTCTTTATGCTTTACTAAAGTATGCTTATATTTCACAACTTTTACATTATTCAAGCCAATGTGGGTCATTTACACTTAGCATACATTCTTTACAAGTTATATGAACATTGAGATCCTTTTTTTACTTATGCATTCATTCCCACATGCTTAGTACATTCCAAAAGTACTGATCCACATATATGTCAATGTGCTACATTGCTTAGTAATGTAGGTACTCTTTGTAGCCCATACATCATAATCAGACAGTGTGCAGCTTTTATTCAGCAGGTGATGAGTCCTTTTGATTCAAGGGCTTGAGTCAGTCATAGTTCGAGTAGTATCTTGTGTTCTTTATTCATTCGTATTGATTAGGGATAGTTGGGGGTCATGTCCCGACTACCTACAGTCAATACTAGTAGAGGCTTCATAGATAGTCAGTAGAGTTGATGTATTTTTTCCAGTCTTGTTTTGTATAATCAGAGTTGTAATTATTTTAATATAGTTTGGTATTGATCATATTCAGAAAAGATTTATCTTCCATATATTTCTTTTGAATTTGTGTATTTTATTCAGTTGCTCACGAGTTATTCCAGTACAAGGGTTAGCTTAGGATCACTTATGATCCTAAGCACCGTATGATGATGAGGGGGTAGTCTCAGGTCGTTATGTATGCATTGTGATGTAGTAATTGGAACATATACCGCACAATCAAAAATTCTAAGATGGAAAATGTTTGACTCCTTCCCAAAAACCAACTCTTATGAGGATAATTCACATAACTAGTTGGACTTATAGGAACAAATATTATTGTATGCAAAATAGCATGTCCCCATATTGAAACAAAAAGTTTTATCCTCATCAACGATGGTGTAGCTATCAATTGAAGATGTTTAATTAATGATTCTTCAAGATCATTTTGATAATGAATATAAGCAACCAGATGTTCAACTTTTATTCCTATAGAGATACAATAACCATTAAAGGACTAAGATGTAAGCTCACCAGCATATCCAGACAAATTGTCTTTCTTTCATAATCTAGAAATTATATTTTAAATTTTATTATTTGAGCCAAGAATATTGCAAAATTTGTATTGCGATTTGATAATAAGCACACGTATGACTGTCTTGTAGATGCATCTATCAAGATCATATAATATTTGAAAGGCCTATATAAAGGATGAATTGGTCCACATATATCACCCTATATACGTTCCAAAAATATAGTATATTTAATCACAACATTAGTTGTTGATGATTTAATAACCAACTTTTCTTGAGAACAATCAGTACAAGAGAATTTCTTTGATTGAAGAATATTTTAATTCTTCAAAGTATGTTCATCTGAATTCTTAATAGTTTTTCCTATTATATTAAAATAGGAATGGCCTAGCTGGTCATGCTAAATGATAATATCATTATAACTTGTAAACCTTTTATTTACTATGGGATGTGATTCAACCATATCAATACTTGTATGGTACAATCCAGAGGAAAGTGTGGGTAGTTTTTCATGCATAGACCTTTTACCCGCTTTTATTATAGTAATATAAAGGTATTCAACCTTTTGTTCATTAGCAGTCTTACTATGCTAGTCAATTTGGCAAATAAACTTGAGCCTTAACAAGTTTCTTTGAGAGTTACTACAACACAATTCATTATCTGTGGCTAATATTGTTCCCCCAGGTTGTAATGAGGTTTCTATTCAAGATCACTCAATTAATTTTATACTACTAGATATTGTATCTACAATAATTGTATTTACATAGGTCTTTTTTATAATCAAATTTGAGAAATATCTTTTTCTCTTAATATAATGTGAGCTATAGAACTATAAAGAAGGTACATATCTTTATTACTCATCTTGGATCCAGTTGAAGATTGAGAATTTTTTATTTATCTTCATAAATGAAAATACAATGATAAGAAATGTGAAATCTCCAATCTTGCAATAAAACTTAATTAATTTTTTTACAATAACGAAACAACATAAATTAAACAACAACATATTCAAGTTCCACAATAAATTGATCAAACTTTAGTTTTAATCTCCAAATAAGTTTTAAACTTTCCAATGAGTAATATTATCAAGGCCATCAAAATCGTCATTTTTCAAAACTAAATTTGACTTGACATTGTCATCACATTTTTGTGAAGGCCTTGTCTGTACCACCCCGAGAGTACACCATAGACGCCACACGATGCTCACAACCCCGAAGGACCACAAGCTAACCTATGACTGATATCTGTTGTGACCACTAAATAGTAATATTAAAATAAATGAGAAATTAGGCTGAATTGCCATAAGGTTCAAAATCTAAATACTAATAAATAATAACATCTGATAAAAACATTTGAAAATTCAACACAGTCTAAAGTGGTTTAGTCTGAAATCCTCTAACTGAACTGTCTGAATATGGAGTTGATGGGATAAGAGCCTAACTAACTCCAACTACTGAACTACTTATAAACTGAAATAAATCATATCCCCAATAGATAAGGACTCACTACTAAATCTGCAACTGCTGACTGGATCTGTCTAAATGTAGTCAGGATCTTGAGCATCCAAACCTATGAAATAAGTATCATAGCACAAAGAAAGAGTATGCAGTCAGTATGTGGAATGTACTGGTATGCTAGATGAGGTAAGGCTGAATGCAATGGTTCATATGCATGAACAATAACTGACTAAATGATATAGAGTAACTAAATATAAGAGTACGTGGATAACTGATACTACATAAATCACTGAGTATTCAATACTGTACCTATACATATAGACTGTAACTGAGCTTTTCTGAAGCTGAGCACTGAGTTATGATAATTGAGTAACTGATAGCTAAAGTTACTTATAATTTATTTACTGATACAGACTGACTATTTTTGACAGTCCTGATTCTGTTAAATGAACTGAGTTCTAAACTGAAGACTAAAACTAAAACTGTGGGAGGTAATCATTTAACCGACATGCCCCAAATATGTTAAGATAACTGAGTTGGGGTCAAATCTGTAACCCAAATTGGAAGGGTTCTAATACCGTGCCACGGGTACTAACATCTGTTGTGGAGTCAGTCCTATCTAACGGGTGACCTCTGAGATCAGTCTTAAACTAGTGGGTGATCCCTGAGTATGTCAGTCTTGTCTAATGGGTGACATCTTATAACCTATGCTGGATACGTAGTTCTAGAACTCAGGGATTATTTCTAGGAGCCCAGTCCTAACTAACGGGTGAGACCCCACTCCTAAGCTCGCTCGGTGCTGAATCCTACTCCCAACAGAGTAGAACTGAACTGATTCTACTGAACTGGACTGGACTGATACTGAGTCTACTGAGTTTTCCTGAGTTCTGTAACTAACTAAGTTTTACTGATCATGACATGACTGATACTATTCTATAACTGACACTTGCTCTAGGTAAACAGCTAAATTGACGGGTATTAAATACCACCAGGACTCGATAGCATAAAAAGAAAGACATAACATGATCATAAATGCATAACAATACTTTCTTGCTAACAATGGACTCATTTAGACATTTTTTCATATACATGAACTTGTGCATAAATGAGATCACATAATAACATGCCATGCTTTCACTAGTCAAATCACATAAGTAATTTAGCAAAAACTAGGGGAACATGGATTATATACATGATAATGGCCAACACATGAACATCATGATACATTAATCAATTTGTAAATTCAAGGATTTATCAAGATAATCACATATTCATCATATATGCTATTCAATTTTCATGAAACTTGCAATTAATTTATTTATTGAAACCCAACTAATATCATGAACATGAATTCAATCTAATTCAAACATTGAAATCATGAATCTGAGATCTTGTATGTTTAAAAAGGGTTCTTGGTCTTCATGGGTAAAAGGGACCCATGAATAAACACCTAACATACTTGAGAAGAGAAGTTCTTGAAGGTTCTTAGAGGATTTCTTGAGATTGATCTTGGTTTTTTGGAGTTAGGGTTTTATATTGTAGAGAGAAAGCTCTTGATTTTGGAGAAAAATTGAATAATGAATGACTTAAAGCAGTTTTAGGTCTTTAATCCCATATCTGGACGTAATAAAATCATAGGAAAAGACTAATTTAACCCTGGATGAAACTTTGGATTTCTATTGAAATCTTCTGAAATTACCCCCTATCGCGACGCGGTACAATCACATTACCTTACTGAAAAGTGGATAATTGGGAATTGGATTGATGGCACGATGCTCCATTATCGTGGAGCAATACATGAAAAGTGAAAATTGGGAATTTGGTTGGTGGCGCGACGCGGTGGTATCGTGTTGGCTCACTGAAAAATGACAATTGCTATTTGGACTGTCTCCGCGACGTGCTGAAGTACTAGGTGGTACACTGTTTCACTAAAATTACGCTAACTCTTCACCCGTGTATCAGATTTGGACGTATTTTATATCGTTTGAAAGCTAATTGAATTTCCTACGCAATGGTTGGCTCTAAACTGAAAGATACTAAGTATTTCACATATTTTACATAGGATTACTCATGCATTAAGACTTAAATTAAGATATATAAATATGGGGTATTACAATATCTTCCCCTTGGGAATATTCCTCCTCGAATGAGACTAATCAAGCTGAGAAATGCTGATAGACTGAGTTTACACATTGAATAGGCACGACTAAAACATGACTACTTGACTTAAACTACTTATAAACTGAGTTTCCATACTGAACATGCATATCTGATACATGGAATACATGACTGAAGCTATTGATAAGCTGAGTTTTCATACTGAACATACATATTTGATGTATGCAATACATGACTGAACTGATTCATGAATGAATGATTGAATATACAACGTTAAAGAATACCAAATTTTTAACTGTAACTGAAAATGAAACTGAGTAATCTAGGGAAGGCTGTTACCTTAGGCTGAGAATACTAATGAACCTGAGATCATTTACTGAACATGTATGAATGGGAACATAAGAAAATTACTGAGTCTGAATTATGATATATAAACTGAATACCATGAACTGAACTGATTCTTTAAATATATATGCTATGCCCTGAGAATGTTCATACAGCTGAGATAGGAAAGAGAGAGTCAACTTATGAGTGCTTGTTACTCCAAACTGGATTTGTTATGTGAAGAGAAATTGAAAGGTTTAGTACATGAAAGATCGGGGATTTTAGTGCATCTCCCCTCCTTGGGGCATTATGTCCCTCGAAGAATGCTGACTTAGCTGAGATACTAAGGAAAAGCTGGGATGATGCATGAGGGCACCTACAGAGTGAATCGAGACTGAATATCTGAGATCAAAAACTGAGGCATGATACATAAACTAAACTGAATTCACAACTACCAGGATGTTCCATTTTAGGATAGGACGACTAGATGGAAAGATAGGAAACCATTCGAATTTGTCCGCCTGACTGCTAAACTGGATTGCTGGCTTTACGGACTACTTCATACTAAAAACTTATTCTTAACTAAAGCATTTCTTTGACACTCTTCCTATAAGGTTCTAATGACTTTATGGGGTAAGAAATCTTGGCATGATCTGAATAAGACATCTGAATAAGAAACCACAACATGGCCAAATATTTTGTAATATGGGCACTAATAACCCTAACTACTGAGGTCTGAGAAATTGAATATTTACATCATGGATTTACAAAGAGGTCTAACCTGATGATATACATAACATAGTCTGAATTTAACTGATCATTAGGAGTGTAGCATGAGTCATGGGAATTGAGCATACTATGAGGTATGAGTACCTGAGTCATGAGCCGCATGACCTGAGTTGGAATTTCTGTATTCGTGGAATATGATTTGTTATACTGAGTGAACTGGAACTCCTTATACTAAGAACTATAAGCATACATAATTTTATATAACGTGCACGAATAGAAGCTATGATCATAGAACTGGCATGTACTGCATGAGTAGATATTGTTATAGTTGAAGTGAAATACTTTGCACTGAGGTAAGGACAAGTTGGGCATCAACCTCTCCCACTATTTTTCTACACATGCTGATATTACTACTAACATATGAAGGACTGACTTTCTGAGATATCATAACCGGACAGTTCTTGTATACCTGTCGGGCTATGATAGACTAACCCACTGGGGTGGAGACTGAGAAAGGTTTTGTTAAGGTTTTTGGTCTGACTTTGAAATCGACTACTATGCAAGGAATTATAAAAGATAGAGAAGCTCTTGAATCTAATAAGACAAAATATGCAAATGGAAGATCCATAACGTACCAGTAACCATGTCAGGAGAACTTTCCTGATCTTGTCTGGACTGAAGTGCATAAAGCCTGGTTGGGCATTGCCCACTGGCAGCACTGGAAGTAGCACCTTGCTGATTCGGGCGATCGGACTGAGTTGAAGAACGGTTGTACTAACCCTCCCATATCTTATGGCCTAGCTTACAATATCCAAATGATACATTACTGCTAGCTCTACATGCACCTAGGTTATGTCTACCATATTCTTTACAAAGCAGATGGGTATGACCACTGCTCACACTACCCTGGGTTTTGGAGCCTGACGCCCTATCATTACTGCTATTTCTAAACTTTGGTACTGGCATACTAGCTGAGGATAGAGCTGGAACTAAATCTTTTAAATAAAACTAGGAACGGTTACCGCTCTTTGACTTAGGCTGATTGAAATTAAAACTACATGCTCTATCTCTCTTATTATCTCTCTCTCTTTCTTCTTAATATTCTTCTCCTCAATCTATTGATCTTCGACTATAAGCCTAGAGATGTCGATCTCTTTAATCAACATCACAGTTCTTCACTCCTTAACCATACTAGCTGACACCCCACATACGAACTTGCTTGTTCTGGACCTATTATTTGCTACTACATGGGGAGCATACCTGGCTAACTGAGTAAACTTAAGAGAATACTTTTTCACACTCATACTGCCTTGCATTATATTGATTAACTTTAACACCTTGGATTCTCTTAGCTCTAAGGGAAAGAATTTATCTAGAAAAGCAATAGTAAACTCTTCCTACTCTATGGGCCCTTCATTTGTGCCCCTGTCTACCTTCTATTTCTTAAACCATCTATAAGTTATATCTTGTAGCTGATAAGAAGCTAACTCAGAACTCTCACTAGAAGTCACTCCCATAATATCTGTGACTTTCTGAACCTAATCGAGGAACGTCTGTGGATCCTCTTCTAACTTAGATCCTGTGAATAGGGGAGGATTCATTCAGGTGATGTCCTGAATGCTGGATGCAGCAGTATTGGCCACTAGGTTGGCCTGAACAGCAGTTGGTTATTCATTATGAGCTATTACAGAATTGGCTAGAGTAGTGAATGCAACTCTAAATTCTGCATAGGAGACATGCTCCTACTGGGGATCTACCTGAATGAGCTGAGGTACTGACTGATTTCCAATTCTCCTTTCGTTAGTCTTTTTGGGAGGCATGTTCTATTAACGAAAGGAAGAAATGGATTATACTGGGAGTTTAACATAAGCTCATGCTCACTCGCACGACATGAGTATTGAAAAAAGGGAAAATTTTCCTAAATTATCTCATAGCCTCCTGTCCATAAGTGTGGCGTTCTACACACTCATGCACTACACTCTACTAGATGCGTCTTTCAGACTTGCTAGGACACTGTTGAACCTTAGGCTCTGATACTAAATTTGTAATGCCCTGAGAGTACACCCTGGACACCACCCGGTGCTTACGACCCCAAAGGACCACAAGATAACCCATGATTGATATCTGTTGTGAGCACTGAATAATAATACTGAAATAGATGTGGAATTAGGCTGAATTTCCATAAGGTTCAAGATCTAAATACTCATAAATAATAATATTTGGTAAAAATATCTAAAAACTAAACATTGTCTGAATTGGTCTAGTATGAAAGCCGCTAACTGAATTGTCTGAATATGGAGTTGATGGGATAAGCCCCCAACTACTAAACTACTGATAAACTTAAATAAATCATATCCTCGATAGATGAGGACTCACTACTAAATTTGTAATTGTTGACTGGATTTGTCTAAACGTGGTTGGGATCTTGAGCGTTCGGACCTATGAAATGAGACATCATAGCATAAAGAAAGAATATGTGGTCAGTATATGGAATGTACTGGTATGCTAGATGAGGTAAGGCTGAATGCAAGGGTTCATATGCATGAACAATAACTGTCTGAATAATATAGAGTAACTGAATATAAGAGTACGTGGATAATTAATACTACAGAAATCACTGAGTATGCAATACTGCACATATACGTATAGACTGTAACTGGGCTTTTCTAAAGCTGAGCATTGAGTTTTGATAACTGAGTTATTGATATCTAAAGTTACTGATAACTGATTTATCAATACTAATTGACTGTGTCTGACAGTCCTGATTTTGTAAAATGAACTGAGTTCTAAACTGAATATTAAAACTAAAACTGTGGGAGATAATCATCTAACCGACATGCCCCAAATAAGATAAAATAACTGATATGGGGTCCAATCTATAACCCCAATTAGAAGGGTGCTAATACTATTCCACGATTACTAATATCTATTGTGTAGTCAGTCCTATCTAACGGGTGACCCCTGAGATCAATCTTAAACCAGTGGGTGATCCCTGATTATGTCAGTCCTATCTAATGGGTGATATGTCATAGCCTATGTTTGCTACATAGTTCTGGAACTTAGAAATTGTTTCTAGGGACCCAGTCCTTACTAATGAATGAGCCTCTATCCCTAGGATTACTCAGTGTTGAATCCTACTCCTAACTAAATACACACTGAATGATTATACTGAATTGTACTAGACTGATACTGAGTCTACTGGGTTTTCCTGAGTTCTATAACTGAATGAATTCTACTAATCATGACATGACTGATACTATTCTGTAAATGACACTGGCTCTAGGTAAATAGCTAGATTGTCGAGTATTAAATACCCTCAGGACTCGATAGAAAAAAAAAGACATAACATGATCATAAAGGCATAACAATACTTGTTTTCTAGCAATGCACTTATTTAGACATTTTGTCAAACACTGATATACATGAACTTGTGCATGAATGGAATCACATAATAACATGTCATGCTTTCACTAGTCAAATCACATAAGTAAATTAGAAAACACTCGGGGAACATGGATTATTTACATGATAATGGCCAACACATGAACATCATGATACATTAATCAATTTGTAAATTCAAGGGTTTATTAAGATAATCATATATTCATCTCACATGCTATTCAATTTTCATGAAACTTGTAATTAATTCATGGATTGAAACCCAACTAAAATCATGAACATGAATTCAATCTAATTCAAACATGGAAATCATGAATCTGAGATCTTGTATATTTAAAAAGGGTTCTTGGACTTCATGGGTGAAATGGACCCATGAATAAATACCTAACATACCTAAGAAGAAGAGTTCTTAAAGGTTCTTGGAGGATTTTTTGAGATTGCTCTTGGTTTCTTAGAGTTAGGGTTTTGTATTGCAGAGAGAAAGCTCTTTATTTTGGGAAAAATTGAATAATGAACAACTTAAAACATTTTTAGGGCTTTAATCCCATATCTAGAGGGAGTAAAATCATGGTAAAAGACTAATTTAACCCTAGATGAAACTTTGGATTTCCATTGAAAATTTTTGAAATCACCCCCTGGCGTGACGTGCCATTATCGCGGAGCAACACTGAAAAAGCTATAATCTGGAATTCAGCTAGTGGCACAATGTGGTGGTATTGCATTGGCTCACTGAAAAATGACAATTTCCATTTGGACTGTCTCCGCGATGCGCTGAAGTACCAGGTGGTACACTATTTCACTAAAATGACTTTAACTCTTCACCTGGATATCAAATTTGGGCAAATTTTATATCGTTGGAAAGCTAATTGAATTTCCTACGAAATGGCAGGCTCTAAACTGAAAAATACTAAGTATGTCAAAAAATTTATATGGGATTACTCATGTACTAAGACTTAAATTAAGCTAGAGAATTATGGGGTATTACACTGTCGCACCATCATTTTCTTTTATTTTGTAGGAATTTTGATAAAGCCTAGGAAAATGCTTAGCCGTTTGAGATTCATTCTTCCAATGTCCTTTCATGACACAATGATGGGAATTGCCTCTTGAAGGATACTTTGAGAACCTATTTGATTCTCTCTTTGATAGTTACCACCACAATGATGATGATTATGTCATCCCATACCATTGCCACACCCATGAACATTATTTTGGCCTTGATTTTGAATTGTTTTATTGGTCGCATGCCTTCACCTTATTTTCTTCTAGTAATACAACAATTTCCGTAGGATGAACTTCATCATGTTTTATTAAAAGGTAATTATGTTACTTAACCACCAAAATACATGAGATGAATTCATGATATTTCTTAAAACCCTTTTCATGATAGTGTTGTTTTTATAATATCACATTCTATATATGATAAATAGTAAGTGTATTTTCATCATATCATCATTATTTAAAGTTTCCCCATATAATTTCAATTGGGAAAAAATCTTGAATATAGAATAATTATATTCAAATAGGAATTTAAAATCTTAAAACCATATAGTATCCACTCGTAAAGAGATCTTGGCAATACTGGGGACTTTAGGTGCTCATATCATCTTTTTAAATCAGTCCACCATTCAAAAGGATCTTTCACTGTCAAGTATTTAACCTTCAATCTTTCATCCAAATGATGATGAAGGGAAATTATAGACTTGAAATTATCATGTCTTGATATTGTATTATCTGGGTAATAGTAGCATCAATATCATGAGTGGCTAGGTAAATTTCAGTGTCGAAAACCCATGACAAGTAATGGAATAATCTTTTAATAAGAAATTTTACTTTTTTTTAATGTTTTCTAATCATTTTTTCCTTTCCATAGTTGTTACAAGTTGATTATAAGGTGTGGAAATGGTTAACAAAGTTCTCGATGCATTGAGAGTAATTTGGGAGATTTTGAGAGTCTTAGAGGCTTTAAAAGAAATTTGTTTGACTTTGGTCAGCATTTTATATTTTGTGCAATAGATGGTGATTTAAACAGTTCCATTAGATCTGAAATGTCAATTTTGGGTTAGTAGCACAGGTAGTTCTGTCTTAGAGCCATTATTTTTGCATTCTGGACCTTCATTTGAAAAATAAGTAAAACATACTTAAATACATACAATCTCGATGGATAATTTATTTTAGATGACTTCTTTTTAAAAATACAACATTTTTATTAAGTCTAAAACCTCAAAAATGTTTTAGTAGCAGTATGTGATTTACTATTATGGGGTCCAAATGAATTCTAAAGGTTTAATCAGGTTCAATGGGGTCCCAAATATAGCATTTGTAGGTGTATCAGCCCCTTCATTGCAATTTCATGGACACATGTCATGATTGTAGACCTCAATGATAGACTTTATCATGATCTCATAGTGATGATACTACAATCATGGTGGGTTAATCGATAGACCAGATCGGATTGACCATCACGATTACGACGCTCTCCTCTCGTCGATCGCGGTGACCAACTTAATGGCTAGTCAATGTTGAACTTCAAAATTGTGGTGTGTGATCCTCAAGAATGAGGTACTGTTTATAGAACATTATAAATATTACACTTTTTGTGATTTTAATTATTTTTGTACCTTTAAGCTTCGGATAAGGGTGATTTTGAGGGTTTTATTAACCATTTATACTTGGGTAATCTCCAAACTTTTGTTTTTATTAATTTTCATTAATTATGTCTTCAGAAACACCTTTTTATTATGATTTCAAACTACAATTAGGGATTTTTTTTGCCGGTAAACTCTTAAAATAGTTTTTCTTTGATTGAAGCCTCATTTTTAACTTGGTTCTTCTTGAGTATTCAGCTGTAAATTTTGATAATCTTAAGAAAATATATATATATAAAATAAAATTTTGATTTTATTCCCTTTTTCTTTCGAACCCATTTTTCAAACATGTTTTGGACACATTTTAAATATAGTCGATCTAGGTATTATTAGCTTCCTTTTAATATGTAGATTCTATATTTGAATATTTTAGCTTATACTGATATCTTTCAAAAGGGGAAGCTCCATATTAAAAGTTATAAGCTCGAATTTTCATCACTACTAGGTTGGTTATAGCTTAATAACTTCCTTTAGACTAGACTAGGTAGTTAAAAATGAGTAAAACATGCTACAGATTAGAAAAATTTGCAATGAAATTCAAAATTATTATTACTTTTTTGTGCCCTTGTGCGCCTTATATGCTCATTATTGTTGATGTGAGATATCATATATTGTGTGTTGCTCCTGTGGAAACTTTATTTACATCATAGGCCTTATTTGTACAACATATGTTATTATTATTATAGTGATGCATGTGCATGGGCTTGAATATTTATTATAGGTCTTTTTGAGCATTGTTTGTCTCTATCACGATAAAAATACCCTATTATGGGGTTATAATGATATTATTAATGTCTTACATGCCTATTTATTCTAGTGGTGCCAAGCGGGAACTGATATCATGAATTATTGATATATTGTGTTGATTCTGAGTTCAGTTATACGTGTATTCAATGAATTTCTATCTTTATACCAATTGGTTGTGAGCATTCCATTATTATTTCATACATATATATCCATGATATATTGATAACATTGACATTTATTTGAAAAAGAGCAAGACATTTTTATAAAATACTAGATTCATGAACAATAACCGAAGAGGTGAATGTGACACTTTATAAAATCCTTGATCCATGAATACTATCCAAAGAGATTATTTGATATTTGAGGTGGTATATGGGTTGCAAATATCCCATGGGTTCTGGGACCGCTAAGGCTAGGTAGTTGCATACAGAAAGTCCTAGTATCATTTGTCATGAACCCATCATAATTGCATTGCATTGTGTATGCATTTTTTGTGTTTATTTATATGTCTTTGATGTGTACTTATTTTTCATACATGTTTTTTTGTTTAGTTTCTTTTGTACCGATCTTATATTTATAGAACTGTAAGTGTGACTGTGTGGGCTATCATTTAGGAGATATTTTATTTGTCGGTGACGTGCTGATATTATCTTTTACTTGTATTAATTTATACTTTGATCAGTAGGCTTATGATACCTACTAAGTACAAGTGAACCGTACTCACCCCTACTGTGTATTTTTAGTGCGGATCCTAGCTCGAGTACAAGATGCGGGAGCTAATTCGTGATACTCTGAGTTGACATTCGAGGTACTGGTGTGCTCTATAGTTCAGAGATGATTTTTGGACTCTTCTTGTCCTATTTTTGTCTTTACTTATTTTCTGAGATGGATTTATGTATTCCGATATTTGGTTTCGTATTAGATGCACTTGTACTTATGACATTAGATTTTGGAGATTTTATGTATGTTTTATTTTGGACTTCTGCTACTTATATATATGTGTTGACCTGACTTCGTTCTAGAAGTCTCGTTATTTTGTTTAGTTTACATTTTGAATTTTCTTTTCTCAGTAGGTGCCATCAAGAAATTGGATCGTGGAAAGTAATTTTTTTCTGAGATAGTGAGTGCCACAAACCCAAGTTTTGACAAATTTGACATCATAAAAACTTTCATAAAAAATAGTTGAATTAATCTCATAATGTTGGTTTCTTTATAATAAATAGTAAATTAATATTCCAAATGACAAGTATAATTTGAGTAGAAAATAAATCATATGCATGAAATAGTGAAACTGTAAATAAAAGATATTTCTAGTTGTTCTAGAATATTTACCTATTAGTTTCAATAGATATTGATGCCGCGGTTTTGTAATAATTGTAAGTTCTACTTAATTCAATATTCATCTTCATTATGACACCCAGATAATAATTATGAATGTATGACGAAAAATGACTAAAATATTCTAACTAGTCTGCTATTGTTATAAATATATTACCATATATAGTGAGTGTCTACTTTACCATATATCGTGAGTGTCTATTTATGAAAAAATTAGAAACCCCAAGGTTAGTTTTTCCTTATAAATAAAGAGTTTGTCCTTCATTGTATTTCATCCCTCAAGAGAAATGTTACTCTCTATTCTTTTTCTTTTTCTTTGTTTTATATTTCACAATAAGTTATCAGCACGAGGCTCTGCCAATCAAGGTGAGATTATAAATTTAAAGGTAATTTCAAGGTTAGTAATTCCTTGTGCTATTTTTCTTTTGCTAATAATGATATAATTACTGTTGGATTTGAGAAAAAATAATTGGTTTGGAACCACTTATGCTAATTTGTTCATGAAGAACAATATTGTTAAAAGATATAATGATGAATTTAAGTCTCATCTTATTAAGAGGGTAAGACATTGGGTTAAAAGTTTCAATGCACCATGATGATAAGGTATTGAGTTCAAGTCTAATCGAGTTATAGCCTAAGACACCTTTGTATGGATAAGATATTAAGTCTGAATCTCAATATACCATATTGGTGATATTAAGGTGGCTAAGGCAAAATAATGGGTGTTTTATGAAAAGCCATGAAACATATCCCATTGATATACTCTATTCCATGAAATAAATATGGTAGAAATATATGATGAATCTGAAAGTTGACAACTTGCTCCATTCTTGAAAGGAATGTGGTAACAGCGCATAATATGTATGAAAGAAGATAAGTGATTAAATGTATGGATATAAGCGTGGAGAGACAATATGATAATAATTATCAAAAGTGATAATATTTTCACATGCTTATTATGATCATAAGATATTTTAGAGAAAAATTCTCAATATTATGGGTATGCCTCGATTTACTTCTGAAGTTGCAATATCATGAAAGAGGTTATAAGCTTTCAAAATTTGATAAGCTTAAGGCACAATTACATTTCATTCCCAGGGAATGAGAATTTTGATTGTTATAAGTACATACCCATTCCCTAAGGTCAATGTGATAATATTTACTAAAGCTTATCAAAACAATCGTGAACTTTATTGTGATGGTATCACAACTCACCTCCCAAAGAGGTAGAATAATTGATAAGAAATATTCTACAATTTCCTCAGAAGTAATAGATATGATGCTTATTCATGTAATAGTAAATCTAAAATTTACTAAAGGAAAAAGTACATGTCATGGTAAACTTGGAGTTTACTAATATAAAAGTTCATAAATTGACATAAAAGATTGCGACATTCCAAAGATGTGCATAGTGAATACTAAAGATATATTGAAGAACCTAAAAAATCTTCATAAACTTCTAATTTTTCTTGTTTTCATGATAAGTTATCGACCAACTAATGTTGGGGTCGGATCCCCTAAATTTTGAAAAGTATTATAATTGAGTAAGGGACCGTTCACCTATCATGTGATATGTTGAAAAGATGCATCAATAAGATAATCACATGTACAAATATTGTCAACCTGTAGTTTGACATTCATAAAGTTGTTTGCTCACTAAAAATTGAGTTAAGAGCATAATTTCTAGATTGTGTAACCAATACAATTAAACTTGGTAATGTTGATTTGGTGTTAAATGCCTTCTATAAGTAGTTGAACCATTGATTATGAGAACAAAGTTTCACGTGATGGTCTAAAGTATGATATATTGCATCCAATAACACTTGTTTGCATCAAACCAAAAAAAATTATGAACAATTCCTTCCTCTCAATTGGTTCAAGGTCAGGAACTAATTATTCCATATAATAATTTTGATTTGTAGTATATGATTAATGGAGGTACAATGATGCAAAAATATGGATTCTCTAAAGTAAATTAAGATGTATGTTAGTTTTTCCAACATGAGGGGGAAATAATAAACATCTAAGAAATATGTTGTGAATTATCATTAATATAATCCTCTTTCAAAGGATAACTCAAGTTCAAATGCTTGGGGCATTTGTTGACCCAAAGATTGATATTATATTTTTCTGCAAGTGCTCCAATTGGATGTTCCTGAAAGAGAATCTCTACTACATATATGATGCATGGTAGATCAATCAATTTTAAAAGTAAAAATTCTTGAAAAAGAAAAAGGAGCAAATGATCATAATAAGGAGATAATATACTCTTGAAGAGCCTACAACATAACACTTCATGAAACCTTATGAGAGGTTCTGGGACCTGAAAATAATGAAGTGATGAGATCTTAAAAAGTTATGTCACATTATGAACTGATACAAAATGATAAATCATCGACGATATCCTTGATACAATATCAGCGCAATATTATAAATGATTACGAGGACCTAAATTTTATATTTATTTAAGCATGCTGACGTAGAAATATTTATCAAGTGACATAAAAGAATGCACCTTGGTAAGTATAAAACTTATTTAATATGCAGTCCAAACACTTGAAGATGTCACACATCAAATACTGAACACTGTCACTTGATAAAATTTATAAGAAAACTTTTAAGGATTCAAAATGTTTGAAGCATATAAAATATTTTGGGAAAAAAATCCATAATCCTTATATTGCATAAACTTATAACTTGAAAATTATTGGAACTCTTGGAGAGTTTTTAAAAACAATATATTATTTGCTAGAATGAAAAATATACCAAATTGATTAGTTATATATCTTAGTGAAATTGGTTTACTAATGTATCTTATAAATACTACAAGACCTGATATAGCCTTTTGATCAATTGTTAGCAAGGTATACTTTTACTCCTACTAGGAGACATCAAAGAGAGATTAAACATATGAGCTAATTTTATTCTAAAGACTGTAGTCCTGATCTTGTTGGTTATTCTGGATACTTACCTGACCCATATAAAGCTCTGTCTCAAATAAGCTATGTGTTCATATGTGGGGGTACTGTCATATCATAAAGATATAAAGAGAAGTATATCATAGCCACTTCACCGAACTATGCTAAGATAATAGCTATTCATGAAGCAAGCCGAGAGTGTGTGTGGTTGAGGTTCAATATACATCTCATTTGTGAAAAATGTGGTTTAAAATATGATAAAGTACCCATGATTTTTTATGAGGATAATGCAGCATGCACAACACAACTAAAGGGAGGACTCAAGGAGATGGAACGAAGCACATTTCGCCAAAGCATTTTTATACACGCGAGCTATAAAAGAATGGTGATATTAACGTACAACAGATTCGTTCAAGTGATAACATGACTAATTTATTTACCATCTCTCCTTCAACTATAACTTTCAAAAAGATGGTGCACAAGATCGGGATGTAAAGGTTCAAGGATGTTCTTATTTGGGGAGTTAATACGCGTTGTACTCTTTTTTCCTTTCAAGGTTTTGTTCCGCTGGGTTTTTCTTGTCAAGTTTTTATTGAGGCAGTCTACATGCGTATTATTAAAAATGTGTACTCTTTTTTCTTCACTAGATTTTTTTCACTGAATTTTTTTAGTAAGGTTTTAATTAGTCACATTACATAACAAATAAACATTCAAGGGGGAGTGTTATAAATGTATTATCAAATATAGTGAATGTCTACTTTACCATATATAGTGAATGTCTATTTATGGAAAAGATAGAAACCCCATGGTTAGTTTTCACTTTTCCTCTATAAATAAAGGGGTTTTCTGTAAGACCTCACAAAATCCTAAGCTTAATTCAGTCATTTAGACTTGTCAAGGGGTCCCAAACTTAGAATATTTTATCTAAGTACTCAGACTTAGTGTCATTTTAGCCAACAAAGATTGGAAATCTCATTTCGCAACCTTTACGTCCATTAAATATTGACATTTTAGTTGATTCATGATAAGGAATGTTTGTAGGTGTTTCCAGACAAGTTTTGGATTTTTCAGACTTCGTTTGAAGCTCCGTTGGAATCCCAAAATAGTGGATCAATGCGATCTTGGCACGTCGCGTCGACTATCGCATTGATTAATATTTTTCCTAGCTACTAGCGTCCAATTCTAGTGAATCAATGCGAACATAGTGGGATGCATTGGCTATCACGTCGATGCCATCGACACACTGCGTCGACCTGCACATCGGTATCCTAGTTTTCAGTCATTAAAGTACCACATTCTAGGGGATATCGCATTGATCTTGGCACGTCGTGTCGACTATCGCATTGATTAATATTTTTCCTAGCTACTAGCATCTAATTCCAGTGAATCGATGCGAACATGGCGGGATGCATTGGCTATCACATCGATGCTATCGACGCACTGCGTCGACCTGTGCATCAGTAGCCCAATTTTCAGTCATTAAAATACCATATTCTAGGGGGTATTTAGGTCTTTTCCTCACGTTCTAAAGACCCCAAAACACAAAATTAATCCCTTTGGACATCAAATATACTCATTCATTCTCCAATTAGCTCAAGGACAAAACCCTTGGTTCTTAAATTTTAAATCAAGAACACATGATTAAACCATAAACTTTTAGGAATTCTTCAACATAGGTATGTGAAGTGTTATCCAAGGGTTCCTTCCACCCTTGGAGTCCAAGAATCTTTTTAAACTTTGAGTAATTGATCTTATGATTTCCATGGTTGGAATTAAAGTGTATCCATGATTGCTATTTGGATTAAGTTACTAATTCATGATTATATATATGTATCTCATGTGAAATTGATCATTATGTGTACAGATTCATGAGAATTCATGATAAACCCTTGACTTGTGAAATTAGAGATGAATTATGATGCTCACATGTTGTTCAATACTATGTGCATATACTATGATCACCAAGTGCTTGATAAATTGTACATGTGAATTGTTAAGAGAATGAAATCATGTCAAGTTATCTTATGTGCAAGTTATATCATGCAAGTGTTTGTCAAAATTCCCCAATGTATGAATGATGATCAAGTTCATAGTTTACATGTTTCATGTTATGCTATGTCTCTTAATTTATGATATCGAGTCCTAGGGGTACTTGTACCCGACATTTTAGCTGATTACCTAGAGTCATGGTTAGTCATAGAATAGTATCAGTCATGACACAATCAATAGTACTCTCAGTCAGTTTCAGAACTCAAGAAAACTTAGTAGATTCAGCAGTAGTTTAGTCTAACTCAGTATTCAGTTCAGACCTCAGTAAACTCTGTCATTTAACGGAATCCAGTAGTATTTCATCAGTCAACGAAACTCATTAAACTCAGTTCAGTTTAACTAAATAGTAATCTCAGTAATCATTCAGTCCAGCCTAGTATAGACTAGAAATAAGTTCAGTGTCTATTTAGTTGGGAGTAGGATTCAACATCGAGATAACTCAGGGATGGGGGCATTCCTGTCAGTAGAGGGTTTGACCCTTAGCAGCAGTCCCTGAATTATAGACTACGTAGCCAACGTAAGTTGAGGTATATTTCTGCCATACATTATGAGGATTGATACTTCTCATTCGAGTTATCTTGCCAGCGAGGGTTGATGAAAGAGCTTCCTATCAGAGAGGGTTAACTCACATCTTGTCCTTACCCGTGGCACGGTATTGACACCCTTTCAACTGGGGTTACAGGTAGGACCCTAAATCAATTAGATAAGGGGCATGTTGGTTAGATGATTACCTCCCACAATCTCAGTTCCAGTCTCAGTCTCCGAATAGAACTCAGTTCTGTTTTACAGATTCAGGACTATCATACATGGTAACTCAACTTAGTACAGAACTTAGTATGGTTCCATGGTACTCATCACTCTCAAATACAGTCATTTAGATAATTAGTAATACAGTATTCATAAATCTAGATATCAGTTATCAGTATTTCAATTCGGTACTCAGTATTAGCAAGATCTCAGTTACAATCTATGTGTTCATACATATACTCTTACTTAGTCATACTCATGTTATTCAGTAATTATTGTTCATGCATATGAACCCATATATTTAAGCCTACCTCACTGAGCATACTAGTACATTCAAAGTACTGACGCATGCTTTTCTTTGTGCTATGATGTCTTATATCATAGGTTCAGATGCACGAGCTCCAGAGCACCCTTAACAGTCCAGATTCTCAGCTTTTAGAGTAGTAGTGAGACCGTATAGTTCGAGGACGTGCTAATTATTTATAGTACTTTAGTTTTATTTCAATAGATAGAGTTAGTTGGGGGCTTATCCCATCAACTCCACAGTTCAGATAGTTAGAGGTTTTTTCAGACTAGAGTATTTTCATACAGTTGTTCAATTTTTCAGTATTGATGTTCAGTTTTGGTATTCTAATACCATATTCAATAATATTTAAAGTATTGAACCTTATGGCAAGTTTCCACCTATTTCCTCATATTTATAGTATTTATTACACAGTTATTGTAGAAGGTACAAGTTATGGGTTAGTTTGTGGTCCTTCAGGATTATGAGCACCGTGTAGTATCTAGGGTACAGACTAAGGTTGTTACAAACTTAGTATCAGAGCCTAAGGTTAAACAGAGTCCTAGGAAGTCTGAAATCCGCATCTAGTAGAGTTTTGTGCATGGGTGTGTTGCACACCATACTTATGGAAAAGAGGCTACGAGATGTTTTAAGGAATGTTTCTTCTTTCAGTATTCATGTCATGCGAGTGAGTATGAGCTCTAATTATACTCTCTTTCTAATCCTAGTTTTTCTTCCATTTATAGAATATTCCTCCAAAAAGGATCAAGGTAGAGGAATAAGAGATCAGTCAACCCCTCAGCCCGTCCATCCAGATCCTTTGGATGAGTATGTCTCTCACGCAGAGTTCAGAGAAGCCTTCACCACCCTAGTTCATTCTATGGAAGCCCAGAATAAACGTCCAACTATGGTTTCGTCCAACCCAGTGGCCAATAATGTTGAAGCCAAGATTTGGTACTTCATCCAAATGAACCCTCGATCGTTTATCGGATCTAAGTTAGATGAGAACCATCAAGAATTTCTTGATAAGGTGCAGAAGGTTACCAATATCATGGGGTGACTACTATTGAGAGCACTGAGTTGGACACATATCAGTTATAGGATATGGCTCACTCATGGTTCTAACAGTGGAAGGCAGAGAGGGCCACGGTCCATAAAAAAGGAGGAGTTTACAGTTGTTTTTCTGGATAGGTTCTTCCCACCAGAGTTCAGGGAAGTAAAGGTTTTGGAGTTTATAAACCTTAAGAAGGGAAATATGGAAGTGCAGGAGTATTCTCTCAAGTTTACTCAGTTATCCAGATATGCCCTACATGTCGTAGCAGATAGCAGAGAGAAGATGAGTAAGTTCATGTCATGAGTGTCTAGCAGTGTGGTTAAGGAGTGTAGAACTGGAATGTTTATTAAGGAGATAAAAATAGTCAGGCTCATAGTCCATGCTTAGTAGATAGAGGAGGCCAAGAATAAAAAGAATGAGAGAGAGAATAAGAAAGCGAGAATAGGTAGTTTTAATTTTGCTCAGCCTAAGTCAGAGGGTGGGAATCATTCTCAGTTCCACCCAAAATCCTCTGTTTCATCTCCTTTCTCAGCTAATGCTCTATTGCCAAAATTCATAGAAGGCAACTAATATAGGGCATCAGGACCTAAACTCCAGGGCAGTGTTAGCAGTGACCGAACTAATCCCCTTTGCCAGAAGTGCGGCAGAAACCACCAGGGTATCTGCAGAGCTGGCAGCAATGTGTGTTTCAAATGTTGTAAGCCAGGCCATAGGGCTAGACAGTGTCCTCAAATTGGTTTGCAGAGTCAGCATAACCGTCCCCTGGCTCAGTCCAGTTGCTCGAATCAGTATGTTGCCTTTTCCAGTGCCACCAGTAGGCAGCGCCCAAATAGACTCAATACTCTTTAGTTCCGACAAGATCAGGAAAGTACTCCTGATATGGTCACTAGTACATTACAAGTTTTCCATTTGCATATTTACGCTTTTCTAGATCTAGGAGCATCTTTGCCTTTTGTTACTCCATATATAGCAGTTGATTTTGGAGTCAGTCCTAAAATTCTAGCAAAGTTCTTAGTTTCTACCCTAGTGGGTAAATCTATCATAGCCCGATGGGTATACAGGAACTGTCTGATTATGATATCTCAGAAAGTCAGTTCAGCAGATTTAGTCGAATTGGAGATGACTGATTTCGATATCATTCTCAACATGGATTGGGTTCATTCCTGTTGTGCCTCAGTCGACTACAGAAATAGAGTTGTTCAGTTTTATTTTCCAAATGAACCCGCCCTAGAGTGGAAGTGTTGTACTTCAACACTTAGGGGTTAACTTATTTCTTAACTTCAGGCTAGAAAGATAATATCTAAGGGATGTGTCTACCATCTCGTTCGAGTCTAGGAATCTAGTTCAGAAACCCCTACTCTTGAATCAATATCAGTAGTATGTGAATTCCTAGATGTGTTTCCCGAAAATCTTCCCAGAGTTTCTCCGAAAAGGGAAATTGATTTCAGAATTGATCTTCTCCCAGATACCTAGCCCATCTCTATCCCGCCATACAGAATGGCTCCTACAGGACTCTGAAAATTAAATAAATAGTTAAAGGATCTCTTAGATAAGGGATTCATCAGACACAATGTGTCCCCGTGGGGTACACCAGTGTTATTCGTGTGTAAGAAAGATGGTTATCTCAGAATGAGCATAGATTACCATCAGTTAAACAAAGTTACGGTCAAGAACAAGTATCCACTCCCCAGAATCGATGACTTGTTTGACCAACTTCAGGGTGCCAGTTATTTCTCTAAGATAGACCTCAGATCAGGCTATCATCAGCTCAGAGTCAGAGAAAGTGACATCCCAAAATAGCTTTCCAAACTTGGTACAGTCACTTCGAATTTTTAGTCATGTCCTTTGGTCTTACCAAGGCCCCAGCAGACTTCATGGACTTGATGAACCATGTGCTCAAGCAGTACTTGGACATGTTCGCCACAGTTTTCATAGATGACATTCTTATTTACTCCCGTAGTCAACACGATTATGAAGATCATCTCAAAATAGTATTGCAAACTCTCAGAAACCATCAATTATTTGCCAAATTTAGTAAGTGCGAATTTTGGCTAAAGTCAGTAATATTCCTTGGCCATATAATTTTTGGTGATGGCGTTAGAGTTGATCCCTAAAAGAATTAAGTAGTGTGAAACTGGCCCAGGCCCATCTCTCCGTCAAAGATCAGGAGTTTCTTGGGTTTGGATGGCTATTACCGATTGTTTATTGAGGGATTTTTGTCTATTGTATCCCTTATGTCCATATTGACTCAGAAAAAAGTCAAGTTCCAGTGGTTAGATCCTTGTGAGAAGAGTTTTTAGAAGTTAAAGACTCAACTCACTATAGCTTCAGTTTTGACACTCCAGATAGTTCAAACGGTTTTTTTGTGTACTGTGATGCTTCTAGAGTCGGATTGGGTTGTGTTCTAATACATGAGGTTAGGTCATAACCTATACCTCTAGACAGCTTAAGACCCATGAGAAGAACTATCCTACTCATGATCTTGAGTTAGCAGCAGTAGTTTTTACCTTAAAGATTTGGAGGCATTACTTGTATGGTGTGCACGTTGATGTGTTCAATGATCATAAGATCCTGCAGTATGTGTTTCTCAGAATGACCTCAACCTCCATCAGAGAAGGTGGTTGGAGTTGTTGAAAGACTATGATATAAGTGTTCTGTATCATCCGGGCATGGACAATGTAGTGGATGACGCTCTCAGTAGAATGTCTATGGGTAGAGTTGCCCATGTTGAGAACAGTAAGAAGAAGTTATCCTAGGAGGTTCATCAGCTAGCCCGACTAGGTGTTCGCTTAGTCGATTCAACAGAAGGTAGTGTGTGGGTATAGAGTAGCTCAGAATTGTCCCTAGTTTCCAAAGTAAAGGAAAAGCAGGATAGGGATCCCAGTCTAGTCCAGTTGAAGGAATAAGTTAGAAATCAAAAGGTAGAGGCTTTCTCCCAAGAGGGAGATGGTGTTTTTCTTTGTCAGGGTCATTTATGTGTGCTAGGTGTAGTTGACTTGAGGCAGAAAATTCTTGCAAAAGAGCGTAGTACGTGTTACTCTATTCATTCAGGGGATATGAAGATGTACCCCAATTTGTGGGATATCTATTGGTGGAGTGGGATGAAAAGAGACATTGCAGAGTTTGTGGCTAAGTGCTCAACATGTCAGTATGTTAAGATTAAGCATCAGAAGCCTAGTGGGTACATACAGGAGTTCAGTATTCCCACCTGGAAATGGGATGAAGTGAACATGGACATCGTGATGGGCTTGCCTCGTACTCATCGTCAGCATGATTCTTTTTGGGTCATTGTAGACAAGATGACTAAATTAGCTCATTTCCTTCCAGTTCATACCTCCTATTCAGTCGAGGATTACGCCAAACTTTATGTTAGGGAGATGTTCAGATTTCACGGTGTTCCATTGTCTATTATCTCAGATAGAGGTACCCAATTCACCTCTTATTTCTAGAAAGCATTCCAAAAGGGACTTGGTACCCGAGTTTATCTCAGTACAACCTTTCATCCTCAGACAGATGGTCAAATAGAAAGGACCATTCATACCTTAGAGGATCTGTTGTGAGCTTGTGCAATATACTTTAAAGGTAGTTGGGATAACCACTTGCCTTTGATTGAGCTCGCATATAACAACAGCTATCACTGCAGTATTTAGATGGATCTATTTGAAGCACTTTATGGGAGAATGTGTAGATCTCCCATTAGTTTGTTTGAAGCGGGTAAGCCGTAGTAGTAGGGCCTAACTTGGTGATTGATACCTTAGAGAAGGTCTAGATGATCAGGGAAAGGATTAAGACAGCTCATAGACGACAGAAATCATACGCAGATGTGCTCAGAAAGGATCTCGATTTCAAGATTGATGACTATGTGTACTTAAATATCTCTCCTATGAAAGGAGTGAAGCGTTTTGGAAAAAAATGGAAACTCAGTCCCCGATATGTTAGTCCTTACCGAATTCTCAGCCATTTTGGAAAGGTAGCTTACGAGCTTGAGTTACCTTAAGATTTATCTTTAGTTCATCCAGTGTTCCATGTCTCCTTGCTAAAGAGATGCATAGGTGGCCCAGCAATCATAGTCCCTATTGAGGGCACAGATATTCAGAAAAGCCTCTCTTATGAAGAGATCCCAGTTAAAATCCTTGACGATCAGATTCATAGACTAAGGAACAAAGAAGTTTCTCTAATCAATGATTTTTGGAAAAATCAGACCGTTGAGGGAGATACTTGGGAAGTAGAAGAAGACATGTGAACCAAGTATCCTCATCTATTCTCCTCTAATACAGAATCAGCTCAAGGTAATAGTTTTCTTAAGCTTAATCAGTTTCATGTTTAGATTTCAGTTACAAACGTAGTATTAGTTCCCATTACATGTTCAGTTATACCTTCATGAGCTAGTTCAGTCATGTAAAAATGCATCAGATATGCATGTTTAGTATGTAGATTCAGTTTATCAGTAATCTCAATCATGCATTCTTGAATCATATCCAGCTATATCCATGTATCAGATATACATGTTCAGTATGATAATTTAGAATACCAGTAATATCAGTCATATAGTCATGTCCCAGATGTTTATGCCCAGTAAGTAAGTCAGTATCTCATTATTCTCAGTCTTAGCAGTCTTATTTGAGGATGAATGTTCCCAAGGGGGAGATAATGTAAGACCCCGCAAAATCCTAAGATTAATTAAGTTTTTTAGGCTTGTTAAGGGGTCCCAGACTTAGAATATTTTAGCTAAATACTAATACTTAGTTTCATTTTAGCCTACAAAGGTTGGTAATCTTATTTCGCGACCTTTACGTCCACTAAATATTAATGTTTAGGTTGATTAATGATCAGGAATGTCTGTAGGTATTTCCGGACAAGTTATGTATTTTTCAAACTTTGTTTGAAGCTCCGTTGGAATCACAAAGCAGTGGATCAACGCGATCTTGGCACGTCGCATATACTATCGCGTTGATTAATATTTTCCCCAGCTACCAGCGTCCAATTCCAGTGAATCGACGTGAATATAGCGCAACGCGTTGGCCATCGTGTCGATGCCACCTATGCGCCGTGTTGACCTGCGTGTTGGTAGCCCAGTTTTCAGTCATTAAAATACCGCGTTCTTGGGGGTATTTGGATCTTTTCCCCACGTCCTTCAGCCCCCAAAACACAAAATTAAGCCCTTTGGAGAGCAAACATACTCATCCATTCTCCAATTAGCTCAAGAACAAAACCCTAGGTGCTTAAATTTCAAATCAAGAACGCAAGATTCAACCATAAACTTTAAGGAATTCTTCATCACAGATATGTGAAGTGTTCATCCAAGGGTTCCTTCCTCCCTTGGAGTCCAAGAATCTTTTTAAACTTCGAGTAATCGATCTTATGATTTCCATGGTTGGAATTAAAGTGTATCCATGATTGATATTTGGATTAAGTTCCTAATTCATGATTATATATATGTATCTCATGTGAAATTAGTCATTATGTGTGTAGATTCATGTGAATCCATGATAAACCCTTGACTTGTGAAATTAGAGATGAGTTATGATGCTTACTTGTTGTTCAATACTATGTGCATATACTATGCTCACCATGTGCTTGATAAATTGTCCATGTGAATAGTTAAGAGAATTAAATCATGTCAAGTTAGCTTATGTGAAATTTATATCATATAGGTGTTTGTCCAAACTCCCCAATGTATGAATGATGATCAAGTTCTTAGTTTACATATTTCATGTTATGCTATGTCTCTTAATTTATGCTATCGAGTCTTGGGGGTACTTGTACCCGACAATTTAGCTGATTACCTAGATCCATGGTCAGTCATAGAACAATATCAGTCACGACACGATCAGTAGTACTCTCAGTTAGTTTCAGAACCCAGGAAAGCTCAGTAGATTTAGTAGTAGTTCAGTCTAACTCAGTATTCAGTTCAGACCTCAGTAAACTCTATCAGTTAATAGAATCTAGTAGTATTCCATCTATCAACAAAACTTAGTGAACTCAGTTTAGTTCAGCTAAATAGTAATCTTAATAACCATTCAGTCTGGCCTAGTACAGACTAGAAATCTGTTCAGTGTCTATTCAGTTGGGAGTAGGATTCAGCATCGAGTTAACTTAGGGATGGGGGAATTCCTATCAATAGAGGATTTGATCCTTAAAAGCAGTCCCTGCATTACAGAACTACATAGCCAGCGTAGGTTGAGGTATCTTCCTGCTTGACATTATGAGTGTTGATACTTCTCATCCGAGTTATCCTTCCAGCGAGGGTTGATGGAAGAGCTTCCTGACAGAAGAGGCTTGTCCTTACCCGTGGCACGGTATTGACACCCTTCCAACTGGAGTTACAGTTTGGACCCCAAATCAGTTAGAGAAGAGGCATATCGGTTAGATGATTACCTCTCACAGTCTCAGTTCTAGTCTCAGTCTCAGAATAGAACTCAGTTCAGTTCTATAGATTCAGGACTATAAGACATGGTCACTCAGCTCAGTACGGAACTCAGTATGGTTCCACACTACTCAGAACTATCAGATACATTCATTCAGATAATTAGTAATACAGTATTCGTAAACCCAGATATCGGTTATCAGTATTCTAATTCAGTACTCAGTATTAGCACGATCTCAGTTACAGTTTATGTGTTTATGCATGTACTCTTACTTCAGTCATACTCATGTTATTCGGTTATTATTGTTCATGCATATGAACCCATGCATTTCAACCTACCTCACTGAGCATACCAGTACATTCAAAGTACTGGCGCATGCTTTTCTTTGAGCTATGATGTCTTATATCATAGGTTCAGATGCACGAGCTCCAGAGCACCCTTAGCATTCCAGATTCTCAGTTTTCAGAGTAGTGGTGAGTCCTCATTATTTGAGCACATGCTTATTATTTACAGTACTTTAGCTTTATTTCAATAGATAGAGTTAGTTGGGGGCTTGTCCCATCAACTCCACAGTTCAGATAGTTAGAGGCTATTTCAGACTAGAGTATTTTCAGACAATTGTTCAGTTTTTCAGTATTGATGTTCAGTTTTGGTATTGTGATACCATATTTAGTAATATTTATAGTATTGAGCCTTATGGCAAGTTTTCGCCTATTTTTGCATATTTACAGTATTTATTACATAGTTATTGCAGTTGGTACTAGTCATGGGCCAGATTATGGTCCTTCGGGATTATGAGAACTGTGTAGCATCCATATTACAGACTCGGGGCATTACATCTTTCTTCATTATATTTCATCCCTCAAGAAAAATAAGAATTACTCTGTCTTCTTTCTCTATTCTTCTTCTTCTTTGTTTTATATTCCATAACAACTATCATATTTTATATTATTTATTTAGATTTATATATAAGTTATAGGACATATAATAGAATAATAATTTAAAAATAAAATATTACTATTATTATGCCAATTCAAGTATTATAATAATTCCTATAAATACTCATGTATACAGTAATTAAATTATCGATCAAAGACTTACAAAGATCCTATTAGAGATATTATAAATAGAGAAATATATACCTGAATTGAAAAATAAATTGATTACCTTTTATGAAAAAAAATAATTCTGGTTTGAATGTGTTTCATCTGGTTAGAGACTTGTGTTGATATCGTGTTTTAAAATAAGTTAGAAATATAAATATTAAAAAATAAATTAAAACACGAGTTATGACAGAGAATGTTTATTTCTTATTTTCTTCTGTATTTAATGATTGTCCTTTACTGAATAATGATCTCTTCTTTATAATACAAAATGACTTCCCAAAATACACGAATTAAATTATCTTCATTCATTCCGTACGTGAATGCCAAAGAGTATTGAAAATATGTCTCAGAAATAATTTTAGTAGTCCTATGTGACTTAGGAATTAGTTGTCCCTTTATTGTTTGAGCAGAAATTAGTTATCCCAATTTAAATTGAAGTGTAGTTAGAAATTTAGCTATAAATATATGTTTTGAGTTATTAATAAAATAATTCCCTATGACAATACAATTGCATTATTTTCTTCTCTATAACTCTTTCTCTGTTATTTCTCTAATTTCAAAGTTAAAACCCAAAACTTGGTATCAAAGCCAAAAACCAACAATTGATATCAAGAGATAATTTCTTGAGGGATCTGTGTGAGAGAAATGAATTCTAAAAATAACTTTTCCCAAATAGCTCCTCCTGTCTTTGATGGTGAGAATTACCATCTTTGGAAAATAAGAATGGAGAACTACCTTGAGGCTTTAGATCTTTGAGAGACCGTGGAGGAGGATTATGATGCTATTCTGCTGCCCGATAATTCCCTGGTGGCCCAGATCAAAAGCTAAAAGGAAAAGAAAATCAAAGGCAAAAGCAACTTTATTTGCTAGTCTGTCTCCAATAATTTTCATGAGAATTATGACCGTTAAATCACTAAAAGAAATTTGGAATTGTCTGAAAGAAGAATATACCAGAGATAAAAGAATACGAGGCATGAAGGTATATAATCTAATAAGGGAATTTAAATTGCAAAAGATGAAGGAATCTGAGACCATCAAAGAGTACTCAAACTGACTTCTTAGCATTGTTAACAATGTAAGATTGGTTGGAACAAAATCTAAAGATTCAAGAATTATTGGAAAAATTCTTGTTATTGTGCTTGAAAGATACGAAGTATCAATAATTACCTTGGAAAACATAAAAGACCTGTCCAAGATTACCTTGGTAGAATTGTTAAATACGTTGCAGGCACAAGATAAAATGAGACTTATGAGGCAAGATGGTATGGTTGAAGGATCTTTGGCAGCCAACCACAAGACTCAAAGCAAGGGTAATAATTCAAGGAAAAATTACCCATTTTGCCAGCACTATGGAAAAATAGGTCATCCTCCATTTAAATGTTGGAAGAGACCAAATACACAATGCAAGATTTGCAATCAACTTGTCCATGAAGCTGTGATTTGTTAAAACAAATCTCAAAAAGATGAAGCAGATGCCCAAGTCACCAAAGAAGAAGAAGAAGATCACTTATTTGTGGCAACATATTCTTCAACCAAGAAATCTGATTTTTGGATGATTGATAGTGGTTGTACAAATCACATGACATATGACAAAACTCTTTTTAAAGAGTTTCTACCTTTAGAAAATAAAAATGTCAGAATTGGGAATGGTGACTATATTCTTGCAGAAGGAATGGGGAATGTTGCAATCAAAACAATTTCAAGTACAAAATAATTTCAAATGTCCTTTACGTGCCCGACGTTAATAAAAGTTTGTTAAGTTTTGGTCAACTAATGGAAGAAGGATTTAAATTATTGTTTGGAGATAAATATTGTTGAATCATTGATTCCACTAATCATGAGATCTTACAAGTTGATATGAGAGACAAAATTTTCTTATTTAATCCAACAGAAGTTGCACACAAGCCATGCAAGAACAAAGATAAATTGGCAGATTTATTCAAGAGGTCAAGTACAGTCGAAGCCGAGACAATTTCTAATCCAAGGAGGAGTGTTTAAAATATGTCTCAAAAATAATTTTAGTAGTCCTACGTGACTTAGGAATTAGTTGTCCTTTATTATTTGAATAGGAATTAGTTATCTCAATTTAAATTGAAGTGTAGTTAAAATTTAGATATAAATATATGTTTTGAGTTATTAATAAAATAATTCCCTTTCATAATACAATTGCAATATTTTCTTCTCTCCAACTCTTTCTCTGTTATTTCTGTAATTTCAAAGCTAAAACCCAACAAAGAGTTATGAAAAATATATTCACATTTAATGCAATTATAACAAAAAAAAATTAATAAAATCTTTGACAAAGAGTGGTGACACATTACTTTTCTTTTACATAACTTTATATTATTGTACAGATTTTGACTTGCCGTGTCAATGGAAACATCTTATTTATAGTCCTTTTTTTGTTTCTTATTGAATTGACATGGTTTCAATTAACAATTATTAATAACTTATGTAGCTTTTTGTTGAGATTCACCTTCCTTCTATTTTGTGTTTTTCATTAATGGTAGAATATTTTTCTTTTTTATTTTTTAGATTAAGAATATTTTAAATTATTTATTTCCTTTTACGGCTAGGGTTTATTAATTAAAGAATATTTAGTCTTATAGCTATAAGGAAAATATCATATTTTTTTGATTTATTTTATTTAGTTTCTTATAAAGAGAGATGTACTTTTCTATTTGAATCAAGAAAAAGAATCAATCAAGAGTTTTCATTCAGTTTTTGTTAAATTTTCTTTCTTGTCTCTTCCATTACATAATAGTGGTATCAAAGCCTTCATCGATCATCATGGATCTATTAATTTATTAAAGCAAAACTGTCAACCATTTTTTAATCCATACATATTTTCAACCTACTTTTAATCCTTACATTTATTTTTAACGTACGACTATTTTTAATCCTTACTTTAATTTTTAACGTGGGGCTATTTTTAATCATTTTTAACCCATATTATTTTAAATCTTTTTTTTTTCAAACCATAACAAGCAATACTCTCTCTTTCAATGCCCCAAAAACCTTCAATGGTGAAAATTATCAAATTTGGGCAATTAAGATGAAATCTTATCTTTAGCTTATGATTTGTGGGAAGTTGTAAGGGAAGACAAACCCATACAACCACTCCCTGCAAATCCTTCTGCTGTCGAAATCAAACTTCACTTAGAAAAGAAATCGAAAAAATATAAAGAAAAAATTATAATTCAAAATTCTGTTGTTGATTCAATCTTTTCTAAAATCATTGCATGTGAAACAACAAAAAAAGTTTGGGAAAAAATTGAAAAGGAGTACCAAGGAAGTGAACGAGGTAGACAAAATCAAATTCTGAATTTGAAAGGAGATTTTGAATCTCTTAGGATGCAAGAAGGTAAGACAATTACTAAGTATTCTGACAGAATTTCTTTAATTGTCAATAGAATCAGGTTGCTTGGAGAAGATTTTAAAGACAATAGAATAGTTGAAAAAATTCTTGTAACTATTCCAGAGAGATTTGAGTCCAAAATCTCCGCTTTGGAAGAGTCTAAATATCTCTCTGACATCTCTATTGCAGAATTGATAAGCGCTCTTCAAGAACAAGAGAAAAGAAGAGATTACAGGAAAGACAAAGTTGTTGAAGGTATTTTTTATGTGAACCATCAAAAAAGAAAAGTTGATTATCCACTTTGCAAATATTGCAAAAAGAACATACACTCAGAAAAATTTCGCTGGTGGAGATCCGATGCATTATGTGGAAGTTGCAAATAAAAAGATCATGTCACAAAAGTATGCGAGTTCAAAGACACTCAAAATAATTCAAAAGCACTTCTTGTGGAAGAAGAACATCAAGATGACGAAGACCAACTTTATTAGATTGATGCAACAAAATTAAGGAAAAATATATATTTTTTAAGAATAACTAAGTGTTTAAACTCAAGTTGGATACACCAACTTGAGTTTGAGGGGGAATGTTGAGATTCACCTTCCTTCTATTTTGTGTTTTTCATTAATGGTAGAATATTTTTATTTTCCCTTTTTTAGTCTAAGAATATTTTATATTATTTATTAACTTTTAAGTCTACGGTTTATTAATTAAATAATATTTAGTCTTATAGCTATAAGGAAAATATCATATTTTCCTTATTTATTTTATTTACTTTCTTATAAATAGATATGTACTCTTCTATTTGAATCAAGGAAAAGAATTAATCAAGAGTTTTCATTCAGTTTCTATTTAATTTTCTTTCTTGTCTCTTTCATTACATAACAGTGGTATCAAAGCCTTCATCGATCCTCATGGATCTGTTAATTTATTAAAGCAAAACTATCAATTATTTTTTAATCCATACTTATTCTCTACCTACTTTTAATCCTTACATTTATTTTTAATGTAGAACTATTTTTAATCCTTACTTTTATTTTTAACGTGGGGCTATTTTTAATCATTTTTAACCCATATTATTTTAAATCTTATTTTTTCAAACCATGACAAGTAATACTCTCTCTTTCAATACTCCAAAAACCTTCACTAGTGAAAATTATCAAATTTGGGCAGTTAAGATGAAATCTTATCTTGAAGCTTATGATTTGTGGAAAGTTGTAAAGGAAGATAAACCCATACAACCACTCTCTGCAAATCCTTCTGCTACCGAAATCAAACTTCACTCAGAAGAGAAAATGAAAAAAACTAAAGCAAAAATTATAATTCAAAATTCTGTTGTTTATTCAATATTTTCTAAAATCATTGCATGTGAATCAACAAAAGAAGTTTGGGAAAAACTTGAAAAGGAGTACCAAGGAAGTGAACGAGGCAGACAAAATTAAATTCTGAATTTGAAAAGAGATTTTGAATCTCTTAGGATGCAAGAAGGTGAGACAATTACTAAGTATTCTGACAGAATTTCTTTACTTGTCAATAGAATCAGGTTGCTTGGCAATGATTTTAAAAATAATAAAATATTTGACAAAATTCTGGTGACTATTCCTGAGAGATTTGAGTCCAAAATCTCCATTTTGGAAGAGTCTAAAGATCTCTCTGTCATCTCTTTTGCTGAATTAATAAGTCTTCTTCAAGCACAAAGCAAAGAAGAGCTTACAGGGAAGACAAAGTTGTTAAAGATATTTTTTATGTGAACCATCAAAAAAGAAAAGTCGATTATCCACCTTGCAAATATTGCAGAAAGAAAATACACTCAGAAAAATTTTGCTAACGGAGATCCAATACATTATGTGGAAGTTGCAAACAAAAAGGTCATGTCACAAAAGTATGCAAGTTCAAAGACACTCAAGATAATTCAAAAGCACTTCTTGTGAAAGAAGAACATCAAGATGATGAAGACCAACTTTATTATATTGCTACACTAAAATTAAGGAAAAATATATATTTTTAAAGAATAATTAAGTGTTCAAACTCATGTTGGATACACCAACTTGAGTTTGAGGGAGAATGTTGAGATTCACCTTCCTTCTATTTTGTGTTTTTCATTAATGGTAGAATATTTTTATTTTCCCTTTTTTAGTCTAAGAATATTTTACATTATTTATTTCCTTTTAAATCTAGGATTTATTCATTAAAGAATAATTAGTTTTATATCTATAAGAAAAATATCATATTTTTCTTATTTATTTTATTTAGTTTCTCATAAATAGATATGTACTCTTCGATTTGAATCAAGGTAAAGAATCAATCAAGAATTTTCATTCAGTTTCTATTTTATTTTCTTTCTTGTCTCTTTCATTACATAACACTTTTTTGTCTGCCATCTTATTAAATTTCTTGTTAGTTATTTAATTCAGAGCTGAATTGAACTTTTATTTTGTAGGGAAGTGTTATATATTTTGTGAATTGAGATTTGTAAAGGTAAGAAGTGATTTTATGACCTCAGTCGATGTGGAGTGTGAATTTGTACTATATGTAATACATAAATTATCATCTTATTATTGTTAAATTTTATCAATTAATTTATTATATTGACCAAAAGGATGAATAATCCGATCTAAAGTCTAAAGTTGATTTATAATTCGGTTGCTCAAACTTTTAAAATCAACTTATTTTAAAAAGCACTTTTTGGAAAAGTATTTTGATAAGAAGCAGTTGTGTCTGGCCAATAAGTTTTTTGATAAGAAGCAGCTTGTGTCTGACCAATACATTTAAAAACACTTTTGACCAACAATTAATATTTGGCCAATTTTTTTAAAAAAGTGCTTTCAAGTGTATTTTTTTCAAAAGTGTTTTTACCAAAAGTTTTTTTTTTTGCTTATGTAAATAGCTACTCCTATTCTCCGAAAACACTCATTTTCTCATCGAAGCTTAATCAATTATGTCACTTTTTAAAAATAAGCATTTTTGGTCTCTCAAAAACTTGGCCAAATATGTTATTAATCGATGAGTCTACTTGACACTCGAAGACTCCAAATCCTGAATTTGTCTCTGGTTGTAAACCTCAGATGCACGTAACTATATTGCGGATACATTTTGTAACCCTCAAATACATGCAACTAAATCCAGATACTTGGACATACATACCATGTAAAGAGAATCAAAATAAATAATTTGATACAAAATATATCTTAGTAGATTGTGCATTGTTGTATCAAATTAACTAGCTGCATGACAACTAATTGAAAACATAATGAGTAAGATGTTCCAAGAATATTTTTTACTTTGGTTTAGATAATTTGGGATATCCTTTGTGTTGGATTAATTTTTTGAACCTTGAAAAAGTTTTAATTAAGTGGATCAAGGTATTGGTGGATGTGATACTCACCAAGTAAAGATGGTAAATCTATTTTCACAAACAATTTAATGAAGTAAGTGATGGAGTTTTTTTTAACCTTGGAAAAGTTTCAATTAAGTGGATCAAGGTATTGGCGGATGTGATACTCACTAAGTAAAGATGGTAAATCTATTTTCACAAATAATTGAATGAAGTAAGTGATGGAGTTATTGTGCAGGGGGATTTGGAGCACTCTGAGAGGCATGGAAATTTGGGATATTGTTGTTGCATTATGGTTGAGGAAGTGGCGCATGTTACTAGCACAATGAACTAGGGGCGAGTGACTGAACCTGATGAAATCTTGATGAAGTTTTGAAAGACCATGGGCAAGGCATGTATAGAGCAGTTTAATGAATTATTCCATTTCATTTTATGACGGGTAAGGGAGGTGGAGTACAATGGTTCTGATGTACAAAAATATGGGAGACATCCAAAACCGTAAAAACTATAGAGGTATCAAGATATTAAGTCACATTATGTGTCACGGTTTAATACTAGGACCTAGACATAATAGACACCCAGAACCATTTAAGGCCTGAGAGAACCTTTTAGTGAACATCTTAAGCATTCTGTCAACTATTTGCCAAAGAACAATTGAAATCATTTTACAAAGTGTCAGACCAATTAAAACATAGTTAAGAAAAAATCTAAAATATTTGAAATGATTTTAAAACATTTAACTGAGCTTAGGTTTGCGAAGCCTCTAAACATAAAAATGAGATTCTATGTTGAGACATGGCCAAGAAAAATAACATAAATCTAAACTAGGGGTGGCAAGTGGGTTGTTTGGGATGAATTTAGGTAAGTCAAAATGGACTAAAGTAATAAATGAGTCATTGTCCAACCCACCCAAAATATAGATGGGCTAAGATGAGTTGGGCTAAGATGGGCTAAACAATAGGTCATAGCCCAACCCGCCAATTTAACCCATCATTAAACATTTTACCATTCTAGTAGAAATTTAGGTTAGAATGATATTTTTTAAATTTCTTTTTATATTTACAGTCATATAGTTTTTATCGTTACTATTTTTAAGTAAAAATAAAACTAAAGATTAAAAAATGTAATAAAAGTATTTCTGGGTGTCTTGTATTCTTTAGTATCTGGCGGAGTGTCACCCCTTGTGTGTTGTTTGCTTCTATGTTTTTGTTCTATTTGTTATCTGTCCTGAGTCAGGGGTCTATCAAAAATAGCTTTTCTACTTCATCCGAGGTAGTGGTATGAACTGCATACGCTCTATCCTCCTCAGACCCCACTTTGTGGGAATATACTAGGTATGTTTGTTGTTGTAATAAAAGTATTTTTTTTATATATATATTTATTGCAAAACAATGATAATGAATAGCATAAGAGAAGTGGGAAAAGAAAAAAATATGAATTTTTTACAATATAAATTTAAAAAAATTAAATATCTTTTATTAAAAGGGGGGAGGTAGGGGGTCAGAGTAGGGGGTGGTGTAAAAAAATCAATTTATATAAAATTATTTGGGGGGGGGGGTCAGGGTAGGGGGAGGTGGGGGGAGTAAAAACATTGAATTCTTTTTAAAAATAATTTTAAAAAATATTTAAATATTTTTGGTGGGGTAGGGGAATGGTGTAATAAAAGATATTTTTCATTAAAAATATTATTTATTACTATACTTTTTTCATGACAGAAAAAGAATATAATTGAAGAAACTAAAAAAAAAAAAAAACTATTAAGAGTTGAACTATAACTACTAGGATTAAATATTTGTATGGGCCAAAGTTGGGCATCATTATGAGTCATGTGGATTGATGATTTATGATTAGTTCAACTAGGCAAACCTAAATCAGTCCATCTTCAATATCATTCTAGCACAACCCATCAAAACATGAGCGGGTTAAATGAGTTTGGGCTAATTTTATCACCTCTAAACTCAACCATAGTCTGACATTGGAATCGATTAGACTTTTCGGAGAATGGGGGCTCACAGCTAGCTAAAGTTGTCACAAGCAAATCCTATTGTTGCACAAAATCACAAGAATGTGCCTTAGGACCTACATCATAAAATGATGTAGCATCCTGGGACAGTCAGTATGGCGAGTACTGATATACAAAAAGGGAAGGAGATAATATATGTAGCATAACGAGTGAAACTGAAACAAGATAAGGAATATAAAATACCATGATCTATGTGGGTTCGATCATCGCTTGACCAACTGAGCCTCCAGTCCATGTTTACTGCACGGACTGATACATATCACATTATATCATATTTTTTGCATACTGCTTCATAAAGCTAGCATACAGTGAGGTTATCTGCATTTCAGGACAAAACTATATCCTTGTCGACAAAATGAAGTTTCTGGTAATGAGGCTTTCGAATTATTCCTTCTTGTTTAACCATCTTATTCTCTTTAAATCCATCTTTTATCATTTTCAAATCATACATCATTCTTTAGAATATTTTTTTATTCTTATGGGCATTGGTATATTGGTACCATCATACCAATACTTTCAAACTAACCATTTCATACTTCACATTGTTATGATACGCATAAGCCCCATCTTAATAAGAATTGACTGTAAAAGGTCATTAAGGATCATGCAAAACTCTCTTTGAAGTTCATTTAAAGATTTAGGCTTCATAAATTTCTCAAGTTTAACAAAAACAGTGGCGTGTGAGTCACTCCCTTAAATCACCATTTACTAATGTTTGACCAAAAGGGAAGTTTCATATTTCATGTAATACTCTCCAACAGAATTTACACAAATAATGAAAAGCAAAATTTTAGAAAAAAAATGTTCATAAAATCAAATCTTTTCCTCTATCATCAAAATAATTCTCAACCTTAGATTAAATCCATGATTTATGCATATTATAGGGATTAAGAGAAACCTATGATTGTAATTAGGTTGAGAGAGAGTTATTCTACGTACTAAATCTTGTATATCATGCTAAAGCATATGATTTTTCGTAAAGTCATGTCAAGTTCATCTGTGTAGACTAAATAGAGATTTATGGAGATTCATTAAGTTCATGTCCTTATATATTAAACTCATGCTTGAAACCAGTAAATAGGATAACCATGGAATTTAAAGGCATTGGAAATCATGGAATTAGTGAACAAGCCAATATCATAACATGGGTATAAACCCTGAAACATGAATTATGAAAATCATAAGTAAAAACCAAGTTTTCGAGCACAAGAACGAAAGAAAGCCCTTGCTAAATCACCATATACTTGTGACTGTATAGAAGTTGACACAAGACATGAGAAATTCCGAAAAGTGAAGAACCCTAGAAGAATATATTTGGAGACTTAAAGAGGGAAATAGCTTCTTTTCTGACTTAAAACGTGTTTGGAATGATAATAAGGGATTTAAGTAGTGTTAGCATTTAAATCCTTCTTATAATACCAAAAAACAATATCGTTTTAAGTGTACTTCGGGCATCAAAAGTCAAAAATACCTCTTTAGGACATTTCTAACAAGTTGCAGGATTTTCAAGTACGTGGCTCATGGTTTTAAATCATAGGTTTCCATATCAATCTGCAAGTGAAATATTTTATTTAAAAGAATTTAGTTAGTAAGAAGTTTTAGTGTAGTATTTTGGAAGCTTTTGTTTTACTTGGAAAGAAAGAAAGAAAAGGAAAAAAACTCATGGTGGCTTCTTGTTCCATGTGGTTCATTTGTGTCCAAGTGTCATAGACACGTTTGCCTATAAATAGGCATTGTTTCCTTCAGCAAATGGAAAAAGGAAAAACATATAAAAACTTATCATTTTGAAGTAGCCAACTTTAAGAATTTCCCTATAATTTCTTACTCATCCTTTCTTTCACCCCTTCTTTATCTTATGTTTAATTAAAGAGTTCTAATACTATATTTGGTTTAACTTGTTGGTATTTGTATTAATAATTTTATTGATTCATGTATCTTATGGTTAAATAAGGAAGACTTATTTAACTCAGAATATCCTCTTATTGATCAGGGAAGTGCTTATTTAATCCTAGGAAAATATTTCACACTGTTGAAATAGTTTCTTAGGATAGTGCCTAGAACGACTCAAGTATTTTATATGTTACTTAAAATATTATCATAATTATTTAATTATTATTATTATTATTATCATTATCATTACTATTATTTGTAACGCCCCGAGTCTGCACCCCAGATGACACACTGTACTCATGACCTCGAAGGATCACAAGCTAACCCATGACTGGCACCTGCTGTGAGCACTGAATAATAATATTGAAATAATGCAAGAAATAGGCTGAAATACCATAAGGTTCATAATCTAAAAACAAATACTGAATACTGATAAATAAAAACTAAACATCTATCTGAAATATTCTAGCCTGACTACTGAATATACTAAACTACTGAAATACTGAAATGATAACTTTGTCCTCGAATTATAAGGACTCACCACTAAAACTGCTGCTGATAGGTTGGGCTGCTAAGTACGGTCAGGAGCTCGTGCGTCTGAACCTATAATATAAGACATCAGAGCGCAAAAGAAAGAGTATGTGTCAGTACTTTGAATATACGGGTATGCTAAGTGAGGTAGGCTGATATGCAAGGGTTCATAAGAATGAACAATAACTGACTGAGTAACATGAGTATAACTGAATGAAGGTACATATATATCTGAAACTGTTGTAAATGTTGATTAGGTAATGTTGCATCTAAATCTACTTTACTGTAACTGAGATCACTGATAACTGAATTACTGATAAATGAGTTACTGATAATTGGGTTACTGATAACTGGGTGACTTTTCTGATAGCCCTAATTCTGTAGAACTAAACTGAGTTCTATACTGTGCTGGGTGACTGTGTCTGATAGTCCTGATTCTGATAATTGATCTAAGGTTTTATACTGAGTCTAAATCTAAAACTGTAACTGTGGGAGTATTCATCTAACCGACATACCCCGATTATTAACTGAGTTGGAGTCCAACCCGTAACCCCAGTTGGAAGGGTGTTAGCACCTTGCCAAGGGATACTAACAATGGCTATGAGGTAACCCTCTCTGGCAAAAAGATATTTCGTCAACCCTCGCTGGTAGAAAAACTCGCACGAGATATATCAATCCTAGTATAGCATTAAGATATCTCAACCTTCGCTGGCTATATAGTTCTATAATACAGGGATTGCTACTAAGGGTCAAACCCTCTGCTGGCAGGAATGCCCCCATCCCTGGGTTCGCTCGGTGCTGATTCCTACTCCCAACTTAACAAAAATTGAATGGGCTTCTAGACTGTACTAGGCTTGTCTGAACTATTACTGAACGTGCTAGCTGACTAAACTGGATGGAGTTCATTGAGTTCTGTTAACTGGCTGAATACACTATTTGTGATATTGAGCTAAACTATACTGATACTGAGGTTCACTAAGTTTTGTAACTGACTGAGTACTACTGTTCATGATATTAATGAGACTATTCTATAATTACTGTAGCTCTAGGTAAATAGCTAGATTTTCAGGTATTGAATGCCCCCGACTCGAAAGCATGGAAAGTAAAGCATGGCATTATCTTGAAAAGCATAACAATAAATACTTGTTAACATATAACTCCCTGAGAGCACACCATAGGTATCCCACGATGCATACAGTACTGAAGGGCCATAAGATAACCCATGAATTGGTACCTACTATGAGCACTGGATAATATGATCATAAATACGGAAGAATACTGACATGCCATAAGGTTTTAATACCTGAATTCAAAACTAAAATATGAGTCTATAGAAATAACTGACTGAATCTGATAAAATACTGATAAACTGGAATACTAACTGTAACGTCTGAATACTGAATAACTTACTCTAATGTCTGATAAGCCTATAAAACTGAATAACTGTGAGTTGATGTGATAGGACCCAACTAACTCCAACTAACTACTAAATTTAAACATGAAATAAGGTAATCCTATCCTCGAAGTATGAGGACTCACCACTGCTACTTCTGAGGATCTGATAAGTCTAATCGCGACTCAAGAACTGAGCGTCAGAACCTATAATATAATACATCATATCGCAAAATAAAAGGTATGCGATCAGTACTTTGAATGTACTGGTATGGTAAATGAGGTAGGCTAATATGGATGGTTTCATGAACAAAACTAATAATTAACTGAATATGCATGTAAAGCATGAAGTACTGAATAGACAGCATGAAATCTGTAGGTACTAGGAATCTGTGGAAATCTATAAATACTGAGGATGCATTACCAAGCATATAACATGAACTGAGTAAAATCTATAAACTGAAATAGTAAAATAACTAAAATCTGTATGCTTTGGTCAAACAACACTAAGACTAAATAACTGAACTGGTACTGTATCTGAGACTGTGGAAGGTATCATCTAACTGAATTACCCAATTTGAGATAATTGGGGTTCAACCTGTAACCCCAATTAGAAGGGTGTAAATATCGTGCCACGGGTACTAACGCTGGTTGTGTGGATCTACTAAACTGATATAATGTCCAAAGGACTAAGGATGTCAAGTCTGAACTGACGAGTGACTCCTGCGAGATAGTCAAGCCTAATCTGATGGGTGACTTCTCATATCCTGTGTTGGCTGCGTAGTTATGGAGTATAGGAACTACTACTAACGACTCTATCTATCTGACGAGGAAGCCGCCATCCCTACCCTCGCTCGGTGCTAAATCCTATTCCGAGTTTAACTGATTGATATTTGACTATTCTATAAATTCTCATAGTATGTTCTGAAGACTGTTTTGTAATGTACTAAGACTAGACTAAGTAAACAACTATGGTTTTCGGGTATTCAATACCCCCAGGACTAAAAAAATAACAATGGTAAAATGACACTAAAGCTTGGAGGACTAAGCATGAAGGCTTTTATTAAATCAATCACTCTTGTAGGCATTTCATCAAACACTTGTAGTTCATGGTTTAAAACAATCAGAGATATATCATGGAACTTATAAAAATAGCATGAATTTGACATAATAGTATTAAATCATGGTTTAATTTAATAAATAATAATATTAAAACATGGAGGATTGAATAACAACAATAATTTCATTGAATCATGGTATGAAATCAATAGTACATGGAGATTCATGGGTGAAATCACAATTTAAAATCAATAGACTTGCAAAGATCAAAATTTTATAATTTAAACAGGATACTTGGACTCCGTGGATGAAATAAATCCATGGATAAATATCTAACATACCTGGGATAATGAATTTAAGAGGATTGATGGAAAATTCTTGAGATTTGGCCTTGAATTTGAGAGTTAGGGTTCTTGTTCTTGAAGAGAGTTGATTTTAATTTGAGAGAATAATGCAAAAGTGAGAAAATAATGCTCTCTTAGGGTTAAATCCAGTGTTTAGGTGGATTTGGGGCCATGGGAAAAGACCAAACATCCCCTGTAATTTAAAATCGCAAAACAAGAAAAATTCTCGATTTTCACCCTTGGCACGATGCGCCACAATCGCGTCAAGCTACTGGAAAAGGGATAATTGGGAAAATACATGGTGGCGCAACGTGGCGTAATCGCCTTGCCACCTTTTTTATGACCTGAAAGCTCACCGCGACGCGGTGGAATTGCGGAGACACACTGGAAACTGCCAAATGCCAATTTGGCCTTTGGCGCGACGCGCTAAGATCGCGTACCTTTACTGAAAATTGTCAATCGCCATTTAGACTAGATCCGCGCTTCTTTAGGGCTTAAAATGGTGGTGTTTAATGACTGAAACTTAAAATCACCATAACTTCTTACCCGGTTATCGGATTTGGGTAAATTATATATTATTGGAAAGCTAATTCAATTTCCTATGCAATGGTAGACTCTAAACTGACAAATAATGAGTGTTTAGAAAATTTTATTTATGAATACTTATGTATTGGGAGTTCGATTACGCTAAGGAAATGCAGGGTATTACAATATCTCCCCCTTGGGATCATTCGTCCTCGAATGAGACTAGTTAAGCTGAGGGAAAACTGATGGACTGAGATTACACACTGAACATGCATATCAGATGCATGGAATGCATGATTGAACTGACTCATGAATGCACGACTGAAATGAACATGATGTGCAACTGAAACTGAGCATGATAAAGAGAAATCTTAAGAAAATTAGTACCTTATACTGAATCTAGATTCGAGGAGAAAAGATGAAGGTACTTGGTCCGCATATTTGCCTCTGCTTCCCAGTGGCTCCCTCAACGTACTAATTCCGCCAAAGAACCTTGTCGAATGGAACTTCTTTGTTCCTTAGTCGATAAACTTGATGATCTAGAATTTCGACAGGAACTTTCCCAAAGGAAAGACTAGTTTGAATATCTACACTTTCTAAGGGAACAACTACAGCTGGATCACCAATACACTTTATCAACAATGAGGCATGGAACACTGGGTGTACTGAGGCTAAATCTGAAGGCAACTCAAGCTCGTAAGCTACCTTTCCAAAACGACTGAGAATTCTGAAGGGACCGACATATTGAGGACTGAGTTTCCCTTTCTTGCCGAATCTCTTCACTTCCTTCATGGGAGAGATTTTTAAGTACTTTAAATCATCGACCTCAAACTCGAGATCCTTTCTTCTCATATCAGCATATGATTTTTGTCGGCTCTAGGCAGCCCTCAGCCTTTTTCTGATCAACTGAACCTTCTCTAACGCATCAAACACAAAGTTAAGACCTATTACTGCGGCTTCACCTACTTCAAATCCACCAATTAGAGATCTATATATCCTACCATAGAGATCCTCAAATGTATCCATACAGATACTGGACTAATAAATATTATTCTATCCGAATTCAATCAAAGGCAAGTGGTCATCCCAACTACCTTTAAAATCAACTTCGCATACTCTCAGCATAGCTTCTAGAGTCTGAATGGTCTGTTCTGCTTGACCATCTGTCTAAGGATGGAGAGATGTGCTGAGATGGAATTGGTTACCAAGACCCTTTTGGAATACTTTCTTAAAGTGAGAGGTAAACTGGGTACCTCTATCTGAGATGATAGTTAAGGGAACACCGTACAACATGACCAACTCTCTGAGATAGAGTTTGGCATAGTCCTCGGCTGAATAAGAGGTATTGATTGGCAAAAAATGAGCTGATTTGGTCATCCTGCCTATGATAACCCAAATAGAATCATGTTGATGATGAGTACGAGGCAAACCCATCACAAAGACCATGTTAACTTTCTCCCATTTCCAAGTGGGAATACTGAACTCCTGTATAGACCGACTAGGCTTCTGGTGCTCAATCTTAACTTGCTGGCACGTAGAGAATTTGGCTACAAACTCCAAAATATCTCTCTTCATCCCACTCAACCAATAGATCTCCCATAAATCATGGTACATCTTAGTGGCCCCTGGATGAATAGAGTAACGCGGAACATGCATTTCTGCAAGAATTTATCACTTTAATTCATCTATACCAGGCATACATAGCTGACCCTAAAAATGCCGCAGACAATCTCCCCCTTGGGAGAAAACCTCCACCTTCTGATCTCTGACTGATTCTTTCAACATAACTAGACTGGGATCTCTATCCTTCTTTTTCTTCACCTAAAAAACTAGAGATGATTTTGAGCTACCCTGCACCCATACACTACCTTCTACTAAATCTAGTAAGTAGATACCTAGTCGAGCAAGCTGATGAACTTCCTGAGCTAACTTCTTCTTACCATCCTCAACATGAGCAACACTACCCATAGACATTCTACTGAGAGCATCATCCACTACATTAGCCTTGATCGAATAATACAGAACACTCATGTTATAATCTTTTAAAAACTCTAACCACTTACTCTGACACATATTTAAATCTTTCTGAGAGAACACATACTGTAGGCTCTTATGGTTAGTGAACACATCAACATGTACCCCATACAAGTAATGCTTCCAAATCTTTAAGGTGAATACTACTGTTGCTAACTCAAAATCATAAGTTAGATAATTCTTTTCAAGGGGTTTAAGTTGTCTGGAGGCATAGGCTATAACATTACCTCTCTGCATAAGGACATAACCCAAACCTACTCTGGATGCATCACAGTACACAACAAAACCATCTGAACCATCTGGCAAGGTAAGAATTGAGGATGATATGAGTCGAGTCTTCAACTCCTGAAAACTCTTCTCGCACGAATCTGACCACTGAAACTTAACTTTCTTCTGAGTCAATCTGGACATGGGGTATGCAATAGAAGAAAATCCTTCAACAAACCAATGGTAATATCCATCTAAACCCAAGAAACTCCTGTTGTCTGATGAAAAGATGGGTCTAGTCCAGTTTTTCACCGCTTTAGTCATTTGAAGACCAACTCTAATGCCATCACCAGAAATAATATGGCCAAGGAAAGATATTGATCATAGACAGAATTCACACTTACTAAATTTAATGAATAACTGGTGAGCTCTAAGAGTTTGTAACACTATTCTGAGATGGTCTGCATGATCAGTTTCGCTATGGGAGTAAACAAGAATGTCATCAATGAAGACTATTGCAAACATGTCCAAGTATTGCTTGAACACTTGGTTCATCAAGTCCATAAAGGCTTCTGGGGCATTCATGATACCAAAGGACATAACTAGAAACTTGAAGTGACCATACCAGGTTTGGAATGCTGTTTTTGGAATGTCACATTCCCTGACTCTAAGCTGATGATAGCCTGATCTGAGGTCTATCTTTGAAAAATAGTTGGCTCCCTAAAGTTGATCAAATAATTCATCGATTATAGAAAGTGGAAATTTATTCTTAACTGTGACTTTGTTTAATTAACGACAATTAATAAACATACTGAAGGAACCATCTTTCTTACGCATGAATAGAACTGGTGTGCCCTACGGTGAGATGTTGGGTCTAATGAATCCCTTATCTAGAAGATCCTTCAACTATTCTTTTAGTTCTTTGAGTTCATCTGGAGCTATTTAGTATGGCAGAATAGATATGGGCTAAGTGTCTGGAAGAAGGTCTATTTCGAAGTTGATTTCCCTTTTGGGAGAAACTCCGAGAAGATCTTTAGGGAACATACCTAGAAATTCCCTGACTACTGAAACTGACTCAAGGGTTGGAGTCTGTGAATTTGAGTCCTTGACTCGAACAAGATGATAAATACACCCCTTGGATATCATCTTTCTCGCTCTAAGGTATGAAATCAACTGAACCCTAAGCGTTGTGGTACTACCCCTCTATTCAAGGATTGGTTTATTTGGGAACTAAAAATAAACTATTTTATTTCTACAATCAACTAAGGTATAGCATGAGTGGAGCCAATCCATCCCGAGAATGACGTCAAAATCATTCATCTCTAATTCTACAAGATCAAATGAAGTAACTTTCTGAGATATTATGACCGGATAGTTCCTGTATACATGTTTGGCTACAATGGAAACACCTACTAGGGTAGTCACTAAAAAGGGATCTGCTAGAGTTTTGGGACTAACTCTAAAATTGATGGCTATATATGGAGTTAAAAAAGAAAGAGAAGCTTCAGGGTCTTGTAAAGCATAAATATGTAAGTAAAAGACTTACAATGTACCAGTAACTACATCAGGAGAATTTTCCTGATCTTAACAGAACTGAAGAGCATATAATCTTGTCGAACGCTGACCACTGGTAGCACTGAAAGTGGCACCCTACTGAGTTGGGCAATAGGATGGAACTGATGACTGATGAGACTGACCTTATTGGCATATATCCCTACCTTTCTGATCAACTACTCGACACTCCTGAATTTGATGTCCTGGCTTTCCATACTCGAAGCACACATCACTACCCGTTTTATACTCACCCTGATGATGTCTACCATATTTCTGACATAGGGGATTTGTACGAGCACTTCTAACACTGACCTGGGACTTAGATCCTGGTACTCTATCCCTATTGTCTTGTTCAAATTTAGGTATGGTAGCACTGACTGAAGAGGGTGTTGGGGCTGAAGACCTCTGATGAAACTAAGAAAGGCTACCATCCCCCGACTTTAGCTGACTGAAGTTAAAACTACCCATCCTTGCCCTCTTGTTTCCTCTCTCCCTCTTTTTAATCTTTTACTTCTCTATCTGTTGAGCATGGACCATCATCCTAGACAAGTCCATCTCACTAATCAGAATTATGGTCCTTTATTTTTTGACCACACTATCATATATGCCAGACACAAACGTACTTATCTTGGACCTGTTATTAGCTACCACATAAGGAGTATATCTAGCTAACTAAGTAAAATTGAAGGAATACTCCCTCAAGCTCATACTTCCCTACCTCAAGTTAATAAACTCTAACACCTTGGCCTCTCTCAACTCCAATGGGAAGAATCTATCAAAGAAAGTTATGGCAAACTCTTCTCATCCTACAAGCCCTGCATCTACACCTCTATCAACCTTCTACTGCTTAGACCAAGTATAGACTACAACCTATAACTGGTATGCAACCAACTCATCCCTCTGACTAGATGTCACCCCCATAGTATCTGTGACCTTCTGAACTATATCTAAGAATTCTTGTGGATCCTTTTCAGACTTGGATCCCATGAAAGAAGGAGGTTTCATCCGGGTGAAATACGGAATTCTTATTGAAGTAGTATTGGCTACTGGGTTGGCCAGAACAGCAGTTGGACATTTATTCTAAGATACTATAGAGCTTTCTAGAGTGTTGAACATAGCTATGAATTCTACGTGAGAGATATGCTTATCCAGAGGATCTGCCTGGACGGGCTGAGTTGCTGGCTGGTTTTCTGTTCTTCTTTTGTTATTCTTTTTGAGAGGCATGTTCTATAAACATAAGGAAGAAATGGATTAGATAGGGAGTTTAACTTGAGCTCATGCTCACTCGCACGACATAAATACTAAAAGAAGGAAAATTTTTTACTAAACGCCTTGTACCCTCCTGGTCATAAGTGTGGCGCGCTACACACCTATGCACAAAACTCTACTTGACGTGGCTTTCAGACTTACTAGGACACTTTAAAACTTTAATCTCTAATACCAATTTTGTAACACTCCGACAGTTCACCCTGGGCATCACACGGTGCTTACAGTCCCGAGGGACCACAAGCTAACCCATGAGTTGGTACCTGTTGTGTGCACTTAATAACATGATCAAAAATATGGAAGAATACTGACATGCCATAAGTTTTAAATAACTGAATTCAAAACTAAAATATGATTCTATAGAAATAACCTACTGAATTTGATAAATTACTGATAAACTAGATAACTAACTGTAATGTCTGAATACTGAATAACTGACTTTAATGTCTGATAAGCCTCTAAAACTAAATGAGTGTGAGTTGATGGGAAAGTCCCCAACTAACTCCAATTAAATACTAAACTGAGACATGAAATAAAGTAAGCCTATCCTCGAAGTAAGAGGATTCACCATTGCTACAGCTGAGGATCTGATAAGTCTAATCAATGGTCGGGAACTAAGCATCAGAACCTATTATATAATACATCATAGCGCAAAAGAAAAGGTATGCGATCAGTACTTTGAATGTACTGGTATGCTAAATGACGTAGGCTGATATGTATGGTTTCATGAACAGAACTAATAATTAACTAAATATACATGTAAAGCATGGAGTACTGAATAAAGAGCATGAAATTTGTAGGTACTGGGAATATGTGGAAATCTGTAAATACTGAGGATGCATGACCAAGCATATAACATGAACTGAGTAAAATCTGTAAACTAAAATACTGAAATAACTGAAATTTGTATGCTTTGGTCAAACAACACTAAGACTGAATAACTAAACTGGACTATAATTGAGACTGTATCTGAGACTGTGGGAGGTATCATCTAACCGACATTCTTCAATTTGAGCTAATTGGATTTCAACCTATAACCCCAGTTGGAAGGGTGTCTATACTATGTCACGGATACTAACGCTAGTTGTGTGGAACCACTAAACTGATATAATGCCCAAAGGACTAAGGTTATCAAGCCTGAACTGACGGGTGACCCCTGCGAGACAGTCAAGCCTAATTTGATAGGTGACTTCTCATATCCTACGCTGGCTACATAGTTTTGGAGTATAGGGACTTCTACTAATGACTATGCCTATCTGATGGGGAAGACGCCATCCCTACCCTCACTCAGTGCTAAATCCTACTCCCAACTTAAAAATACTGAAATACTAAACTGTTCTGAGTTTAACTGACTGATATTTGACTATTCTGATAATCTCATAGTATGTTCTGAAGACTATTCTGTAATGTACAAAGACTAGACTAAGTAGACAACTATGCTTTTTGGGTATTCAATACCACAAGACTCAAAAAACAACAATGGTAAAATGGCACTAAATCTTGGGGGACAAAGCATGAAAGCTTTTGTTAAATCAATCACTCTTGTAGGCATTTTATCAAACACTTGTAGTTCATGGTTTAAAACAATCATAGGAATGTCATCGAACTTATAGAAATAGCATGAATTTGACATAATAGTATTAAATCATGGTTTAATTTAATAAATAATAATATTAAAACATGGAGGATTGAATAACAACAATAATTTCATTGAATCATGGTAAAAAATCAATAGTACATGGAGATTCATTGGTGAAATCACAATCTAAAATAAATTGACTTGCAAATATCAAAATTTTATAATTTAAATAGGATACTTGGACTCCATGGATGAAAATAATCCATGGATGAACATCTAATAAACCTGGGATAATGAATTTAGGAGGATTGATAGAGAATTCTTGAGATTTGGCCTTGAATTTGAGAGTTACGGTTCTTGTTCTTGAAGAGAGTTGATTTTAATTTTACAGAATAATGTAAAAGTGAGAAAATAATACTCTTTTAGTGTTAAATCCCGTGTTTAGACAGATTGGGTCCATGGGAAAAGACCAAAAGCCCCCTATAATTTAAAATCGCAAAACAGGAAAAATTTCTCGATTTTTACCCTTGGCGTGACGCGCTACTATCGCGCCAAGCCACTGGAAAAGGGAAAATTGGTAAAATGCATGGTGGCACGACGTGGCGTAATCGCGTTGCCACCTTGTTTGTGACTTGGAAGCTCACCGCGATGCGGTGGAATCGCAGAGAGACATTGAAAACTGCCAAATGCCGATTTGGCCTTTGACGCAACCCGCCAAGATTACACTCCTTCACTGAAAATTGCGAATCGTCATTTAGACTTGCTCCGCGATGTTCTAAGGGTTAAAATGATGGTGTTTGATGACTGAAACTTAAAATCGCCATAATTTCTTACCTGGTCATCGAATTTGGGCGAATGTTATAACGTTGGAAAGCTAATTTAATTTCATATGCAATGGCAGGCTTTAAACTGATAAATAATAAGTTTTTAGAAAATTTTATATATGAATACTCATGCATTGGGACTTAGATTACGCTAAGGAAATATGGGGTATTAAATAACACTACATACACCTAGGCATTTTTTCAAACAATTGAGATACATGAACTTTATACATGAATGGGTCCATATAATGACATACTGTAATTTCACTATTCAATTCACATAGGCATTCTATCAAACTCTTGGGGAGCATGGTTATTTCACATGAGGATTGTCAACACATAAACATCATGGATGCAATAATCAATTGAAATTTCAAGGGTTTAATATGCAAATAATATAATTCACCACACATGCTAATTTAATTTCATGAAACTTGTAGTAAATCATGAATTAAAACCCAAATAATATCATGAACATGAGTACAATCAAGTTCAACATGAAATTCATGAAAGCAATCAACTTATAGTTTTAAAAGAGGTTCTTGAACTCCAAGGGTGGAAGGAAACCCTTAGATGAACACCTAACATACTTTCGTAATCAAATTAGTGAAGATTGATGGTGTGTTCTTGAAGATTGAACTTGAAATTGGATGCCCTAGGGTTTTGTTCTTAAGAAAATTTGAGAGAGAATGAGTGATTTAGCCTTTAGGATAGGTTAATCTCGTGTTTTGGGGGCTGAATAAGGGTGGGGAAAATACACAATTACCCCTCTGGACGTGGGTTTTTAATTACTAAAAATATGCCTAGCAATGGGCATATTGACGCACCACATCGATGGTTGCAACGCAATGGCCGACACTCTGCATCGAGTTCGTGTTGGGTCATTGGAATTTTCATTGAGTGCTGAGGAAAATATCCGTCAACGTGATGTGCGATGCGACACTTTGAGATTTCGTCGACCCACTATTTTGGTCAACCAAACATGCTTCAAACAATGTCTAAAAAATCTGAAACTCACCCGAAGTGACCTATTGGCACACCTGATCATGATTGAATCCAAAGATTGACATTTTAAGGTCATAAGGGTCATAAAATAAAATCACCAAATTATGAAGGCTAAAAATAATTCTAAGTATAAACACTTAGCTGAAATTTATAAGTCAGGAACCTCTTTTCATGCTCTAAAGGACTAAGTTAAGCTTGGATTTTGCGGGGTCTAAAAATATCTCCCCCTTGGGAACATTCTTTCTCGAATGAGACTAACTAAGCTGAGAATACAGATAGACAGAGTCTACATACTAAATATGCACAACTGAAGCATGATTACATGACTAAAACTACTGATATACTGAGTTTTCATACTAAACATACATAACTGAAGCATGAATGAATTTTAAAGGCTTGACACATGACTGAGCTATTTCATGATGGTATGCATGATATGAGGATGTTATGCAATTGGAATCGATACAGAGTTTGTAAAGGTAATCTTACCATAGAATTGAGTAATTTCAAGGAAAACTGTTACCTTGAGCTGAGTCTGAGTTTGCGGAGAAGAGGTGAGGATACTTGGTCCGCATATCTACTTATGCTTCCCAAGTATCTCACTCAACGGACTGATTCCGCCAAAGAACTTTGACTAGAGGAACTTCTTTGTTGCTCGGTCTACGAACCTGATGATCAAGAATTTCGACTGGAACTTCTTCATTAGTGAGACTGTTCTGAACATCTATACCCTCTATAGGGATTACAACTGTTGGGTCACCAATTCATTTCTTAAGCAATAAAATATGAAACACTGGGTGCACTGAAGCTAAGTCTGAAGGCAACTCAAGCTTGTAATCTACCTTTCCAAAATAGCTGAGAATTTGGTTAAGACCGATATATCAGGACTGAGCATCCCCTTCTTGCCAAACCTCTTCACTCCCTTCATAGGAGAGATTTTTAAATACATATAATCACCAATCTCAAACCCGAGATCCTTTCTTCGTACATCTGTATATGATTTCTGTCGGCTCTGAGCTGTCTTAAGCCTTTCCCTGATCGACTGAACTTTTTCAAAGGTATCAAATACCAAGTCAGGACCTACCACTGTGGCCTCACCCACTTCAAACCTACCAATGGGAGATCTACATCTCCTCCCATAGAGCACCTCAAATGGAGCCATCTGGATGCTGGAATGATAGCTATTGTTATATGTGAACTCAATCAAAGGCAAGTGGTCATCCCAACTACCGTTAAAGTCAATGGCACACACTCTTAACATATCTTATAAAGTCTGAATGGGCCTTTCTGCTTTACCAGATGTCTAAGGATGAAAGGCTATACTGAGCTGAACTTGGGTACCAAGACCCTTCAGGAAGGCTTTCCAGAAATAACAGTTAAACTACATACCTCTATCTGAAATGATGGAAAACGGAACTCCGTGCAATATAACCAACTCTCTAACATAGATCTTGGCATAATCCTCGACTGAATAAGAGGTGTGAACTGGAAACAAATGAGCTGATTTGGTCATCCTATCCACAATGACCCAAATCAAATCATGCTGATGATGAGTACAAGGCAAACCCCTCACAAAATCCATGCTCACCTCCTTTCACTTCCAAGTAGGAATACTAAACTCCTGTATAGATCCACTAGGCTTTTAATGGTCAATCTTAACCTGCTGACATATCGAGCACTTAGCTACAAACTCTGTAATGTCTCCCTTCATCCCACTCCACCAATAGGCTTCCCGCAAGTCGTGGTACATCTTGGTGGCCCCTGGGTGAAACGAGTAGTGTACACTATGTGCTTCTACAAGAATTCATTGTCTCACACCATCCATACATGGAAAACATAGTCTACCCTGGCAGCATAACACACCATCTCCCCCGTGGGAGAAAACCTCTACTTTTTTATCTCTGATAAACTCTTTTATCTTAACTAGACTGGGATCCCTGCCTTTCTTTACTTTTACTTTGGAAACCAGAGATAATTCTAAACTATTCTGAATACATATGCTACCCTCTGCTGAATCGACTAAGAGGACACCTAGTCGGGCAAGCTGATGAACTTCCTGAACTAAATTTTTCTTTCTATCCATCACGTGAGCAACACTACCTATAGACATCCTACTGAGAGCATCAGCCACTATATTGACCTTGCCCGAATGATACAGAACACTTATTTCATAGTCTTTTAACAACTCTAACCACCTTTTCTGATGTAGGTTTAGGTCTTTATGAGAAAATACATACTGCAGGCTTTTATGGTCTGTGAACACATCGTCATGCACTCCATGAAAGTAATGCCTCCAAATCTGTAAGGAAAACACTATCTCTGCTAACTCAAGATCATGAGTGGGATAGTTCTTTTCATAGGGCTTAAGCTGTCTAGAGGCATAGGATATGACCTTACCTCTCTGTATCAAAACACACCCAAACCAACTCTGGAAGTATTAAAATATACCACAAACCCACCTGATCCATCTGGTAAAGTCAAAACTGGGGTTGTACTGAGTCGAGTCTTCAACTCCTGAAAAATCTTCTCATAAGAATCTGACCACTGGAACTTGACTTTCTTCTGAGTCAATCTGGACATGGGGGATGCAATAGACAAAAATCCCTCAATAAACCATTGGTAATAGCTAGCCAAACCCAAGAAACTCCTGATATCTGATGGAGAGATGGGTCTGGGCCAATTTCTTACTTCTTTAGTCTTTTGAGAATTAACTCTAATGCCATCATCGGAAATAATATGACCAAGGAAAGCTACTGAACTTAGCCAAAATTTGCATTTACTAAATTTGGCGAACACTTGAGGGGCTCTGAGAGTCTGTAATACTATTTTGAGATGATCTACATGATCATATTCACTGTGGAAGAACACAAGAATGTCATCAATAAAGACTATGATGAACATATCCAAGTACTTCTTGAACATGTGGTTCATCAAGTCCATGAAAGTTATTGGGGCATTGGTAGGACTAAATGACAGGACTAGGAATTCGAAGTGACCATATCAAATTCTGAAAGTTATTTTTAAAATGTCACATTCTCTAAATCTGAGTTGATGATAGCCTGATCTGAGGTCTATCTTAGAAAATAACTGGCACCCTAAATTTGGTCAAACAAGTCATCAATTTTGGGAAGTAGATACTTCTTCTTCACCGTGACTTTGTTCAACTGACTGTAGTCAATACACATTCTGAGAGAATTATCTTTCTTATGCACGAATAAGACTGGTGCTCCCGAAGGGGATATGCTGGGTCTGATGAATCCCTTATCTTGGATATCCTTCAACTGTTCTTTTAGCTCTCTGATTTTAACTGGTACTATTTTGTATGGTGAAATAGAGATAGGCTAAGTATTGAGGAGAAGGTCTATTCCGAAGTCAATTTACCACTCAGGAGAGACTCTAGAAAGATCTTTGGGAAACACATCTGGAAATTCACATGCTATTGGAACTGACTCAAGACTAGGAGTCTTGGAACTAGAATCCTTAACTCGCACAAAATGGTAGACACACCCTTTTGATATTATTTTTCTTGCCCTTAGGTAGGAAACAAGTTGACCCCTAAGTGCTGAAGTACTACCCCTCCATTCAAGGATAGGTTCATTCAGAAACTGAAAATAAACAATTTTGTTCTTGCATTCAACTGAAGCATAGCATGAGTGGATCCAATCCATGCCGAGAATGACATCAAAATTCGTCATCTCTAGATCTACTAAGTCTGTTGTTATAACTTTATGAGATACCATAATCGGACAATTCCTGTATACCCACCGGGCTATGATAGATTTACCCACTAGGGTAGATACTGAGAAGGTCTCTGCTAGGATTTTGGGACTGACTCTAAAATCAATAGCTATATAAGGAGTTACAAAGGACAGATAAGCTCATAGATCTAGGAAAGCATAGATATGTAAATGATAAACTTGTAACATACTAGTGACCACATCAAGAGAACTTTCTTGATCCTATTGGGACTGAAGTGCATAGAGTCTATTTGGGCGTTGCCCACTGGTGGCACTGGAAGTGGCACCCGGTTGATTTGGACAACCGGACTGAACTGGGGGACGATTATACTGAATCTACAAACCCACCTGAGGACACTCTCTGGACCTATGTACTATCTTTCCATATCTAAAACATACATCACTGCCAGCTTTGAAGACACCCTGGTGGTTCCTACCACACTTCTATCAAAGAGGATTTGTTCGGGCACTACTAACACTACCCTAGAGTTTAGGGCCTAGTGCCCTATCTTTATTTCCATCTCTGAATTTTGGAACTGGGGAACTGGCTGAGGACGGAGCTGGAACTAAAGATTTTAGGTAGAACTGAGAACAATTTCCACCCTCTGACTTAGGCTGAGTAAAGTTGAAGCTACCTTTTCTAGCTCTTTTTTTTTTCGTCTCCTTCTCCTTATTTTTAGCCTTCTCTATTTTCTAAGCATGGACCATGATCTTGGATATGTCCATCTCCTTAATCAGTATTGTGGTCCTACACTCCTTGTCCATACTGTTAGACACACCCGACACAAACTTACTCATCTTAGATCTACTATCTACTACCAGATGAGGGACATATCTAGCTAACTGAGTAAACTCGAGGGAACACTCTTTCATTATCATGTTTCCCTATTTTAGATTAATAAACTCCAAAACCTTAGCTTTCATCTACTCCAGAGGGAAGAACCTATCAAGGAAAGTAGTAGCAAACTTCTCATATTCTACGGACCCTATATCAGTGTGCTATCAGTTTTTCACTACTTAAACCATGTATGAGCCACATCCTGTAATTGGTATGTAGCTAACTTAGCACTCTCACTGGAAGTCACCCCTTTATATTTGTGACTTTCGGAACCATATCAAGGAATTCTTGTGGGTCCTTCTCAGACTTAGGCCCTAAAAATAATGGAGGATTCATTTATGTGAAGTCTTGAATTCTAGCTGTAGTAGTACTGGCCATTGGGTTTGCCTGAACGGGATCTGGGCATTCATTTTGGGCTGCCACAGAATGAGCCAAAATGGCGAAAGCTGCTTTGAATTTTGTGTGGGAGACTTGATCATCCAGAGGATCTGCCTGAATGGGCGGAGGTGCTGGCTAATTTCCAGTTCTTCTTTCATTAGTTTTTTGGGAGGCATACTCTATAAACAAAAGGGGAAAACTGGATTAGAATAAGAGTTTAACTTGACCTCATGCTCACTTGCACGACATGAATACTGAAAGAAGGGAAACTTTTCCTAAAATGCCTCATAGCCTCTTGTCCATAAGTGTGGTGCGCTATGCACCCATGTACAAGACTCAACTAGACATGGCTTTCAGACTCCCTAGGACTCTATTGAGCCTTAGGCTCTGATACCAAGTTTGTAACACCCTGGGTCTGCACCTCGGATGCCATACGGTGCTCATGGTCCCGAAGAATCACAAGCTAACCCATGACTGGAACCTACTATGAGCACTGAATAATAATACTAAAATAATACGGAAAATAGGCTGAAATGTCATATGATTCATAATATGAAAAAAATACCTAATACTAATAAATAAATTCTAAAAACTGAACATCTTTCTGAAATATTCTAGCCTAAAAGCCTCTATCTATCTGAACATGGAGTTGATAGGATAAGTCCCCAACTGACTCCGACTACTGAATATATTAAACTACTGAAATACTGAAATGATAACTATGTCCTCAAATTATGAGGAGTCACCACTAAATCTATTGCTCATAGGCTGGGCTACTAAGTACGGTCAGGAGCCCATGCATCTGAACCTATGTTATAAAACATCATAGCAAAAAAGAAAGAGTATGTGTCAGTACTTTAAATATACTGGTATGTTAAGTGAGGTAGGCTGATATGCAAAGGTTCATATGCATGAACAATAACTGACTGAGAAACATGAGTATTACTGAATAAGGGTACATATATATCTGAAACTGTTATAAATGTTGATTAGGAAATATTGCATGTAAATCTACTTTACAGCAATTGAGATCATTATTAACTGAATTACTGATAACTAAGTTACTGATAACTAAGTTACTGATAACTAGGTTACTGATAATTGGGTGACTGTTTCTGACAGTCCTGATTCTGTAGAACTAAACTAATTTCTATACTGAGCTAGGTAACTGTGTCTGACAGTCCTGATTCTGATAACTGATCTGAGGTTTTATACTAAGTTTAAATCTGAAACTGTAACTATGGGAGTATTTATCTAAATAACATTCCCCGATTATAAAGTGAGTTGTGGTTCAGCCTGTGACCCCAGTTGGAAGGGTGTTAGCACTTTTCCAAGGGATACTAAAAATAGCTATGATTTAACCCTCTCTGGAAGAAAGACATTTCGTCAACCCTCACTGGTAGGAAAACTCTTACGAGATGTATCAACTCTAGTCTGAAAGAAAGATATCTCAACCTACATTGGCTACATAGTTCTGTAATATGGAGATTGCTACTAAAGGCCAAACCCTCTACTGGCAGGACTTCCCCCATCCCTGGGTTCACTCGGTGGTAATTCCTACTCCTAAGTGAATAGACACTAAACTTATATCTAGACTGTACTACGCTTTTCTAAACTATTACTGATCATGTTAGCTAACTAAGCTGGACTGAGTTCACTGAGTTTTGTTAACTGACTGAATACACTTTTCGTGATACTGAGTTGAATTGGACTGATATTAAGTTTCACTGAGTTATGTAACTAACTGAGTACTACTATTCATGACATTACTAATACTATTCTGTAACTACTGTAGCTCTAGGTAAATAACTAGATTTCAGGTATTGAATACCCCCAGGACTCAAAAGTATAGAAAGTAAAGCATAGCATGATCTTGAAAGCATAACAATAAATACTTGTTAACATTACATGCACCTAGGAATTTTTTCAAACTCTTGAGATACATGAACTTGTATGTAATGGGCCCACATGATGACATACCATGATTTCACAATTCAATTCACATAGGCACTCTATCAAACACTTGGGGAGCATGGTTATTTCATATGAGGATTGTCCATACATGAACATCATGGATGCAATAATCAATTAAAATTTCAAGGGTTTAACATGTAAATCATATAATTCACCATACATGCTAATTTAATTTTATGAAACTTGTAGTAAATCATGGATTAAAACCCAAATAATATCATAAACATGAATACAATAAAGTTCAACATGAAATTCATGAAAGCAATCAACTTATAGTTTTAAAAGAGATTCTTGAACTCCAAGGGTCGAAGGAAACCCTTAGATGAACACCTAATATACCTTGGTAATCAAATTTGTGAAGATTAATGGTGTGTTCTTGAAGTTTGAACTTGAAATTAGATGCCCAAGGGTTTTATTCTTGAGAAAATTTGAGAGAGAATGAGTGATTTATCCTTTAAGGTAGGTTAATCTTGTATTTTTGGGGATGAATAAGGGTGGGGAAAACACCCAATTGCCTCTCTGGATGCGGGTTTTTAATTACTAAAAACATGCCCAGTGATGCGCATATTAACACATCGTGTCAATGGTGGCGATGCGATACCCGATGCACCATGTCGAATTTGCATTGGGTCACTGTATTTTGCACTGAGTTCTTGGGAAAATATCCATCGACGCAATGGGTGACGCGATGCGATGAGATATCCGAACATTTCAAAACTCCTAAACATGCTTCAAACGATATCTGAAAAATCCAAAACTCACCCGAAGTGACCTATTAGCACACCTGATCATGATTCAATCCAAATATCGATATGATATGGTCATTAGGGTCATAAAATAAGATCACCAAATTATGAAGGATAAAAATAATTCTAAGTATAAACACTTCGCTGAAATTTCTAAGTTTGGGACCTTTTTTCATTCTTTAAAGGACTGAGTTAAGCTAGGATTTTGTAGGGTCTTACATTATTATTATTGTTTTTGTTATTATTGTAACTTCTTGATACTACAATATAAGAAATATTATTGTTGTTGCAGTTTATTTATTTTCACAATTAATAGTGAAAATCTATTATTGTTTCCCAACAATCTAAGAAACTATTTCAGTATATACTATTAATCCTAAGACCATTGATAATACTGATGTTGGTATTGCTCTGGCTACTTCCATTCCAGTCAGTTTGTCAGAAGATTATGGCACTATAGAATACAGGCATGAAAATAAACCTGGTTATACATCTAATGCAAATAATAATAAATCTTTCATAAATGATGCATATCAATGCAAGAGAATATGTGAGAGAAATGATGATCCCGCTAAGTCAAAAACAAATTTGACTGAAATGGATGGTATAATTACTGGGATCATTTAAAAAATGAATATTTAGACCAACATGAGAAATTGGGTGGTAGACTCTGGTGCTACTAGGCACATTTGTATAAATAAAAATAATTTTGTATCATACACCTAGGTTGAGAAAAAAAGAAAAAATTATTTATCTTGGGACCTCGAGAACTATTCAAGTTCTTGGGAAAGGCAAAGTTCTTCTCAAACTCACATATAGTAAAACTTTGGCATTAGTAATGTATTGCATGTTCCTAATGTCAAAATTAATTTTATTTCTATGGAACTATTAGGAATGTTTGAATAAGATTATATTTGAAAACAATGAGATAATATTAACTAAAAAATATTATTCTTATTGGACATAAACGTTGTACTCATGGATTATTTTTTTTTGATACTCATAATGATATTTCTAAAAATGTATCTACTTCTACGTATTTGACTGAGTCTATTTCTTTATGGCATGCTAGATTAGGACATTTTAATTTCTCTTATATAAAGAATATGCAATCACTTAGTTTAATATCTGGTTTAGATTCAATTAATTTTGATAAATGTGAAATATGTGTTGGAGCTAAAATTACTAAGAAGTCATGTTTTTAGTTAATAGAGATCCTGAACTGTTATCTTTGATTCACACTAATTTAGGTGATTTAAAACAAACTATGACTAGAGGTGGTAAAAGATATTATATGAACTTTATTGATAATTTCTCTAAATTTACTAAGTTGTATTTTCTTAGAAATAAAGATGATGAATTTGATGTTTTTGTGTTTTATAAACCTGAAGTGGAAAATCAGCTTAATAGAAAAATCAAGAGAATTAGATCTGATAGAGGTGGAGAATATGTATCTTTAAAATCTTTTTGTGAAAAAAAAATATTATTCATGAAGTAACTCCGCCTTATTCTCTTGATTCTAATGATGTAGCTGAAAGGAAAAATAGGACATTGAAAGAAATGATGAACTCAATGTTAATTAGCTCTAATGTACCTGATAATTTGTAGGGTAAATCTATTTTATCTGCATGTCATTTACAAAATAGAATACCTCATAAAACAGCTGGCAAACCCCCTTATGAATTGTGGAAAGGTTATAAGACTAATTTGAAATATTTAAAAGTGTGGGGTTGCCTTGCTAAAGTTCTTCTTCCTGAACCTAAAATGAGAAAAATAGGTTCTAAAACTGTTGATTGCATGTTTATTGGATATGCTGAACATAGTGCTACATACAGATTTCTTGTCTTGAAAAATGATGTACTTGATATTAATACTATAATTGAGACAAAGAATGCTGAATTTTTTTAACATATTTTTCCACTATGTGATAAAATCTCTCATGCACCTGTTGAAAGAGAAAATAAATCTACCTCTAATATTGAGGAACTGAAAAGGAGTAAAAGGACTAGAAAAGAATATTTTTCTTATAGAAATGATTTTCAAACTTTTCTTGTTGATAATGAACCATCAGATTATTTTGAAGTTATATCTTCTTCTAATGCTAAAATTTGGAAAGAGGCGATAAAAATTTAACTTGATTCAATTATGAAAAATAATACATGGGTTTTAACTGATTTACCTCCTGGTGCAAAACCGATTGGTTGTAAATGAATTTTCAAAAAGAAACTTAATTCAGATGGATCTATAGATAAATATAAAGCTCGGTTAGTAGCTAAAGGATTTTCTCAAATAAAATATTGATTACTTTGATACATTTGCACCAGTGATAAGAATTTCTTCTATTCGAATTTTAATTGCCTTAGCATCAATTCATAAGTTGTTTATCCATCAAATGGATGTAAAAACAGCTTTCTTAAATGGCGATTTAGAAGAAAAAATTTATATGGTTCAACCTGAAGGATGTGTAATTTCTGGACAAGAAAATAAAGTTTGTAAATTAATTAAATCTCTTTATGGTTTTAAGCAAGCTCCTAAACAGTGGCATAAGAGATTTGATCAAGTTTTTATAAAAGACGCATTTCTTCTATTGAGGTGGATAAATGTGTTTATATAAAAGTGGTAGACAATGATTATGTGATAATTTATTTATATGTTGATGACATGCTTATATTTGGTACATGATTAAATATTATAGAATGTACCAAGTTATTTTTGTCTACTAACTTTGATATGAAAGATCTGGGTGAAGTGAATAGAATCTCAGGAATTAAAGTTATAAGGAGTGAAGATGGTATAATATTGTCACAAGAACATTATGTGGAAAGATTTTTTAAGAAGTTTGAATGTTGGGAGATAACTCCTGTATCCACTCCTTATCATGTTGATTCTAAATTAAAAAAGAATAATGGTGACCCAGTTGCTCAGTTTAAGTATGCACAGATTATTAGGAGTCTAATGCATTTAATGAATTTTACTAGGCCTGATATAGCCTATGTCGTGTATAGATTGAGTAGATATACTCATAATCCCAATAATGAGCATTGTTCTATATTAATGCTACTGATGAAATATTTAAAAGGAACCATGAATTATGGTATCTCGTATAGTGGATTTTCTTCAACCTTAGAAGGATATTGTGATGCAAATTGGATCTCTGATTCAAATGAGACAAAATCAACTAGTGGTTATGTATTCACCCTTGGTGGTGGGGTAGTATCATATAGATCAGCTAAACAAACTATTATTTCTAGATCAACTATGTAATTAGAATTTGCATCTCTAGAGTTAGTTGGTACTGAGGCTGAATGGCTAAGAAATTTCTTAGCAAATATGCCTTTTAAAAAGGGTGATCTGTTGCCCAAATCCCTTTGAAAAGAATGATAAGTTGCCTAATATCCCTTTTAAAAAGGATGATCTGTTGCCTAATATCCCTTGAAAAAGGATGATCTGTTATCTAATATCCCTTTAAAAGAGGATGATCTAATGCCTCTTGTATATATACACTGTGATTGTCAAGCCATAATTGCTATTGCGAAGAATAAATCTTACAGTTCTAAGAGTAAACATATGAAGTTGAGGCATGATGTTGTTAAGCATCTGCTAAGAGATCGAATAATTTCCATTGATTATGTGAAGTCAGAATTGAATTTGGCCAATTTACTAACTAAACCTGTGGGAAGAAAATTAATTCTTCAAACCTCAAAAGAGATGGGGTTATGGCCAATATGATTTTCAATAGAGATGGTAACCCAACCTATGTGATTGTAGATCCCATGAAGTAGGTTCATAGGGGTAATAACAAGTCGATATTGACTCTGCGCACTTATTGAGAGTGCTTGAATTGCTATTAAATTAAGGGATGAGTTACAAACTCTTAATGAATACATAGTCCTTACAGATGGTGTATTTAAAGAAGTGTACACTTGATGAATTCACCTATGTAAGAAGTGGAATGAGGCCATTCCTATGAGACTTTTGGCCTTGGCCTCTAGAACTCTCTTGAATACCAAGCGTGCACATGGCCTATTGTCGGAAAACCACATTGAACAACAGAATTATGATCAAAATGTGATTGATAAAGTCTCTGGCATACAACAAGAGTTATTCGGTTCATAGAAATATTATATTTTACCAATAATTCTGTAAGTTAAATTTTATTGGTCTAAGTTTGGTTCATAGTCCAGAAGACACCAAACCTACTGCATTTTGACAATGCAAATCCAACTAGTTAAAACGTATTTCCTATAAATTCTTTTGAAATAATGTGGGGATTGTAAGTGAAATATTTTATTTCAAAAGAATTTAGTTAGTAAGAAGTTTTAGGGTAGTATTTTGGAAGCTTTTGTTTTACTTGGTGAGAAAGAAAGAAAAGAAAAAAAGGAAAAAACCTCATGGTGGCTTCTTGTTCCATGTGGTTCATTTGTGTCCAAGTGTCATAGACACTTTTACCTATAAATAGGCATTGTTTTCTTCAGCAAATGGAACAAGGAAAAATATATAAAAACTTATCATTTTACAGTAGCCAACTTTAAAAATGGAACAACTATATTTGGTTTAACTTGTTGGTATTTGTATTAATTATTTTATTGATTTTTGTATCTTCTAGTTAATTAGGGAAGACTTATTTAACTCAGAATATCCTCTAATTGATCAGGGAAGTTCTTGTTTAATCTTGGGAAAACATTTCACATTACTGAAATAGTTTCTTAGGTCAATTCCTAGTATGACTCAAGTATATTATATGTTACTTAAAATATTATCATAATTATCATTATTATTATTATTATCATTATCATTACTATTATTATTGTTGTTGTTGTTATTATTGTAACTTGTTGATACTACAATATAAGAAATATTATTATTGTTGAAGTTTACTTATTTTCACAATTAATGGTGAAATCTATTATTTTTTCCCTACACAATCATGGTTCGAAGTATGAGTTGTGGTATCTGACAGTTTGACAGTGCTCTACTAAAATGACTATAATTTTTAGCTCTGGATTTTGATTTATAAAAAGTTGATGGTGTTAGAAAGAAGACTCAAATATCTTTAATTTGGTAGGTATCAGCACACATAACTCTATATATGTTATGACAAATGATCATTTGAAGTTGACCTAAGAAGATTCTTACTCTAGGGCTTAGTAGGAAGAGGAGTTTCCAACTCAACTTTGTGTTAGGAACTTCTTATGATCTTGAATCACATCCAATACTCTTATAATATTAGAGGATTGATTTAAATACTTCTATCTAACTAGAAATCATTAGGTTCAGTCCTACACGTGTATGAAGAATGGGTCTAATCCTAACCCAAAAGTTTGGGATAATATAATATCTCCCCCTTGGGATTATTCATCCTTAAATGATGGCTAGGGACTTATTCATGAAGTTCTATAAGCATGATATAAGGATGAAACTTCACCTGAAGAATTCACTTTTAACTCACTTACATTAAAAGAGGATTCATGACAATATCAAGCAATTCGATTAACCATAACTGATGAGATACTTTAGACTTGGCATAAACATAATCTGGGACATGAATTTTATGGAACATGGTCATAAAAATTCAAAGCATGAACTAAGATTTATCCATGATATGTTATATTGTTAAGACAAACATAAAAGGAGGGGTATTTTCACATAAAATAATACGAGTGATAATCTTTAAGCTTAACAACACTTCAAAATAACACTCCTTTAAAAAATAATATACCATAGCTTTTGCAACCTGTGATCTTCAAGGGTACATATGACTACAAGGGTATAATCCGAACTATATGTCGCTCCCTTATTTAAGTCTAACATGGAGGCACACAATTTTACCTATAACACAATCATGTTGGTCTAAGTTACAAAATTATTGAAACACCCTAGTTTTTGGACCTTAAAAAATTTCTTGATTTCTAGGAAACATACAACATAGGGGAATGAGTCGTACACTTGGGTACTGGTGGTATGGTCCAGTCATATGTTGACCAGTATTGGTTGGTAGGGTGGATATAGTTACTAGAATGTGTATGATTTTGGTGGTACAAGTCGTATAGTTGGGTACGAGTTGTTTGGTTACTTCACTTAACCTTACACTTGTTAACATAAGTTAAATCTGAGTACGAGTAGATCATCATGAGTTGTAATCCAGGGTACAAGTCGTATCCAGGATTCGTATGGTGGTCAGTGTTCAAACCTTCTGGATTCTATTCTACCAGGGGTATAGTTTATGGTTACTAGTCATACACTTGAATATGACTTAGGTTTTGATGTGTCGTACCTTGGACAGTTTTGGGTCAAGATAGAAAGTCTAGGGTATGAGGGGTAGGTACCACTCGTACAGGATGGGTACGACTCATAAGGGTCATTTGTACCCTATGTTGGGAATTTAATATAGTTTAAGTGAGGACAATCTGGATATTTCACACTTATCCTAATAAGGTCCCACGACATATATTGAACTTGGGAGGTTATTGGCCCTATTATTCTATCCTTAATCACTTGGAAAACATTCCTAAATCCTCTTTAGAGTTCTTGGGCACAGAAAGCTAGGGTTTCATTTTAAGGAGTAAATTGGGGCTTGTCTTGGTGATTTATCTTCATCATCATCTTGGTTTAAGGCATTCTCTTTCCTCATTGTTAGTTCTGACTAAAGGCATGATTTTATACAATGTTTTCAGGATTTGAATGTTGTATGATTTTGGGTTTTGAAATATGATTTAGGGGTTTTGGTTATAAATGCTTGGTTATGGCTTTTTCATATTTTTAATTATACTTTTATATGCATTAATGGTGTTTTTTGATAATTGGTTTCATGGGAATGGTTCTTTGGTAAAGGACTTTAGTTTTGGAAATACTATGCCCCCAATATATTTGATAAAATGCCTATAACAATGTTTTCACAATAATATTGGTTTTTCAATGGAACTTATACATGGTTTAAACTTGGTACTGGAACCCTAAATGATATTAATGGTTTAGATGGTTTTAAATGGATTGGAAAGGCCTTGGTGTCCATAGTTTTGGTTTAATTAGAAATCTTGTGGGGTACATGGAAATCCCCTAAGGATTGTCCAAGGACAATATTTGCAAGTTATAGTTGGTATGACGATTCCACTACTAATAGCCTTAGTTAATAATAATGGAATAATGGTTTGGTTGGAAAATGATTTTAATTGGGCTTAAAGGGTCAGGATGGGGCAGCTAAGTCGTGGAAGGCGGAGGTCCCGGGGGGGTCAAAACTAGAAACTCATATTTGTCGATGTGTAGTTTGTTCCTAGTGAACGTGTGCATAAAGTCACACTTTATATTTTAGATATGTACTAGTCATCTCAGGTTTTCTTCCCTAGTCATGTGGATTCACATGCTGAGGCCCTTTCAGCAGGGAGAGCTAAACTCATATAGCCCATGGGTAGTTTAGAACAGCAGATCTACACAACCCAGGTAGTGGTCTTAAAGGGTATACTAAACCCAACTCCCTTTTCCGGTATGGTTATATATATTTGTATGTTTTGTGTTCATATGGATGGTTTTACTTGGTTTTATAAATGGTATTATTTTATCCTTATCTTGAGTTCATGCTAGCGTACACCTGCTAACCCATATTCTAGTATTGTATCCACACGCGATGCAGGACCCGGCCGTTATACTCCTTCTTCTTAGCATTCGGACATTTGGAGGGTCATCTTTGGATTGAAGTTATGAGCTTCTATTTATTCGAAAGGCTCCATTTCATAGATGTCATTTTACACTTTAGATTATTAATATATATTGGTTTTGGATATGTTTGGGGGCATGTCTCAATCAGATATTTGTATTTTTTGGTTAGTGGCTTTTATGGAACTACTATGGGTTGGAATGGACGGGATCGGTATTGGTGTCAGCCTTAGCATTTGTATTGGTATTAGGGTTGATATCGGTTGATGATATTATTGGTTATTGCATCCTCTTTTATTTTGGAATTATATATTTAATCACTAATGGAACTTATTTAGTTATGGTTGGATCTATGGTTTGGTTTGGCTTGGTATAGTTGGACGGTTGGTATAGGACGATTGGACTTGGTTGGGTCGGTCTCGGTAATAGACCTATCCAGAGTCTATAATCTGGATAGTTATGCTATCTTGTCATATGTTCAAAATTCAACCAACTTAAGGTATGCTAATGGTAGTTGGGTAGGGTAACAGGGGGTGGTCCCTGGTCCTAGTTGGACTTGGGATACCCATTATGACAAAGACCTCGATCGGGGAGTGTCAAGATGGTATCATAGCCTTAGGTTCATGGTTAATTGGGAGTCCATAAAGTTGTGCCTAGTAGAGTCCCTTATAAGGGTGTATAGCGCGCCACACTCATAAGAGAGAGGCTACAAGGCATTTAGGAATATTTCACTTTCTTGGTATTCTTTTTTCAATCTTAGAGTCTACGTCCTGGAATTCTTTTCTAATCCTTGGTTGTTCACTTTTTTTATCATTCCTCGACGATCTAGAACACAAGAAAACTCTTCAGTGCTATCTGGGGACAATGTTGATGGGGTACATCCTACATCTGGAGTTCATCTTCGATCTCAGGGTCCTATCTCTGATTGTTTTGTAGTTTCTCCAGTTGCTACTAGTCCTTCTTAGGGTAAGGTGACTAACGCAGAATTTTGCCAGTCTATTTATACTATTGCTCAGTTAGTTGCTTCTCAGACTGAGAGGGATACGTCTGGTGGGTTGTCTGTTGAGGCCACAAGGGTTGGTCACTTTATGAAATTGAATTCTCTTATTTTTACTAGTGTGAATGTAGAGGATGATCTTCAGGGTTTCTTGGATTAAAAGGAGAAGATATTTATGGTGATGCATGCCACAAATATAGAAGGTGTAAACTTTATAGCTTATCACCTCAAGGATGTTGCGTACAAATAATACGAAGTGTGGGATAGAGATAAAGGTGATTTGGAGAAGTTGTCCTAATGGTGTGCGCTTTTGGTGCATTCCTAGATCATTTCTTTCCTCAAGAGCTGAGAGAAGCGAAGATGGAGGAGTTTTTGAATCTTAAGCAAGGGAGAATGTGATTTCATCATTTGTCAAGATATGCTCTTTATTTGGTGGCTGACATGAGAGCAAGGATTAGAAAGTTTGCTTCTACGCTATCTTGAGATTTGATCTTAGAAAGCAAGATTGCTTTCCTGATCAAGGATATGGATATTTTGAGGCTAGTTGTCCACATGCAGTAGGTAGAGGATAAAAAAGGAAATAGGTATAGTTCAAAAATAGACAAGGTAAGAGGAGAAGGTTTTCTGACAAGGGGGGGTGCTCAATCACAATGTGGTCGGGATGAAGGTAAATGGCTGAGAAAAAAGTGAGGAAGTTCTATTTCCTTCTATACTGCTAGCGCTCCTTACTCGAGGTAGTTGGGTGATAGGTGTCAGTAAGTTAGTGATAATTTCTGAGCATAGGGTGTCCAATCTCAGGAGAGTGGGGGTCAGTCGACTTCTTTATGTCCTCATTTCTGGTTTGCTGGCCATTTTCTTTGGGTTTATTGTGATGAAGGAAGGGACAAGTGTTTTAAATATGTCCAGCCATGCCATATGCTCAAGAATTATTTAATCGGTAAGGGAGCTTCGGGAGCGGTCCAAGCTCCAGTTACTTCATCATCTTCTTTTATTTCTAGTGATGTATCTTTGGTGTCTGCTTTTACTTCTGGTATCAGCACTGGCCGAAATAGGTTGTATGCTCTTTCATCTCGACAAGAATCTGAGGCATGACCTGATATTGTTACTGGTACGTTACAACTCTTTTCTCATGACATGTATTGTCTGCTTAATCTGAGTTCCACTCTTGTCTATGTGACCCCATATGTGGCTTATGTATTGGTCTTGATCCTTAGGTTGTATCGAATCCTTTCTATATTTCTACCTCGATTGGTGACTCGATTATTTCTAAAAGAGTCTATAGGGGGTGTGGTATCTATTGGTGGTAGGCAGGCTTTGGTAGATTTGTTTGAACTTGATATGGTGGATTTTTATATTATTCTGGGGATGGATAGGTTATACTCTTGTTATGCGTCCTTGGATTATCGGACCCATAAGGTTGTCTTTAGGTTCCCTGGTGAACTGGTTATAGAGTTGAAGGGTGGGGAGATCCTATGGGGAGGCTTATTTCTTATATTAAAGTTTAGAGGTTAATCTCGGAAGGTTATTTTTATCACTTTGTCTGGGTTAAAGATTCTAACTCAAAAGGTCTTTTTTTACAGTCAGTGTTGGTGGTAAATGCATTTCCTGAGGTCTTTTCGGATGATCTTCCTGGTGTTCCTCCGGATAGGGAAATAGAGTTTGGTTTTGATTTGGTTTTTAATACTCATCCAAATATGGTGGATTTTGATATTATTCTGGGGATGGATAGGTTACACTTTTGTTATGTGTCCTTGGATTATCGGACCCATAAGGTTGTCTTTAGGTTCCCTGGTGAACTGATTATAGAGTGGAAGGGTGGGGAGCTCCTATGGGGAGGCTTATTTCTTATATTAAAGTTTAGAGGTTAATCTCGGAAGGTTATTTTTATCACTTTGTCCGGGTTAAAGATTCTAACTCAAAAGGTCTTTTTTACAGTCAGTTTTGGTGGTAAATGCATTTCCTGAGGTCTTTTCAGATGATCTTCCTGGTGTTCCTCTGGATAGGGAAATAGAGTTTAGTTTTGATTTGGTTTTTAATACTCATCCAATCTCTGGCTGAATTGAAAGAACTCAAGGAACAACTTAAAAATCTTCTAGATAAGGGGTTTGTTCATCCTAGTGTATCCCCGTAGGGTATACCGATATTGTTTGTGCGCAAGAAGAACGGTTCCCTTCAGATGTGCATTGACTATCGACAGTTGAATAAGGTAACGATCAAGATAAAGTATCCTTTTCTAAGGATAGATGACTTGTTTGATCAATTTCAGGGTGCCAAGTTCTTTTCTAAAATAGATCTTTGATCTAGGTATCATCATCTTAAGATTAGGGAGGAAGATATCCCTAAGATAGCTTTTCATACTTGGTATGGGCACTTTGAATTCTTGGTGATGTCATTTGGTTTAACTAATGCCCCAACAGCATTTATGGACTTGATGAATAGGGTTTTCAGGCAGTTCTTGGATCTCTTTATCATTATGTTTATTAATGACATTCTGGTTTATTCCAAAAGTGAGGTAGATCATGTTAATCATCTCTATGTGGTATTGCAGGCCCTTAAGGAACAACAGTTGTATGCCAAGTTCTCTAACTGTGAGTTTTGGTTGAACTTTGTGACTTTTCTTGGTCAAATTATTTCTAGTGACGGTATCATGGTGGATCTGCAAAAGGTGGTTGTGGTTAAAAGGTAGCCTAGACCCATGACTCCAATCGACGTTCGGAGCTTCTTGAGTTTGGCTGGGTATTATCGGTTGTTTATGGAGATCTTTTTGATGATAGCTTCTCCTTTAACTAAGTTGACTCAGAAAAATGTAAAGTTTTCTTGGTCGAATGCTTATGAGGGGTGTTTTGAGAAGTTGAAAGATAAGCTAACTTTGGCTTCGGTCTTGACATTTCCTAAGGGCAGTGAGGGGTTTATGGTTAATTGTGATGCATCTAGGGTGGGACTTGGTTGTGTTTTGATGTGGCATGGGAACGTGATTGCCTATGCTTCCAGACAGTTGAAGGTACATAAGAGGAATTATCCTACACATGATTTGGAGTTGTTGGCGGTGGTTTTTACTTTGAAGATCGGGCGGCATTATCTGTATGGATTTTACGTAGACATCTTTTCTGATCATAAGAGTCTATAGAATGTGTTCACTCTGAAGGAGCTAACTCTTAGGCAAAGGAGATGGTTGGATCTTCTCAAAGCCTATGGCATGAGTCTTCACTATCAACCAGGTAAGGCTAATGTGGTTGTTTATGCTCTTAGCAGGTTACCATAGGAAGTTTGGCCCATGTGGAGGAAGAAAAGCAGGAATTGGTGAAAGAATTCACTGTTTGGCTAATCTTGGAGTCTGTCTTTTAGACTCCGAGGATGATGGGGTAAATGGTACAGGAAGTGGTTTGGTCATCTCTTGGTGTAGAGAATATGGAAAAGAAAGTGCTAGATCCTATCTTAAAGAAAATCAAGCGTAAGATGGGTACAAAAGTTAATGGTGTTTGAGATCAGTGGTGACGGTACTTTATGGTACCAAGGGAGGCTGTGTGTTCCTGATGTCGACGCGTTGCAACAAAGGATCTTGGATGAGGCGGATGAATCATGCTACGTTGTACATCCCGGCTCTTTGAAGATATATCATGATCTCAAGGAGATATATTTGTGGAATGGTATGAAAAGGGACGTGGCTGATTTTGTGGCCAGGTGCTTGGTGTGTTAACAAGTCAAAGTTGAGCACATGACCTGGTGGGTTGTATCAAGAGATTATTTTTCCTGAATGGAAGTGGGAGGTAATCAATATGGATTTCATTATCGGTCTTCCTCGATCTCGGAATCAATATGATTCGTTTTGGGTCATCGTGGATAGGATGACAAAGTATGCTAACTTCTTCCCAGTGATGACAACCGTTTGGTGGAGGATTATGCAAATTTATATCTTCAGGATATTTTGAAGCTGCATGGGGTACCTGTTTTGATTATCTCTGGTCGTGGTAGGCAGTTTTCATCTCATTTCTAGTGGTCTTTTCAAAAGGGATTGGGTACTAAGGTGAGTATAAGTGTTGTTTTTCATCCTTAGATGGATGGGCAAGTGGAATGAACTAGTCAGACATTGGAGGACATGCTTCGAGCATGTGTTTGATTATGATGACCATTGGGTTGAGCATCTACCTTTGGTAGAGTCTGCTTACAACAATATATATATCATTATAGTATTACTATGGCCCCTTTTGAGGCATTGTATGGTAGGAGGTCTAGATTTCCTATTGGTTGATTTGAGCTTGGTGAGGCGGATATATTCAGTCCAGATTTGATCTATCAAGCTATGGAAAAGGTGAAGGAGATTCCAGATAGGCTTAAGGCTGCCAAAGTCACCAAAAGTCCTATGCGTATGTAAGGTGTAGAGACTTGGGGTTTGAGGTTGGGGATAAGGTATTCCTCAAGGTATCTCCCATGAAGGGACTAATGCGGTTTGGTAAAAAGAGGAAGATCAGTCCCCGATATATTATTCCTTTTATGATTTTGTGGAGGGTTGGAAATGTTGCTAATGAATTGGAGTTGCCTTCTACTTTGAACTCCATTCATCCAGTATTTCATGTCTCCATGTTGAGGAAGTTTCTTGGTGATCCTTCTTCGAATATTTCTTTGGAGAATTTGGGTATCTCAGACTCTCTGTCTTATAAAGAGGTCCCGATTAAGATCTTGGATAGGAAGGTTCGTTAGTTGCAAACCAAGGATATGGCTTCGGTTAAGGTTATGTTGTGGAACCATAAGGTGGAAGAAGATACATGGGAAGTGGAGGGAGACATGAGTCCAAGTACCCGCATCTATTTTCTGCTCCTGGGATTTATGTGGAAGGTATATATCTTCAACACATCTTTATTTTCAGAGTTTCTTAAAGGAAAGATTAATATATTTGCCTCTTGTTTTCAAACTTTTTTAAAGATTGGAAATATATTCGATAATGCAAATGGCCGGTGCATGTGATTACCCCTACCTTGTCGGTCATTCGGGAATGAATGTTCCTAGCGGGGGACACTGAAACACCCCAGTTTCTGGACCTTAAAAAATTTCCATGATTTTTGGTTTATGGGTAAGATACAATTTAGGGAAATGAGTTGTACACTTGGGTACGGGTGGTATGGTCCATTCGTATGCTGACCAGTGTTAGTGGGTAGGATAGATGTAGTTACTGGAATGGGTACGATTTGGGTGGTATGAGTCGTATAGTTGGGTAAGGGTTGTTTGGTTACTTCACTTAACCTTAGACTTGGAAACTTAAGTTGGATCTGAGTACGAGTTGCTTACCATGAGCTGTAAGTTGATGTGCGAGCTTGATGCTAGCACATTTAAGGATTTTAACTCAAAATAATTGTAAATTCTTAAGCAACTTTTGTCGTGTTTGATTGTTTTCTCATAGATATTTCGGTAAATTCAATATGCAAGAAAACCAACGACAATGAAGTCAATAAAGATGAAATTAGAGCAAACAGACATCAGAGTATAGTGGATGACTTGTCTGATAAGTCGTCAGCTCTGTGATAAGTCATTAGTCAGCCTTAGGCAGTGTATAGGAGTCAGATTTTGAAAGTGGCAACATCTGCTGATAAGCCATCAACTATGTGATAAGTCATCAGGATTACCATCAGCCTTAGGCAGTGTTCAGAAGTTGAGTTGAAAGAGTGACAAAATTTCGTGATAAGTCATCATATCTTTGATAAGCCATCAGACTCATCGTCAGCTGAAAACAGCAATATATCAAATACAGAGAGGAGTTGACGACATATTTGATAAGCCGGCATCCCCCTGATAAGTCATCACATGTTGTCGTCACCTGTGAGAGAAAAAGTTGTATGCTGTGATTTGCTTCCAAAATTAGGCTAAGTATTTAATGTAAAGTTGAAGGTTTTCTAGGGCATCTTGAACTTCACGACATTAATCCATTTTCTCTCTAGTTTTAGGGATTAACATCTTGAACTTATTCCAAAGACTACTTTACTTCTCTTTGGTCTCTAAACTTGGATTTCAATTTTCAATTCTTCGATTTAGTTGTGGGATATTCTTCTTGAATTTGGGAAGAGAACCAATTTCTGACTACATCTTTTGTAAGTTTAATCAATTTTGATTATGAATTCAGTTATTGTTATCGCTTTCCATTTCATATGGAACTAAAACCCACAACTAGGGTTGTGGGATCTATGATTACTCTGTATTGTCTTAATAATTGGTTAGGGTTCGAGTGATTGTGGGAACATCTTGATAATTCTTTTGTATTAAATATTTTTTTTTGGTTACAAATAATAGATCTCTCCTTATGTTGATTTGCTCGAACTGAGAAATAAACTAAAGGTAGTGAATTATCAACGAGGATTTAGGAAGGTTAAGTTCCCATCTAATGATTAATGTTGTAACAAGATTAATCAATTTAAAATAAAATCAGTGTGAATAGAAGGTTCCTAAGTTCAATAGAATTAGGGAACTCCACATCTAGGTAGGTTGAGAAACACTTAGATGAACTGTCGATACTGATAATTTGGTGTTATTCATAAGTCACGAGAATCGAATACTACAATTATTATTCAATGGAGGATTACTAATCATAGTGATCACAACTCTAGTTTCTCTATATCATTGATTTGAAATAATGCAGTTTAAGCTTTGAGTTCTAAGGCGAATTGAAGTGTTAATAACTTTTGTTCAATCATTAAAAAAACCATTTTATCTTTTCGTATCATTTTTTTGAATTTAACTTGTAGCTATAGTTTCAAATTAGTTTAATCACCACTCACATTGTTCTTCGTGGATTCGACCCCGACTCCAAAGTTGGGTAAATATATTGAAGACGGCCACCTTGCACTAAATTGACGTCCAAGTTGAGCGTTATAAAAAATAGTGTCGTTTGCCGGGGAACAATTTGGCGTATTGAGTTGGTCTAGAATTTTAGCCTACTTGCTTGAATTCAAACTTGTAAATATTTGTTTTTAGTCTTCTTTTATTTTTTGTGTTAGGTAGATTTTTATTTTAGTTTACTTATTACTATGGCATCATGGAATGAACATAAGCTTGGTGGTTGGAAATCTTATCTTGATGATCCATGTCCATATTGTGTTGGACCTTACTTTTGGCAAGATTGTAGATATGCTCCCCGGAGAGAGATGTGTGCACTATCTCCATCCTACCAGGAGTATGATTGTTCTTTATGTGGTGGTCAAGATGGACATTGGAGTTATTTCCCAAATTCCCCCTCCCCCTATTGCGCTAACCCAAATTCTAGTTCTTCTTATGAGTTTGATAGGTCTTATGGTTAAGAAAAGGAAGAACGAAGCACCAGAAAGAGTGGCATTGAATCTATGTTTCAACTAATGTTGGATCTCCAGAAATAAACATATGATATTATATGTGATATGCATCAAGACATAAAGCCAATCATCCATGAGGAGATAGATATAGAGGTCAACCATTCAAAGCATTCTTCTATATTATGTTTAGATGATATCTTGTCTGTGGAATCATTTAAAATAATGGAAGAGTTTAAAGATGAGGAGCAAGAAACCTATATTGATGTTGAGGTTGATGTTGAGAAACCCTCAGTGATTTCCCAACCAACCAAACCAACCATGAGAAATGATGCCAAGATTGAGGACATGGTGCTAGAGGGAAAAGCAGAAACCAAGAAAATCTCTAATAAAGACTCTAGCCCAATTCAAAGTAAAGATGTCGAGAAGGTGAATAAAAGTGAGTGTGTAATAGATAGTGTAAATTTTGAAGTAGGATTGACTGGGCCTCATTCAAAGGACTTTTCTACATTATGTTTAGATGATATCTTGTCTGTGGAATCATTTAAAATAGTAGAAGAGTGAGAAGATGAGGAACAAGAATCCTATATTCTTGATTTTACGTTAGACAAGAAACATAAAAATACACCTCACTTTAAGGCCCTTGGTTACCACTCTCAATCCATTACTCGACTTCTTAATTTTTGTACCACCCCCTATGAGCGAGGCAAGAAGATGGACTCTAAGTTAACGGTGAAATTTGTATCCTTAAGGTAGAGGAAAAAGTTGAGTTGGGTCATGCCGTGACACTAAATTAGGCGTTTCTTGGGAGGCAACCCAAGGTATTTTGTTGTTTGTATTCATATTATGTGATTGGTATCAGATCTTTGCACCCATGGTGCCACAGGTATGTTTCTAACTCTCTTGTTTTGGTTTGACGCATTGGGGACATTGCATGATTTTAAGTTGAGGGTGGGGCTACTTGTGGGTGTTGATGTCCTACTTGGGTTTTTGTTGTCATGCCTTTTTCCCCGGAGTTTTGTTCCTAGTAGAGCCGGCATGTTTAGGCGTATTATGTTTGTTTTGTGATATGTTTTGGTTAACTGGTAACTGTGTGATGTGCGTCTATATGTGACTATTGTGAATCTTTTTATGGCATTAGTACTAGGGATATGATAATCACTGCTAACAATTGCATGAACCGAATGGGTAGTAGCTTGTGATGTACCTTTGTCCTATGTGTATGTGTGATACTACCTAGTTCCCGTTGTGTGTTAAATCCAGAACTTGCTCGGTTGGTCTTGCCTTGGTTATAGGATGACGATTAGGAAAGGATCATAGGTCGTTGTTGATATTAGTCCACTCTTAGACTAAATGACCTTCCATGTGTGACTAATATCCCTTGATCCTGATTTTGAGCATGAATGCCTATTATTTTTATTATACCTATCACCTTCCCATTTGTATCACAATGAACCTGTTTTGGCCCTGGTCCTCTTTGGACATTGTGCACTTTGACTTAGGGAAATATCCTAAGTTAAGGGTGGCTATCATAGGGGTGCGTGATGTAAAGTGAGTATGAAGAAGGGTAATAAAAAAAATGTGCAAGGCTGGGTGTAGTAGAAAAAGAATGAGAAAAGAAAAGTTATGAAAAAAAAAAAAAATAATAAAAATTGCACCTAGCTTGAATGTGCTTTAATCAAGAAAGGGAGAAATAAGGTAAAGGTTGATAAGTGAGACCCCAAAAATAGTGTAGTGCCAAGGAGGCTTAGTTACTTTAAATATCCTTGAGTATCATACCAATCGTAAACCTACATTACAAGCTGAAGAAAAATCCTATAGTGATCCTAACTTAACTCTCTGAAAGCTTCGATAATGAAAATAAGGGTAAGCTTATGGCATTTGGTATACATTGACTGGAACTTCTTTATGAGAGTGAGTGTCTCTTGACCATCCCCGCATTGACATGCTTGAGTTCACATATGAGTGAAGAGGGACTTCTTAATTGTAAGGGCACATCGGTTGCATTGCTAGTTGCCTACTTGCTAAGGAAGTGTAATTTGTATATAGGCATGGTTATTGTTGCTAATTTGATGCCATATCTTGATTCCCTTGTGTCTCATTTTTAATCTTCATTATACACAGTTAGGTTTAGAGTGATTGAACTTGGAGAGTGTAATATGTTTGGAACTAAAATTGATGATCAACTGCCATAGGTATCTTCACATTCTCTTGGTTGAACATCGTGGTGCCTTAATGTGCTCATTGCTTGAGGAGAAGCAATTATTTTAAGTTGAGGGTGTTGATGTGCGAGCTTGATGCTAGAATATTTAAGGCTTGTAACTCAAAATAATTGTAAATTCTTAAGCAACTTTTGTCGTGTTTGATTGTTTTCTCTTTGATATTGCAGTAAAGTCAAGATGCAAGAAAACCAACGACAATAAAGTCAATAGAGATGAAATTGGAGCAAACAGACATCAAAGTATAGTTGACGACTCGTCTGATAAGTCGACAGCTCTTCGATAAGTCTTCAGTCAGCCTTAGGCCGTGTATGGGAGTCAGATTTTAAAAGTGACAACATCAGCTAATAAGCCATCAACTTTGTGATAAGTCGTCAGGATTACCGTCAGCCTTAGACAGTGTTCAGAAATTAAGTTGAAGAAGTGACGACATTCCGTGATAAGTCATCAGATATTTGATAAGCTGTCAGACTCATCGTCAGCTGCAGACAACAACATATCAAATACAGAGAGGAGTTGACGACATGTCTGATAAGCTGTCAACCCCCTGATAAGTCATCACATATTGTCGTCTCCTGTGCAAGAAAAAGTTATATGCTGTGATTTGCTTCCAAAATTAGGCTAAGTATTTAAGGTAAAGTTGAAGGTTTTCTAGGGCATCTTCAACTTCACGACATTAATCCATTTTCTCTCTAATTTTAGGGATTAACATCTTGAACTTATTCCAAAGATTACTTTACTTCTCTTTGGTCTCAAAACTTGGATTTCAATTTTCAATTCTTTGATTTAGTTGTGGGATATTCTTCTTGAATTTGGGAAGAGAATCAATTTCTGACTACATCTTTTGTATGTTTAATCACTTTGAATTATGAATTCAGTTATTGTTATAGCTTTCTATTTCATGTGGAACTAAAACCCACAACTTGGTTGTGGGATCTATGATTACTCTTGTATTGTCTTAATAGTTAGTTAGGGTTAGAGTGATTGTGGGAACATCTTGATAATTCTTTTGTATTAATTATTTTTTGTTGGTTACAAACAATAAATCTCGCCTTATGTTGATTTGATCAAACTAAGAAATAAACTAAAGGTAGTGAATTATCAACGAGGATTTGGGAAGGTTAAGTTCCCATCTAATGATTAATGCTGAAACAATATTAATGTAATGCCCCGAATATGGTACCCAAAATTCTACACGGTACTAATGAACCCGAAGGACCACAAGCTAACCCATGACTAATATCTGAATGATATAACATCTGTGTGGGGTGATAGAATACCACTGAACATACTGAAGTCTGAAACATGATACTCTAGAAAGGCTCTAACTGACTGAGTAAGGAGTTGATGGGACATGTCCCCAACTAACTCCAACTAATAAACTGATTAATGAGATAATAGGAAAATAAGCATGTCCTTAAAAGATGAGGACTCACTTCTAACTCTGTCTCCGGATATCTGGAATATACTGTTTCTTTGGAGCTCGTGTCTCTAAACCTATGGTATAAGACACCATAGCACAAATGCATCAGTACTTTGAATGTACAGGTATGCATGTGAGGTAGGTTGAATGCATGAGGTTTATATGCATGGACAATAATAATAACTAACTAACTATCATGAGCATAAGAATACATGCATGAGACATAACAACTGACACTAATACTGTGATAACATGATTACTGAATCTGAATATAACTGATAACATGAGTGACTGCATTTGACAGTCCTGAATCTGATGGAACTAACTGAGTTCCGTACTGTATTTGAGTTGACTGTATCTGACAGTCTTGAATTTTGAAAAACTATTTGATTTCTTTTACTGAGACTGATACTGACACTGTGGGAGGTAGTCATCTAACTGATATGCCCCAAATGATACATTATAGCTGAATTGGGGTCCAATCTATGCCCTGATTGGAAAGGTGTCAATACCGTGTCACTGGTAAGGACAACATGTGAGTGACCCTAATATAACAGGTAACTCTAGTAAGAACGGTGGGAACCCTCATATAGAAGGCTAACCCACCTCATCTAACCTCATATAGAAGGCTATGATGTCTCAACCTATGCTGGCTACATAGTTATGGATTGCAAGGATTTCTTCTAAGAATCACACCCTCATATAACAGGTGAGTTCCTATCCTTGGGTTCACTCGGTGCTAATTTCTACTCCCATCTGAATAGACACTGAACATGGACTGAGTTACTGAATTTTGTTGACTGACGGAATACTACTGATATCTGACAACTGACTGAGTTCATGAGATCATGGAGATTTCCTGAGTCATAAGACTGTCAAAAGTCTAAGGATCATAGCTTGACTGAGAGTATCGTGAAAACATGACATGGCTCTCGGCATACAGCTAATGTTTTGGGTACAAGTATCCACAGGACTTGATACAAGGAAACTGACGAAGCATGACTTTATCAAGTACAAGATCCATATCAACAATACATAATTTAATAAGTTGTGGATTTCACGAAGTACAAGGTTATCATACTATCTAACATGGATGAGAATGCTGATAATCATAGCATAATCTCATATTCTAATATCATGGCCATTCCGACAACATACACATTTCACAATGATAGCATGGAAACCATTTAAACATAGGAGGATGACAAGCATGTCACATTTAGCTTATGTCTTGAACTATAAAGTATGATTCCTACTTTTTCAAGCATTTTATCAACCACCTTGCATGCACAAAATTACACATCATAAGAAACTAAATTCATGGATGTTATCTTGCATGGTCAAATAATATCATGATAAACACACAAAGATTCCAACTTTGAAATCAATCAACGTCAACAACATGATTACAAATAACCCATAACATAAATACCATGATTTATAGATAAAACAAGGTTCTTAAGCTTCATGGATGGAAGGAATCCATGAATGAACACAACGCATACCTTAGTTCATGATTTCGTGAAGATTGACGGTGAAACTTTCTTGAAATTGGATCTTCTATGAAAACCCTAGCTTGTTCTTGAGAGAAACTTGAGAGAAACTAATATATTTTGGGTGAAAAGTGGTTGAATCACGTTTTAAAGGGCTTAAATAGGGGTGGGAAGTTGACCCTTTTAAGCCTGGATGTGTCATTTAATTTCAGTGAAAATTTCCCAAATTGGACCCCTATCGTGACGCGGCGCTATCGCGCCGTGTCACTAGATTTTGACAATTGGGAAATTAAAGAATGGCGCGATATGGAACCATTGCGTTGCACCTTCTTTTATGACCTAAAACTTTGGCGCAACATAGAGGAAATCGCGCTGAGACACTGGAAAAGGACTATTTCCATTTTAGCTTGTGGTGCGGCGCGCCACTGACCAATATGGCACTGTTTTTACGATGGAAACTTGAAATAGTCATAACTTCTTACATGGTTATCGGATTTAGGCAAATTTTATATCGATGGAAAGCTTATTAAATTTCTCATATGAAAAAGAGTGAAAATATTAAAAATACCTCATGTACAAAAGTGGATTCATCATTAAAGAAAGCTCCAAACATTTTTTTAAGACGATTTCAAGCTAAGAAAAGGTATGGGGTATTACAATATCTCCCCCTTGTGGACATTATCCTCGAATGAAACTGAGAGTGAGGGGAAGAATATAAACTGACATACATACTGAACATGAATAACTAAAACATGATCTCATGACTGACATGACTGATAACTGAATAAATCATACTGAACATGCATATCTGATGCATGTGTAGCTGATTCATGAATGCATGAATTAATATTCTGAGGAACTAAGTTTCTCACAATGATAATGTATGTCTGATGCATAATTATATAACTGAACTAATACATGAATGCATGACTGAATATGCAATGGTACTTGATACCAAGTTTGTGATGAACATTGAACATGAAACCGAGTAAGCTTAAGGAGAACTGTTACCTTGAGCTTGATCTGAGTTGATGGAGAAGATGTGAGGATACTTGGTACGCATATCTGCTTCTGCTTCCCAAGTATCTCCCTTGACGGACTGATTTTGCAAAAGAACTTTAACTAGAGGGACATCTTTGTTCCTCAGTCTACGAGTTTGATAGTCTAGGATTTCGACTGAAATCTCTTCATAAGAGAGGCTGTTATGAACATCAATGCTCTGAATAGGGACTACAACTATTGGGTCACCTATACACTTCTTGAGAAAGGAGACATGAAAGACTGGATGAACTGAGGCTAGATCTAAAGGCAATTCGAGCTCATAAGCTACCTTGCCAAAGCGACTGAGAATCTTGAAGGGACCAACATATCGGGGACTGATCTTTCCCTTCTTGCCGAATATCTTCACTCTTTTCATGGGAGAGATCTTGAGGTATACATAATCACCAATCTCAAACTCGAGATCTTTTCTATGAACATCTGTATAAGACTTCTGTCAGCTCTGTGCAGCCCAGAGTCTCTCTCTAATCAACTGGACTTTTTCTAAGGTGTCGAATACCAAGTCAAGCCCTATAACTAAGGCCTCACTAACTTCAAACCAACCAATTATAGATCTACATCTCCTACCATAGAGAGCTTCGAATGGTGCCATCTGGATATTGGAACGATAGATATTATTATATACAAACTCAATCAAAGGGAAGTGGTCATCCCAACTACCCTTGAAATCAATTGCACACACCCGTATCATATCTTATAAAGTCTAAATGGTCCTTTTTGCTTGACCATCTTTCTGAGGATGGAAGGTTGTACTGAGATGAACTTGGGTACCAAGAACCTTTTGGAATGCTTTCCAGAAATAAGAGGTGAACTAGGTACCTCTGTCTGAGATAATAGATAGTGGAACACCATGAAATCCAACCAACTCTTTGATGTATAGTTTGGCGTAATCTTCGGCTAAATAAGAGGTATGGACCGAAAAGAAATGGGCTGATTTGGTCATTTTGTCTATAATGACCCAGACTGAATCATATTGATGACGAGTTTGAGGAAAACCCATCACGGAGTCCAAGATCACTTCTTACCACTTCCAAGTAGGAATAAGGAACTCCTGCATAGTCCAGTTTCTGATGCTCTATCTTAACCTACTGATATATAGAGCACTTAGCCACAAATAATGAAATATTTCTCTTCATCCCACTCCACCAATAGACTTCCCGTAAGTTGTGATACATTTTTGTGGCCCTTGGAAGAATAGAGTAGCGCGTACCATGCGCTTCTGCAAGAATTCACTGCCTTAAGTCAACTACACCTGGAACACATAGACGACCCTAACAACGCAAAACACTATCTCCTCCTTGGGAGAAAACCTCTACTTTCTGATCCTGAACTGACTCTTTCTACTTGACAAGGCTGGGATCTCTATCTTGCTTTTCTTTTACCTCAGAAACTAGAGATGATTCTGAACTACTCTGAACCCATATATCATCCTCATCTATATAGACTAAGCGAATGCCTAGTCTGGCAAGCTGATGTACTTCCTGAGCTAACTTCTTCTTACTATCATCCACATGAGCAACACTACCCATAGAGAGTCTATTGAGAGTGTCGGCCACTATATTGGCCTTGCCTGGATCATAGAGGACACTTATGTCATAATCATTCAAGAGCTCTAACCACTTTCTCTGACAAAGATTGAGATCTTTCTAAGAAAAAACATACTGAAGACTCTTATGATCTGTCAAGACATCTACATGAACTCCGTAGAGATAATGCCTCTAAATCTTCAAGGCAAAGACTACGGAGGCTAACTCAAGATCATAAGTAGGATAATCCATCTCATGGGGTTTAAGCTATCTGGAGGAGTAGGCTATGACCTTACCATATTGCATGAGGACACAATCCAAACCTACTCTGGATGGATCACAATACACTATGAACCCATCTGGACCATCTAGAAAAGCTAAATCTGGAGCTGAGGTGAGTCGAGTCTTCAACTCTTGAAAACTCTTCTTGAAAAGATCTAACCACTGAAACTTAACTTTTTTCTGAGTCAATCTAGACATAGGGTATGCAATAAAATAAAATCCCTCAACAAACCATCTATAATAGCCAGCCAAACCCAAGAAACTCCTAATATCTGATGGAGAGACAAAGTGAGGCCAGTTTCTTACTGCTTTGGTCTTTTGAGATCTACTCTAATGCCATTATTGGAAATGATGTGACCAAGGAATGCTCCTGACCTTAGCCAAAACTCTCACTTACTGAATTTAGAGAATAGTTGATGATCTCTGAGAGTCTGAAGTACTATCCTGAGATAGTCTGCATGATCTCGCGCACTGCGAGAATAGACTAGAATATCATCTATGAAGACTATGACAAACATGTCCAAGTACTGCTTGAACACACGGTTCATCAAGTCTATGAAAGTGGTTGGGGCGTTAGTAAGACCAAATGACATAACTAGAAATTTGAAGTGACCATACCAAGTTTGAAAAGCTATTTTTGGAATGTCACATTCCCTAACTCTGAGATGATGATAGCCAGATCTGAGATCTATCTTAGAGAAATAACTGGCACCTAAAAGTTTGTCAAACAATTCATCGATTCTAGGAAGAGGATACTTGTTCTTGACCATAACCTTATTGAGTTGATGGTAATCAATGCACATTCTGAGAGAATCGTCTTTCTTGCGCACGAATAAGACTAGTGCGCCCCATGGGGAAATCCTGGGTCTAATGAATCCCTTATAGAAGAGATCCTTCAACTATTCTTTCAGTTCTTTGAGTTCTGCTGGTGCCATTCTGTATGGCAGAATAGAGATAGGATGAGTATCTAGAAGAAGATCAATACTGAAGTCTATTTCCCTTTCGGGAGGAATTCCTAGAAGATCTTCGGGAAAGACATCTAAATATTCATTCACTACTAGGACTGATTCAAGACTGGGAGTCTCAGAATAGGAATCCTTAACAAGAACAAGATGATAGGCACATCCTTTAGATATTATTTTCCATGCCCAAAGATAGGAAACAAGTTGACCTCTGAACGCTAAAGTACTACCCTTCTACTCAAGGACGGGTTCATTTGGAAACTAAAACTGGACTATTCTATTTCTACAGTCAACTATGGCATAATAGGAATGAAGACAATCCAAGCCGAGAATAACATCAAAATCAGTCATCTCTAATTTGACTAAGTCTACTGAAGTGACTTTCTGAAATATCATAACCGGGCAGTTCCTGTATACCTGTTGGGCTATGATGGTTTTATCCACTGGGGTAGAGACTGAAAAAGGCTCTGCTAGAATTTCGGGACTGACTCCAAAATTGACTACTATATAAGGAGTGACAAAAGACAAAAAAGCTCCTGGATCTAGAAAAGAATAAACATGTACATGAAAGATTTGTAACATACCAATAACTACATCAGGAGAATTTTCCTGATCTTATCGGGATTGAACAACATAGAGACGATTTAGGTGTTGCCTACTAGTAGCACTGGAGGTGGCATCCTGCTAATTTGGTCAACCGTACTAAGATAAGGAGCAATTCTGTTGACCCTGAGGACCTGGTTGAGGAAAGTCTCTAAGTCTGTGGCCTGGCTTGCCATATCCAAAACAAATACCACTGGCATCTCTGGAAATACACTGATGGTGCTTGCCACAAGTCTGGCAAAGAGGATAGGTGAGGGCACTACTAACACTACTCTGGGACTTAGAGCCTAGCGCTCTATCTTTGTTACCCTCTATGAACTTAGGAACTAGAGAACTGGCTAAAGAAGGAGCTGTAACTGATGACTTAGGATGAAACTGAGAACGGTTTTCTCTATTTGACTTAGGCTTAGCAAAGTTGAAACTACCTATCTTCACTCTCTTATTTTATTTCTCTCTCATCTTAATCTTTTGCTCCTCAATCTACTGAGCATAAGTCATAAGCCTGGCTAAATTCATGTCACTATTCAGCATGGCAGATCTGCACTCATTAACCATGTTATCATTCACCCCTGAAACAAACTTACTCATCTTTGCCCTGCTATCTGCAACCACATGAGGGGCATATCTGGCTAATTGAGTAAACTTAAGATAATAATCTTTCACTATCATATTACCCTGACTGAGGTTGATGAATTCTAACACCTTATCTTCTCTAAGCTCTGGGGGAAAGAATCTACCAAGGAAAGCAGAAGCAAACTCCTCCCACTCAATAGGCCCTATATCATCTGGCCTTTCTGACTTCTACTAAGTAAACCAGGTGTGAGCAACATCCTATAACTAATATGCATCTAGCTCAGCACTCTCAACAAAAGTAACCCCCATGATGTCTGTAACCTTCTGCACCTGATCTAGAAATTCCTGAGGGTCCTCGTCTGACTTAGACCCGAGAGAGGATGAAGGATTTTTTGGGTGAAATCCTAAATCCTGGATGCAGCTGAATTGGCCACTGGATTGACCAGAATAATAGTTGGTCATTCACTCTAAATAGAAACTGAGTTAGCAACAGCAGTGAATACAGCTCGGAACTCTGCATGAGAAACATGTTCGCCCAAAGGTTCTTTGGGCTGAGGGGCTGACTAATTCTTGTTTCTTCTTTTAGGAGGCATGTTCTGTAGAAAAAAAAAAAGAAACAGATTAGACTGAGAGATTGACTTGAGATTATACTCACTGGTACGACCTGAATACTAAAAGAGGGGAAACTGTTCCTAAAACATCTTATAGCCTCTTATACATAAATGTGGCGTGCAACACACTCATGTAAAAGACTCTACTAGAAGCGGATTTCAGAATTCCTAGGACTCTATTGAACCTTAGGCTCTGATACCAAGTTTGTAACGCCCCAAATCTGGTACCCGAATTGATACACGGTGCTTATGACCCCGAAGGACCAAAAGCTAAGTCATGACTGATATTTGTACCTGTACACTACATAATATGACATAATAATGTGGAAACATGCACTAAAAGTCCATAAGGTTCAATACAGTACATGTTCTATATGATATAACATCTGTATAGGATAATAGAATACCCAAAACAAAATTAAACATACTGAAGTATGAAACATGATAGTCTAGAAACCCTCTAACTAACTAAACTGTCTGAGTAAGGAGTTGATGGGACATGTTCCCAAATAACTCCAACTAATAAACTGATTAATAAGATAATAGGGAAATAATCAAGTCCTTGAAAGATGAATACTCACTTCTAACTCTGTCTGTAGATATCTGGAATCTACTGTTGCTCTAGAGATCGTGTCTCTGAACCTATTGTATAAGATACCATAGTAAAAATACATCAATACTTTGAATGTACTGGTATGCATGTGAGGTAGGCTGAATGCATGGGGTTCATATGCATGAACAATAATAATAACTTACTAACTATCATAGGCGTGAGAATACATGCATGATACATTACAACTGACACTAATACTATGATAACATGATTACTAAATTTGAATATAACTGATAACATGAGTAACTATAGCTGACAGTCCTGAATCTGATGGAACTAACTGATTTCCTTACTATATCTGAGTTGACTGTATTTGAAAGTCCTGAATTCTGAAGAACTATCTGAGTTTTTTTACTGAGACTAATACTGAGACTGTGGGAGGTAGTCATCTAACCAGCATGCCCCAAATAATGCATTATAGCTGAATTGGGGTCCAATCTATGCCCTGATTTGAAGGGTGTCAATACCGCGCCACTGGTAAGGAAAATATGTGAGTGACCCTAATATAATAGGTAACTCTAGTAAGAATGATGGGAACCCTCATATAGCATGACAAGACACATTATCTACCCTCATATAGTAGGATATGATTTCTTAACCTATGTTGGCTACATAGTTCTGGAACGCAAGGATTGTTTCTAAGAATCACATCCTCATATAATAGGTGAATTCCCATCCTTTGGTTCACTCGGTGCTAATTTCTACTCCCATCTGAATAGACACTGAACATGATTTAATGAACTGAACATGGACTGAGTTACTAAATTCTATTGACTGACAGAATACTACTGATATCTGACAACTGACTGAGTTCATGAGATCATGAAGATTTCCTGAGTCATAAGACTATCTGAAGTCTAAGGATCATAGCTTGACTGAGAGTATCGTGAAAACATGACATGGATATAGGCACACAACTAATATTTTGGGTGCAAGTACCCCGAAGACTCGATAGAAGGAAACTGACGAAGCATAACTTTATCAAGTATAAGGTCTACATCAACAATACATAATTTAATAAGTTATGGATTTCATGAAGTACAGGGTTAGCATACTATCTAACATGAATGAGAATGCTGATAATCATATCATAATCTCATATTCTAATATCATGGCCATTCCGACAACATACATATTTCACAATGATAGCATGGAAACCATTTAAACATAGGAGGATGACAAGCATGTCACATTTATCTTATATCTCTAGCTATAAAGAATGATTTCTACTTTTTCAAGCATTTTATCAACCACCTTGCATGCACAACTTAGTGCATAAGTGAATTCACCAAATTACACATCATAAGCAACTAAATTCACTGATTTTATCGTGCATGGTCACATAATATCATGATAATCACACAAAGATTCCAACTTTGAAATCAATCAACGTCAACAACATGATTACAAATAACCCACAACCTAAATACCATAATTTATAGATAAAACAAGGTTCTTGAGCTTCATGGATAGAAGGAATCCATGAATGAACACAACGCATACCTTAGTTCATGATTTCGTGAAGATTGACTGTGAAACTTTCTTGAAATTGGATCTTCTATGAAAACCCTAGCTTGTTCTTGAGAGAAACATGAAAGAAACTAGTATATTTTAGGTGAAAAGTGGATGAATCATGTGTTAAAGGGCTTAAATAGGGGTGGGAAGTTGACCCTTTTAACCCTGGATGCGTTATTTAATTTCAGTAAAAATTTACTGAATTGGACCTTTGGCGCGATGCGGCGCTATCGCGTCGTGTCACTAGATTTTGACAATTAGGAAATTGAGGGATGGCGCGATGCGGATCCATCTCGTTACCCCTTCTTTTGTGAACTGGAACTTTGGCGTGACGTGGACGAAATTGAGCTTAGACACTAGAAAAGGAAAATTTCCATTTTAACTTGTGGCGCAGCGCGCCACTGACCAATATCTGTTTTACGACGGGAACATAAAATAATCATAACTTCTTACCTGGCTATCGGATTTAGGAAAATTTTATATCGATGGAAAGCTTATTGAATTTTCCTCATGAAAAAAAGTGAAAATCTTAAAAATACCACATGTACAAAAGTGGATTCATCTTTCAAAGAAAGCTCCTAATATTATTTTAAGATTATTTCAAGCTAGGAAAAGGTATGGGGTATTATAATGAATCAACTTAAAATACAATCAGTGTGAATTGAGGGTTCCTAAGTTTAAGAGAATTAGGGAACTCAACATCTAGGTAGGTTGAGAAATACTTAGATGAACTGTCGATACTGATAATTTGGTTTTTCCCATAAGTCACGAGAATCCACTACTACAACTATTATTCAATGGAGGATTATTAATCATAGTGATCACAACTCTAGTTTCTCTGAATCATTGATTTGAAATAGTGCAGTTTAAGCTTTGAGTTCTAAGGCGAATTGAAGTGTTAATAATTTTTGTTCAATCACTAAAAAACCCCATTTTATCTTTTTGTATCATTTGTTTGAATTCAACTTGTAGCTATAGTTTCAAATTAGTTTAATCCCCACTCACATTCTTGCTCGTGGATTCGACCCTGACTCTAAAGTTGGGTAAATATATTGACGACGACCTCCTTGCACTAAATTAATGTGTAAGTTGAGCGTTATCATAATTTAGGGTAAGAGTCGTACCCAGCACTCATATGGTGGTTAGTGTTCAAACCTCCTGGATTCTTTTCTGCCAAAGGTGCAATTTATGGGTACTATTCGTACACTAGAATACGACTTAGGCTTAGGTGTGTCGTACCTTTGACAGTGCTGGGTCCATGGGGGAAATCCTTAGGTACCACTCGTACAGGATGGGTATGACTCGTAAGGGTCAATCGTACCCTATAACAGGAAGTTAGTGCAGTTTAAGTGAGGGCAATATGGACATTCCCTACTTATCCTAATAAGGTCTCACGACTTGTATTGCACTTGGGAGATAATTTGTCTTATTATTCTGTCCTTAAACACTTGGAAAACACTCTTAAATCCTCTTTAGAGTTCTTGGGCAAAGAAAGCTACGGTTTCATCTTAAAGAGTAAATTGGGTCTTGTCTTTGTGATTTATCTCCATCATCATCTTGGTTTAAGGATTGTTTGCTTACCTCATTATTATTTTCAACTAAAGGCATGGTTGTATACAATGTTTTTAAGATTTGAATGTTGTATGATTTTGGGTTTTCAAATATGATTTGGGGGTTTTGGGTATAAATGGTTGGTTATGACTTTTCCATGTTTTTAATTATGCTTTTATATGCATTAATGGTGGTTTTGGATAATTGGTTGCATGGGAAAGGTTCTTTGGTAAAGGACTTTGTTTTTGGAAATACTATGCCCCCAATGTGTTTGATAAAATTCCTATAACAATGTTTTCACAATAATGTTGGTTTTTCAATCGAAATTATGCATGGTTTAAACTTGGTAATGAAACCCTAAATGATATGAATGGTTTAAATGGTTTTGAATGGATTTGAAAGGGCTTAGTGGCCATGGTTTTGGTTTAATTGGAAATCGTATGGGGTACATGGAAATCCCCTAAGGATTGGCTAAGGACAATAATTGCTAGTTATAGTTGGTATGACGATACCACTACTAATAGCTTAGGTTAATAATAATATAAAAATGGTTTGGTTAGAAAATAGTTTTAATTGGGCTTAAAGGAGGAGGGGTGTAGCATAGTCATGGAAGGTTGTGGTCCCGGGAGAATTTAAATTGGAAACTCATATTTGTCAATGTGAGGTTTGGTCCTAGTGACCATGTGCATGATGTCACACTTTATATTTTGGGGGATGTACTAGTCATCCCAGGTTTTCTTTCCTGGTCGTGCGGTTTCATGTACTGGGGCCCTTTTAGCAGGGAGAGCTGAACCCATATAGCCCGTGGGTGGTTTAGAACAGTAGAGCTACATATCCCAGCTAAAGATTTTAAATGGCATGTTAAATACCATTTCCTTTTTTGGCATGGTTATATATATATATATATGTTTGTATGGTTTGTGTTCATATTGATGGTTTTACTTGGTTTTATAAATGGCATTATTTTATCCTTATCCTGAGTTCATGCTAGTGTTCACCCGCTAACCCATCTTTGGGCGTTGTATCCCCACGCGATGTAGAAATTTGTCGTTCTACTCCTCCTTTTTAGCATTCGTACATTCAGGGGTCAACTTTCGATTGAAGTGGTGAGCTGCCATATATTCGAAAGGCTCCATTTCATGGATATCATTTCACACTTTGAATTATTTATGGATATTGGTTTTGGCTATGGTTGGGGGAATGTCCCAACCGTATATTTGTGTTCTTTTGGTTAGAGGCTTTTGTGAAACTACTATGGGTTGAAATGGGAGAGATCGGTATTGGTGTTAGCCTTAGAATCGGTATTGTTATTGGTGTTGATACCCATTGACGATATTTTTGGTTGTTCGATTCTCTTTTATTTTTGTATAATCATTAATGGAACTTATTTGGTTATGGTTGCATCTATGGTTTGGTTTGGCTTGGTCTGGGATGGTCGGACTTGTTTGGGTCGATCTTGGTAATAGACCTATCCCCAGGTCTGTAATTTGGATAGTTACGCTATCTTGTCATATATTTGGAATTCAGCCGACTTATGGTATGCTAATGGTGGTTGGGTTGGGTAACACGGGTGGTCCCCGATCCTAATTGGACTTGGGATGCGCATTACGACAAGGCCCCCAGTTAGGTCGTGTTAATTATATACCCTATATCACTCTATCAACAATGGTCCCAAACAATTACTCCTTCTTACCACTATAATCAACCAACCTCATGCTCTAATCAAGGTATACTAGACACATAATATGATGAACTTCATTTCTATCAATCACAACATTCAAGTCTATTATAACTACACTCTTTTTATGGATTTCCACAACTAAAAGCAACATCTTCAATAACTTTCACAATGATTTACATGATATATTCCCTTTCTAATTATTTCATATAATAAAAACTCATCTCTCACTTCCATATTCATCTATAACCTTAGCTAGAGTAGTCAAACCTAAATTTTCACAATAAGGAACTTCTACTCTCTCATCTAAACCATTACTCCGCCGCTATCAACAATGCTATCATACCATATAAAAAGCCACTGAAGAGTCAGAGTATGAGAATCTGAAATAAGTGGTATGTTATGCCATCATGGACTATACTTATCGTAGCCTTGACGCTTAACTGGGCTAGAGAAATGAGTTGTCCATCAATAGATACAAAACATTTCATATATCAATCATATAAGGTAGGTTGGAGAGTCATTCTAGGCTTAAAAATTGCATTATATAAGTTAGTAATATACTACAGCGTATAGGTTCTTAGGACCAAGCATATGGAGAGGTATGAGTTCATGGATCATGAGAATTATAACCAAGAATTTTATTTGGATCCTTAGAATATTAGAGAAAAAATGGATCAATGAGAACATAGCAATAACATGGGTTTACATAAATATTATGGACCCTCGATACTGGCATGCCATGAGTATATAAGATATGAGGAGAGTAACCTCTTTAATGAAGTATCAGAGATATGTTGGAATAAGAATGGATCACTATGGAATGCATCATAAATCTTTACTAAGACTCATCACCGCTAGAAACTCAAAAAATGTCTTGGTTCAGCACCTCATCATCTCCCATTTAGGTTAAAGGTCACTATCTCAGGTCTATAGAATTATTGTCCAAATAGAGATATATACACAATACATAATAGGATAGGTATATCTATACACATAAATGCTAAACTCACACTGATAACCTATAATAGGAAGATACTAACTTCTTTCTAGGACATCCCTTTCTGGGTTGCTACTCTTAACTTTCCCTAGCCTCTATAGTCATTACCCTATAACTTTAATTCTTTTTGGCATACATATCCACTTTCTCTAACACTTAATAACCTAACCTTCTCTTCATAGTAGACTAGCATCCCACCACTAATCTTATATCCACCTAGCTAACGGGAATTTAAAACTATAATAAGAGATTTAACCTCATCTATCCAAAATCCCTTCAATTCAATTTTACAAAATACTATATGATATTTACCTAGCCTTCTTCATATGAAACAACTTAAGAACACTTACTAGGAACACATAACACTTGTGAACTTATGACAACATGAAACGAACATACTACCTCGGGTACACCTCTTTCCTTTTACAACATAAGATTCTTCTTTACCTAATGACCTAACCATAATTCACTGATTCATCTATAGTCCTCATATACATCATTTTGACACACTCAAACCTTCCATAGGTTATCTATCTAAGATCTCCTACACACCAGATCAATCCTACCATATCAATCTCATAAAAATAATATTATCACCATTAAATTATCATTCTTTCTACCTTGGTGACCATCCATAATTTGATATTAGTGTTTAGTACCGAGGAAAAATTTAACATCACAACTTCACATTATATTCAAGCTTATAACTACCATAGGTAAAATCAAGAAACATTGGGTCTACTAAAACCTAAGAATCAAAATAATTGATCTTAATCTTATTGTTTATTTAATTATAGTCCATTAATATATCCCCCTTTCATACATCACAACTAATTCATACCTACCTTTAAACTCCCTTCACTGGTTCTAAAAATATAGGATTTTCCGTCTTCAAAAACCACAAGTTAAGCTTAGATCAATAAATTCCTAACCACTCTAACTTTATATTCACAACCTATACTCGATCTTTACTATTAAAATAACAAGTCACCCCAATCTCCTTCCCGAGTTCAAATGCATCCTAAATCATCATAACTAATCACTTTCTCTAGTAACTACCATACAATTTGTAAATATTGCTACATCTTAGGCCATCACCACAAGGGCATACCATCCACTCTCTTCAAAGTTTATACGACTACAACTATCTTCATCACTCAAAAATTACCCTTTCTCTAACTTCTAAACTTATGACTTCATATTTTTTACCCTAGTATCACTCTACTTCCTCTAGCTTATAACACCATAACGTATACTATATCCTATGGCAACACTACCCACCATTCATATATGTACCTTTATCTCAAGAAACAAAATTATGAGGGTATCAAAATACACATCTTATGTTGGTTTAATAGCATGATTCATAATGGTGAGGGCATACACTTGAATTAATAGACTTTGATACATTAATAAACTCCTCTCAAGTCCTTGTGCAGTTTCGTAATTTCTTGATGACTCGATCTAAAAGGATCGCATTTTAGGCTTATGAGCTCTAGTACTTCTATCACCTAAAAAATGAGGCACAATTAATGGCATTACAGAAAAATAGAAATATAGATATGTTTCTTATTGACAAAACTATTGTATGATCTAGATATGAAACAATGGTAAATAGCTCCCAAATGCCCTGTGGCCTCCTGATTATAAGTGTGGTGCACAACACACCCATAAGCAAGATAGTACTAGACATCTTCATAGATACCCTAAGTTACTTGATCTCAGTGCTCTAATGCCAAGTTTGTCATGACCCAAGACTAGGCTATGGATGTAACCAGCACTCAAAACCATTAAGGCCCGAGAGAACCTCTTAAATTCATCATAAAAAGTTTATTAATTATTTGCTGAAGAACAATAAAAATTATTTTATAAAGTGTCATACCTATAAAAACATAATTAGGAAAATTCCAAAATATCTAAAATAATTTGAAAATATTTAACTGACACCGACTTAGGTCTATGAAGCCTCCAAATATAAAATAAAAATCTAAGAAGGGAGATGGCCCAACAAATACCATAAGACTAAACTATAATCTGACATTGGGATCAATTAGGACTTTGGAAGGATAAAGGGATTACTGCTAGATAGAGCTATAACGAGCAAATCCTAATGTAGCATTGAACCAAAAAAATGTACCTCAGGATCCACATCATGAAATAATGTAGCAACTTAGAAAGATCAGTACGATAAGTAATGGTATACAAATGAGGAAAGAAAATAATATATAGAGTATATAAAGTAAAACCAAAAAATTAAACTAAAATAAGAAGAGGATAATCTTCAAAAGAAAAATTATAAACATTCTTTACTTTAATTCTAAACTAGATGGTATCATCAAATTTAGTTAGCTCACCATAGGACATGTGGATCCGATGATTGCTTGACCGTTAGATCCCTCAATCTATTTTTACTTCAGGGACTAAGGCTTATCATATTGTATCATCTTCTACATATTACTTCTTGAAGAAAGCATTTAGTGAGATTATTTGTATTTTACGAAGAAATAAACCCACATCGGAAAAATGCAATTTTAGATAATGAGCCTGTCGGTGTAATCATCCTCATCGTATTTACATGTAAGTCTCTGGGTTAAAAATTCATGTAAAGATTTTTCCCAAATTTGAAGTTATAATTTTTAAGCTAGACTAGTTTTGGATGAAATTTAAGTGAGTTATGATTCAAGGTAGTTTGAGAATGGATGGAGAAAATTTAGTAGCGTTGTCCCTGGATTTTTAGTTAGTTAAGATGATAAGTAACTCGTCGGACTTTACAAAATTCAATTCAAGTAAGTACCACTTCCGAAATTGATATTAGCGTAAAGGGCATCATTTGTGATGTCTTGAATATAAGGTGTGTTGTGGAAAAATGATATTTTAAGAAAAGTCCAACATTTTATCCCATCCATGTCGCTATAGCGACATTCCCAAAAGCGGAATAATTTCTACTATTACAACCAGTCAAGGGATGCTATAGAGACAAATTGTTGATTTAATTATAAAAATCCTAAAAATGGTTCATTATTCTAAAACACATTTTAGGGCTTCTATGGTGGTTTGGGAAAAAATACTTCATTTTCCATAGTTTTTCATCAATAAGGTAATAATTTTATCCACGTAACAAGTAAATTGATAATCTAGACCTAGAATTACTATTTTACATATTTTGGAGAAGGTTAAGGGCTTCTTTTAGTTGATTTTTTGGTGCAACATAGTAATTTAGGTACAAAACCATTGGCTTTTAGTTAATGATTGTTAAATTACCCTTGCATGTTGTTAAAATCACTAAATGATTCATGAAAAAAAGGCCCTAGAATGGGGAGGGAACAATCATGAACTTGGTTGTAGGGGTTGAGATTGAGTTATAATTTCCAAAATGACAGGTCATTGCATTGATTATACGTTTTGTATGTATTTCTAGATCTAAAGCAAGTAAAAATTACATGGAAAGGCAAGGCTAAGGCTTAGTTGAGTTGTACAAGCTTGGATTGATGTAAGTGATAGTTACATAGTTTAATCCAACATGTCTTATATGTGCATGATAATTGTCTGTTAGTATTGCTTATTGATGCATATTATTACATGTGATCAAATTTCACTAAATTATATAAAGGTTGTGAATGTTACAAGTGATGGTTGTTATCATGGTGTTAAGTGATTTTCTTATATTTCATTATTGATTATGGAGTATTTTAGTATTTAGACATTCTCATGGAATATTGGTGGAATAAGGTTGGCAAAAACTTGTGTCTATGATTTAGTACATGGACAGAACTTGTCCCTTGTATGCCATGACTAGAGGGTGGTTATAATACCCTTAGTGTACATGTACAAGGTAACGTGAGTTTGATGGTTCTATGAGTGAACCAAATATATATATATATATATATATATATTGTTGTGGTATTTACTTGACTTGACTGGCATATTTGTACCCATCTTTGACTTACTGTTATTGATTCTAAACTTCTCTAAATGTTACTTGTTGTATTATGGTGTAGTTAGGGTGAGCATCTATTAACTTATTGTACTATGCTATAGTTAAGTGTATATATTTCTCATCTTGGGTTGGAAAATGACTCTACCAGTACATCATTATTTTTTTAGTACTGATACTACATATGCTCTTACTTTTGTTGAGTGCAGCGCATATTTCAACGGCTCCTGCAACACCCCACTTGTAATTCTAGTGTTGGACTTTGGATTCAAGGGTGAGCAACATATTTTGGGCTACCATAAATCCTCTTGATATTAGAGTCCTTTGTTTGGACTTATGCACATTTCCTTAGTTTGGGGTGTTGTCACGCCATCAGCGCAGTTCCTAGTTGTCAGTTTCTAGTGACACAGCACGATAGCGCCATGTCGCGCCAGGTGCCTTTTTTGAAAAAAAATCGACGAAAATTAAAAGTTTTGCCCAAGGGTAAAATAGTCTTTTCCCCTAATTTTAATCCACCCAGGTATGCTTTTAAGCCCTAAAAACATTTTTAAACTCATTATTTTAATCATTTTCCCCCAAATCAAGAAGCTTTCTCTCCCAAATCATAGACAGGATGACTAAATCAGCTCATTTCTTGCCAGTCCATACCTCTAATTCAGTCGAGGACTATGCCAAACTCTATCTCAGAGAGCTGGTTAGGTTGCACGGTGTTCCCTTATCTATCATCTCAGATAAAGATACCCATTTTACCTCTCATTTTTGGAAAGCATTCTAAAAGGGTCTCGGTACCCAAGTCCATCTCAGTACAGCCTTCCACCCTCAGACCTACGGTCAAGAAGAAAGGACCATTTAGACTCTTGAGGATATGCTGAGAGCATGCGTAGTTGATTTTAAAGGTAGTTGGGATGACCACTTGTCTTTAATTGAATTTGCATACAAGAACAGCTATCATTCCAGTATCCGTATGGCTCTGTTTGAGGCTCTCTATGGTAGGATATGTAGATCTCCAATTGGTTGGGTTGAAGTAGGTGAGGCCACCGTAGTAGGGCCTGACTTGGTGTTAGATGACTTAGAGAAGGTTCAATTGATCAAAGAAATGCTTAGGGCTTCCCAGAGCCGACAGAAGTCGTACACAGATGTGAGGAGAAAGGATCTCTAGTTGGAGGTCAGCGATTTTATGTACTTGAAAATCTCTCCCATGAAAGGAGTGAAGAGATTCGGCAAGAAAGGGAAACTCAGTCCCCGATATGTCGGTCCCGTCAGAATTCTCAGTCATTTTAGAAAGGTAGCTTATGAGCTTGAGTTGCCTTCAGAGTTAGCCTCAATATACCGAGTGTTCCATGTCTCGTTGTTGAAAAAGTGTATTGGTGATCCAGCGATAGTTGTTCCCTTAGAAAGTGTAGAGATTCTGAACAGTCTTTCCTTTAAGGAAGTTCCAATCGAAATTCTTGATCATCAAGTTTGTAGACTAAGGAACAAAGAAGATCCATTGGTCAAAGTTCTTTGTCGGAATTAGTCCGTTGAGGGAGCCACTTGGGAAAAAGAAGCAGATATGCGGACCAAGTACCCTCATCTCTTCTCCGTGAATCCAGATTCAGTATAAGGTACTAATCTTCTTAAGATTTCTCTCTATCATGCTCAGTTTCAGTTGCACAGCATGTTTGTATCAATCATGCATTTACAAATCAGTTTATTCATGCACTCCATGCATCAGATATGCATGTTCAGTGTATAAGCTCAGCCCAGCAGCTTTCCTCAGCTTAACTAGTTTTATTCGAGGATGAATGATCCCAAGGGGAGATATTATAATGCCCTGTATTTCCCTAGCATAATCTAAGTCCCAATACGTAAGTATTCATATATATATATAATTTTCAAAATACTCTTTATTTTTCAGTTTAGAGCCTGTCATTGTATAGTTAATTCAATTAGTATTCCAACAATATAAAATTCGCCTAAATTCGATAACCGGGTAGGATGTTATGGCGATTTTAAGTTTTCATCGTTAAACACCATCGTTTTGACCCTTAGCATGTTGTGAAGTCAGTGTAAATAGAAATTGTCAATTTCTAGTGTTGCTCCGCGATAGTAGTTCGTCGCGCTAGAGGCCTAGTTCATAATTGTCCAAATCCAGTGAGGCAGCACGGTCATGGCGCTCCGCACCAATGGTGAAAATTAGAATCAAAGGGGCACCACAATTTCTTCGTATCGCGCCATCATCCCAGTTCCCACTTGTCATTTTCCAGTGACACAGAGCAGTAGCATTGTGCTGCACCAGGTGCCCATTTTAGAAAAATTCGACGAAAATTAAAAGTTTCGCCCAAGGGTAAAAGAGTCCTTTCCCCTAATTTTAATCCTCCCAGGTATGCTTTAAATCCCTAAAAACATTTTTGAACTCATTATTTTAATTATTTTCCCCCAAATCAAGAACCATAGCTCACCAATTTCAAGGTCAATCCTCAAGAACTCACCCAGAACTTCAAGAAATTCACTATCCCAGGTATGTTAGAAGTTCATCCATCGATTCCTTTCATCCATGGAGCCCAAGTAACCCATTTTAATCACCAAGTTGTAATTTTTTCAAGTTATGATGTTTTAAATTATGATTTCATCCATGAATCTCCATGCACTATTGATTTTATACCATGTTACCATGAAATTATCTTTACTATTCAATTCTCCATAGCTTAATATTATTATTTATTAAATTAAACCATGATTTAGTACTATTATGTTGCATATTATATTTATAAGTTCCATGGTATTCCTATGATTGTTTTAAACCCTAAACTACAAGTGTTTGATAAAATGCCTACAAGAGTGATTGATTTGAATAAAAGCCTCCATGTTTTGTCCTTCAAGCTTTACTGTCATTTTACTATTATTGTTTTGAGTCCTGGGGGTATTGAATACCCGAAATCCATAGTTATTTACTTAGTCTAGTATCAGTACATTACAGAATAGTATTCAGAACATACTATGAGCATTATCAGAACAGTTAGTTACCAGTCAGATGAACTTAGAACGGTCTAGTATTTTAGTGTCTTTCAGTTGGGAGTAGAATTTAGCACCGAGCGAGTGTAGGGATGGCGGATTCACCGTCAGATAGGCAGAGTTGTTAGTAAGAGTCCCTATACTCCAGAACTACATAGCCAACGTAGGATATGAGAAGTCACCCGTCAGATTAGGCTTGACTATCTCGCAGGGGTCACCCATCAGTTCAGGCTTGACACCCTTAGTCCTTTGGAAATTATATCAGTTTAGTGGATCCACACAACCATCGTTAGAACTCGTGGCATGATATTAACACCCTTCCAACTTGGATTACAGGTTGGACACTGATTAGATCAAGTTGGGAAATATCGGTTAGATGATACCTCCCACAGTCTTAGATACAGACCCAGTTTAGTTATTAAGTCTTAGTGTTGTTTGACCAAAGCATACAGATTTTAGTTATTTCAGTATTTTAGTTTACAGATTTTACTCAGTTTATGTTATATGTTGGTCATGCATCCTTAGTGTCTATAGATTTTTATGTATTTTTAATATTTACAGATTCTCATGCATACACAGTATTTACATGCTTCTCGTATCTCCTGTGCCTACAGATTTAATGTTCTCTATTCAGTACTTCATCTTTTACATGCATATCCAGTTAATTATTAGTTCTATTTATGAAACCATGTATATCAGCCTACCTTATTTAGAATACCAGTACATTCAAAGTATAATCGCATACCTTTCTTTTGTTCTATGATGTATTATATCATAGGTACTGACGCTCAGTTCCTAGACCAATCTTAGACCTCACTCCTTAGGCTATCAACAGTTCAGTAGCAGTGGTGAGTCATCATCATTCGAGGACATATTATTTTACTTTATATCTCTATTTCAGTAGTTAGAAGAGTTAGTTGGGGGCCTATCCCATCAACTCATATTCAGTAAGTCAGTTTTAGAGGCTTTTCATACATTAGAGTCAGTTATTCAGTATTCATACATTACAGTTAGTTATCCAATTTATCATTATTTTATAAGATTCAGTTAGTTGTTTCTATAGACTAATATTTTAGTTTTAAATTCAGTTATTAAAACCTCATGGCAATATTAGATATTTTCCACAATTATGATATTATTATTCAGTGCTCACAACAGGTACCAGCTCATGGGTTAGCTTGAGGTACCTCAGGACTGTAAGCACCATGTGATGACTAGGAGGTGGTCCTGGGTCATTACAAAAACAAACAAAAAGCCTTCAACAAACCATCGGTAATAGCCAGCCAAACCCAAGAAACTCCTGATATCAGATGTAGAAATAGGTCTTGGCCAATTTCTCACTGCTTTGATCTTTTGAGGGTCAACTCTAATGCCATCACTGAAGATAATATGGCCAAGGAAATCTATTGATCTTAGCCAAAATTCGCACTTACTAAATTTGGAGAACAACTGTTAGGATCTAAGAGTCTGCAATACTATTCTGACATGGTCGGCATGATCATTTTTGTTACAGGAGTAGACAAGTATGTCATCAATGAAGACTTTGGCAAACATGTCCTATTACTTCTTGAACACTCGGTTCATCAAGTCAATAACGGTTGCTGGGGCATTTGTGATACCAAAGGACATGACTAGAAACTCGAAGTGACCATACTGGTTCTGAAAGCTATTTTCGAAATGTCACATTCTCTGACTCTAAGCTGATGATAGACGGATCTGAGGTCTATCTTGGAGAAATAAATAGCACCCTAAAGTTGGTCGAACAAGTCTTCAAATCTGTAAAGTGGTTATTTATTATTGATTATGACTTTGTTCAACTGACAATAATCGATACACATTCTAAGAGAATTATCTTTCTTACGTATGAATAGAATTGTTGCTCCCTATGGGGAAATGCTGGGCCTAATAAATCCATTATCTAAGAGATCTTTCAATTATTCTTTCAACTCTTTGAGTTAGGCTGGAGCCATTCTGTATGGCATAATAGAGATAGGTTGGGTATCTAGAAGAAGGTCTATTCTGAAGTCAATTTCTCTTTCAGGAGGAATTTTGGGAAGATTTTCAGGGAATGCATCTAGAAATTCCCTTACTACTGAAACCTAATTAAAACTTGGGTTCTCAAAATTAGAGTCTTTGACTCGAACAAGATGGCAAAATACACCTTTAGGCTATTTTTTCCTTGCTCTAAGGTACAAAACAAGTTGACCCCTAAGCGTTGTAGTACTACCCCTCTATTCAAGGATTGGTTTATCTGGAAACTAAAAATGAACAACTTTGTTTCTATAATCCATTAAAGCATAGCATGAATGGATCTAATCCATGCCAAGAATGATGTCAAAATCCATCATCTCTGACTCTAAGAGGTCTACTGAAGTAACTTTCTGAGACACTATAATCGGGCAGTTCCTGTATACCCGTCGAGCTACGATAGACTTACCCTGGGGTAGATATTGAAAAGGGATCTATTAAGGTTTTGGGACTGATTTTGAAGTCGACCACTATATAAAGGGTTACAAAATAAAGGGAAGCTCTGGGATCTATTAAAGTATAAACATGTAAATGAAAGACTTGTAACGTACCAGTAACCACGTCAAAAGAACTTTCCTGATCCGGTTGGGACTAAAGTGCATAAACCCTGTTCTGATGCTGATCTCTAGTAGCACTAGAAGTGGCACCCTGCTAAGTTGGGTGATGGGATAGAGCCGGTGACTGATGAGACTGGTCTGATTGTTGCACATCCCTTCCCTTCTAAGCAACCACTCAACACTCCCAAATCTTATGGCCTAGCTTACCACACCCAAATTATACATCACTTCCATCCCTACACTCTTCTTAACGGTTCCTACCATATTTTTGACAAAGCGGATTTGTGCGACCACTATTTACGCTGTCTTGGGACTTAGAGCCTAGCGCCCTATTCCGATTGTTATTTCTGAACTTTGGCACAAGAACACTAGCTGAAGATGGGGCCAGAGCTGATGATTTCTAACAAAATTAGGGTTGGTTACCACTCTCTAACCTTGGCTGAGAAAAGTTTAACCCTCTCCTCCTCAATCTGTTGAGCATGGACCATCAACTTAGGCAGGTCCATCTTCTTTATCAACATTGTAGTCCTACACTCTTTGACCATACTATCAGATACTCCAGACATGAACTTGCTCATTCTAGACCTGTTATTAGCCACTACATGAGGAGCATACCTGGATAGCTGAGTAAACTTAAGTGAATACTCTTTCACGGTCATATTTCCTTGCTTCAAATTAATGAACTCCAGCACCTTAGCTTCCATCCGCTCCAAAGGAAAGAATCTATCTAAAAAGGTGGTAGCAAACTCCTCCCACTTAATAGGCCCTGCACCTGTGCCTCTATCCCCCTTTCACTACTTATACCAAGTATGGGCTACATCCTACAGTTGGTAAGCAGCCGATTCAGCACTCTCACTGGAAGTCACCCCCATAATTTGTTTTACCTTCTGCACCATGTCGAGGAATTCTTGAAATTCTTTTCAGACTAGGTCCCAAAAATAGAGAAGGATTCATTCGGGTGAAGTCCCGAATCCTAGCTGCAGTAGTATTGGACTCTGGGTTAGCCTGAACAAAAGTTGACTGAACATTTTGAGCTGCTACAGAGTGAGGTAGAGTAGTGAATGCAGCTATGAACTCTGCATGAGAAACATGCTCATTCAGGGGATCTTCATGAACGGGCAGAGGTGTTTGCTGGTTTCTATTTTTTATTCCGTTAGTCTTTCTGAGAGGCATATTTTGTAAATAGAAGGAAGAATTAAATTAGACTGAGATTTTAACTTGAGCTCATGCTCATTCGCAAGACATGAATACTGAAAAAAGGGAAACCTTTCCTAAAACATCTTGTAGCCTATTTTCCATAAGTGTGGCGCATTTCACATAGATGCACAAGACTCTACTCAACGCGGCTTTCTGACTCCCTAGGACACTTTAAAACCTTAGGATCTGATACCAAGTTTGTAACGCCTCAATAGTACACCCTGGGCTTTATACGGTGCTTACGGTCATAAGTGGCCACAAGCTAACCCATGATACTGGTACCTGTTGTGAGCACTAGGTAAAAGTGATAACAAAAGATCATACGTGGAATTTAACTGATAAATACCATAAGGTTCTAAATCATAGTTCTGATAATGTCTACAAAACAATACTAACATTACAAATAAAAAGGTCGATAATAACAACAGAAAACTGACTGACTGACTGTACAAATCTAAAAATCTCTAAACTATCTGACTGTTGTGTTAATAGGACAAGTCCCCAACTAACTCCGACTGACTACTGAACTGAACATACTGAAATAAATATAACGATCCTCAAAACATGAGGACTCACCATGACTACTGTCGTGGGTATGCTAGGTTATCTAGGTGCAATCGGGAACCTGAGCATCCCAACCTATGATATAAAACATCATAGCGTAAAAAAATGAGTATGCGGTCAGTACTTTGAATGTACTGGTACACTAAATGAGGTTAGGCTAATATGCATGGATTCATGTGCATGAATAATAACTGAATGAATGAATAGCATAAAGTACCAAGTAGAATACATGAAATCTGTAAAGACTGAGAAGGCATGACCAACCATAACACTTGTTCTGAATATAATCTATAAACTGAAATTTTGAATACTGATAAATAGATAATTGATATCCGTGTCCTATGGTCAGCAAAACTAAAACTAATTTTTGAGCTGAATATTGGACTGAGGCTGTGGGAGCTATCCTCTAACCGACATACCCCAATTAGCTAGTTGGGTTCCAATCTATGACTCCATTTGGAAGGATGTCAGTACTGTGCCATAGGTACTAACACATGGCTTCGTGGATCCACTAAGATACTAAACGACCAGAATGTCAAGCCTAAACTGACGGGTGACACCTGGGCGAAGTCAAGCCTAAACTGACGGGTGACTCCTCATATCCTACGCTGTCCACGTAGTCCTGGAATGCAAGGACTGCTACTAATGACTCTACCTAACTGGAAGGGAAGCTGCCATCCCTGCATTCGCTCGGCGCTTAATCCTTCTCCCAACAGAAAGGCCTAGATTATTGGACTGACTATGCTTAACTATTTAAAATACTAACTGAAATGATAGGGATCGTAACTATTCTGTAACCATTCTATAAATACTGAAAACTATGTAAGAAGCTAAATTTCGGGTATTCAAACCCCCAGGACTCAATAACAATAATAGCAAGATTGTACTAAAACTTTGAGGACATGATATGTAAGCATTTATTCAAAACTCCTTCATGTGGGCATTTCATCAAACACTTGTTATTCATGGTTTAAGATAAGCATGGGATTAGTTTAAAACTCATAGTAATAGCATGATTTACCTACTAAAACCACCAATTGAGGTTTAATTCAGCTAAAAACACCATCCAAATATGTGGGGATTAATAACAACCACAATTAAATGTAAACATGGTATGGAATCAAAATTCATGGGGATTCATAGTTAAAATCACAATAACTTTTAAAAATCACAACTTTGATTTTGAAATTGGGTTCAAGGACTCCATAGGTGGAAAGGACCCATGAATGAACATTTAACATACCTTAATTGGTGAAAGTGAGAAAGTTCTTGATGGATTCTTGAAGCTTGATCTTGAATGTTTGATGAGTTAGGATTTGTTCTTGAAAGAGGGTCACTTTAATTTGAGAGAATTGTGAAATAGTGAGAAAAAATGCTCTCTTGTGACTTAAATCCCGTGTTTGTCTGAATTGGGTGAGGGTAAAAGGACCTAAATGCCCATGGAAAATCGTGACTGAAGCTAAAAATACACGGGGCACACTGGAGTGCGCATCGTGGGCTCTAGTCCACTGAAATCAACCGCACATCGTGGGCTCTATCGTGGGCTCCCCCTGGGGTGAAATGGAGGTTGCGTCGCAGTCTAATCACGCGTTGCCTCTATTTTAGATGTCCAAACTTGCCCTTACGCTAGTCTAAAATTTCTAAAACTCACCCGAGATGTACTATGGACTATCCCGATCATGAATCAACTTTTCAATGTCGGAAAGATCAAAAATAAATCTATCAAAGTTAAGGGATTTAGAAATAACTAAGTCTTAACACTTAGTGAAATATTCTAAGTCTTTGGCCCTTTTAACATGCAAGAGTGAGTTGAAATGAGCTTAGGAGCATACGGGGTCTTACATTATGATACTTTCATTAACTTATAAGCCCCATCACAATAAGAATTGAACATAGAATATCATTAAAGATCTTGTAAAGCTTTATTTAAAATTCATTTAACGATTTAGGATTCTTAAATTGCTTAAGTTTTTCCAAAATAGTGGCATGTGATTCACTCCCTCAAGTTTCCATGTATTAACATCTGACCAAAAGGGAACTTTAATATTTCAAGTAGCACTCTCCAACACCATTCACGTAAAAATTAAAAGCCTAATTTTGGGAAAAGTGCTCGTACAACCAAATAATTTCCTTTATCATGAAACGGTTCTCAACCTTAGTTTAAGTCTAAGATTTATGCAAAGTATAGGGGTTAAAGAAATCAGACTTCAGAAATTAGATTGAGAGAGAGTTATTCTACATATAAATCTTATATATCATATTAAAACATATGATTTTCTGTAAAGGCACATCAAGTTCATCGCTATAGGCTAAATAGAGAAAATTTATGCAAATTTATAAAATTCATGTTTTGATATCTAATACTCATCCATAAAATTCATGTTTTGATATCTAAAACTCACGCTTGAAACCAATAGAATAACCATATAATTAAAGCCATTAGAAATTATGGGAATCATAGAATTAGTGAAATCACATCAATCTCATAACATAGGTATAAACCCATACATGAATTTTGAAAATCATAAGTAAAAACTGAATTTTCGGGTACACGGGTGAAAGAAATCTCTTGTTAAGTCCCCACAAAGTGTAAAGAAATTGACTTAAGACTTGAGAGATTCTGACTTGCAAAAAACCCTAGAAGAACAGACTTGGAGACTTGAAAAAAAGATGTTTCTTTTCTGACTTAAAATGTTCTTGGGATGACAACAAGATATTTGAGTAGTGCTAGCCATTAAATCCCTCTTATAATACATAAAACAACGTAATTTAGTTGTATTAGGGGCAAGAAAAGTCAAAAATACCCCTTTAAGATATTTCTGAAAAGTAGCCAAATTTTTTGATGCAGGGCTCATGGTTTTAAACCACTAGTAATCATATAAATCCATGGTTCATAGTCTGGGTCATGGTATCTTACAACTTGACAGTACACTAAAATGTCTACTACTTTTAACTCTGAAATTGAATTCATGAACAGTCGGTGGTGTTGGAAAGAAAACTTAGAAATATTTAATTTGATAGGTATTAAGACATATAAATCTTTATACACTATGAGAAATGATCATTTGAAATTGACCCAAGAAGATTATTACACTAGAACTTAGTCTAAAGAAGAGCTTCAAACTCAAATTTGTGTCAGGGGCTTCTTATGATCTTGAATTGTATCCAATACTTTTATCATATTAGAGGATTGATCTAAACAATTGTATACAAATATAAATCATTGGGTTTGGACCTAAATGCATATGAAGAATGATTTAAATCCTAGCCCAAAAGTTTAGGGTGTTACACTATGAATATTTGAGAGGGATTTTTGAGAACCAGTTTGGATTCATACCTAGGAGATCTATTATAGAAGTTATCAATATAGCTAGGATATTGAGGAAAAAGTACAGAGAAAAGAAGCGGTAATTGCATATAGTGTTTCATTGACTTTTTACAAAAAATAGGTCAAATTGCAGGGGTTAATTTTAAGGTTTGCGGGGGTTTTAAACCCCCGTAAATTGTGATTCCGGAGGTTTTCAAACCTTTACAATACGAGCTGTCACAAATAATTTGCGGCAGTTTTTTTCCGACCGCCATAATTAATTTGCGGCAGTTTAGAATCTCTGCAATTTTTATTTAAAAATTGTGGTGGTTTAAAACCTCTGCAATTTTTATTTTTTATTATTATTTTTTTAATTTAGTGGGACCATTAATTTTCAATAACAAATTATAAATTTTAATTTTAGCTCAAATTTAATTGTTCCTTTAGGCATAACCTACAATTCAATATTTATTCAATTCATACATCATTAATACAGCATGACTAATTAAACATTGCAATTCACGAGCATATCAAAAATACATTAAACCTTAAACTTCAAAATTAAATTTTCAACATTAGCATCTTCAAACTCTAAATTTTCAACATTAACTAGTATCTTTAAACTCCAAAATCAAATTTAAACACAACCTTCAATATTCTAAGATTCATTCCAACCACACAATTACATCATCATAATTGAATATCCAAGACAAATTTACAATAAAATCAATGACTATTATTAGGATCACTATCATCACGTGGTCTCCTTGCATCCATGGACGAAATGGGTCCACTAGTCGCATCACTTGGCTACATAAAAATGCAAAGTATAAAATCCAATCAGATTAATTTTCAATCCTTATTACATTTATATCTGCGTACAACTAAAAAACATCATGATAAATATAAATAGATCAATCAACAACTACTCCACGCTATAGTTTCAAACTACTCAATCAGTTAATCAAAGTAGGAACCTCGATACCATTCAACATACAGGTAATATCAAACTAGGAACCTGAGTACCATTTAACATAGATTATTTTGACCATTTTCCCTCTTGAACAGAGCATGGAAATGCTTTCTGAAGTTGGACATTCTTCACATGATTAGTGAACAACAAGCACTAGTTAATTACAAAAGTTTAAACAACAAGTAACTGCTATTGACATCGTTAATATTCAATATAAAATGTCTTTGCCATATTAGAATACACTGGATATGTTGTAGTGCTCATCGACGGTTGGTTACACTAACTATGTCGAAATGTACCTGTAGAAGATTACTATTTTTCACCAAGTAGCATGTTTAAATGAATGGATGTAGTAGTGGTTAGGATTACCACACCCTAAATACTCAACACACAGGGCTATGGAAGAGAATGTACAGAAGCATAAAAGGGAAGTTATGCAGAAAAGTTGGCATGACTGTGTTGGAAGCACTGGTATATACAAGGCCATAATACATAAACATGTCGTTGAACGAGTAGACACATACATCCTATGTGACATAATACATATAGTATCATACGCCATATAGGATGCATGTGTCTAATTGTTCAACTTTATACAAGTTTAACTGACTACTTGGGCACATCCAAAGTAGGAGGACATAAATGAACATCGAATCCAAGTTAAAGGTCACATTTACATATTATACCTATATGTAATATGGAAATCTAGGAACGAGGCGATGTAAATGAGATATAGAATGGATAAATAATTCAAAAAAAATTCTAAGGACGTTCAAGTTAATATATACGTACAAAAAGTAATGCACAGTGTGAAAGAACTACAACCAATATCAACTTGTATTTATATGTATTATTAGACAGTAAACCATCAACAACATCCAAAATAACAATAATGATAATGATGAGAAGTTTTATCTAGTAGGGTTATGTTAAGGTTAGTTTTTGCAATGAGTGGTTTTTTTAGGGATTTGTATACAAAAACATCATACCTAGTGTAATCCCACGACCACGAGTGAGGTGTGGGGATGTAGGGCGTACGCAGACCATACCACTACCTTTGGAAATAGAGAGGTTTTTTACGGTAGACCCTTGTCTTAAGGAAGAGTATATCAAAGTAGCTTACTAAAAAAAGCATGTCAAAGCAAAATTGTGGAGTTTGATGTTGTTTTATTCCTATTTTTCTTTAAAGTTTTGTTTTTTCTTTTTTGGTTTTCTTTATTTTATTGGACATATCAAATTTATGGAGTTGGTGAGAAGTTTTGTTGGTTCTCCTATGTTTCTCTAGCTACTTTTTTTGTGAAGTTTTTTTTTTGCTTTCTGGTTTTTCATTTATTTTATTCGACATGGCATATTTTTGGAGTTTGATGAGAAGGTTTGGTGGTTCCCCTCTATTTTTCTTAATATTATCTGTAAAATTATGATTTTCTTTTATTTTATTGGAAATATCAAATTTGTTGAGTTTTATAAAAAGGGTTGTTGGGTCCCCTCTATAGTGCTTAGTATACATATAATCTATCCATGTTTATCAATTGAATAATGATAGGATATTCTTAGTTTTACATTTATGTCTTAAACTGTGTGTTTGTCATGATGGTAGTTCAATGCAGTATATGAAAGCACGCCGCTCATGAATTTTAGTTTGTTCCTTTATACCTGGTGCAATTCTAGCCACTTTTTACTAATTGTCTACAAGAATAATATAGTCCAATTCCCTTGGTCTTGTGAAAGAGACCAAAACACTCAGTTAGGGATATCACCTAAGTCCTTATTTCAGATTTTTTACAAAGAGGGTAGTTACATTTAGGAGACTCGAATTTTAAAATTGAAAAAAATGACTTCTAGTGCAACTGGTAGACCTATTTTTTCATTTAGGATTTAGAGTAAGTCTAGTGATTATTATCATCAAGTATAACCAGATCAAAAGTATCCAATCAACCGAAAGCCTCCCTCCATACATAATTAAAAACTACAAAAATTGGGTTTTGATAATATGACATGATAATATATAGAAGTAAAAAAGCAACCAGTAGAACATAATATGCCACATACACTATGCAAAACACCAAATAAAAAGAGGAGCAAACTATCCACATATACCAACACAAACTACAGTGGTTCTCTTACACTTTTCCTTTTTGATATTCCTCCCTAGATGTTCAAATCTCCTTTTTTGGTTATTCTCCACAGTTATTCAAATTCAATTTTCTCAAAGAAACTTTTAAGGTAATAGCGTGGTAACAGCCTATGTTACTCAGACTTTTCAAAATTATTGATGACTAAATGATGAATACTCCAAAAAAGATGTATTTTTGGAGGATATAGATAGTAGCAATAATTCAAAAGATAATATTTATTCTACCGGAAAAGAGGCTTTGCATGAAAAATAAAGAATTAGAGATAAATGTTCCTATATTACCTTAATAGTTCCACCATATATCATGATACTTAGCCTGTTTAATCTTTCCATCGCCATAATTATGCCTAGCATCTGTCAAATTACAATAATTATCACTTGGATAAGTAGAGCATACAGGAACACATTAATTGATAACTATAAGTGGTGTAAGAACTCTATACATAGTATAAAACAACAATAGCATACCAACCGTATGTAATACCCTACAAAGTCCTCTTCCAGTCGGAGCCTTAGAGCGTATTCAGTAAAACGAAAATTCGAGTCTAAAACTTTTAGAAATATCTTCCTAAGTATGAAATACTTTGAATCGTGTGAAATTTCCACAATTTCTACTTTTTGACATGTAGAGCATTGAATAAGTTTCCCATCGATACAAAATTTTCCCAAATCGGACACTCAGGTGAAGAGTTAGAGCCATTTTAGTGAGAGAGTGTGCCACCTGGAACTTTAGCGCGTCACGAAGCCAGCCAAAATGGCAATCATCAAAATCCAGTGAGCCTCCGCGATTATGGTGCGTCGCGCCAAGTCTTAATTTCAGAATTTTTCAATTTCCAGGGAGCCTCCGCGATTCCACTGCGTCGCGGTATAGTTCCAGTTCGCAACCCAGGGGGCAATGCGATTTCCACCGCATCGCATCGTCATGCAGTTTTCTAATTGTCCTAATTCCAGTGAGCTGGCGCAATTATGGTGTGTCACGCCAGTATGTAAAATCGAGATTTTTCAGTTTAATTCCAAGGGCAAAAAAGGGCTTTTCCCAACCCCTATATATACTCCCTTACATGGGATTTGGCCTCATTTTCTCTCCTTCCACTCCAAAAACTAGGGTTTCCAAAATCAAAACCCTCTCTCTTTCTTCAACAAAAATCAAGATAGAATCAAGAGGAATCAATAAATCTTTCCAAGAACCTTCAAGAAAAGAGTTTTCCCAGGTATGTAGATGTTGATTCTTGGGTCCCTTTAATCCAAGAAACTCAAGAACCCTTTTCAAAACTCAAAGATTTTTATGTTTGTGAGATCCCATGATTTGTATGAGTTAAAATTGATGTTCCATGTGTTGTTGAGTTTTGATTAATGTTTGTTTGCAAGATTCATGAGCTTTGGCCCTAGTATGTGGAATTCAAGTGATGTTTGTGATAAACCCTCTTGAAGTTGTTTTCTATGTGATGTGTTCATGTCCTTTGGGTGTAGAAATAGTGGAATAAGCAAAGCATGTCCCCCATAGGTTTGATAAAAATCTTAGGTGAAGCATAAGGGCCATTATAGTATGTTGAATAGGAAACCCCAAATTGTGAGCTAGTCCATGCATGCCTAGTGTTTTATAAAATGCCTTAGTGAGTGAAATGTGCCATGATAGTATGAAATCCCCAAGTAGGTGTAAACCCGAACTTGCTTGGTGTTGTTGAAAGACCTTAGTGAATAAGTTGATATATGATGGTTGTTAATCCCCCAATTACGTGTTCCTTGATATATGCTAAGCTTTTGATACATGCCAAGTGGTTAGCAAGTAAGTTGTGACATGATAGTATGAAGTTTCCCCAAATCATATGATATCCAAATACATGCCAGGACTGATATAGGTATGAAGTAATTGATGTGAGACCTTGTTGAATGGGGTATAATCTAATAGCATGTTTTACCTAGGCTAGTATATGATGATGAATGGATGTTGATGATTCTTAAATGTTTGAAGTGACTCTTTAGTGATCGTTATGATGCATAGAGGTCTACATTTCAAAAATGCTTGATGTGATGCCTTAAGGATTGTGAGGGGGAAGTATGTTATGATTCCTAATTACTTGAAGAGATGCTTTAATGATTGTGATAATGAATTCATGATTGTGATGATGAATGAATGATCGTAATGATAAATGAATGATTGTGGTGATGACTAGTTAAGAATGATTATGATTTACCTTTATGTTATCGAGTCCTGGGGGTATTTATACCCGACAATAGAGTTGTTGCCTAGAGCCCGTGTCAGTTTCTCGATAATTCCAGTCGAGCCATAATTCTCAGAACTTAGTGAACTACAAAACTCTATATCCTCAGACAATTACACAACTTAAGAAAGCTCAGAAATCTCAGTTATCTCTGTAATCTCCGTATCGCTAGTAATCTAGCCTCAGTCCTGTGATTGGCTCAGATCTAATAGTATTCAAGTGTTTAACTCTATTCTCAAAAGCGATTTGAGTAATCTATTCAATCTCTATATCGTCAGTCAGATACCATGATTCAATACCATTTTCGTTGGATATAGTAATAAGTGATCTTAGCGTAACTCAGTCAGATCTTTTGAGAAACATGATCAGTATCAAATTCAGTTCAGTTGTATTCAGTTAAGAATTCAGTCAGAGTCTTTCAGTTGAGAGAAGAAACTAGCACCAAGAGAGTAAAGGGATGGCGACTCCTCCCGTCAGCAAGAGAGAGGTCAGAGTCATTAGTAGAAATCCCTGAACTCCAGAACTGCGTAGCCAGCGCAGGATACAGGAGTCACCATCAGGAAAAGGTTGTCACCTCCAAAGAGAGAGTATTTGACTATTATATTACCTTAAGTTGACTTCCTGGTAAGGGTCATCCGCTAAAGAGGATTGACCAGAGAGAGGTCTTTAACCGTGGCATGGTATTGACACCCTTCCAACTAGGGTTAAAGGTTGGACCCCACCTATGGTAGGTTGGGGCATGTCAGTTAAGTAACTACTTCCCATAGTTTCAATCTCAGTTTCAGTATCAATCTTCAGAAATCAGGACTGTCAGATACAATCATCTATCTTTATGAGGAACTCAGATAGTTCCATTGATTCATGGACCATCCGTCAGATAGTCTTGGTCTCATATACAGTTATTTGATATCATATTTAGAGATATACCTCTAGACAGGCTTGATCACGATCTCAGATTCTAATGAGTATCCTTGTTGTCAGATTCAGATATAATCATATTTCTTATCATTAATAATAGCTTCCAGAATCATCCATTAGAAAAGTCAATCTTTAATCCTGTCAGTCAAAAGTAGTAAGTTCAGAATTCAGTCATCAATGTAAGTACATCCAGTTTCTCATTCATCAGTATCAGATGAGTCAATGTCTTAGTATCTCAGTGTCAGTAGTGAGTTCAGTCTGCAGAAAGGCAGTATTCGAGTTTCAGTCTCTAGAATTGTGATGATTGTGACTATGGTCTATGCATTCATGTATGTGTATGTGTTCTCGTGCGGCATATTCATGATTATTCATTTTAGATATTATGCATGCATGAGCCCTTGCATTTAGCCTTACCTCGTCTACATACTCGGTACATTTTTGTACTGACGTATTTGTTCTATGGTGTTTTATTTGACACCATAGGTTCAGAGGCACGAGATCCAGAGTATCCTTAAAAGTTCAGTCCTTGTCAGCAGCAGTAGCAGTGAGTCCTCTTCTTTCGAGGACAAATCTCAGTTTACTATTATTGCTTTAGACTTTGTTTATTTTCAGTTAATGGAGTTAGTTGGGGACATGTCCCATCAACTCCACAGTTCAGACAGTTTAGAGGCTTTTTAGATAGATGTATTAGTATTCAGTTTTCAGTTTTGAGTATTCATAGATGTGTTGAACCTTATGGATAGTTTCCGCATTTATTTCAAATATTATGCAGTGTACAGGTACAGATATCAGTAAAGGGTTAGCTTGTGGTCCTTCGGGGTCATAAGCACCGTGTGACGTCTCGGGATGGGATCTTGGGGCATTACACCATAATCACATAAGTGGGGTCCGAGGAAGGCAGAGTATACGCAGACCTTACCCTATGTCCTAGATATAGAGAGGTTGTTTTCAATAGAACCTCGTCTTAAAATAAAGCATATCCAAGTAGTTTGAAAAGGGAAATACAACATTGAGAGCAACAATAATGAAATAATATGAAATGGAGAGCAGTACAAAACAATCCCCTTCACCCTCCCCAGCCCGTTTACCAAATCGACAAAATCCAATGAACCATTTACCAAATCAGCTTTATAAACCAGTAGTTCACCCAAAAAAGTGGAATCAACAACAAGGGCTTTACTGGGATTTTGTGAAGTTTTCAATAAACTGATTCTTGATAGGGTTGTAAGAGAGCCATAAAGTGCAATTTCTTATCAAATATTTATTAACTAAGAACTATATCAAACTCAATCAAGGACTACAAATAACACAAACTACCTCCAATCTCCATAATTTCCCTATAATTAAAAATAATAATTCAAACAAAATTATGTAAACTCTCAGTAGTTGTAGTAATTTTAAATTAAATACATAATTTGGCTTCCCATCATCGATAGTTGACCCCTTAATCTATCATGTTCTTCTATTTAAACCAAAATACATAAGAAAACGAATAGTAATGCAACATAAAAACCATTATCGATTCTCTTTGAACTGCGATACCGGTCTACCGCAATCAAGACTTCAATGAGCAATGGGAGGCCGACCTGTTTCTACTTACCAATGATATAACTTGTGGTTCCAAGCAATTAAGGTTTTAAACTTACCAATTGATTTGGGGGGAAATGAAAGAACGAGGTCGGTCGGAGTACCAATGGCTGGCAGACCTCTCAATCGATTTGAGGGAAAATGAGAGGGGTCAATTTAGGGAAAATGTGAGCTCTCAATCAATGGTAAAGTTGTTTTGGCCAAGAAGGAAAATGTTTTATCCAATTATAAAAAAGAGGGAGAATGTTTTGGCCAATTAAAAAAAAGGAAAAATATTTGGCCAATTAAAAAAAAAGAGGGAAATTGTTTTTTTCGATTAATAGCGGGTGTTTAAAACCACCGTAATTTATAGTGGGGTCTAGCTCCACAAATTTATAAATTTTAGCGAAAAATTTTTAACACCCATATTTCATATAATTTTACGAAGGTTAAAATAACCCCTGCAAATAAACCCCCGCAATTTTATCCATTTTTTGTAGTGTGATAAAGTTTTGAGGAGTCTTTTGGAGTTTTCTAAAGGATAAAGGTGTACTTGTGTCTTATATTAGGGTGATAAAGGATATGTATGATTGAGTTAAAATGTGGGTTAGAACAGCGGAAGGAGACTCGGAGCATTTTCCTTCATAAATGGGGTTACACCAGGGACCAGCTCTTAGTTCATTCCTTTTTTATGTAATGATAGATATATCATAGTGAATCTACGATAATGTTATTTGGTGTATGCTATTTGCAGATAATATTGTACTGATTGATGAGACACGTAGTATAGTGAATGATAGGTTGAAGGTATGGAGACAAACTCTAGAATCTAATGAGTTTAAGTTAAGCAGGATCAAATTAGAGTATATGGAGTTCAAATTCAATGAAGGATTATTGTAGGAAAGCCTGGAAATATTGTTGTACACAAAGTCTCTCCCTAAGAGTGACAGTTTCAAATATCTTAGTTCTATTATACAGGGTGGTGGGGACATTGACGGTGATATCACTCATTGTATTAGAGGTGCATGGATAGAGTGGAGGCTTGCCTCTGGAGTGTTATGTGATAATAAGATACTATTGAATCTTAAAGGTAAGTTTTATAGAATGGTGATAAGACAGATGTTGTATAGGGCAAACTATTGGCAAGTCAAAAACTCCCATGTTTAGAAGATGCATGTTGTAAGAATTAGGATGTTGAGATGGATGTGTGGGCATATTAGATGTGATAGAATTATGAATGAGATGCTTTAAGATAAGGTGTGAGTGACCTTTGTGATGGACAAGATAAGAAAAGTGGGATTGAGATGGTTTGGACATGTTATGAAATGAGGTTCAAACATCCTAGTGAGGAGGTATATGAGGTTAGATATATTAGGTACAATGAGGGATAGAAGCAGGCCAAAAAGTATTGAAGATAGGTGATTATACAGGACACGACACATAATCAGGTTACTAAGTACATGACATTAGATAGGATGATGTGGCAGACACACATTATAGTAGAAGGTTAGTCAAATAGGAGTGTTTTCGTGCATTATTCATAGTCTGGTAGCATAGGATTTAACTGTAAGTATCTGTCTTTGTTGTCGATTATCTTTACTCTCCCCATATCTCACTTGTAGAATTTTATTGGGTATGTTGTTGCTGAAGAGTACCTCCATAAATTTCCTTTTGTAGGCTATGTTATAGGCTATCTAAATGGTTATTCAAATCATAATTGGAGACTAAAAAACCTTATAAGGTAAAATCATTTCCAAATATGAACTTAAATTTCACCTAATAAGTTCTTAATCACCATATTATACTAAAAGAATATCACACTTAATATTTTTCTTGATTTTGATCAGGAATATGAAGATTTTCCAAGCCTTTTTGAAATAAACTATAAATTAAGCATCATTCAAACACCCGAAAAAAACACTTCTAAGAAATGATTGAAAAAGGTCTCTTAATGACATCTTTAGCAATTCTTGTTTGTCATCCAAGTTTTACTATTAAATGGTTTAAGCCAAAAGAAAGTTCAACTAATTCTCCAAAAAAAAAAAGAAAAAAAATCCCTCAAAATCAAGAAAGGGGTTGGTGTTTAATTCTTGTACCAACATTTGTGATTCTCCAAGATTGAATGTGCATAAACCTCTTAAGATATTAAATGAGATTGTTGAAGAAAATCCTTTAAAAAACAAAGTGGAAGATATTTGTTGATTCTGATGGAAGCATGGAGTAGGATACAAAATTGAAAAAATCTTAAAAGTGAATCAAAGTAAAAATGTTTGTGAAAATATTGAAGAATGCAAGAAGGTGGAGATGAATTCAAGATCCACGGGAAGTTCAAGTAAAAAAGAGTTGAGGGAGTTTTCTAACATGGTGCAATGGTTACTTGTTCATTATATTAGGCCTTGACAAGTCGACAAGAATTTGTAAGGAAAGCATGTAGTGTATGCAAAATCATAGGCCAAAATTATGGAATTCATGAAAATACTAATTGGATTGAATCATTTTATACTAGTAATTGGAGTGCACATAGAAAAATTATGAAACAATTTGGAGATGAAGTTTTAATAAAAGGTATTATAGTTTCAAGGGTGATTGCAAAATGCAAAGGAGAAAACAAGGGAGAAGTTAATATTTTGAATCCAATGGTTATATTGCCTTGATTTTTCATCATATATAGGTTATCTTAATATGGACCAAAAGTATGCCACATGACTATCCATCTACATTGTTCGGATTCTTTAAAAATGTCAATTTTTTGCATGCAAAATTATCCAAAAGTAGTTTATTGGAGCATCTAACACGGGTGCGATAATATTTGTTGGTGCATTTTATTATTAAAATAAAAATATTAAAGTGCATGACTATTATTAGGCATAAAGTAAAGAAAGTGGTGTCAATATTCTTGTAACTCACCACATTATCTTTTTGTGTTAGTGGTTAGTAAAAGATGATCATTAGTTCTTGTAAATCATGTGACCATTAGTTTCTTGCAACTCCATGGTCATTTGTTACATGTAACATATGTAACATCAATACTATTTATCTACCCACATTACTACCCTTCATTCTGTTGGGTTCGAAATTGAGAGGGTGTTATGCGGAAGCTTATAGTTTTGCAAACCATAAAGGCGATAATTCAGATGACAAAAGAATATACTAAAAGAGCATATTACTAATATGATTAGGTCAAATGACCAACATATGAAAAACTAATATTGAAAAATATAAAATCTATTGGAAGAAAATCTCCTCCTAAACAAAACTTTTTAAACAACTACATTGTGGATATTATTGTGTTATGGTATGAGAAGAGGGGTCTTCTGTTTATAGAGGTCCAAAACATTTCCTCTTATAAAGAGGTTAGCCAAATATGAAAAAGTTATATAGTTTCATTTTAGGAAAAATAAAAGTAATTATGGTATTACTTTTATTTTCCTTCAAGAAAAGTAAAACTTAATTTAGCAAAACTTAATTTGGCAAGAAAATCATGGAAAAAACCCTAACAAATTTCCCCTTTTTGGCCTAATTTTCTTCACTTGATCTATCTTATTCACATCTTTGATCTTTGTTCTTCACATAGTCTTCATCACTGCTGCTTGGCATGCTTAAAAATGGAGCTTTTGGGTTAAAAATATTAAAACCCTTTGCAGGGTTAAAAGTGAGGTTTATTTTCAAATATATAACTGCACGATTGTTGAAAATATGATTGACAATTGTCTCCACATGTAGGCTTTTTTTACAAGAAAATCTTCGTTATCGATAAGTTGGTTTCAAGTTTGATCTTAAAGTATCCTCAGTCGAACCATCGAATCTTTAAACCATAGACTCTGATACCACTTGTTAGGTTCGAAATCAAGAGGGTGTCATATGGAATCTTATAGTTTTGCAAACCATAAAGGTGATAATTCAGATGACAAAAAAATGTACTAAAACGCATATTACTAATATGATTTGGTCAAACAACCTACATATGAAAAACAAATATTGAAAAATATAAAACCTATTGGGAGAAAATCTCTTCCTAAATAAAACTTTTTAAACAACTATGTTGTGTATATTATTGTGTTATGGTATCAGAAGAGGGGTTTTCTATTTATAGAAGACCAAAACCATTCTTCTTAGAAAGAGGTTAGCCAAATATGAAAAAGTTTTATATTTTGTTTTTAGGAAAAGTAAAAGTAATCATGGTATTACATTTATTTTCCATTCAAGAAAAGTAAAACTTAATTTTGGTAAGAAAATCAGGGTAAAAATTCTAACACATTCATCCTATTCATTAGATGGAAGAATTCTTAACCTATAAATAGATGTTCTTCTCCTTTGTTGTGTGAGAAGAAAAAAGATAATAAGAGTAAATATAGTACTGAAAGAGGGAGTTGAGACAAAGAAATATTTTAATTCTTCAATTATATTCACTATACGAAAGAGAGTAACTATTTAAGTGAAAGAGAGAGTTGTGACAAAGAAAATATTCTAAGTCTACAACTATATTCACTATACAAAAAAGAATTTAATATGTTAAAAGGAAGGTATTTTTGTGGTGGAGATTTGGACTCTTTAACTAATCCGGAGTTGCTTGAGTTGTACATCGTTGGTGGGTTATTGTATCCTAGAGGGGACTAGTCAAGAGATATACTGCTGGATCGGTGTAAAATATGCCGCAGTGGGCTTGAATCTCCTTAAAGAAAGAAAGATATTTGCACCTCGTTTAAGAATAAAATTATCTTATTTGTTCATAATTCTTAGTCACTTTATTATTTTAACTGTACTTTATTATAATTGTGGTATATTAAACCAAAACTTTTAAGGATATTCATGTTTTGTTACAGTTTAAAAAATTACGGATATCAAGATGAAAGATCTCAGCATCTCAATGTCACTAGTCTCTTCAAGAGATGGAAGGAAAGAGATGAAGAATAAAGTATTTTTCTACTTGCTCAACTTAAGTGAAGAAAAGGTAAGTGAACTTTTCTACTTCTTGTGAAAGAAAGGTAAAAAAAACCTTCTACCTAATATTTTTAATAAATAAAGTGTACTACTTTTCATGAATATAAAGTGGTATTCAAATTCTTAAAATAGTGGGGGCTAATGAAATGAGAAAAAATCACCAAAAAAATGTGTCATTTGCATTTTCGAGAATGACTTAAAAAAGTATTACAAGTGCATAATTATTGTTGAAATAAATCACATGTCATTATTAATTTGCATATGGTTTGATTTCTTTAAATTTGGCTCTAACATGTTATCAAATAAAGATAAAAATGTTGAATAACCATTTGAATTTAAATATGTGGTGAGATATATTTTATTCTAGGATGAAAAATACCTAAATCATGTGATGAACTTTTTCTTGACATGCCACATTATGGTGTAAATGAAAAATTGTGAAATACATTTTGTTGATTGTATGAGTCATGCAATTCCTTTTAATTCAAATATGTGAAAGTGGTGTGAAGAAAAAGGATTTCGCTAGCCTAATAAAATATGAGATATGTGGCTAGTTTCACGTGGCCTGAAATTATGTAAAAGTACCTAAGCAGGTTATACAAGCAAATCAGGTATATTTACTTGAAAAAAAGTTGTGGCTTGTTTTACTAAAATAAATCCTGTTGCACTTAAAAGTGTTTGTGATGCAAAATGAAAAAAAAACTTGGTGCTATTTGTTGAAATGAAAAAGTAAATTATTATTTGACTATATCGTGGAGGTTGAACTAATTATTTTAGGTTCAAATAGTGAAAAATGAATTAATCAATCACTTTATTTTGAAAAAATAATTTCTCTAATGTTGAGTTATTGTGATAGCACATATATTATTGATAAAATTTAAAGTTGTTACAATAGTGACCGTATTTGACAAGTGCTATTGTTAACATTGTGTATGTCAAATTATGTGATTATCTTGTAGATGAACTAAGCAAGGCCTTAGTAAAATAAAGGGTCTGAATCACATCGAGGGGGAGAAAGAAAGCCTATAAAAAATCATAAGTCATATATGAGGAAACACAACTTGGGGACTAGAGATCCTATAACCAGGTTCAATGGGAAGAACGAATCATATAATGACTTGGTGTGGGATACACTATTGTTCTATCCTTCCTATGATGTAAGTGCATTTTGTTCTTGTAATGATTTGTAAAGATTGAGTATAGAACTCTTAATGAAATATTGCATCTAATATGAGTGGGGTGTTGAAATTACTAGACGATCCTTGATGGATTTCACTAGGGGCGGCTCAACCTCATTGAAATATAGGCGGCCGCCTTAGGTGTCATGACCCGAACCGAGGACCAGGTCGCAATGAGCATCCCAAACCAGGAAGGTCCGAGAGACCTTCTCTGCTGGCAATCATATACATAATTCATAAACTATAATTAAATGCGGAAAACAAAATGGAATCATGGTCATCCAATTTCAACAAAACTATATGTTTATAATTTCAACAAGACCCAAATCTATTTAACACCTATCTGCAAAATCTCTACTAACTGAAAGAAAACAACATCTGTTTGAAGATCGGGACAAGGCCCCCGGTCGGACCATTAACTGAAAATACTGAAATCATGAGATAAGTCCTTTCAAAATAAGGGAGGCTCAGCAACTCCAATCGTTTGAAAATGGTCTACAGTTTAGCGGGGCCCTGGGACTGATCCTCGGATCCTGAAATATAGGGGTCAATACAATTTTACTGGTATGCAGAGCAATCCAAAATAATGTATGCAGAGTAATAAAAAATAATGTACTTTTATATATAAAATAAGTGAGAGCATTTCATAAAATGTTATGCATGAGATAACTTAAAATACATGGGCAATTTCAAATGATCTTTAAACAATTATGTCAATGCAATTCCTTTCTTTGTGTTACTTCTGAGCTAGGTGGTACACCCTACATATCTGAAAGTATTCCATGGGAAATATGGGATCCTCCCTTAACTCGGCGGCTAAGCCCCTAACCCAAGTTTGCCGCAAGGGTTTGAGTATCTAAATCTGATACGCCAAAGGGCACTAGGCCATTGTATAATCCCTCTTTGGGGACATAATAAATCTGTATCAGCAAACACGGTTCGAGAAATGAATTGTATGACTCGTGCCTACATCAGGTAACCACCTAACACTCTTAGTTCTCATTTTTAACCTGTTCTAAACATACATCTTTCTGAATTCAAAATCTAAAATAAAATTTGTATTTTGTTCTGAGTTTATCATGACCTTATCTGATGTGGTGTCATCATACCAAGACTTCCAATTCATATCTCTAAGCCATAGAATATCATGTTACAATCCTTCCATTCAAAACATAATGTTTGTTCCATCAAATCATTCAAACAGTACAAGGGAACTCATATTTCCAAAACATATGTCAAACTATGCAAGAATCCTCTCATTTTAACATTTCAACAAACATGTGGTGGTCGAGTTTTTGTAACAAACCATGCTACTCTTCAAATCATCACTTTTCTTTTATGTTAACAAGAAGCACCTCTCTTTAGTTCATAACCAAAAATCAAATCATAAACAATAGTAAGGACATTTGCATCAAGCTTCTCAATTTGAAATTAAATAGTGCATAACATATGAAAACAAGGAGTTTTATAACAAGAGAGGGATTATAATTCTTCATTCTTTCATTTCAAGTTTCAACCATCAAACCCCATGCATACATATGTATATATATATATATATATATATACAAACAAAATCAAGTTTAAGGGGGGGAGACCTCAAAACCAAAACATTAATATCAAGAAGGTTTCATAATGCATGAGTGTAAATGTAAATTCAAATCCATTGCAAATTCATGATTTTTCAACATTTAAACATTATCAAAACGATTTCACCATGCCCATTTAGTTTAGGAAAATCCCACGTACCTTAGATTATGTAGTTTAAAGAGAACTCGAATCTTGATTTGTTTCTTAGAAATCTTGGATTGAAGGGATTAGCTTCTTGATTTCTTGTTCTTAGAGGAAACCCTAATTTCTCTTGTTCTTGAGAGTAGAGAGGATTAGATGTTGTAAAACTGATAAAATATGGATTATAATGCTTAGGGTATGATTTAAATTCATGGGAAAGGAGTTTGGGATGAGAAAGTACAAAAATGTCCCTTTAAAATGACACTTTAACGTTGTTCGACCCTTACCGACAGCCTGGGTGATAGACCGTCACTCCCGTGACTGGTCGTCACTCAAACCATCATATAAGAAACAATTTTTCAAGCTTTTTGTTTAAAGTTGACGGCCTAACTTGACGGGCCATCACTGGCTTGACGGTCCGTCAGTCTGGTCGTCGCAATTTGGCAGACTGACACCTCTCTGTAAAATAGGCATAACTTTTTACTCTGACATCTGATTAAGGCAAAATATGTGGTGTTAGAAATAAAACTTAAAGTCCTTTCATTTTATATATATTAGTCCCTCTAAATTGTTATATACAATAAGTTATGGTCGATAGAAGGTGACCCAAGTTGAGACGTTCACCAAAACTTAATCAATAGAAGATTTTTCAACTCGTCTTTGAGTTAAGCGATTTTTGTGACCTAAATTCATGTTCAAATGTATTACCACACTATAGGATTGATAACCACACATATATTAACAAGGAATCATTTGGTTTGGATCTATACGCGTAGGAACAACAGTTTAAATTCTAGCCTGAAGTGCAGGGTGTTATATTATCTCCCCTTTGGGATCATTCATCCCCAAATGATGGGTAGGGACTTACTGAAGCTCTACAAGTATGGAATAAGGAATGTAACTTTGAATTGAACATCTTTCTACAACAAAATATGCAAAGACATCAAAAAATCTTCATGATAACCCCTAGTAAAATGTATAAGCATGAAGCATGAGGTAATGAAACTTTACTTAGGGATTATCTTGCACATAAGTTCTATGAATCATTTAACGTCACAACATGATACATGAGTTAATTTGGTGATAATAGGTCTGATTTTCATCAGTACAAATCATGAAATAAGATTTTGCGGGAGATAAGAAATGGAAGCATCCTCTACTTTACCAGGTACAATGAATAGACTTAAACTTAGTGACACTACTTCTCTATGACCCAAATAGTAAACAACATACTTCATCATTTCCAACTTACGATTACCCCATCACACATCTAACCACAAGAGTTTGAATCTCACTACATTGTACTTCTACGTTGAAGCTTAATTCGGAGTTAAAAGGTGCCAATTTAAGCTACGGAACCCTGTACTTTACATTTTTGTCTTGATATGTAATATCAACGCTCCTAGACTTGCAGAAATAACCTCACACTCCTAGACTTGCAGACATAACTTCACATCAAAATTTGTAGCCACAAGTCTCAACGCAAAAGAGGTTTCACTATAAACTTAAACCCTAAACTCCCTGATGAACTATACTTTAGAGGTCTTGATTTTCGTAAATACTACTCTTAACTTTCACTAGCTTCTTTAGCCATCACCCTACAACTCTCACTCTCATGAGTGTACTCTTCCTCACTCTTTATCAAAAAAGGGGGTATTAATATACATATGAACACAAACTCCCCTCAATAAATTTTTTTTAATACTAAATTCATTCTAGGATATCTCCCTTTCAAGGACACTAATCATAATTTCCTCCAACCCCCAAGGTCATTAACTTATGACTATCATTATCATGGACATAGAAACCCACGCTTCTAAACACTTAACACTCCATCTTCAATTTCTTAGAATACTAAAGGCGCATATATTGAAACTATACAACTATATCAACGAGTCTCTATCTGTAACCTATTGACTAATCTACCCCTTTCCATTCACAGCCTATAAATGATTTCTACAACCACCATAACTATCCATTCTAGGCTCCTTCCCTAATTTGAATAAATAATACTCATAGCCAAATACTTCCTTCACAGACTACCGTACAATCTATAAAACTTGCTATAACATTAGCCAACCACTATAAAGGGAAAAAAACACCCCTCAATTAAAGGGTTATATAACTTAAAGTACTTATTTACACAAAAGTCATCCTCACTCTGACTTCTAACCTTGTGACTTCATATCACCAACTTCTTGGCCCATCTCACTACCAAAAGGTCATGAAACTTTAACATATACTACTACTCAGGTGGAAATATAGTTCCAACATTCTGCTACACATCATTACCCTTATACATGACATCTGAAATAAGAATTTTGAAAGGGGACTGAACATACTTCGTACCTCAGGCTGAAAAGCCCAATTTCATTAGGATAAAGGTATACACTCGAGTCAATACACTTTGAAGCACTAATGGACTCCTCCCAAGTCCTTGTTCTATCTCATAACTTTATGGATAACTCAATTAGAGAGAACCACATCGCAGGGGGAGCTAGACTTTTAGACTTATATCGCCTCGACAATTAGGCATGTCCCTTAAAATTAGAACAAAAAAGAAACTTGGATAACTTTCTTATGGAAGATGCTATAGAACGAACTAGAGTATGAAAGAATAAGAAACAACTCCTAAATTCCCGGTAGCCTCCTAATTATAAGTGTAGTGCACAACACACCCATAAGCAAGACTCTACTAGACACGACTTCTCAGACACCCTGGGACCATGAATCGTTCTTTGATACCAAATTTGTCATGACCCAAACGGAGGCCTAGGCCATGATGAGCATCCCGATCGATGAAGTTCTGAGAGCCCTTCTCTACTGGTGTAATACCCCGTACTTTTACCTAGCTTGAAATTATCCCAAGTATGTTAGAAACTTACTTTGAAAGATGAATCAACTTTTATATACATGGAATTTTTTTAAGATTTTCACTTTTTGTCATGTGGGAAATTGAATTAGCTTTCCAACGATACCAATTTCGTCCAAATCCAGTGTCGAGGTAGAAAGTTATGGTCGTTTTATAGAAAGCAGTCAAAACCGCGCAGGTGCGACGGTGAGGGTCGATGGACCTTTGAGTTAGCGAGGGACCATCGTCCAAGCCATCGTAGAAGAGGTAGTGAGACCACCTTCTGCCTAAGGGTGATGGCTCAGGCCGACGGACCGTCGAGCTAGTGACGGGTCGTCTCCCAAGCCATCGCAGCAGAGGCAATAAACTCCTATTCTGCCCAGGTGTGACGGTCAGGATCAACGGACCGTCGACCCATTGATGGACCGTCGTACCCACCATCGCATAGTTCGTTCAGTTATTTTAAAGTTGTTTTTAAAAGGGTAATTGGGTTTTTTCCACCCGTTTTAACCTCTAATTATATCAGATCAAGGCTCATAAGTTCATTATCCATCTACGACATCAAATTAGGGTTTTCTCTTAAAGATAATCCCCAAGAAATCGAAACCCTTCTTTAAGAAACTAAGAAATTTAAGTTCTTCAAGTTCAAGAACTTCAAGAAACTCACAACCCAGGTATGGTATATGTTGATTCATGGGTCCCTTTCACCCATGAAACTCAAGAATCTCTTTTCAAAATCAAAGATTTATGTATTTATGATTGTTCATTATTTAAATAAAATTGAAATTTTATGTTCATGATGTTGTGGGGTTTTGATTCATGTTTTAAGTTACATTCTTCTAATAATTGACCCTAGTATATGAAGATTTGCATAATAACAATGATAAACCCCATCAATTTACAAGTTGATTGATGTATCCATGATTATTAAATGTGTTGATGATTGTATAACCAAAGCATGTTCCCCATGTGTTTGATTAAATTTCTATGTGAAGGAAAAGTGTCATACTAGTATAATAATATGAAATCCCCATTCATGTACAAGTTCATGCATGTCAAGTGTTTGATGAAATGTCTTAGTCAATGATTTATGGATATATGTGTGGTCATTGTGATACTTTAGAACTTTTACTTCATGAATTCTCCAACTTATTATATTATAGATTGTTGATGTGGTCATGTATTCAAGAAAGTCATGCTTTGTTAGTTTTTTCCCATCGAGTCCTGGGGGTACTTGTACCCAAAAATTTAGCTGTGTGCCTAGAATCAGTGTCATATTTTCAAGATACTCTCAGTCAATCCATGATCCATAGAATTCAGTCAGTCTCATGACTCAGGAAAACTCAATAATCTCAGTAGTATTCTGCCAGTCAACGAAACTCAGTTAACTCAGTCCAGTCAGTTCAGTTAATCACGTTCAGTGTCTATCCATATGAAAGTAGAAATTAGCATCGAGCGAACCCAAGGAGGGGAATCCACCTATTATATGAGGGTGTAATTCTTAGAAGTAATCCTTCCATTCCAAAACTACGTAGCCAGCGTAGGTTGAGACATCATAGTTTGTTATGTGAGGGTAGATGAGGTGGCTTAACCTGTTATATGAGGGATCCCACCGTTCTCACTAGAGTTACCTGTTATATGAGGGTTACTCACAGATTGTCCTTACCAGTGGCACGGTATTGACACCCTTCCAATTAGGGTTACAGATTGGACCCCAACTCAGCTATATTGTGTTATCTGGGGCATATCAGTTAGATGACTATATCCCACAATTTTAGTTAGAGATCAGGACTGTCAGATATAGTTATTCAGTCTCAGTAATAAAACTCAGATAGTTCTTTAGAATTTCAGGACTGTCAGATACAGTCAACTCAGGACAGTACTGAACTCAGCTAGTTTCATCAGAAACTAGACTGCCAGATACAATCACTTAGTATTAGTTATTTTAGTTATATAGTTACCAGTATCTCATGTTATCAGTACTCAGGCCCAGTAATCATGTTATCACGAACTCGGTTACAGTTATTATGTATTCATGCATGTATTCTCACGTTCATGTTATTCAGTCAGTTAGAAAAGTTCATACATGTTAACCCTTTGCATTCATCCTACCTCACATGTATACCAGTACATTCAAATATTCTGATACATTTGCGCTATGGTGTTTTATACCATAGGTTCAGAAGCACGAGCTCCGGAGCATCAGTAGCATTCCGGTCCTGGTAGTCAGAGTTAGCAGTGAGTCCTCATCCTTCGAGGACATAACCATTACTTTATTATCTCATTAATTAATTTATTTTAGTAGTTAGAGTTAGTTGGGGACATGTCCCATCAACTCCTTATTCAGATAGTTTAGAGGCTTTCGAACTAGCATGTTCAGACAGTTATTTTAATTATTTTGGTATTGATATACCATATCTTCAGATGTAATGTTTTATCAGATCTTTAAACCTTATGTCCTTTCAGCCTTTATTTACGTATTTATACAGTATATAATGTAGTGTACAGATACAGATATCAGTCATGGGTTAGTTTATGGTCCTTCGGGGTCATGAGCACCATATGGCATTCCAGGTACCAGACTCAGGGCATTATAACTAGCAATCATATACACAATTTATAAACAATAAGAAAATGCGGAAAATAAAATGAAATCATGGTCATCTAATTTCAACAAAAACATGCGGTTATAATTTCAACAAAACCCACATCCATTTAACACTTGTCTATGAAATCTCTACTAACTGAAAGAAAACAATATCTATTTGAAGATCGGGACAAGGCCCCCGGTCGAACCATGAACTAAAAATAATGAAATCATGAGATAAGGCCTTCTAAAATAAGGGAGGCTCACTAACTCCAATCGTCTGACAATGGTCTATAGCTTAGCGAGACCCCGGGACTGATCCTCAAATCTTGAAAAATAGGGGTCAATACATTTGTACTGGTACGTAGAGCAATCCAAAATAATGTACTTTTATTTATAACATAAGTGAGAGCATTTTATAAAACGTTATGCATGAAATAACTTAAAATACATGGGCAATTTCAAATGATCTTAAAATAATTATGTCAATGCAATTCCTTTCTTTGTGTTACTTTTGAGCTAGATGGTACACCCTACATATCTGAAAGTATTCCACAGGCAATATGGGATCCTCCCTTAACTCAATAACCAATCCCCCAACCCAAGTTTGCCTAAGGGTTGGAGTATCTAAATCTAATATGCCATAAGGCACTAGGCCAACGTATAATCCCTCTTTGGGGACATAAGTAACCCGTATCGGCAAAACACGGTTACGGGAAATGAATCGTATGACTCATGAATACTTCGGGTAACCACCTAACTCTCTTAGTGTTCATTTTAAACCTGTTCTAAACATGCATCTTTCTGAATTCAAAATCTAAAATAAAATCTGTATTCTGTTCTGAGTTTATCATGGCCTTATCTGATATGGTATTATCATACCAAGACTTGGAGTCGTATCTCTAAGCCATAGAATATCATGTTACAATACTTTTATTCAAAACATAATGTTTGGACCACCAAATCATTCAAACAGTACAAGAGAACTCATATTTCCAAAACATATGTCAAACTAAGCAAGAATCCTCTCTTTTCAACATTTCAACAAACATATGGTGGTCGAGTTTTTGTAACAAACCATGCAACTCTTCAAATCATCACTTTTCTTTTATGTTAACAAGAAACACCTCTCTTTAGTTCATAACCAAAAATCAAATCTTAAACAATAGTAAGGACATTTGCATCAAGCTTCTCAATTTGAAATTGAATAGTGCATAACATATGAAAACAAGGAGTTTTATAACAAGAGAGGGATTATAATTCTTCATGCTCTCAATTCAAGTTTCAACCACCAAACCCCATGCATACATACATATATATATACGAACAAAATCGAGTTTAAGGAGGGAGGCCTCAAGACCAAAACATTAATATCAAGAAGGTTTCATAATGCATGAGCGTAAATGTAAATTCAAACCCATTACAAATTCATGATTTCTCAATATTTAAACATTATCAAAATAATTTCACCATGCCCATGTAGTTTAGGAAAAACCCACGTACCTTAGATTACTTATTTTAAAGAGTAGAACTCGAATCTTGATTTTTTTCTTAGAAATCTTGGATTGAAAAGATTAGCTTCTTGATTTCTTGTTCTTGGAGGAAACCCTAATTTCTCTTGTTCTTGAGAGTAGAGAGGATTGAGATATTGTAAAACCGATAAAATATGGATTATAACGCTTAGGGTATGATTTAAATTCATGGGGATGGAGTTTGGGATGAGAAAGTACAAAAATATCCCTTTAAAATAACATTTTAACGTTGTTTGGCCCTTACCGACGGCCTGGGTGACAGACTATCACTCCCATGACTGGTCATCACTCAAATCGTCACTAAAAATCCATTTTTCAAGCTTGTTGTTTCAAGTTGACGGCCTAAATTGATGGGCCGTCACTGGCTTGACGGTCCGTCAGTCTGGCCATTGTAATTTGGCAAATTGACACCTCTCTGTAAAATAGGAATAACTTTTTACTCCGATATTGGATTAAGGCAAAATCGGTGGCATTGGAAATAAGAATCAAAGACCTTTCATTTGATATATATTAGTACCTCTAACTCGGTATATATAAGAAGTTAAGTTCGATGGAATTTGACCCAAGTTGAGACATTCACCAAAACTTAATCGATAGAAGAGTTTTCAACTCGTCTTTGAGTTAGGGGATTTTTGTGACCTCAATTCATGTTAAATTTATTACCACACTACAGGATTGATAACCACATATATATTAACAAGGAATCATTTGGTTCAGATCTATACGCGTAGGAACGACGATTTAAATTATATCCTGAAGGTGCGGGGTGTTTCATTAGGCCCCCAAATTTGAGGGTCCTCATTTTTTACTGATAATATATTTTAGATTTTTAAAAAAAATATATTATTTATACACTACTAAAAAAATTGAAAAACCGACCACAAGTGGTCGATTTTTCAATTATTTTTTTTATTTTTTTTATTTAAAAAAGCGACCACATGTGGTCACTTTTTTATTTTTAAATATCAAAATAAATATTCCAATAATTTTTATATTAATTAACACATATTTTAAAAATTAAAATTAAAAAAAAATACCAAAACGACCACTTGTGGTCTGTTTCAGTGAAAAAAATTAACTAAAAATATTTTTAATAACCGACCACTTGTGGTCAGTTTTAAATTAAAATAAAAAGAAAATAATTTTTAAAAAGCGACCACATGTGGTCGTTTTTAATTTAAATAATATTAATAAATATTTTAAAAAAACAACCACATGTGGTTGGTTTTGGAATTAAAAATAAAAAAATTAAATAATTATTTTTAAAAAATAATTATATAATCTTATATTAACTTTATGTAATCTAATTATTGTTATTAGTAAAAATAATATATTAGATTACATATATATAATATAATATATTTACTAGATTAAAAGATAATCTAATATATTATGTTTTTAAATTATACTGATTACATGTAGTCAATAACCAATATAATAATAAGAAAAATCAATCAATCAAACGTGAAAAATCTTACACTAAAAAATATATCAAATATAATATACAAATTATGTACAACATAATCTTTATCTTTTACTTATGTTTCAATATATAAAATAAATATTTTCCTTTATACATACGTTAAATGACGTTAAACATACATAATCTTTATTTAATGAATATGTGTGTGTATATATATATCATACCGTTGGGATAGACCATTGAAAACTGTTGTATACGTATTTGAAAGCTGAAAACGGATGTTTATAGTACGTATTTGAAAGGTGATTTTTATAGTACGTATTTGCAGTCATAATAATGTAATGTATAACCAATAATTCATCAGAATATAATGAATGTATTCTATTATAAGGTAATTATACTTGTGGATGTGATATATATAGTACGAATTGAAGAGTTTATATTTATATATATATATATATATATATATATAGAGAGAGAGAGAGAGAGAGAGATTTATATATGATGTAGTAATCCATTGATGAACGATGTAGTCAAAACCTAGTTTATTAAGCTAATCAAATATAATTAATCGATCACTCATCTGAGTATGTACAAGAAACACATTGCATTATTTTATTGGATAATAATATACTTGTGTACTTATGTGTGAGATATATATAGCACGTATTTAGAACTTGATATAGTCGATAATGTGTATATGTGTGTGTATATATAGATATATAGATATATATAGTATATACATATTATACAGTGAAGGTATATTAATGACATAAGATAATGTAATCTATAATTCATCCGAGTATTTGTGAAATACGTTGTATAATATTATGGGGTAGTAAAATCGTGTATGTGATGTTTGTAGTATGTATTTTAAAGTTGATAGATAATTGAATATACGTATATATATACGTATATATCGTGTAGTGACGTATGTAGTAATCGAAAGCTAGATAACTAAATATATATATCAAAATAGTTTGAATGATACATTGATATATATCAAACTATTGAGGAAGTAGATATACTATTTTGGGTCAATGTAGACACGCGTATGTTTTTGAATTTGTAATAACGTAAGGCTAGTATTACGAGGTATATGAGAGGGGGAGGAAGGAAGTAGGAGAGCGGGAGACAGAAAGTTGAACGACCGCAAATTAACATAACACAAATAATCGATAATTTATTTGATTAACACGTTTTACGAGCGAGGTATATACATATATATCAATGAATTTTGCAAATTTAAATAAATTTTTGATTAATTAGATTTTAATTACGATATTATATATATATAATATCGTAATTCGCAAAATTCATTGATATTATTATATTATTAAGAAAATATACTACTCCTGCTAATGTGTTGATAAAATAACCAACTATCTGATTTGTACATATACACATTGTGTTAATATGATGATAACATAACTAATTATATGATTTAATATTTTTATTAAAGTTGTGCAGATGTGATCGTTTTTCGATAATAACTATTACTCCTTCCGTTTTCAAATGAATGACCTAATTTGACTTGGCACAGAGTTTAAAAAAATAAAAAAGACTTTTGAATCTTGTGGTGTTAAATTAAAGATATGTCAAATGTACCAAAATTTCCTTCAATCTTGTGGTCTTAAACATGTCATATGGAAAGTTGAAATTAAAAAATTGCTAAAAGGAAAAAGGGGTCATTCTTTTTTAAACGGACTAAAAAGGAAAGTAGGTCATTCTTTTTTAAAAGGAGGGAGTATAAAACTAAATCGAACACTTATATTTTACTTTGTGATCATTTTTGTAAAATTTTAATTAACTTAATTAATTAATTAATTAATATTTTTTAACTAATTTATAAAAAATTATATTTTAAGTAATTTAAAAAAAAAGATTTTATGAAAACTGACCACTTGTGGTCGGTTTTCCAAAAAATATTCCAAAATGGTCGGTTTTTTGGAAATTTTTTTGGAAAACCGACCACGTGGTCAGTTTTCATAAAATATTAAAAAAAAAAATCTTAAAACCCCAACCCGACCCATCCTTATTTTTACTCCCCCCACTACAATCCCAAAATCAGAAACCCCCTCCCCCTTCAAAAATAAATACACACGCACACAAATTCTCCAAATCAAAGCCACACTCTAAATCCTCAAATCTACCGCTGTCTGCCGCCGTTTCCCGCCGCCCCCAGCTCCAGTAAGTTCCAAAATCTTCAACTCTATGTTTTTCTTGTTAGATGCTAGCTAAAGGTCTAAGAATATAATGCTTTGGTACTAATTTTAGTTAGTTCAAAGTAAAAAAATTATTTTTTCTAAAGCATTTGTTCTAGTTATTATGCCTCATTACATAAATTTAGTTAGTTCAAAGTAAAAAAAGTAATGAAAATTTCCATTTAGTTAGTTCACGATTCCATTTAGTTACATAATTTTAGTTTGTTCTATGTGTGTATTTTGTCAAGTGAAGCTTATCAAGATCCCCTCTTTGTGTGTTTAACAAGTAAATTAGGGTTTAATTTTATTGATACTTCATTGTAGTTTTAGTAGGTTGGTGGTTTGTTTATGGTGATTTTGTCAGCGAGGAACGATTGTACAGGCTTGATGGATATGGCGTTTCGCATAACTGGACTAAGCAAAGTATATTTTGGGAGTTAGAATATTGGCAAGATAATTTACTTACACATAATGTTGATGTCTGCATACTGAGAAGAACTATTTTGACAACTTGTTCAACACAATTATGGATGTCACCGTCAAAACAAAGGATAATCCTAAGGCTAGACTTGACTTGCCAGAATATTGCAAACGCAATGAATTACACCTACAGGAGGGGCCCAATGGCAATGTTCTTAAGCCTAAGGCTAGTTTTACGTTCAAGTTGGACCAAAAGCATCAAATATATGAGTGGGTCCAAAGTTTGAAGATGCCCGATGGATATGCCTCAAATTTGGAAAAGAGAGTTAACATGGCACAAGAAATCTTGCATGGAATGAAAAGCCATGATTGTCATGTTTTCATGGAACAATTACTTCCAATTGTTTTTATTGGTTTACCTGAAAACATATGAAAACCAATAGCAGAGATCAGTTTGTTCTTCAAAGACTTATGTGCCACCACATTAAAAGAAAAAAATCTGGCGCGAATGAAAAGTAATATTGTTGTTATCACCAACAAGCTGGAGAAGATTTTCCCGTCATCGTTCTTTGATGTGATGGAACATCTTTCCATTCACCTTGTGCACGAAGCTCGGCTAGGCGGTCCAGTTCAAACTAGGTGGATGTATCCATTCGAACAGTAGGAATTTGCAACATATTTAAATTCATATATATCTTTTTTAATTATAGTAAACATATAACCTTAAGATTGTACAGGGAAATTGAAAAATTGAAAAGGGTTCCCAAAAACAAACACAAGGTGGAAGGATCTATAATTGAGGCGTATTTTGCAAGAGAAACTTCTCAATTTTGTTCATACTACTTTCGTGATGAAGTTTCTTGTTCAAGAAACCAACCGAATCATCATCAGGACGATACGAATGAGCCTCATTTACAACCGATATCAATTTTCAATCAATCTGGTTGTAAGGCTAAAAAGACCATACCTCGTCGGCTCACTCCCACGAGGCGCAAATCAGTAACTTTGTAAGTCTTGCTGAATTGTCAGGAAATTGAGTCCTTTCTGAAGTAAGGAGATTAAAAGTTTAACATATCTTATTTGTTTACTCATTCCTTTAAAGAAACTAATTATGTTTCGCATGTTTGATGTTCAGTTCATTTAAGACTCAATTCCACGAAAATCAAGTGTATGCATCCTTTGCAACATGGTTTTAAAATGAGGTTCGTAAGTGTATTAATATTTCTACAAAGTTTAAACATTTAGACATTCCTCAACTAAAATATGTATATATGTATAGTATTTTTAGGTACACCATTCAACAAATGCAACCGCATACGATCAGCTCTTGAGAGATATTTCTTTGGGTCCAGTTGAATCTAATGCAATGTCCTAATACAAAATAAATGGGTTTAAATTTTCCACCGAACAACACTCCTGAATAAGGAAAATAAACAATAGTGGTGTTTGGGTTAAGGGTGATGATGATGTTGATTACTTTGGCATCATACATGAGATCTTAAAACTGGAGTATGCTGGTTTCCCAATAAAAATATTGTCCTCTTTCGATGTAAGTGGTTTGATCCAAGCACAAGAGGCACAAGAGTACATAAGGAGCATAACATCATTGAAGTGAAGCACAATAGGCCGTATCCTATTTACAATCCATTTGTTCTAGCGTAAAATACTAAGCAAGTGTATTATGCTCATTATCCGTTGCGCAATGACAAGTCTGATTGGTGGGCTGTAATCAAAACAAAGCCTATAGGTCGGGTGGATGTTAAGAATGTGCGAGAGACTACGTATTAAAATAAAATACAGATTGATCACCAGCCAATGGACGTTGAATTAGTGGACGGTTTGAATCACTCAGAAAATATATTTAAAGAAGTTAATATTTCGAAGGAAGAGGCTGAGTGGGTAGGAGATAAGGAAACCTTCGAAGAGGGTGAATGGTTTAGTGGAGAGTCTTCAGAAGAGGAGGATTAGTTGTGTAGGTTGTATTTATTATGTATTGATGTCTTTATGCTTTGTACTATATATTTACCTTTATGTTTTTGTTTAAGATTAATATGTAATATACTGTTTAAGATTGTTGTTTTCACTTTTCCATGATTTATATAGTAATAAAAATATACTTGTCTATATCTCGTGTTGTTGGGGCGATTTGAAATGTGAATTAGTAACTTGAAATTAGTTACTTGGAATGTTTTCTTAAATATTCATTTTGTAGGAACTAACTACTTGTTAACTTAACATAATTTAGATGTCAGGCAGAGGTGACAAGGGTAAGGGAAAAGTTGATACTACAAAATCAAAAAAGAAAAGACAACCTTCGCCTTATAGACGACCGACAGGTATTCAGCTATCTGAGGGTCGGTTTGCTGACACGATAGCACTACCCTCATATTCTAGGTCATCTGAGGATTCGATACCTACTCCTACATATGTGGGGCCACTTCATGGGTCTACACCAACTCTTTCTGCTCTTATGACCATGCCACCGCTAGCACAGTACTATAGGATGGCCGCTGGCCCATCCAGACATCTACCATCATCGATACCCTTCTACAGCAGTCACGCAGCTTCGTACAATGATTTTGCTGGATCTATTGGGTTGTCAGATCTTCAACTTGAAGGCACTCCATCTGGTGCTTCAAATCCGTCCACACCAGTGCATCCACCATTACTTACTAGACAGCCAGGAGACAAAGATGATTCTGGGAGGATTTATCTTGTTCCATTTGCGAGAGGGTAAGATTTCTAAATATAATAACGTTATTCATTTTTTCATTACTATGTTATTATGCTCTATGAAATTACTGTTTGATCTTGTGTTGTAGGTTTAGACCGGATGCTAGAGTTGGACAAAAGGCGCGAATATGCATTTCTCAGCACTTCAACGGCTACTGGACCAGCTGGAAAAAGGTTCCAAAAATTGACAGGGAAAGAATGTTTGAAGAATTTAAGGTAAGGATTTAACTTATCGACTACTTATTAACACTTTGTTAGAACAAAAGATTGAATATTATATTTTTGTTGTAGAAATTTTACTGGTGGGATGATGCAAATACATTTCTTATAAAGAGGAACTTTTCCATAAGATGTAGAGCCAGATTTAACAGTCTCTTGGATTATGCCCGAACCAAATTGGTAAAACCTAAGTGATTCCTAAAACCACATGGCAACAGTATCTTCGCCATTGGAGTAACGAAGATTACCAATTGTTGAGGGAAAAGGAAGAAAAACCCGGGCATCATCCAAGGGTGGCTCCCTACATACTGCGGGTTCCAGGAGTAGTCTTGCTATGCTGGAAAAAATGGTATGTATCTTTTACAGTTTAAATTGTTTGTTTCTATTTAAATTTTTTTATTATTTGAACATTGACAATTTTTTTCATATGCAGGAAAAAGAAAAGGGTAGGCAAATACCAACTGATGAGCTATTCAAGGAGACTCATCTGAAAAAAGAAAAAAAACCGACTGATGAAGATGTCTCGATTGAAGCTCGTGCAAAAGTTGTCCACGTAAGAAACAAATTTTGAATTTATGAATTTTTTTCTCAAAGTTGATATTATTCAATTATAACTACTTTAATATTTTTTGACTATTAGTATTAACTTTACTTTGAATATAGGACGAATATACGCGTCTTGTTGGTGAGTATCGTAGTAGTCAGCCTCCTAAAAGTCAGAGTGACCCAATACCCCAACATTTATAGGAGGAGTTATGGACAAAGTTGTGGGTCCTGCAAATAGAGGTTATTTCTACGGATACCACACAAAAATTTTTGGCGATAATATTAAGTGTTCGTCCAGCGCTGCATACTCTAGCTCTTCAGTTGATAGAGAAACCATTGAAAGACTACAAAATACGGTTTCTCAACTCACTCAAGAGCTTGCTGAACAGAGAAACAGGTTTGTTGAATAGAGAGAGAGGCAAAAGAAGACGGAGAAGGAAACAGCATCACAAATCAAGATGCTGCAGGAGCAGTTTATCTCTTTCATTCAGACTGCGGGGTTATTCCTCCCTGTCCTGGTGATGTAGTTCGAGTTGCAAAAGGTCTAGGCCGCCTGGATGATTTCAGCACGCATTATGTTATGGAAGATGAGGACGAATTCGATGATGATGACTTTTAGTTTTTTTATTTTTATATGTGTTGTACTTTGAATTTAGACATTTTGTTGTTTGAAATTATTATTGTAGTTTTTTCATACTCACTTTTATTGGACATTTTGTATGTGTTGTACACTTTTGAAAGTATTTACATTTGGTTTTTGGTTGTTGTTGTGTTTGATTTGGTTACTATTGTATTGCATTGTTGTTGTTGCATGCTGTATTTAGATTTTGATTTTTATTTTTTTTTTAAATTCCCAGAAAAATCGACCACAAGTGGTTGGTTTTTGAAAAAAAAAAACCCAGAAAATCGACCATAAGTGGTCGGTTTTATATTAAATTTAATTAATTAATTTAATAAAAATCGACTACTTGTGGTCGGTTTTTTAATAAAATAATTAATTAATTTGTTAGAAAACTGACCACTTGTGGTCGATTTTCTATTAGATTAATTAATTAATTAATTTATTAAAAAATCGACCACACATTTTGGTCGGTTTTGTGATCGGAAATTGGGAAAAACTGATCACATGTGGTCGGTTTTTACCTTTTTTAGTAGTGATAGAAAAAATAAATTTTTCATATAAAAGAAAATAATTATTAGAAAAAGTTCATATAGCTAGAATACATACTATGTCTCATGAAAGATTAAATGCATTGATTATATTATTACTTAAAATTTTTAATTAGAAAAAATCGATTATATAATTTTGAAAATAGAGTTCATTAAAAAGGGTTATTTTTTCGTAAAAGTTTAAGGCTTTTGTTTGATTTTCTCCTTAGGCCATGAATATGGTTGAGCCGCCCCTAGATTTCACCTATGTGAGTGTGGAAGTAGGCCGCTTCATATGAGAATTGGGCTTATTCTCAAAAACACTCATGAAAAATTGGGATAGCATATGACAGTAATGTGATGACTATTAAAGCTTATGTCAACGCCTTGATTATTGTGTGTAGGTAGTAATACTTTATTTCCCTTAAGTAGTCACAGTTTAAGTGTGAGACCACTATGGACTCTGGAGTAAATTGTTTTACTAAGTGGAGGCTCAATTCAGAGCATACCTTCATTATGCACAATAGTCTCACTTCAATTAAATTGGTGAACTCTCTTATTTTAATATTAAAATAAGTGGGAAAATGTTGGTACATTTTATTACTAAAATAAAAATATTAAAGTGCATGACAATTAGTCAGCATAAAGTGAAGAAAATGTTATTGTTCTTGTAACTCACCACATTATCTTTTTCTATTATTGGGTAGTAAAAGAGGATCATTAGTTCTTGTAACTCATAAAATCATTAGTTTCTTCTAACTTCATGGTCATTAGTTACGTGTAACATATGTAACATCAAGACTATTTATTTACCTACATTATTACCCCTCCCTCATTCATCTTATTCATTATATGGAAGAATTCTTAACCTATAAATAGAGGTGCTTCTTTCTTTGTTGTGTGGGAAGAAAAAAGATGATAATAGTAAATATAGTAGTGAAAGAGGGAGTTGAGACAAAGAAAATATTCTAATTCTTCAACTATATTCACTATACAAAAGAGAGTAACTATATAAGTGAAAGAGAGAGTTGAGATAAAGAAAATATTCTTAGTCTACAACTATATTCACTATACAAATGAGAATTTAATATGTTGAGGGAATGTATTTTCGTGGTGGAGCTTTGGACGCTTCAACTAATCCGGAGTTGCTTGAGTTGTACTTCGTTGATGAGCTGTTGTATCCTGTAGAGTATAAGTCAAGAGCTATATTGTTAGATCGGTGTATAATATGCCGTAGTGGGCTTGAATCTCCTTAAAGAAAGCGAGATATTCGTGCCTCAACCAAGAAGAAAATTATCTTATTTCTTCATAAATCTTTTTCATTTTATTAGTTCAATTATAATTTATTATAACTGTGATAATTACACCAAAAACATTTTTAAAGAATAGGAGCAACATAAGTTGCAACCATTTCTTTCATTAAGAACTAAGAAAGTAGTTTTTCCCCTATCCCTCAATGATTGTTCTTTTCTTTCCATAGTGGCTTATGTTATGCAACTAAGTATATGAATGTTCAATTCTAAGACTAAATCTGTAACAAATGCAACTAATTAGATACGAAGGCGGAAGGCGGAAGGCGGAATTTTAAATTTAATGGTTTTGTATTCTTATCACTAAACTTACTTCTATAAAAATTTGTTCTAACTTACTACTATAAAAAATTGTTCTACTTTTAGTGGTTTCCAATTTTAAAAGAAAATGAATTCTATTGAACCAGTACCTAGTTACTGTTTTAAAGACGGTGAGAAGTGAAATCTTATCAAAGTTACAAAATTATGTTGAATTGCCTTGCAACTTTAGAAAATAGAAAAGAAAGATTGACCAACACATTAAGTAGCCATTTGACCATGAAAATTACTTTTTTCCAGAGTTGGAGTTGGAGTTGGAGTTGAAGATGAAGTTGGAGTTGTGTTTGGTCATGTCTTTTTAAAAAAAAATTTAAGACTTTTGAAAAATCTTTTTTAAATATGATTTTATGCCCTCAACTTTTAAAAATTATCAAAATCACCCAATTACTAATTTACCTACTAACATACAACCAAATGTTGAGAAAATAATTTATATGTCTTCAATTGATAAAATAATTAACAACAAACTAATTATTATGATTTTTATTCTTCTAAAATTTGAATAAAAATATCACAAGTACGAGCTAAATAAGTTTATATAACCATAATCGATTAAATAGAGAAAATATATTTTGATAAATATGATTGATAGATATAAATATATTTTATATATTTTTAAATTTGTTGATGAAAATTTTTAATTATTTTCACTTGAATTAATTATTTTATTGAATTTGATCTTTTTAAAAAAATTACGGAATTTAGTTAATAAGAGGGGTTTGTGTAAAAATTTAAAGATTGAGGTTATATGTAATAATAATGGAAGTTGAAATTGAAAGTGGAAAAAAGGAAAAACAACAAAAAGCTGTTTTCTATTTTCGAAATTTTATTCCGGAATTGCTTTTCAAAGTTTCATGGCCAAACACCATAATTTCCAACTACGGAAAAAAATTTCGAAAAAAAGAAAAAAATATCAACAGTCAAACGAGCCCTAAGCTCCCGTTACGCGTGAATTCCAAAAAGTCAAAACCATGTTTGGTTTACTGTAAACCGGTTAGGGGTAAGAATTCATTGAAACCCTGTTGTTTGACATTAAGATAGAATTGTAAAATGCATCATAAACATAAAACATAGTGTAGCCCTTTACTAAATAACATTAATAAAATAGCTATTTCATGCAAATCTCAGCCTGGACGCTAAGTTTCTAATGGGGTGGATATGATGCCCATGATGATGGTAAGTGGATGACAAGCTAAGGGCGAGTCACAGAATGATCGACAAGCAAGCTTCTGAAGAAGGGGTGTATATGTGTTGTCAATTTAATAATATTTTAAAAGATTAATTAAATTATTTTTTGATTGATTAAAATTACTTTGTGGTCAAGTACTTTTATTTCTTGATGGTCAGGTTGTTTTATTTCTTGATGGCCAAGAACTTTAATTATTTTGTGACCAAGTAGAGTTAATTTTTGTTTTTCCTACATATTAGCTACTACTACTACTATATATATATATATATATATATATATATATATATATATATATATGGTTGCTAAGCTCATTTGATAACACCAATAAAAACATTCTTGTCTTTCTTCTTTTCTCACCTTCCTATTTTCTCTCTTACCCTTCCATTGACATTGTTAATTATATATGGTTTTTGTTATCTTGTAATTCCCATTTAATTTGTTAATTTTGTATCACTCATAATTTGTCAATTTCTGTATCTCTAATTAATTAGGGAAGACTTACTTAACCTTGAATATCCTCTAATTAATTAGGGAAGTACTTGTTTAATTCCGGGAAAATATTTCACATTGCGAAAATAGTTTCTTAGGACAGTGCCTAGCACGACTCAAGTATTTTATATATTACTTAAAATATAATAGTAGTCAGTTAATTATTATTATTATTATTATTATTATTATTATTATTATTATTATTGTAACTTGTTAATACTACTATATAAGAAATATTATCATTGTTGTAGTTTATTTATATTTATTTTCACAATTGATAGGGAAATTTATTATTGTTTCCCAACAATATACTGATACTTTAATTGAATCATACATCAGAATGAGAGAGAAACGAAGATTTTGTAAGGCATATCACAAGTTCACTATGATATACGCGCTTTCGGGCTCGATGATGATGTAACCTGAGGGACAAGTTTGTGAGATCTGTTGATGATTTAAATTAAAGCACACAATATATGTATGGGCTTGGATCCACAATCACCCCAGTCCTCCTTCAAAATGAGCCAAACATTGTTCCCATAAAGTCAAACTTGAGAATATTTGGAAGAATGCCCACTTTAAAAACTTAATTTGGAGTATATACACTAAATTTTTTTTTTAATTTATTTTTTAGGGTTAGGGTTTGAAAAAAAAAAAAAGTGGGGTAGGATTGTGGGGTCATGGGCCTCTTTAATATTTTTAAAAGTTGGAGATAAAATACAACTTTATAAAAAATACAATATGGTCCCTTTTTATATTTATTAATATTTCAAATATTTTTTAAAATCATTTAATAAATTCAACAACTTTTCTCTCTCCTCAAATACTCTTCTTCTCTCGATTTTTCTTCATATTTTTTGAAAAAAAAAAAGTTTTGCTCGATTCTTGCTTCCCAAGTCGAAATTTTTCAATTTCTTTTGCTCGGGTAAGTTTAATCTTCTTCCCCGATTAATTTTAGATCCATTTTAGTATATATTTTTTATTCCGTTTTGTGTTGGGGTTCTTTAATTTTGACGAAAATTGCACTGTTCTTTATTAAACTAGTTGAAATCTGAGTGTTTTTAGTTAACATTGTCGATTCTATATGTTTAATCGTGTTTTGCTTTGGATAATGACTAGAAATTTTTAAATTTCTGTATTTATATTGCGTATTGATTTTGAATTTTTGTACTAAATTGGACCCATTTTAATGGTGTTCTTGTTGTTTGAATTGCACTGCCAATATCTGAAGAAGTTGGAACTTGATTTGCATGTTTGGTTTGAGGCGTTTTTACATTTTTCTTAGTAGCCCAGTGGTCGATAGATCGACCACTACAGATTTATTTTTGCAGCATTTTTCCATTTTTATAATAGACCAGTGGTCGATAAGTCGACTACTATAGATTTGTTTTTGGTTGTAGATCATAAATGGTGAGAGTTCATAGAGCATTTAAAAGGCCTTCTTCCACTGCTTCTAGCAGTAGAAAGTGAAAAACCGAAGAAGTTTTCAAAACTTCGAAGAAGAAAAAAGTTGTAATCGATGAATTCGAGTCGGAAACTGAATAAAAAATCCTTGTCGATATTTCTGAATATGACGAAAGTAGTGCACATGAGAGTGACGATGTTGAGGATAGTGAAGGGGAAAGCGAAGAAGAAAGTGAAAGTGATAGCAGTGAAGATGAGGACAGGGGAGATAGTGGAGACGGAGAGGAGGATGATCCCCTATCCTTGACAATTTGTGCGAGAGATATCTCCATTGAGTCATACGGCCTAACAAATTGGATGAATGATCAAGGTTCTATTCCTGCAAAGATTTCCGTAAGAGCAAGAATGGTGGTATATCGAGAGTTTAGAAGAATTCTAGTTGAACAAAAGTTGTATGCTGATTTTAAGAACACCTATTTCGAACACTTGAGGCATATGCCGGAACATTTAAAGTTTAATGAATAGATGGTCCATTATGTGTTGTTTCTACGTTTCAAAAATGATAAAAAAAAAATTGCATGAAATTTAGTTCTGTATGAACGGTAAGCAAGCTTGTTTCGGCTTAAAGGAATTTTCTCTAATTACGGGCTGAATTGTTCAGCATATTCCCGTAAATTAAAAATGAACAAAATCCTCCAAAATAGTGTAAGCTTTCATTTTAAGGTGACGAAGAACAAGAGCATTATTGCTGCAAGGCTGATTAGCCTGATCAAAGGTAACAGGTTGACTAATCAACAAAAGTTAAAGTGCGCTATGGTTTGGTTTATACACTCAATGCTGCTAGAAAAGGATCCATCAAAGAAGATGGATTCATACCACATCAAGATGGCGGCTGATTTAGATTTCTTCGAGAGGTATTCATAGGGAAAAGAGTCGTTTGGGAAAATATTGAGCTATTTGAGAAAAAATGATTTGAGCAAGCAGAAAGAAGTGTTTTGGAAGAGGAATAATGCATCGTACATTTTATATGGCTTTCCCTGGGCGTTTATGGTACTTATAATCTACCGTCTTATTGATTTATTATAGACTCTTACCTATTTATATACTTATACATAGACCCTGTAGATTTACTTATGCTTCTATTGATTGCAGGTTTGGATATATGAGGCCTTTTCTCATCTGAAAAGGTACGCTGGTAAGTCATTGGATTCTTCTTTACCCATTCTCCATCTTCTTAGATGGCACACGTCGAAGTGCAAAAATAAAATGGAAGGTGACCCGTTTAAGTACAAAGAAAAGCACAAAGGCAAAATTATACTTATTATAATATGATGACAATATTATTATATTAGTGAATGTCGTGTAATTTATATTTACTTTTTTATAGATTGTGCACCTGTACCTTATACCTACTGTCCATTAGATGGAGCAGAGCTACATGAAAATATTTAAGCCATACACGGACGAAGTTAAGGATACGTTCATCGATGCCTTGAAGGTGCAGCTAAAAGGCGTGACTATCCTGACTTCATCAGTGGATGTCGCGAACGAAGATGAAGATTTGGGTGGTCATAGTTATGTTCCAAGTCCAGCACGTACTTGTGATCATGCTGTCTCAAATGGACTCAAAACTACACCAGACGCTTCTAATGATGATGACCTGCATGAGCATGTTTCTTTGCTCAAGAAAAGTATTCTGGATATTGTTTCTTTTATTAGAGAAGAGAGGCTGATGAGAATCGAGAAGAATAAGAAGAAGCAACAAGATGAAGGTAAACTAATTTATTTTTTGTTCTTCCAATTTAATTTTTTTTGCATAATTTTTATAATCCTTTCAAAACAATGCAGTACACCTCGGTAGTTCCCCTCGTAGCTGGCATCAAGTAAACCCCGAAGAACTTCCAGTCGTAGTGACTGACATTGCTGCAGCAGATGAAAAAGTTAAAAAAGCTAAGAAAGAAGAAGAAATGAAAGATGGTAAGGCAGCAGATGAACAAGATGCAAAAGAAGAAGAAAAAGAATAAAAAGATGAGGAGATGGAAGATGAAAAAGAAGAAGAAAATAAGGAGAAAACAAAAGAAGATGGTGAAAAGAAATCAACAAAAGAAGAAGAAGAGAAAAACGAGAAGGCAGTTGATGAAGAAGGAGTGGTTGAACAAGAGGATGAAACTATTGAAGAAGAGAAAAAATCATCATCATCATCATCATCATCATCACCATCATCATCATCATCATCATCATCATCATAAGAAGAAGAAGAAGAAGAAGAAGAAGAAGAAAAAAAAGATGAATAATAATTAAAAATTCTTGAAGATGCCATTATTGAGTTCTTGAAGAAGAAGGAGAAGAAAAAGAAGATGAAGAAAATGAATAAAGAATAATAATAATAATAATAAATTAATAAAGAAAATAAAGAAATATTTGGCCATGTCAGCGTTCTCACTCTCTTTAAAGAGAGTAAAACACACTATCTTGCTATGTCAGCGTTCAGAGGGGTAAATATTCCACTTTAAAATAGTTCAGGGGGGTCATAGAACCCATGCAAAGTATAAGTGTGTAGTTGAAATTTGGGGTAAAAGTTGGGGGTATTTGGCCATTTTCTCATCCATATATCAAACATTTTGATTTTCTTTTTCCATCCTCTATAGATTTCAAGAACTTTCCACAAAAACTTTACCGGAACTATTAGGCAGCACCAATTTTGTCCCACTCTTCAAACTCCACTACCACACATATCTTGGCAATAATGTGAGAATAGATTTTAATAGAGAAAATTTATTTTAATAATGGTTCATCCGATTTATTTTGCACTATCAGTTGCTTCACATCCCCTAAGCCAAAATGACTATCATTGGACATTGGTAGAACATAGTACACAACATCAAGTTTGATCAAATTATCAAATAAAATGCTAGAATGTCCACATCTTGGCTGCCGCCAAATTTCATAGTCATAATAATCTCTATCTTCTAGAATATGCCTCCATGTTTGAGACTCACTTCTCTATTCTATATCTTAAGGTCTATAATTTTAAAATACTTTTGCCAAAAAATCCCTATATACATCAAATAAAGATCTAAACCCAAGCCACCCTTCATTCCTTTGAAAACAATCCTCGGTCCATTAAACCCAATGTTTATTTCTCCTCCCTTCTTTACAGTTCCATAAAAATTTGACCAAAGATCTATGAAGTTCATGAAAAACACATCTAAGGGGAATAATATCTGATAAAAAGTATATTAAAATGCTTTACGGCATATTATTTAACAAGAAAGATTTACCTCCAAATAATAATAGCTTCCCTGTAATGTCCAGGAAATACCCCTAGACGTCACACCGTGTTTAAGACTACAAATAGTGTCAAGCTAACCCATGATATTTATTTAGCTTAGGAACATGAGAAGTGACTAACACATATAGAAATAGAAGATAAACTATTTTGTATCATAATGAAAGTTTTTAACATGGAAATCTTAAAACAAATTCTATGAATCGGAAACATAATCAGTCTGACGAGCCTCTACTAATGTCTAGAGAGCCACTGGGACAGATCCCAGCTGACACAAACATAAACGGAAATCAAATAACTAAAACACTATTATCAACGAGCAAAAGTCTGATAAATTGCGTCCTCGAACTATGAAGACTCACCAAAAATTAGGATGTAAGTGATGATGCTCTTAGTCAATCGTACTACTGAAAATAAGCACCTGAACCTACATTATAAGACAATGTAGCACATAGAAGTATATGTGGGTCAGTACCTTTAGAATATTTTGAGTATGCGGGGATGAATGCATATGTAAAACGATAACTCAATATGCATATAATCTTTCAAATGATGCATGCTAAGTATAAATGACTCACCTTGAATTTGAATAAGACAAATGACTACAAGATCATAAACATGAATAATTATGCATAAGAATAAACTTTGTGAGCCATAAAACTTATTTTCTAAAAGATTTACTTTTCATTCTTTCTTATGGGGGATTATTCTAACCGACATAAACTATGCGAGCTACGATGGAGTCCAACATCATACCCACGTTGTGGAGAGTTGTTCTATCCTTTCCATCGGAATAGAAACTTAACTTATCACTGAACTTCATCCAAAATCAGAAAACACGTATGGTGGCTCGTAGTTTCTAGGAATTTAGGATACGATCATCTACATTCTCTTCTCGGTGCTAAATACTATCCCTTCCAGAATACTTATATGCCCATACATTAAGATATCCACCTTATAATAGCATGAGGGTTTATAGAATGGAAACCAGTGACGATTCTCTTTACTTTAAATCACAATTAAGATAAACAATTGTGGATTTCATATCTTATCTTAGGATCAAAAAATCATGCTTTTCTTTAGATCATGTTATAAAACTTATCAATGGAGCTTAAGAGAATAATATTCTTTTAAACTCAGTACTTGTACTTAGGACTTAGAATTCATACTTTATTTCAGAGAAATTTATAATAAAACATCATGCTCAATAATCACCTTGGAATATTTCGACAATACCCAGTTACGATAATGAAATTCAAACCATAATACAGATCTTACAAGTCAAAATATGAATATATGTAAACCTTGATGCACCTAAAGATTTCTATCACATGGTAGTGTAATGCTTCAAGAATATATTTATTTGGGTATGAACCCTAATTCAAAATAAGTAAATTTAATCATAAAATCATGCACTTTGTGCACAAGGATGGAAGGTTATCCTTGTTCATAAACCACACATACCTAAAGTTTCCTGATTTGTGAAGATAGCTTGAACCTTGGGACTTGAAAGATGAATTTCGGGAGAGGAAGCCGAATCTTTATGTTCTTGAAGACGGGAGGAGGAAAGTGTTTTTATTTGATTAAGAAATAGAGGAGAATAATGCCTATTTAGGGGTTATAGGTCATGGGTTAGGAGTTATAAGAGGTAAAAGGACCATAAATCCCTTTAACTGAACTTTACAAAAATTAATTGTCTATCTTCATGACTGAACTATGTGACTCGCATGGTGAGGGTACAACTAATCCCATCAACTCGTGAGCTTGGCAGAATGCAAGATGGTATACACTGGTCAACATATGAGTAGTAACATACGACTCATTACTTGTCTATACGACTTGGAAAAAAACAATCGTATCTTGGACAGAAACATGGGGGGCCTATTCTGCTAAACTCACGACTTCACTTCATACGAATCTGTAATACCCCGTACTTTTTTCTAGCTTAAAATTGTCCCAAGAATGTTAGAAGCTTTTTTCGAAAAATGAATCCAATTTTGTACACGTGGTATTTTTAAGATTTTCACTTTTTTTTCACTTGGGAAATTAAATTATCTTTCCATCGATACCAATTTCATCAAAATCCAACATCAGAAGAGAATGTTATGGCCAAAATATAGAAGGCAGTAAAATCGCCCAGGTGCAACGGTGAGGCTGACAGACTGTCGGACTAGAGACGGACCATCACCCACGACCATCACAGCGAGGCAGTGTGACTACCTTCTACTCTAGATCAATGGCCCAGGCCGATGGACTGTCGAACTAGCGACGAATCGTTGCTCAGGCCATCGCAAGGGAAACAGTGAGGCCCTATTCTGCCTAGAAGCGATGGCCAGGACCGAAGGACCGTCGACCCAGTGACGGACCGTCGTACCCCACCGTCGCACCAAGGTAGTAAGTTCCAGTTCTCGTCTCAGTGCGAAGGTCAGTCTGATGGACCGTGGACCCAGCGATGAACCGTCGCACCAACCGTCACATGTTTTATTTAGTTATTTTCAAGCCATTCTTAAAGGGAATTTTTGGTCTTTTACCACCCATTAATATACATAGTTATATCCGACCAAAGATCAAAAATTCATTATCCATCTACAACAACAAAATTAGGGTTTTCTCTCTAAGATTAATCCCCAAGAACAAAATCCAAATTTTCTTCAAGAACTAAGAAATTCAAATTCTTCAAGTTCAAGAACTTCAAGAAACTCAACCCAGGTATGCATAGTGTTCATTCATGGACTCCTTTCATCCATGAAGCCCAAGAATCTCTTTTTAAAGCTCAATTGTATGGATATCTTTATGAATTTCATGTTGGGTTGCTTTTGTTCTTGTCGATAATGGCCAATTGAATTCTAATCCATGTTGGATGATTAATTTTATGTAGAATTGATTAGTATAAAGGTATATTCATGTGGACTTATGATTAAACCCTTGGATGATGAAATTTGAGTTGAATCATGATGTTTATTTGTTATATAATGTTGTCTACATATACTATGCCTACCATGTGTTTGATTAAATTCCTTTGTAAAGAAAAACAATGCCCAACTAGTATGATATTATGAAATCTCTATTTAAGTAAAAGCTTATGTATATCACATGTTTGATGAATTGCCTCAATAAATGAATTATGGATTGCGATGTTGGTCATGTATTCAAGAAAGTCATGTTTTGTCAGTTTCTTTCCATCGAGTCCTAGGGGTAATTATACCTGACAAATTAGCTGTATACCTAGAGCAGTGTTATGTTTTCATGATATCCTCAATTAAGCCATGATCCATAGAACTCAGTTAGTCATGTGACTCATGAAAGCTCAGTAATTCAGTAACCTCAGTAATCTCATGAACTCAGTCAGTTGTTAGATATCAGTAATATTCCGTTAGTTAATGGAATTCAATAAAATTAGTCCATGTTCAGATTAATTAATCATGTTTAGTGTCTATTCAGATGGGAGTAGAAATTAGCACCGAGTGAACCCAAGGATGGGAACTTACCTGCCAGTAGAGGGTGTGATTCTTAGAAACAATCCTTGCATTCCAGAACTACGTAGCCGGTGTAGGTTGAGACATCATACCTACAAGTTAAGGGTTGATGAGGTGGCTTAACCTACCAGTTGAGGGTCCCCACCGTTCTCATTAGAGTAACTTTCTAGTCAAGGGTCACTCACATATTGTCCTAACAAGTGGTGCGGTATTGACACCCTTCTAATCAGGGTACAGATTGGACCCCAATTCAGTTATAATGCATCATTTGAGGCATGTCAGTTAGATGACTACTTCCCACAGTTTCATGTTACAGAATTTGGACTATCAGATACAGTCAATCAATCTCAGTAATAGAACTCAGAAAGTTCTACTGAAGTTAGGACTGTCAGATACAGTCAACTCAGATACAGTACGGAACTCTGCTAGTTCCATTTGATTTAGGACTGTTTGAAATAGTCACTCATGTTATCAATTATCAGAACTCAGTCATTAGTCATGTTATTTACCAGCAAACTCATGATATCACGATTTCAGATATAGTTACTATGTATGCATGCATGTATTTGCACATTCATATTAGTCAGTTAGCCAGTATTATTCATGTATATGAACCCCATGCATTCAGCCTACCTCATATGCATACCAGTACATTCAAAGTACTGACGCATTTGCGCTATGGTGTCCTATACCATAGGTTCAGAGATACGAGCTCCAGAGCATCAGTAGATTCCAGTCTCAGTAGCCAGAGCTAGAAGTGAGTCCTCATATTTCAAGGACATGATCATTAATTTATTATCTCATTAATTTATTTATTAGTTGGAGTTAGTTGGGGACATGTTCCATCAACTCCTTATTCAGACCGCTTGGTCAATTAGAGGCTTTCCAGACTATCATGTTCAGTTAGTTATTTTAGTTGTTTTGGGTATTTTATACCCCTTCCATATGTTATGATTTATTAGATCCTATTTTACAGTTTTGAACCTTATGGCATTTCAGTTCATGTTTCCACATTATACAGTATATTATGCAGTTACGGGTACAGATATCATTCATGGGTTAGCTTGTGGTCCTTTGGGGTCATGAGCACTGTATAGTATTTTGGGTACTAGATTCGGGGCGTTACAAACATGGTATCAGAGCCTAAGGTTCTATAGTGTCCTAGGAAGTCTGAAAGCCACATCAAGTAGTGTCTTGTACATGGGTGTGTTACGCACCACATTTATGTGCAGGAGGCTATAAGATATTTTAGGAATAATTTCCCTTCTTTAAGTATTGATATCATGCTAGTGAGCATAATCTAAAGTCAATATCTCAGTCTAATCTGTTTCTTCTCTTTATTTCTAAACATGTCTCCCAAGAGAAGAACTCATCCTGTCCAAGAAGATCCCTTGGTCGAACATTTTTATCATGCAGAGTTTAAAGTTGTATTCACTACTCTTACTCAGCTAGTTGTTGCTCAGAATAAATGACCAGCTGTAGTTTCGGCTAATCTAGTGGCTAATTCAGCTGCAGCCAAGATTCGGGACTTTACCCGAATGAATCCTTCATTCTTTCTTGGGTCTATGGCAGATGAGGACCATCAGGAATTCCTAGATTAGGTGAAGAAGGTTACAGACATCATGGGGTTTACTTCTAGTGAGAGTGCTAAGCTAGCTGCATTTCAATTGCAGGATATTGCTCACACTTTGTTCAAGCAGTGGAAGTCATAGAGGGAAGTTGATGCAGGGTCAGTTGAGTAGGAGGAGTTTGCTTTTGTTTTCCTTGATAGATTCTTTTCCCTAGATCTTAGAGAAGCTTAGGTGTTAGAATTCATTAACCTCAGACAGGGAAACATGATGGTGAAAGAGTATTCTCTTAAGTTTACTCAATTAGCCAGATATTCCCCGCATGTGGTTGCAGATAGCAGGGCTAAAATGAGTAAGTTTGTTTTAGGGGTAAATGATAGCATGGTTAATAAGTGCAGATCCGCCATGCTGAATAGTGACATAACTTTATCTAGGCTTATGACTCATGCTCAGCAGATAGAGGAGCAGAACATTAGCATGAGGGAAAAGCAGAATAAAATAGCAAGGATAGGTAGTTTTAACTTTGCTCAGTCTAAATCAAAAGGAGGAAATTGTTCTCAATTTCATCCTAAATCCTCAGTTCTAGCTCCTTCTTCAGCTAGTGCTCCTATTCCTAAGTTCAGAGATAGAGCGCTAGGCTCTAAGTCTTAGGGAACTATTAGTAGTGCCCACACCTATCCCCTTTGTAAGACTTGTGGCAAGAACCATCAGGGTACTTGCAGAGCTGGCAGTGATACCTATATCAGGTGTGGCAAACTAGTCCATAGAGTTAGAGATTGTCCGCAGTCGGGTTATCAGGGTTAGCAGAACCGTTCCTCAACTTAGTCTGGTCACCTAAATCAGCAGTGTGCCACCTCTAGTGCTACTAGTGGGCAACGCCCAAATAGACTCTATGTTCTCTAGTCTCGGCAAGATCAGGAAAATTCTCCTGATATGGTTACTGGTACGTTACAAATCTTTCATGTGCATGTTTACACTTACCTAGATCCAGGTGCTTCTTTGTCTTTTATTACTCCCTATATAGCAGTTGATTTCGGAGTTAGTCCTGAAATTCTAGCAGAACCCTTTTCAGTTTCTTCCCCAGTGGGTAAAACCATCATAGCTTGACGGGTATACAGGAACTTCCCGATTATGATATCTTAGTAAGTCACTTTAGAAGACTTAGTCAAATTAGAGATAACTAATTTTGATGTTATTCTCGGCATGGATTGGATTTATTCCTACTATGACACAGTCGACTGCAGAAATAGAATAGTCCAGTTCCAGTTTCTGAATGAACCCTTCCTAGAGTGGAAGGGTAGTGTATCCTCTTTCAGAAGTCAGCTTGTTTCCTACCTTCGAGCATGGAAAATGATATCTAAGGGACGTGTCTATCATTTTATTCATGTTAAGGACACTAGTTCCGAAACTCCCATTCTTGACTCAGTCCCAGTCGTGAATGAATATTCATATGTATTTCTCGAAGATCTTCCAGGAATTCCTCCGAAAGGGAAATAGACTTTGGCATTGATCTTTTTCTATATACTCAGCCTATATCTATTCTGCCATACAGAATGACAGCAGCAAAACTCAGAGAATTAAAAGAACCGTTAAAGAGTCTCTTAGATAAGGGATTCATCAGACCCAGTATGTCCCCGTGGGGTACTCCAGTATTATTCATGAGCAAGAAAGACAGTTCTCTCAGAATGTGTATAGACTACCATCAACTTAATAATATCACGGTCAAGAACAAGTATCCTCTTTATAGAATCGATGACTTATTTGACCAACATCAGGATGCTAGCTATTTCTCCAAGATAGACCTCAGGTCCGACTATCATCAGCTCAGAGTCAGAGAATGTGACATTCCGAAAACAGCTTTCCATACTCTGTATGGTCACTTTAAATTCTTAGTCATGTACTTTGGTCTCACCAATGCCCCAGCATCTTTCATGGACTTGATGAACCATGTGTTCAAGCAGCACTTGGACATGTTTGTCATAGTCTTCATAGATGATATTCTGGTCTATTCCTGCAGTGAGCGAGATCATGCAGACCATGTCAGAACAGTACTTCAGACTCTCTGAGATCATCAGCTATTCGCCAAATTTAGTAAGTGCGAATTTTGGCTAAGGTCAGTAGCATTCCTTGGCCATATCGTTTTCGATGATGGCATTAGAGTAGATCCTCAAAAGACCAAAGCAGTAAGAAACTGGCCTTGCCCTTTCTCTCCATCAGATATCAGGAGTTTCTTGGGTTTGGCTAGCTATTATAGACGGTTTGTTGAGGGATTTTCTTCTATTACATGCCCTATGTACAGATTGACTCAGAAGAAAGTTATGTTTTAGTGGTCATATCCTTGCGAGGAGAGTTTTCAGGAGTTGAAGACTTGAATCACCTCATCTTCAGTTCTAGCTCTTCCAGATGGTTCAGATGGATTCTTAGTGTATTGTGATGCATCCAGAGTAGGTTTGGGTTGTGTCCTCATGTAGCATGGTAAGGTCATAGCCTACACCTCTCGATAGCTTAAACCCCATGACAATAATTATCCTACCCATGATCTTAAGTTAGCCGCCGCAGTATTTGGCTTGAAAATTTTGAGGCATTATCTATACGATGTTCATATAGATGTGTTCACGGATCATAAGAGCCTTCAGTATGTCTTTTCTTAGAAATATCTCAATCTTTGTCAGAGAAGGTGGTTAGAGATCTTGAAAGATTACGACATGAGTGTCCTTTATTATCCGGTCAAGGCCAACATAGTGGCCGGCACTCTTAGTAGACTGTCTATGGGTAGTTTTGCTCATGTAGAGGATAGTAAGAAGAAGGTATCCCATGAAGTCCATCATCTTGCCAGACTAGGAATTCGCTTAGTCGATACAGAGGAGGGTGATATATAGGTTCAGAGTAGTTCAGAATCATCTCTAGTTTCCAAGGTGAAAGAAAAGCAAGATAGGGATCCTAGCCTTATCAAGTTAAAAGATTCAGTTAAGGATCAGAAAGTAGAGGTTTTCTCCCAAGGAGGAGATGGTGTTCTGCATTATTAGAGTCCTCTATGTGTTCTAGTTGTAGATGAATTAATGTAGTGAATTCTTGCAGAAGATCATGGTGCGCGCTAGTCTATTCATCCAGGGGCCACAAAGATGTACCGAAATTAACGGGAAATATATTGGTGGAGTGGGATGAAGAGAGACGTTGCAGAGTTTGTGGCTAACTGCTCTACATATCAGCAGGTTAAGATAGAGTTTCAGAAGCCTAGTAGGTCCATGCAGGAGTTCAGTATTCCTATTTGGAAGTGGGAAGAAGTGAACATGGACTTCGTGATAGGTTTGCCTCGAAATCATCATCAATATGATTTGGTTTGGGTCATTGTAGAAAGGATGACTAAATCATCTCATTTTCTTCCAGTTCATACCTATTATTCAGCCGAGGATTATGCCAAACTCTATATCAGAGAGTTAGTCAGATTACACGGTGTTCCGTTATCTATTATCTCAGACAAAGATGATAACAGTATATTATTGACAAGGCTTTAAGTCTATGATTTACAATGGACACAATCTATGGCCCTCAAATCAATTTCACTTATTTAATTATTTATAATTTCGATTAAGTACTAATGTTTTTTTACCGTTCCACTAACCCGTATATACCTTAGTATTGATCGAGTGTGAATCTATACGGTCTATTATCTACCCAACGCATGTCGATTATATTTAAGGTCTATGCAAGAGGTTCAACAGTATGGTATATTAGTGACAAAGCTTACAGTCTATGATTTACAATCGACTTAATTTTATTTATTTAATTATTTATATTTCATCAACCCGCATAATGGAATCCATTGTAGACAATCACGTGTAGTTATTGATCTCGGTCAACCATATTCTACATCGACCTTGCAATTAATTTTGTAGAGATCCACATAATCGTTGATAGACAAGATTCATTATCCATTAGCCTATATAGTTATTGATCTCGGTCAATCACGGGTATATATTTTGTAGAGATCCATATATATATATAATAGAACATTAATTTTGACGTTTAACAACTGTTTCATTCATCTTCCAACAGATGGAATTGCAAAATTTCAACTAAGAACAAAATTGTAAAATTAATGCAGAGACAAACAGAAAGGGCATTGCAACAAAATTTCAAACAGAAAACACTTCATTTCATAAGCTCGTTGCAGCAATGGTTTAATACAATATTTACAGCAAAATACGAGCAAAAAGTAAAAAAGAAAGAAGCTTTCATCTGCCAAATTCCCTAACCATGAAAGTTTCTTTGCAATGAACTTAAAACTACAACTACAATAGAAATTAAAACCTAAACTAAGGGGATGGTGGGGGGTTGATCAACTCCTCGGGATCCATGTTCAGCCTCTCTACGATCACTCATAAAAAATGAGCAATACGCTGGAGTTCACGATGGAGGTGCTCCCTGTCCTGACCTAGACTGTAGAAGAGACGATCTAGATTATTTCGAAGGAGGATAATGTCGTGGCTACGCTGAAAACAAACCCTCCTTTGTGGTCTGAGTGTAATGCTCGGCATTTGATCGTATTTATCAATTTTTTGGGTTGAAGAAGATAAATATTGCGTATAGTTGATGGTTATTTATATAGACCAAAATAGAAGTATTTGGTCTTCCCGATCAGTGGTAGGTAGACGCGTGGATGAACGAAAGTCAAGGATATAGCGTATACCAAATCGACACAGGGTGTGAGTGGACGTGCAACTACTTTTTAGATGTGTCATAAATGCTCGACTATTCATCTGTTCATTTGAATAATTAGGGTTTTTTAATAGACTTAAAATAGGACCAATAATAAACTATGTGGTATATAAAGAATACTCCCAATAGACTTGACACATAATATATATAATAACTTAAAAGATCGATAATACACACAAAGTAAAATCGATAAAACTAGCATTAATCAGATTACTGTAGGGTTGTCAAAATGCATACACTACCATGACTTACAAAAGCACAAATTCATACATGTCTATCTATGATTTGTTGTTGTTATAAGTGGTTCTCTTGTTCTCGGGTCTCTTGCACAGTGAACACTTATTCATCCTCTTTGACTTGAAAGCCTCGCCCATGCCCTTAACGCGTTTCATTTTCTTCCTTCCGAGATTGGTGTCGACAAGGGGTGGAATAATGTTCATGTCTAGAAATTCTTGTGGCACGTGCCATTCGGAATCTAAAGGGATAACATTAATTGATTCCAAATACGCAAGGAGGTACTCTTTCACTTTATACACAGGATAAGAGTACTCGTATACTCTTCAATCATAATCATCACCATGCTTTAATGGCAAAGCGTACATCACATGAGTGCATGGTATTTTGACCAAGTCAAACTTCCTGCTAGAACACGACTTTTCTAGTAGGTCGACTTTGGTCGTACAACTACTGCCGAACACTGTGAATTGGTTATTGTCCCTCTTAAATTCTCCACATATAAGGAGTCTCCCTCGCTCATATTATCCCTTAAGATCTTTTCGGCAGGCACAAATTTGTTATCCTTATATTTGAGGACATATGCACGCCTCTCCTTGAATTTCTCACCAAATCTCTTAGCAATCGAATTGAATATGGATGTCGTGGGATACTCCCTTTCGGCAATCAACATAAAGTTGATCAACTCAGCAATATTTATGGTCATCACATCAAACCTGTTGTCGGGGAAATACGCCTTGCTCCATTTCTCAAAACCAAGCTCATGCTCAAGGAAAAAGGCATTGTTCTTGAATTCCTCAAAATGGTCGCTAAACTCCTCGGAAGCTTATGTCTTTTCCACATGGTAGAATAGATAGAGGTGATCTCTGCATTGATGATTTACCCAGAGATTTTCACCTAGGTGCCTCATGTAGTGCCTGTGATGAGCATGGTTATAAGCCCTTGCAATATCGTTGGCGAGGCTATTGTGTCTATCAGAGATAAAGCACAAATATAGTCCATCGACCACTATAGATTTTAGCTTCTCAAATAAGAACGTCCAAGACGCATCGTTCTCCTTGTCAATGACACAAAAGGCAATAGGATAAATATGGTTCTCGGTATCCTGTTAAACTGCGCTTAGCATCACACTCTCGTTAATTAGATAGCTAGTCACAAAGTTTTTTGGATCGCAATTTAATTTTGTACTCTAAATTACGCTTCTAACCATGTCGTCGTACAAACCATTTCAATGCAGCGGGATGGGGACTGTCTCCTTGCTAGATGATTTCCAATTCTAATTTTTGGGAACTTCCTCCCACACACCCATATAATCACCACCCGTGATAACTACTTCAGCTACTACCATTATAGACCACACTAATCGATAATAGATTAAGGTATCGGTCATTAACTGGTTGATGACCGGAACGAAAACCTCTGTACAAAAATGGAAATGAACGGATTTTGGATATAATTGATGCTCTCCTAGCTCTGGGATGGAGAAATGTATGTGTAGGGCTTATAAACTACTGAAATACATCTAATGACGAGGTATTGAGTGGATTTGGAAAACTTTTCAAGCCAGTAAAAATGGTGGAAAAGCTAGTAAATATTTTTTGCAATTTTTTTTCAAAAAAGCTGAAACAATAATGGAGGCAATGACCAAAAATGGAGATTTTAAGTTTTGATAAGGGAGATTTTGTCGTAAAAGTGGCCGAATAAGTCGACGGAATCAGAAAATATTAGTGAAAAACGGGAGCTCCTTTTGGTGGCTTCTTGGATAATTTTTTTAATTAAAATAGAAAAATATGAAAAATGATGGAAATATAAAATATGGTGGAAAATATTAAATATTAAATGGATAAGGTGGTGGGGGAACTAAAGTGTAAAGTTTAAAACTTGTGTGCTAGGGTTGTATATAAGAAGTGATGATGTCAACCTAGTGTCTAAATGCTTATTTTTTCAAGACTTATGTCTAAATGCTTAAATAAATTTTCAAAGTGTCTATTTTCTAAATTCCCCCATCAAACCTCTAAATAACAACATTCTTATATAACACCTTACAGCTAATTGTTTTCTCAAAGATAATTTTTTATATTATATTTTAACTCTGTATAGCAAATTTTTTTACGATAATAAGATATAAATGTGAAATATTGTTGTAGGTTTATTAAAATCAATCTCTATTAAATTAAAAAGATCTTGAAACAAACAAGGCTGGCTATAGAGAGGATTTGACAGCATAATTTAAATTAGGAAAAATTAACTATATAGACTTATTAGATTAGTTATTACAAGTTATAGTAAAACTTTTAATTTTTCAAGTTATAGCAACTTTCATCTTAAAAAATATATAAAAAAAAAGGTCTTTTTTTTGTTGAAAATACAATAAAGTAATTAATGAAAATGAAAAATTAAGATTTAATACAATTAATATACAATTTACCTTCCTTAAAAATAGTTAACCTTAATTACTGATATTTATCCACCCCCAAATCCCTCTAACCATTATTTTTCTTCCTATTTTAATGCTTGCATTAAGAGTTTCCATCTTCATACACTACCTTCCTCTTTGTACACGATTTCTCTCTGCCAGTAAATAAAAAACGCCTTCTAACTAAGCGATGTTGATTATAAGTTGAAAGAAAAGTAAAAACAAGTTTTTCTTTAGATAACAAATATGAATTCTGTTAATTTGCATTCAATCATGATACGTTATGGAGGGAGATGGGATTCGTCAGGTTTGTTAATTTTTTCACGCCTTCTAAACCAATTTATATTTTTTTTTGTGTTTCTTCAATTATCTATTGTTACATTGTTGAATTTTGGACGTTTATCAATTGCATGAAAACTAAAATTATTGTATAAACAGAAATACCGAGGGATTTTGGAATTGATAGGATAATATATGATGCAACAACAAAGTACAAAGGATTAGTAGAAGCAATCACAACACAACTGATGATAGACACATCTACAAATAAACTTGAAATACAATACATAATAAGTGATAGATGCCCAACTATGGTCATACACAATGATACAAGTGTGCAGATGTATCTGGAACAGAAGAAAACGGTTGCTGATTTTTTCTTAAAATATCCATTGTACGTTACAACTTTGGATAAATCAGATGGTGTAAGTCACCAAACTGAAGGAGCCATTGTTTTTGTTGGGCAACAGTGTTCTAACGAAAAGAATGAACAAACGAGAAAGTTATTTTCAAAATATTGTGTTCGTTTAATTGGAATAAGTCTAGATTTTGAAGAATTTGAAGAAGAACGTATGGATATAATTTGTGATGTATCAAATATCAACATAGATGTGAAACAGACTTACAAGGATAAACAAACACTGGCTAATGTTATGGAGTGGCACGCATTTATGAAATAGTTCTCTTATCGAACTGAAAGGTCAAGTGGAAGCAGGTAAAAGCGTTTGTATTTTTTTTTATGTATTAAATTGGATATTATAGCTATATGTTAATCTGATATCTGTGTTTTTTTAATAATTTTTTTAATTTAACAGCTACTATTTGGTTTGTGTGGTAGAGGACTGTACTTGGTTTCTTCGTTCTTCCAGAATTAACAAATCAAAGATTTTTAAGATAAGAAAGTATTATGACATTCATACATGCTCAATAAAGGATCAAGTTTATGTAAGGCGTCAAGGGATGACAAAAGTGGTAGCCAGAATGATCTTAGGTAATTATGTGGACACCAAAAGAATATACACTCCCAACGATATTATTTCTGACATGATGAGGGGGCATGGGATTTCACTAGATTATCATCAGGTATGGCGTGCAAAAACCAAAGTAGTTAAAATATTGTGCGGTGATCTTACCGAGTCATATCAAAAGATGCCAGGTTATTTATATATGTTGGAAAAGCATTATCCTGGATCTATTGTTAGATGGAAGAAAATCGAAGAAAATAGATTCTTGTATACTTTTGTTGCATTGGACGCTTCAATTCGTGGATGAGAATATTGTAGGCCAATTGTTGTAGTCGATGGAGCAGCTCTAAAATCACTTTACGGTGGAACTATGCTAACAGCGAGCACGTTGGACCCATGAGGTAAAACTTATTTTTTAATTTTTTTTTTAAATGGAAATCATATCAAAATGTTAAGGTGTTGTATAATATTAGTATGTCATATGTATATATTTTGTTTGTCTTGCTAAAAAGTAATCAACCAGTATATTATATGAAGTATGTTATGATTGTAGGTCATATACTACCCTTTGCTTATGTTGTGGTTGATTCAGAAAATATTGCATCTTGGACTTGGTTTTTTGATCAATTTAAGATTGCATTTGGGGAAAGAGAAGGTATGTGTATAATGTACGATAGAAATGAGAGTATTTGGAAGGCAACATCCACAGCATATCCAAATTTGTCACATCATGCTTGTATTTGGCATTTGTGGTGCAACATAAAGGTAAACTTTTGTAAGAATTTTGAAGAATTGCATAAAAATTTTTTTGCAATGGCAAAGGCATATACTCTACAACAATTTGAAGAGTTAATGGGAGGGGTGGACCAAATAGATAAGAGAGTTAGGGGGTATTTATTCAAAATTGGCTACCACAAATGGGCAAGGGTTCATTCTACTGTCTAATGGACTTGGACAATGACATCAAACATAGCGGAATCCATCAATAACACCAACAAAATAGCTAGAAGATTACCCACGGTTTAAACAATGGATTTTATGAGTTTAATTATTGAATCATGGAATGCAAAACAGCATGAGGAGACAACAAACACGTTAACAGAGTTGACAGTCAAATATAATGATATTTTGACAAATAATCATTTGCTTTCTCAGAGAATGATAGTAAGTCCTTTATCCATTACTTTTTACATGACTTAAATTTTTTGTTAATTGGTTTGTGTATTAAAGTTGATTCTGAATGCAAGTAAAATCATCAAATGAATTCTTGCCTATTGTAAGTAACGGGGCAAAAAGATTCATTGTTTATTTGCGAAGCAGAAAGTGCAGCTGTGGAGAATTTCAACTGGACGAAATACCCTGCTCTCATGCTATGGTTGTTATTACGTATATAAACCAACATGGTGAGAACTATTGCTCACCTTACTACAGCAACAAAAATTTTAGAGATTCTTATGCCATACCAGTTGAACCTCTTTCTTGTGAAAGTACATGAGAAATACCACGTGAAGTGTTGGATGAAGTTGTATTGCCACCTGATTCAAAACGACCTCCCGGAAGACCATTTTATAAAAGATGGAAAGAACCAAATGAAGACAAGTGTAAACATTCAAAGGTTACATGTAGTGACTGTCATCGTGAGGGGCACAATAAAAGGACTTGCCACAAACATGAACCACTTGCTTAAGATAAAATCTGTGTTTCTTACTTTATATTGATGTTAATGTTTTTTTTAAAATGTTTATGATCAATAAATTCAAGTGTTAAGATTTGTGTTGTTTTAAGTAATTTGTGGTTATGGATATTTATTTTTATTGGTTTGAAATAAACAAATGTTTGAGAGTTGGTGAATTTATTTTTCAATTAATATGACTGAACACGTATATAATGTTGCAAAAAATAACAACATACACTAGAAATGCACAGTAATGTGCAGTAGTTCTAACTTGGTATTCAGGTATTTGAATCAATAACAAACAATGTGTTATTTTTTTGGTATTTTCAATAACAAAACAACGAATACTATGTGAGGACCTCGAATACTATGTCATCAAAACAAAGATTCTTCATAATTGTATTGTGGTCAATGGAAGTTAGAGAAACAATGAAAAAAAATTAGTCCTAGCACGTAGATGTGTGAGACAAATATACAAACTAGGACTCCTACCCATGTAAGATAGTGATAGATATTGCACATCCTAGTTTGCCTAATAGATTACAATCTGTAGAATCATATTTGGATACATGTAAAGTTCAAAGACAGAGATAAGGAGAAATAAGTAGGTAGGTCACTTATGCATTGTATATAAACCATGTTGGAGCAGAGGTTTAATACACAAGAAAAGAATCAAGAAAAAAAAGTTTCTTCTTGTTTTTTTTTTTGAATCATAAAGTTTTACTTCTTTTTATCTTATGTAAGTTTGTCTTTGGTTAATATCTGTGGGGTTGCCAAACTTTGGTTGCCATTAACACAAAGTTTTTGGTTCATTCTACACCTAATGACCTCAAAAATGGGTGCTTCTTTTTGACCTATACAAATGAAAAATTGTAAAAATTTTATAAATTAATTAAAAGATAATATTCAGAGCATGATGATGTGTTCTATCTTTTTTACAAATATTCATCTACATAAGAAAGAAGACTGCCGAAGGATATTGAATTATCATAATTAACATCAAGAAATGCAAGAGTTAAATGGGAATCTGCACTTGAATGGGACTTTGCACGTCAAGAAACACCATGTATAACAGATGAATGCAACAAATACAAGTATCAAATTGAGTTGAAAATTATATATCTACAAGAACTAATACAAGCACAAGAACCTCCCCAATTAAAAACACTGTTGCTTTACTTCATCACATCAATAAAGTTCAACCAAAAGGAACCAAAATCAATATAGAGTAACAAAAAAATATTGAGTATCCTTGTAACTATTAGAAAAGATCCTACTATTTTCAAATATCAAAACATCCGTCAAAAAACACGAACAACTACTGTTGTAATGTTTTATGACTGGTATTATTATGTCGTTGAACTTCCAAACTGTTCCCTAAATATTTTGAAACCACCATGCTTGCTAGTAACATTTTTAGTTGCCTCACTTTCACTGATTGCTCCATCATTCTGCTTTCGTCTGGCATAATCCCATAGTAGTTCACTATATTTGAGTCGATGGTTGACAACACCAAAAAATCTACTGGAGATATCAAACAAGCCATGACTAACGCACTCAGCGAAGGCACATACAAATATACCACAGTCACTGTAAAATAGAAAAGCAAAAAAATCACTTATAAAGAAACATATATATTAATATAAATACATAAAAACATAATTTAAATGTAACTAACTTAGATAGAGGTCCCTGCTGTGGTGTATCCGTCAAAATGACATACTCCAAAGGTTCACTCAGTGATTTATCAATGTATGCAGCTTCTCGATGCCAGTCAATATTCGAATATTTCCCGTAAAAATTAGTGGCGACCAAAAACATAGGTATCATGGTAGAAAGAGGTCGAACATGATCTAAAACATTATTTGAATGGACAACACCTCCCATCATTGAATCATAAACATATAAACACCTACATCTAATTCGGAAAATAGCCAATATCCAATGAAAAAACTCACTAACATTCACAGGAATGATGATATTATCAACTGAATCCCAAGAAATATTGGCAAGCAGTTTGTAAACCCTAATGTACTGACTAACATGGTGTTCAGGAGTGAGACAACTCATTTCTTCATTCAAACTTAACCATTGTTGATGAATTGAACGTATTCATTTAACAAAGAAGACATCAGTAGTGATGTGTGTAATAGGCTTCACGACACTGTACTTTAATTATTTTCTCAAGTAAAACATTATCACGTCAACATGATGAATAAACAAAAATTATATTAGAAAAAATCAAACATATAATACAGATATGCAGAACAACACAGGACAAAGAGAATTATACAATAGCATAATTAGTGTGTCCTGTGCACAAAATACTAGCAATCCAAGCATACTAACCAGAATTATACACTAGAATACACAGGTGGAGGCATCATTCTTTTCTGCCTCAACACACCCTTACATTGTTTTTCCATTATCTTTTGCCATTAGTCTTCTTTGTTAAATGATGTTCTGAATTCTATTGTGACCTCATCATTATAGGTACCTAAGCAGTTTATTAAGAATACAAAATTCATTTGCTCCAGTAGAGATTCTCATTCTATATTGCGTTGTAACATTTGAGTGCTCAAGACATAACCTTACGTATTATTTTATGCCAACAACAACAACATACCCAGTGAATTCCCACCAAGTGGGGTCTGGAGAGGGCAAAATATATGCACTCCATGCATTTTAAAGCCTCATCCAATGATTGTCCAATGCAGTTAATTAAAGAGTAGCTTCAAAGTAATGCTGAAATATGAAAAAACGTTCTAAACTCAGTTAACAATTTTTGTTGTACCATCCAACTGTTTAAATATATAGGCAATAAATAAAATTATATTCTTAAAAAAAAAAGACAACTAGTTGTAAAGGTTCTTACGGGTCTTGTTTAGTCTTTTTTATTTTATCATGTAGTGACGTTAAATCAATTTTTATAAACACAATTCGTAGCGTGAAAAATATTACATACAATTGGTTTAGTCAGCCAATAAAAATAGCCAGAGAGAGTAGGTATGCCAGTAAATACACCAAAAACAAACTGTGGCAAACCCATGGTATGCTAAAAAAATAGAACTTTTCTCGTTCAACAAATAATAATGGTGCCACACATTAAAAAGTTAAAATGGCATGGCTCATTAAACTAAGCAAGAACAAAGAACCAAAAACAAAGAATGTTAAATATTTGGTTATCACGGATTGTGGAGAAAGTTAACTATTTTACTCAATTTGGAGGGAAATAACGTACACACTAACTATTATCCTCTTCTGACAACTATAACACGCACTTTCCAACACACTCTTTGTGCATCCCCTCTCCAACAAAATAAAACACTGACAAGACGGTTTGTTTAATTCCATACACTAAATTTACATCACATATGAACAATGGATGCACAAGTATACAAGCAAATCTTGTACTGCATATCACTTGAAGGACAAGAAGATTTTATCAAAGGAATAGAATGCATGTCACTACCAAAAAGCATAGAATGTAAGAAACAAAATAGAGTGCATGGCACTAGCAAACAACATAATTAAATGCATTAAATCCCAAAAGAAAGTATAAACTGTATATGATTTAGTCCATTGTAAAAAGAAAGGAGAATAAAGAAAATAATTAAAATCATCGACAAAATGCTCTTGATCAAATTTCTCACACTTAAGCTTCCAAATATATGATGTTTGAAAGAGAAAAAAAAAAGAAAGAAAAATGTAAACAGAATCAATGAAGAAGGCAGGCATAGAATAAATGTAATCTTCAAGGCTCATAAACTGAATCAAGTAGCGACAAAAATGTAATCTTCAAGACTCAAGAAACTATGTATGGTCTCCCAAAGTTAAATTTTCAGAAAGACTATGCTTTGTACTGCTATCTACACACAAAATAAACCTGAAGAAATTATTCAATACCAAATAAAATATAGAAAACATACCTCATCATTCCATGGTTGTCCAGTGTGAATCAAGGTGCGGAACTAATCTCTATCTTTAATTTATTTGTCAGCCAATACAAATTCAGGAATTATCTTGTTCTGTAAAGCAGTGTTTGTAGCACTCCTACATATATTTTTAAAAGGTAATAAATATTTTTTATTGAACTGTCAATAAAAAAAATTAAAATTCAGAAAACACACCTTTTTCCTTTTGACTTCGAATTTGGGTAACACCAATTAGTGAACTGCTCAATCAATAAATCCGGAGTCTCAAACCCAATATACTCCTGAAACTGATGCTTGCTCTTGAAGTACAATGGACATCTTCGGGAGCTTGTGTCAAATTAGTTATACACACCTACTGGAGATTTTTCAAACATTATAGGCGTAGCAATATGTGCTTTTGGTGTTTTCAATACTCTAAATGTTGGTTCAAGAGCAACTAATTGAGACTCAGTAAAGAAGGGTATGTCATCCAACGGTGACTGGTCATTGACAAGATTATTCACAACTGAATTGTTAGAAACTGTGAATGAAACATGAGAACTCATGAAGTGAATTTCAATAATGTACAATCTTGTTATTATATAAATAAAATTAAATATGAAAGTATACAAATATTACCATCCAATCAGACAAAAACATCATCACCAAAAGAATATTTTTCAATGACAGGATCAACAAGCACTTCATCTTGCTTCTTGCTTGCACTTGGTGTTTGTAAACCAATGTTCACATTCTTAGAAAAGATATAGTATTTTAATAATAGTTAGTAATGAGAAAACTGCTAACAAATATATGATATTTCAATGCAATGAAAACTAAACCTCTTTTTCAACAAATTCAGACGATTGTTGTTTAACCAATCTTAATTCATTCAATATCAACTTCACAGATTCTTCAACAAACTCCCTCATCCCATTGAATTGACTATCAACCTGAAAAAACATAAAATAATGAAAAATATATATCAAAAATTGATTCATATTAATAATGAAATTATAAAATTATAGATTAAACATACATTCTTCTGATATTCTATCATTTCTTTGAAAACCTGCACATACATAAATATAAAGTACTTAGTTAATAGTAAAACTAAAAAATATAACCCTACGAAATGAATACACAAAAATGTTGTACTGGAAATATGATGTGTATTATAACGTTTTACATATCATTCAAAACAAACCTTCTCCTGAAATAACGACATATCACGACGGAACTGCACATAGACATACAAAAAATATCAATCACATGTTTATTAAATATTTTAAAAATAATATTGAATATGTACTTGAAGATTAAATTAGAAACATACATTGGCTATTTCATTCTTTAAGACAATAAATGCATCTTCAGTTATGGGTGGTACTGAATGGTCTAAATCATTACGATGTTCATGACACAAGTTGTCCTGATGAATAGCTCTAAGGTTGAATTCCACCTCCTCTTCATCGGTAAACACAATGTCTCTAAACACATACTGAAGTTTAAATAAAAAGTTAGATATATAATTAAATAATGATATGCCCAAAAAGTTTTACTGCATACCAATAATATGCATATAATTTTAATGAAAGATTCTATTTTGAACCAAACCAAGCTCGAGGTCGAATTAACAACAGTAATGGTCTAGTACAGTTACTATGTATCTCATTGCTATATTAATTCAGAGGGGAGATAAAGAGGAAAACATTGCATGAACAAGGTCTTTATCTTTCCCCATTTCGCTTTTTTAAATTTAATTTTTGTACAACATACATGAACAATACCATTTATATAAAATTTTACATGCATTTCCTATCCCTGCATGTGCAACATTTATGCACTTGTCTTCACTAGCATGTTAGGACTTCTATTACTAGATCCCTGCTTTAATGAAGATTAATTGAAACCCTTATCTTAAGGACACATTAGGTCAGAATTAATAATATAATGTCATAACTATCCTATGTACATTAAGCATAAAGAAAACAAATTGTAAATACTATGGCTCTTCGACCCCATTAATAGTGTGTACTCTAGAGCAATATCGACACACATCGATTACTATATTAGATATTTGTCATCTGTAACCAACTATACATGTAAATACTATATCATACTTATTCAAGTTTTGGGGAAGTAATTTTAATAATATAAACACTGGTATGCCCAAAAAGTGTTACTGTATACCAATAATATACATATAAAATATGAAAGAAAAATGTTGATACGTAAAATAATTACTTAAGAAAATACAGTTAGAATATGATCATTAATTCATTGTTGTACCACTTGAACATTGTACTCTGAAGATAGTCATAAAAATGAGTTCTTCATATGACTCTCAATTTAAAATCCTTGGAGTTTGGGATCCAATCCGATTAACAACACACTTATCAATGTCCAAACAACACTCATAGAACCAGATTTGAAGCGCAAGATGAAATCCTCAAAAATGAAAAGAGGATGGATTTTTTTCATCTTATGACTACATGATTTTTTCAATACTTGAAAACACTCACCTCCCCAATCATACTTCAACTAATGACCTGATTCTACCAAGTCAAAATCAGCCTTCTTTATGAACGTTCTTGGTAACTCAAATTGAAGAAATCGACTTATGAAGTATACTAATCCAATTTCATACAAATCTTCATCTCGAAAAGCAATCTTCTTGTTAACAAAATTATCATAGAAAACAGACCTCATTACCTTATCCATATTCGGGTAATATCTATCCATTAATTTATTTTTTCCTTTAGGATCAGAAACAAAATCTAATTTCTTAAAACATTTCAACCCACTAACCACAGAAAATTCTCTCTTTCTGAAATGCAGTTTTTTACCATTGATATTAAAGGTGAATAAATCATCCCTATCGTTATCGATTTCTGCAAGTAATAGACTACGAAGAAGTTGGGGTTGAATTTTCAAAAAATGTATATTCAAAAAATGACAAAATAAAGAAACTTGAAACATTTTGAAATGTACTTTGGTCCATCTTTGTTTCAGATCATCAAACACATTAACTTTTATGTATGAAGGCCAGTGAGTATACAACTTTTATCCTGAAAAAAAGACAGAAATAATTTACAACACTTTTACCATCAAATAAAAATATATATATTTTTGGTAACATCTCTGTTTTTTGCATACTTAAAATAAACAATTCACAGAACTTTTGTCATGAATGTAAAAAAACATAATGAACCAACTCGTTTCACAGATATAAGTTATATTTCAACTAACAACCATTAACAACAACAAAAGTGGCATTTCAACTTTCAACCATAACAACAACAAAAGCAAAATTTTCAACTTTCAACCACTAACAACAACAAAAGAGATATTTTAATATAATTAGAACAGTAACAAGATCAAGAGTTATATTTCAACTTTAAACCACAAAAACTCAAAAATTAATAAAGGCTAATTTACATGCATGCCATTAAAAAAATTAAAATTAATTCAATATCAATTTAACTAATTTAATACATATATGGAAAAAAATCAAAATCAGATTACACTAACCTTGCACACATTTCTTGATTTCCTTTTGTCAGACTTCTTATTATCCACTTTGCCAACACTCACATTGACCTTAGACCTTGTAACTCTAGCATTTTCATGAATTTTATTTTTTTATTTTTTTATTTTAGGCGCGGCAATTCCATCTTCAAAATCCAAATCGGAATCATGTTGACCAATAATTTTTTTCCTCTTATCAACCTTCTTAAAATCTGGAACAACCACCTTTTTTATACTATATAACTTTGCATGTTGAGTTGTTGTTTGAAGGATGGTGAAATCTTTAAAAAATTGAATTTCACCGGGAAAATTTCAATTTTATTGTAAGAAATAGAATCAGCTTCAACTACTTTTTTCTTGTTCTTTGATTTTGGAGATGGGGTAAAGCACCCCAAATCAAACAATAGTCTTGAAAGATTAATAGGACTATTTTGTTTTATAGTTCTAGGGCTTTTCCTACTAGGGGTAGAATCAAACTTGATTTTTTTGGGCATTGTCTCAAGAAAAGATGTAATACCCCGAATCTGATACTCGGAATGCTACACGATGCTCATGACCCCGAGGGATCACAAGCTAACTCATGACTGATATCTATGCATGTATACTACATGATATACTGTATAATGCGGAAACATGAACTGAAAGGACATAAGGTTCAAATTATAACATAATATCCGATAAAATATAACATTTGGAATGGGGTATAAATGCCCAAAATAAAAATATCTAAATATATTGTAGTCTGAAAAGTCTCTAAAACATAACTGTCTGGAAAAAAAAATGATGGGACATGTCCCCAACTAACTTCAACTAATAAACTAATTAATGAGATAATAAAGAAATGATCATGTCCTTGAAAGATGAGGACTCACTGCTAACTCTGACTGCGAAGACTGGAATGCTACTGATGCTCTGGAGCTCGTGCTTCTGAACCTATGGTATAAGACACCATAGCGTAAATGTATCAGTACTTTGAATGTACTGGTATGCATGTGAGGTAGGCTGAATGCAAAGGGTTTACATGTATGATTTATACTAACTGACTAAATAATATGAACGTCAGAATACATGCATGACTACATAATAACTGTAACTAAGGTCGTTATAACATGATTACTTAGTCTGAGAACTGATAACATAAGATACTGATAATTGTATAACTGAAATAACTGATACCGAGCGACTATATCTGACAGTCTAGTTTCTGATGGAACTAGCTGAGTTTCGCACTGTTCTGAGTTGACTATATTTGACAGCCCCGAATTCTGTAGAACTATCTGAGTTCTATTACTTAGGTTGAATGACTGTATCTGAAAGTCCTGATTCTGTAATAAAAACTGTGGGAAGTAGTCATCTAACCGACATGCCCCTAATACTCCATTATGGCTGAGTTGGGGTCCAATCTGTAACCCCAATTGAAAGAGTGTCAATACCGCGCCACTGGTAAGGACAATCTATGAGTAACCCTCATATAACAGGTAACTCTAGTAAGAATGGTGGGAAGCCTCATATAACAGGTTAAGCCATCTCATCTACCCTCATATAGCAGGCTATGATGTCTCAACCTACGCTAGCTATGTAGTTCTGGAATGCAAGGATTGTTTCATGTAATCACACTCTCATATAACAGGTGAGTTCCCATCCTTGGGTTCACTCGGTGCTAACTCCTACTCCCATATGAATGAAAATTGAACATGAATTACTGAACTGAATTAACTGAATTTCGTTGACTGATGGAATAGTACTGAGATTACTGAATTACTGAGATTTCCTGAGTCACAGACTGATTGAGTTCTATAGATCGTGGCTTGATTGAGGATATCGTGAAACATGTCACTGACTCTAGGCACACAACTATATTTTTTGGGTACAAGTACCCCCAGGACTCGATGGAAGGAAACTGACAAGGCATGACATTCTTGAATGCATGACCAATCAACAACAATCCATAATACAATAATTGGAGATATTTCATGGGCATTTTATTATCATAGCTTGGTACGTGAATAAGATAGCATGTATACATAGCATAATTTCATAAGGCTAACTAGTGAGCACTCCAACAAACAAATTTCAATACATAAGAATAACATGAAAGCTATTTTGGATCACAATTTAACTATAGTGCATAATTTCTATCTTCCTAGGCATTTTATCAAACACCTTGCATGCACCCATAGGGAATAGGTTTAATCATCAAATTGACACATTATAAATAACTCAATTTATGGATTTCACTCACTTGCTAATGTAGTTTCATGAAAAACACATAAATATTCCAACTTGGGAATCATATAACAAGATAAACATGGTTACAATCAACCCACAACATAAATATCATGATTTATAATTTAAAATAGGGTTCTTGAGCTTTATGGATGAAAGGAATCCATAAATAAACACAACGCATACCTTAGTTCTTGATTTAGTAAAGATTGATGGAGAGATTTTCTTGAAATTAAATCCCCAATTGAAACCTTAGTTTGTTCTTGAGAGAAAATTGAGAGAAACTAGTATATTTTGGGTGAAGAATGGCTAACTCACGTGTTATTGGGTTTAAATAGGGGTGGAAAATTGACCCTTTTAAACCTGGACGCGTCTTTTAAAATTGGTAAAAAAATTTCGACCTAGACCCCTGGCGCGACGCGGCGGTATCGCGCCGTGTCACTGGAATTTGACAATTGGAAAATAAGGGAATGGCACGACGCGGAGCTATCGCGTTACCACTTCGTTTGCGACCTGGAAGTTTAGCGTCGCGTCACTATCGCGGACCCCTACTGGAATTTGACAAATGCCATTTTCTCTTGTGGCGCGGTGCGCCACTGACTAATATTGCACTGTTTTACGACGGGAACTTGAAATAGTCATAACCTCTTACCCGGTTATCAGATTTAGGAATCTTATATCTATGGAAAGCTTATTGAATTTCCCACATGACAAAAAGTGAAAATCTTAAAAATTTCACGTGTACAAAAGTGGATTCATCTTCCAAAATAAGTTTCTAACATTCTTGGAATGATTTCAAGCCAGGTAGAAATATGGGGTATTACAAAAGAAGAAAAAGTTTAAGATATTAATCCAAGCTCAATGATGAATGGACATTGGGAAACCAAAAATTATACTCAAAAGAAAATAAAATAAGTTGAAAAGAGTAATGAGTTGAAGATGTAGAAGGGAAAACTTTTATTGATAGTCGGTAAAAGTTAAAAGATATATTGTGTATAAATAGAAGTTTAAAAAAGTAAAGAAATAGACTTCTATTGGTAATTAAATACTATCAAATATAAAAAAGTGTATAATCTAGTTAATTAATCAAGTTATTAAAAAGTATGAAATCAGTTCTTAACTTTATAAAATATATTTACCATATATAACTCCTTAAATTGTGAACAAACTTTGATATTTAATTATTAAAAGAAAATATTAATACTTTAACTTGCCATAGTTATCCAAAATCATTAATTAGGAGTGATAAATGTTAAATATAAGAAAATAATACAAATAATAAATATTAAAAAATTGATTTTCAGAAATTTAATTAAAATATGTTTTTCTCAAAAGTTGTTATAGCTTGTAATTATTTCTTAAGTCTAGTAATTAATGAAAAGTTATGCTAAAACTTGTAATTAACCATCTAAAAATATATTTGGGATAATTTTCACTTTAAAGGGATTAAGGATGAAACCAACCAAAACAAAATCGTGAACAGTCATTTTTTCCAGTCATTGTAATTGAAAAATAGCTCCTATTATGAAAATTTAAAATCCACAAGGTAAATGTCAGACAGGTATGAAACTTTAGGATCCATTTCGACTTTTTCTTTTTTTGCGTTTTTCATCTTTTCTTTTTTCAAATAACTATTTGCTCATATATTGTAGTGAATCCCTCCCTCCTCCCTCCAAATCTGTTTTCATAGCATTTTTCAAGTGAAATGCATCTCCATATATAACATCAGTTTTCAAATACCTCTTTTCAACGTAACTTCAAATACTTTTTTTAACAAATAATGCCCTACTTGAAATACACTGGATTTGTTGTTGTTGTTGTTGTTGTTATTGTTGTTTTTGTAGTAATGCGCTTTTCATGTTCAACCTACTTAAACTTTAAAATCGTGATAATTTTTCAATAGTAAAGCTGAAAAATGTCTAGTGAATGCAATTTTTGAAGTCAATCGCTATCGGGATAGATATATCATTGTCGATGTGGATCTATAACTTTTGACGGAAAACATATATTGTATATGAAAAAATGTTTTAAAATTGTAATGAAAAATAAACATGAATCCTTAGCTTAAATATATAATGAATTTAATATTAAGAATATCAAAAGGTTGAACTCGCATAATTTAAATCCTAAATCTACCTCAGAAACACCAAAACTAAACATAGTAGTGGGTTTGTGAAGATTATTGCCAAATATTATCAATACTTATATAAGCCAAAACACACTAAAAGGGCCACAAATACTAGAAACCATTGGGTCATTTGGTGGAATGCATTAGAGAAAATAATGCATTTATTAGTTCTATGTATTACTAATATCATGATTGGTAGTATCTTTTTTTCAATTTATGTATAACTAATGCAAGTATTAGTTATACACTCTATTGTGTATTATGCTATACATAATTAATACATGGAAAATCCTTGGTATTAGCAATGCAGGGGACTTTAATGCATGTATTAGCATGGGTAAACTTAAAAGACACAATAGCCCCTCAAAACCTTTTCCGCTTCATTTTCACTATATTTGTGGAGGATATTTTTCTAAATAATTTTTTTTATTAAAAAATATGTAATACAATTTACTTTTAACTAAGGGTGTTAAGTGGGCCGGGACGGATCAACTCGGAACCGGCCCGTTAAAATTATTCGGGTTGTGGGCCGGGTTGGGGTTAAGTGGGCTAGGCCGGGCCGGGCTCAACAATAAACTTTTTAAAAACAACCCTAACCCGGCCCACTTAACCCAACCCAGTCAAATCCACCTAAACCCGGTTAAAAATCCGGTCAAACCCGGTCAAAAATAAAAATAAAAACTTTTTTTCAATATACACTATATATACCCACCTATAAACATTTTAAATACGTTAAACAATATATATACACTATATATATAGTATATACTACATTAGAATTTAAAAAATATATACACAATTACACATATATACGCACCATTCAATGTATATTGCTACTTTAAAGTTTAAATAAAATATACTACAATATATATACATTACAATATATATATATATAGTAATTTATAAAATATATACACATGTATACGTTAAATATACACGTCTATAGAAGATATATACACACATATACGCACCATTCAATGTATATGTACTACTTTAAATAAAATATACTACAATATATATACATTACAATATATATAGAGAGAGAGAGTTATATACTAATTTATAAAACATATACACATGTATACGTTAAATATACACGTCTATAGAAGATATATACACACATATACGCACCATTCAATATATATGTACTATTTTAAATAAAATATACTACAATATATATATATTACAATATATATACATTACAATATATATATATATATATATATATATATATATATATAGTTATATACTAATTTATAAAACATATACACATGTATACGTTAAATATACACGTCTATAGAAGATATATACACATATATACGCACCATTCAATGTATATATACTACTTTAAATAAAATATCTATAATATATATAAATTAAAATATATATATATATATAGTTATATACTAATTTATAAAACATATACACATGTATATGTTAAATATACACGTCTATAGAAGATATATACACACATATACGCACCATTCAATATATATGTACTACTTTAAACAAAACATATGCTACAATATATATATATATATATATATATATATATATGTATGTATATATATATATACACTACAATATATATATACAATTTATAAAACATATACACATGTATACATTAAATATACACATCTATAGACGATATATACACAAATATACAAAACATATGCTACTTAATATAATAAATTAATAATACTTGGTAGTAAATTAATAATATATTAGAAGTAAGTTTTTAATTTAAAGTAGAAATTCAATTTGAATCATTAAATGAAAAAAATTACAAAGTAAGGACTAAGGAGTGAATGAATGTTGAATTTTATTGATTGCGAAATGATCCAAAATTTATAATTTACATGAATGAAAAATCTACAAATTATGCATCATTTTTTCCAACTCATTCATGTTAATATTAATGAGAACTTGCATAGGATAGTCAAAGTCAACGGGGGAAAAATCATGCATTGGACTTGATTCTGTTGAGTTCTCCCGTGAAGACATAATTTCTTCAAGTTTCAGCTCGTCGTTCGGCTCCAGTTCCATTCCTTGGTTTTTTCTTTCCACTCTAATTCAATCTCTGAGGAAAACTAGAACATTCATTGCATTGCTTTTCAATGAGTGTCGGTTGTCTCCAAGCTGTTGTTGTCCCTGACTAAAGGCGCTCTCTGATGCAACGGTTAACATCGGAACATTCAAGATATCTCTAGCTAATCTTGAAAGCACAGGATATTATGTTTCATTACTCCTCCACCAATCCAACATGTTGATCCATCGTCTGCGATCCTCTGGCAACGACCAAAGATAATATTTCATCTCTTCCCGATAAGTTGATGTGTAAGCTCTGTCATCAATACTGTTCCAACAAGGTAAATCATAAAAGGAATCAGGAAAACCACTATGTACCGCCCTTTTACAAGATGATGGCTCCTCAGGAGGATGAGGAGCAACAGTTGGAGTGATATTTGTAGGTACGGCTAAATCAAATAAATCAGCATAGTGATTATATAATTTTTCTATGTATTCATTCGCATCACCCATAGCCGTCCACAAATAAGGTTGTACTTGTTCAGAATCATTGTTAGTATTTATTTCTAAGTTAGCATAAATAATAGTACTAAAGTGGCACATAGTATTATATTTCATGCACGGATTTAGCATACCACCAACCAAGTAAATAGGGAGAATCGAAAAAAAATATTTTTTAAATTTAGTAAACATGGCACCAACAACTTCTTTATAACCTTCTTTATTTTTATATTCTTTGAGCAAACCAGAAATATCGGCTATATATGCCAAAATGTTACAAACAGTAGGATAATAAGCACCGGAAAATTCAACCGTAGCTACATAAATTTTTTCTAAACACTTAACAAGATCATTAATTACAACCCAATCAGAATCATGTAGCATGCAATCAGTAGAATCAGCAAATGAACCGCAATGTTGGTTAAAAGCTAGTGTAATAGGAACTCTATATTTATAACAAGTTTTTAAAAAATCATACGTAGAATTCCATCTAATATCAATTTCCTCAGGCATCAATATCGGTGCAAGTCCATTTTCTTGACATTTAACTTTAAATTCTCTAATTCTTTTTCTTCGATTATTTTCTTGAATTAAACCAACAGCAAGACGGATTTTTTCAATATAAAGGTCAAAAAACTCAAGACCATCTTTTACAATTAAATTATATATATGACATGCACATTTAATATGAAAAATTTCAGGCAACGCCGGAGATAGCTTAGATTTTAATTTTTTTTCTAGAAGTCTTGTTGTTAGAAGCATTATCAAAAGCAATACATAAGATTTTATTTTCGATACCATAAAATCCGACAACTTTAACAATAGAATCAACAATAAAATCTCCAGTATGTTTACGATCTTCATCATATAAAAAAGCAAGAATACGTTTTTGCATCACAAAATTACTATCCATTCAGTGACAAGTAACGGTTAAATAATCATTTTTATTTGCAGCACGACCAAGATCAGAAGTTAGGGACAATCATTGAATATTTTTTAACAATGTTGATAAATAAAAAAAATATTGTGAATGAAGTCTAAAAATATCAGATCGACAAGTACTTCCAGGAATACCATTAAACATAGGATTATAAATTTCTTGAATATAATGAATAAAGGCATCAGAAGAAGGAAAACTAAAAGGCAAACAACCCACAACTACCATTTTAGCTATTTCTTCCCGGTCCCTCAATTTATTATACTTCTTCGTTACCTGACCGGTTGTTGGGTCCATGATAACGCTCAATCTACAGCTCTCGTTTGAGTGTAAAGCGGTCGTTAGCAAATATAGAACCCAACCTGGGTTGGGTGTCGATCCCACAGGAAATAGCTTGGCCAACAAGTAAGTAAAATTACTAAACTTTTGGTGCAAGTCTCGTAAGAAGGGGGGATTCTTGTATTGCAAGTAATGTAAACAAAAGCTGAAAATAATAAAGTAAAAAGAGAGAGATTGTTACGTTGGTTGTAAACAATGAGAATTGAAGCGTTGGGGTTATGTCCACCTTCTGAGGTATACGTCTCTATTGGCTATGAGTGTGTAGAATTCTGACATGCAATTGCTTATAGAGGATTGTAGTCGATGGTAAATCCAAGCGTCTCTCGACCTAAACAAGGACTATTTCACTTTAACTCTCTCGAGCTTAAAGCGTGTCTAACGGTACGAATTCTCCAAGAGGTTAGTCCAGTTACGGCACTAGCTTTTTAATAGGAAAGGGTGTCCTACTACCTTGACATTATCTCTTTTCCAGACAAATAACTTTTCTCTCGAACAAGTTAAATGTTAGACTGGCGTATTCTTGCGTTTGCAACCGCAAAGAATGTAGATTAAGATGAAGAGAATAATGATATAAGCAATATACGTGCCTCGAACTCACAAACTCACAGCAATAGATAGTAACTCATTCGGCTTCCATAACCCCAACAGAGAAGTTTAGTTACCCATGAATGCGAAGGAAATCACGATTGACATTGTTATTATATCACGATATTGAGTAATGGCGTGTAGATCAAGTGATAGGCGTGAGGCGTGATTTCCTAGGCAAAGTAACGATTCTCTTGTTGTGGAATTTAAGAATAGAAGAGTAGAAGAAGAAAAATAGAATTGAATTGTAAGATGAGATGAGAGAGGAGTAGAAGAAGATGTAAGAAGATGATAGAAGATGTGAGGGATGGAAGGAAGTATTGTGTTCTCCCTCCTTCCTCCCTCCTTATTCAAAATCTCTAGCATGATAGGGTATTTATAATACCCATATCCTACTCCTACTAGATAAATAAAATATCTAACCAAATCCTACTAGGCTAATGTAATACTTAACCCAATTGTACTAGGTTAATGTAACATTATCATAATCCAAATAAAATAATGAAATACATAACCTAATTGTACTAGGTTAATGTATCATTGTCAAAATCCAGCTTTGTGTCTGTAAGTCCCCAAAGTCTTCAGAATTGTTGTTTTAGCCCGGGACAGATTTTCCATGCAGCAGTTTTGGTCCCCCAAAGTCTTCAGAAATGCTGTTTTAGCCCGGGACAGATTTTCCATGCAGCAGTTTTGGTCCTTAGGCGTGTAAACTCCCTTCCCTTCCTTCGTGAGCTTTCTTTAGCGTCAAGTAAGCCATAAAATGCTGAATTATGCATCATTTATACCTGAAACTTTACTAATCATGTTCGTTAGCTCATTTACAGGAAAAAGGACTAAAAGTGCATGAAATATATAATTTGTTCTCAAAACTAGGCTAAAATATGGGCAAAATATATTGATATAGGTGCGTAAATTCTCCTATCATCAACACCCCACACTTAGAGCTTTGTTCGTCCTCGAACAAACTATCATGTCCTTCTAAACGTCAACTTAGGGTTTTACAGCAACAACACAAAATATTCGTCAAGACAAGCACAACAATTATCAACAAAGAGTATCTTTTCGATTATAAGTAGAAACAGTTTAACCTCTAGCATAGACTCGGGATGGTGATCAACTCGCATGCAAACGTTAAGGTACAAGGAATCATATAGGACTACCCAAAACTCATCAACCATGTGTGTCTCACACTATAGTACCCATAATCATTCACAAGTATAGCATATTTTTCAAACATGGGTATCAAAATATCCTTGCTCTCGCTCTCACAAAGAATTCATATGAAGCAACTGATGACCATAGGCTTGCCCTTAATGTAATACTCTACTAAATGTCAGAATGCTAAGCTTAGGATCAAGTAGGTCTTTTGATGGTTGTAATGTAGGCTAAGGGACGGGTAGGACTATTTTGGCCAGGAATAGTGACTAAGTTCCTAAGCGCTTTAATACATCACTTTGTATCATTGACACTTTTTTTTTTCTTTCAACCTTTCTTTCTTTTATTCCACCACCCTTGTTCTCCTCTTTTGTTTTTCAATTTTAAGCACAACTCGTTTTTCATCTTTCTTTTCCTTTTTCTTTTCACAACATACCTCTTATGATAACACTTTCTTTTTCATAACACATTCAAGCACCATTACAATTTATAGCATCATACTCACCCAATTTCCTCTTATGTTGTCACATGACTTTTTCACTTTAAAGCACTTAGGAGTTTGGATCAAATTACGGTCTTGAAAAAATGGATTAGGCTTACATACAAGGTTGTCAAAGAAAATAGGCTAAAGGCTCAAAAGGGTTTAACTAGGATGATGTCCATGGGTAGGTAAAACTGAAGGTAAACAAATATAGGTTGCCAAAGAAATGCCTAAATCATATCCTAAACTTACACTCCTTATTTTCGCTTTGCATACATACCAGGCAAGTTCTAGCATCAGCCACACACATAGAATATACGATTATCTCACACACACAAGGCACATGGTCGACTTGCTTGGAAGTAATATAGACTCTCGACCCAACAAGTGAAGGAATTGAACCACACAATATCACATAATGAGTCACAACTAGAGCCTAAACATCTCAATAGTCACAATTGTAGCACATACTCTTGTTATAATCTCATGCTGCCTATCAAAATAATTTCATGCGAAGCTAAAAAAAAATTTACTACTAAAAAAATGAAAAAAAATGAAACAAAAACAAAGCAAACAAACATAGATGCGAGAGAGAAGTATAGCATACGATACCGCCACCCCACACTTAAACGGGACACTGCCCTCAGTGGAAAATAAATACGAGGAACCTGGTTAGTCGGACTCATCCTCTATGTCTGGGGTCATACCCCTTGCATTGGAATCATCATCAGAGTCGTCATCCTTAGAAGTTCCTCATAAGTATCCCACTTAATTCCAAGCGTGAGTCGAGGTATTTGCAGCGAGGAGGGTTCTCCTTGCTCTTTTCGGCCTCTTTTCTTGCCTTTTTGTGAAGTGGTCTTGCTTTGGGTGCCATTGTACCTGAGACTTAAAAAAAAATATTCATGTTAGCATCATCTCGATGGATACAATCTATAACCAAGCAGTAGTGGCACCACCCCACACTTAGTTTGTTGGTACAGACTAGTGAAGTGAAAGTGGTCGATTACTCAGACTTCATCGACATACGTTTTAGGGGCTATATTCCAACAAGAAATTCAGATATGTAACACTTCTTGCAATCTTTGCAATACTTTCATGTTAGGTATATCAAGACTTCTTCATAGGGATTACATCATGGTATAGTTTCTATCAATAATCACAATCTCCTATGTCGGTAGGCAACTATAAGTCTTATTCCGATGAGCGAGACATCCCAACATGTAAGTATTCAAGTGACAAGAGCATGCAATGTTCATGACTATAGAAATTCCGCAAGTAGTATAACAATGCATCAAAATCAATTTCTAGTTGGAAACAAGTTAAGAGTATCCTAACGTTCATGTTCACTCACTTGGTTTTGTATCAACAATTCAAACACATTAACATCACCAATATTTCTTCAAGATGTAGCAATTCGTAATAGACATAGCAACGTAGCACTTACGAAAAATAGATGAAGAACAAAAGAGTACTTACGTGATTGAAGCCTTTGGAGATGTTCTTGTGAAGTGGGAGAGCAAAAAGAAAAGTTTTGAGATGATTTGGAGAGTATATGCGGCGCCTAGGTCAAGTTTTCAATGTGTTTGTGTTTCAAGACTAAGTCTCCTTTATATAGGAAGAGAATGGGTCGGGTTTTGACCCATTTACAATCAGTTTTGGAGACAAAAATGCTACATATGCGGTGCATAATGCTTGGCATAGTCATGGTATATGCGGCGCATTGTCTATGGCATAATGGGACATATGCGCCGCATAGTCTATGGCATTTGTAGACATATGCGCCGCATAGTCTATGGCATATGAGATACTGAGACCAAATGCCATAGCATAGGCGGCGCATAGTCAAAAGCATACCTAGGAATAGGCGGCGCATAGTGTATAGCACACTAGATTCCGAGACCTTAGGCTATAGGATAGGTTGTGCATCGTTCGTGACCTAGTTTTACCAAGGCCTAGCCTTCCTCGAAGCCTATTTTGGCGTGAGAAAGGATCAATCCATAGCCTTATGCATCACCCTTCCTAACTTACCAACTTTACCATACAATGCGTCCAAATCGTCAATTGAAATCAATCTCCTCGTTGAATACCTCTTGCACCTACATTTGCTCAAAAATACTAAAAATGATTAGAACGATGGGTTGCCTCCCATCAGCGCCTTAGTTTTAGTCGTGGCGCGACTCTTATTTTTGGATTTTTATTTATCAAAAGCAAAAAACATACTAGAACGAAATGAAAAATGAAAAACGATAAACGATAAACGAAAAATGATAAACGATGGGTTGCCTCCCATCTAGCGCCTTATTTATTGTCGTAGCACGACATGGTTACCTCGAGTACTCAGACTTCATCGAGGTAAATGGAGGATCATTTTCTAAAAGGATTTAGACGACAATGAGGCTTACCTGTGGGCATGCGATCTTCTTCGAGATGGCTCATACATTTCCCCGGAGAGTCACCAATTATATCATCAATAGTCCAACCCATAGCTCTTTTGTATCTCTTCAGAGCAGAGATGAGAGCTTCTACGTGCTGTTCACTTAAATCATCTGCACTCTCCGGAAGTATATTTCTGCTTTCCAAGAACACATACCTTAGATAATCGGGGAGCTCTTGCGATTGTAGTGTTGGTGTCTCATCAATGGGAGTCTTCGATGTTGGTTGATTCTTGGGATCACAATCCGGTTGCTTAGGAGTATAAGACTCTATTTCTGTTAGAGCACCCATAAGTTCTTCATAATCTTCATTATCCTCATGCTCAACTTTCAGTGGCGCAGCAGACAATGGCTCAACAGTAGGCTGTTTCTCTATAGATAATGCTTTCATATCCTCATGATGAACATCAGCTACATATAACTCATTCATATCGCTGGGCTGCTTCATGGCTTTGCATATATCAAAGAGGACCACTTCGTCATTAATTCGAAACAAAAGCTCATTATCTTTCATGTCAATAAGCACACTTCCAGTTGCGAGGAAGGGGCGTCCCAAGATTATGGGAACATCAGAATCCACCTCACAATCCAGAATAACGAAGTCTGCAGGAAAGATAAATGAAGATACCTTCACCAACACATCATTCAAGATACCCACAGGTCGTTTTACCGACCTATCAGCCATCACGAGCCTCATATTGGTTGGTGTTGGATCTCCTAGCCCCAACTTCTTGTAGACGGATAGTGACATCAAATTGATGCTAGCACCCAGATCACACAATGCCTTAGCAAAATTCATAGATCCAACCGTGCAAGGAATGGTGAAAGCACCAGGGTCTGCCTTCTTCTGTACTAAGGACTTTGTGGCAATTGCACTGCAATGATGAATATTATCTGCCGGCTCATAGCTTACTGCCCTCTTCTTTGTCAACAGGTCCTTCATGAATTTAGCGTACCCAGGTATTTTTTCTAGCGCCTCTACCAACGGAACATTAATGGTCAGCTGCTTCAACATGGTCATAAATTTGCTGAACTTTGTATCATCCACCACCTTCTTCAATCTTTGAGGAAAAGGTGGTGGTGGGTATGGAATTGTTCTTTCCACGACTTTCTTCTCCTCTTGCTTCTGTTTTTCAGCTTTTTCAGGTTGCAAATCGTGAGGGGTGACATTATGGACGTCAGGATCAGCTGCTGCGGCATCTTCCCCTTTCGCCGTATCATCAATGTCCACTACTTCGTCAACCACTTGCTTGCCCTTAGATGAGGTTTCCAGCACCTTACCACTTCGGGTAGTAATAGCCATGCATGACCCATCATTCCTTGGGTTTTGCACGGTGTTGCTAGGTAAAGTGCCAGCCTTTCTTTGATTGAGTGCTGCTGAGAGTTGGCTCAATTGCTGCTCTATTTGCTTGATTGAAGTGGAATGAGAATCAACTAGTTGTTTCATGGAGGACAAATCATTAATTACCTCAGTAACTCCCGCGCTTGTTGCTTCCACTCCTTTCAATAATTTAGCCATCATGTCTTCCATACTTCCAGAATTAAATGTGGTGGTATCACGTCTACCAGGGGGAACGTACAAACCACTCTTTTCATTGTTGTTCTTCCAACTACCTTGGTCCATGTTTCCAGATTTACCATAATAGTTCCGACCTTGGTTTCCTTGGGTATTCCCTCGGAAACCCCCCTGATTGTTCAAGTAGTTGGCCTCCTCTTCCGAATCAGATTCGTCTCTTCCTTTTAGCGCCATAGCTTTCACTTTTTCGGTCTTCCCTGATAATAAATGCTTTGTAAGAAGATCCATTTGTGTTTTCATGTGCGCCATATCTTGATCACGTTCTTCTTCTCTTCTCCTTTGGTCTGCAGTCATGCCAATAGATAAAGTGGGGCTTGCTACCTCAGAATCCCTTGTATGCCAAGCTCTACTTTGTTTCGTCATACGATCTAACATATTGCTTGCTTGACCAAAGGTGAAGTCCATAAAAGATCCTCCAGCCGCATTATCCACCACTGGTTTAGTTATTGAATTCAAGGCTCTGTATAGTATCTCCATTAGGTGAACATTAGTCATATGATGGTTTGGACACCTCGCTAGCTTTGTCTTGAACCTCTCCCATGTTTCATGAAGAGCTTCAGTGGGAAGCTGACGAAAGTTGCTGATTTCATCTCTCAATTGTGCCCTTTTGGAAGGCGGAAAGAATCTTTCTAGGAAAGCGTCTCTCAATTGCCTCCAATTTGTAATTGAATCAGGAGTCAGCCCATTCAACCATAGTGTTGCCTCCCCAGACAGAGAAAATGGAAATAGACGTAATTGAATTGCATTCTGACCAACACCAGGATTGTCAAAAGACTTGCATGTAGAAATAAAGTTGATGAGATGCATATTCGGATCATCGCCTGCTAGTCCACCAAACAATTCCTTGAGTTGCAATAACTGAATCATGGTGCTTGTGATGTTGAACTTGGCTCCGGGCGCTAATGGTGGAGAAATAATGGCTCCTGTGGCTCCGGCTCCATCAAGATCATCATCATCGAATGGTATTTCACGTTGTGCATCCATTGATGCACTGAACAAAAACCTGCAGTAAATAAAAACAAAAACTAAAAGTAAAAGTACGAGAGTCTTCGACCAAAGGGTCTAGTAATTATTACGAACTTTATTGACACTTGTATTCCCCGGCAACGGCGCCAATTTTTTATAACGCTCAATCTACAGCTCTCGTTTGAGTGTAAAGCGGTTGTTAGCAAATATAGAACCCAACCTGGGTTGGGTGTCGATCCCACAGGGAATAGCTTGGCCAACAAGTAAGTAAAATTACTAAACTTTTGGTGCAAGTCTCGTAAGAAGGGGGGATTCTTGTATTGCAAGTAATGTAAACAAAAGCTGAAAATAATAAAGTAAAAAGAGAGAGATTGTTACGTTGGTTGTAAACAATGAGAATTGAAGCGTTGGGGTTATGTCCACCTTCTGAGGTATACGTCTCTATTGGCTATGAGTGTGTAGAATTCTGACATCCAATTGCTTATAGAGGATTGTAGTCGATGGTAAATCCAAGCGTCTCTCGACCTAAACAAGGACTATTTCACTTTAACTCTCTCGAGCTTAAAGCGTGTCTAACGGTACGAATTCTCCAAGAGGTTAGTCCAGTTACGGCACTAGCTTTTTAATAGGAAAGGGTGTCCTACTACCTTGACATTATCTCTTTTCCAGACAAATAACTTTTCTCTCGAACAAGTTAAATGTTAGACTGGCGTATTCTTGCGTTTGCAACCGCAAAGAATGTAGATTAAGATGAAGAGAATAATGATATAAGCAATATACGTGCCTCGAACTCACAAACTCACAGCAATAGATAGTAACTCATTCGGCTTCCATAACCCCAACAGAGAAGTTTAGTTACCCATGAATGCGAAGGAAATCACGATTGACATTGTTATTATATCACGATATTGAGTAATGGCGTGTAGATCAAGTGATAGGCGTGAGGCGTGATTTCCTAGGCAAAGTAACGATTCTCTTGTTGTGGAATTTAAGAATAGAAGAGTAGAAGAAGAAAAATAGAATTGAATTGTAAGATGAGATGAGAGAGGAGTAGAAGAAGATGTAAGAAGATGATAGAAGATGTGAGGGATGGAAGGAAGTATTGTGTTCTCCCTCCTTCCTCCCTCCTTATTCAAAATCTCTAGCATGATAGGGTATTTATAATACCCATATCCTACTCCTACTAGATAAATAAAATATCTAACCAAATCCTACTAGGCTAATGTAATACTTAACCCAATTGTACTAGGTTAATGTAACATTATCATAATCCAAATAAAATAATGAAATACATAACCTAATTGTACTAGGTTAATGTATCATTGTCAAAATCCAGCTTTGTGTCTGTAAGTCCCCAAAGTCTTCAGAATTATTGTTTTAGCCCGGGACAGATTTTCCATGCAGCAGTTTTGGTCCCCCAAAGTCTTCAGAAATGCTGTTTTAGCCCGGGACAGATTTTCCATGCAGCAGTTTTGGTCCTTAGGCGTGTAAACTCCCTTCCCTTCCTTCGTGAGCTTTCTTTAGCGTCAAGTAAGCCATAAAATGCTGAATTATGCATCATTTATACCTGAAACTTTACTAATCATGTTCGTTAGCTCATTTACAGGAAAAAGGACTAAAAGTGCATGAAATATATAATTTGTTCTCAAAACTAGGCTAAAATATGAGCAAAATATATTGATATAGGTGCGTAAATTCGCCTATCATCAGTCCATTCTAGTTTATGTTGGCCCACCAACATTCTCACCACCTCGTGCAATATTTAACTCTCTTTCGTGAGCATCACCTATATGTCTCATTAACGTACCCGTACCCCCTTGCTTGCCTCCGCTTTTATGCTTATATATTTGTTGACAAATATTTCATTGCACCTCAGTATCTGATATACGTTCACAAAATTGCCATGCAATACTGATTATTTTATGATCTCTTGGGGCACGGAGAGGACGGAAAGGAGATTAACCAATTCAGATCTAACATTAGCATTTCCTACTGTGGGTGTTTCACCTTCATTTTCATCATCTTCATCTAAATTAACCGCATCTACTTCATTTTCTTCTTCTATACCATAATTTTTCTGAGCTTCTACATAATCCATATCGTGAACACCTACACCTAAAGGTACAACTACTTCTTCCTCAAAAGGTTGACTAAGCAGTGTCGGAGGCACACGGGTATATCTACTACTTGAACTACCTCGACTGCTAGTAATTCACTTTTTATTACCACTACCGCTTCCGGGACAAAAAATTTTAACACCTTTAGTAGCGAGGTTTCTTAATTTATCCATAATATAAATTAAACTAAAAAAATTCAAAATACACAAATATAATAAAATTAAATATTCAACAATTAATATACTAAATAAAAATTAAACGTAAGAGATGGAACGACAATACCAAATTTTAAAAGTATCCGAAGGTTGCGACTTTAGAAACTTCCACTCGTACTTTGTAATCGCAAAATTAAAAAAAATTAAAGTGAGCACTTTAGGAAATTAAATTTATAGAATATTTGAGAATTGAGAATTGAGAATTGCGATTTCAGAGAGAATGAGATTTGAGAGAATTAAAAATTATGTGAAAAATGATTTGAAGGTGTAGGGTATTTATAGAAAAAAATTTGGGATTAAAAAATAATTTTAAAAGTAAAAATATTTTTTTTAATTAATGGGCCCAAACTAGCCGTTTGGACCCAAAAACGGCTATATAGCCGTTGGGCCAACGACTAGTTTGGCACAAAGTCCAAAAAATAATTTTAAAAAAAATAGGCCGGGCCGATTAACCGACGGGCCCCAATCGGGTTGGGTTCGGGCCGGGTTAATCGGGCCCAAAACAAAAAAAAATTGGCCTAGGACCCGGTGCCCTAAAGCCCTTGGGCTTATCGGGCCGGGTCAAATCGGGCTGGTTTCATTAAATGGGCCGGTTTGGGTCGGGTTGGGCCAGGTCAACCCGACCCGTTTGACAGGCTTACTTTTAACACATCAAACCAAACACTGCATAAAAAATAATCTCAGTATAACTAGTACAAGCATAACTAATATTTGCTTATTAATGCAAGCATCATTAATATATCATATTTTGCACTATTCTTATACACCCAACCAACCCCTAAATATTGATTCAATTGTCATTGTACAACTACACAACTAGTAGTAGTAATAACAAGAAGTGGACCTTGAGCAACTTATATGCCCAAAGGAACATCCGAATATGGGTAGAGTTCCTCAAAAAGATTCGTACATTCGCTTAATCCCATCATTTATGCGACTATTTTCTTCCATGTGACCCGATTCTTCATCTTTCTGCATAAGGGTGTGGACGTGACGTCCATGATGGTGAATGGGCCAATAAAGACAAAAATGCAGATAAGAACTGACAGACTTTTAGACTAGCAAATTTTTAAAAAGGGTAAAATTTATAAATAGCACACTTAATATCATAATTATGAGATTCATAGCAACATTTTCATAATTAATTAAACTAGCAACTTGTATTTTGTATTTAAAAAAACTGTTGCTATAAAAATACATATTCAAATCGTTTTACTTCCCATATTTAACTCAAATCATTTCAGTTAAATATGGTATAATTAGCCATGAATTAAATGTGGAGATTCCTTTTCATTAAAACCTCTTAATTAACACGATTTCCTTTATTTGTTACCAACTGAAATCAAAATTCAAATTTTAGTTTCACATTATTGTTTTCATCCCCAAAAAAATCAAAATCAAATTCAACTGAAACTTCTTCTATTCAATATCTTCAAAAATTCAAATTAAACCATTACTGTTGTTAAAGGTATTTAATCGTAATATTATTTTCTTATATAAATTTCATCAGTTGTTTGAAATCGATCAAAACTTATTCGTTCTGGATTTTTTTTTGAACCATTATTGTTATTTAGTTCAATTTTTTTTGAGCCATTACTGATATTTCGTTCAAATATAGTGATCAAAATCAATTTTTCGTTAAATTATTTTTGAATATCTTGAGCCATTAACAATTTTTTGTTAGACTGATCAAAATCAATTTTTCGTTACGTTGTACAATTTAATAATTTATTTTGTTAAATTATTTTTGAATATTTTGTAAAGGAATTTCGAAAAAAAAATGTAATACAACAGTAAATTGAACTGATCGAACAATATAGTGATAAAAATTGATTTTTTCAAGCTGCTCAAACTCAATTTTTTGTCTTTTTCACTTCTCTTTTTTTTTTCTATTTTTTTCATTTTTTTAACTCTTTTATCTCTAACTTTTATTTTGAAAAGAAAAATATGTATATCACATACACATATTTAGAAAATATACAAAATACATAGCCATACGGATCTGGATATGTATTGATAGTACAAAACATATATATGCATCTGCATATGTATTTACAAAAATACATATCTCACTCATATGTATATATAAACATATAAGACACAAAATCTGTATAAGAAAAAGAACAACTATATACATATATATATAGGTAACCAAAAAATACATGATACCTATCCTATATGTTTATATATACATGTGAGTCAGATATGTATTTCTGTAAATACATATGCAGATATATATGTATGTTTTTTATCGTAAATACATATGCAGATCTGTATGTCTATTTATTTAGTATATTTTTTGAATATGTATATGTGATATAGATATTTGTCTTTTAAAAATAAAAGATAGAGATAGCAAAGTAAAAAAATGAAAAAAAGAAAAAAAAGAGATATAAAAACTAGAAATAGAAGTGTAAAAACAAAAGAGAAAAAAATAAAAAAAGAAAAAAAATAAGAAGAAAAAAATAACATGAGAAAGGCAAAAAATAAGAAAAAGAAAAAAGAAAAAAATAAAGAAAAAATGAAAAAGGATTAAAAAAAAAGAGAAGTAGAAGAGAGAAAATAAAGTGGAAAGAAAAAATAGAAAAGAAAAAGAAATTAAAATAAAAAATAAAACGATAAAAAAATAAAAAAACTAACAAGAAAAAAAAATTAGAGATATAAGAGAGTGATATTTTAAAATTTTGAATATCATGAAGATAATAATCTTCATAATTGAGTTTGATTTGAAAAAGAAATCTACTAATTTAAATAAAAGTAATTTATGGGAAAGGGAAAAAATTGAAAAAGAAATATTTCAAACAATAAAAGGTAAAGTAATAATCAGTTAAAGGAAAGAGAAAGAGAAGTGACATGAAAAAAAAACCCTTAGACATGGTAATTTTTCAAAGGCAGTAATTGAGGTACCACACTTAAAATAATGTCATATTTGCTACACAATGTAATTTCATTAAAGTATTGTTATTTTTCATAATTTTAAGTATTGCTATTTTTCATAATTTAAGTCTTAAGTTTGCTACTTCTTGTAGTTTTTCCTTTAAAGAAGGGGGTGCATATATAATATTTAGGCGAATCTCACATTAAAATAAAAGAAAAAACATAAAAATTTGTAGGGTATACCACAATTTCACATGGTACATACACTTTTGAATTTAACAATGATGTAGTGGGTGTTTGGATGAGCTTATATTTTGGTCAAAATAGCTTTTAGCCTATTTTTAAATTTTTTAAGTGTTTGGCAAGTTTCAAAATTGCTTAAGAAAAGCCAAAATTTGTTTTTTATAAGCCAAAAACTAAAAGCTCAAATTCCGAACTTTTTTTTTTGGCTTATAAGTCATTGTATTTTGACCAATTAAAAAACATTTTTGTACCTCAAAATTCTTCCTTATTCCAAAATTACCCTTGTGTAGCTATATTAGTACTTCTTTTGTATTAAACTTCTAATTTATGAAATATGATTTTTTATATATTATTCTCCTTCTTTAATATATTCTTTTAAATCTGAAAAATTATTATTGTACAACATATGAATTCTTTAATAAAAAAATAACTCACCAACCAAAATATATGGAGAATACTCATTGAAGATATACAACTTCATAGACTATTAGTGAATGATCCATCTATATTTCACGACGCAACATTCGTATTCGCCAATGTTTTAATAGTGATAGTCATTACTCAATCAACGAGTAATATATTTTCTAATTAAGAGTCTTTTTATCAAACAAATAGTATCATTTGTGACCAACTATTTGTCTATTAATGTAATTATAATGATTAGTAACATATATATTTTGCTTAATGATTTAAACTCTTTTAACAAAAAAAATAATTTAGCGCACAAATTAATAGTCATTCATGAAAATATTTTTGATATATATATATTAAAATATATATATATATATATATATTAAAATATATGTTAATTTTATTTTGAATCATTTAAGAAATAAAAATTAATAATAATCAACCCTATATATTGTTAACAGCTTTAAGGGTATTTAAGACATTTTGACCAAAAAAAGTGCTTAAAAGCACTTGTTTACCAAACAAATCAATAATTTTTTTTCAGTTTCAGCACTTTTATCCAAATACGTAACTGCTTATTTTTAAAATAAGTTCAGCACTTTCAAAAGCACTTTTAAAGAACTTTTTAAAAGCCACTTTTTTTAGCCTATCCAAACGGGCCCGTAGTGTAAGAGAAATTTGTGAGATCGATTATTGAGCTAAACGGACAATATATGTATGTGCTTGGATGATGACAACCACCCTATCCCTCCTTCAAAATGAGCCACATATTGTTTTATATACAATCAAACATCTTTATAGCATCCTTATATAATAACATATATCACTGTAAAAGCTAAATATTTTTTAAAATTATTTTTTTATGTTATATTTATGTAACACTCCAACTTAGGATAAGGAGTCCCACATCGAAAAACCCAGGAGGGATACTGGGTTTAAAAGTAGGCAAGCCTTACTCCCTAGTGACGTGTTTTAAATGTGCGGGTCTAGGCCCAGAGCGGACAATATCACTAGTGGGTTGAGCAGTTACAGGGGTCTCTCGGGCCTTCGTGGCTCAGGATGCCCGTCGCAGCCAAAACCTCGGCTTGGGTCGTGACAAGAATGGTATCAGATTCGCTCCTATGTCAGCCCTGTCGGTGTGGGCCAGAGTTCAAACTGAGTGTAGGCAAATCTTGGTAAGGCGGGGCAGACCTCAGTCCTGAGTCTAGGCAAATCCAATTTGGTGGGTCAAACCTCAACGAGGATGCTGAGTCCATAAGGGGGAGGGGGTGTATGTAACACCCCAACTTAGGATAAGGAGTCCCACATCAACAAAACACAGGAGGGATACTGGGTTTATAAGTAGGCAAACCTTACTCCCTAGTAACGCATTTTAAAGCCGTGTGGGTCTAGGCCCAAAACGGATAATATCACTAGTGGGTTGGGAGATTACAGGGGTCTCTCGGGCCTTCGTGGCTCGGAATACCCATCGCGGACAGGGCCTCGACTCTGGTCGTGACAACTTACCTCTTAATAACAACTTTTTACATATAACAATAATTCTTAACAATAATTCTTTAATTATAGTTTTGCAAAATCACCCTCTATAACAACTATCCTATTTCTTTATTTTTTATAATATACAGTCAACTTGTTAAATTTTTAAGAGGCATAAATAAAAAATGAATAGGTGTTTTCACGAGAAGACACCAAGAGAAAGGATGCAATTTCAATTGACACCTTTTCACTTTTGATGGTTGTAACCTTTCCAATGAGTTGTGACTTTTTTGAAGAGTTATACCTTTATAAAGAGTTGCGCTTTTCTGAACCATTGCTTCTCTTTTGAAGCAATAACTTGATGGACACATATACCTGTTGAATCCTTTGATTTTCTATATGAATGTTTTGAACTTCTAGTTTTTTTCTTTTTGCATTTTAGTACCGTTGAGTGAGTTTGTTATTCATCAGAATTTGAGGTATCGATATTTTGCTAAAGTAAATCATTCTATTTTAGGTCCATTAACCTCAGGTACTTGAGGGAAATAATTTTCTTAAGAATACAATGTGAATTCACTTGGCTTGATTTTTATCTTTTCTTTCATGTTACTATTTTCCAAAAATAGTTTGAATTTTATTTTGATGTTCATATTGTTTTGAATGCAGATTTAGAAATTACAAAACCTCTCTATAATGATCCTTCTTATAAAAATATTTCATTATAGTGACCTAATATTTTCTAGAATCGATTTTTCATGTTATATTTTAATAAAATTTTACTTATAACTACAATGACATTCATTATTGCAATACATTCTTTGTAAAATTGCCCTTCTATAACAATCACACTGAATATTATGTGATAACATTTTGTAAGAAATATATTATGTATAAAATAAAATATTAACAAGAACTATCAAAGATTGGTCACCCACACACTTTTTTACCATAGACACATGGAAAATTAGATGAATAGAGGCCAAACTTGCTGGTAAATCTAACTCATACACAACATTCTCAATCTTTCTCAAAACCTAATATGGACCAATGTAATGGGGATTGATCTTCCTCTTTTTCCAAAATCTCATGACTCCTTTCATAGGAGAAACCTTCAAGGATACCCAATCACTTTAAATTCCAACTCCCTTTGCCTCACATTTGTATAAGACAATTGGCAACGTTTAGCAGTCTTAAGTCTTTCTCTAATCACCTTCACCTTCTCCATGACTTGGTGAACCAAGTCAGGACCAAACAACCTAGTATCACCCACTTCAAACCATCCAATAGGATACCTATACCTTCTACTATAAAGAGCCTTAAAAGGAGCCATTTGAATGCTAGAATGATAACTATTATTGTAAGCAAATCTAATAAGAGGCAATGGTTAACCCAATTACCTTTAAAGTCAATCACACAGGCCCTTAGCATATCCTCCAAAGTATGAATAGTCTATTCCACTTTCCCATCCGTTTGAGGATGGAACGCGGTGCTAAGGTTTACCTGACTACCTAAACCTTTTTGAAATGAACACCAAAAGTGAGAAAAGAACTACATATCTTTGTCTGACATGATGGACACCGATGCTCCATGTAAGTTAACTATCTCTTGAATGAATAAATTAACATAATACTCTCTTGAGTAGATAGTCCTTAAAGTCAAGAAGTGAGCAGACTTAGTCATTCTGTCCATAATGACTCAAATCGAATCATACTGGTTGCGAGACCGCGAAAGACCTATAATAGAAATCCATATTAATTATCTTCCATTTCCACATGGGCAACTCTATCTCTTGAGACATACCACCAGGCCTCAAATGTTCAACCTTGACTTACTGACAAACCAATACACTTAGCCACAAAGTTCTCCACAACCCTCTTTATATTATTCCACCAATAGATTTCCTTCCAATTATGATACATTTTATTCGAACCAAGATAAACTGTATATCTAACTCATGAGCCTCAACCAAGATTTTTTCCCACAGCCCATCAATATCAGGAACACACAACCTTCCTTTATACCTCAGGATGCCATCTGCCCTAATTGTGAAAGTCATAACCTTTTGTTGACCAACATCATCCTTAATCTACCAACATCATCCTTAATCTATGTAAGTATAGGATCCAAAGCCTACTTCTCCTTCACCTCAGTACAAAAATATGATTTAACCACTTCCTGAACAACCACTCCTCCATTCTCAAAGTCCAAAATACAAACTACAAAGTTAGCCAACCTATGAATATCCTTCACTAATCCTTTTTTATCCTAATCAATGTGAGATAATCTCCCTATAGACAACTTGCTAAGTGCATTAGCAATAATATTAGCTTTACCTGAATGGTAGTGGAAACTCGTGTCATAATCCTTAAGTAGCTCAAACCACCTCCTCTACCTGAGGTTCAATTCCTTCTGTGTAAACACATATTGAAAGCTCTTATGGTCTAAATACATATCCATATACACCCCATATAGATAATCGTACCAAATCTTCATAGCAAAAAACACAGCTGCCAACTCTAGATCGTGAGTCGAGAATTTCTCTCATGAACTTTAAGCTTCTTGGAAACATGGGCTACAACCTTACAATGCTTTAAAACATAACCAAGTCCCTTGTGGGATGCATCACAATACACAACAAACCCATCAGTACCCTTGGGTAGGGTTAAAACAGGCATAGAAGTCAACTTATCCTTTAACTTCTCAAAACTATCTTCACAAGCTTTGACCATAAAAACTTAACCTTCTTTTAAGTTAACATCGTTAGAAGAGAAGAAATAGATGAGAAACTCTCCACAAACCCCCTATAATATCCAACCAAGCCTAAGAAACTCCTAATATCTATTGGAGTCATAGGTCTAGGCCATTTCATAACTGCATCAACTTTCTGTGGATCCACCTTGATCCCTTCACTAGAAACAACATGCTCGATAAAGGTCACAACACTTACCCAAAACTCATACTTAGAAAATTTTGCATATAATTTCTTGGTCTTTAAGAGTCTACAACATAATTCAGAGGTAATTGTCATGATTCTCCTCACTTTTAGAGTACACCAAGATGTCATCAATAAGGACTATAACAAAAAAATATATAAACAACATGAAAATCATATTTATTAGATCCATGAAAACAATCAGAGCATTAGTCAACACGAATGACATAACCAAAAACTCATAATGGTCGTACCGGGTTCGAAAAGTAGTCTTGGGAATATCAACTTCCCTAATTTCCAACTGGTGACAGCCTGAACTGAGATCAATCTTTGAGAAATAAAAGCAAACAACCAACCCAATACTTGTGCACAAAAGCCTCTAAACAAAGAATACCAAACTAAGTTGGGACATTCCCCTGACTATGACCAATAGAATCCAAAATAAAATACTAAGAGAATACTAAAAATAATTAAATGATCGATCCTTTTGAAAGATTGAGGCTTGCCACTTTACAGAAAACCAACAAATAAATTGAACCACCTAATGTTGTACAGGAGTAATAAAAAAGTCCTTTAAACCTATATCATGAAATAATGCAGCATCTAGAGACATTCAGTGAGGCGAGCACTGTCATGTAACTCAGGAAAATGGGATAAAATAATATCATTACCAAAAACCAGTCAACTCCATATGCACAATATTTATATATACATCGATAAGATGTCGGGATAGGGATAAGAGACATGAACATAAGAGTTTAAACCATTGTCCTAAACTATAAATCTCACTCAATCCTAAAGGCACCCAATGGCTATATGGGCCCGACTCCCCTGCCGAAAGGGCCCCAGTGCGTGTTAGTTGTACGTATCAAGGAAACCGAGGATAGGATAAAGACATCAAAGCGATAGCCATCTCAAATATAATGTGTATCTACACACATGCTCATATAGACCCCCAACATTGACAAACGTTGTTTCCAATGTAGGTCCCCCGGGACATACACCTTCATGTGAGCTACACAATTCCCTTAAGCCCAATTTAAAATAATTTGGTCCTAAACCAACCATTAACCCAGGAGTCATTTACCAATATGGTATAATCATACCAATATGCTTGCAAGCTAATTCAATTATGCCAAACCAGTCCATTTATCCATTAAGATCCCAAGTTCTATTTAAATTACAACACCCTAGCCACCAAGGGTATTACAAAATCATATTTATCCATTTATCCTTTATTGTAATGCAATGGGTTCAAAAGACAAGTTAAATTATCCAAATATCCATATTCAAAATTAATTTACAATGTGGGTTGAGGTTAATGCCATTCCAAGAAAAAAATTCATCAATTTAGGGAAACCCATGTTACCCATTCCAATCAATTTCATAACGCACCAATTCAGTCTGAAAAACCATAAATTAAAGCATAAATGGTCCACTTAAATCATAGGAAAAGCAATTTAATTATTAACAATCAAAAACCCTCAATCCAATTTCAAATCCATCAATTAAAATACATGAATATTGATTAAATAAATGCCACAATGTAAAATTCAAGTTGAGGAATGAGAAACATGCCTGAAATACCAAAGAATTTGAAGAGAAATAAAGTTTTGGATCTTGAATAGTGAATTCCTTATGAAACCCTTGAACTTTCTTGGGTTGGGAGTTCAAGAAGAAAAATGTAGTGTTTGATCCTTGAAAAGTGAAGAAAAGGAATTTATTTGGTGTTTAAAAGTCATGAAAGAGGTAAAAGGACCAAAATCCCCTCACTCTAAGTGAAAAAAAAGACAAAAACTTAATGATAAAAATATAGCGGTGACACATCGCTATCGCAGAGATTAGCCTCTATGCCACGCCCTTATCACAGATGCTAACTGGTGTGGCATGCCACTATTGTGGAGGCTTACTACCTCGGGGATCTAAAATAGCCCTGAACCGCCTCCAAACATTCCAAAACTTTCCCAAATACCCTTTTAACATTCCTAATTATAATTCAAGTAAAAAATTGATGTTATGCACATGGGAGGGTCAAAAATAAAATGATCAAAATTTTATGGGGTCTCATAATTTTCCTCTTGTTGTCTTTCAAATTTTTCCTTGGATTCTACTGTGTTCTTTCTATTATCATGCCAAAAATAACCTAACTTCTCAATCGGGGATGAATGATTCAAAGAGAGATAGTGTAAGATCCCGTAAAATTTTAATCATTTTATTTTTTACTCACCCGTGTGTAAAACGTTAAATTTTGACTTAAATTATGATTAAGGGTGTTTTAGGAAAGTTTCAAAAAAATTTAAAGGGGTTCGAGGACATTTTGGGACCCTATGTAGTGAACCTCTGTGATAGTGGCATGCCACGCTACTTAGTCACCACGATAAGAGCGTAGTACGGAGGCTTACCTCCGCAATAGTGGTATGCCACGTTGTTATATTTTTCCTCCAGATTTTTTTAAGCTTAGAGTGGGGGCTTTTGGATCTTTTTCACTTTTAAAACATCATAAACGACTCCAACACCAGAAAACCTAAATTTTACATAGCTTTACATTGCTTTCTCCTCTCAAAACCCCCAATTTAAGTAAATCAAGGATTTTCATTCTACGGGCTCCAAACATCGATTCTTCTTCAAATTCATATAAATTTCAGGCATGTTGCTCACTCCCAAACATATGTTTTATATTATGGCATTAATTTAATCAGTATTCACGTGTTTTAAATGATGGGTTTGAAATTGGGTTGAGGGTATTGATTTTTATTACCTGACTTACTTTTCCCATGTTCTAATTTGATTATTCATGCTTTAATTGATGATTTTGAGACTGAATTAGTGCATTGTGATTATGGTTGAAATGGGTGACATAGGTTTTCCCAAAATTGATCAAATTTGGCTCAATCCCCTTTACAATTTTAGTTTTAAATATGGATATTCACATGGTTTAACTTGTCCTTTGAAAATATTGCATTGAATTAAAGGGTAAATTGATAATAATGATTTTGGAATGACCTTGGTGGCCATGGTTTTGGATTCTAAATGAAATTTGGGAGTCTAATGGTTAAATAGAATGGTTTGGCATAATTGAATTAGCTTGCAAGCATATTTGTATGACGATATCATATTAAAAAATGCCTTAAAAAGACTCCTTGGTTAATGGTTGGTTTATGTGTAAACTATTTTAATTTGGACTTAAAAAGAAATTATGTAGCTCACCGTGAAGGTGTAGTCCCGAGGCGACCAACACTAGAAACCACGTTTGCCGATGCAGGGGTCTATGTGACTATGTGTCTGGATACAAATTATATTTTGGATGGCTATCACCTTGGTGTCTTTATACTTTCCTCCGTATGTGCAGCTAACATGCACTAGGTCCCTTCCGGCAGGACAAGTCAAACCCATATATCCCATGGGTGCCTTTAGGATGGAGCGATCTACATAGTTCTAGCTAATGGTTTAAAATAGTATGTTTCATGAACCTTGTACGTATCCCGACATCCTATATATAATTGTTGTGCATGTGGTTAATGCCTGGATTTTGATAATTGTACTATTTTATCCTTATCCCTTGAGTTACATGACAATGCTCACCCCACTAACCTTTTTTAGACGCTACATTATTTCATGATCTAGGTTTAGAGGACTTTTTTTGTTACTTTTGTGCAGCGTTAGGTGGTGTTGTATGTATTTTGAGCTATTGTGAATTGGTGAGCCTCCATCTTTCGGAAGACCTGGTTATTTCATTGATTTCCTTACTGTCTTAGTATTTTTGGATTCTTTTTGTCATAGTCGGGGGCATGTCCCAACTTAGTTTAGTATTCTTGATTTAGAGGCTTTTGTGGACAAGTTTTGGATTGGTTATTTGCCTTGATTCTTAGAATCTTCATTTGACTTATCATCTTTCTTATTACTATTTTGTTGGTTTCCGTTGTTTATGTTTATGTGCTCTTGAAGTAAGGTTAAGTGGGTTGTCTCTGTCCCACTTTGGGTTTGAGATTGCCCATCACGGCCAGACTCGAGTTTGGGTCGTGACAACAGTATTGATCAGTTACATGTTTATTTACGTGGTCAATGCATCAATTCACATCCCATAGTTTCAGACCCAATATTTATACTTGACCGTCAGTTTAGTTTTACTTTTCTTTATACAAAGACTTTCAGACTACTACTGTATAATAGTATATATATATATATATATATATATATATATATTATAAGGTCATTGTGTTACAGTTTAGCTCATGTATTCAGTTTGTTCTTAAGTTTATCTCTTTATTTTTAGTCAGGATTCAATAATGTTGTACAACATATTCAGTATTAAGTTTAGATTAAATATCATAGTATGCTTCCACTGCTTCCTAGTTCAGAGAAATATTTTTAACTCGTTATTTAGAGATTTCACTATGCCTCACATCTTTTGCATATATACATGTTTTAAATGCATATTTTAGCAAATGACTTACGTCCTAAATTGTAAAGTATGTTTTAAGTGCTTTCATGACTAGTGGATATATCGCATACTCAGTATATTCCAAAGTATGTGAGATATGCAGTAGTCATGAAAATACTTAAAACATATCTCAGATCATGCAGTGGAGGTGTTTTCAGAGAAACTTATAGAGACTCTAGAATTGATCCATTCCTACTGACTATGCCTTATTTTTGGGGTAATAAAAAAAGTCGGGCTTAAATTCCTATTGTGAGAGTTTTCTCAGACAATCCCTATATATAGTTGTTAGACTACACGTGGGTTTGAAAGGATCCCATCAGTGCCTTTAAGTTCTAAACTTTGAAAAAATTCGTTCTTGTTCATAAAAATTGTGCATTGAGCCGAAGTGATAATTTCCCTCAAATCCATTCTCAGAATTCTATGGTAACATGACCTAGAGCTAGAAGCAGGATCTTAGAAGTGTAGCAGCAGTAAAGTGGGGATAGTATTTATCTGAATTTAGTGGATTATATATCCATAGAGCCAGAAATATGTTGTGTAGATTGTATAAGAACACTTTGAGAGACATTTTCCAATTAAGGGGACTTAGATTATGTTAATGCTTTATCAATGATCAAGATTAGGCAGTCACCATAAAGATAGAGAAATTTGTTAAGGTTAGGTATTTCATAAACTTGTAAGTAGGTTAGTGTTTCATGATTCTTATCCCGTAGTATTAAGTTAGTATTGTTCATTAAAAGTTTTGGGGATATCCCATGTTCAGTGTTAGAATCTAAGTTTGAACTGTGGATGCTAATAGGAAAAAAGTTTTGAATTCTAGATGGGAAAAGTGAGAACTTAGAATATTGTGATACTTAAGAAAATTCTATATGTATAAGCATTTAAATTATTGTATAATGAGAAGTTATATAAAGTTAAGAGTTATATCTCAGAATGAAGTACTAACAGCTAGTTTTACACTTTCAAATATAGTCTTTTAGGAGAGTTTAGTATTTATGAGTATAATTATACCCCAACTACTAAAGTGAAGTGATTATAGATCAGTTTATAGATTATTGCACGGGTCTACAGACTTAGAATGATGTCTTGAATCTAAGGGGTAAATGATAGAAAAAAATACCAAATCAGGTTTGGCGATTCTAGTAGTGATGCTATTGAGTTCTAGAATAACAATAGGGTGGAAGATGCCCGACCATTCTTATCTTACTACAAATTTTTGTGCTTCAATCATTATGACACTCTACTCATGCCTTATAAGTTAGTCTACGATCATAGATCGTATTAATGCACATTATACAAAATCATGTCCATTCCCAGTTCCTAGTATAAGGACTGGCAGTTCAGTCAATAGTACGACTCATATTTCTTGAATTTATGAATTCTAATCTTAAGTCATCCAGCTCATAACTCATGTACTCATTTTTTACAGTATGTTCAGTTTCATGTACTCAGGATACATCCTTAATGGCTAGTGATATCACATTACGTCATGTATGCTCTCAGATTAGATCTCTTAAACAAGTTTATTCCAGATATATTTTACTCTTTAGGCCTCAATTACGTGCCGAATTCATGAAAATCCTTAAGTCAAAAGTTTATAATATCCCTCTTATATCAGACTCTCATGTTCTAGTTCTTTACTGACCTTTCTTATGCTTTGATGGTTATGTTGTTGGCAGTTGAGTGATAGGTTTGAATGAATTGTTGATATACTTTCAGATGATGGCTTATGGTTGTTAGTCACTCTTTTATGACATAAGTTTGATTATTTAAGTTAGAAAAAAGTAATGTGTATTAATCTTAATCTCTCCTATTTGATATAGAACATAGATTCCTATAGTGAGGCTAGAATGGTCATTTTTGTGCTAGAGCTTTGTACCGCCAAGTTAGGCTTGAAGAATATAAGAGCATCTAACTAGACTTATCCTCTAGTGACCAATTATGGTTTATCCCTTAGAGAGTTAGAAAATTTCATCTATTTAAGTGTAGTAGGTTCGTAAGAAAGAGTATGGTCAAAGAATGTTTCTAAGTGGTAGAATTATCAGTCACATCTCTTAAGCTATATTAGTCCTAACTTTACTTTTAGCCAAAGATACTCTCTTTCCAAGATATATAACTCTGGACCAGAGGTGTCTCATGTTCATCTCTAAGTTATTCCTATTCTATGAGCCCAGATTAGCAGACTGGGATGCTCAAACCATGTGATAATGCTTATTCAGATATCTTACTCAAATCATGCCCAAAATCCTTCCCTCCCTAATATTATTAAAACTTATGACAAGGAGCGTTCAAGGTAACAGATTTTCCCGTCTTAATGACTCTTAGAAATTTCATGTCATTATATATATCACTTTACTATAGTTTTACATACTCGTTCTACCATTAATTCTTTAGTTGAGTTATAAACTTTCAATATAAGTCAGTCTGTATGGCCAACAATCTAGTTCAGCAATCGGACAGACAAGCTCATGTAGTTTCTTATCTTTTCATCTAGTATTTCTATCCCGAGTTTTATGTATATGCCTATTCCATGAGGTTCTTTATTTTCGTTCATGCTAGGTATAGATTTAGTTGAGACCTTACTCCCAGTATAAATTATTCCAAACCAAAAAGGATATTTAAATTCAAAAATCAATATCATGTTAATTATCCAACTTTAGAAGTTCGCAGACAGTACTAGTGAGTTCCCTAATTTTCAGACAATCCAAGTTTCAATTGGAAATTTAGTCATCATTTCTAAATTATCTCTTAGAAATATATGTCAGGGATTACAACTCTTTCCTTATCCTTTCATCCTGGTCAGTCTTAATTCGAGGATGAATGATCCCGGGGGGGGGGATATTGTAACACCCCAAAAATATCCAAGCCAATATTGGAACCATGCTTCAAGTTCATGAAAATAAAACATCATGTTTTGTAGTTTTATAAGTGATTAGACAAATGTTAAGGCCATAAATAGCTCTTAGCTTATAGACAAGTAAAAATATCCCTTACTGATTGAATTCTTGAGAAGAGTATTGCTATAGTAAACTTCAAACAAGTATAACTTCTATATTAATAATATCTTTTGTGATAAACACATACCAAATATAAATAATTGAATTATATTTCCAACGCATCTAGTTTTGGCTTAATCTGATATCATATTAAAAAGTTATGGTCGTTTTACTGAAGCCCTATCAAAGCTGCCAATGACGACGACTCAGACGATGAGTCGTTGTCAGACCCCTATGAGTCGTAGGGTGACTCTTAGTCACAGCAGTGGGGACAAAAATTTGAGTCCTAGAAAAAGAATCAGGCCACAACGCATTTCCAGACCCTATAAATCGTCACCAAACTCTTCGGGACTAATACCAACAACTTGTCAGACGATTTTAAAGGGGTTGTTTGGTCTTTTTACACTCTTTTAACCACAAAATTACCTTTTTTTAGTTGTTACAAGAGTTATACATCTATTTAATCACCCCAAATCCCATATTATTTTCCCCAAACTCATTCTAACTCAGTAAATTAAGTCATTCAACTCTCAAGCAAGCCTAAGCCTGGGGGTTTTCTCCAAGCTAGATTCTCAAGTCTTCAATCCAAGATTTCATCTTTCCAGGTATGTGGGTATTAAATAAGGGATTTCTTTTACCCTTATTCCCAAAATCTATTTCTAAAATATGAATTTTAGTTGTGATTTCTATGAACTCATGATCTAGGGTTAATGCCCAATTATTCCAAATTCTTGAAAATTTAATTCTATCATGTTATTCTATTATTATAATTCTCATTCAAAGTTATTATGCATGTTTTTTTATGGATTTAACTCAGTTATCTTAATATGTTATGGATTATATATGTTTTATAGATTTTAATCTCTCTCATGATGAATTACTCAAGACTTAGTGGATTTCAGTCTATATTAGTTGACATACCATGTTTTCCCATAAAATTTAGTATCTTTACATACTTAGAGGTATGAACCCTTAATATATTGATAAATTCATGATTTTAGACTTGTGCTATGAAATTTCCCTTTTTCCTTTAGAGACTTACATTGCCAATGTTAGATGCATTCTTTAGAGATGGCGGGTTATAAATACCTGATGACCTAGGATATCATGCATTGTCAATCAAACACTTAGTCCTTTAATTTTTATGATTTTAGAAAAATGGGTTATATTTTAATTTCAGGACTTCAGTTTTATTGAGCTATTCAATATATCATTTTATATTCAGTTAGAAGTAGTATTTAGCACTGAGCGGACGCAGGGATAAAGGACCACCCGTCAGTTAGGTTGAGACCTTTAGTAAAAGTCTCTAAGTCCCAGAACTACAATGCCAACGTAGGTTATAAAGGATCACCTGTCAGACCAGGCTTGACACCTTAGTCCTTTTGCACATCAGTTTAGTAGTACCATGTCAGATCACCCTCTATACCTTAGCAAGGTATATTGGGCTCTTTTCGATGGAATTTATACATCGAACTCCATGTTTGGATAACATGGTTATATGTTAGTTAATAGTAGCTCTCACAGTTCAAACTCAGTTGTTGCATGACTTTGTAATCAGTTTATTCAACATAGTATCGATCTGTCACATGTTTATTTACTTGGTCAATACATCAGTTCACATCCCACAATTTCAGACCCAGTTTTTATACATGACTCTCAATTTTATTTTACTTGATTTTATACAATGACTTTTCAAACTATTACTTCAAACCATCATATATATATATATATAATATATATTATAGGGTCATTGGGTTACGTTTAACTCATGCATTCAATTTGAACTCAAGTTCATCCCTTTTTTAGTTAGCATTCAATACAATTTTACAACATATTCAACATTAACTTTAGATTAATATAGTAGTGTACTTCTACAGATTCCCAGTTTACAAAAATATTTTATCTCATGCTTTAGATATTTCACTACGCCTCAAAGCTTTTACGTAAAGACAAGTTTTAAATACATATTTAATCAAATGGCTTATGTCCTAAGTTGTAAAGAATATTTTAAGTGATTTCATGACTAGTGCATATATCGCATACTCAGTACATTCCAAAGTATTGATCACATATATCAGACCACGTACAATTTTGATCATTTTATTTTTGATCTTCTCACGTGTGTAATATCAATTTTAACTTGAATTATGTTTAGGGATGTTAAAAGGATAATTTGGGAAAATTTTAGAATTTTTGGAAGGGGTTCAGGGTTATTTTGGGAACCCGAGGCAGTGAGGGTTTGCGATAAAGGCCTGTTACAGAGGTTACCCTTCGTGATATCTACGTGGCATGGAGGATAACCTCCGTGATAATGGCATGCCACGCTAGTGTGTTAATTTTATCCAGTTTTATTTTTTTCTTGGGGTGAGCAGCTTTTGTTTTTTTTATTCCTTGTATGACCTTTAAACATAAAATAATCCTTTGTTTCCTCAATTTTAAAAGATCAAAATCATTCATTCTCTTTTAAAACTCAATATCCAAGGACATTCAAGGGTTTCACAAAGAAGTTATCATCTAGGCTCCAAACTTTAAATTGACTTCAAATTCCTCTGTGTTTTAGGATGTTTCTCTTTCTTAAACATTGATTTTACATTGTGGCATGAATTGAATGGATTTTTATGTGATTTAAATTATGGTTATTTAAATTGGGTTGAGGGATTTTGGTTGTTACTGATTTAATTACTTGAACTAGAAAGCTTGAACTCTTGGGATCTAGGAAGGAAAAGCTTGAATTTCTTCATTCTTGGGATGAAGGAGGGTTTCTATTTGATTGATTTTGAAGTTAATGGGAAAATAATGCCCTTTTAAAAGTACCAAATTATGTTAAATATGAATTGGGTTGAGGGAAATGACTCAAATTCCCCTTAGTTTAATGACCAAGGGGCTGGACGAAATAGCACTGGCACGCTGTGGGCTTCAGTCCAGCAGAGAAAGCCCCGTGTTGCAGGCTTCAGTCTGACGAAGAAATCCCCACACTACAACACCTAGTCTGGCGGAGCAAGCCTCGCGTTGCGGGCCTATTGCGGTGGGCCTTCTATTTTCGTTGTCTAAACACGCCCCTATGCTAGTCTGAAAAACCCAAAACTCCCGCGAGACATACCTTTAACAAATCTGAACATGAATCAATTCAAAAATCAATGTCTCAAGGTCGGGAAGGCCAAAAAAAAATCACCAAAGTTTAGGGGTCTTGAAAATGACTAAGTCTAACACTTAGTGAAAATTTCAAGCCTTGGACTCCTTAAACATGCAATTACAACTAAACCAAGTTTAGGATCTTGCGGGGCATTACAAAAAGGCAATTGAAAATCTACAGAAAGAACTTGAGATAAAAGATCTTGTAAAGGCAAAACATTTTCATGGCCTATAGATTGAACATTCAGCAGACGGGGTCTTCATCCATCAATCTTCCTATACCGAGAAGGTTTTGAAATAATTTTACATGGACGACGCACATCCATTAAGTACTCCAATGGTTGTTCAATCATTTGAGGTGAGTAAAGCCCCGTTCTAACCTCCAGAAGAGGATGAAGATATTCTTGATCCCGAATTACCATAAATCAGGGCTATTGGTGTACTTAAATATCTTACGACACTATATGGCCTGTTATAGTAGTTTCTATTAATTTGCTAGCAAGGTATAGTTCTTTCCCTACATGTAGAGAGTTAAGCATATATTGCAATATCTAAAAGGGGCCATTGATATTGGCCTATTTTATACTAACAAAGATAGTGCAGATCTTGTAGGTCATGCAGATACAGGTGATTTATCTGACCAACATAAAGCTCGATCTTAAATAGGCTATGTGCTTACATACAGAGATACTGCTATATCATGACGATCGACAAATCAGTCTGTTGTTGTTACTTTTTCAAATCATGCTGAGATAATAGCATTTCATGAAGAAAATAGAGAATATGTGTGTTTGATATCAGTGATATATTTCATCAAAGAGAGATGTAGCCTGAAGCATGATGTAAAGATACCCACCATCCTATATAAAAACTGTAATACCCCGCATGTTTCTAAGCTAGGAAGTGAATAAGTTTTCCTACATATGAAACCTTCTATCCTATGAGTAGCATTTTAGTGCATGACTTACAATGAATATCCTAGTGATAGTATAGCTTGCAATGTCTTAAGCATGCTCATATGAGTCGCTTAGAGTGATGCAAGCTTAGAGTTTTTGAATCCATCAAGTCTTAGTGTTCGATTTTGCAAGGGTTATCTTTGAACAAGAATAACGTGACTTATATGTTACATTTTGACATATTTAGACCCACCAAATTGTAGAGAATCAAATTAGCTTTCCAACGATACCAATTTTATCAAAATCCGACACCCGAGCAAGGAGTTATGGCCTTTTAAGTAGAATGTGTTGCCTAACCAATCGCACATGGCCACTGGAAAGCATAGGAAATATCATATGCGGCACCTATGTAAATATAGGTGATATCATATGCGGCGCCTATGTAAATATAGGCGATATCATTTGCGGTGCCTATGTATGATTTAAGCCACGAAAACACTTAGTTTTTGAGTTATTTTGAGGGTAGTTAAGTCTTTTAACACTCCTTACATGTCCCTAAACCTAACCTCACGAAATTTATAGCTTCTAAACACATTACAACCCTATTGACATCTCAAAGTTCATTATCCAAGATCACCATAGGAGAAAAACAACTAGGGTTGAACAATCAAGCTTGAAGATGAAATTTCAAGGAAATTCCTCCGTCAATCATCAAGAACCTCCCTTCCAAGGTATGCGTAGTGTTCATCCATGAATTCCTTTCATCTGTAAAGTTCAAGAATCAATCTTTAAAATACAAAATCATGGTTGGTTGTGGTGATATGATCATACCCATGTTGATGCTTGTTTGTTTTGTTATATAATAGTATCGTGACTGTATATCTCATGAAAGTTATGTTGTTAGTTGAAAAACATGATCTTTAGATGGATTGATAGAATACAAGTATGAAATCCACCTATTCCTTAAGGAATGCATGCAAGGTGTTCGATAAAATGCCTAGTATGTTAGAACTTCATATTTACATGATTTCATGATATCTAAATAACAAGTTCATGTTAGCCATACACTCCAATATGAATTTCCATGCAAATTATGTGTTGTTATTGTTGTGGTATAAAGCATGTATGATAATGGAGATATAAATTATGTACACAAAATATATCCATGCTTTTCCTATCATGTTTGAAATGTTGAATAAATACATATAGTGTACAATCCCTTTCTTATGATATTGTGAATTGTGGACTCAAATCTTGTGATCAAGTTATGTCATGTGTGTCAGTTTCCTCCTATCGAGTCCTGGGGGTATTCGTACCCAAAAACTATTGCTGTGTACCTAGAGCCATGTCATGTTTTACGATATCCAAACTCAAGCTATGATTCCATAGACTTTAGTTAGTCATGTGACTCAGGAAAACCTCATGATCTCAGTCAGTATCAGTAACATTCCGCCAGTCAACGAAATTCAGTAAGGTTAAGTTATGTATAGTCAGTTATTCATGTACAGTCCCTCCAGATGGGAGTAGAGGTTAGCACCGAGTCAACCCAAGGATGGGAACTCACCCGCCAGTTCAGGGTGTGATTCTTAGAAGCAGTCCTTGTGTTCCAGAACTACGTAGCCAACGTAGGTTGAGACATCTTAAGCCATCAGATTAGGGTTGATGAGGTGGTTTAACCTGTCAGTTTATGGTTCCTACCGTTCTCATTGAGTACCTGCCAGATAAGGGTCACTCACAAGCTGTCCTTACTTGTGTCAAGGTATTGACACCCCTCTAGTCGGGGCATAGATTGGACCCCAGCTTAGCCATAACGACATACATGGGGCATATCGATTAAAAACTACCTCCCAAAGTTTCAGTATCAGTCTCAGTAAAAGAACTCAGGGCGTTCTTTAGATTTTAGTATGTACAGGACTAGCAGATACAGTCGTCCATGTTATCAGCTTGCAATATCAGTCATGACAGTTATCAGTAAACCATGTATTATCTTACAGGTCTTGCTATCACACATTCACGGTCCCAGTTTCTATATATGCATGTTTGCACTCCCACGTTCATATTAGTCAGCCAGTGTTGTTCATGCATGAAACCCTTTATGTTCAGCCTACCTTCCTTGTATACTCAGTACTCCAGTTGTACTGACGCATTTACGCTATGGTGCTTTATTTTCATATTACACCATAGGTTCCGAGACATGAGCTCCAGTCCAGCAGTAGCGGTAGCATTCCAGTCCCAGAGACACAGTGAGTCCTCATTGATTCGAGGACAATATAATTTGATACATTTAATTATTTCTTCAGTTCAGTGTTATGGAGTTAGTTGGAGACATGTTCCTTCAACTCCTTATTCAGATAGTTTAGAGGCTTTCAAATTTATGTTCAGATTTATGTTCAGACTTAGCTTTCAGATTGAGTTGTTTTGGGTATTTTCACCCACATGGACGTTATGATTTTCTGACATGGTTTTATTCAGTTGAACCTTATGGACTTACAGTTTTACGTATCCCGCATTATTATGTCATGATTTGCAGTATACAAGTACAGATATCAGTCATGGGTTAGCTTGTGGTCCCTCGGGGTCATGAGCACCGTGTAGCATTCCGGTTCAGTAAATTGGAGCCTTACAAACTTGGTATCAGAGCTTAAGGTTCAATATAGTCCTAGGAAGTATGAAAGCTGCATCTAGTAGAGTCTTGTACATGGGTGTGTTGCGCGCCATATTTATGTACAGGAGTCTATAAGATATTTTAGGAACAGTCCCCTTTCTTCAGTATTCATGTCATACTAGTGAGCATAATCACAAGTTAACCTCTCAGTCAAATCCATTCTTCTCTTATTTCAGACCATGGTCCCAAAAAAGAAGAAACCAGCCAGCTCCTCAACCCGAAGATCCTTTGGGCGAACATGTTTCCCATGCAGAGTTTAGATCCGCATTTACCACACTTGCTCAGTCCGTGGATGCTCAAAAGGAACAACCAACAGTCATTCCGGCCAATCCAATGACCAATCCCATAGCATCTAGGGTTCGGGACTTCACCCGGATGAACCCTCCATCTTTCCATGGGTCTAAGTCTGATGAGGACCCTCAGGAGTTCATTGACCAAGTCCAGAAGGTCATTGACATCATGGGTGTTACTTCTATTGAGAGTGTTGAGTTTGCCGCATATCAGTTGCAAGATGTTGCTCATGCTTGGTACAAACAGTGGAAGTCTGAGAGGTTAGATGATGCAGGTCCTATTGAGTGGGAGGAATTTGTCATGGCTTTCTTAGACAGATTCTTTCCCCAAGAGCTGAGGAAAGCCAAAGTTCTTCAGTTCATCAACCTCAGGCAGGGGAATATGACGGTTAGGGAGTATTCTCTCAGATTTACTCAGCTATCAAGGTATGCTCCTCATGTGGTTGCAGACAATAGGGCTAAGATGAGCAAGTTTGTGTCTGGGGTCAATGATAGCGTGATAAATGAGTGTAGGTATGCGATGCTAATCTGTGATATGACCTTAGCCAGACTCGTGACCCATTCCCAACAAGTAGAAGAGCAGAAGGTTAATACTAGGGAGAGGCAGAACAAGAGAGCAAGGTCAGGTAACTTCAACTTTGCTCACCCCAAGTTAGATGGAGGAAACCTTTATAGTTTCGCTCAAATTCAGCCATTCCATCCCCTTCCTCTGCCAGCGCTCCAGTGCTAAAGTTCAGAGACGGCAACAAAGACAAAGCGCCAGGCTCTAAATCTCAGGGCAGTGTTAGCAGTGCCCGAACGATTCTCGTTTGTCAGACTTGTGGTAAGAACCACAAGGGCATTTGCAGAGACGGTAGTGATGTCTGTTTTAGTTGTGGAAAGCCAGGACACAGGATTAGAGAGTGTCCACAGCCAAGTCTTCAGGGTTAGAAAAATAATTATGCAGCTCAGTCCGGTCGTCCGAACCAGCAGGGTGTCGTTTCCAGTGCTACCAGTGGGCAACGCCCAAACAGACTCTATGCTCTTCATCCCCGGCAGGATCAGGAAAATTCTCCTGATGTCGTTACTGGTACATTACAGATTTTCCATGTTCATGTTTATGCTTTGCTAGACCCAGGTGCATCCTTGTCTCTTGTAACTCCATACATAGAAGGTGATTTTGAAATCAGTCCCGAAATTTTAGCAGAGCCCTTTTTAGTCTCTACCCCAGTGGGTAAAACCATCATAGCCTGGCGGGTATACAGGAACTGCCCGGGTATGATATCTCAAAAATCCATGTCAGCAGCTTTAGTTGAGTTAGAGATGACTAATTTTAATATCATTCTCGGCATGGATTGGCTTCATTCCTGCTATGCCACAGTCGACTGCAAAAATAGGATAGTTCAGTTTCAGTTCTCGAATGAGCCCATCCTAGAGTAGAAGGGTAGCATTTCAGCATTTAGGGGTCAACTTATTTCCTACCTTCAGGCAAGGAAAATGATTTCTAAGGGGTGTGTGTATCATCTCGTGTATGTTAATGATTCCAGTTCTGAATCTCCCAGTCTCGAAATAGTCCTTGTTATTAATGAATACTCAGATGTCTTTCCCAAAGATTTTCCAGGCATTCCTCCCAAAAGGGAAATAGACTTCGGCATAGACCTTCTTCTGGATACTCAACCTATTTTTATTCTGCCATACAGAATGGCACTAACAGAAATCAAGAAACTGAAAGATGAGTTGAAGGATCTCTTAGATAAGGGATTCATCATACCCAGTGTTTCCCCATGGTGTGCGCCAGTATTATTCATGCGCAAGAAAGATGGTTCTCTCAGGATGTGTATTAATTACCGTCAACTCAATAAGGTCACGATCAAGGACAGATATCCTCTTCCCAGGATTGATGATCTACTCGACCAACTTCAGGGTGCCAGTTAGTTCTCCAATATAGACCTCAGATCAAGCTATCATCAGCTCAGAGTTAGAGAATGTGACATTCCGAAGACAACTTTTCATACTCGGTATGGTCACTTCGAATTTTTAGTCATGTCATTTGGTCTTACCAATGCCCCTGCAGATTTCATGGATTTGATGAACCGTATGTTCAAGAAGTGCTTGGACATGTTTTTCATAGTCTTCATAGATGATATTCTGGTTTATTCTTGCACAGAGCATGATCATGCAGACCATCTCAGGATTGTTCTTCAGACTCTCAGGGATCTCCAGTTATTCACTAAGTTCAGCAAGTTCAAATTTTGGCTAAGATCAGTAGAATTCCTTTGCCATATTATTTTTGGTGATGGCATTAGAGTAGATCCTCAGAAAACCAAGGCAGTAAGAAACTGGCCCAGACCCATATCTCCATCAGATATCAGGAGTTTCTTGGGTTTGGCTGGCTATTACATACGGTTTGTCGAGGGATTTTCTTATATTGCATCTCCCATGTCCAGATTGACTCAGAAGAAGATTAAGTTTCAGTAGTCAGATTCATGCGAGAAGAGCTTTCAAGAGTTGAAGACTCGACTCACCTCAGCTCCAGTTCTAGCTCTTCCAGATGGTTCAGATGGTTTTGTAGTCTATTATGATGCATCCAGAGTGGGTTTAGGTTGTGTCCTCATGCAGCATGGTAAGGTCATAGCCTACACCTCCAGACAGTTAAAGCCACATGAGAAGAATTATCCTACTCATGATCTTGAGTTAGCAGTGGTAGTTTTTGCCTTGAAGATTTGAAGGCATTATCTCTATGGAGTTCATGTAGATGTCTTCACAGACCATTAAAGCCTTCAATATATCTCTTCCCAAAAAGAACTCAATCTTCATCAGAGAAGGTGGTTAGAGCTCTTGAAGGATTATGACATGAGTGTTCTTTATTATTCGAGCAAGGCCAATATTGTGGCCGACGCTCTCAGTACACTCTTCATGGGTAGTTTTTCTCACGTTGAGGGTAGCAAGAAAAAGATGGCTTAGGAGATCCATCAGCTTGCCAGACTAGGCATTCACTTAGTCAATTCTTCAGAGGGTGGTGTATGTGTTCACAGTAGTTCAGAGTCATCTCTAGTTTCCGAGGTAAAAAAGAAGCAAGACATGGATCCTAGCCTTGTCAAGCTTAAAGAGTCAGTTCAGAATCAGAAAGTTGAGGTTTTCTCCCAAGGGGGAGATGGTGTTCTTCGTTGTCTGGGTCGTCTATGTGTTCTAGGTGTAGATGAATTAAGGCAGTGAATTCTTATAGAAGCGCATGGTGTGCGATACTCTATTCATCCAGGGTCCACTAAGATGTACCGCGACATGCGGGAGATCTATTGGTGGAGTGGGATGAAGAGAGATATTGTAGAGTTTGTGGCTAAGTGCTCTACATGTCAGCAGGTTAAGATAGAGCATCAGAAACCTAGTGGTTCCATGCAAGATTTCACCATTCCTACTTGGAAGTGGGAAGAAGTAAACATGGACTTCGTGACGGGTTTGCCTAGAACTCGTCATCAGCATGATTCAGTCTGGGTCATTATAGATAGAATGACCAAGTCAGCATATTTTCTTCCTATTCGTACTTCTTATTCCGCTGAGAATTATGCCAAACTCTATATCAGGGAGTTAGTCAGGTTACATGGTGTTCCACTATCTATCATCTCAGACAAAGGTACCCAGTTCACCTCTCACTTTTGGAAAGCATTCCAAAAAGGTCTCAGTACCCAAGTCTATCTCAGCATAACATTTCATCCTCAGACAGATGGTCAAGCAGAGAAGACCATTCAGACTCTTGAAGATATGCTAAGGGCGTGTAGAATTGACTTCAAGGAAAGTTAGGATGACCATTTGCCTTTGATTGAGTTTGCATACAACAATAGCTATCATTCTAGTAGTCATATGGCTCCATTCGAAGCTCTCTATGGTAGGAGATGTAGATCTCTGATTGGTTGGTTCGAAGTTAGTGAGGCCTCAGTCATAGGTCCTAACTTAGTATTCGACGCCTTAGAGAAAGCTCAATTGATTAGAAAGCTCCGAGCTGCTCAGAGCCGACAGAAGTCCTATGCAGATGTTCATTGAAAAAATATCGAGTTTGAGGTCAATAACTATGTCTATCTTAAGATCTCTCCCATGAAGGGAGTGAAGAGGTTCGGCAAGAAAAGGAAACTCAGTCCCCGGTATGTTGGTCCCTTCAGAATTCTCTGTCGCTTCAGCAAGGTAGCTTATGAGCTTGAGTTACCTTCAGATCTAGCCTCAGTCCATCTAGTCTTCCATGTCTCTTTTCTAAAGAAGTGCATAGGTGACCCAACAGTTGTTGTCCCTATTCAGAACATCGACATTCAGAACAACCTCTCTTATGAAAATATTCCAGTCAAAATCTTAGATTATCATACTCGTAGATTGAGGAACAAAGAAGTCCCTCTAGTCAAGGTTCTTTGGCGAAATCAGTCTCATGAGGGAGCTACTTGGGAAGCAGAAGCAGATAAGCGTACCAAGTATCCTCACTTCTTCCCCACCAATTCATATCAAGCTCAAGGTAACAGTTCTCCTTAAGCTTATTCAGTTTCATGTTCATGTTTCCAGTATAAACTTGGTACCTATTAACCATTGCATACTCAGTCATGCATTCATGTATTAGTTGTCCGTGCATTAGATATGCACGAGTTTAGTATGTTTAGCATGTCAGACATGAGATCAAGTTTCAGTTCATCATGTTCAGTTCAGGTTCTATTGTCTTGTATCCCCTCTCAGTAAATTCTCATTCGAGGACGAATGTCCCTAAGGGGGAGATATTATAATACCCCGCATATTTCTAAGCTAGGAAGTGAATAAGTTTTTCTACGTATGAAACCTCCTATACTGGGAGTAGCATTTTAGTGCATGACTTACAATGAATATCCTAGCTATAGGATAGCTTGCGATGTCTTAAGCATGCTCATATGAGTCGTTTAGAGTAATGCAAGCTAAGAGTTTTTGAATCCATGAAGTTTTAGTGTTCGATTTTGCAAGGGTCATATTTGAACAAGAATAATATGATTTATATGTGACATTTTTTCAGATTTAGACCCACCAAATTGTAGAGAATCTAATTAGCTTTCCAATGATACTAATTTCATCAAAATCCGACACCCGAGCAAGGAGTTATGGCCTTTCAAAGTAGAATGCGTCGCCTAACCAATCGCACATGGCCACTGGAAAGCATAGGCGATATCATATGCAGCGCCTATGTAAATATAGGTGATATCATATGCGGCGCCTATGTAAATATAGGCGATATCATATGCGGCGCCTATGTATGATTTCAGCCACGAAAACACTTAGTTTTTGAGTTATTTTGAGGGTAGTTAAGTCTTTTAACACTCCTTACATGTCCCTAAACCTAACCTCACGAAATTTATAGCTTCTAAACACATTACAACCCTATTAACATCTCAAAGTTCATTATCCAAGAGCAGCATAGGACAAAACAACTAGGGTTGTACAATCAATCTTGAAGATCAAATTTCAAGGAAATTCCTCCGTCAATCATCAAGAACCCCCCTTCCAAGGTATGTGTAGTGTTCATCCACGGATTCCTTTCATCCTTGGAGTTCAAGAATCAATATTTAAAATACAAAAGTTTGGTTGGTTGTGGTGATATGATCATACCCATGTTGATGCTTGTTTGTTTTGATACATAATAGCATCGTGACTGTATATCTCATGAAAGTTATGTTGTTAGTTGAAAAACATGATCTTTAGATGGATTGATAGAATGCAAGTATAAAATCCACCTATGCCTTAAAGAATGCATGCAAGGTGTTCGATAAAATGCCTAGTATGTTAGAACTTCATATTTACATGATTTTATGATATCTAAATAACAAGTTCATGTTAGCCATACACTCCAATATGAATTTCCATGCAAATTATGTGTTGTTATTGTTGTGATATAAAGCATGTATGATAATGGAGATATAAATTATGTACACAAAATATATCCATGCTTTTCCTATCATGTTTGAAATGTTGAATAAATACATGAAGTATACTATCCCCTGCGTATGATATTGTGAATTGTAGACTCAAATCTTGTGATCAAGTCATGTCATGTGTGTCAGTTTCCTCCTATCGAGTCCTGGGGGTATTCGTACCCGAAAACTATAGTTGTAAGCCTATAGCCATGTCATGTTTCACAATATCCGAACTCAAGCTATGATTCCATAGACTTCAGTCAGTCATGTGACTCAGGAAAACCTCATGATCTCAGTCAGTTGTCAGATATCAGTAACATTTCACCAGTCAACGAAATTCAGTAAGGTTAAGTCATGTATAGTCAGTTATTCATGTCCAGTCCCTCCAGATGGGAGTAGAGGTTAGCACCGAGTGAACCCAAGGATGGGAACTCACCCGCCAATTCAGGGTGTGATTCTTAGAAGCAGTCCTTGTGTTCTAGAACTACGTTGCCAACGTAGGTTGAGATATCTTAACCCGTCAGATTAGGGTTGATGAGGTGGTTTAATCTGTTAGTTTAGGGTTCCTACCATTCTCATTGAGTACCTTCCAGATAAGGGTCACTCAGAAACAGTCCTTACCCGTGGCAAGGTATTGACACCCCTCCAGTCGGGGCAGAGATTAGACCCCAGCTTAGCCATAACAGCATACATGGGGCATGTCAGTTAAACACTACCTCCCACAGTTTCAGTATCAGTCTCAGTAAAAGAACTCATGGCGTTCTTCAGATTTTAGTATATATAGGACTGTCAGATACAGTCTTCCATGTTATCAGCTTACAGTATCAGTCATGACAGTTATCAGTAAACCATGTATTAGTTTATAGGTCTTGCTATCACACATTCACGGTCCCAGTTTCTATATATGCATGTTTGCACTCCCACGTTCATATTAGTCAGATAGTGTTGTTCATGCATGAAACCTTTTATGTTCAGCCTACCTTCCTCGTATACTCAGTACTCCAGTTGTACTGATGTATTTGTGCTATGGTGCTTTCTTTTCATGTTAAACCATATGTTCCGAGACACGAGCTCCAGCCCAGCAGTAGCGGTAGCATTCCAATCTCAGAGACAAAGTGAGTCCTCATTGATTCGAGGACAATATAATTTGATACATTTATTTATTTCTTCAGTTCAGTGTTATGGAGTTAGTTGGAGACATGTTCCTTCAACTCCTTATTCAGATAGTTTAGAGGCTTTCATATTTATGTTCAGATTTACATTCAGACTTAGCTTTCAAATTGAGTTGTTTTGGGTATTTTCACCCACATAAACGTTATGATTTTTAGACATGGTTTTATTCATTTGAACCTTATGGCCTTACAGTTTTACGTATTCCGTATTATTATGTCATGATTTGCAGTATACAAGTACAGATATCAGTCATGGGTTAGCTTGTGGTCCCTCGGGGTCATGAGCACCGTGTAGTATTCCGGTTCAGCAAATCGGGGCGTTACAAAAATAATGTTCTTACATAGACCAACTAAAAAGAGCTTTATAAAAGGAGGTAAAATGAAGCACATCCCACCAAATTTATTTTTCACACATGATCTCCAGAGAAATGATGACATTGATATGCAACAAAATCGTTCAAGTGACAATCCAACAGATTTATCCACAAAAACTTTACCAACTTCAAACCTTGATAAAATGGTACACATGAATGGGATGCGAAGACTTAATCTTCTAAATCGTGGTCTTTATCAGGGAAAGTAAGAATACATGTTGTACTCTTTTTTCTTAACCATGGTTTTCCCCATTGAATTTTCATGGTACAGTTTTTAATGAGGCAACAAGCAAACTCATATTCATTGGACATCTTAGGGGAGTGTTATGGAATGTGGATGTTAGGTTAATTGTTAGGAAAACTTTGTCATCAAGCTAAATAATCTCAATGCCCTATGATGTGGGCCATCTTGCAGCCAAGGGCGGCTACTTTGTGGCCAAGTTTGGCAGATTAATTGCCAAGTAAAATGGCTTATATATATAGTCCACCCCTTTGTAATATTGACGTGAGAGATGAAACAGTGAATCAATATACTATTACTCCTAAGTAGTTTTCTTCTTTTTTGTTGTTAGTTACTTTGTTGTTTCAGTTTTATAACAGAAGGGAAATTTTAGGAGTCATTTAGGCATACAATTTTTTTTTGCATTTTTCAAAATAATTGTTTGGTCATATATTCTAGTCAATTTTACTCCAAACTTTTTCGCTCACAAAGCTGGGGAAGTATGAAAAAGAGACACTCCAAACACTTATTTTGACAAAAGACACCAGTTTTAAAAAAAATAGGAAAAGAGACATGTTTTAAAAGAACTTTAAAAAAAGACAATTCTAACACACAACTTTTAAAATATATAGTATAGACCTGACCCCATCTCAGACCCCAATTTTTAAAAATACAAATCAATTTATCCACAATTTTATAAAACCAGATTTTATTTTAAGAAATATAAAAATTTAAAATTTCCTCAAGAAGTTTCACCCATCTAGCTCGATCAGCACTATTTTGGTGCTATTTTTTGCAATTTTGGGAGCTTCTCCGGTGATTTTAGTCGGCTAACATCAAAAAAATCACTCCATCACTACTATAATCTTTATATTTTCAGCCATTGTTAACCACTTATCCACTGATTTTTTCCTCCATTTTGTCCATAAAGCTTTCAAATTTGTCCATATTTTGAAAGAGATTCTATCTTCATTAGCTCCATTCCAACACTCCAAGTGTTCTTCCAAAGCTATAATATGCTATATTATTCTGTTTGTCATCAAAAAAGCAACCAGATCTAATTTTTCCATTATTGTGCAAAGATCTCGCCAGTCCTCAATTAGTATACTCTAGGTAGCCTAGCCATTGGTCGATCATAAACCACTAAGTTAGTTTATTCTAGATTATCATTTAGGCCTACAATGCCTATAATAGAAATTATTATTGGTGATGATGAATTCTAGGGTCAATTAAAGGAGACTCTTAAATGTTGGAACTGAAAATATATGACAAAGAAGGTAGTTTTCGTTGCCCTTTGTCATAATGGATTATGACAAAGGAGGCAGTGCCCATTGCCCTTCATCACAATATATTATATAATGACATGGTCAAACGCATAATAGAGAGTGGAGACTTAAGTTGCAATCGAAGTGACTAGGTTATTAGCTATTTGGTGAATGGGAGAGGGGAAATACATCCAACGTTCATAAAGAATGAACGACACGTGTGATTCAACATAGTTATTGTTGGCCTTGATGGTTCTAGGCATATTTTGAGAATCAATATAGTGGAAAGGTCTTGGAAGGAGGCCTTGACACCACACCCCCCTTGACAGTTGTTGATAATTAGTGGAATACGAGGACATATGTGATCATGCAACGAATATAGCTAAAAGGAGTGAAAATTAAATTAACAAGTTCATAATTGAAAGTGTGGAAAAGATGACGTACAATCCATATACCGCTAATATACCATAACTATTCATTTATTCTTGAATGTTGCAGAATTCTACAATCAATTAGTTGAATATGTAGACAAGTAATATTATTACTAAAAATAAGAAAACTAATTAAATTAGAGACATATATCATTCAAACATTGTAAAATTATTTGACTACATTATATATTTGTAAGTTCATATCACTTTTCATAGTGATCAAATAAGTTTAGGACATGTAATGGTCCTAAATCACTAAAGTACGACTAAAAAGAGAAAAACAAAATTAAATTAAATTAAGGATAGAGAAAAGACATTGTTTCCCCCCTGAACTTGTCCTCCAAACTCACTTTAGCACTTAAACTTAACTTCCATTTACTTACCCCCCTTAACATCTTTAAAGTGAATTATTTTCACCCCTCAAAACTGAATACCACTCTCACAATGGTGTGTTACACTCGCTTACACATCAATGCCACGTCAATGCCACGTCAATGCCACGTTGGAGCCACATTTTTACCACGTAAGAAATTACTATTTTAAAAAAAATTAATCCCTCCCACATTATTTTTATATATTTTTTTTAAAAAAAATAACAAATATATATATTATTTTATTTAGCCATTTTTTTTCAATTTTGATATTCTTCGAACTGAACTAATGAAGCAATTTAATGTCTTCAATTTTTTCGTAGGAGAATGTATTAATGGAGAAAAATAAAACAAAATAGAGGAAAGTGTTGTTGGAGGATGTGTTTGAGGTTGTTAATGGAAGAATTAATTGTTGTAGAAAATGGGTGTTGTTGTTTGTTGATGTGTAGGAGAATAAAATGGTATGGGGTGTGGGGTGTAGGTGTGTAGGGTGGGGATGAGAGGTGAAGGGGGGGTGGGGGTATTGAAGAAGAAAGGAGTATTTTATTTTAAATATATATTTATATGTAAAATAAGTGGGAAAAGAAGAAGAAAAATCTGAAACAAGCCCTTTTTTTTAAATGCCACATCAGCATTAGGGGGGAAATAATTCACTTTAAAGATGTTAAGGAGGGTAAATAAACGAAAGTTAATTTTAAGTTCTAAAGTGAGTTTAGAGGACAAGTTTAGGGGGGAAAAGATGTCTTTTATCTTAAGGATATTAACATCATTCAAGTATTGTAAAACAACTTAATCACATTATATGAGAGTCCACAATAATTGAACACATGATCAAATGATTATTAAAAAGAGTGATGTTTGTGAGTTATCTTCGGATAAGAAATGTTTGATAACAAGTATTGTTTCCCAAAACATAGGTGTAATGACCCTCATTGTGATTTTATAATTTTTTGTGTTTTGACCATTTTTCACTCTTCGTTATTACCTTATCTGATTTTTGAGGATTAGGGATGATTGACATATTCCCTGATGCATTTGAGAGTGTGTTATTTGAGCTTATAGTTGTAATATCCTAAAAATCAAAAACCAATGTTAGAGCCATGTTTCAATCTCATGCTATAATACCCTGTGCTTCTACCTAGCTTGAAATTATCCTAAGAATATTAGAAATTTACCTTGAAAGATAAATCCATTTGTGTACGCATGAAATTTTTAATATTTTTACTTTTTTGAGTGGGAAATTAAATTAGCTTTCCAACGATACCAATTTTTTCCAAATCTGGTATCGGAGTAAAACGTTATGAATGTTTTACCAAGAGCTGTCAAAACCGCCCAGGTGTGATGGGCAGGTCGGCGGACCATCGATCTAGTGACGGACCATCGCAGCTAAGGTAGTAAGTCAGTCTTCTGGCTAAAGTGCAATGGACAGGTTGGCATACCATCAAACTTACAACGGACTGTCTCCCAAGCCGTCGCTACTAAGGCAGTGAGTCCCTATTCTGGCCCAGGTACGACTGTCAGAACGACGGACCGTCGAGCCAGCGACAGACCGTTGTACGAGCCCTCACAGATCCCGTTCAGCGAATTCTAAGCCATTTTAAAAAGGTATTTGGGTCTTTTTCCACCCGTTTTAACCCCTAATTATACCAGACCATAGCCCATAACTTCATTATCCATCTACAATATCAAATTAGGGTTTTCTCTCAAAGATAATCCCCAAGAAACAAAATCCAAAGCCTTCTTCAAGAAACTAAGATATTCCAAGTTCTTCAAGCCCAGGAACTTCAAGAAGCTCACAATCAAGGTATGCCATGTGTTGATTCATGGGTCCCTTTCACTCATGAAGCTCAAGAATCTCTTTTCAAAATCTAAGATTTGTGTATTTATGAATGTTCATGATTTAAATTGAATTGAAATTCATGTTCATGATGTTGTGGGATTTTGATTCATGTTTGAAATTACATATTCCAATGATTGACCCAAGGATGTGGTGATTTGCATAATAATCATGATAAACCCTTAAATTTACACGTTGATTGATGTATCCATGATTATTAGATGTGTTGATGATTTTATAACCAAAGCATGCTCCTTATGTGTTTGATTAAATGCCTATGTGAAGGAAAAGTGTCATACTAGTATGATAATATGAAATCCCCATTTATGTACAAGTTTATGAATGTCCAGTATTTGATAAAATGTCTTAGTCAATGAATTATGGATATATGTGTAGCCATTGTGATGCTTTAGAACTTGTACTTCATGAAATTTCCAACTTATTGTATTATGGATTGTGATGTTGGTCATGTATTTAAGAAAGTCATGCTTTGTCAGTTTCCTTCTATCGAGTCTTGGGGGTACTTGTACCCAAAAATTTAGTTGTGTGCTTAGAATCCGTGTCATGTTTTCAAGATACTCTCAGTCAAGCCATGATCCATAGAATTCAGTCAGTCTCATGACTCAGGGAAAAAACTTAATAATCTCAGTAGTATTCTGTCAGTCAAAGGAGTTCAGTTAACTCAGTCCAATTAGTTCAGGTAATCATGTTCAGTGTCTATTCAGATGAGAGTAGAAACTAGCACCGAGCGAACCCAAGATGAAAACCCACATGTTAAATGAGGGTGTGATTGTTAAAAGCAATCCTTGCGTTCCAGAACTACGTAGCCAGCGTAGGTTGAGACATTATAGCCTGTTATATTAGGGTAGATGAGGTGGCTTAACCTGTTATATGAGGGTTCCCACTATTCTCATGAGAGTTAACTGTTATATAAGGGTTACTCACAGATTGTCCTTACTAGTGGTGCGGATTGACACCTTTCTAATTGATGTTACAGATTGAACTCCAAGTCAGCTATATTGCGTTATTTGGGGCATATAGGATAGATGACTACTTTCCACAGTTTCAGTATAGAATCAGGACTGTCAGATACAGTCATTCAGTCTCAGTAATAGAGCTCAGATAGTTTTACAGAATTCAGGACTGTCAGATACGGTCAACTCAGAATAGAAAGAACTCAGCTAGTTCCATCAGAAACTAGACTGTCAGATACATTCGCTTAGTAGTAGTCATTTCAGTTATACAGTTATCAGTATCTCATGTTATCAGTACTCTGATTCAGTAATCACGTTATCACAAACTCAGTTATGGTCATTATGTATTTAAGTATGTATTCTCACGTTCATAATATCCAGTCAGTTAGTGTAGTTCATACATGTGATCCCTTTTTATTTAGCCTACCTCACATGCATACCAGTACATTCAAACGTACTGACGCATTTGTGCTATGATATTTTATACCATAGGTTCAGAAGCACGAGCTCCAGAGCATCAGTAGCATTCCAGTCTCAGCAGTCAAAGTTAGAAGTGAGTCCTCATCCTTCGAGGACATTACCATTACTTTATTATCTTATTAATTAATTTATTTCAGTAGTTGGATTTAGTTGGGGATATGTCCCATCAACTCTTTATTCAAACAGTACAGTCAGTTAGAGGCTTTTCAGACTATAGTATGTTTAGACAATTTGTTTCAGATATTTTGGGTATTTCATACCCCATCCATATGTTATGTTTTATTAGATATGTTACAGTTTTGAACCTTACGGCCTTACAACCTTAATTTCCACTTTTATATAGTATATTATGTAGTATTCAGGTACAGATATCAGTCATGGGTTAGCTTGTGGTCCTTTGGGGTCATGAGCATCGTGTAGCATTTTGGGTATCTAATTTGTAGCGTTACAAACTTGGTATCAGAGCCTAAGGTTCAATAGTGTCCTAGGAAGTCTGAAAGCCGCATCTAATAGAGTCTTATCTATTGGGGGTGTTGCATGCCACATTTATGGACATAAGGCTATAAGATGTTTTAGGAACAGTTTCCCTTCTTTCAGTATTCTTGTCGTGCCAGCGAGTATAATCTTAAGCTAATCTCTTAGTCTAATCCATTTCTCCCTTTCTTTTACAGAATATGCCTCCTAAAAGAAGAAACGGGAATCAGTCAGCCCCTCAGCTCGAAAAACCTTTAGGCGAGCATGTCTCTCATGCAGAGTTCAAAGCTACATTCACAACTATTGCTCAGACAGTCGCTGCTTAGAATAAATGACCAGCTGTTATTTTGGACAACCTAGTGTCAATTCAGTTGCAACCAGGATTTAGGAATTTACCTGAATAAATCCTCCATCCTTTTTGGGGTCTAAGTCAGATGAGGAGCCTCGGGAATTTCTTGATCAAGTTCAGAAGGTTACAAATATCATGGGGGTTAATTCTAGTGAGACTGCGGAGCTAGCTACATATCAGTTACAGGATGTTGCTCACACTTAGTACAAACAGTGAAAGTCAGAGAGGGCTGTAGATGCAGGGCCTATTGAGTGGGAGGAGTTTTCTACTGCATTCTTAGATAGATTCTTTCCCCTAGAGCTGAGAGAAGCTACAGTGTTAGAATTTATCAACCTCAGGCAGGGCAACATGATAGTGAAAGAGTATTCCCTTAAGTTTACTCAATTAGCTAGATATGCTCCTCATGTGGTTGCAGATAGCAGGGCTAAGATGAGTAAGTTTATTTCTGGGGTGAATGATAGTGTAGTCAAAGAGTGCAGGTACGTGATGTTGAATAGTGACATAAACATAGCCAGGCTTAGAACCCATGCTCAGCAGATAGAAGAGCAAAATATTAAGATGAGGGAGAAGCAGAATAAGAGAGCAAGGACAGGAATTTTCAACTTTGCTCAGCCCAAATTAAGAGGAAACCGTTCTTACTTTCATCCTAAGTCAGCAGTTCCAACTCCTTCTTCAGCTAGTGTTCTAGCTCCTAAGTTTAGGGATTGTAATAAAGATAGAGTGCCAGGCTCTAAGTCTCAGGGCAGTGTTAGCAGTGCCCGCACCTATCCTCTTTGCCATACTTATGGCAAGCACCATCAGGGTATTTGCAGAGCTGGCAGTGGTATTTGTTTTGGATGTGGCAAGCCAGGCCACAGAGTCAGAGACTGTCCTCGGCCTGGTCCTCAGGGTCAACAGAACCATTTATCAGCTCAGTTCGGTTGGCTAAACCAGCAGGGTGCCACCTCCAGCGCTACTAGTGGGCAACGCCCAAATCAACTTTATGCTCTTCAGTCCTGGCAAGATCAGGAAAATTCTCCTGATGTGGTTACCGGTACGTTACAAATCTTTCATGTGTATGTTTAAGCTCTGCTAGATCTAGGAGCTTCTTTGTATTTTGTTACTCCCTATATAGCATGTGATTTTGAAACCAGTCCTAAAATTCTAGAAGAGCCCTTTTAAGTCTCTACCCCAGTGGAAAAAACCATCATAGCCTGGCGGGTATACAGGAACTACCCGGTTATGATATTTCATAAAGTCACTTCAGCAGAATTTGTCAAATTAGAGATGACTAATTTTGATGTTATTCTCGACATGAATTGGCTTCATTCCTACTATGCCACAGTCGACTGCAGAAACAGAATATTCCAGTTCTAGTTTCTGAATGATCTTGTCCTAGAGTGGAGGGGTAGCACTTCAGCTTTCAGAGGTCAGCTTGTTTCCTACCTTCGGGAAAGAAAAATGATATCTAAGGGATGTGTCTATTATATTTTTCGAGTTAAGGAAACTAGTTCTGAAACTCCCAGTCTTGATTCATTCCAAGTCGTGAATGAATATTCAGATGTCTTTCCCAAAGATTTTCCAGGAATTCCTCCCGAAAGGAGAATAGACTTCGGCATTGATCTTTTTTTAGATACTAAGCCTATATCTATTCCACCATGCAAAATAGCACCAGAAGAACTCAGAGAATTGAAAAAGCAGTTGAAGGATCTCCTAAATAAGGGATTCATCAGACCCAGCATATCCCTATGGGGCGCACCAGTCTTATTCGTGTGCAAGAAAGACAGTTCCCTCAGAATGTTCATTGATTAGCGTCATCTCAATAAAGTCACGATCAAGAACAAGTATCCTCTTCCCAGAATTGATGACTTGTTTGACCAACTTCAAGGTGCCAGTTATTTCTCTAAGATAGACCTCAGATCAGGATATCATCAGCTCAGAGTCAGAGAATGTGACATTCCGAAAATAGCCTTTCGTACTCGGTATGGTCACTTAGAATTCTTAGTTATTTCCTTTGGTCTTACCAATTCCTCAGTAGCTTTTATGGACTTGATGAACCGGGTGTTTAAGTAGTACTTGGACATGTTCGTCATAGTCTTCATAGATGATATTCTGGTTTATTCCCGCAGTGAACATGATCATGCAGACCATCTCAAAATCTTACTTCAGACTCTCAGAGATCATCAAATGTTCGCCAAATTAAGTAAGTGCGAATTTTGGCTAAGTTCAGTAGAATTCCTTGGTCATATTATTTCTGGTGATGACATTAGGGTTGATCCTCAAAAGACCGAAGCGGTAAGAAACTAGTCCAGACCTGTCTCTCCACCAGATATCAGGAGTTTCTTGGGTTTGGCTAGCTATTACAGATGGTTTGTTGAGGGATTTTCTTCTATTGCATCCCCTATGTCCATATTGACTCAAAAAAAAGTCAAGTTTCAGTGGACATATCCTTGCGAGAAGAGTTTTCAGGAGTTGAAGACTCGACTCACCTCAGCTCCAGTCTTAGCTCTTCCAGATGGTCCAGATAGGTTCGTAGTGTATTGTGATGCATCCAGAGTAGGTTTGGGTTATGTCCTCATACAGCATGGTAAGGTCATAGCCTACGCCTCTAGACAACTTAAACCCCATTAGAAGAATTATCCTACTCATGATCTTGAGTTAGCAGCCGTAGTATTTGCCTTAAAGATTTGGAGGCTTTATCTATACAAAGTTTATGTGGATGTGTTCACAGATCATAAGAGCCTTCAGTATGTCTTTTCTCAGAAAGATCTCAATATTTTTCAAAGAAGGTGGTTAGAGCTCTTGAAAGATTATGACATGAGTATCCTTTATCATCCGGACAAGGCCAATATAGTGGCCGACACTCTCAGTAGACTGTCTATGGGTAGTGTTGCTCATGTTGAGGACAGTAAGAAGAAGTTAACTTAGGAAATCCATCATCTTTCCAGACTAGGCATTTGCTTTTTCAATTCAGAGGAGGGTGACATATGGGTTCAGAGTAGTTCAGAATTATCTCTAGTTTTCGAGGTGAAAGAAAAGCAAGATGGAGATCCCAGTCTAGTCAAGTTGAAATAGTCAGTCAAGGATCAGAAAGTAGAGGTTTTCTCACAAGGTGGAGATGGTGTTCTACGTTGTCAGGGTCGTCTGTGTATTCCAGGTATAGACGACTTAAGGCAGCAAATTCTTACAGAAGCGCATGGTGCGTTCTACTCTATTTATCCAGAGGATACAAATATGTACTGTGACTTGCGAGAAATCTATTGGTGGAGTGGGATGAAGAGAGATATTGCAGAGTTTGTGGCTAAGTGTTTTACATATTAGCAGGTTAAGATAGAGCATCAGAAACCTAGTGGGTCCATACAGGATTTCAGTATTTTTTCTTGGAAGTGGGAAGAAGTAAACATGGACTTCGTGGTGGGTTTGCCTCGTACTCATCGCCAGCATAATTTAGTTTGGGTCATTGTAGATAGGATGACCAAATCATCTTATTTCCTTCCAGTCCATACCTCTTATTGCCTTATTCTCAAACTCCTAACTCACATTGATTTTACATTAAAGCGTTTAGGAGCTTTTTGGATCAAATTACGGTCTATTAAAGAACGGATTAGGCTACATATGAGGCTAACAAAAGAACAAGGTAAAGGCTCGACGGGGATATCTAAGATAATGTACAAAGGTAGGTAAAAAGAAGGTATGAACAATGGCTATCAAAGAAATGCCTAAATCATCTCCTAAACTCACAATCTTTATTTCACTTTGCATACACACCAGGGAAGTTCTAGCATCAGTTACAATAAGGAATATACAACAGTCTTACACACTCATGGCACATGGTCAACTCAATTGGATCTTCATAATGATTGGATGTATGCATTGCATCCTCTTATTATGCATTCATATTCATGAGACAATGGTACTACTGAGACATTCTAATTTTTATAAGAAGATGAGGCACCTTATAAAATGTTTGTACCGAGGGATGTGTCAATAAGGTTGATTTGAGATGTGATATTGAGATTATATGAGTATATGGGTTGTGAACCCCCCATGGGTCCTACCTGGTAGTTGTGAGTTCAAATAAATGTATACAGATAGTTATGCAATAACTTTCAAAATATTTCATCATCATCACATATTGCATTATCATCCTTGGTATAGTTTGATATTTTGTTAGTATTTACTCTTGTCTTGTGTTTCTGTGCTAGGGCATTGTTTGTGATATTGTGTTTGAGAATTTATTTCACTTCATTGCATTATCCTATATCATTATATGTTGAGTTGGAGGTTGGAATATTTGAAACATTGGGTCTGGCTGAGGCTTGATAGGAGAGATAGATGTGTAGTCCCTACGTAACGCCCCAAAATCTGATCCTGAGACGTCACGCAGTGCTCAAGGCTGCGAGTAGCCCTAAGCTAACCTTTTAAGCCTGCTACTAGGTCTGAACCTTACTTCAAGATAATCTAGTCAAGAAATAATGTTGTATCATACCAAAACTGAACTGAATAAACTGAAGATACTGTCTGAATAGAAAATACTAAAAGTCTGTAAATAAACTCATTTTCCGACAAGCCTCTACTACTAAAGAACTAGAGATCCATTGGGACAGACCCATAACTGACTCGGACTAAACTGAAAACGATAACTCAATTACTATGAAAGCTGGAAATCTGAAGAAGTAGGCCCTCGGATCATGAAGACTCACCAACTGTGGGAGCGTAGATAGAGATGATTGAACTACTCACGTTGCTGGTACTAAGCACCTAAACCTACATTATAAGACAATGTAGCACATAGACATATATGTGGATCAGCACTTTAAAGATGTACTGAGTATATGGGTAGTGTAATGCATAAGTAAGACATCATCGTAATTAGAAAGTAAATGCATGTTGGATGCATATGACTCACATAAGCTTGATTATCAAAAATACCAAAATATAAAATCATGGATAACAAATCATACTTGTAAATCTAGTGAGTCATAACTCTTAGTGTTATAAAAGCTTTTCTATCATTCTTTTCTTTTAAAACTTAAGAAGTTTTGGGAGCCTTGGGAAATCTTAGAACTTTGGGACTTAGGGAGTTTCTTCTAACTGACATAAACTAGGTGAGCTGACATGGAGTCCAACGTCTTGCCCACATTGGGGAGAGTTATTCTATCCTTGCCATCGGAATAGAACCTTAACTTAAGTGATCACTATCTTAGCCCACTATGGGCAAGTCAGAAACCTACGGTGGCACGTAGTTCTGGGGAATGATACCTTGGAATCATACCCAACTCGGTGTTAAATACTACTCACATACTTATTGCTCAGAACTTTTAGAAAATCCACCTTAAAACAGAACTAGGGTTTATAATGAAAATCAATTATACTTTACTTTGGTTTAAATCATAAACTGTATGAATAATGTAAATTCCTATCTTTGCTTGGATCAATAGATCAACTTTCTTTATCAAAATCTGAAAATAGCTAATCATGAGATGCTTAAAACATATTCATTCTTGAAATGTCAACATACAAACTAGGACTTAATGACCCATGCTTCAATTTCATGTCAAACACCACAAGGTTCATGCTTGATAATACAACTATTCATAATTCAACTTAAAATTTGGAAAATCTGATCATACGCATTAATCTTTTGAAAGTAGACATGTAATTCAATATCCAAATCACTTAAAATCTCAAAATCATGCAATTAGCAACATTGGGTATAAATCCTAACTTGAATTTAATGGGAAATCATACAAAACTCAGCAATTTGTAATTTAAAGTAAGTTTTTGGGCCCAAGGATGAAAGATTTATCCTTGTTCAAAATCCCACATACCTTGGATGATGAACTAGATGAACAAGTTTGCTTTTGAGACCCTATTTGTGCTCTTGAATGATGGTTCTTGGAATTCTTGTGTTGGGAATCTTAAATCTTGAATTAATTTGGAAAAATAGTGGTGGAATCTTGGGATTCTTGAGGTTGATTGTTGAAGTTTAGGGTTTTGGTTGAGAGAAATTTTGAGGAATATATCATAAAATGCATATAATAGACTTAAATCTTGTGTTTGGACCTGAGAAAAAGTCCAAAATACCCTCTTAAAACTCCTAAACGAAGCTAAAAAATGTAACTGGTCCCAATTTAATGGGTCACTGCAATGCACCACTATCGCGGTGGCTCACTGGAAACTGACTAATGGGGAATTGGAGATCTCCGCGACGCGAAGCTATCGCGTTGTCCCACTGAATTTTGACAATTGGGACCAAGAACTTCAATGCGATATGCCACCATTGCGGTGCCCTATAGAAATTCTATTTTGGCCTTCGACGCGATGCGCTACTATAGCGTTGGACTACTGGAATTCAACAATTGGGAAAATAGACCTCTCCGCGATGCACCAATATCGCGGAGGTCCACTGAAAATTGACAAATGAGAATTTGGACCTTGCCGCAATGCGTCAACATCACGGTGGCCCACTGAAAAGTGATAATTATAAAAATTTCCTTTACCGCGATGCGGTGTCTGCCCAGTTGGCACACTGCCAACTTAAAATGCTCTAACTTCTTCACCGAGTGTCGGATTTGAGCAAATTTAGTATCGATGGAAAGTTTATTCAATTTTTCACATAATTAAAAGTTGAAACCTAGAAAATTCTATATGAAACAAATATTATTCATTTTGGAAGACATCCTTTAACACTCTAGGAACGAATTTAAGCTAGAAAAAGTTTGGGGTATTACACCCTGGTGGTAGTATGAGATAAACATGTATATATATGAACTCTCTTCCCATTTTCATCCCATATTACTTAGTGGATTATGATTGATTTTTCCCTTGTTACTGAATATAAATGAATAGTGTTGACTCACTTAGGTTAGCGTGCCTACCCTATTTTTGGTGAATATATTGACTGTTGTGTTGGGTTACTTTGATAGGATAAAAGAAGGTAATTACGATATATATATATTGATTAGGAGAAACCTTGGGTAGTTTAGATAGTGGTTCTCGCTATTTCTTTAGATTAAGGTAGGTTATCGACATTGCTCGCTGAACGCAGGTGGTTTCGTACTCATCTTTACTTCTCTTTTCTTTTTCTTATTTTCTGTACCTCGTGCAGGTATTAGACCGAGTAGCATCTTGTAGATTATTTTCTTTTAGAATTAATATTGCAAAAATCGAGGTAGTACTGACGCACTTTAAGTTTATTCAGATCTCTCTTTATTTATCTTATGCTTACCGCATTTAAGATACTATAGCTATTGTTATTATTCTACATTTAGAGGTTTGTACTGATGACAACCAGATCTAAAATGTATCTCTGAGACTCGTGTCTCATATATATGTATGTATATATATGGGACTATTCGTTCTTCTATTTCTGTTTTTTTTTCTTAAACCATGTTTTGGGAATGGGTTAGGCTTACTTGTCATGATAGGTTTGACGAGTACCATCACGTACCTATTTTGGGTTGTAACAATAGATTTGTTCTTATTAAGTGGTTCTTGCTATCATTATTCTTTCTTATACTCATTCGATCATGCCTTCAATCGTTGTGGACTCGTATATGATGTGATTTAATTATGTCACCATATTTGGATGATGTTAATTCAACTAATTTAAATTAGTTTCTCCTTTTCTTGGTCATATACAAATCCTTATTTATGTAGGTATAAAATAAATCTATACGTCTATTAAAGATCAGAAACTTAACCTATACAAAAAAGTGTCAGAGATCTACCATCGACCATGTGAATATATAGCCTAGCAATAGTATGATAAATAGGGAGGAAATTAATTTAAATTAAAGTAAATTAGAAAATTAACATCATTCAAAATTGTAATACAACTTAATCATATCATATGAAAATTCACAATAATTGGACATATGACCAAATGAGTAAAAGAAAGAGCTATGGTAGTAAGAACCACTTACTCAGAACAAACCTATGCTTTAGAAACAGTACTTGTTCTCAAACATTACTTGTCCTAAGACCACTTATAAGCATCACTTTTTCTAATGTCTTTTTTATCATGTGTCCATTGTTGTAGAGTCCCATATGATCAACTGTTTTACAATGCTTGAATGATGTTAATTTTCCTAATTTAATTTTAATTTTCTCATTTTTAGTCATATTTTATTGATTTAGGATTATTACATGTCCTAATACTATTTGATCATTTGTTCAATTATTGTGAATGTGCATATGATGTGATTAAATTATTTTTACAATGCTTGAATAATGTTAATTCCTCTAATTTAATTTAATTTCTTATTTTTAGACATATTTTAATGATTTAACATTATTACATGTCTCAATACACATTTGATCATGTCTAAAAATGATATGGACTCACGAATGATATAACCAAATGGTTTTACAATATTTGAATAATGTTAATTTTTCTAATTTAATTTAATTATATTTAAGTTTTCCTTTTTAGTCATAATATTGATTGTTCATATATTCAAATGATCAATTTTAGACTGCTTTCAAGGTGTATGATAATGAGTGTTTGATTTATAATATATGAGACAATTTAATATATATTTATCAATTCAGAGTTTGGACTTAGCTTATTTAATTTATGTCCCTTTAAGTTTTTTGGAGTTAGCTTATTTAATTCATGTCCCTTTAAGTTGTATAGGGTGAAGAAAAAACTTATCTATTGAATTTATTTAATTGCAGTTCATTTAATTTATTCATAATCTTATTCTGAGAAAAAAATTATATAGTCATTATTTATTCTCAAATTAATTGGATCATGCCACCAATTGATGAAGACTCTCATATCATATAATAAAATATTATTATCATTTTCAAATAGTGTTAACTCATTTATTTTATTTTAGTTAATTAACTTCTTATTTAGCCCAATAGTAGTCTAATTTACATAACATATACCTAGTGTCCGTCGATTATTAACAAATGGTGTAGTTAATGATATATGATACACTTCAAGTAGTAGTCTAGTTTATATATATCATGTTGTCGATTATTGACAAATGGCATAGTTGAGCATAAATCATATTTGTGGATAATTGACACAAGTTGATTCATGATATTCTTGTTTTAATCCATTAGACTTATGCGAATTGAGGTTTAGATTTGAGATTGAACCGGTAAGAAATCTTTAAAATGTTCATTATTTTAGAGAAAAATCAACATCAACAAAACAAATGGGGGAAAAATGAAACAGAAAAAAGCTATTTTTTTCGTTCTTTAAAGATAGTTACTACATGTGGATTTATAGCTGATTGATGCCTAAATTATGAGTGTGGTCTAGTGATCTAGCCTAGACTAAAGTGGTGAAGGGCCTACGTATTATGGAGTAATTTTCAAATGAGAGGCAAAAATTTTGGTCCGACAAAAAACTTGATAGAAAAGAAATATATGAAAACTTTTAAAGGGAAAATAAATCATTGATTTTCATTTTGACTCAAAAAATTAAATTAAGAAATTGAAAAAAAAATATCAATATTGTGCTCAAAATGCTTAAAATCAGAAGATGATCTATTTATAACAACGAATTGAGAATTTCGAGATTGAAGGAGAAGATAAATCTAATGAAAAAATTTTAGAATTTGGAAAAAAATAGAAGAAAGTGAAGAGAAAGAATGAGAAGGGGGGGGGGGGGGGATCTTAGGAGAATGAGGGGTGTAAAGTATTTTAAAAGACAAACTGTATGCTTTATAAAATAAACCTATAGGAACTTACAAGTTTTTAAAATAAAAATTAGTCCCCTAATTCCACCACTTTTCTACAAAACCCTAAAAAATAAATGAAAAGGAAATTAGATATCTAAACAACAACAAACAATAACATACTCCGTGTATTTTCACCTTGTGGGTCTGGAGAGGGTAAAATGTACGCAGTCCATATCACTACTTTTGAAGAAGTAAGAGGTTGTTTCTGATAGACCCTCGGCTCAGGACAAAAGATACTAAGCAAAGTCATAATAAAATATGAAACATGATGAAATAAAAGAAATAAGATACCTATAAAGTAGTACTATACACTATCAAATCGAGAGCACATATGTCACGATCTGAGACTGTCCCTAGTCGTAACACGGTGCTTAGAGTCACAAGTAACCCCAAGCTAATCCATGGGATAGAATAAGTTATGATTACTAAAGGAAAGTAACAAAATACTGAGTGGAAGGTAACTAAAATAAACTGATGCTGAATAATAATAAAGTCAATAATGATGTTGTCTGAAATACTTGATGATATAGAAAAATATGTCTAACTGTCTGTTTGTCTGAAAGTCTCTAAATCATGACGAGCTGTTGGGACAAGTCTTCAACTAACTCTAACTGACTAAAATAATGTAATATACTGAAAATAAACAAATGATAGCTAGTCCTCGTCTGATGAGGACTTACCAAGGTTGCAACTACGTAGAACAGGAATGTGCTAAGTGCAGTCCGGGTACTGAGCATCCAAACCTATATTATGAGATAATATAGCACAAAGAAATATACAATCAGTACTTTGAATGTACTGAGTATGCGAAATGAGAAGATAACTGGTATATATAAACTGAACATGAATGCATAAACAATTAAACTGAATGCAAGACCATGTACAAACATATGCTGAATAATCTGAATAACTGGGTAACTGAATAACTGAATACTGAAAACTTAGTAAAACAAACCTGAACTAAACATAAACTGAAACTAAACTGAGGACTGTGGAAGCTACAATAACTGACATACCCCAATGTGAGCTAATCAAGGTCTAACCTGTGAACCTAGTTAGAAAGGTGTCAGTACCTTGCCAAGAGTACCAACACTGGCTGGCGTGGATCCACTAAATTGATGTCCCGAAGGACTAGGGTGTCAGTCCTTTACTGGCGGGTGATCTCTCATAACCTATGATGGCACCATAGTTTTGGAACTTAGGGACTTCTACTAAAGGTCTCGGCCCTCAATTGACGGGTGAACCTTTATCTCTACGTTCACTCGGTGCTAAGTACTACTCCCAACTGAACTGTCACTGATAACTAATAACTACTTCACATGATCTGATGATTGATAAATGATCAACATGATAATATTCTGAATTTAGCAATATAAACATGATCTTAATGGCTCATAACATGAAAACTGATATATGCATGACTATTTGGGTATCGAGTACTTGTAACCCACCAACTTTGACTAATACAACTGAACATGATAATAAATTTTGGAGCATAATAAAAGGGATTTCACAATTTAAAACCAATAAACTCAACAACTTCATGATAGGAAAATTCATGATTTTGAATGTGGTAAATCACTACTCTTGGGGAAAGCACATATTCATGGTTTGATTACATACATAAACTGATGAGAGTAAGGAAACTCATATTTGACATGGAACCCAATTCAAGGGGAAGGGAATTTTTCTTGAGTATTTAAGAGTTATTGGGACTCAATGGGTGGAAGGGACCCATTGATGAAATCCCATATACCTGAAGTGAATTCCTTGGGAAAATTTCTTAGAACTTGTGCTAGAACTTGGAGAACCCTAGTTTGCTTTGGAGAAGAAAAAAATCGCTTCCTTTTTTCTGAGTGTAATGATTTTGGAGTTTATAAAGTGTTAGGGTAGCTTTAATCCCTGAATAACTGATGCTGGGGTGCCCAAACAACATGGGTTCAGGATTAAAAGACGGGGATTTACCAAAAAGCGCCTTTTAAAATCGTGCAGGGATTTCTGATTTCAATCGTCATGACTCACCCAACGACTGGTCATGAGTCATGATTTGAGGTCCTGAGATCTTGGGTCTTTTTTGTTAAGGTAACGACTCCCTTCCTAACGACTCTTTAGGTCTGATCACGAATCGTTAGGAGTAGTCGTGATCTGAGATAAGATTTCTGAATTTCTTACTGGTGTGGCAACAAATCCACGTGACAACTCGTTATGCCTCATAATGAGTCATGATATGGACTCGTTATCACACGGAAAAAATCTGAGACCCTCACTAGAATGGCAATGACTCACACGTAACAACTCATTATATCTGGTAACGACTCATTGCCTGAGTCATTGTCACTGGTAGTTTGACAGGTTCTTAGAAAAGTTTTTGTAACTTTTTGCCACGACAGGCGAGACTAGTGATATTGAAAAGTTAATTTAATGGCCTATGCTTTAATGGATCTAGAGCTTGAAAACTTTGGGTATTATAACACATCTCACCCAAACCGTCATACTAGAAATTCCAACCTATGTGCAAAGTCCTACGACTACTAACAAGGCTACACCAAAGCACTCCTATCAATTAGCTACTCCTCACGCACACTCTCTATCTCTCTAACCTAATTTGTGTCCTCCATACCTGCCTATCTAGGGTCATATCCCTAGTAAGCTGTAACTGTTCCATGTCATGTCTAATCACCTCCCTCTAGTATTTCTTCGGCCTACCTCTATCCCATTTGAAACCATCCGAAGCCAGTCTTTCACACCTATAAATTGTGCATTAGTGCCCCTCTTCATCACAAGCCCAAGGAATCTCAACCTCACTTCTCGCATTTGATCATCCACCAAAGTCACTCCAACCTTCTCCCGAATAGTCTCATTTTTAACCCTATCTCCCTAGTAAGTCCACACATCCAACACAACATCCCCATTTCCGTCACCTTCAACTTTTGGATGTGAGAGTTCTTCACTGGCCAACACTCCGCTCAATACAGCATGACCAACGGAAGCGAGCCTCCATTTCATCCACCCTACCTCAATACGGTGAGTGACATCCTTGTTAATCTCTCCATTCTCCTGAATCATAGACCAAAGATACTTAAAACTATTCCTCTTACAAACAACCTGGGAATCCATCTTCACTACACCTCGTTCTCATGCATCAAGTCACTGAACTTGCATTCCAAATACTCTGTCTTGATCCTAGTAAATGCTATTGCTATTTATTAAACCTGGCTAACTAATGACTAGTAAATGCCATTGTTATTTATTAAAGCTGGTTAACTAAACACCAAACCTAGTCATAATGGTGGGTTTATGAAGATTTTTGTACAAATATCACGCCGACACAAAGTAGATAAGCACATGGAACCCACAAATGTTGATTTAATTATCACGTAATTCATCCGATCCAATTTATTTTGCTCATGTTACTTGATTTTTTTTTAAAAGGTATTTATTAAGAATTTGTTTTACAAAAGTTATTATATTAATTATGTTGTAAAAAAATTAAATTTGAGTAGTTATTTAATGATAAATTAGTTTTGAAAGAAAAACGATATAATTATCTTGATTTACTAAAATAGATAAGTAAATGAGAAATTTATTTTTAGTATAAAGGTTAAATAAAATAAAATAAAATGGAAGGCGTCTAACTAGTACTCCACTGTTTTAAAATAATTGTCACGTATTATTTTTCAAAAATTAATTTAATTACATTCTAAAGCTAATTAGATTATATTAGTTCGATATTCTAAGATTGAAAAGTATTACAGATTACAATTTTCCTCATATCAATATGACAAAAAAATACATCTTAAAATGTTGATCAAAGTTTAAATCACTTGACTCTTAGAAAAGAAATTGTAATAAGTATTTTGGAATGGAGGGTATACTTTCTCCGTCTAATATTACTTGTCAGTCATATTAAAAATAAATGTCCAGTTTAAAAAAAATTAAAAAGAGTCGTTTGGTGTGAGGTATAAGGTATAATAGTTACACGATAAAATGAAGGATTATTTTATTCTGTGTTTAGTCAGAGTTATTACTTAGTCTCAAGATTATTTATCCCATCATTTATGTCGTAGTGATGGAATAAGTTATCTCAAATACATGGTAAGATAAGTTATCCCATCGAGATAGTTAATCTCGGAATTATTTATTCCAAAATAACTTATTTCCAACCAAACGACCCTTAAATGTAACAATAGAAGAAGTGAGGGAAAAAACTTAATCATACTCAGTTTGTATAACAAATTTACTTTATTTATCATAATTAAATGATTTAATGAAGTAAAATACATGTTAATTAATTATGATTAAATAAAAAAATTCTAAACTAAAATAGATGACACACACATATATATATATATATATATATATATTAACTCGACACAAACACCAATCCAGATAAGTTTTTATCAGAAGTGAGTAGCAACAAAGATTCGGACCTTTGAGCAGCCTATATGCGAAAAGGAACACTCGAATATGCTTCAAAGTTCCGCAAAAAGATTCGTACATTCGCATAATCCCGTAACTTATGCCACTTCTCATCTTCCATGGGACACATTTCTTCCCCCTACCTTTCTCCCCAAATATCCCTTCTCTCCCCTCCCACAAACATCTTCTCCTTTACCGCATTTGTCATCACTTACCAATCAAGCAGGTTCTTTCTCTTTTTTCCTCACTTCAATTTCAACATTTTTTTCTAAAAGAAATCAAAATCCACCCCTCTAATTAATGATTGTATATATTTTTTAAAATTTTGAATTTTTTGGGTCTAATTTCATGCTATAGAGTGATCCATTGTTTTTTTTTTCAAGATGTTAATTTGAAATTTGAAGCTAGCAAGTTTAATGTATTAGCCTATTAGGTATTGCATGGACGAATGTTAACGACAGACTAGTAAACTCTTTTCGTCACAAAATAGTTATCAGGTCTACAATTATTAATGAAAAATTAATTAAAAATATAATTTGATTAATATATTTTTTATTAATTTTTTAAGTCCTTATATATTTATGTGGTCTTAATTCTAGGAAAACTAATACTTTCTACGTTTTGGAATAAGTGAATTGTTGGGGTATTTATTAGTGTTTCAAAATAAGTGAATCATTGAATTTTTTTTTCAAATTTACCGTTATGATTTGACAACCAATTAACTTTTGAAAAGGTATTACAAGGTCAACTTTTTTCTTTTTTTGGGGTAAAAATGGAAAGTTGTATTAAACTTACGTCTTTAATGTTTTTTTCTTAATCTGTGTGTCAAAATCCAATAATTCATTTATTATGAAATGGAGAGAGTATAAGAGAAAAAACATTCCCCCCTGAATTTGTCCTTCAAACTCACTTTAGCACTTAAACTTAACTTCTATTTATTTACCCCTTAACATTTTTAAAGTGTATTTGTTTGACCCCTAAAGCTGACGTGATATTTTTTTTAAAAAGGAGCGCATTTATTTATTAAAAAGGAAAAAAACCCGCATTTTTTAAATTAAAAACTGATATAATCCCACTTTTTATTTTAATATACATTTTAAAAAAACATTCTTCTTCTCCAATGCCTCCATCCCCCTCATGGCAACCCACACCCACACCCTACACTCTTTTCTTCTCCAATTGATCAAGAACAACAATACTCATTTTCTTTAAACCATCAATTCCTCCATTAACAATCTCATCCATTTTCTTCAACCATTAATTTCTCCATTAACAACCTCACCCGTATTCTTCAACCATTAATTCCCCCATTAACAACTTCACCCATTTTCTTCAACCATTAATTTCTCCATTAACAATCTCACACACATTCTCCATCAACACTTTCAAGATGAAAATTAATCGAACACAAGATGTAATGATTAAGATGTAATAATTCAACATTCTTATATCAAAAAAGGAAAAAAATCACCCTTCAGCTGAAAGCTTTGAAAAAAAATAAAGTTTTTTTCTGGCTTTGCTTTTTTCTGATTTTGAAAACCATAATTAACAAACTATGTGATTGGTCTGAGATCATCATAGCGATTATATTGTTTCAAAACCAAATCTTCAACCCTCACAATCAAAGTTATAGTTGCAATTTATTCACTATATTTGCTTTGGTCCAAGACTATGGAAGAAGAAGACCCACCTGTCTTCTTACAAAAAAATGAAGTTTGTTTTTTGACCCTTTTTTTTCTTTTAAAAAGAAAAACGATTGAGATTCAATTGAAAAATTAGTGGGAGTGGGGCGCAGGAAGAGGAGGAGGGGGAGCTTGCGTTTGCAGGGTAGGGAGTGAGGGTGAGGGCTGGAAGAGGAGAAAACGTAAAGAGGGCGGGGTGGGCGGATGGAGTGGGGGTGTGAAGAAGAAAGAAAATGGGGGGTGGGGGTGCCTTTTTTATTTAATATATATAAATATATATATATAAATATTACATACATATTTTTTATTTTTTTAAAAAAAATATATAAAAATAATGTATGGGGGATTAATTTTTTTTTAGAAAAATAGTAATTTCTTACATGGCAATGACGTGACATTGACGTGGCGTTGATGTGTAGGCGAGTGTAACACACTCTCCGTTGTGAGAGTGATATTCAGTTTTGATGGGTAAAAATAATACACTTTAAAGATGTTAAAGAGGTAAATAAACAGAAGTTTAATTTAAGTGCTAAAGTGAGTTGAGCGGACAAGTTTAGGAGGGAAATCATGTCTTTTCTCCTAATATAAGGGTAAAGTTGAAAATAAATAATAAATGTTCTTTAATTTTTTAAACTGATAATTATTTTCGAAGTAAGGACACGAATTCCCAGTGCAGAGGGCAGAGGTTGAGGTAGTAGATTAAAGAAATATTAAAGGGAGATGATTAGACATGGCATGGAGCAAACTTATCATGACCTTAGATAAAAAAGTGTGAAGAAGGCAAATTATAATAGAAGGATAATAGAAGGACTACATCGTTGCTAGCTGGTAAGAGGGCTTTGTTTTGTTATCCATACTAGCTATAGTACTAGAATTGTTTCAGTGTGCTACCATTTATCGTATATTAGGTAAGTCTTTTTATGTTATTATTGAGTGTGGTGATTTTTATTGTTTCTATACAATCTCCCTTTTAAATTATTTTTATCAGTTTGGGGTCTATTGAAAATTATTTTTTTTATTTTACTTTTAAGATAATAATATTAATGGCATATAATTACACCCACTTAATAAAAATATGCTGAGTATGTTATTATTGTTATATAATATCCGACCACTTTTTGATTGACTAATTTGCAAAGATACATCCACCCAAAGTTCTTAAAAAAGATGGTTAATTAACATAAATATCAATTTTTTAAAAGTAATTGTACTCTCTCTATTTTTTTAATTACTTTACTCTTTTTTTCTATTAATATATATAATATAATCGATATATACATAACATTTTGTGTACATGTGAAATTTTGTAATATATTTAAAAAATTGAAATTTTTTGTAATATTGAAAATATAAGTTATGTATTTGTGTAATTTTTAGAAAAAAGATTCGTACATTCGCATAAGCCCAAAACTTATGCCAATTTTATTTTTCTTCCATGTGACACATTTCATCTTCTCTCCCTAAACTAATGAATACCTCCTCCTCTCTCTGTCTCCCCACAAACATCTCCTTCTTTGCCGCGTTTGCTACTTACCAATCTCACAGGTTCTTTCGATTCCCCTTTCTTGCTCCCTTCAATTTCAAAATTCTTTTTGAAAATTTAACATCTACCCCTGTAAATAATAATAATTATTTTAAATTCCTTTCACCCCTTTTAATGTTCCTAATTGGAGTCCCATGATGGAGTTATCTATTGTGTTTTTTTTTTTAATTAGTTTAGAATTGTCAAAAATTTTATTGGGTATTGCATGGTCGAACATTCAGGATCCATTTGATATAGCTTTATGCTCCAATTTGGGGATTTGACCAGAAACGAAATGGGGTTTTGCTAGGAATTGTAAACTCTCATTCATTTTGGTTTGGGGGTGGGGTGGGGGGTGGGGGTGGGGGGGCGCAGAATATGGGAATGTACATATGTCTAATTGTTTTTTTTTTCCTAAGTTTTGATGTGTAAAGTAGGGGTTACATGACCGTTTGGTTGGGAATGTACATATGTCTAATTTTTTTTTTTTTCTAAGCTTTGATGTGTAAAGTAGGGGTGTACATGACCGGTTGGTTCTGGTTTTTTAATATCAAACCAAACCATTCAGTTTCAGGTTTTTAAATCTATAAACAAAACCAAATCAATAAAATTCGGTTTTTTCAACCTTGGGTTTTTTGGTTTTCCCGATTTTTTTCGGGCTGTTAAAGGTTTCATACAAACATATAATTAACTTGTGCTTAAAATAATTTTTTAGTCTCAACAAAATACAACTATCTTAGTTTTCCTTAACAAAATGACACAAATTGAAATGAGTTATGACTATAAAATATTCAACAAATGAAAAATAAAAAAATCATGTAAAATAAATATTGCATATTAATAAGTTATAATAAAATAACTATAATTTAAATATTAAGTCATGCTAAAATAAGTCTAGTAAGTATTAATTAATTACATGGCTAAATATTAAATAAAAAATAAATTTAGGTTATATATTTATGCAAAAGTAGAAAATAGATATCCAACATTATTATCATTCTTAGTGTTTTTGAATGTTTTTGTTAGCATTTGTATTGATCTGAGCTTTATTTGAGTTACTAATATCTTTGGGCTATAAAACTTATTGGATCATTCACAATTTTAAGTTTAAACATGAAATGATATGTTGAAAAATAAAACAATGAAAAAGTTTAAGAAATATTTCTAAATTACATCACAGTAAATATTTTTAAAAAATTGTATAAATGTAATATCGGGTTGGTTTGACTTTTTTTAGGTTAAAACCAAACAAAATCAATTATAGTCTGTTTCTTTTTTCGAAATCAAACCAAGTCAAACCAAACCATTAGTTGGGGTTTATTTTTTGGTTTGACTCTGTTTGCAGTTTGGTTCGATTTTCGGTTCGATTTTGTTCACCCTTGCTGTAAAGTTTTAGCTTACATTCAGGGGCGGACCCACGTGGTCCGTGCCGGGTGCTTGAGCACCCATTGACCCTGGTAAAATTTTATATATTTATATAGAAATACAACAAAACTGGTTATAATATATTGTTAAGCAGCCATATATACAAATGACCTAAGTTGCGCGGACTCTTCACTTTTGATGCCGTATCCATTCGGATTCTCCAAAAATACACTACTTTTGGCGAATCCGACACGCACCCCTGGCATTTTTGAAGAATCCGAGCAACATAGCAAATGACTATTGGGTGCTTTGGCTTTGGTGTGGAACTTAAGCACCTTGATGCCTAAAGTGGCATGGGTTTGATCCCTAGTAGCAACACACATTTTTTCCTCCTTTTCCTTAAAGGAAGTGAGCACCCACAACCTTCAAATCCTGGATCCGCCCCTGTTTACATTTTTCTATCCGATAAATATGTGAGTTAATACAATCTTAAGCTTATGAGATGGATTTGAATTAAAGTAAAAAGAAAAAAGTAATCTTTTTGTATTTATCTAAGCCTTGTGGACAGAGTTCGCGTTTACCTTTAATTTGCTGGTGGGAGATAGTACCCATGGATTTAATCTTAGGTGCATGCAAGTTGTCCCGAGCACCACAATTATATTAAAAAGTAACCTTTCTATGGACATATAAAACCATGACAAACAATGTAAATGATTCAAGGTGAATCACCTTGAAAGGCTCATAACAAAGTTTTTCAGTAGTATAGGCTCAGGTGAGAGAACGGTATCCATTGCTTGCTGCACTACGTGTTTATCAACCACCCGCTCAACTTGAGAGGGGACAGCGCAGCTATTGCGTTCCACTTATTGAACAGGGTTCTATGGTCGGTCGACAACCCCTCGATATTTGATCTTTATTAAGTTATTGCTGGGTTTTGATTATTGATCTTTATTAAATAGTCCTTCCACTTCATTTGGTTTGTTTGGTTTTGACTTGACACGAGTTTAAAAAATTATAGAAGACTTTTGAATCTCGTGGTCTTAAACTAAAGATATGTGGAACGTACCAAAATGTCCTTTAATCTTGTGGTCTTAAACATGTTATGTGAAAAATTAGAATTGAAGATTTGCCAAAAAAGGGAAAGAGACTTTCTTTTTTAAACTAACTGAAAAGGATATTAAGGTAAACAAATTGAAATGGAGGGAGTAATTGTTTGGGAAGGCTCTCGATGAAATCAGAACATTCAACTAATGGCTTTAAGTTGATGTTCTTCTATAGGAAAAAATTGATCTTTGATCAATACCCGAGTCATGTCTTCTCTGGACTTTAGGTAAATCATTGATATGATGAGATTCTACTGTTATATATCGGGTTGCAATGTGTAATGGGTCCTACTCAGACGGAAAATGGCTACAAATGATATTAGCTTAACCACTGACGTTTAATCCAGATTCCATATTATTCAAAAATCAAGCTTTCTGAACATCCAATGTGGTTCAATAATGGAAAACACAATACTAATAAATCATGGGAACATCTAAAATTTCAATCTCATATAGTTTCAGTATGTTTTTGTACCCACTTCACAGTGCACAAACAGCCAATTCCATGCATCCAATGAAACCTATAAGATAATAACATCTATATCCAGTTGTATAGACAAAGACCGGAAGTCAGGATAGTCATGAACCTGGAAACACTTGAGCTCCTAATTTCCCCCATACTATGAAGTTTTCCAAAGAAATGAACAAGTTAGGGGGTAAATGTAGAAAATGTAGAAGACATGGTGCAAACAAAAAAGGGTGCATGTATTTAGAGTGTCTTGATGATTTTGTAAATAACAGCTGCGTGAAGTAGTCATTGTGTACTTTGATGAATTCCTGGGATATATTTCTGATCCATGGAGAATTTCCTTTTCTTAAAAGAACTTTACTATGCACTCTTAATCACTCGAAAGCATGAAAATACTAAAGAAACATTTCCTTGTTACAGAAAATCACAGACGTGTTTGGATTAGTGCACCATAACTGGTCAATATTGGTATCTGCGTGTCAATGCTGGCAATCAGTCATTCAATTGACTGATTGCCAAATTGAAGATGGGTGCCCAGTGTCCAGTGAAGCCTAAGACAGCCTTAGAGGGCGTGCATGGAGTGCAAGTGGTTCCTCATTCACCATTTGCATTGGAAGAGATAAAACAACATGGAGACTTACATCAACCGAGGAATGCAATTTTTCCTGTTGGAACAAGACACCAACTAATAGTGCAGTAAGTGAAAATGAGGTTATCTTGGTTGACTTCTGATCATTTGTCTGGAGGTGCTTTTCTATCTTCAATAGGCAATATGGATGATTGAATTGTCAATTCAGATCCAACTGTTAGGATTAGGGTTGACAAGAATTTGACTCATCATGTTATCTTGTTTACCAGGAGAGTTTGGCAGCAAAGGCCTCATTGCCTCAGGCCCATCCGTTGCAGTTGCCATGGTAAGATACGCAGAATGATCGCTCTGCGAACAGTTAGGTGTATTATACTGCCTCCAGCGTGTTTCTAATCTTTTAATTGTTTTCGCTTAGGTGATAGAACCATTGCTGAAACTATTGCGAATGTGATCACTTCTCTACCTTTTATTGCTCTTGGACTTCAGGCTCCAAGGTCAAAAATATTTTCCTAGAGCTGCTTTTGATGACCACAATTGATTACTCTCCTAGTTTTTAATTTCTTCTTTTATTACTGCAGGAAGAATCTTCATTGCAAACTTTATGCCAATTCATTAATTGGAGTTGGAATTGTCTCCAGTTTGTACCATGCTTCGAGAGGCAAAGTAAGACGCTATATGAGATGGGCTGACTACTCAATGATAGCAACAGCAACAGTGGTAAGTCTTCAGCAGTTAATTCATTTTTATATCTTTTCAGGATTTTTTATGTTGCCCAGATATTCTAAGCTACAATTTGCCTGGAAATTTAGTCACACCAGAAGTGTTTGCTGAAAATTATTTTATTGATAACTACCTCATTCATCAACATCAAAAAGAAAAAACTGCAAAGAATTGGAAAAGGTGTGTGACATAGATGTTTAAATAGCTGGCAGGATGTGCTGAAATAGTTTTCTTGGTCTCCTGTTGCTATATTGTATGAGGTGTATCTACTCCACATTTAAAAGTATGATGATTTGTGTTAGAATGCTCAATTTCCTAGAAATACTTTATTTCGGATGCTATTTAAATAGAGCTATACTGGAACGTTAGTGCGCTACCTTGAGAACGGTGTTTTAAGAAATTTTATTCATCATGAACTTTCAATCCAATTGACAATTGTACTTGCCCAAAAAGTTGACGTATTCGTCTACATTCTTAAATCTCAAGAACCTAAAAGAAAATATTAAAGCTAAGCATTCCTCTGAATGGTCATTCTTATCGACCATTATCAACAGAGGCAGGGTCATTCTTATTGGGATTTTATCGCGATGTTCAGAAAGAAAAGAATAATGAGCTCAGATAAGTGGTAATCAAGTTGCTTTGTTACTCTAAACCCAGAATATAAAGCTTCTGGCAGGAAAGATATCTGGTTGACCTCTGCTGTTGCTTATCTTCTTTTTGGTTCTCAATATCACCGTTTTAGTAATTAACCACGTGTTTGGTGCAAGCAACATTTTTTGCATCTACAGAAGAAGTAAGCCCCTTTTATAAAGCAAGGCTTTCCTTAACACTTCCTACTATATGTTACTTGAAATTAGCATGTTCATTTTCCACTACAAAAGTAAATGTAAAGAGGGGACCAAAAAAGGCAGCCTGGTGTAGGAAGCATCTCGCGCCCACACAGGGTCTGAGGAAGGGACGCACCCCAAGTGGGGCGGGGATGATCTGGGCAGCCTCCTCTGAGCCAAGCATCAACAAATTAGTGGCTGACTTAAACCTGTGACCTATTGATCACACGGAAACAACTTTACCCCTGCTCCTAGGCTCCCCCTTTAGACACGGCTAAAAAAAGTGGACAAAGGGTGACCAAGAATTATAACCTATTGGTAACGGTTAGAGTCTACCTCATAGTAAGTGTGGATTCAATTATTACTGTTGCTCTTCACCTTCCCTTTTATTTATCTAACATAAAGCAAAAAAGTTAGGTTATTTTTTATCATCTTTGTCTTTAGTGGAAAAGTTTCTAGTATCTAGTGAAGGTAACAGTCTAACAGGTACCCTGAGGATTAGTTGGAGTGTACCAACTGGCATCCTTATCCAAAAAGTGTAGAGAGGGGTAAGGGTTGATCTGCGGGTGCTTTTCAACAGGTGGTTCTATGAAACTTCATAGCTTTAAAAGAAGCTAACTTAACTACTGAGTTTTTTCAGTGTCTATCGAGGGCACTTAGGAATGAGAATCCAAAATTGCTGATGGCAGCATCTGCAGTCCTCCTACCAATCCAACCTCTGATGGTTTCTGCTGTACACACTGGAATGATGGAGGTAGATATCTGCGTCTGAAATATGATGCTCAAATGAACTACATTTGGCCACCATTTTATTCTCTTCCATGTAGCTCTTCCCTTGTCCGCAAAGAATTTGATTTAAAGGACTGTCTTCACTCTTTTTCCCATTTAGGTTGCATTTGCCAAAAGAGCATTTCAAGATCCAGATCTGAGGATGAGCCACAATGTGCACAAAATGTCATCACTACTAGGTGGTGCTCTTTTCATTGCTGATGATATCTTTCCTGAAACACCTTTCTTGCATGCTGGTTGGCATCTTGCTGCTGCTGTTGGGGTGAGCACTTGCAATAAGCTTCTTGAGTAGGTTGCTATTATTACAATCTAATTCCCGTTAAATTTGCCGAAACCACTTACCATAGCCTGCAAAGATTGTCCATTTATTCAAACCAGAAGTGACAAAGATCAGTATCTTAATTCAATGGTCAATTCTTGTTACTATTCATTGTAGTGCTTATTGGTTTAGAGTAGTAGTGATAGTTATCTGTTATAGTTATGTGCTATGGAATATGGCAATTAAGCGTTGCTTTGTATTATGGATGGTGCCAGTGTGAAACATTGTTTGCAGAATATGATTTTTCTTGTCTTGCTGCACTTTCTTCTCTGTTGCTGATGAAAGTCTAGTAATCTTGCAGACGAAATCCAGTGTTATCAAAAGCAAAAAGTACAAAAAAGCTCTCAGCTCTGTTGGGACTTTTAGTGCAAACCACAAATAGAGAGTGCACGTTAATGAAAAAAGGTAAAGAAGAAAAAAAATACAAATATAGATGTTCTGCTAAAGATGTCAAACGGGTCGGTTTGACCAGGCTTAAACCGGCCCGACTCAGCCCATTTAAAAGGCCCAGCCCGGCCCGGCAGACCGGCTGTAGGGTACCGTCCCAGATTGGGCCAATTTTATTATTGGGCCCTGTTAACCTGGCCTGGACCAAAACAGGTCCATGTCCGCCGGTTAACTAGCTCGGTCCGGATAAGCTTTTTTTTTTTTTTTCCGGATTTTTGACCGTTGGGCCGAAGTAGCCGTTGGGCCCAACGGCTATATGGCCGTTTGGACCCAAAAACGGCTACTTCGGCCTTTTAAATTAATTTTTTTTTTCATTTAAAATATTTTTTAAAATCCAAATTTTTTTCTATAAATATCCTACACTTTCTAATCATTTTTCACACAATTTTCATTTTCTCAAATCTCATTCTCTCTCAAATTTCAAATATTCTATATATTTTCTAAAATGCTCAATTCAATTTTTAAATTTTGTGATTATAAAGTTCGAGTGGAAGTTTTTAAAGTCGCGATTTTCGGATACTTTCAATATTTGATATTGTCGTTTTATCTCTTACATTTAATTTTTAATTAGTGTATTAATTGTTGAATATTTAATTTTATTATATTCGTGTATTTTGAATTTTTTTAATTTGATTTATATTATGGATAAATTAAGAAACCTCGCCAGTAAAAGTGTCAAAAATTTTTGTCCCGGAAATGACAGTGGTAGTAAAAAGTGAATTATTAGCGGTAGAAGTAGTTCAAGTAGAGGTAGTTCAAGTAGTAGATATACTCGTGTGCCTCTGGTACCGCGTAGTTAACCTTTTGAGGAAGAAGTAGGTGTAGGTGCTCACGATATGGATTATGTAGAAGTTCAAAAAAATTACAGTATAGAACACGAAAATGAAGTAGATGCAGTTGATTTAGATGAAGTTGAAAATATTGGTGAGACACCCGCATTAGTAAATGTTAATGTTAGATCTGAATTGGTTAATTGCCCTCCCCGTTCTTCCCGTGCCCCAAGAACTCGTAGAACAACTAGTATTGCATGATAATTTTTTACACGTATAGGAGATATTGAGGTGCAATGCAATATTTGTCAATAAGTATTTAAGCATAAAAGTGGAGGTAAGCAAGGGGTACAGATACGTTAATGAGATATAAATGATAATCACGAAAGAGAGTTATTTATTGCAAAAGGTGGTGAGGCTGTTGATGGGCCAACACAAACTAGAATGGATCCAGTAACAGGTCAGGTCATTAAGAATTATAATAAATATAGGGACCGAAAAAAAATAGCAAAAATGGTAGCTGTGGGTTGTTTGCCTTTCAGTTTTCCTACTTCGGATGTGTTTATTCATTATATTCAAGCAATTTATAATCCTATGTTTAATGGTATTCCTAGAAGTACTTGTCGGACCGATATTTTTAGACTTCATTCACAATATGTTTTTTATTTATCTACATTGTTAAAAGATATTCAATGTAGAATGACTCTAACTTCTGATCGTGGTCGTGCTGTTAATAAAAATGATTATTTAACCATTACTTGTCACTGGATAGATAGTAATTATGTTATGCAAAAACATATTCTTGCTTTTTTGTATGATGAAGATCGTAGACATATTGGAGAACTTATTGCTGATTCGATAAGTTAAGTTGCAAATTTTTATTGTATTGAAAAAAAAGTCCTATGTATTGCTTTTGATAATGTTTCTAACAACAAGACTGCTATTACAAAGTTAAAAGCTAAGCTCTCTCCATCGTTACTTGAAATATTTCATGTTAAGTGTGCTTGTCATATATATAATTTAATTGTAAGAGATGGTCTTGAATTTTTTGATCTTTATATTGAAAAAATTTGGTTTGCTGTTGGCTTTATTCAAGGAAATAATCGAAGAAAAAGAATTAGAGAACTTAAAGTTAAATGTCAAGAAAATGGACTTAGACCGCTATTGATGCCTGAAGAATGTGATACTAGATGAAATGCTACGTATGATTATTTAAAAACTTGTTATGCTTATAGAGTTTCTATTACACTAACTTTTAACCAACATTGTGGTTCATTTGCTGATTCGACTGAATGTATGCTACATGATTCTGATTGGGCTGAAATTGATGATCTTGTTAAGTTTTTGAAAAAAATTTATATAGCTACGGTTGAATTTTTCAGTGCTTATTATCCTACTGTTTGTAACATTTTAGCATATATAACTGATATTTCTACTTTGCTAAAAAAAATATAAGAAGAAAGAAAGTTACAAAGAAGCTGTTGGTGTTATGTTTGCAAAATTTTAAAAATATTTTTTTTCGATTCCCCCTATTTACTTGGTTAGTGCTATACTAAATCCATGTATGAAATATACTACTGTGTGCCACTTTAGTACTCTTATTTATTTTAACTTAGAGATAAATACTTACAATGCTTCTGATGATGGAGAACCAGAACAACCAGATTTGTATACGGCTATGAGTGATGCGAACATTTACATAGATAAATTATATAACCATTATGTTGATTTACTTGATTTAGTTATACCGACAAATATCACTCCAACTATAGCTTCTCATCCTCCCGAGGAGCCATCATCTTCTAAAAGGCCGGCACATAGTGATTTTCCTGATTACTTTTATGATTTAAATGTTTGGAATAGTTTTGAGGAGGGAACTTACACAACAGCTTCTCGGGAAGAGATTAAGTATTATCTTCAAACGCCGATAGAGGATCGTAGACGGCGGATCAACGCGTTGGATTGGTGGAAGAATAATGAAGCACAATATCCTGTGCTTTCAAGATTAGCTAGAGATATATTGAATGCTCTAATGTCAACCGTTGCATCGGGGATCGTTTTTAGTCAGAGACGACAACAGCTTGGAGACAATCGACACTCATTGGGAAGCAATGCTATGAATGTTCTAGTTTTCCTTAGAGATTGGATTAGAGTGGAACGAAGAAATCAAGGAATGGAGGTGGAGCCGAAAGACGAACAAAATCTTGAAAAAATTATGACTTCAAGGGAGAATTCAACACAATTAAGTTCAATGCATGATTTTGCCCCCATTAACTTTGACTATCCTATGCAAGTTCCCGTTAATATTAACATGGATGAGTTGAAAAAAATGATGAAAACTTTGTAGATTTTTCATTCATGTGCATTATAAATTTTGAATCATTTTGCATTTTGCAATCAATAAAATATAATATTCATTCACTCTTTATTTTGTATTTTTTTTCATTTAATGATTTAAATTGAATTTCTAGTTTAAATTAAATACTTAATTTTAATATATTACTAATTTACTATCAAGTATTATTAATTTATTATATTAAGTAACATATTTTTTAAAGTTGTACATATATTGAATTTTGGAAACAACCTCTAGCAAAAATGCAAGGTAGGACTGCATACAATACACCCTTGTGGTAGGGCCATTCCCTGGACACCGCGCATGGTGGTAGCTTTAGTGCATCAGGTTGCCCTTTTTAGTACATATATTGAATGGTACATATATATGTGTGTATATATTTTCTATAGGCTCTAAAGTAGTATATATTTAACGTATACACGTGTATATGTTTTATAAATTAGTATATATATTGTAGTATATATCTTATAGTATATGTATATGTTTTAAAATAGTACATATATTGAATGGTACGTATATTTGTGTATATATTTTCTATAGACTCTAAAGTAGTATATATTTAACGTATACATGTGTATATGTATTATAAATTAGTATATATATTGTAGTATATATCTTGTAGTATATGTTTTAAAGTAGTACATATATTGAAATATACGTATATATGTGTATATATTTTCTATAGACTCTAAAGTAGTATATATTTAACGTACACATGTGTATATATTTTATAAATTAGTATATAATTATAAATATAGTGTGTGTATATATTGTAGTATATAAATTGCAGTGTATGTTTTATTTAAAGTAGTACATATATATTGAATGGTACGTATATATGTGTATATATTTTCTATAGACTCTAAAGTAGTATATATTTAACGTATACATGTGTATATGTTTTATAAATTAGTATATATATAGTGTTTATATGTTGTATGTATATTTTTTAAAGTAGTACATATATTGAATGATACGTATATATGTGTATATATTTTCTATAGACTCTAAAGTAGTATATATTTAACGTATACATGTGTATATGTTTTATAAATTAGTATATATATAGTGTTTTGTATGTTGTATGTATATTTTTTAAAGTAGTACATATATTGAATGATACGTATATATGTGTATATATTTTCTACAGACTCTAAAGTAGTATATATTTAACGTATACATGTGTATATGTTTTATAAATTAGTATATAACTATATATATAGTGTGTGTATATATTGTAGTATATATATATTGTAGTATATGTTTTATTTAAAGTAGTACATATATATTGAATGGTACGTATATATGTGTATATATTTTCTATAGACTCTAAAGTAGTATATATTTAACGTATACACGTGTATACGTTTTATAAATTAGTATATATATTGTAGTATATATCTTGTAGTATATGTTTTATTTAAAGTAGTAAATATATTTAACTAATGTATAGTCGTATACACGATTACATGTGTAATTGTGTATATGTTTTTAAAATTCTAATGTAGTATATACTATATATATAGTGTATATATATTGTTTAACGTATTTAAAATGTATATAGGTGGGTATATATAGTGTATATTGGAGAAAAAAAATTTAAATTTTTTTTTGTTTTGTTTTTTACCGGATTTTGGACCGATTTTGACCGGGTTTAGGTGGGTTGGATCGGGTTAGGTGTAGTGGCCCGGTCCCGGATTGTTTCTTGAAAATTTACTATTGGGCCCGAAATCGGACCAGCACGTTAAACCTGGCTCGGAACTGGACCGACCCACAACCCGTTTAATTGTACGGGCCGGTTCCGGATTGACCCGGCCCGGCCCCGTTAACAGCCCTATGTTCTGCCCAATACTAATAATTATAAGCATATGAACAAAGAAATTGGAAAAAGATTACGATGAAGTGAAAGGTTAAGTGCTGTTTTGTGATGGCAAGGGAAAGTATGCCTTGGAACCTTGATGATGACATTCAAGCGTACATTGAGCGAGATGAAGAGCTCAACATGTTTTGAGCCCCGATTCAGGACATAAATCACGTCATTGACAACACTGACGACATTTTAACATATAGATGAGTTCTCATGTGAATAATGTTGGACGTTGGACTGTCGTAGATATGTTATTGAGGAAGTCCTGAATTTATTTGTTTACTATTTGTTGTAAAAGTGCTTGTGTGGGCAGCCTCTGGGACAATTTTTGTTGACAGATTTGCTTCATCACCTGAGATGGCCATACACCAATACCTCTAGGTCAACAAAGTAACCAACTCACACAATTTGACAACCCAAAACTACGATACGAGGGGGTAATGTCAAAAAGACCTAGCAATACACACCTCATATTTCAATGATATTGTTGACTACTTTTGTCCAAATAACAACATACCCAATATAATCCCACAAAGTGGGGTCTGTGGAGGTAGAGACGTAGAGTGTACACAGATCATACACACGCCTCATAGGTAGAGAGGTGTTTTTCGATAGAGGTTGTTTTTGATAGACCCTCAACTCAAGGGAAAAAAAAGTCTAAAACAGTCCAGGGAAGTAATTTTTGTCCCAAATAAAAGTAGGAATACAGCAGCATTCTCACACACCTACCCTTCTTTTCTACCTTCCCAAAGGGACAACTGATAAAATACTGAAAAACTCGGGGGTGGGTTCAAATTAGAATTCAAGTTCTAGGCACCAATGGTGCAAGAAAATATTAAAGCATTGGATCTAGTCTCTTATTCACCTGCACAATTCATTGAGTCCAACTGATGTTTCTCTCTCTGTCCTTTCTTAGTGCACTTCCACTTCTGCAGCTAAAGTGACTATGCCCAAAAAATCCTTAGTTATAAGTTGATTCCAGTTGAGCATCTTTCGAGTGAGATTTTGAGAGTTGCTAGTTAGAGAGCACAGTATGATGAAATTAATCTTTATTGTTAACACATTAGTAATTGTGTTGAGTCATTTGAACTTAGAGGTCTAACACTCGTTAAATTTTTTATTAAATTATTGAATACAAAAGGAGAAGCTAATAAATAAAAAATATGGAGGTGATGCATAAATAGTTGCAAAAGATATTTTCAAGCTTGCAAACACAAAGCAAAACCACGCAGCTAAACACTTTCATAATATTTATTGATTTGCTTCTTCTTTATACGGGCATTCAAACCATAATTACTTCAAAAATAAAATAATATGATGAAAATACAACACTCAGTTAAAAAGACTTGAGTAAACATAGAGAAGCTTACTCTACATTTTCAAATATGTGTTCTTAATTTTGTTAAGTCTCGTGACAACGTCTTTCATGTTATCCTTAATTCTGGCTTATCGTTGGTGCAGTCTAAAGCCAGCTCTATGATGGAGCCTAGGCAGATTACATTTTCAGAAGTGCCATCTTTTTCTTCCTCATAAATAATATTGTCATCCACAACATCCATCTTAGTCCCTCGCATTATCCATTTTCTCAAGTTGAGTTTCATTGCATATCTCTTCATTTTATGGGCTTCTTTTGGTCAAAACCTCAATCAACATTATTCTATAACTATAAACATGGAAGAGAGTGACAAATAGACACTTTGAAAACTTAATGTAACATTTAGACACAAGTCTTGAAAAATGAAGTGTACAGACACCATTTTAGTGATGTCATCCATTTGACATATATGGATTTCTAAAAAAACAAAACAAAAAAAAAAATTCTCCAAGAAGCCTCCAAAAAAGGTCCCATTTTCTACCTACTTTCTCCATTCCAACAACTTGTTCACCGATATTTTCCTCCTCACAGCTGAAAATCACCATTATCTTGCTTATTGCTTTCATTTTTATCCCATTTTCTTTCAAATAACTTCAAAAAAATATTTTCCTACCATTATTACTAGCTTGAGAAGCTTTCAAAATCACTCCACAACTCGTTAGTAGATTGATTCCTATAGTTTAGAAGCACTATAAATACCTTTCTCCATTTCAGAGCAAGGAGAGCATCGATTAAAACTCGATTTTTGTACGGATTACTTACTAGTCATCGACTAGTTATAAACCAATATCATAATGTAAGATCGATCAGTATAGTCTGTAATGGCAGTAGCTGAAGTTGTTATTGCTGGTGGTGATTAAATGAGAGTATGGGAGAGACTCCCAAATGTTGGAATTGAAAATCTTTTATTAAGGTGACAATGCCCATTATGTTGCATTGCAATGGTTCATATGATGACATGGTTCGAAGCATAATTGAGAAAAGAAAATTAGCTTGCGATCCAAGCGACATGGTGGTTAGCTATCTAATGAATGGAAGGAGAAAAATATATCCAACATTCATAGAGAATGATAGGCATGTGTCCTTATACATGTTGGATGTTGCTGCTGATGACTTTAGACTATTGAGGATAAATGTCGTCGCGATGTCTCCCGTACTTTTACCACCACACCTGGAAGTGGACGATAATGATTTGGTTAAACATGAGAACTCGGCTGATCATTAAATGAATATGGATGATTATCCAATGGATATGGAATATCATCTAATGGATACGAAAGATCCCAAATGGTTTCCAAAAGAGCAAGGGGAGTGTAGATCGGGATCACAACCCAACCATTCATTCTCCAATGGAAATAATTTCTACATAAAATAAATATTTAGTAGCAAAATTAAGCCAAAAATATGACACGATCTGAACCAGGGCCTCATCATGTCGGGTGCCTCATGCTCAACCAGGACCGGAGGTCACCCCCAATACCCCAAACATAACCGCCCTACACCTTTTATTTGATAAAATTATGAATATATATAACATAAACAAATAGAACAATCACAAATCAAATACAGTCAAACGGTGTTAGCCCCAATACCAATACTAATGCCAAGGCTGACACTAATGTTGACACCGCCTATACCAACATAAAGTAGTCCCACAAAGACTCTATCCGAAAATAAAAAAATCACCGTCCGGGACAAGCCCCCGATCATAGCAAAAACCAAAGTCTATGACATGACATAAGTATGTAGAGAAATCTATAACATGAAATGGAGCCTTCCGGAGTATAGAAGATCACCACTTCAATCCAACACAAGTTGTCCCCGAATTCAATCACTGAACAAGAAGAGTAGTATGGACGATTCCTGCATCGCATGGGGATACAACTGTCACGACCCGAGCCAGGGCCTGGACGTGACGAGCATTTCTAACCATGGAGGCCCGACACACCCCTATCTGTCTGGTAATCATGCACCTAATTCATATGCTCAAAGTAATGCGGAAGAAACACAATAATTCGGAAACATGGTCATAAATATGAAAAGAAACAATAACGGGAAAATAAAGTTCCCCCAACATCAATCAACCTCTAAACAACTATCTGCGAAAATCTCTAACAAATGACTGAGTCAAGTAATTGTATATAAACTGAATCAAGGCCCTCAGTAGACCCCAAAACTAAATATAAGATAAAAGGTCTGCAGGACATAAGACCTTCCGAAACATAGAAGTCTCACCACTTGTCTCTGCAACTCTGTCTGAATGATCTACTGATTCTCTTAACCCCTAGACTGGGCTTCTGAACCTGAGAGGTTGGAGAGGGGAGGGGGTCAGCACAAAAGTACTGGCACGCAGAGATATCAAAACAAAACATAATATTTTTACAAAATATAGTTGAGATCCTTTATAAAGAAATTTCATATCAAATCATTTGAAAACACATGGGCATAATGCAATAGTTTCTCAACAACAATGAAATGCAACTGAGCTAGGTGGAATACCCTACATAATTTAAACCAACTGTCAAACCTCGGTTGCCGTCGATATTAGAGTATAAGTGAGGGAGAGACACACAAGACCACGAAGCATGGTGTCTTGACCCAATGGTAGTTCCCAAGATCACTTAGCCCGAGCTCCTACCTATAGTCCCAATTTGGAAATGACATAAAGTCAAGTACACAAGATCACTTAGCCTGGTACCAAATTCCCGTGTCGGCAAACACGGTTTACAGGGATGAGCCTTTACACTCAAATACTTTCTTCGGGCATCCACCTATCTCATGTAAAATCAATGCATTCAAACTTTATTTAATTCAATCACGTATCATATTCTGTAGGGTGTCGTCATACCCGACTTGCAAGTCATCAATATCATATCCACATATGCATAATCATGTAAAAACCAAGGTGCTTCATCATTTACAAGTGGTGAACAATAATTATTTCAAATTCATGCTCTCTTTCGTTGGTCACAATATGATATGGGGTATCAAGACATTATCATGAGAATTTGAAAGCAATTTATCATTCATATTTATCAAGATTCCATGGAAAATCTCAAATCACATATGCATGGTTTCAACCATTGAAGTATATAGGCAAACAATTCCCATGACATAAAGAAAAATAACTTAGAAATCATATTGAAAGCAAGTTATTAGCATTTGATTGAAAACCCTCATTTAAAAGCATGCATGTTCATAAAAACTACACCCAAGAGATTTTAGGATAACCCCACGTACTTCTATTTCCGAAGATACTAGATGTTTCTTGAAGCTCGCGGATTGGTGATTCCGAATATGTAATTATCTTCGAAAACCTACGGTCGAATCTTGAACTATTTAATTTTTTATTTTGAAATCCTAAGGAGTGTTCTTGAGCAATTTTGAAGAAAGTATGTGTATTATGATGTTTGAGGGATTAAATCCCGTGTTGGTGGTATACATAGGGGTGGAGGATGACCAAAATACCCCTAAGGAACAATTAAGGTCAAATCTGTCCCTCAGTTGACAGTTTGATAGGCTGGAGTAAATCGATTATAACTTTTTACTCATATAATAAAATTGGATAAAACCAACTGAATTTGAAATAGGACTCAAAGAGATTTCGTTTGATATATTATATCTCACACAGTTCATTATATACAGGGAGTTATGATTGTTTGAAGTTGACCCTGAAATGCTGAAAACTGGGCAATAGGCTATGCGTTTTGCTACTGTTTTGAAATCCAAACGCAGCCTTATGCGTTCCGAAAAATTCCAAAACTTATCCGAGATGCACTATGAGCTTTCCCAACCGCAACGCAACTTGAAAATATAAAAACGAATGTCGGGAAGGTTGAAAAGTTGTATCCCAAAGATAACCAGCTAAAATGACTCTAAGTCCTCATTACACTTAGAAAAAATATTCTAGTTATTAGCTCCTCAAACATAACACTAAAAATGAAATCGACTCGAGAATTTTACGGGGCATTACGATAGGAGTGATTACCATACGTATGTTAATAAAGAATAATTCAGTTCGGGTCTTTATTCGTAGGAACGACGTTCTAAACTCTAGCCCGAAAATACGGAGTGTTACATTATCTCCCCCCTGGGATCATTCGTCCTCGAATGATGGGTAGGAACTTTTTGAAGAATTAAAGATATGGAATAACGTGGACACGACATGTCCTCTAATAAAGAATAAACTGATCTTAAACAAGACCATATGGCTTGAACTACTGATATTCTGAATTCTTATATCGGACACGCATATCTGATGCATGGATCTGTGACTGAGTTGTTCTCATGAACGCAGGACTAAATACACTGATAAGCTGAGCTTTTTCTATTGAACATGCATTTCTAATGCACGCATATCTGACTGAACTAACGTATGAATTTATGACTGATTACACAATGATAACTGGTGCGAGGCTTGTAATAAGAATCTATGCATGCAACTGAATGGGGTATCTCCCCCTTGGGATCCTATGTCCCTCTATGAATGCTCAATTCACTAAGATACTCGGAAAAATTGAGGCGATGTACTAGGCACCTACAAATTAAATCATAACTGAACATCTGGAATCTGAATCTAGTACATGATACATGAACTGAGCTATACTCGCAACTACTGGTAGACTCTATCTTGGAATAGTAGCATGTCTGAGATTTCGGGTAGCATGAATAAATGTAAAGACGAGAAAACAAGTCATGCGAATCTGTCTGTTAAACTGACTATACAGACTGAATTATGATGGACCTTCATACTTAACTGGAGTATCTCTTCAACACTCTCTCTAAAGAAGTTCTAACAGTAATAGGGAGCCACGAATCTTGGGTATGGATCACACAAGACATCCAACTGAGGAAATCACAACATTGACACTACTCTGCAGTCTGGAATATAGACATATAACTCCTAAATTAGGATAGAATTTTCAGACCTTTGGCAATACAACTTCTTACTTTCAGGCTTAGCGCACTTCCCGAATATCCCTTAACTATACTATTCCCTATAAATATGATATTCATTCAATTCAGCTTAAATTTCTCATACGAGCATTGACAAATTTTTCTACTAATGTCTAAAATAGCTTAATCCTTACTCCGCGATCAAGCCTAACCCTAAGACACAAAAATACAACATGCTACACCACGCTATTATTCTAAACCATATGATGCCATCTTCTACACCTCTTTTAAAGATCACATTCTAAGCATAACCCGCCTTATCACTTCAATGACTACTCTGAACTCTTAATATGAAGTCGCTAATGCATATTGCGACCTTCCACTACAATCCCAAAACGTCATTCAAGCCTAATTTATAACCACATGTTAACTTCAAGGCAAACACCCATAAATACATACTTCACATAGTTTCTAAACTATTATCAATATAACTCCCACGCGCTATCCTAAAAACATACACACACAAACTTTTCCACTAACCATCACATGTATCAAAGACTTGGCCCCAACTCTTACTTCATACTTATGGCCTTATCTAAGCAAGCATACTATGATCTTCCATCAACAAGAATATTTACATTATCACCACTATCATTGCATAGGGAGGGTCACTAAAAGGTTAAAACATAAGATCCTAAAGCATGAAAAGATTTTTATACGGGACTGAGCACAGTATAAAGAGTGAGTACATGCGTCATGAGTTGCATGACCTCAACTAGAGTTCATAACATAAGGAATGTGATTCCGACTACTTGAATGAACTAGGACTCATTATCTCAGAACTGGAAAAACACGTGACTCTCTATCATATACAGTAATCATGAACTACTATCACGGAACTGGATCGTAAGGCATGAATAAGCATCCGAATAACTAAAAAAAAATAAAAAAATACTGAGGTAGGAATGGGTTGAGATTCACCCACACTTTGTGATGTTCTAAATCATACTGCATCACTACTAGAATCTGAGAGCCTTACTTGGTTATTCATTCTATTATCTGCGCCTTAGCTTCAAGTCATCATCTAGAGTTTGGGAGATCCTTTACCAGATTCTAACTGAACTACACTTACTGCACTCTAGGGTCTGAAAAAAAATGACAATACATGCATATCATAGAACTTAACCCAAATGACTACACATGAAAGTGGAAAGCCCACTGCTAATACTACATTCTGAGATACACTCTATATTTCGATAGCCCCGATAGTCATCACATAATACTGGAACACTTACTTACTTTGGATCTTCATAAGTGTCCCCATAGTCGGAGTGCACACCTTCTAATGCTTCAACTCTTATTTCTATCGGTTCAACCTTCAAAACTCAAGCGTAGATGCTAACACTCAACATGGATATCACCAAGCCTTTGATGAGCCATATCACTTTCGACATAGCCTACCACTATTGCGACTCCAAATTTATATACCTCTATTATGAGAATCAAGATCATATAAAAGATCCCAACACTATCAATCAAAACTCTTTAACCTGGCTATTTAGAGCCCATATAACATCTACTAGTCTTTCTCTATATAGCAACTCAATGGTACTACTAGCCATACGCAACATGTAATAGTCTTAGAGCAATGTCACTACCTCATATCACCTTGGCATACTTCTACATCATACATACAACATCATACATCACTACGAATCAAATAAACCTAATCTCTTGCGTACACCGTTCAAGCCTATTAGATCACTTCTATAAAATCGGCATCATTTCCCAATCAATCATCACAACTATCTTAATGGGCATCAACTGTTCAAACTTAGTGCGGAACACACTAGCCATAAAAAAAAAATCGATCGTGACCTTACGATTTTCCTACGAAACATACATCATCAATCTATTGCAACTAATTACCACCACACTATTTAAATTCAAGCCTATAATCTAGCATCAATCACTTACTATCAATGAGGAATGCAACATAAAATAAATATACTAATCCATTAAATTGGGACAATCTACCCAAATGCTTCAAAAATCTACCACATACTTTTCTCACAAGTAGTACTAGTTTACAACTACTAACAAAAGAGGATCAAGGGGTAAAGTCACAAAATAGACATAATCAACTTTAATCTGATGTTATAACCCCATACAATATTATCTACTTATAAGGATTTCTCAATCCACACTTACTTACTCAATCATACCTTTAGGCTACCTTCAATTTCCACAACAACCATGAGTCTATAATTATAACTTACTCTCTAATATAGCTATTTTCACATTCAAGAAACCAACAATTCATCCTGACTAACAACTCCTTCTCTACCTTATACTGAACTGACTCACAAGGACGAATTACCTTTTTACCAACACAATCTCATGCAAATAGATTCGGCCATACATATATTAAACCAACGAAAGAACAATAAGTTCGACAACAAGTTGCTAGTGAATCGAAATAGGCCTCACACGGCTTCACTAGACTTTGTTTTTTTTGTGGTTTGAATAAGAAAATGAGATGAATGACAAGGAAACTATGATAGTGCATCGAAAGCGCCCCACACGGCTTCACTAGAATTTTTAGTTTCATCAACATGATGATAAAATATTTTCACGAGATAGAAACTTGTCACAGAATACTCCATAATCTGAGAATACACATCTTACTTTATATATATGAAAATCTGAGTCAAATATTTTCCCCACAGATTATCATACAATCAACACACGCTACTAGCTACCAATAGAATACGACACCGACACTTTAACGTGTACTATTATTCGGGTAGAAATACAGTTTCAACATTCTACTACACATCATCCCCCCTTAAGCATGACATTTGTAACATAAATTTGAAGGGGACTAAATGCAATTAAAACCTCAAGCTGAAAAGCACGATTCCATCAGGATCAATGTTTACATCGAAATCAATACACATTGAAGCACTAACGGACTCTTATCAAGTCCTTGCACAAATTTTAACTCTTATATGGTTCAATCATAAAGGACCATACCATTTAGATTCTAAACTTCTGTACTTGAATCACCTCAATAATGAGACATATCTGAGGATATTATAGTAAGGAGAGAAGGTGGGATAACTTTTTACTTTCGTATGGGCAACACCATAGAATGAATTAGAGTATGAAAGAGGAACATTCTGACTCTATTGCACGATCTAGAACATGAATAAAGAGAGACATTCCTAAACGCCTAGTAGCCTCTTGCTTATAAGTATGGCGCGCTACACACCCATAAACAAGACTCTACCCGACGTGATTTTGCAGACACCCTGGGACCATGAACCGTACTTTGATACCAAGTTTGTCACGACCCAAACCAGGGCCTGGCCGTGATGAGCATTTCGAACGATGGAGGACCGAAACACCCCTATCTGTCTGGTAATCATGCACCTAATTCATATGATCAAAGTAATGCGGAAGAAACACAATAATTTAGAAACATGGTTATAAATATGAAAAGAAACAATAACGGGGAAATAAAGTTCCCCCAACATCAATCAACCTCTAAACAACTGTCTGCGAAAATCTCTAACAAATGACTGAGTCAAGTAACTGTATATAAACTGGGACAAGGCCCCTAGTAGACCCCAAAACTAAATATAAGATAAAAGGACCGCAGGACATAAGACCTTCCAAAACATAGAAGGCTTACCACTTGTCTCTGCAACTCTGTCTGAATGATCTACTGATTCTCTTGACCCCTAGACTGGGCTTCTGAACCTGAGAGGTTGGAGAGGGGAGGGGGTCAGCACAAAAGTACTGGCACGCAGAGATATCAAAACAAAACATAATATTTTTACAAAATATAGTTGAGAGCCATCATAAAGCAATTTCACATCAAATCATTTGAAAACACATGGGCATAATGCAATAGTTTCTCAACAACAATGAAATGCAACTGAGCTAGGTGGAATACCCTACATAATTTACACCAACTGTCAAACCTCGGTTGCCGATTAGAGTATAAGTGAGGGAGAGATACACAAGACCACGAAGCAGGGTGTCTCGACCCAATGGTAGTGCCCAAGATCACTTAGCCCGGGCTCCTACCTATAGTTTCAATTTGGAAATGACATAAAGTCAAGTACACAAGATCACTTAGCCTGGTATCAAATTCCCATGTCGGCAAACACGGTTTCCAGCGATGAGCCCTTACACTCAAACGCCTTTTTCGGGAATCCACCTATCTCATGTAAAATCAATGCATTTAAATTTTATTTAATTCAATCACGTATCATATTCTGTAGGGTATCGTCATACCCTACTTGCAAGTCATCAATATCACATCCACATATGCATAATTATGTAAAAACCAAGGTGCTTCATCATTTACTAGTGGTGAACAATAATTATTTCAAATTCATGCTCTCTTTTGTTGGTCACAATATGATATGGGGTATCAAGACATTATCATGGAAATTTGAAAGCAATTTATCATTCATATTTATCAAACTTCCTTGGAAAATCTCAAATTACATATGCATGATTTCAACCATTGAAGTATATAGGCAAACAATTCCCATGACATAAAGAAAAATGACTTAGAAATCATATTGAAAGCAAGTTATTAGCATTTGATTGAAAACCCCCATTTAAAAGCATGCTTGTTCATAAAAACTACACCCATGAGATTTTAGGATAACCCCACGTACTTCTATTTCCGAAGATACTAGATGTTTCTTGAAGATTGCGGATTGGTGATTCTGAATATGTAATTATCTTCGAAAACCTACGGTCGAATCTTGAACTCTTTGGGTTTTTATTTTGAAACCCTAAGGAGTGTTCTTGAGCAATTTTGGAGAAAGTATGTGTATTATGGTGTTTGAGGGATTAAATCCCGTGTTGGTGGTATACATAGGGGTGGAGGATGACCAAAATACCCCTAAGGAACAATTAAGGTCAAATCTGTTCCTCAGTTGACAGTTTGATAGGCTGGAGTAAATCGATTATAACTTTTTACTCATATAATAAAATTGGATAAAACCAACTGAATTTGAAAGAGGACTCAAAGAGATTTCGTTTGATATATTATATCTCACACAGTTCATTATATACAGGGAGTTATGATTGTTTGAAGTTGACCCTGAAATGCTGAAAATTGGGCAATAAGCTATGCGTTTTGCTACTGTTTTGAAATCCAAACGCAGCCTTATGCGTTTCAAAAAATTCCGAAACTTCTCCGAGATGAACTATGAGATTTCCCGATCGTAACTCAACTTGAAAATCTAAAAACGGATGTCGGAAAGGTTTAAAAGTTGTATCCCGAAGATAGCCAGCTAAAATGACTCTAAGTCCTCATTACACTTAGAAAAAATATTCTAGTTATTAGCCCCTCAAACATAACACTAAAAATGAAATCGACTTGAGAATTTTACGGGGTATTACGATAGGAGTGATTACCACACTATGTTAATAAAGAATAATTCAGTTCGGGTTGATATACGTAGGAACGACGGTCTAAACTCTAGCCCGAAAATACAGAGTGTTACAACAACGCTCGAAGATGGGTTAGCGGGTGAACTCTAGCATGCACTCATGATAAGGATAAGATAATGCCAACATTTGAAACCAAGTAAATAATCGTATGCAAGCACAACCATACACATACATATATATAATCCATATCAGAAAAGAAAATCGGGTTTAGCATGCCTTTAAAACCATTAACCTGAGTATGTGTAGCTTAAGCATCCTAGAACCACCCACCGAATATGTGGGTCCAGTGTTACCCCCTGAATGGGTCCTAGTGCGTGTAGCCACATGAACCGGAGATATCATAGGGGCCGGGGATTCCCATGTACCCATCTCCCTCCATAATACATATATACAAGTATAACTTAGGGAATTCCCATGTATGCTAAGGGAATTCCCGTGCACGCTAAAAGTATATGGTTGCCACGACCAATCCTCATGTCAGCAAACATGAGTTTCCAGTGTCCGTCCATTAGACTCATACTTTCACGATTAGCTATCACAACCCGCCATTATTGCCCAATTAAAACCATTGGCACATAACTAAATCGCCAATTCCATATATTATTAACCAAGGCTATAAGAAGTGGTATCGTCATACCGACTATAGCTTGCAAGAAATGTCCTTAGCCAATCACTTAGGTAATTCCTATGTACCTCGTAGGTTCCATTATTAGATTCACTTGGGGGATTCCTATGTACCCCATAAGGTTTTGAAACAAAGTCATGGCCACCAAGGCCTTACCATTTAGCCATTAAAACCATTTAACCAATTTAGGTTCCATTACCATATTATACCATGCAAAGTTTTCATTGAAAGTCCAACTATGTATTAAAAGCATTCTCATAGGCATTTTAACAAACATGTTGAGGGTATATAGTTTCCAGAACCAAAACCAAGAACCAATTGACCATTCCCATGAAATCACATGTCCAATTCCACAATTCTAACCACAAGTAAAATGTGGGAAAATAATATCCAACCATTTACAACCAAAACCCCAACATACAATTCAAAACCAAATAATACCCATAATTAAATCATGAAAACCATTCATTAAAACATGGATTTAGTTGAACTAACAATGAGGGAGGAGTAACATGACTTAGATACCAAAGAGTACAGAGAGAAACCACCCTTGTAAGCCCCGAATTGTTTGTATTGAGGAAGCCCTAGCCTTTTCTGACCCAAGAGCTTGAGAGAGATTTAAGAGTGATTTGAGAGTGTTTTATTGGGGAATAGTAGGTTAATAAAGTTTCAAGAGTGTTTTAAGTCATGGGGTCAAATGAAGTTAAGAGGGAAAACATCCAGAATACTCCCAACTTAAACTGTAAAAATTTCCGCAGGTGGGTACGGTTTGGGCACCTCACACGTACCCCATCTTATGAGTAGAACCCCTAACTTTTACCTAGGATAGCATGTTATACATCACACACTGTCCATCATACGACTCCCCTTGCCTAAGTCGTACCATCACCATACGATAATACCTACCTAGTCATACCCTAAGCAGAATGTCAAGGCTAAACGATGAAGAACATACGGTTTAGACTCTACCACTCGTACCCTATCCTTATAGCTCATAGTGAGCCACTCATATTCAGAGCCAAGTTAAACATTAAGTTTCAGATTAAGTGAATGATTAACCCAATGACCCATCACTAACCATATGACCCGTATCACCAAACCATAACCACAACAGAAACTCGACTACCAAGCACTGGCATCCCGTGCCCTCAACATACGACTCGTATGGTGAGTCATATGATCCATATAAAGTTGAAAACTCAGGAAATTTTCAAGTACCAAAACCGAGGGCATTTTAATTCTCCTTTCACTTGGACCATTCAACCTCGAATGATGGAACAAGGCAGTACAAGCACAATTTTTATCCCAACACCTCAACTCTGACCTTTAACTATGTTAGAAAACAAATATGCAAGAAAGTCAATCTTTCCTTTAACAAAGTTTGAAAACAAAAGTATGATGAAGAACACATACCTTCCGCATGAATTTTTGGAGCAGAAAATAGGAACAGATACTTGGACTTCATGTCCTCTTCCGCTTCCTAAGTAGCCTCTTCAACCTTGTGATTTTTCCCTAGAACCGTGACCGAAGCTACATCCTTGGTCCACAACTAACGAACCTGCCAATCTAAGTTCTCAATTGGGACCTCCCCATAAGACAAGGAATCCAAAATACCAATATCTTTGTAGGCACGATTTAAGACGGGTTACCCATACACTTCCTCAACATAGAAACATGGAATAATGGATGAATAGAGCTCAGACTAGAAGACAACTTCAACTCATACGCAACATTACCAACCCTTCTCAAAATTAAGTACGGACCAACATACTGGGATTGAGCTTCCCTTTCTTACCAAACCGCATCACTCTCTTCATAATAGATACCTTTAAGAATACCTTATCCCCAATATCAAACTCTAAATCACTTCGCCTCACATCCGTATAGGCCTTTTGGCGACTTTGGGCGGCCTTAAGACTATCCCGAATCACCTTTACCTTTTCCATGGCACGGTGAACCAAATCCGGACCAAACATATCAGCCTCGCTAAGATCGAACCACCCAATAGGATATCTACATCTCATACCGTACAATGCTTCAAATGGATCCATCATAATGCTAGAATGATAGCTATTATTGTAAGCAACTCTACAAGAGGTAGATGATCAACCCAACTACCACCATAGTCAATCACACACGCATGAAGCATATCCTCCAATGTCTAAATAGTTCTCTCTACTTGCCTATCCATCTGTGGGTGGAAAGCAGTACTCAAACTAACCCTAGTCCCCATTCCTTTCTGAAATAATCGCCAAAAGTGAGATGAAAACTGCGTACCATGATCATAGATGATAGAAACAGGTACCCTATGCAACTTCACAATATCTTGGAGGTACAACCTCTCATAATCCTTAGCCAATTCACTGGCAAAAAGTGAGCAGTCTTTATCATCCTATCCAAGATTACCCAAATTGAATCAAATTGGTTTCGAGATTGAGGAAGACTGGTAACGAAATCCATGTTGATCACACCCTATTTCCATTTCGGCAATTCAATTTCTTGATACAATTCTTCAGGCCTTGTGTGCTCAATTATTAGTTTTTGGCACACCTACACTTGGCCATAAAATCTATCATATTTTTTTTCATACCAATCCACCAATACATCTCCTTGAGGTCATGATATATTTTCATTGAACCATGATCTAAAACATAACGCGAATCATGCGCCTTAGCTAATATCTTTTCTCATAAACCATTAATTTCGGGAACATATAATCTCCCTTGGTATCATAAGGTACCATCACCCCTAATCTCAGAGGCCATCACCTTCTGCCCACCCATATCACCCTTGATCCTCACCAAGATGGGATCTAACATCTGCCTCTCCTTAATCTCAGCACCAAAAAATGACTATACCACCTTCTAAATGAACACGCCACTATCCTCAGAGTCCAAGAAGCAAACTCCAAGGTTAGCCAAATGATGAATGTCCTTCACCAACTTCCACTTCTCCTTATCTATATGAGCTAGACTCCCTATGGATAACCTGCTAAGAGCATTAGCAACCACGTTAGCTTTACCTGGGTGGTAGTGAAAACTCATGTCATTGACACAACCCAAACCCGGGCCATGTCGTATAGGCACCCTAAGCTCATATGAACCGAAGGTCACTCCAATAACTCGACCCAAGCATCTCATCATACAATGGGAGTCGACAAAACTCCAACTCACAAGTTAAGACTGCGGAAATAATATCACAAGTCAACATTAGATCCATAATAACCAACTCACACCAAAGTTCATAGTTGTTCACAATACCTCTATACACAACGAAGTCAATAAATGTATATGTCGGGACAAGCCCCCGACCATAGCCAAACCAAGTCTTAAAGAGACCAAGTCAAAAGATAAAAGACCAAGAGGTGCATGTCTTCCAAAGTAAGAAAGATCACCACTTCAATTCAATGCACGAACCGCTTCAATCGCCTAATCACTGAATGAAAAGATAAGAAGATACTCCATCCCCTATGTCGCGTGGGAATATAGTGCTCGGAGATAGTTAATGGTTGGAACGCTAGCATTTAACTGAAGGATAAGTGATAAAATAACATCATCAATCAACAACAAGTCAATACATCATAATTTATCTCATTCATACACTTATCTATACATATAGGTATATCACACGCTAATTAAAGAAACAAGTCTCATCAATCATGCTTTAAGCACTCATTCATCATTCATGAAATGGAGGACTACGACCTCCACACTTATAGCTTCAAACATTCTCAATAGGCAAAAGACTCTAACCACGTTCACATTATCATTAGACATGGGACTTTAACCATGCACACTCATTCATTAGTCAAGGATTTTAGCCACATATGTATTCACATAAACAAGGGACTCGAATCGCACACACAATCATCTAGGAAAGGTACTCCAACCTCATGACTGTTCATTAGACAAGGGACTCTAACCTCATATCTCACTTGGACTTTAACCATAAGACATTTCCTTCGGCTAGGTACTTTGACCTGAATAGATCTGTTTAAGCACAAGACTTTAACCTCGAACCATAGTATTGGGAAAGGGACTTCAACCTCAAGCCATTCATAAGGTAAGGGACTTCAACCTCAAGCCATCATAACTATCATTAGTTGGCATTTTGGACTTTAACCCTTTCCCTATGCATCAACATATATTCAATACAATATTTAAGGACTTTAACCATTTTAGCCAATTCAATACTATACATGACCACACAGTCCTTATGGGAGACTTCATTTCTCAACCATCTCAATAGGCCAATTCCTTCACTTAGTTTAACATATAATGCAAGTTATGGTCATCAAGACCCTTACAACAATTATATACCATATCGTCACCACACTTGGGTTCAACACACAATTTAAGTTCATCTTTATATCTAAGGACTTTACCAATTCATTAGCCAACAACCAAGGTTATTAATTTCATCACACATGGTTCGTAATTCCTTTAACACATCATTTATAATTCATCCATGTCCATTGGCCCATTTTCCTAGTTCAATACATCAACAACATATGACTAGATAACTCACTTAGACATTTTCATAAATACCTTAGGTGCATCCTTTCAACAAGGTTCCATGGTATATATATTATCAAGATTAGGGTTACTCAAGACACTCATGTTAATCCACATACAACAAGCATCCACACATGCAATTCATCATCAATATCACATATAAATATAAGTCTAAGCAAGATTCAACATCATATATCATTAGGTAACAAAACCCTTTTCATTTGATTTCAAAACCACCATGTACACTTACTAATCCAAGTGTGAAATACATGGGTTTAGAAACATTTAAAGAGGGGAATATATACATGCCTTAAACAAGATAAAACACCAATAATATTGGCTCTTTCTTGCCACTAGATGAGCTCTCTCCAAACCCTAGCCTCCAATTTTGCTTCAAAAAGCTTTCAGAGTGTTTTGGAGTATTTGAGTCTTGTAAAATAAGGGCTTAAGAGGCTACAATGCCTTATATAGCTTGAGGGATTAGGGTTTTATGCAAGGGAAATGAAATCAAAGCCCTTAGTTAAAAGCTGAAAAGTGACCTTGTCTAGGGGTACGTCTCCCCCATACGACTCCCTTAGCAATCGTACCCTAGGGTACGAGTGGTACCCTAACTCATACCCTAGGCTTCTCCTAGGACAACCATACTGTTGTGGGTAAGAGTGGGCACCCTTGAGTTATATCCAAAGGGTACGACTCACCCCTAACTCATAAGCTTCACTTATGACAAAAACAGTCCACTTGGTTTTGAGGCTTCCCTCTATATGGTCGAGTAGTATACAAATCGTATGCATTGGTTACGACCAAGGCGAGGTCATGTCGTAAGGAAATAGTATGATACCCTCATGGACAGATCAAGGTACAAAAAGGAAGGGCAAGGTGGGTATGAGTCGTGGCTAAGGGTATAAATCAAGCCTCTAGTCATACCCAACTCAGAGACACAAAAATGAAGTTGTTTTTCAATGGTTCAAGTCTAGATATTTTAGTCATAGTCCTTGAAAGGATCAAGCCACCTTCTCTATCTGAGGTTAAGTTCTTTCTGAGTGAACACATACTGCAAGCTCTTATGATCCAAGAAGATATCCACATGCACCCCATACAAATAGTGATGCTAGATTTTCAATACGAACACCACAACTAACAATTTCAAATCATGAGTTGGATAATTCCTCTCATGCACCTTCAACTGTCAAGAGGCATAAGCTACCACCTTACCTTGCTATATTAGAACACAACCAAGCCCCACACTGGATGCTTCGCAGTAGACCACAAGCCCATCAGTGCCTTTAGAAAAGGTCAAAATCGAAGCCGAGCTTATCCTTCAGTTTCTAGAAACTACCCTCACAAGCATTAGACCATAATAACTTTACCTTCTTCTTAGTCAACTTAGTCAATAGGGTAGCTATAGAAAAAAAGCTCTCCACAAACCTTCTATAATAACCTGCTAAACCCAAGAGCTTCGAATGTCAGTTGGAGTGGTGGGTCTAGGCCACTTTTTAACCACCACAAATTTCTATGGATCCATCATGATCCCTTCACTATAAATGATATGACCAAGAAAAGTGACATTGTTCAACCAGAATTCATATTTTGAAAACTAGGCATACAACTGCTATTCTTTCAGAGTCTGCAACACAACGCGGAGGTGATTGACATGATCTACCTCAGTCTTAGAGTACTCCAAAATATTGTCTGTGAACACAATGATGAATAAATCCAAACACTAATGGAAGACCCTATTCATCAAATCCATGAATTCCGCAGGGGCATTGGTCAAACCAAACGACATCACCAAGAACTCAAAATTCCCATACCAGGTTCAGTAGGCAAACTTAAGGATATCCACCTCACTAATCTTTAACTGATGATACCCAGACTGAAGGTTAATTTTGGAGAAAAACTTAGCACCCTGCAACTGATCAAAAAAATCATCTATCCTTGTAAGAGGATACTTATTCTTTATCATCACCTTATTCAACTGCCAGTAATCAATACACATTCGAAGGGAACCATCCTTCTTATGAATGAATAACACTGACGCGCCCCAGGGGACACACTAGGACAGATGAAACCCTTATCTAGGAGATTCTTTAATTGCTCATTTAGCTCTTTCAACTCAGTTGGAGCCATTCTATATGGATGAATATAAATTGGACGAGTATCTAGAACAAGATCAACCCCAAAGTCAATCTCCCTATCAGGAGGAACACCGGGAAGGTCATCAAGAAAGTCCTTAGCAAATTCACTCACTACCAGAACCGAATGCAAAGAAGGACCCTACGAGTTATAATTTTTAACTCGGGATAGATGGTAGAGACACCCCTTGGAGATCAATCTCTGAGATCTAAGATATGATATAAACCTCCCGTTAGGAGCTAGGGAACCACCCTTCCACTCAATAATCGGCTCACCAGGGAACTTAATGATAACCTTATAGGTCCAGTGTTACCCCCTGAACGAGACCCAATGTATGTAGCCGCACAAATAGGAGATACCATAGGTGGTCGAGGATTCCCTTGTAGCTTTCCCCCTCTATGATACATATGTACTTATATATACTTGGGGGATTCCCTTGTACCCCACAAGTACGTGGTCATCAAGACCAATTCTCACGTTGGCAAACATGAGTTTCCAGTGTCAACCTTCCAGACTCACACCTTCACGACTAGCTTTCACAACCCCCATTACCCAATTAAAACCTTTAGCACATAACTAAAACACCAATTCCAGGAGTCAATTATTAAGGAATTAATTAGTGGTATCATCATACCGACTATAGCTTGCAAGAAATGTCATTTGCCTATTCTTAAAGGATTTCCTTGTACCCCACAGACCCCATTATTAAAATCACTTGGGGAATTTCTATGTACCCGGAAAGTTTTTTCATTATTAGTTCACTTGGGAGTGTCCCGTGTAGCCACAAGGTTTCTAATTAAACCAAAGCCATGCGCACCAAGTCTTTTCCAAACCTTTTAAAATCAGCCAAACCAATTTATATTACATTGCCATATTATGCACCACTAAGATTTCAAGAATAGTCAAACTATGTAACAAAATCATTCTCATTGGAATTTTATCAAACATGTTGAGGGAATATAGTTTCCAAAACCAAAACCAAGTACCCCTTTACCATTCTCATACAACCATATGTTCAAACCATAATTATAACATGAAAACCATAAGTAAACCATACTTTTTGTTTGAACTAATAATGAAGGAGGAGTAACATGCCTAACTTATGAAGATTCACGAAGAGATTTTGATCCTTAAGCTTTAGATTTTGGTACCTGCTGTGAGCACTGAGTAAACTGATAAATAAAGACATACGGAAACAACTTATAATTCCATAAGGTTTTAAATGCTTAAAATACAACAAAATTTGCAAGCATGAAACATCTTCGAGAAATACTGAAACCCCACTTATAAGTCTGATAAATTAACTGACTGTTTGAAAAACCTCCAACTAACTGAATGTGGAGTTGATGGGAAGAACCCCCAACTAACTTCGACTGAATGGAAATGCTGAACTACTGAGATAAACTAAAATAAAGAAATCATGTCCTCGATAGATGAGGACTTACTACAATTGCTGTTGCTGATAAGATGAACTATCTAAGCGTGGTCAGGAAACTGTGCATCCGAACCTATGATATAAGACATCATAGCACGAAGAAAGTATGCGATCAATGCTTTGAATGTACTGGTATTTAAGATTAGGTTAGGCTGAAATATATGGGTTAAATGTGCATGAATAATGACTGGCTGAATAGCAATAGATAACTGTGTATGCATGCATGAAAACTGAAGTACCGAGAATGCAAGACCAAGAATATAATGTTTCTGAAATAATCTATAAAATAAATTACAGAAATCTGATAACTGAATAATTGGAAGTCTGTATGCTATGGTCAAGCAAACCTGAAATAAATTATGTACTAAACACTGAACTGAGAATGTGGGAGGTATCATCTAACAAACATGACCCAATCTGAGCTAATTGTGGTCCAACTTGTGACCCCAGTTGTAAGGGTTTCAGTACCGTGCCATGGGTACTAACATATGGCTATGTGGATCAACTAAACTAATGTCCCAAAGGAATAGGGTGTCAAGCCTAACCGACGTGCGAACCTTGAGAGAAAGTCAAGCCTAAACTGATAGATGACTCCTCATATCCTGCGCTGGCTATGTAGTTCAGGAATATAGGGACTGCTACTAATGACTCTGCCTAACTGATGGGAAAGTCACCATCCCTGTATTCTTTCGGTGCTAAATCCTACTCCAAACTGAACTGACACTAATTACTGGACTGAATGAAGCTTAAATGAATAAACAACTGATCATAATAACTGACTGAATGATAATGCTCATGGTATATCTGAAATCATTCTGAAGATACTGAAATTATGTAAACAACTAAGTATCGAGTGTTCATAACCCACCAACACTAAATGGAAATAATGATAAGGACATATACAAGCTTTGAATAACCATAATAGGGAATCATTATTAAAAATCCGTCACTTTGGTATTTCATCAAACACATGGAGATTAAGACTTTAACATGAGGATGCTTTTAAACATGATGAGGTAGCATGATCACATGACAAATTATAAGTTGAGGATTTATTCTGATTCACATATACATGAGATGGAAACCACAGTATTTGAAACATTCTATAATCCAATCCACATGAAAAAAAATTAAGCTCTTAACTTAAAATTGAAATAACAAAGGATTCATGGAGATAGTTCAACAAAGTCATGTAAAACCTCACAATTTAATAATAAAAATAGATTCTTGGACTCCATGGGTTAAAAGGGCCCATGGATGAACATCACACAAACTTTAAACCCTTAAGCTTGAAAGAAGAATACCAATTTTGGATGCTTTATTGAAGGTTCTTAGTGGAATTTGATGATCTTAGGGAAAGAGTAGGGTTTACTTTGAGAGAAAATTGGAAAAAATGGGCAAATAATGCCCTAACTGATGTTTTAATTCATGTTTTTATGAATTGGGTAGATGGGAAAAGACATAACTACCCCTCAGGAAATTAAATTTGCAACTGGAACGCGGTTTAATGGGTCACCGCAATGCGATGAGGAGTCCATCTCTATAAGCACCGCGACACGATGCTATCACATTGAGCTGGTGGAATTGAAATCTAAACACGATCCAATCCTTGTCCAAAAAATCCAAAACTTCTCCGAGACATACTCCTTACACCCCTAAACATGAATTAAATCAAAAACCAACACCTTGGGGTCATGAAGACCGATTTAAAAATCCTTGAAATTAAGAGGCCAAAAATATGACTATGTCCCCAACACTTAGTGAAATTTTCAGGCTTTAATCCTCTTATGTATGCAACTAGGAGCTGAACTAAGCTATGAATAATATGGGGTATTAAAATATCTCCCCCTTGGAAAAATTTATCCTCGAATAAGATTGATTGAGCTGAGAAAATAGGAGAAACTGAAATCACATACTGAACATGCATAACTAAAAACATGATTACATGACTGAGCCTGAAACATGATACATGAACTGAACTAATTTCGTGAATGCATGCAATGACATGATATGGATTATATAGCTGGAACTGAGAATGAAAAAGAGTTTATCTAGGGAAAATTGTTACCTTAAGCTAAGTCTGAGTTTGCTGAGAAAATATGAGGGTACTTGGTACGCATATCTGCCTCTGCTTCCCAAGTGGTTCCCTCAACGGATTGATTCTGCCAAAGAAATTTGACCAAGGGAACCTCTTTGTTCCTTAGCCTACAAATCTGATGGTCAAAGATCTCGATCGGTATTTCATCGTAAGAAAGGCTATCCTGAACATCTATGCTTTATAAAGGGACTACAATAGTTGGATCACCGTTACACTTCTTTAATAGGGAAACATAAAACACTGGATGCACTGATGCCAAATATGTAGGCAACTCAAGCTCATAAGCCACCTTTCCAAAATAATTCAAGATTTTGTAAAAGCCAACATATTGGGGACTAAGCTTCCCCTTCTTTCCAAATCTCTTTACTCCCTTCATGGGAAAGATTTTCAAATACACCAAATCCCCAACTTCAAACTTAAGATCTCTTCTCCTCACATCTACATAGGATTTCTGACGACTTTGGGGTGTCTTAAGCCTCTCCCTAATAAATTAAACCTTCTCCATTGTATCAAACACCAGATCTGGTCCTATAAAAGAAGGCTTACCTGCCTCAAACCAACTAATAAGAGATCTGCATCTCCTCCTATAGAGAGCCTCAAATGGAGCCATCTGAATACGGAAGTGATAACTGTTATTATTGGCGAACTCTATCAAAGACAACTGGTCATCTAAACTTTCTTTAAAATTAATAGCACTTTCTCTCAGCATATCCTCTAGGGTCTGAAAGGTTCTCTCTGCTTGACCATCTGTCTGAGGATGAAAAGCAGTACTAAAATAAACTTGGGTACCAATACCCTTCTGAAATTCTTTCCAAAAGTGAGAGGAAAACTGAGTACTTCTATCTAAAATGATAGACAATAGAACTCCATTCAACCTAACCAACCATTTAATATAGAGTTTAGCATAATCCTTGGCTGAATAAGAAGTATAAACTCGCACAAAATGGGTTGATTTGGTCATTCTGTCTAAAATAACCATATCGAATCATGCCGACGATGTGTACGAGGCAAACCCATAATAAAATCCATGTTACCTCTTCCCATTTCCAAGTAGGAATGCTAAACTCCTGTATTGTACCACTAGGCCTCTGGTGTTCAACCTTAACCTGCTGACAATTAGAACACTTAGCTACCAACTTTGAAATATCCCTCTTTATGCCACTCCACCAATAGATTTCCCACAAATCACGGTACATCTTAGTGTCTCCTAGATGCATAGAATAATGCGCACCATGAACTTCTTGTTGTCTCAAACCATCAACACATGACACACACAACCTACCATGACATTGAAACACACCATCTACCCTTTGGGAGAAAACCTCTATTTTCTGATCTCTAACTGATTCCTTCAACTTAACCAAACTGGAATCCCTATCTTGCTTCTCCTTTACTTCAACAACCAAAGAAGATTCAAAACTATTCTGAACCCAAACACTACCTTCAACTAAATCAACCAACCTAACACCTAATCTAGTAAGCTGATGAACCTCCTGAATTAACCTTTTCTTATCATTCTCGACATGAGCAACACTTCCCATAGACAATTTACTAAGGGCGTCTACCACTACATTGGCCTTGCTCGGATGATATAATACACTCATATCATAATCTTTTAACAACTCTAACTACCTTCTCTGAAGAAGATTTAAATACTTCTGTGAAAATAGATACTGTAAGCTTTTGTGATCTGTGAACACATTAACATGAACCTCATACAAATAGTGTCTCCAAAGTTTCAAGGCAAAAACAACAGCTGCTAACTCAAGATCATAGGTAGGATAATTTTTCTCATGGGGTTTAAGCTGTCTAGAGGCATAGGCTATGATCTTACCTCTCTACATCAAAACAAAACTAAGACCAACTCTGAAAGCATCACAGTAAACAATAAACCCATTTGAACTATCTGGCAAAGTCAAGACTAGGGTTGAGGTAAGTCAAGTCTTCAACTTCTGAAAACTCTTTTCATAAGAAATTTGACTTTCTTCTGAGTCAATCGAGACATGGGGAATGTAATAGACAAAAACCCTTCAACAAACCATCGGTAATAGCCGGTCAAACCCAAGAAACTCTTGATATCTGATGGAAAGATAGGCCTGGTCCAGTTTCTCACTGCTTCGATCTTTTGAGGGTCAACTCTAATTCCATTACTGGAAACAATATGGCTAAGAAAAGCTATTGATCTAAGCCAAAACTCACACTTACTAAATTTGGCAAATAATAGGTGGGCTCTAAGGTCTACAGTACAATTCTGAGATGGTCTGCATGATCATCTTCACTATGGGAGTAGACAAGAATATCATCAATGAATACTATGATGAACATGTCCAAGTACTGCTTGAACAATCTATTCATAAATTCCATGAAAGTTGTTGAGGCATTCGTTAGTCCAAAAGGCATAACTAGAAATTTGAAGTGACCATACCGAGTTTTGAAGGTTGTCTTCGGAATGTCACAGTTTCTGATCTAATGATAGTTGGATTTGAGATCTATCTTAGAGAAATAACTGGAACCCTGAAGTTAGTCAAGCAAGTCATCAATTTTGGGGAGAAGATATTTGTTCTTGATAGTGACTTTGTTCAACTGACGGTAATCAATGCATATTCCAGAGAACCGTCTTTCTTACACGCGAAAAAGACTGGAGCGCTTCATAGGGAAACACTGGGTCTGATGAATCCCTTATCTAAAAGATCTTTTAACCGTTCTTTTAACTCTTTTAGCTCAGCTAGATCCATTCTGTAGGGCAGAATAGAGATAGGATGGGTATCTATTCCAAAGTTAATTTTTCTTTTAGAAGGGACTCTAAGGAACACATCTAGAAATTCCCTTACTACTGAAACTGACTCGAGACTGGGGATCTCAGAACTAGAGTCTTTCACTCAAACAAGATTGTATATGCATCCTTTGGATATCATTTTTATTTCTCTAAGATATGGCACAATCTACCCCTAAGCGCTGAAGTACTACCTCTTAATTCAATAATTGATTCATTTGGAAAATGAATGACCTATTTCTATAGTTAACTGAAGCGTAGCATGAGTAGATCCAATCCATGAAAAGAATGATATCAAAATCAGTCATCTCTAACTATACGAGGTCTATTGAAGTAATTTTCTTTCATACTATAACCGAGCAGTTTCTGTATACATGTCTGGTTATGATAGACTTACCCACTGGGGTAGACACTGAGAAAGGCTCCCTAATATTTCTGGACTGACATCAAAATTAAGAGCTATATATGGGTTTACAAAAGAAAGTGAGGCTCTGGGGTCTAATAAAACATACACATGAAGATAGAAGACCTGTAACATACCCATAACCATATTAGGAGAGCTTTCCTGATCATAACGAGACTAAAGTGCATACAGTATATTCTGGGGTTGCCCACTGGTCGCACTGGAAGTGGTGCCATGCTGAGTCGAGTGACCTACGAGTGCTGCTAAAGAAGTATTCTGTCCTTATTGGCGATCATTCCTGCCCCTCTACGCCATACCATACACTCTCAAATTTTGTGGCATGGCTTTCCACATAAAAACACACATCACTACCAACCTTACACATACCCTGATAATTTCTACCACATTTATGGCAAAGTGGATTAGTACGACCACTGTTCATACTACCTTCGGAATTGGAGCCTGTCACCCTATTCAGACTGTTATTTATAAATTTTGGCACTGGCGCACTAGCTTAAGATGGAGCTAGGGATGAAAATTTCTGATGGAACTGAGAATAGTTACCACCTTCTGACCTCGGCTGGGAAAAGTTAAAGATTTCTATTCTAGCCCTTTTATTCTCTCTCTTTCTTTCCTTAAGCTTCTATTCCTCAATCTGTTGATTAAGAACTATAAGCCTAGATAGGTCCATCTCCTTAATTAACATAGTAATCCTACACTCTTTGACCACACTATCAGCTACACCAGAAACAAACTTACTTATTCTAGACCTATTATCAACCACCATCGAAGGAGCATACCTCACCAACTGAGTAAATTTTAGTGAGTATTCCTTCTCACTCATATTACCTTGCTTCAAATTAATAAAATTTAGCACCTTAGATTCCCTCAACTCTAATAGAAAGAACCTAACTAAAAAGGCTTTGGCAAACTCCTCCCACTCAACAGGCCCTGCCTCAACACCCCTATTCTTCTTCTACTACTTATACCACGTATGAGCTATATCCTGCAACTGGTAAGCAGCCAACTCTACACTCTCACTCAGTGTGACGCCCATAATATTTGTAACTTTATGAACCATATCAATAAATACATGATGATCCTCTTCAGACTTGGATCCTGAAAATAAAGGAGGATTTATTTGGGTGAAGTCCCGAATCCTAGCTGCAGTTGTATTAGTCACTAGGTTGGATGGGGTAGAAGCCTGCTGATTGTTCTAAGCCTATACTAAATGAGCTAAGGTAGTGAAGGCAGCTCTGAACTCAGTATGATAGACATGCTTATTCAGGGGATCTTCCTAAAAAGGCGGTGCAGGCTAATTCCCATTTCTTTTTTTATTGTTTCTTTTGCGAGGCATTGTCTATAAATAAAAGTAAGAATGATTTAGAAAGAGAGATTAAATAGAGATTATTCTCTTTCAAATAACATGAATACTGAAAGAAGAGAAACTTTTCCTAAAAAGTCTTGTAGCCTCTTGTCCATAAGTATGGCGTGCTTCACACCCATGCATAAGACTATACTCAACATGACTTTTTAGACTCCCTAGGACACTTTAAAACCTTAGGATCTAATACTATATTTTGTCACAACTCGAGAATACTCCCTAGTCGCGATAATGGTGCTTATGATCATAAGTGACCACAAGATAACCTATGATCTGGTACCTACTATGAGGACAGAGTAAATTGATAAATAAATACTTATGTGGAAAAGACTAATAATGCCATAAAATTTTTAATACTAAAAATACAACTAAATTTGCAAGTCTGAAATATCTGCAAGAAATACTGAAACCTAACTAATAAGTCTGATAAACTAACTGACAGTCTGAATATCTGAAAAGCCTCTAACTACATGACTAAGGAGTTGATGGGACAAACCCTCAACTAACTCCAAAAGAATGGAAATACTAAACTATTGAGATAAACTGAAATAAAGCAATTATGTTTGCGATAGATAAGGACTCACCATAACTGTTGCTGCTGATAAGTTGAACTGTATAAGCGCGGTCAGGAAATTATGCATCGAACCTATGATATAAGACATCATAGCGCGAATAAAGTATGCAATATGTACTTTGAATATACTAGTATATGAGATGAGGATAGGCTTGAAATGCATGGGTTAACTGTGCATAAATAATGACTGACTGAATAGAAAGAGATAACTGAGTATGCAAGTATGAAAACTAAAATACTGAGAATGCAAGACCAAGCATATAATGTTTATTAAATAATCTGTAAACTAAAATATGCTAACTGAATAACTGGAAGTCTATATGCTATGTCAAGAGAACCTGAACTGAATTCTGTACTAAACACTGAACTAAGACTGTGGGAGGTATCATCAAATAGATATGCCCCAATCTGAGCTAATTGGGGTCCAAACTATGACCCCAGTTAGAAGGGTGTAAGTACCGTGCCATGGTTACTAACACATGGCTGTGTGGATTCACTAAATTGATGTCCTAAAGTACCAGGGTGTCAATAATAACTAACGAATAAACCCTGAGAGGTAGTCAAGCCTAAACTGATGGGTGATTCCTCATATCCCATGCTAGCTACATAGTTCTAGAATACAGGGACTGCTACTAACGATTATGCCTAACTGATGGAGAAGTTGCCGTTCCTGCATCTACTCAGTGCTAAATCCTACTCCCAACTGAACTAACACTGATTACTGGACTAAACTAAGCTTAACTAAACAAACAACTGATCATAATAACTAACTGAATGATAATTCTCATGGTATATCTAAAATTATTGTAAAGATACTAAAATTATGTAAACAGCTATGCATCAGGTGTTCATAACCCACTAGAACTGAATGGAAATAATGATAAGGACATATACAAGCTTTGAAAAACCATAATAGGGAATCATTATTCAAAATCCATCACTTTGGCATTTCGTTAAACACATGGAGATTAAGACTATAACATAGGGATGCTTTTAATCATGACGAGGTAGCATGATCACATGACAAAATCATAAGTTGAGGATTTATTCTGATTAGTATAAACATTATATGGAAACCACAATATTTGAAACATTCTATAATCCAATCCACATGAAAGACAATTGAAATCATAACTTGAAATTAAAATAATAAGGGATTCATGGAGATAGTTCAACAAAGTCATGTAAAAACTCATAATTTAATAATAAAAATTGATTCTTGGACTCCAAGGGTGAATAGGGCCCATGGATGAACGTCACACATGCCTTAAACCTTTAAGATTGAAAGAAGAATACCAATTTTGATGCTTTCTTAAAGGTTCTTGGATTTTGGAATCTTGAATTCTAGGTTTCCTTAGAGAGGAGGATTATAATCTTATGATCTTGGGGAAAGAGTAGGGTTTTCTTTGAGAGGAAATTAGAGAAGATGGGCAAATAATGCCCTAACTGATGTTTTAATTTGTGTTTTTACTAGTTAGGTCGAAGGGGAAAGACGTAACTGCCCCTCAACAAATTAAATTCACAACTGGAATGAGGTTTAATAGGTCACCACGATGCGATGAGGAGTCCATCACTATAATCACCGTAACGCGATGTTATCGCGGTGAGCCACTAGAATCAAAATCCAAACACGACCCAATCCTCGTCCAAAAAATTTGAAACTTACCCGAGGCTTTCTCCTTACACCCCTGAACATGAACTAACTCAAAAACCAACACCTCATAGTCGGGAATACCGATTTAAAAATCCTCAAAGTTAAGAGACCAAAAATATGACTAAGTCCCCAACACTTGGTGAAATTTTCAGGCTTTAAGCTTCTTATGCATGCAACTAGGAGCTGAACAAAGTTAAGAATAATATTGGGTATTATACCCATAGTGTACAGTGAATGTCATGGATACCATCTAGCTAAAAATTAATAAGAAGAGTTGAGTCTATGTTTTTACGAGATTATTTAAATTCTTTATTTATGCCTATGTGTTTTGATTTCTATATTCAGATTTTTTTCTATGCTCTTGAATATTTTGTGAAAGGTATATCTTTCTTTGGGTTGTTCTACATGCCAATATATTCCATGTATCGATCATCTTCAGGCAGCTACAACATCTCATGATGTAGGTTTGGAGATATATTCTCACGGTCCAGGAAAATATTACGATTGTTCATACATCATCAGAGTTGGGGATCCCTTTATCTTTCAGAAGATGATTCATCCTAGATACTTAGATATTTTAACTTATGGTATTGTGAGGGCCTTATCCTAGTTTAGACAGTTTTCTTATGTTAGAGGCTTCAAAGACTGGGTTAATTGGATGTTATTATGACATATTTTCAATGTCTTGGATTACTGTTACAGTTAAATTGAATAACTTCTCTTTGGTCTAATTTATTTCCACATTTGATTATGACTAATTTTATGACGTAAAGTTTAAGGGTCTTCTCAGGACTTCATTAGCTTAGGATGTCCGTCATAGCCAGGGACTCAGCTTGGGTTGTAACAAGCTTGGTATCAGATCATGGTTATGTGTCCTAGGGTACCTATGAGGTCATGTCAAGTAGAATCCCTTTTATGGGTATGGAGAATGCCATATTTATAGGGGGAGTCTGTGAGACATTTAGGAATGTTTTCCTTTGTTCATGTTCTAGTTCGTGCTAGAGAGTATAGTTTTAATTGGATCCTCCTAACTCCTAAACTTTTTGCATATCAAATCATGAAACCAAGAAGGTCATAGGGTAAAAGGGCATCAACTGAAACCTTCATCCCTAATGTGACAAATTTTGAAGAAGTTCGCCCTACTTATAAAATAAGGACCCATAATGGGGCCTACACTATTGATCCCAACTCATAATGGGATTCCAGCAGCCCCGAATAGCCCTTTCTGGGCTTCAAGGATCGGTTACACTTGCACTCAAACTACCGAGAGAGAGAATTCCAATGTTGGATTCTGACAGTCTATTTATATGCTTTCTCATATTATGTCAGCATAGTACCCTCGGACTGGTAATGTTGGTTTTGTTATTGGTCCATTTGAAGTCACTCAAGACTAAATCCTTCTCAAACTTGTTAAAATCACCGGGTATGCGGGAAAGTAAAAGGGCGGATTTGTTTAAATAAAAAAGGAAAAGAATCCATTGCTTTTGGTTAAAAACAATCTAAGACTAAAACTAGGCTTATGTTCCCCCTGGATTCTCAACTCAGTAGACTTCTTATGCACTGTCGAAGCATCCCAATGCCTTGCATACAGGATCTGACAAGTTATGTACCATCAACCGTCTTTTGGACTAGTTGATGGATTTTACTCTTTACCTTTTGAGTCTCAGGATGTTGCCTTACTAACCCTTATCTTGGATCCCAGATTAACTATTACCTTTTGAGTGTTAAGATAATTAGATGAGATGGCAGAGTGATGCGATGGGGTGATGAATCTCAAATTACTGTCATGATTTTCTTTTCCTAATATCTACCTCTCTTTTGAAGTAAGTAGTGAATATAGGCTGGTTCATAACATTTCAACCGTTATGAAGATAATTATAGAGAAGAAGATCACAATACATGCAAAAATCTTTATCTAGAATGACTTGACACTTCCTCTACTAAGTCCTAAGTCCAAGCATAAATTCCTTGTTTTAGGCGTCGAATGTGCCATGGTAAACACCCTCAACATAGAATGTTGCATGTCCTCAGGAAATAAAACATAATAAAACAAATCGATGATGCTTAACCAGGAGAAACCTAATAGACCTATGGCAGTCAATCATCAATTTTAGCTCCAGATCCTTACTCTCTCCAAGTTCAACATTTTAAAACCAACTGTGTGTGTTAATGAAGCACAACAATATGAAACTAAAGAAATCAAGATTTGGCATTACATTTGAAATAAGCAACCATGCATATACACAAGTTACACTACCTAAACAAATAAGAAGCTAGCAATAAAACCCATGTGTCCTTACAACAAAGAAGTCCCACTCACTCATATGAAATAATGCACATGAATGCAGGGATGGTTAAGAGACACTTACACCCATAAACAAGGTTCTAATCAATGCGTGTCAAACACCATAGGCTTACCTTTATTTTCTTTACCTTAGTTTTTAGATAGTCAAGTTAGGATCACTGTAGGACTTTATTTGGCTTGGGGGCTCGTATGGTACATATGATAAATCAAGTGACTAAGCCTCCCTGGCACTATACTAACTTTGGGGTCCATACTTTAACCAATTTCCTTTTACTCCACCATTATTTCTCCCTTTTATTCACTATTGCACATTCAGGTTGCGTGTGGTTTCTTTTATTCATTCTTTTTCTTTGTTTTTTCTTTTCTTTTGCTACCATACCCATCCTTACCTTATTTTTCTTTTATTTCTTCCTTATTCATAGCTACTTTATATTACACACCCCTATGATAGCCATCCTCAACTTAGGAAATTTGCTTGAGTTTAGGTGCACAATGTCTAATGAGGACCAGGGCCAAAACAGGTTCACTGTAATACAAATAGGGAGGTGAAAAGTGTAACAACAAAAATAGGCTATAAAGTTCAAAACAGGGATTAAGTGATATACTTCACACATGGAAGGTCATTTAGGCTAAAAGTGGACTCATATGAAAAATGTCCTATGATCCTTTCCTTACCAACTATCCTAAACCTAGGCAAGACTAACCAAGCAAGTTTTGGATTTAATACACAAAGGGAACTAAGTAGCATCTCACACAAATATGGTGCAGAGTCATATCACAAGCTTCTACCTATCTGTTTCATGCAATTGTTAGCAGTGATTATCATGTCCCTAATTCTAATGCCATAACAAGATCCGTAATAGTCACATATATATACAATTCACACTGTTCAAAAATAAGCTATTGAAGAAGTATCATCAATAACAATATGTTAACTTCTCTAGATGCTTATTTTTCTCCTAGCTAAATACAAAACACCACGAAACAAAACACAATAGGCCTAAGCATGTCGGCTCTACTAGGAACATGACTTCGGGGAAAAAAGACACGGTAATGAAAACCCAGGAGGACATCAAGACCCACAAGAAATCCCACCCTCAACTTAAGATCATGCATTGTCCCCAATGCATTAAATGCTATAAAACAAGAGAGTTAGAAACATACCTATGGAACCATTGGTGCAAAAATCTGACGTCAATCATGAATATAAATACAAAGAACAAAATACCTTGGGTTGCCTCCCAAACAATGCCTGATTTTACATCGCGGCATTACGGGGCTTGGTTGGGTACTCAGACTTCCCCAACAAGCCCATGGGTAACTTGATTACTCAGACTTCATCAAGGCAGACCAAGAGTTGGCCTTCAAATTTCTCTTTCCACTTTGAACTTATGAACTACACCCTTAATTGTTTTTCTGATTTCCTGTTATGCACATGGGGCGGAGGTATAGAAATAAAGGACCCAAGAAATAGATGTGACATACTGTACTTCTTGAACCTTATATGAGGAATGTAATTTTTTGATTGTGTCTCAGAAATTTCAAGAATATAGACATATGTCTACTCTTCTTTGCACTCTTTTTTTGGCTCGGATGGCTCTACCAAGATCGGACTATCCAAACATAATGTGGAAAAATGTTTAGAATAAGCCCCAATATGCCCTAACTCATGATTTTCTATCTTCTTTACATGCCTACATAATTCTAGTATACTCTCTTTAAGCATGACACTATCCACAAGAGTATGAGCAATTTTGACTCCTCTAATTTTATCTCCTCAACTTGGTTTCTCAGAATGTTTTCAATCTCACACCACCCAAAACTAGTTTGATGGGCGTTACACGCAACAACTTTTGCATCCAGCTCTACTTGTAAGAGTTATATATCCAAGCCAAACCTATCAACCTTTTGAATACAATTTTGTCATCCTATTTTCAAGAGTGCCAACGTGTCAACCGTGCTCTCATTATGTTCCAACAATATATTTATCACACTCCTGTAATAATGCACCATATAAAAAAGAAGAGGATTATTAAATAATGGGTCATCATCACTCCATACTTCTTTTGGCCAAGTTCTCATGTTAAGAAGAGGGACAACAAAACAAAAAAAATAAAAAAATAAAACCTGATAATTCTAACAACTTCAATAAAGAACTCTAAAACTGTATTCACCAGCAACAATGCCAAAATTTGATGTCACCCAAACTACCCCTCCTTAGAAGGATAAAGTGGTCACTGTCAAATATAGTAACCCAAATAGGTTGGGGTTTATCCCATAATAAATAGGCCAAATATCCTTTTCAAACATGTTAAGATCACTCGGCAGTGCGGGAAATTAAAAGGGGGATTTGTTAAAATAAAAAAAAGAAAAGAATTCATTGCTCTTGGTTGTAAACAACCTAAGACAAACACTAGGCTTGTGTTACCCCTGGCTTCTCAACTCAGTAGACTTATTGTGCACTGTCAAACTATTCTAATGCCTTGCATGCAGGGTCTGATAAGTTATGTACCATTAACCGTCTTTTGTACTAGTTGATGGATTTAACCTTTTACCTTTTGTGTCTCAAGATGCCGCCTTACTAACCCTTATCCTAGATCCCAGATTAACTATTATCTTTTTAGTTTCAAGTTAATTTGATGAGATGGCGGAATGATGAGATAGGGTGATGAGTTTCAAACCATTGTCATGATTTTCTTTTCCTAATCTTTTCCTCTCTTTTGAAGCAAGTAGTTAATACAGGCAGGATCATAATGTTGCAACCGTCACGAAGACAATTATAGTGAAGGAGATCATAATACATGCAAGAATATTTATCTAGAATGACTTGGCACTTTCTCTACTTCATTAATTCTCCAGGGTTCCCACAATCCTAGCTAATGAAATTAGCTACTCATAGTTATGAGATCAGTCATGGAATCCATATAAAAATTTACAAAATCAATATCACAAGAATGAAATAATATGTACCAAAGTCTTAAATTGAATAACAAACCAAGAACAACAATATGTTTGTGAATATGTCCCCAAAGGGTCTCCTTCTTAATCAATATGTGAATGAATGATGAATGAACAAATGAATAAATTATACAAATCCTAAAGGGTATTTATAGATTACAAGAAACCCTATAAATCAAATCCTAATTAAAGTAGGAAAACATATTTAATCATATATACTTGACTTAAAAACACCATAGAATGTATTTGGGATACATGGATGTGACACCTCAAAGATCCAACAAGCATAAATTTTGGTTTAATTATAATTTTTTATCTTAAGACCTACCAACAGATAAATAATTGTATTATATTTCCAACTATACCAACTTTGCCTTAATTGATATCGGGGTAAAAGTTATGGCCAAAATGCTGAAGCATAGTCAAAGCTACCCAGATTATGACTTGTAATGTCTCCTTACGGGTTGTTATGTGGGAGTCGTAAACTGGGCAGTAAAAGCTGAAAATGGGTTTCTAACTATGATTCCACAACTCAAGCCAGAACTTACGAGTTATGACCTAAGTCATTGGGATGGCTTCCAAACTTTTTCCATACGATTCCTAAGGGGAATTTGTGGTCTTTCCCGCTCTTTTCATTCACTCATTATCACTTAAACATTGCACTTCAGAGCTTTACATACTGGTATCCTTACGATTGGTCACTACGATTCGTAGTATGATCTTATGACTTGTAGTTTTCCATAACATCATTGTTGGACCTTGGCATAGCCCACTGGTCTCCTTATGAATGCTCCCAATAACCTGTATCCATTTCTTATGAGTCATGTTCAACCTTTACTTAGTGGCTCAAATTCGCCTTCTAGTATCCCGACGAGTCAGGCTATGAGTCATAAGATGGCTTGATGACTCGTAGCTTGACCAATACTTTGCCCCTTTTAGAGCTTTTCATTTTTTTAGTCCAACACCATAGTTACCTATTTTACCTGCATGATAACACAGAACCACATCATATCCAATAAAATTTCCTAAGTACAAGTATAAATTCCTTGTTTTAGGCGTCGAATGTGCCATGATTCCATGACACATCAACTTAGAATGTTGCATGTCCTCAGGCAAAAAAAAACATAATAAAATAATATAAAAATGCTTAACCAAGAGAAACCTAATATACCTATGGCAGTCAATCATCAATTTTAGCTCAAGACACTTACCCCTCACAAAAGAAGTTCCAATCAATGCATGCCAAACACCATAGGCTTGCCCTTATTTAATTTACCTTAGTTTTCAGATAGTCAAGTTAGGATCACTATAGAACTTTATTTGTCTTGGGATGTAGGCATGGGGGTTGGTATGGTACATATGGTTATATAAAGTGACTAAGATTCCTTGGCCCTACTGTACTTTGGGGTCCACACTTTAACCAATTTCCTTTTACTCCACTCTTATTTCTCCCTTTTATTCTTTATTGCACATTCACGTTAGGTGTGGTTTCTTTTATTCATTCTTTTTCTTTTTGCTTTTGATTTGCTACCACACCCATCCTCACTTTATTTTTATTTTATTTCTTCCTTCTTCATACCCACTTTACATTATGCACCCCATCATAGACACCCTCAACTTAGGAAATTTACCTGAGTTGAGGTGCACAATATCCAATGAGGACTAGGGACAAAACAGATTCATTGTAATACAAATAAAGAGGTGAAAGATGTAATAAGAAAAATAATCTATAAGGTTCAAAATAGGGATCAAGTGATATACTTCACACATGGAAGGTCATTTAGGCTAAAAGTGGACTCATATAAAAAATATCCTATGATCTTTTCCCAACCAACTATCCTACAACCTAGGCAAGACTAATCAGGCATTTCTTGATTTAACACACAAAGGGAACTAAGTATCGTCTCACAAAAACATGGCACAGAGTCACATCATAAGATACTACCTATCCAGTTCATGCAATTATTAGCAATTATTATCATGTCCCTAATTCTAATGCCATAACAAGATCCGCAATAGTCACATATATATATAATTCACACAGTTAAAAAATAAGCTATTGAAAGGTTATCATCAATAAAAACATGTTAACCGCCCTAGATACGTATTTTTCTCCAAGTTAAAAACAAAACATCATGAAACAAAACACAATACGCCTTAACATGCCGTCTCTTCTAGGAACAAGACTCGGGGGAAATTAGACACAACAACGAAAATCCCAGGTAGACAAAAAAACCCACAGATAGTACCACCCCTCATGCATTGTCCCTAATGTATTAAATTCTACAAAACAAAAGAGTTAGAAACATACCTGTGGTACCATAGGTGTAAAGATCTGACATCAATCACGGATAAAATTATAAATATCAAAATACCTTGGGTTGCCTCCCAAGAAGAGCCTGATTCCATGTCACGATATGATGAGGCTAGGTTGGGTACTCAGATTTCCCCAATAAGCCCATAGGTACCTGTAAGACGTGGTAAGATCCTAGATCAAATCAACTCACTATTGCATGTCAAAGGGGGGTCCAAAACTTAGAAATTTTTTACTAAGTGTTAGGAATTAGTCATTTCTAAAGCCATAAACTTCGATGATTTTATTTTCAACCTTTCCGACCTTAGAATGTTAATTTAAAAGTTGATTCATGATTGGGGATGTCGAAGGTACATATCGGGTGAGTTTTAAAATTTTCGAACGAGTATAAGGGCAGGTTTGGAAATGCAAAATAGTGGCATCGCTGGGATATGCTCGCAGCGTGGCTGGTAGTGCACCACAGTGATGCCCGCGATGCTCGTTCTAGTGCACTGCACTAAAGACCACTGCGCCTGATCCATCTTACGCCTTTTGTTTTTCCATCTTCTATTTCTATTTTCCCAAGGGAATTTGGGTCTTTTCCCTTTACCAAATTGACCCATTATATGAGATTAAGGGTCCTAAAAAGAATAATTGACCATTTAATTCACAAACGCTCTCAAAAGAAATCATCCACTCTTAAGAACAAACCTTAACCTACTCTCAAAAACACCAAAACTCCATTCCATTAAAATAAGCAAGGATCAAAGTTTCCTATTTCAAGAAGTTCAAGAAAGTTTCAAGATCATCCCCACGGCTTTCAATTCAACTTTTATCTATCAAATTAAGCCTATTAAGGTATGTGGGGTTATGAACAAGGATACTCTTTCATCCTTGTGCCCAAAACTTATTTTAAAATTAAGATTTACATAATTTGTAATTAGGGTTTATACCCAAATTATCTTGTCTGAGTTTATAGATTTATACAGTGATTTAAGTATTGAGGTGCTTTTTCATTCTCATCTATTTATACTTTGACTTGAAGATTTATTTTATGAATGGAGTTTCATTATCTTGACTCGATATTGTTGAAAGATTTTAAGATGATTATTGAGAATGAAGTCTTGTTATGAAATTTAGAAATTTTAAGCATATGAGTTTTAAGCCCTAAGTTTGAGTATTGACACTTCAAGATTATTATGCTTTTAAGTATTCTTTGATATGTTTATTTCAAGATTTAAAGCAAGAATTGAAATTATGATCCCCATCTAAGAGGTAGAATCCACATTTATTCATGTTGATTACATTTTAAAGTATAGAGAAGCATGACTGGTTTTTATTATAAACCTTTATGCTATTTTAAGGTGGATTTCCTAATGAGAGAGCATATAAGTAGTATGGGAGTAGTATTTAGAACTGAGTTGGGTATGAGGCTAAGGTCATATTCCCCAAAAATATGTGTCACCGTAGGTTCAAGTCCTAATATGGGTTTAGTATAGTGATCACTCTAGTTAGGTTCTATTATGATGGAAAGAGTAGAACAGCTCTACCAACATAGGTGTGAGATGTTGGACTCTATGATAACTCACATGGTTTATGTTGGTTAGAAAAACCTCCCAAAAAGAAAGAGTAACAGTACAACTTTTAGAACTAAGTGTTATGGCTCACAAGATTTATATAGTATGCTTTATTATTCATGATTTATGATTTTTAGCTTTCAGTTATTCAAGCTCATAGTTTGAGGACCCATTTTTATTAAACTCTGATATTGATGAAGTGATTTAGTCATTTGATTTCAGTTTAGTTTGAATCTGCTGGGGCTTGTCCAAGTGGATTTCTAGTTAGAAGTAGAGGCTTGTCTGATTGTTTTTATATTTTGGATTTAAAGTATTGGTTTTAAGATTTCAAAGTTAAGGCTTTTAGTAAGATATTAATTTAGTTTCAGTTAAGTCATTATTTTAGTTATTTCGAGATTTCATGTCATGTTTATCTTTATTATGAGTTCCAAAGTTGTTAGAAGTCTTAAAGGGTTAGCTTGGGACTATTTGTAGTCTTGAGCACCGTGTAACTTCTATGGTGTATTCTCGGGGTGTTACAAACTTTGTATCAGAGCCTAAGGTTCAAAGAGTCCTAGGGATTCAGACAAGATGCATTATGTAGAGTCCTTATCATGGGTGTGAAGTGCGCCACATTTATGATCAAGAGGCTACAGAATGATTTAGGAATTATTCTTTATCTTTCATGATCTATCATTCTTACAGTTGTATCTATCTTCTTTAACTTGTGCCTTTACGTAATAGAATATGCCTTCTCATCGAGCCAATGTACGCAGAAATGGTGACCAACCACCAGTACAAGCCAACCCTCTGAATGAGAATGTGTCCCATACTGAATTTTGGGCTTCCTTTCAGGCATTGGTCCAAGATGTGACTGCTAATGTTAAGTGCAACTATCAGGCTACAATCCCACTTCAACAGAATGGTGATTTAACTGCAGCCAAAATTCATGACTTCATGAGAACAAATTGCAAATTATAACTTTATTCTATTGGAAGGCTACAATTCTATTCTATCTATCCTCTTGTTCCTCCTTTCGGGATCACAAGATGATTATGCATGTATTATAAGGGTCAAGAATCCTTAAAATTATGATAAAAAGGATAAATAAACAACCAAAACTGATAAAAAATCAGAACCAAGTCAATTCATTACAATAATACTCATGTTCTTAGCCTTAACCCTAGAATAGGGCGTTTAGTCGATGATGGACATGCCCATAATCACAACAAATGAATACATGATAAATTCAATAAATAAACGAAATTAATGGAATAAAAACCCTAATTGGAGTGTTTTCCAGCATCCCTTAAAGTTCTAAGGTCGTTCAAGGTGTGAAACATAACAACTAAGTGTCCTAATTATACTTGGGCACAAGCTGCCAATTTTGACTTAGGTCCATGCCATGCCTTTATAGCGGTGCCTAGGGTATGTGTAATTCCATAATCATGGTGATATAATTTATTTTATCATTTAGTATTCTCTAAAGTGCGTGTAGTGTCCATAACATGGTGCCTAAGGTCCATGGTACCCCAATGACTCCAAAACATTCATTTTTCGTCAAGTCTTGTCCCAAGTGTTTGTCCATCCTTTCCAAGCCTTGTTGTGTTGTTTACACTTGATTTAAAGAATGTGTATCGTCCAAATATCATAATTATAAACTCTACAAGAATCCTATATCCTAAAACACCACGAATTAAAGCTAAAAAAACATACAATCCAAGATGATGAACTAGTAACTTTGGCTAAGAGTACTAGTTTTGTCCTTTTGATCTTTAACTTAGTGTTTTGTCTCTTAGATTGTTCCAATAGAACCTTAAATACTATAAACAAGTTATTCCACACAAAATTACTCAATTATACCTTTATTAACCAATTACACACACTAGAATCCATCGAGATCAACTAGAACAACACATAGCTCAAGCTAGTAGCACTAGTTTTCTCATCGAAATCCTAAGTGGCCAAATTGATTCCAAATTTCTTTGAAACACAAATAAAAATTATAATCAAGAAATTTAACACTTCGATTCTCATTTATCTCATAAACAACTCATTAATCACAAAAGAAGTCCTCAAAATAAGGCAAATTATGGTTAGATAATAGGTCTTAGGATAATAAATTCACCTAAGTTCATCACCCCACACTTAAAGCCTTGTTCTCCCTCGAATAAATCTTTACTATAAGCATCATAATCAGAGATGACTCCACACTTCTATTAAAAGCAAGACATTCAAGCTAATACTACAATGACTACGAAAATAGTAAGTTTTTACCTTAAGCATGTTATACACAACTTAAAGATCAAGAACACTACTTCAAAACATCCTAACCTCAAGAATTGGCTCACCAAGTTGTCAAACTAATGCATATTACTCAATCAAATAGATCATACAAGTCACATAAATATCGTTAAACATGTTCCCTCACAATGAGACAGTTACCTATTATCACTCATTCAGAAGTAATTTATCGCAAAATGGGTACAAGTATCAAGTTACGCTCACTCTCAGAAAGAATTCACAAGTTACAAAAGATGAACCATAGGCTTGCCTTTACTGTAGTACTCCACTAATATCAGAATGTTAGGACTTAGGATCAAATAGGTCTTTAAGGGCTGTAATGTAGGCTATGGGACAGGTAGAAACTATTTTGCTAAAAGTAGTGACTAACTTCCCTAAGCGCTTTAATACATCACATGAACATTAAGATAAATTTATTAACAACCAACTTTGCCCACTTCTATCATACCCGTTCTCTTTTTTTTGCTCCATCTCGTTAGCCAGTTATCTATAATGTGGATGGAGTATTCTTCAATAACTCAAGATCAAATTTTAACACAATATCTCTCCTTTGATTTCACAACTCCCACTCAAAACACATATCAATTTTTCAACATCAATAGCTACTTTTTGGGGTCTCACTTTTACTTTTTTTCTTCTTATTCATGCACTTTTTCACTTCATTAATTTCTAGCTAATGCGCTTATGACTTGGGATAAATTAAGGTCAAACCAAAAAACCATACAGTCCAAGACGATGAACTAGTAACTTAAGCTAAGAGTACTAGTTTTGTCCTTTTGAACATTAACTTAGTAATCAATATGCAAACATGTATTATCTTAGGTGGTTTTATACATCTAAGTGTCGTAATCTCAATCTGTTTAGCCTAGTTTTGAGGACTTTTTGTGTACTTAATGAGTGTATAATAATATAATTGAGTCTATAAGTGTTAATTTATTTGTTTATGATTTTTAAAGTGTGTTCAAATCAAGTTTAGACTCAAAAAATTTACCTAGAGTTTAGACAAGAAAACTAGTGTTATTAGCTTGAGCTCTGTGTATTGTAGTTCATCTCGATGAGTTACATTTGTGGTAAGTTCTAATTCATTGTTTTTGATGTTGTAGGAGGACATGTGATCATAAATAGTGATGTAAAGAAGCAAAACAAGGTCTAACGATGATGGAAAAGTGACCATGAAGTGAGGAACTTACGGCTAAATGGATGGAGCAAACAATGGGAAAATCTGGAAATTCAGAGCACTGGGCGTGCCACACCCTTTAACCTCTGATATAAGGGCATGACACACCCTTGGGAAAAAACTAAATTAGTAAATTCCAATGTTCATCCACAATAAATTTTTGGCACACCCTTATCACTCCAATTCCTTAGCGTAGCACGCCCATGTGTTTAAAATAGGCACTTAGCTCCCATTATAAATAAGACACTTCAATCTTTTTATACACACCTTGGATGAGATTTTCAGCTTGAAATACACTTGAAGAGGATTAAATTGGGGTTATTAATATGTCCTTTAGTTTACTTTTGTTTTTTATACATGAATTTCCATATTGCAATTCGTTGTAAGACCATGATCGACTAAACACCCTCATCTAGACTAGATTATGAGATATATGGAGTGGGATATTAAACGGAGAGGGATTGAAATTAAGATTTACATGTATGATATGATTATACCTAATTATACCCACTTGGTTCATATACGGATGAATTATGAATGCGTTTAACTTAGTTCCGCATCCCTGCTCAACAATGTAGTTATGGGGAAAAGTTAGATAGATGGTTAGAGGATGACCATTCCCCAATTATGTTATTAAATCCATGAATCAACAACCTAGATAATTAACTAGACCAACGAGATTGTGTGGCTAAGTAGGATTGTCCATAGTGTCTTAAACCCAAAACTTTATATTATCGCATTGTTTATGGTTACTTTTAATTTCTAACTCTCAAATGCTATTGGTTACTTTTGCACTTGTTTAACCTTCATAGTGTAACTAGAACTAGGTTATTACTGAGCATAAGTCCCTGTGGGATCAATACTTGACTTTAAAAGGCCAGTTTACTACTTGAGAGACCATATCTTGGATTTTTTCTCGGACGCAACAAGTTTTTGGTATCGTTGCTGGGGACTTAAGAATTGGCAACTATGTTACTTTTAGTTTTTCTATTTGATTTCTTAAGTGCTAATAACTTGATCTTAGCTTTTGAATTTGTAGGTACAGGTTTGAAACTCAAGTAAGCTAGTAAGGAAGAGGGATTTGGTTGACCCATATCCTAAACCTGAGTGATGTGTATATTATCTAAGGAGAGAGGCAATACCTTTCTATCAAATACTTCAAATTCAATAAGAGGAAGCAGTTCCTTCACTAATGAATGAATATCCAGCAACCCATAGGATAGTTTGTGAAGTGGCAATCCCACTCACAACTAATATTACCTGTGCCATCTGCATACCAAAATCTGGAGGTAGATTTGAGCTCAAGAAAAATATGGTGTAGTTATTGCAAAAAAGAGGTCAATTTACAGGTCTATCACATGAGGACTCACAAGTTCACATTCAAAACTTTTTGGAGATTAGTGACACCTTCATTCCCACTGGAGTCTCCACAAACTATGCGAGGATCACTTTTTTCCCCTTTTCACTCATAGGGGAAGTGAATAAATGGTAAAAGGCAGAACCTTTAAACTCCATCACTACATAGGACGATCTAGCAAAGAAATTTCTCATCTAATTTTTCCCATCCAGCAAGACTGGTAGGTTATATAATGAAATTTTGAATTTAAATAGAAGAAGATGAGAAATTATCATGCTTGTGAAAGGTTCAAATCTCTTCTCAAGGACTGGACACATATAATATACCAATGAGGTATTGTCTCACACTTTTGTTGAAGCTTTTGACCATAGCACAAAATTTTTGTTAGATTTAGCTACAAGTGGTCAAGTATTGTAGAAAACTTATGATGAGCTGTATACTTTGCTGAACCAAATTACACATCTTAATCCTGATTGGGATTGTGATATCTTTAGAAGTGTAGTGTAAAATCCTGCAGGTATGATTGAGGTGGACAACGTCACAACTTTGGCTACTAAACTGCCAGCCTTGCAAAATCAAATGATGACATAGTTTAGTAAGTTGAAACACTGTCTAGCATACCCCATCTTGGTGTGAAATTTGTGGGATTAGTGATCACTCTGTAGACTTATAAGGAGCAAATCTAGAGATAGTAAATTTTGTGGGCATTACACAAAAAGGGAATAAAGATAATACTTATAAATAACACGTGGAAAAGACATCCAAACTATTCATGGGGAAATAATTAAATTCATACACAATAGCTTTAACATAAACCAAACTTGTGTACCTGTAATATCGAAGAAACATTGAAAAATAACCTAAATTATCAAGAACAAACTGCTGCAAAAATAAAAAATCAGCAACTTGCCAAGAAATTTAGAGACATAGTTGGAGCAGCTTGCTTAGGTATAGAATAGACCTCAAGGGTCTTTGATAAGTGAATTAAAGAATCCAAAGCATGTAATGACAATTAACTTAAGAAATTGTAGAGATCTCACTGATAGACCTCCCAATAAAAATCAGGAGGTATTGGTAGAGTGAGTCCTAAAGTGAGCAGAGGAGACACAAGTTGCAGCCAAAGATGCGGAAGTTTTGGGGAAGTTTGAGTACCTAAGAACTGAGATAGATGAGGGGTTTTAGAAAGACCACCACCACCATTCCATCAAAAATTTTAAAAGGCTAAGTAGGATTCATGTTTTAAGAAGTTCTTTGACACGTTTAGAGATTTCACATTAACCTCCCATTGTTATATATTTTGTAGGGTATGCCCAAGTATGAAAAGTAATTGAAGTATGTGGTGACCAAAAAGACTAAGTTGAGTGATATTGAGATAGTATCACTTACTAAGGAGTGCGGTTCGATTGGATGAGGAAGCTGCCGAAAGATTTAAAAGACCTAAGGAGTTTCACCCTCCCCAGACAAATTGGTGATAATGAGGTGGTACATGCCTTGAGTGACTTGTGGGAAAGTATAAACTTGATTCCTCTATCTATTTTTAATACTCTTCATTTAGGAAAGTCAAGGCCATGCTTTGTGGTACTACAAATAGAGGATACAACAAGAATGCTTCCCAAGGTAATAATTAATGATATCCTTATTAAGGTTGGTAAGTTTATTATCCCTGCTTATTATATTATTCTTGATTATAATTTAGATGATAGGGCACCAATAATATTGGGACGTCCATTCTTAGCAACGGAAGGAGCACTAATTGATGTTGGAGAGGGAACTCATAAAATAAGACTGGATGATGAAGAGGTGGTATTTAAAGTTTACAAATCACTTAATCCACCTTCTCACTATAAGTATTTATGTATGATTATAACTATAGAAGTAGATGGGTGTGGGGTGGTGGAGTGCGCACCATAAAAGACCTCTTTAGACTATCTTATAGAGTTTTCTAAGCCACCAATTATGCCCAAAAGGGTGAAACTTAAATAAAATCCTAAAACACTATTGTATGTAGACATTTAGAGTACTCACTTAAGAGGTCAGAAAAGAGCGAGAAGATGGCCACTGAGTAGGAAGAAGATTATAAGGGAATATGGTTAAAGTAGAGATGTGGGTCGTGTCGTGATACTAAATCAGGTGATGCTTGGGAGGTAACCCAAGTTAATGTAGGTATCTTATTTTATTAGTTTTTTTTAGTATCACATTTGTTTTTGTTTTATTTTGAGTCATAGGTTGATAGGAAGTCTAGTAATCTAAGCTAAGAAGCATGGCAAAGACTGAGCGTGGGGTCCACCAGATTTTATTGATAATAAAGATGCTACTATCTAGGCCTAGAGGCCTCACAGTGTATTTCTATCCTTGCCTTTGAATTACACATTAGCTACAAAGTGTGTTTTTAAATGTGGGGTGGGCAATCTTCCCATGGTTTAGGATGAAGTGTTGCTATAGGATTTTAATTCTTAGTTGTTTGATAGTTTTTGAGCAATCTTTAAAAAGATTGCAATTTTTTTTTCTCTATTTATTTAGTTTTTTTTGGACAATCTATTAGGGGCATACTTCACCTACCCATTGGTTTTTCTCTTTGATTCTTTTTTGAGGGGGCGTCCTTTGAACCCAGTTTCCATGTTTCATTTTTAGGAATAAATTTTAAAATGTTTTGTGTTAGTAATAAGTGAGATATTATTGCTATGTATTATGTATGATTACATGATGCAAGTGGTTTTTAATATGGAATCATGTTGATTGTGTCGTGTGACTACTTTTAAGATTGCTAGTCTTATTTATATAACTCTCATGCGATGTTACCTTAATAATGAATTTGTGATATTGATTATTTTAGAGACTATAAGGATCCTACTTGATTTGAGCATGTTTCATGTGAGAGTAAGGTTGTTTTTACATTCCTTGTTGAATTTTGATGTTAAGAATTTGCTCGATGTTTATGCAAAGAGAAATAAAGAGTGTTAGATTTAGGAGATGTATATGCAGTTCTTTGATATCCATATGTATACCCTTTTTTTATCTATCCTTATGTATCATCTTATTTAATCTTATTGAGCATTTTCCTATTTCTTTGGTAGCCTTATACGTTGCTTATTCCCTTTCTTTACTTGACCGTAATTTGATCCAAATCTCCTAAATGATTTAGTTGAAAAATTAATATGGTTAAGGAGTGTAAAATTTAAGAAGGAAACAAGAGAAAATAAAGTCCCAAAGTAGTAGCTAGTGGTGTTGAAAATGTTGATATGTTGTGGTTAGGAGTGATGTAGTGAAAAGAAAGAAAATTACAAAAAATTGAATCATGTGTTGAAAGAAAATACTCCCTCTTGAATATAATTAAACTAGCTTTAAGAGATGGGGAAAACGAAATAGGTGTCCATTAGTAGAGATAGTAAAAGTTCGGGTATTTTTAGAAGAGTCTAATGCATAATGTAATTTACTAAAGCGCTTAGGAAAGACAGTCGCTATTACTGGACAAAATAGTTTCTACCCGTCCCGTAGCCTACACTACAACCCATAAAGTCCTATTTGATCTTAAACATTGATATGATGATATTAGTGGAGTACTAAGGGAAATCTTATGGTTCATCTTGTGTAATGTGAGAATTCTTTGTGAGAGTGAGCAAAATTTGATTCTTCTATCCATTTTTGTAATAAACTACGTTGCTATGAGTGAATATGGGTAACTCTCCTGTGGTGAGGATGCATGATTAATGATAGTTGGATGACTTGTATGATCTTATTAAGTGAGTAATATACATAATTTTTCCAACTTGTTGGAGTCAATTATTTAGGTTAGGATGTTGTGATATAGTGTTCATGAGTTCTTAAGTGTATACTACATGCATAATGTAGAACTTGCTATCTGTTAAGTGATTATAGTGTTCGCTTGAGTGTATTGATTGTTGTAGTGTTAATGTTGGAGTCTTCCTCTGATGATTCTTAATGTAAAGAGTTGTTTGAGGATGAAAAAGGCTTTAAGTGTGGGGTGAGCATCTTAGGTGGATTTATGCACCTAAGTGTCGAAATCTCAATGTATTTAGCTTAGTTTTTTGGACTTTTTATATGTGTAATGAGTCTATAATGATATAATTTAGGATATAAGTGTTCATTTATTTCTTTATGATGTTTATGGTGTGCTCAAAACAAGTTTGGAGTCTAAACTTTCACTTAGAGTTTAGACTCGAAAACTAGTGTTCTTAGCTTGAGTTGTGTGTATTCTAGTTCGTCTCGATGAGTTCTATTTTGCGATAAGTGCTAATTCATGACGTTTGATGTTTTAGGATGACATATAAGATGTATATAGTGATTCATAGAATAAAAACAAGGTCTATTAATGATGGAAAAGTGAAAATGTAGTGAGGAACTAAAGGCTAAATGGATGGAGCAAAACAGATGCAAAACTTGGAAATTCTGAGCACTAGGGCATGATACATCATCTAAACTCCGAGATAAGGGCGTAACACACCCTTGGACATAATAAAAATTTGAAAATTCAAGTGTGAATCCGCGATAAGGATTTTCTATGCCCTTATCATGTCAATTCCTTAGCGTGGCATGCCCACGTGTTAAAAACGGGCACATAGCTCCCATTATAAATAGGACACTCCTATCTTGTTGTACACACCTTGGATGACTTTTGTGGCTTGAAATACACTTGAGTAGGATTCAATTGGGATTATTAATCTTTCATTTATTTAAATTTTGGTTTTTATACATGAATTTTAATATTGTGATTCATTGTAAGACCATGAGCGACAAAATACCCTCATCTAGGGTTAAGGCAAAGAACATGATTAATTAAGCTTATATTTGAGTTATTTTTTTTTATTATCATTATTGATTATTCATATATCTTGTTATAACTATTCTATGTATTCACAACCTTTAGGAGAAATCTATATTTCTATTGTGGGCCTAGAAGGAGGAACAATAGACTAGATCATGGGATATATTGAGTGGGATCTTAAACACAGAGGGATTGAAATTAAGTTTTGCATTTAGGATTGGAATATACTTAATTCTCCTCACTTGTCTCATATAAGGGATTAAATATGAATGCGTTTAAGTTAATTATCACATCCTCTCTCAACAATGTAGTAGTGGGGCTAAGTTAGATAGACGATTAGATGATGATCATTCCTTAATTATGTTACTAACCCCGTGAATCAACAACCAAGATAATTAACTAAACCAGTGAGATTGTATGGCTACATAGGATTGTTTGTAATGCCTTAACCCGAGGTTTCTCTCCCATTATTGTCTCAGACACTTTATATTATTGCATTATTTACCGTTACTTTTAATTTTCAACTCTCAAACACTATTGGTTACTTTTGCACTTGTTTAAGTTTCATAGTATTACTATAACAAGATTATTATTGAGCACATGTCTCTATGGGATCGATAGTTGTCTTTTAAAGGCCATTTTACTACTTGGGAGACCTTGTACACTTGCATGTGCACTTGGACGCAATAATGTAATATAACAAAAAAATCAACGCACATGAAACATTTAACTAAAGAAGCATTTTTTTAGACTCTCGACCAAGAAATTGCATGAATTCAAATTTAAGCCAATATCACATAAGAGTCAGATAAAAGAGTCTAGGTGTTTCACGACAGCCATTCTATTTTCACATCATGCCATAGAATTCAACATTATTTGCAACAACTAATTATGTGTAGCACCTAAGTAGAACATATCTATTTATTCCAAATGACCAAAATTTTAAAATTACTCCTATAATCAAAATGGATACTGGGTTTAAAAGTCTCCCTCTTGATAAATAACTGAAAAAGAAAAACTGAGGGGTGGGTAAAGTCTGCTTCTACTAATCGAATAAACCAACAAAGTCTAAAAAAAAATAAATATAAAATCTTTTTGTAATTTTTAGATTTTGTAAAAAATATGCAAATAAATAAAAATTAACATCCTATAGTGCACTCATCCTAAAAAAATTAAAAAATTAAAATTTTACTTTATCCTCAGAGTATAAATCAAATTAAGAACAAGAACTAGAAATACTTTCTGAGGCCTCTAGGCCTAGCTAGTAGCTGATGTCACCCAAATTACAACTACTAAAAAGTATAACACGGTCGCTGATCAAATATAGAACCCAAAAAAGGTTGTGGTAGAACTCATAAGGAATATGATGAATATCTATCAATGTAAGGCCCCATAAAATCCTAAGCTCAACTCAATCTTTTAAGATTGCTAAGGGTTCCCAGACTTAGAAAATTCTTGCTAAGTATTTAGACTTAGTATTATTTTAGCCTTCGTAATTTGAAAAATCTATTTCACGACTCCTATGACCTTAAAGTATTGCTCTTTAGATTGATTCATGATTAGGAATGTCAGTAGGTGTCCCCAGACAAGTTTTGGATTTTTTGGACCTCGTTTAGACCATGTTCAAGTGACCAAAATAGTGAGTCGATGCGATCTCGATGCGTCGCGTCGTCCATCGCGTCGACAGATAATTTTTCCCTTATCTCAATGCAAATTTCAGTGAACCGATGTGGACTTGACACGACGCGTTAGACATCGAATCAATGCCAATGACGCGACACATCAATCTGCGCATTGATAGTTTAGTTTTTAATCATTAAAAAACTGTGTCCTTAGGGGTATTTGGATCTTTTCCCATGTCCTTCAAACCCCAAAAACAAAAAAATTAGCCTTCTATTTGCAGCATACACTCATTATTTCACAAATTACTCAAGAACAAAAAAACCTAGGTGATTGAATTTCAAATTCAAGGCTCAAGATTCAACCATTTATCTTTAAGAATTTAGCAACCATGATATGTCAAGGGTTCATCCAAGGGTTCCTTCCACCCTTGGAGTCCAAGAAGCTCTTTTAAACTTCAAGTAGCTTGATTTCATGCTTTACATGATTTGAATTCAAGTGTATTCACGATTATAAAGTTGATTGGATTTCTATTCCATGGTTAAGTGCAAGATTTATGTAAAAACAACAATAATGAATGTAGTATCATGTGCATTCATGTTAAAGCCTTGAAATTGTAATGCTCATGTGTTGATTAGTACTATGTGCATATACAATGCCCTCCAAGTGTTTGATGAGTTGTTCATGAGAATTAAATAATGAAATTGTATCATGATAACATGTATTCAAGTTTATGTCATGCAAGTGTTTGATAGAAGGTCCGAACGAATGAATGATGATCAAGTAGTTATTTATCATGTTTCGAGATAGTGCCATGTCTTATAATTTATGTTATCGAGTCCTGGGGGTATTTAATACCCGATAATTTAGCTGATTACCTAGATCCATGATCAATCTCAGGTTGGACCCCAATCTATTTAGAAAGGGGCATGTCGGTTAAACATTTACCTCCCAAAGTCTCAGTTTCAGTTCCAGTCTCAGAATAAAACTCAGCTCAGTTGTACAAATTTAGGACTTTCATATACAACCACTCAGTTCAGTACAGAACTAAGTGTAGTTCCACAGGATTAAGACTGTTAGATATAGTTACTCAGTTATCAGCTACACAATGTCAGTAAACTCAGATAGCAGTAAATCAAAAATTCAAAACTCAGTATCCAGTGTAATCATGATCTCAGTTACAATATACGTTTTCATGTATGTACTTTCATTCAGTTATATTTATGTCATTCAATCAGTATTGTTCATGCATATGAACCCATATTTTTCAGCCTACCTCACTTAGCATACCAGTACATTCAAAGTACTGACGCATACCTTTCTTTTGCCCTATGATGTTTTATATTATAAGTTCAGACGCGCGTGCTCCAGATCATGCTTAGTAGTTCAAATATTCAGTTGATAGAGATAGTGGTGAGTCCTATTAATTCTAGAAAATGATGATCATTTCAGTAGTTCAGCTTATTTTAGTAGTTTGGAGTTGGTTAGGGACTTGTCCCATCAACTCCATATCTCAGACAGTTTAGAGGTTTTTTTTCAGACAAATGTTTCAGATTGGGTATTATTATACCGTATTCAGCTTTATTACAGTATTGAACCTTATGGCATATTTTTTGCCTAATTTCTGTATATTTGCAATATTACTATTCAGTTATTGCAGTAGGTAACCGTCATGGGTTAGCTTGTGGTCCTTTGGGATTATGAGCACCGTTAGCGTTAGGGGTACAGACTCGGGGCATTACAAACTTAGTATCAGAGATTAAGGTTCAATAGAGTCCTAGGAAGTCTGAAAGCTATATCTAGTAGAGTCTTGTACATGGGTGTGTAGCGCGCCACACTTATGGACATGAGACTATAAGATGTTTTAGGAAAAGTTTCCCTTCTTTCAGTATTCAATTCTTGCGAGTGAACATGACCTCAAGATAAAATCTCAGTCTAATTCATATCTTCCTTATACTTCTAGAATTTGTCTTCCAGAGAAGCTAATAAAAGAAGTAACGAAAACCACTCAGCCCCTCCGCACGTTCAGGTAGACCCCCTGAATGAGCATGTTTCTCACGCTGAGTTTAGAGCTGCTTTCACCATCTTGGCTCATTCAATAGTTGTTCAGAATAATCAAATGTTTGTTATCCTATCTAGGCTTATGGATCATTCTCCATAGAGTAAGAAGGCAAGGCGTAGGAAAAAAAGGGGAAAGAATAAGGGGGCCAGAACGTCTAGGCCTAAGAGTTGCCAAACCAATCTCCTTTGTCTAAAATATGGTAGAAACCACTAGGATATCTGCAGAGCTGGTAGTGAAGTATTTTTTGAGTGTGGCAAGCTAGGTAACATAGTTAAAGATTGTCCCCAGTTAGGTTCTCAGGGTCAGTATAATCGTCCCCCAGCTTAGTCCGGTTGCTCGAATTAGCAAGGTAAATCTATCATAGCCCAGCGGGTATACAGGAACTGTCTAGTTATGATATCTTAGAAAGTCACTTTAGCAGACTTAGTCGAATTAGAGATGACTGATTTTGATGTAATTTTTGGCATGGATTGGCTTCATTCCTACTATGCTTTAGTCAACTGCAGAAATAGAATTGTCCAGTTTCAGTTTCTGAATGAGCCCGTCCTAGAATGAAGGGTTAGTACTTCAGCACTTAGGGGCCAGCTTTTTTCTTACCTAGGGGAAAGAAAAATGATATCTCAGGGATGTGTCTACCATCTCGTTAGAGTCCAGGACTCTAGTTTAGAACCCTCTAATCTTGAATAAAGGTCAGTAGCATATGAATTCCCAGATGTGTTTCCCGAAGATCTCCCCGGAGTTCCTCCCAAAAGGGAAATCAACTTCGGAATAGACCTTCTTCCAAATACTCAACCCATATATATCCCGTTATATAGAATGACACCTGCAAAACTCAGAGAATTAAAAGAACAATTAGAGGATCTCCTAGATAAGGGATTCATCATACCTAGTGTGTCCCCATGGGGCGTACCAATTTAATTCATGCATAAGAAAAATGGTTCCCTCAGAATGTGTATAGACTACCGTCAGCTAAATCAAGTCATGGTCAAGAAAAAGTACCCACTTCCCAAAATTGATGACTTGTTTGACCAACTTTAGGGTGCCAGTTAATTTTCTAAGATAGAGCTCTATTCAGGTTATCATCAGCTTAGAGTCAGAGAATATGATATTCCAAAAACAACTTTTAGAACTCGGTATGGTCACTTCAAATTCTTAGTCATATCATTTGGTCTTCCAATTCCCCAATAGCTTTCATGGACATGATGAACCGTGTGTTCAAGCAGTACTTGGACATGTTCATCATAGTATTCATAGATGACATCCTTGTCTACTCCTGCAGTGAACATGGTTATATAGATCATCTCAGAATCATACTCCAGACTCTCAAAACCCATCAATTATCATGATATCTGTTCATATCTTACATATCAGCTCTATGATCATAGCTCATACCCAGGCACGTTAGAAATCATGCACTCTTCTAGTTTCCAGTATAAAGAGTTCAAGTTCACTCAGTATTATGAATCATGTTCCGTGAATACAGAACTCCAGACTCAGGTCATATAGCTCGTGGCTCATATACTCATGTCATGATTTATAGTATGTTCAGTTCCCATGATTCATGTTATACCCTTAATGATCAGCTAAATTCAAATTATGTCACGCGTATCCTCAGTTTAGGTCTCTTAGTGCATCTATGATATTGAAATTCTATTCCTCAGACCTCAGTTAAGTGTCGAGTTTTGTATAGTATTTATGCATACATCAAGTCCTCATGTTTTAACCCTTCAGTGGACTCTTCTTACAAAATGATATAGTAATGAGCAGTTGCTTAAAAGGGAGAGAGTAAATGTTTCATGTTAAGTAAAGAATATTGCATGCTAGTTTTACACGAGGCTGTAAATATGAAGATAGGCTTGAATGTCATGTTGTTGTGTAAGTTGCTAAATACATTTCAGAGATTCGAGTAGGCTTGAACATAGTGGGAGAATTCAGTCCATATCATACCTCAGTAGGTAGAGTTATCAGAACCTAGTATTTAGTTCCAGTACAGTCTCAGTTGCAGTCTTAGTTACAGTCTCAATCACAGTCCCTGTCTAGTAATCAAATCAATAACTTAGTTCAGTTTTAGATTTGCTTGACCATAGCGTATAGTTATAAGTTATTCAGTTATTCATATTTCAGTACCTCAGTTTACAGACTATTTCAGAGTCATGTTATACGCTTGGTCTTGCCTTCTCAAATAATATAGTTTTCATGAATTCATGCTCAGTTACCTCATGTTACCCATTCATTCCTTACCTCGTATGCATGATAATCTATAGTTTCAGTCTAGTTATTGAGACTAAGTACAGTTCAATATCACATGACCAAGTATTCAGCTATCAATCATTTAGATAATTAGATAAGTTATTAAGTTTATGCACTCGTGCTCAACACCCATGTGAATATTTTCAGTAGTAACAGGTGATGAGCTGTACTAAGGTGGAGAATATAGTTGAGAGAGTATTCAAGGGATAAGTCTAACTTTAAAATTTGTAGCTGTAGTACATAAAGCTTAGTCACTTTATCTTAGATAATGTTTCGTAGGCCCCGACTCATATTACAGAATTTTAGCCAGGATGCGATTTTCTTATTCAACAATTTTATTCAGCCATGCCAAGACTCCTAGCTTCTTAAACTGACTAGAACTCTATAAAAAGAGTGTCCAAGAAAGGCTCCAGTCGAATATAAGGTTTCAACATAAGTTAGTAGGTAAAACCAACATTCAGTTTAGCAGTTAGGAGGAAAATATTCGTATGGTTGGGTTTTCCATCATTCCATCTAGTCACACTATTCGAAGTCTCATAAATGTAACTATTCCAAGATCGAACAACAATGCGGTTGAGAGTTCATCTCAGTTAAGGTGTCATGCCTCGATTTTAGAACCCCAATATACAGTCACAATTCGATTTATAGGTGCCCTGTGCATCATCTCATTTTTTCCTCAATATCTTAGCAAAGTCAGCATTCTTCAGGGGACATAATGTCCCAAGGGGGAGATGCACTATAATCCCCGAGCTTTCATGACCTAAACCTTCCATCTTCTCTTGATGTAATGAATCCAGTTTGGAATAATGGGCACTCATGAGTAATGGGCACTCATGAGTGGACCATTAAGTTCTAATTTTAACCGTAAGCCATTTATTCAAGGGGCTCAATTCAGTTCACAATATTCAGTTCATGTATCACGTTTTAGGCTCAGTTATGTTCTCATGTTCCCGTTCATGTGTGTTCAGTAACTGATCTCGAGTTTGAGCTTGGTGATTTTGTGTATTTGAAAATATCTCTTATGAAAGGAGTGAAGAGGTTTGGAAAGAAGGGGAATCTTAGTCCTCGATATGTCGGTCCTTACTGAATTCTTAGCCATTTCAGAAAGCTAGCTTACGAACTTGAGTTGCCTTTAGATTTAGTTTTAGTGCATCCAGTGATTCATGTCTCCATGCATAAGAAATTGATAGGTGACCTAGCAACTGTATTCCTTATAGAGGTCCTAGATATTTAGAATATTCTCTCTTACAAAGAGGTCCCAATAATAATTCTTGACTATCAGATTCGTAGACTGAGGAACAAAGATGTACCTCTAGTCAAATTTCTTTGGCAGAATCAGTACGTTGAGGGAGGTACTTGGGAAACAGAGGCATACAAACGGATCAAGTATCCTCACCTCTTCTCCACAAACTCAGACTCATCCCAAGGTAACAATTTTTCTTTGAATTACTTAGTCTCATGTTCAGATATAACTACCAACTTGGTATCAATTAACGTTGCATACTCAGTCATGCATTCACAAATCAGTTTTGTCATGTACTCATGCATCAAACATGCATGTCCAGTATATATAAGCTCAACTTATAAGTAATCCCAGTCATCAATTCACGAATCTTGTTCAGCTATGTACTCATGCATCAGATATGTATGTTCAGTATGATAATTCAATATATCAGTAATTTTAGTCATGAAATCATGCTTCAATTATGCCTATCCAGTGTCTAAATATAGTTTATCAGTATTCTCAGTTTAATCAGTCTCATTCGAGGATGAATGTTCCCAAAGGGGAGATATTGTAAGAGCTCACAAAATCCTAAGCTCAACTCGGTCTTTTAAGCTTGATAAGGGGTCCAAGACTTAAAAAATTCTAGTGAAGTATTATTTTGGCCTTCGTATGTTGGAAAATCTATTTCACGACTCTTATGGCCTTAAAGTATAGATCTTGTAATGCCCTAAAAATCTATCCTGAGATGTCACACGGTGCTTAGGACCACAAGTGATTGCAAGTTAACCCATGAAATGGCATACTATTAAGCAACTGAATAAATATGAAATAAATACTGAGTTTACTGTGCGGAAACATAATAATGGTGGAATACATGATGATACAATATGGATACAACTTTACATGCTGATAAAGTCTGAAAAGAGGGACTGAAATTACAAGACTGACTCTAATTGACATCTGTGAAGCCTCTACTATACCGATTATAGGTATCTAGGATGGGAACCCAACTACCACTAATCAATACATATGAGTAAGAAAGTAAAGAAAATAAATAAATCTAACTGAAGTCCCCGAAGTAGGAATACTCATCATTTTGCTGGCTGGAATCTGCAACTTTCTGAATTTGAATGTGCATACTAAAACTTGAACCTACATTATGAGACTGTGTAGTACATAGACATATATGTGGATCAATACTTTGAGGAAGTACTGAGTATATGGGGGTGAAATGCATAAGTAAACAATATCATTACAGTTTATCAAATCATGCATGATAAATGTAAATGACTCACATTGCTTGAGTAAATCTGAAATCTAAAAGTCATAAATCATGAATGTTAAAGCATGTAGTATGAATCTTATGAGTCATTACACTTAGTTATAAAATCTGTATTCTGTAGTTGTTCTCAAATCATATAGGCTAAAATAAGTCTGAAACTTATTCTGCATAGTAAACACTTTATCTCAAGACTTTAAATAATTAAAACTGTTTTAAGAGTGGGGGACATCTATTTAGGAGGTTCTTCTAACCGAAATGTACACCATTGAGCACCCATGGTGTCCCACGACTAACCCCCATAAGGTTAGGGCTATTCTACCCTTGCCATCGGAATAGAATAATCTCATCTCAGTGATCACAATCTCAGTCATCCATATAGAAGTGGGAATTATCTAAATATTATATTGGCACGTATTTTTGGGGTATAAAATCATAGTAACGTACCCATATCGGTGCTAAATACTTCTCCCAATCTCATGCTCAAAATCTCAAGAAAAATCCACTTTAAAAGTTATCTAACAGTTTATAATCTAATAGTTACACTAGTTTTCTCATAGAAACTCTAAGTGGCCAAATTGATTTACAAATTTCTTTGAAACATAACTAAAACTTTATAATCAAGCAATTTAACACTTAGATGCTCATTTATCTCATAAAAAACTCATTAATCACAAAAGAAGTCCTCAAAACAAGGCAAATTATGGTTGGATAACAGGTCTTAGGACAATAAATTCACCTAAATCATCACCCCATACTTAAAGCCTTGTTCGTCCTCAAACAACTCTTTACTATAAGCATCCTAATCGGAGAAGACTCCACACTTCTATTAAAAGCAAGACGTTCAAGATAATACTACTATGACTACACAAATAGTAAGTTTTTACCTTAAGCATGTTATACACAACTTAAATATCAAGAACACTACTTCAAAACATCCTAACCTCAAGAATTGGCTCACCAAGTTGGCAAACTCATGCATATTACTCAATCACAGAGATCATATAAGTCACATAAATATCGTTAAACATGTTCCCTCATGATGATAGGCGTATTTACACGCCTAAAGCACCTTAGTTTACCCATATTTTAGCTAAGTTTTGAGGACAAAATATATAATTCATGCACTTTTAGTCCTTTTTCCTGTAAGTGAGCTAACAAACGTGATTAGCAAGTTTTCAGGTATAAATGATGAAGATTCCAGCACTTTACGGATAACTTGACGCCAAAGGAAGCTTCACGAAAGAAGAAAAGCAGCGTTTGGACGCCTATGGATTGAAAGTGATGCATGGATAACTTGTCCCGGGCAAAAACAATATTTCTAAAGACTTTGGGGATCAACAGTAACTTAGTAGGATTAGGATAAGGATGCAGTAACCTAGTAGGATTAGGATAAGGATGCAGTAACCTAGTAGGATTAGGATAAGTACGCAGTAGCCTAGTAGGAATAGGATATGGGTGTTATAAATACCCTATTTTGCTGAAGCTTTATATTATTCATTCAACTCACTCATTCATTAATTCAAGTTTTTCCATTCGACTTTTACTATTATTCAAGTTACAGATTCTGTAAGTTTTACCAGAGAAACATGACTCTCTTGAGAAGAACGGCTAGGGCAAAAACGTGTGAGAGTTTTTGACGCCAAAAATCATCCAAATCGTCAAGCTTGTTCTAGATTTTGGTATGATGATGATGTCTATTGTAATTTCCGTTGCACTCATGAGTAGCTAAACTTCTCTGTTAGGGTTATGGAAGCCTTATGAGATACTATCTGTTGTTATGAGTTTGTGAATTCTTGATACGTATGCTGCTTATATCATTACTCTCTTCATCTTAATTGAATTCTTGTGGTTGCAAACATATAGAATACGCCAGTATAGCATTAACTTGTTCGAAAGAAAAGTTACATGTCTGGAAAAGAGAGAATGACAAGGAAATAGGGCTACTAAACCCTGTTTAAAAGTTAGTGCCGTAACTGGATTAACCTCTTGGAGAATTCGTACCATTAGTATACGCTTTAATTTCGAAAGAGTTAAAGTGATATAATCCTTGATGGTCGAAAGACGCTAGGATTTACCATAGAATACGAATCTCTATAAGCGCATGCATGTCTGAATTCCGCATAACTCATAGCCAATAGATATGTAGAACTCATAAGGTGGACATAACCCTAACTTACAATTCTCATTGATTAAAACCTACCAAGCATTCCATTTTTACTTTGCTATTTTGATACTTTTACTTCACGCCTAAACCATCCCCCTTTTCCATAGAATTTTCGACCAATAGTCTAATAATAGTTGTAATACTTAGTGACCAAGTATTCCCTGTGGGATTCGACACCCAACCCAGTTGGGTTCTATACTTGACGACGACCGCTTACACTCTTACGAGAGCTGTAGTTTGAGCGTTATCACCTCACAACGAGAGAGTTACCTATTATCACTCATTCAGATGTAATTTATCACAAAATGGGTACAAGTATCAAGTTACGCTCACTCTCACAAAGAATTCACAAGTTACAAAAGATGAACCATAGGCTTGCCCTAACTGTAGTACTCCACTAATATTAGAATATTAGGACTTAGGATCAAATAGGTCTTTAAGGGTTATAATGTAGGCTATGGGATGGGTAGAAACTATTTGGATAAAAGTAGTTACTAACTTCCCTAAGCGCTTTAATACATCACATGAACATTAAGATTAATCTATTAACAACCAACTTTGCCCACTTCTATCATTCCCGTTCTTTTTTTTTTGCCCCATCTCGTTAGCCAGTTAGCTATAATGTGGATGGAGTATTCTTCAATAACTCAAGATCAAATTTTAGCACAATATCTCTTTTTCATTTCACAACTCCCACTCACAACACATCAATTTTGCAACATCAATAGCTACTTTTTGGGGCCTTACTTTCACCTTTTTTTCTTCTTATTTGTACACTTCTTCACTTCATTAATTTTCAACTAAAGCGCTTAGGAGTTGGGATCAATTAAGGTCAAACCAAAGAAAAGAAACATGCTACATATTAGGCTACCAACAAAATAGGTTGAAGGCCTAATGGAGAAAACTAGCATTATGCACAAAGGTATATAAAAGAGGGTATAAAACTAGCTATCAAAGAAACACCTATATCATGTCCTAAACCCACACTCTTTATTTTGCTTTGTACATACACCAGAAAATTTCTAGATATCAAATGCAACAAGGAATACAAAAACTATTACACCACTCATGGAACATGATCAACTCAATTAGGATCATCATAGACACTTAACCACACAATCACATGAATTCAACATTAAGCCAACAACACACATGAGTCATAAACTAGAACCTAGAAGTCTCAAAAGTAGTCATTTATACAATCAACATGCTTGTACACACAAACCCAACTTGCATCATGCAATCATACATACCACCAACCAGAATATCTCACTTACCTAATAACAAAAAATATAAAATTACTCTTAAAAATAAAAAGGATACTAGGTTCAAGGGTTTCCTCCATGGAAAAAAACTAAAAAGAACAACCATGGGGAGGGGGAAGTGTGCACTTACTCAACTGACACCCACAAAGTAAAAATGAAAAAGAAAAATCATTTTTTAAATTATTCTTCGAAATTTATCCCAAAACAAACTAGGAAAATTACTAAAACTAAGACCCAACAGAATCACTTCACCTTAAACTATGGGAATTTCTCCACCCCACATTTAAAACAAACTTTTTACCCAAAGTAAACTTAAAAGTAGAGATAAAAATACTCCATGAGGCCTCTAGGCCAAGATAGAAGCATCTTTAAATATCAATAGGGTCTAGGGACACCACACTCAGTCTCTTCCATGTTCCTTAGCTCAGGTTTTTGGTACTCAAACTTCCCGTCAACCTGCGACTCAACCAAAACAAATACTATGTGAAGCAAAAACTAAAATATTGAAAATTAAATACCTACGTTAACTTGGGTTGCCTCCCAATCAGCGCATGATTTAGTGTCGCAGCACAACCCAATATTACTACTCAGTCGAATTTCTTCATCCTCTTCATCCTATTTGGCGGCCATCTTCTTACTCTTTTTTGACCTCTTAAGTGTGTACTCTCAATGTCAGTAGCTTTATCAACAATAGACTTTTTAGGCTCATCTATAATCATCACTTTGAGCTTAGGTGGTGGGTCGGGCAACTTAATGAGACTGTTCGAAGAGGTCATTGGTGGTTTTGCTACTACCACCATACATTTATCCACTTCCATTACTGTAATCATACATAAATATTTGTAGTGGGAAGATGGATTAAATGGCTTAAACTTTGAAAACCACCTTTCTATTATACAATCTCATTCTGAGAGTGCCCTCGCTCACATCTATCAATGCTCCTCCTGTGGCTAAGAATGGATGTCCCTGATGATCGGTACCCTATTACATGCATCATAATCCAAAATAATAAACTCAATAGGAATTACAAACTTACCAACCTTTATAAGGATCCTCAATTAGTCCATTAGGTTTCACTATTGTTTTGTTCACCAATTGCAATAACATAAAGCATGGTCTCGACTCACCCAACCTAAGAGTGTTGAACATAGACAGAGGCATCAAATTTATACCCACCCCCAAATAACTCAAGCATGGACTACTTCACCGTCACCAATCTATATGTGGAGGGTGAAAATCCCTTGATCCTTAAGCTTCTTGGGCATTTTTTTTATTACCATGGAGATGCACTCGTCCGTTAACGCCACCATCTCAATATTCTAGATTCACCTTGTTATTAACCACATCTTTCAAGTACTTAGTATACATAGGCATTTCCTGTAAAACATCAAAAAAGGCAAATTAATGTGAAGTTCTCTGAATATGTCAAAGAACTTTTTGATACAAGCATCCTCTTTGGACTATTTGAATCATTGAGGGAATGGTGGTGGTGGTATTTCAAAAACCTTCTCAGTAGCCTTAGTTTTTGGGTACTCAGACTTCCTTGAATTATCAACAACTTTGTCTGCAACTAGTTGAGGAACAAGCTCTGTATCTACATCTTTATTTGTCTTTCAAGGTGTACAATTCATCTCTCTACCACTCCTCAACATGATTGCCATTACTTTTTTCGAAGGTTCATTATCACTTGGTACTCCACCTTAAGGCCTGGTATTCTATGCCTATTGTAATTTCCCCAACTACTGCTCTAACTATTTTTGTGCAATTTGCTGATTTCTGATATTAGCATCCATCTTCTCTTGATTAAAAAGGATCTTTTATAGTGTTTCATCAATGTTCTTAGACAATTTGTTATACTATGTCTTTTGAAACCACTGCTACTGGTAGTGTCCCCAAGAATGAATAGGCTGAGTCTTCTATATTTGATTGTAGGCATTTGCATAATTCGGCTTTTAATCATTGCCCACAAAATTGATGGATTTAGTATTTGTACTATATATGTCTGTAGAGTGGACACTATTTCCACATATTTTACACTATACCAGAGCCTGTTGCAATGCATTAAACCGAGCTTAAGTCTATTGCACACCCAACTTGTTAAATTGATTTATCATTTGATTATGCATAGATGAAAGTTAGGCGGTTAAGGTTGTTATGATATCAACGTCATTAACACCCGTATCCTTTTTCACTAGTCTCCTTGAGGTAACACCATTCCAATCTATATTTCCTTGTGCAATCTAGTTCAATAAGGTGTATAGCTCATCATGTCTTTTCCAAACCCTAATCACCTACATAGCTGAATCAAGCAAAATTTTTGTGTTATGGCCAAGTGACTCAACAATGGTGTGAGATAGTACCTCATTGGACTTTTGGTGATGTGGAAAATACTAAAGAAGAGTTTTGAACCTCTCCTAAGCATGATACAGGTTCTCATCTATCCTTTGCTGCTCAAAATCTTACTGCAAAGTCTCTAAGTCTTGCTAGATGGGAAGAATCAGATGAGGAGTTTTTGGCCTAAGTCATCCCAACTTGTGATAGAACGTGTTGGCTCATCATTCAACCACTTTTTTTCTTCCCCCAAAAGTGAAAAATGGAAGAGAGTCAGCCTCACATAATCAGTCAGCATGCCTATAGGGATGAATGTGTCACTAATCTCCTGAATGTTTTGCAGGTGGACTTGTGGATCTCCATGTGATAGCCTGATGAATTGTCCACTACTATAGAGTAACTTCACCATGTTCTGCTTTAGTGCAAATATACCTCTAGGAGATGGTCTTTGAATGACGAAGGTCACATTAGTCGTTAGTGGGATTGCCATTTCACGAACTATCCTGCGGGCTGGTGGATCCTTAACTATAGGAGAATGATTGTCTTATTCCTCATGAATCCTCGAGATATAGTATAGAAGTAATACTTCACTCCTCATTCAATGTAAGTATTTCTCAGGCTCGGGGTCTAGCTCAACCAGTTTCGGGTACCTTGCCGACTTACTAGCTTGTTAAAATGTTGACTACAAATTAAGAAACTAAGACCAAATGAAAATCACCAAAGAAATCAAAAAGCAAAACTAAAATAAAATAGTTGCCTATTGACAAGTTCCCGACAATGATGATTTTTGATCCTAAGTGCACACGTGAGTGCACGTGGGCTCACCAAGTAATATAGTGGCCTTTGACTATGACTATGGCCTTTTGGACCTCTAGTTTATTATTTAACTTAGCCCCACAACTACATCGTTGAGTGGCGATGCAAGAAATAAGTTAAATGCTTTCATATTAAATGCTGTACATGGAACAATTATAGAACAAACATATATTCCTATCCTAATTTCAAATTATAACTTCACTCAATTGGAAGATTACAATTCTATTCTATCTATCCCACGTTCTATCCTCTTGTTCCTTCTTTCGGGTTCACAAGATGATTATGCATGTATTAGAAGGGTTGCTGATCCTTAAAGTAGTGATAAAAAGGATAAATGAACAACCAAAATTGATAAAAAAAACCATAACCAAGTCAATTCATAACAATAATACTCATGTTCTTGGTCTTAATCCCAAAAAATGGCGTTTAGCTGATCATTGACATAATCATAATCATAATGAATTAATACATGTTAAAATCCATAAGAAAACAAAAATAATGGAATAAAAACCATAATTTAAGTGTTATACATCCTCTCTTCAAGTCCCAAGGTCGTCCAATGTGTGAAACATAACAACTAAGTGTCATATTTATACTTGGACACAAGATTCAGATTTTGACTTAGGTCCATGCCACACACTTATGTGCGGTGAATAGGGTCTGTTTCATGACATAATCTCATTAATATACTGGAATTGGTCATTTAGTATTATCCCAATGGAGTTGAATGACACTGACATGGTGCCTATGGTCCGTGGAACGCCAATGGCTCCAAAACGTCCAATTTTCATCAAGTCTTCTCCCAAGTATACATCCTTTCCAAGCCTTGTGGTGTTGTTCCCAATTGATTTAAAGATTTTGTATCATCCATATATCATAATTATAAACTTAAAAAGAATCCTATAGAATTAAACTCCACGAATTAGAGCTCAAAACAACATACAATCCAAGACGATGAACTAGTAACTTAAGCTAAGAGTACTATTTTTGTCCTTTTGAACATTAACTTAATAATTTGTCTCTTGTCTTGTTTAAATTTAACCTTAAAAACTATAAACAAGTTATTAAACACATAATTACCAATTACACCTTTATTAACCCAGTTCACACATTAGAATCCCTCTAGATCAACTAGAACAACACATAGCTCAAGCTAGTAGCACTAGTTTTCTCATCTAAACTCTAAGTGGCCAAATTGATTCCAAACTTATTTGAAACACACCTTGAACATTATAATCAAGTAGTTTAACACTTATATTCCAATTTATATCATCAATAAATCATTATGCACACAAGAAGTCGTCAAAACAAGTCTAATTAAGGTTGGATAACAAGTCTTAGGTGCATAAATACACCTAAGATCATGAGTCTACCAAGTTGGAAAACTCATACACATTATTCAATACAGAGATCATATAAATAACCTATACATCATTAAACATGTACCCTCACCACAAGATAATCACCCATATGCACTCACAAATACATAATTTATCACAAGGATGGGTGTAAGAATCAAATTTTGCTCACTCGCATAAAAATTTACATGTCACATAAGATGAACCACAGGCTTTACCTTACTGTACTACTAAAATAATATCATAATATCTAAGATCATGATCAAGTAGGACTTTAAGGATTGTAATACAGGTGAAGGGATAGGTAGGAACTATTCTAGCCAGTAATAGTGACTATCTTCCTTAAGTTCTCTAATCCACCACATTTTGAACTCACCTTTAACCACCTATTTTTTACCATTTTTATCTTCCAACATCTCTTTTCTTCTGTCCCATCTCTTTAAATTAGCTTACACCTCTTTTAATGGAGTATTTTTTGTCAACACATGATTTACTTCTCTTGATCAATTTTTTTATTTTCATTGCATTACTCCCTACCAACAACACAAACTTTTTCAGCAAACCAATATCTATTATTTTGGGGCTTCCCTTTCACTTTTCCCATCTTCTCACTTCTTATGCCTTATCAACTTTAATTTTTTAACTATAGTTCTTTGGAATTTTTGATAAAATCACAGTCAATTAAAAGAAAAGGAATAAGATATATATGAGGATACCAAAGAATACTCCAAAGGCTTAATGGGGCTATGTAAGGTCATGTGGAAAGGGTAGATAAAGTACGTATAAAAATGGCTATTAGAGAAATGTTTGTATCATCTCCTAAACTCAACATTCTTTATTTTACTTTGAAAACACACCAAAAAGTTATAGGCATCAAATGCAAACATGGATGATCTTAGGTGGTTTTATGCACCTAAGTGTCGTAATCTCGTTCCATTTAGCCTAGTTTTGAGGACTTTTTATGTGCGTAATGAGTGTATAATGATATAATTGAGTCTATAAGTGTTAATTTATTTGTTTATGATTTTTAAGGTGTGTTCAAAGCAAGTTTAGACTCAAAACATTCACCTAGAGTTTAGACAAGAAAATTAGTGTTCTTAGTTTAAGCTCTGTGTGCTGTAGTTCATCTCGATGAGTTACATTTTATGGTAAGTTCTAATTCATTATGTTTGATATTGTAGGAGGAAATGTGATACGTCAACAGTGATGTAAAGAATCAAAACAAGGTCTAATAATGATGGAAAAGTGACCATGAAGTGAGGAACTTAAGGCTAAATGGATGGAGCAAACAGTGGAAAAATCTGGAAATTCTGAGCACTGGGTGTGCCACACCCTCTAGCCTCTGATATAAGGGCATGATAGACCCTTGGAAAAAAACTAAATTGGTAAATTCCAACGTGCATCCACTATAAAGGTGTGGCACACCCTTATCGATCCAATTCCTTAACATAGCACGTCCATGTGTTAAAAATGGGCACTTGGCTCCCATTATAAATAAGACACTTCTATCTTGTTGTACATACCTTGGATGACATTTGCGGCTTGAAAAACACTTGAAGAGGATTAAATTGGGGTTATTAATATGTCTTTTAGCTTATTTTTGGTTTTTATAGATGAATTTCCATATTGCAATTCGTTGTAAGACCATGATCGACTAAGCACCCTCATCTAGGATTGAGGCCAAGAACATGATTACTTAAGCTTATATTTGAGTTGTTTTATGTTTATTATAATTTTTAGTTGTTAATATATACTTGTTATTATTATTATACAAATTCGAGTCCCTTAGCATAAATCTATATTTGTATTGTAAGCCTTAAAGGAGGAATAATAAACTAGATTGTGAGATATATGGAGTGGGATCTTAAATGGAGAGGGATTGAAATTAAGATTTGCATGTATGATATGATTATACCTAATTATACCCACTTGGTTCATATACGAATGAATTATGAATGCGTTTAACTTAGTTCCACATTCCTGCTTAACAATGTAGTTATGGGGAAAAGTTTGATAGATGGTTAGAGGATGACCATTCCCCAATTATGTTATTAACCCCATGAATCAAAAGCCCAGATAATTAACTAAACTAATGAGATTGTGTGGATAAGTCGGATTGTCCATAGTGTCTTAAACCTGGGTTTCTCCCCCATTATTGTTTCCAAAACTTTATATTATCGAATTGTTTACGGTTACTTTTAATTTCTAACTCTCAAATGTTATTGGTTACTTTTGCACTTGTTTAACCTTCATAGTGTTACTAGAACTATATTATTACTGAGCATAAGTCCTTGTGGGATCATACTTGACTTTAAAAGGCCAGTTTACTACTTGAGAGACCATGTACGCCTTGGGTTTTTGCTCGAACGCAACAAGTTTTTGGTGTCATTGCTGGGGACTTAAGAATTGGCAACTATCTTACTTTTAGATTTGCTATTTAATTTCTTAAGTGCTAACAACTTGATCTTAGCTTTTGAATTTGTAGGTACAGGTTTGAAACTCAAGTAAGCTAGTAAGGAAAAAGGATTTGGTTGACCCATATCCTAAACCTGAGTGATGTGTTTATTAGCTAAGGAGAGAAGCAATACCTTTCTATCAAATACCTCAAATTTAATAAGCGGAAATAGTTCCTTTAGTAATGGATGAACATCCGCCAACCCATAGGATAGTTTGCAAAGTGGCAATCCCACTCACAACTAATATTACCTGTGCCATCTGCATACCAGAACCTAGAGGTAGATTTGAGCTCAAGAAAAATATGGTGTAGTTATTGCACAACAGAGGTCAGTTTATAGGTCTATCACATAAGGACTTACAAGTTCACATTCAAAACTTTTTGGAGATTAGTGACACCTTTATTCCCACTGGAGTCTCCACAAACTATGTGAGGATCACTTTCTTCCCCTTCTCACTCTTAGGGGAAGTGAATAAGTGGTTGAAGGAAGAACCTTTAAACTCCATCACTACATGGGACGATCTGGCAAAGAAATTCCTTATCTAATTTTTCCCATCCGACAAGACTGGCAGGTTACATAGTGAAATTTTGAGTTTAAATAAAAGAGGATGAGAAATTATCATTCTTGGGAAAGGTTCAAATCTCTTCTCAAGGACTGGACACATCTAATATACCAATGAGGTATTGGCTCACACTTTTGTTGAAGCTTTTGACCATAGCACAAAAATTTTGTTAGATTTAGCTATAAGTGGTATAGTATTGCAGAAAACTTATGATGAGCTGTATACTTTGCTGAACCAAATTATACATGTTAATACTGATTGGCATGGTGATATATCTAGAAGTGTAGTGTAAAATCCTGCAGGTATGATTGAGGTGGACAACGTCACAACTTTGGCTACTAAACTGCCAGCCTTGCAAAATTAAATGATGACATAGTTTAGTAAGTTGAGTGTGAACCAACCTCATGCTCAGGTAAAGACTGTCTAGTAGACCCCATCTTGGTGTGAAATTTGTGGGATTAGTGGTCACTCTGTAGACTTATAAGGGGCAAATCAAGAGGTAGTAAATTTTGTGGGTATTACAAAAAAAGAAATAAAGATAATACTTATCAATAACAAGTGGAAAAGTCATCCAAACTATTCATGGGGCATTAATCAAAGTCATACTCAATAGTTTCAACAACAACCAAACATGTGTGCCTGTAATATCGAAGAAACATTGAAAAAGAACCTAAATAATCAAGAACAAATGGCTGCAGAAATAAAAAATCAGCAACTTGCCTAGAAATTTAGAGACATAGTTGAGCAGCTTGCTTAGGTATAGAATAGAACTCAAGGGTCTTTGTTAAGTGAATGAAAGAATACAAAGAATGTAATGGCAATTACCTTAAAAAGTTATAGAGATCTCACTGATAGACCTCCCAATAAAAATCAGGAGGTATAGGTACAACGAGTCCTGAAGTGAGCAGAGGAGACACAAGTTGCATCCAAAGATGCTAAAGTTTTGGGGAAGTTTGAGTACCTAATAAATGAGAGATATGAGTGGATTTTATAAAGATCACCACCACCATTCCATCAAAAGCTTAAAATGGCTAAGGAGGATTCATGTTTTAAGAAGTTCTTTGACACGTTTAGAGAACTTCACATTAACCTCCCATTGTTACATGTTTTGTGGGGTATGCCCAAGTATGCCAAGTAATTGAAGGATGTGGTGACCAAAAATACTATTTTGAGTGATATTGATATAGTAGCACTTACTAAGAAGTGCAGTTCGATTGGACGAGGAAGATGTCGAAAGAGTTAAAAGACCCAGGGAGTTTCACCCTCCCCATACAAATTGGTGATAATGAGGTGGTCCATGACTTGAGTGACTTGTGGGAAAGTATAAACTTGATTCCTCTATCTATTTTTAATACTCTTCATTTAGGAAAGTCGAGGCCATGCTTTGTGGTACTCCAAATGGAGGATACAACAAGAATGCTTCCCGAAGTAATAATTAAAGATATCCTTATTTAGGTTGGTAAGTTTATTATCCCTACTGATTACATTATTATTGATTATAAGGTAGATTATAGGGCACCAATAATATTGGGACATCCATTCTTAGCAACAGAAGGAGCACTAACTGATGTTAGAGAGGGAACTCATAAAATAAGACTGGATGATGAAGAGGTGGTCTTTAAAGTTTACAAACCACTTAATACACCTTTGTACTATAATAATTTATGTATGATTATAGCTATAGAAGTGGATGGGTGTGGGGCTGTGGAGTGCTCACCATAAAAGACCTCTTCAGACCATCTCATGGAGTTTTCTAAGCCACCAATTATGCCCAAAAGAGTGAAACTAAAAGAAAAGACTAAAAAGATATTGTATTTAGACCTTTAGAGTACTCACTTAAGAGGTTAGAAAAGAGTGAGAAGATGGCCACTGAGTAGGAAGAAGATTATAAGGGAATATGGTCGAAGTAAGGATGTGGGTCGTGTCGTGATATTAAATCAGGTGATGCTTGGGAGGTAACCCAAGTTAATGTAGGTATCTTATTTTATTAGTTTTTTTAGTATCACATTTTTTTTGTTTTATTTTGAGTCATAGGTTGATAGAAAGTCTAGTAATCTAAGCTAAGAAGTATGGCAAAGACTGAGCGTGAGGTCCACCAGACCTTATTGATAATGAAGATGCTAATATCTAGGCCTAGAGGCCTCAAGGTTTATTTCTATACTTTCCTTTGAATTACACTTTACCTACAAAGTGTGTTTTTAAGTGTGGGGTGGGCAATATTCCCATGGTTTAGCATGAAGTGTTGCTATAGGATTTTAATTCTTAGTTGTTTGCTAGTTTTTAAGCAATCTTAAAAAAAATTGCAAAAAGATTTTATCTATGTTTGTTTAGTTTTTGTTGGGATAGTCTATTAGGGGCATGTTGGGATAGTCTATTAGGGGCATACTTTACCCACCCATTGGTTTTTCTCTTTGGTTCTTTTTCGAGGGGGCGCCCTTTGAACCCAGTTTCCATGTTTTATTTTTAGGAGTAAATTTTAAAATATTTTATGTTAGTAATAAGTGAGATGTTCTTGGTATTTTTTATGTATGATTACATGATGCAAGTTGTTTTGAATATGGAAGCATGTTGATTGTGTTGTGTGACTACCTTTAAGACTTCTAGGCTTATTTATATGACTCTTGTGCGATGTTGGCTTAATTTTGAATTTGTGATATTGATTATTTTAGATTATACAAGGATCCTACTTGATTTGAGCATGTGTCATATGTGAGTAAGTTTGTTTTTACATTCTTTATTGAATTTTGATGTTAAGAACTTGCTCGATGTGTGTGCAAAGAGAAATAAAGAATGTTAGATTTAGGAGATGAATAGGTAGTTCTTTGATAGCCATATTTACAGCCTTTTTTTTATCTATCCTTATGTATAATCTTATTTAATCCCATTGAGCCTTATCCTATTTCTTTGGTAGCCTTATATGTAGCTTATTCCCCTTCTTTAATTGATTGTAATTTGATCCAAAGCTCCTAAGTAATTTAGTTGAAAAATTAATATGGTTAAGGAGTGTGAAATTTAAGAAGGAAATAAGAGAAAATAAAGCCCCAAAGTAGTATCTAGTGGTGTTGAAAACATTGATATGTTGTGGTTAGGAGTGACGTAGTGAAAAGAAAAAATTACAAAAAATTGAATCATGTGTTGACAGAAAATACTCCCTCTTAAATATAATTGAACTAGCTTAAAAAGATAGGGAAAACAAAAGAGGTGTGCATTAGTAGAGATGAGAAAAGTTTGGGTGTTTTTAGAAGAGTCTAATGCATAATGTGATTTATTAAAGAGCTTAGGAAAGATAGTCACTATTCCTGGATAGAATAGTTCCTACCCATCCCATAGCCTACACTACAACCCATAAAGTCCTATTTTATCATAAACTTTGATATGATGATATTAGTGCAGTACTAAGGGAAATCTTATGGTTCATCTTGTGTAATGTGAGAATTCTTTGTGAGAGTGAGCAAAATTTGATTCTTCTATACATTCTTGTAATAAACTACATTGCTATGAGTGAATATGGGTAACTCTCTTGTGGTGAGGGTGCATGCTTAATGATAGTTGGATGAATTGTATGATCTATTTAAGTGAGTAATATGTGTAAGTTTTCCAACTTGTTGGAGGCAATTATTGAGGTTAGGATGTTGTGATATAGTGTTCATGAGTTCTTAAGTGTATGCGACATGCATAATGTAGAACTTGCTATCTGTGAAGTGATTACAGTGCTAGCTTGAGTGTATTGATTGTTGTAGTGTTAATGTTGGAGTCTTCCTCAGATGATGTTTAATGTTTAGAGTTGTTCAAGGATGAAAAACTCTTTAAGTGTGGGGTGAGGATCTTAGGTTGACTTATGCACCTAAGTGTCGTAATCTCTATGTATTTTAGCCTAGTTTTTAGGACTTCTTATGTGTGTAATGAGTCTATAATGATATAATTTAGGATATAAGTGTTCATTTATTTCTTTATGATTTTAAGGTGTGTTCAAAACAAGTTTGGAGTCAAAACTTTCACTTAGAGTTTTGACTCGAAAACTAGTGTTCTTAGCTTGAGTTGTGTGTATTCTAGCTCATCTCAATGAGTTCTATTTTGCAATAAGTGCTAATTCATGGCGTTTGATGTTTTAGGATGATATATAATATGTATATAGTGATGCATGGAAGAAAAACAAGTTATAATAATGATGGAAAAGTGAAAATGTAGTGAGGAACTCAAGGCTCAATGGATGGAGCAAACAGTGGTAAAACTTGGAAATTCTGAGCACTAGGGCATGACACGCCATCTAAACTCCGAGATAAGGGCATGCCACACCCTTGGACACAATAAAAATTTAAAAATTCAAGTGTGAATCCACGATAAATATGTTCCATTCCCTTATCGCGTCTATTCCTTAGCGTGGCATGCCCATGTGTTAAAAATGGGCACATGGCTCCCATTATAAATAGGACACTCCTATCTTGTTGTACGCACCTTGGACGACTTTTATGGATTGAAATTTACTTGAGTAGGATTAAATTAGGATTATTAATCTTTCATTTAGTTAAATTTTGGTTTTTATACATGAATTTTAATATTGCGATTCGTTGTAACACCATGAGCGGCAAAACACCCTCATCTAGGGTTGAGGCTAAGAACATGATTAATTAAGATTATATTTGAGTTATTTTTTGTTTATTATCATTATTGATTATTCATATATCTTGTTATTACTATTTTATGTATTCACATCCTTTAGGATAAATCTATATTTCTATTGTGGGTCCAGAAGGAGGAACAATAGACTAGATCATGGGATATATGGAGTGGGATCTTAAATGGAGAGGGATTGAAGTTAAGATTTGCATTTAGGATTGGAATATACTTAATTCTCCTCACTTGTTTCATATAAGGAATTAAATATGAATGCGTTTAATTTAATTCTCACATCCCCTCTCAACGATGTAGTAGTGGGGCTAAGTTAGATAGATGATTAGATGATGATCATTCCTTAATTATGTTACTAATCCCGTGAATCAACAACCAAGATAATTAACTAAACTAGTGAGATTGTATGGCTACATAGGATTGTTTGTAATGCCTTAACCCGTGGTTTCTCTCCCATTATTGTCTCTAACACTTTATATTATTGCATTGTTTACCGTTACTTTTAATTTCCAACTCTCAAACACTATTGGTTACTTTTGCACTTGTTTGAGCTTCATAGTATTACTATAACAAGATTATTATTGAGCACATGTCTCTGTGGGATTGATACTTGGCTTTTAAAGGCTATTTTACTACTTGGGAGACCTTGTACACTTGTGTGTACACTTGGACGTAATAATGTAATATAACAAAAACCTCAACACACATGACACATATTTAACTCAAGAAGTATTTTTGTAGACTCTCAACCAAGCAATTGCATGAATTCAAATTTAAGCCAATATCACATAAGAGTCAGATAAAAGAGCCTAGGTGTTTCACGACAGTCATTCAATTTTAACATCATGCCATAGAATTCAACATTACTTGCAACAATACATTATGTGTAACACCTAGGTAGAGCATCTCTATTTATTCCAAATGACCAAAATTTTAAAATTACTCCTATAATCAAAATGGATACTGGGTTTAAAAGGCTCCCTCTTGACAAATAACTGAAAAAGAAAAATTGAGGAGTGGGTAAAGTGTGCTTCTACTAATCGAATAAAACAACAAAGGCTAAAAACAAATAAAGATAAAATCTTTTTGTAATTTTTAGATTTTGTCAAAAATATGCAAATAAATAAAAATTAACATCCTATAGCGCACTTCATCCTAAACAAATTAAAAAATTATCCATCCCACACCTAAAATTTTACTTTATCCCCAGAGTATAAATCAAATTAAGAACAAGAACTAGAAATACTTTCTGAGGCCTCTAGGCCTAGCTAGTAGCTGATGTCACCCAAATTACAACTCCTAAAAAGTATAACACAGTCGCTGATCAAATATAGAACACAAAAAAGGTTGGGGTAGAACCCATAAGGAATAGGATGAATATTTATCAATGTAAGGCTCCGCAAAATCCTATGCTCAACTCAGTCTTTTAAGCTTGCTAAAGGGTCCCAGACTTAGAAAATTCTAGCTAAGTATTCAGACTTAGTACTATTTTTGCCTTCATAATTTGGAAACTCTATTTCACGACTCTTATGACCTTAAACTATCGATCTTTAGATTGATTCATGATCAGGAATGTCAGTAGGTGTCCTCGAATAAGTTTTGGATTTTTTAGACCATGTTCAAGTGACCAAAACAGTGAGTTGACATGATCTTGACGCGTCGTCCATGGCGTCGACAGATAATTTTTCCTTCATCTCAGTGCAAATTCTAGTGAACCAATGCGGACTTGACACGACGCATTAGCCATCATATCAATACCAATGACGATGCATCAATCTGCGCATCGACAGTTCAGTTTTCAATTATTAAAAAGCCGTGTCCTTAGGGGTACTTGGGTCTTTTCCCATGTTCTTCAACCCCCCCAAACACAAAATTTAGCCTTCTATTTGCAACATACACTAATTATTTCACAAATTTCTCAAGAACAAAAACCCTAGGTGATGGAATTTCAAATTCAAGGCTCAAGATTTCACCGTTAATCTTCAAGAATTTAGTAACTAAGATATGTCAAGTGTTCATCCAAGGGTTCTTTCCACCCTCTGAGTCCAAGAAGCTCTTTTAAACTTCGAGTAGCTTGATTTCATGATTTTCATGTTGTGGATTCAAGTGTATTCATAATTCTAAAGTTGATTGGATTTCTATTCCATGATTAAGTGAAAGATTTATGTAAAAACAATTAGCATGAATGTAGTATCATATGAATTCATGTTAAAACCTTGAAATTGTAATGCTCATGTGTTGATTAGTACTATGATCATATACAATGCCCTCCAAGTGTTTGATGAGTTGTTCATGAGAATTAAATAATGAAATTATATCATGATAGCATGTATTCAAGTTCATGTCATGCAAGTGTTTGCTAGAAGGTCCCAATGAATGAATGATGATCAAGTAGTTATTTATCATGTTTCGAGATTATGCAATGTCTTATAATTTATGCTATCGAGTCCTGGGGGTATTTAATACCCGATAATTTAGTTGATTACCTAGATCCATGGTCAGTCTCAGGTGGGACCCCAATCTATTTAGAAAGGGGCATGTCGATTAGATATTTACCTCCCACAGTCTCAGTTTCAGTTCCAGTCTCAGAATAGAACTCAGTTCAGTACATAACTAACTGGAGTTCCAAAGGATTAAGACTATAAGATACAGTAACTCAGTTATCAGCTACACAATATCAGTAAACTCATATATCAGTAAATCAAAAATTCAAAACTTAGTATCTAGTGTTATCACGATCTCAGTTACAATATACGTTTTCATTCATGTAATCCCATTCAGTTATATTCATGTCATTTAGTTAGTATTGTTCATGCATATGAACCCATGCATTTCAGCCTACATCACTTAGCATACTAGTACATTCAAAGTACTGACGCATACCTTTCTTTTGCTCTATGATGTTTTATATCATAAGTTAGAAGCGCCGGCTCCAGATCATGCTTAGTAGTTCAAATATTCAGTTAACAGAGTTAGTGGTGAGTCCTATTAGTTCGAGGACATGATGATCATTTTAGTAGTTTGGATTTATTTAGGGACTTGTCCTATCAACTCCATATCTCAGACAGTTTAAAGGTTTTTTTCCAGACTAGAGTATTTTTCAGACAAATGTTTCACTTTTGATATTATTATACCGTATTTAGTTTTATTACAACATTGAACCTTATGGCATGTTTTTTGCCTAATTTTTGAATATTTGCAGTATTACTATTCAATTATTGCAGTAGGTACCAGTCATGGGTTAGCTTGTGGTCCTTCGAGATTATGAGCACCATGTAGCATTAGGGGTACAAACTCGGGGCATTATAAACTTGGTATCAGAGATTAAGGTTCAACAGAGTCCCAGGATGTCTTAAAGATATATCTAGTAGAGTCTTGTGCATGGGTGTGTAGCGCGCCACACTTATAGATAGACGACTATAAGATGTTTTAGGAAAAGGTTCCCTTCTTTCAATATTCATGTCATGCGAGTGAGCATGACCTCAAGTTAAACTCTCAGTATAATTAATATCTTCCTTATGATTCTATAATATGTCTTCCATAGAAGCTAATGAAAAAAGTAACGAAAACCAAACAGCCCCTTCGCACGTTCAGGTAGAACCCCGAATGAGCATGTTTCTTACGCTGAGTTTAGAGCTGCTTTCACCATCTTGTCTCATTCAATAATTTCTCAGAACAATCAACTATCTATTATCCTATCTAGGCTTATAGATCATGCTCCATAGAGTAAGTAGGAGAGGCGTAGGAAAAAGGAGAGAAAGATTAAGAGGGCTAAAACGTCTAGGACAAAGAGTGGACGAACCAATCTCCTTTGTCTAAAATGTGGTAGAAACTACTAGGGTATATGCAGAGCTGGTAGTGATGTATTTTTCAAGTATGTCAAGCTAGGTCACAATGTTAGAGATTGTCCCCCGTTAGGTTCTCAGGGTTAGTATAATCATCCCCTAGCTCAGTCCGGTCGCCCAAATCAGCAGGGTGCCACTTCTAGTTCCATCAGTGGGAAACCCCCAGATAGGATTTATTCTTTTCAGTCTCAACAGGATCAGGAAAGTTCTCCTAATATGGTCACCAGTACGTTACAAGTTTATCATTTACATGTTTATGCTTTTCTAGACCCAGGAGCTTTTTTGTCCTTTCTTACTCCTTATGTAACTGTTAACTTTGGAGTCAGTCCCGAAATCCTAATAGAGCCTTTCTCAGTCTCTACTCTAGTTGGTAAATCTAACATAGCCCGGTGGGTATACAGGAACTGTCCAGTTATGATATCTCAGAAAGTCACTTTAACAGACTTAGTTGAATTAGAGATGACTGATTTTGATGTCTTTCTAGGCATGGATTGGATTCATTCCTGCTATGACTTAGTTAATTGCAGAAATAGAATTGTCCAGTTTAAGTTTCTGACTGAGCCCATCCTAGAATGGAGGGTTACTACTTCAGCACTTAGGGGTCAACTTGTTTCTTACCTAGGGGCAAGAAAAATGATATCTAAGGGATGTGTCTACCATCTCATTAGAGTCCAGGACTCTAGTTCAGAACCCCATAATCTTGAATCAAGTTCAGTAGCATATGAATTCCTAGATGTGTTTCTCGAAGATCTCCCCGGAGTTCCTCCCAAAAGGGAAATCGACTTCGGAATAGACCTTCTTCCAGATACTCAAATCATATCTATCCCACCATACAGAATGACACCTGTGAAACTCATAGAATTAAAAGAACAGTTAAAGGATCTCCTAGATAAGTGATTCATCATACCTAGTGTGTCCCCGTGGGGCGCACCAGTTTTATTTATGCATAAGAAAGATGGTTCCCTCAAAATATGTATAGACTACTGTCAGCTAAATAAATTCATGGTTAATAACAAGTACCCACTTCCCAGAATCAATGACTTTTTTTACCAACTTCAAGGTGCCAGTTACTTTTCTAAGATATACATCAGGTCAGGCTATCATCAGCTCAGAGTCAGAGAATATGACATTCCGAAAATAACTTTCAAAACTCAGTATGGTCACTTCGAATTCTTAGTCATATCATTTGGTCTTCCAATACCCCAACAACTTTCATGGATTTGATGAACCGTGTGTTCAAGCAGTACTTGGACATGTTCATCATAGTCTTCATAGATGACATCCTTGTCTACTCTCACAGTGAACATGGTCATGTAAATCATCTCAGAATTGTATTCCAAACTCTCGAAACCCATAAGTTATCATGATATCTGTTCATATCTTACATGTCATCTATATGATCATAGCTCATACTCAGACACGTTAGCAATCATGCATGCTTATAGTTCCCAGTATAAGGAGTTCAAGTTTACTCAGTGTTACGAATCATGTTCCATGAATACAAAAACTCCAGACTCAGGTTATATAGCTCATAGCTTATGTACTCATGTCATGCTTTACAGTATGTTCAGTTCCCATGACTCATGTTATACCTCTAATGATCAGCTAAATTCAAATTATGTCACACATATCCTCAGTTTAGGTCTCTTAGTACATCTATAATATTGATATTCTATTCCTCAGACCTCAGTTAAGTGTCGAGTTTAGTATAGTATTTATGCATACATCAAGTCCTCATGTTTTAACCCTTTAGTGGACTCTCCTTACAAAATAATGTATTGATATGTAGTTGCTTAGAAGGGAGAGAGTAAATGTTTCATGTTACGAAAAGATTATTGTATGCTAGTTTTACACGAGGCTGTAGCTATGAAGTTAGGATTGAATATTATGTTGATGTGTAAGTGGCTAAATGCATTTTGGAGATTGGAGTAGGCTTGAACATAGTGGGAGAATTTAGTCCAGATGAGACCTCAGTAGGTAGAGTTATCAGAACCCAGTATTCAGTTCTAGTACAGTCTTAGTTGCAGTCTTAGTTACAGTCTCAGTCACAATCCCAGTCTAGTAATCAGATCAGTAACTCAGTTCTGTTTTAGATTTGCTTGACCATAGCGTACAGTTATCAGTTATTCAGTTATCACTATTTCAGTACCTCAATTTACATACTATTTCAGAGTCATGTTATACGCTTGGTCTTTCCTTCTCAAATAATATAGTTTTCATAAATTCATGCTTAGTTACCTCATGTTACCCATTCAGTCCTTACCTTGTATGCATGATAATCTATAGTTCCAGTCAAGTTATTCTGACTAAGTACAGTTTAATATTACATGACAAAGTATTCGGCTATCAGCCATTTAGATAATTAGATAAGTTAGTAAGTTTATGCACTCGTGCTCAACACCCATGTGAATATTTTTAGTAGTCTCAGGTGATGTGTTGTACTAAGGTAGATAGTATAGTTCAGAGAGCTTTCAAGGGATAAGTCTAAGCTTGAAAATTTGTAGTCGTAGTACATAAATCTTAGTCACTTTATCTTAGATGATGTTTTTTAGGCCCCAACTCATATTACAAAATTTTAGCCATGATGCGATTTTCTTATTCAACTATTTTATCCAGCCATGCCAAGACTCCTTGCTTACTAAAGAGACTAGAACACTATAAAAAAAGTGTCAAAGAAAGGATCCAGCCGAATATAAGTTTTCAATATAAGTTAGTCCGCAAAACCAACAATTCAATTTAGCAGTTAGGTGGACAATGATCGTATGGTTGGGTTTCCCATCCTTTCATCTAGTCACACTATCTGAAGTCTCATGAATGTAACTATTCCAAGATCGAACAACCATGCGGTTGCGAGTTCATCTCAGTTAAGGTGTCATGCCTAGGTTTCAAAACCCCGATACGCAGTCACAATTAGATTCGTAGGTTTCCTATGTATCATCTCAGTTTTTCCTCAGTATCTCAGCAAAGTCAGCATTCTTCAGGGGACATAATGTCCCAAGGGGGATATGCACTATAATACCTGAGCTTTCATGACCTAAACCTTCTATCTTCTCTTCATGTAATGAATCCAGTTTGGAATAATGGTCACTCATGAGTGGACCCTTAAGTTCCAATTTTAGACATAAGCCATGTATTCAAGTGGCTCAATTCAATTCACAATATTCAGTTCATGTATCACATTTCAGGCTCAGTTATGTTCTCATGTTCCCGTTCATGCGTGTTCAGTAACTAATCTCGAGTTTGATATTGGTGATTTTATGTATATGAAAATCTCTCCTATGAAAGGAGTGAAGAGGTTTGGCAAGAAGGGGAAACTCAGTCCTCAATATGTCGGTCCTTACTGAATTCTCATCCATTTCAGAAAGCTAGCTTACGATCTTAAGTTGCCTTCAGATTTATTTTCAGCATATCCAGTGTTTCATGTCTCCTAGATTAAGAAGTTCATAGGTGAACCAGCAACTGTAGTCTATATAGAGGGCCTAGATATTCAGAATATTCTCTCTTACGAAGAGGTCCCAGTCAAAATTCTTGACTATCAGATTCGCAGACTGAGGAACAAAGAAATACCTCTAGTCAAAGTTCTTTTGCGGAATCAGTCCGTTGAGTGAGCTACTTGGGAAGAAGAGGCAGACATGCTGATCAAGTATCCTCACCTCTTCTTTGCAAACTCAGACTCAGCCCAAGGTAACAATTTTTCTTTGAATTACTCAGTCTCATGTTCAGATATAGCTACCAACTTGGAATCAATTAACATTGAATACTCAGTCGTGCATTCACAAATCAGTTCAGTCATGTACTCATGAATCAAACATGCATGTCAAGTATATATAAGCTCTGCTTATAAGTAATCCCAGTCATGCATTCATGAATTATGTTCAGTTATGTACTCATGCATCAGATATGTACATTCAGTATGATAATTCAATATATCAAAATTTTCAGTCATGAAATCATGCTTCAGTTATGCCTGTCCAGTGTCTAAATCTAGTCTATCAGTATCTCAGTTTAATCAGTCTCATTCAAGGACGAATGTTCCCAAAGGGGATATATAGTAAGAGCTTAAAAAATCCTAAGCTCAACTCGATCTTTTAAGCTTGCTAAGGGGTCCCAGACTTAAAAAATTCTAGCTAAGTATTATTTTAGCCTTCATAAGTTGAAAACTCGATTTCACGACTCTTATGACCTTAAAGTATCGATCTTGTAATGCCCTAAAAATCTATCCCGAGATGTTACATGGTGCTTAGGACCACAAGTGGTCCCAAGCTAACCCATGAACTGGCATACTATTAAGCAACTGAATAAATATGAAATAAATACAGAGTTTATTGTGCGGAAACATAATAATGGTGGAATACATGATGATACAATATGGATACAACTTTACATGCTGATAAAGTCTGAAAAGAGGGACTAAAATTATAAGACTGACTCTAACTGACATCTGTGAAGCCTCTACTATTCCAACTATAGGTAGCTAGGACGCAACCCCAACTACCACTAATCAATACATATGAGTAAGAAAGTAAAGAACATAAATAAATCTAACTGAAGTCCCCGAAGTAGGAATATTCATCATCTTGTTGACTGGAATCTGCAACTGTCTGAATCTGAATGTGCATACTAAAACTTGTACCTACATTACGAGACAATGTAGCACATAGACGTATATGTGGATCAGTACTTTGAGGAAGTACTGAGTATATGGGGGTGAAATGCATAAGTAAACAATATCATCACAGCTTATCAAATCATGCATGCTAAATATTAATGACTCACATTGCTTGAGTAAATCTGAAATCTAAAAATCATAAATCATAAATAGTAAAGCATGTGGTATGAATCTTGTGAGTGATTACACTTAGTTCTAAAATCAGTATTCTGTTGTTGTTCTCAAATCATACAGGCTAAAAGAAGTCGGAAACTTATTTTGTATAGTAAACACTTTATCTCAAGACTTTAAATAATTAAAACTATTTTAAGAGTGGGGGACATCTATTTGGGGGGTTCTTCTAACCGACATGTACACCATGCGAGCATCCATGGTGTCCCACGACTAACCCCCGTAAGGTTAGGGATGTTTTACCCTTGCCATCGGTATAGAACAATCTTATATCAGTGATCACAATCTTAGTCATCCACGTAGAAGTAGGAATAATCTAAATCCTATGTTGGCACGTAGTTTTGGGGTATAAAATCATAGTAACGTACCCATCTCGGTGCTAAATACTACTCCCAATCTCATGAAAAATCTTCTTTAAAAGTAATCTAATAGTTTATAATGAAAACCAACTATAAATCTATAATCTGAATCTGTAAAGTGGATTTCAAATCTGTTCAAAAACCAACAGATCAAATCGTTCTCAATAATCTAAAAATATTCTAATCATGGGGTGTTTATAGCACAAAAATTCTTTGAATAACAATATTTAAATAGAGTTTAATGACCCATGTATTAATATCATGATTAAACATCTCAGCATTCATTCTTGATAGAATAAACATTCATAAATCATCTTAAAATTTGAAAATTTCAGCAACGTGCATAAAAACATAAACATACTCATGTAATTCAATTTCTAAATCAATAAAAATCACATAATATCATGAATAGCAATATGGGGTGTAAACCCAAACTTCAAATTCATAGGAAAACATATAAAATCAAATAACTTTCGCAATAAAATCAAGTTTTGGGCACAAGGACGAAAGAATTGTCCTTGTTCATAACTCCACATACCTTAATTTATGATCTTTAATGAATTGAATGCAAAATCTTGAATCTTGGACTTCTATTGCTACTTTGGTGATGAATTCTTAGAGCCTTTGTATTGGAAACCTTTTATCTTGAATTTCCTAGAAGAATAATATAACTCCCCAATTTTTTGAATCAGAACGCTACACAGTGCTTATGACCCCGAGGGACCACAAGCTAACCCATTACTGATATCTGTACTTGTATACTTTAATTCATGACATAATAATGCGGAAAAAATGCACAATAGGCCATAAGGTTCAACTGAAATAATATAACATCCATATGGGCGAAAAATACCCAAAATAACTGAAAACTAAATCTGAAAGATAAATCTGAGCATAAATCCAAAAGCCTCTAAGTAATGTCTGAAATAAGGAGTTGAAGGAACATGTATCCAACTAACTCCGTAAAACTGTACTGAAGAAATAAATGAATAAATCAAATAATGTCGTCCTCCAATGAAGAGGACCCACTGCAACTCTGTATGCTGAATGTGACTGCTACTGCTGGTCTGGGACTCGTGCCTCTAAACCTATGGTGTAACATGAAAAGAAAGCACCATAGCACAAATACGTCAGTACGAGGGGATGTACTGAACATACGAGTGAGGTAGGATAATGCAAAGGGTTTACATGCATGAATAATACTACTGACTGACTGATATGAACATAAGAGTACAACATACATACATAGTAACTAAGATCGTGAGTACATAATGGATAATCTGTACGCTAATACGTGGCTGGAACCATAGTTCTGATAACATGGATGACTGTATTTGACAACCTTAAATCTGGTTGAACTCTCTGAGTTTTGTGATATAACTGAATTTGACTGTATCTAACAGTCCTGGTATACTGATATCTGAAGAATTTTCTGAGTTCTTTACTGAGACTGATACTGAAAATGTGGGAGGTAGTTGTTTAACCGACATGCCCCATGTATACCATTACGGCTAAGCTTCGGTCCAATCTCTTCCCCGACTGGAGGGGTGTCAATACCGCGCCACTGATAAGGACAGTTGGGAGTGACCCTTATCTGGCAGGTACTTAAAGTGAGAACGGTGGGACCCTAAATTGATAGGTTAATCCACCTCATAAAACCTAATCTAACAGGATAAGATGTCTCAACCTATGCTAGCTACGTAGTTCTGGAACATAAGGATGACTGCTAAGGATCACACCCTAAAAATGGTAGGTGAGTCCCCATACTTGGGTTCACTCGGTGCTAACTTCTACTCCCATATGAAGAGACTAAACATGATTCAACTGACTGTACATGGACAGATTAACTGACTTCCGTTGACTAGCGGAGTAGTACTATTATCTGAGAGTTAACTGAGATCATGAGATTTCTGAGGTTTCCTGAGTCACATGACTGACTGAGTTCTATATATTATAGCTTGACTGAGATTATCGTGACAACATGACATGGCTCTAGGCACACAACTATGTTTTTTGGGTACAAATACCCCCAGGACTCGATAGAAGGAAACTGACACACATGACATGACTTGATCATAAAATTTGAGTCCACAATTCATAATGTCATAAGTAGGGGATATCATATTTCATATAGTTTTTCAACATCTTAAACATTGTAGGGAATGCATGGATACATTTCATATACAAATTGTATATCTCCATTAACTTGCATGCTTCATACCACCACAATAGCAACACATGAAAAGCATGGAATTCATATTGAAGTATATAGATAACATGAACTTGTCATTTAGACATCATAGAACCATACAAACATGAACTTCTAGCATCCTAAGAATTTTATCAATCACCTTCCAAGCATTCTTTAAGGCATAGGTGGGTTTTATACTTAAACCATATTAAACTACCTAAAGTTCATGGTTTTCAAATAACAAACATATATATTCCATGAAAACACCTTTAGACATTACATTGAAACATAAACAACAATCGTCAATATGTACATACTCATATCACCACAAAAAGTTTACAAAATAATATTTAAAACATGGTTCTTGAGCTCTATGAACGGATTGAATCCATAGATGAACACTACACATACCTTAGTGATTGAATCTTGAAAGAGATCTAATGTTTCTGAAGGTTCTTGAAGAATTCCTTAGGCTTGCCCTTGATTTTTCTTGACTAGGGTTTAACCCCTTTGGGAAAGAATGCTCTTGTTCCTGAGGAGATGATCTTGAGAGAAATCCCTAATCTTGTGGTTGAAAGTGTATGAGAGAGATTTTTGAGATATTTTAACTAAAGAGAATAGAAGATAATACATTCCTTGAGGGTTATAAGTCATGGGAAGTGAAGGAAAAAGACCAAAATACCCTTACGAAATAAATTCTCAGTTGCTGAAAATAATAGCTGACAACATTTTTGACAAGGCGTCAAAAATATGGTAAGCCGTCAAAAATGTCGTCACATAGAAGCTGGACTCTGCCTAAGGCTGACGACATTTGTGACATGGAATCAAAAATGTGGTAAGCCGTAAAAAATGTCGTCAGACAGAAGCTGGATACTACCTAGGGCTGACGACCTTCGTGATAGGGCATCATAAATGTGGTAATCTACCACGAATGTCGTCACCTAGGAGCTGGTTTCTGCCTAAGACTGACGACCTTCGTGGTAGGGAATCACAAATGTGGTAAGCTACCACGAATGTCGTCACACTGTTTTCAACCTGACATGCTGTAGTAAAATAGGAATAACTCTTTGCTCCTATATCGGATTTAGGAAAAATTAATATCTATGGAAATATAATTAAATTATCTATCTTTTGATAGGTTATGAGCTCAAAAATTCCAAGTATAATGAGAGATATGCTCGTTTGAAATTGACTATACCAATATCCTTCTCAAGAATTCAATCGGTAAGGAATGTTTTGATTCGTCTGATAGATGGGAGTAATCTGAAGCCTTAATATACATCTAACCTACTCATAAAACTATAAAATAACCATAATGTACTATGCATGATCTTGGTACATGTCTATACTATTGGTTTGGATTTTTTGGGGTATTACAATATCTCACCCTTGGAAACATTCATCCTCGAATGATGACTGCTTGAGAGGAGAGAAAAGATAAAATAACGCATACACTGATCATGCTCACTTTGGCACATGATTTTAGGACTGAATTGAATTCAAAACTGAATATAGCCCAACTGAACATACATAGCTGATGCATGACTGATAAGCTGAACTTATGAATGCATGATAAGCTATGCACTGCTACTTGATACCAATTTTTTACTGGAATTTTGAACATGTAACTGAATAAGCTTAAGGAAAATAGTTACCTTGAGCTAAGCCTGAATTAATGGAGAAAAGATGAGGGTACTTGGTTCGCATGTCTGCTTCTACTTCCCAAGTAGCTCCCTCCATGGACTGATTCCGCTAGAGAACCTTGACTAGAGGGACTTCTTTGTTCCTCAGCCTACGAGTCTGATAGTCGAGGATTTCAATTGGAATATCTTCATAAGAGAGGCTATTCTTAATGTCAACGCTCTAAATAGGGACTACAACTGCTGGGTTACCTATGCACTTCTTGAGCAAAGAGACATGGAAGACTGGATGAACTGAGGCTAGATCTGAAGGCAATTCGAGCTCATAGGCTACCTTGCCGAAGATACTGAGAATCCTGAAGGGACCGACATATCGGGGACTGAGATTTCCCTTCTTGACGAATCTCTTCACTCCCTTCATGGGAGAGATCTTGAGATAGACATAGTCATCGACCTCAAATTTGAGATCATTTCTACGAACATCCGCATAAGACTTCTGTCGGCTCTGAGAAGCCCGGAGTCTTTCTATGATCAACTGAACTTTCTCTAAGGCATCGAATACTAAGTCAGGCCCTATGACTACGGTCTCACTAACTTCAAACCAACCGATCAGAGACCTACATCTCCTACCATAGAGAGCTTCGAATGGAGCCATCTGAATACTGGAGTGATAGCTGTTGTTGTATGCAAACTCAATCAAAGGCAAGTGGTCATCCCACCTTTCCTTGAAAATAGTTGCACATGCCCTTAGCATATCTTCTAGAGTCTGAATGGTCCTTTCTTCTTGACCATCTGTCTGAGGATAAAACACTGTACTAAGATGAACTTGGTTACCAAGACCCTTTTGGAATACTTTCCAGAAGTGAGAGGTAAACTGGGTACCTCTGTCTAAGATGATAGATAGTAGAACACCATGTAATCTGACCAACTCCCTGATATAGAGTTTGGCAAAACCCTTGGCTGAGTAAGAGGTACGAACTGGAAGGAAATGAGCTGACTTGGTTATTCTGTCTACAATGACCCAAACTGAATCATGCTGATGACGTGTTCTAGGCAAACCCATCACAAAGTCCGTGTTCACTTCTTCCCATTTCCAAGTAAGAATAGTGAACTCCTGCATGGAACCACTAGGTTTCTGATGCTCTATCTTAACCTGCTGACATATAGAGCACTTAGCCACAAACTCTACAACATCCCTCTTCATCCCACTCCACCAGTAAATCTCCCGCAAGTCACGGTATATCTTAGTGGCCCCTTGATAAATAGAGTATCTTCACCATGCGCTTTTGCAAGAATTTGCTACCTTAAGTCATCTACATCGGGAACACACAGACGACCCTGACAATAAAGAACTCCATCTCCCCCTTAGGAGAAAACCTCTACTTCCTGACTCTGAACTAACTCTTTTAGATTGACAAGGCTAGGATCCCTGTCTTGCTTTTCTTTCACCTCAAAAACTAGAGATGACTCTAAACTACTCTGAACACATACACCACCCTCTGAAGAGTTGACTAAGAGAACGCCTAGTCTGGCAAGCTGATAAATCTCCTGAGCTAATTTCTTCTTACTATCCTCAACATGGGAAACACTACCCATGGACAGTCTACTGAGTGCGTCGGTCACTACATTGGCCTTGCCAGGATGATAAAGGATGCTCATGTCATAATCTTTCAAGAGCTCTAACCACCTTCTCTGATATAGATTGAGATCTTTCTAGGAAAAGACATACTGAATGCTCTTATGATCTGTGAAGACGTCTACATGAACACCATATAGATAATGCCTCCAAATCTTTAAGGCAAAGACAACTGCGGCTAACTAAAGGTCATGAGTAGGATAATTCTCCTCATGGGGCTTTAACTGTCCGGAGGCGTAGGCTATGACTCTACCATGATGCATTAGGACACAACCTAAACCTACTCTGGATGCATCACAATATACTACAAATCCATCGGAACCGTCGGGAAGTGTTAAAACTGGAGCTGAGGTGAGTTGAGTCTTCAACTCTTAAAAACTCTTCTCTCAAGGTTCTGACCACTGAAACTTGACCTTCTTCTGAGTCCATCTGGACATAGGTGATGCAATAGAAGAAAATCCCTCGACAAACCATCGGTAATAGCCAGCCAAACCCAAGAAACTCCTGATATCTGATAGAGAGACAGGGCGAGGCCAGTTTCTTACTGCTTTGGTTTTTTGAGGATCTACTATAATGCCATCACTCGAAACAATGTGGCCAAGGAATGCTACCGATCTTAGCCAAAATTCACACTTACTGAACTTGGTGAACAACTGGTGATCCCAGAGAGTTTGAAGAACAATTATGAGATGGTCTGAATGATCACGCTCTGTGCGAGAATAGACCAGAATATCATCTATGAAGACTATGAAGAATGTGTCCAAGTACTTCTACAACACTCGGTTCATCAAGTTCATGAAATCTGCAGGGGCATTGGTAAGACCAAAGGACATGACTAGAAATTCAAAGTGACCATACCGAGTACGAAAAGTTGTCTTCGGAATGTCACATTCTCTAACTCTGAGCTGATGATAACCTGATCTGAGGTCTATCTTGGAGAAATAACTTGCACCATGAAGTTGGTCAAACAAGTTATCTATCCTAGGCAGCGGATACCTGTTCTTGATCGTGACTTTGTTGAGATGACGATAATTAATACACATTCTGAGAGAATCGTATTTCTTGCGCATGAATAAGACTGGCACACCCCATGGGGATACACTGGGCATGATGAATCCCTTATCTGTAGATCCTTCAACTGATCTTTCGGTTCCTTGAGTTCTGCTGGTGCCATTTTGTATGGCGGAATAGACATAGGCTGAGTATCTGAGAGAAGGTCTATGCTAAAGTCTATTTCCCTTTCGGGAGGAATGCCTGGAAGATCTTCAGGAAAGACGTCTGAATATTCATTAACCAATGGGAATGATTTGAGACTGGGAGATTCAGAACTGGAATCCTTAACATACACAAGATGATACACACACCCCTTAGAAATCATTTTCCTTGCTCGAAGGTAGGAAACAAGCTGACCCCGGAAAGAGGAAGTTCTACCCTTCCACTCTAGGACGGGCTCATTCAGGAACTAAAACTGAACTATCCTATTTCTGCAGTCGACTATGGCATAACAGGAATGAAGCCAATCCATGCCGAGAATCACATCAAAATTAGTCATCTCTAACTCAACTAAATCTGCTGATGTGGATTTCTGAAATATCATAATCGGGCAGTTCCTGTATACCCACCGAGCTATGATGGTTTTACCTATTGGGGTAAAGACTGAAAAGGGCTCTGCTAAAATTTTAGGACTGATTCCGTATGGAGTGACAAAAGACAAGGATGCACCTGGGTCTAGCAAAGCATAAACATGAACATAGAAAATCTGTAATGTACCAGTAACGACATCAGGAGAATTTTCCTGATCCTATCGGGTCTGAAGAGCATAGAGTCTATTTGGGCATTGCCCACTAGTAGCACTGGAAGTGGCACCCTGCTGGTTCAGGCGACCAGACTGAGTTGTGGAACGATTCTACTAACCCTGAGGGACTAGCTGAGGACACTCCCTAATCCTGTGGCCTGGCTTACCACAACCAAAATAGACATCACTACCAGCTCTACAAAAACCCTTGTGGTTCTTACCACAAGTCTGACAAAAAGGGTTTGTTCAGGCACTGCTAACACTGCCTTGAGATTTAGAGCCTGGTGCTCTGTCTCTGTTGTCATCCCTGAACTTCGGCACTGGGTAAATAGCGGAGGAAGGGTCTGGAACTGCTGACTTAGGACGAAACTGCGAACGATTTCCTCCCTCTGATTTGGACTGAGCAAAATTAAAACTGCCTGTTCTTGCTCTCTTGTTCTGCCTCACCCTAGTCTTAACCTTCTTCTCCTCTATCTGTTAAGAGTGGGTCATGAGCCTGGCTAAAGTCATATCACTATTCAACATCGCAGACCTACACTCATTTACCACGCTATCATTCACCCCTGAGATGAACTTGCTCATCTTAGCCCTGTTGTCTGCAACCACATGAGGGGCATATCTGGCTAGCTGTGTAAATCTAAGAGAATACTCTCTAACTGTCATATTTCCCTACCTGAGATTGATGAACTCAAGAACTTTGACCTCTCACAGCTCATGGGGAAAGAATCTGTCTAAGAAAGCCGCGACAAATTCTTCCCACTCAACAGGACCTGCATCCTCTAACCTTTCTGCTAACCACTGCTTGTACAGAGTGTGAGCGATATCCTGTAATTGGTAAGAGGCTAACTCGGCACTCTGAGAAGAAGTGAATCCCATGATATCAATGAACTTTTTGACTTGGTCAACGAATTCCTGAGGATCCTCATCTGGCTTAGACCCAAAGAAGGATGGAGGGTTCATTCGGGTGAAGTCCCGAATCCTAGTTGCTGCTGAATTGGCCACTGGGTTGGCTGAAACGACTGTTGGTTGTTCATTCTGGGCAGATACAGACTGAGCAAGAGTGGTAAATGCAGGCCTGAACTTCGCATGAGAAACATGTTCGCCCAAAGGACTTCGGGCTGAGGAGCTAGCTGATTTCTTCTCTTTGGAGGCATGTTTCTGAAATAAGAGAAGACCGGATTATACTGAGAGACTGACTTGAAATTATGCTTACTAGCACGACATGAATACTGAAGAAAAGGAATTTTTCCTAAAACATCTCATAGCCTCCTGTACATAAATGTGGAGCGCAACACACCCATGTACAAGACTCTACTAGATGCGGCTTTCAGACTTCCTAGGACTCTATTGAACCTTAGGCTCTGATACCAAGTTTGTAACGCCCAGATTTTCTGAACCGGAACTCTACACGGTGCTTATGACCCCGAGGGACCACAAGCCAACCCATGACTGATATTTGTAGCTGTATACTTCAATTCATGACATATTAATGCGGAAAAAATGCACAATAGGACATAAGGTTCAACTGAAATAATATAACATCCATATGGGGGAAAAATACCCAAAACAACTGAAAACTGAATCTAAAAGCTAAATCTGAGCGTAAATCTAAAAGCCTCTAAGTACTGTCTGAAATAAGGAGTTAAAGGAACATGTATCCAACTAACTCCGTAAAACTAAACTAAAGAAATAAATGAATAAATCAAATAATGTCGTCCTCGAATGAAGAGGACTCATTGTAACTCTGTCTACTGAATGCGACTTCTACTTCTGGTCTGGGAATCGTGCCTCTGAACCTATGGTGTAACATGAAAAGCAAACACCATAGCTCAAATGCGTCAGTACGACGGGATGTACTGAGTATACGAGTGAGGTAGGCTAATGCAAAGGGTTTACATGCATGAATAATACTACTGACTGACTGATATGAACGTAAGAGTACAACATACATACATAGTAACTAAGATCGCGAGTACGTAATGGCCAAATCTGTACGCTAATACATGGATGGAGCTGTAGTTCTGATAACATGGATGACTGTATCTGACATCCCTAAATCTGGTTGAACTCTCTGAGTTTCGTGCTATAAGTAAATTTGACCGTATCTGACAATCCTGGTATACTGATATCTGAAGAATTGTCTAAGTTCTTTACTGAGACTGATACTAAAACTGTGGGAGGTAGTTGTTTAACCGACATGACCTATGTATACCATTACGGCTAAGCTGGGGTCAAATCTCTGCCTCGACTGGAGGGGTGTCAATACCGCGCCACTGGTAAGGATAGTTGTGAGTGACCCTTATCTGGCAGGTACTTAAAGTGAGAACGGTGGGACCCTAAACTGACAGGTTAAGCCACCTCATCAACCCTAATCTGACAGGCTAAGATGTCTCAACCTACGCTAGCTACATAGTTCTAGAATACAAGGATGACTGCTAAGGATCACACCTTAAAACTGGTAGGTGAGTCCCCATCCTTGGGTTCACGCGGTGCTAACTTCTACTCACATCTGAAGAGACTAAACATGATTCAACTGACTTTTCATGGAACGATTAACTAACTTTCATTGACTGAAGGAGTAGTACTATTATTTGAGAGATAACTGAGATCATGAGATTTCTGAGGTTTCCTGAGTCACATGACTGACTGAGTTCTATAGATTATAGCTTGACTGAGATTATCATGACAACATGACATGGATCTAGGCACACAACTATGTTTTTCGGGTACGAATACCCCCATGACTCGATAGAAGGAAACTGACACACATGACATGACTTGATCACAAGATTTGAGTCCACAATTCATAATTTCATAATTAAGGGATATCATATTTCATATAGTTATTCAATATCTTAAACATTGTAGGGAATGCATGGATATATTTCGTGTACATATTGTATATCTCCATTATCTTGCATGCTTCATACCACCACAATAGCAACACATGAAAAGCATGGAATTCATATTGAAGTATATAGCTAACATGAACTTGCCATTTAGACATCATAGAACCATACAAACATGAACTTCTAGCATCCTAAGCATTTTATCAAACACCTTGCATGCATTCTTTAAGGCATAGGTGGGTTTCATACTTGCACCATATTAAACCACCTAAAGTTCATTTTTTTCAATTAACAAACATATATATTCCATGAAAACACGTTTAGACATCACATTGAAACTTAAACAACAATCGTCAACATGTACATACTCATATCACCACAAAAAGTTTACAAAATAATATTTAAAACATGGTTCTTGAGCTGTATGAACGGATTGGATCCATAGATGAACACTACGCATATCTTAGTGATTGAATCTTGAAAGATATCTAATGTTTTTGTAGGTTCTTGAAGAATTCCTTAGGCTTGCCCTTGATTTTTCTTGACTAGGGTTTAACCCCTTTGGGAAAGAATGCTCTTGTTCATGAGGAGATAATCTTGAGAGAAAACCCTTATCTTGTGGTTGAAAGTGTATGAGAGAGCTTTTTTAGATGTTTTAACTAAAAAGAATGGAATATAATACATTCCTTGAGGGTTATAAGTCGTGGGAAGTGAAGGTAAAAGACCAAAATACCCTTATGAAATAAATTCCCAGTTGCTGAAAATAATAGTTGACGACATTTGTGACAAGGCGTCAAAAATGTGGTAAGCCATTAAAAATGTCATCACACAGAAGCTGGACTCTGCCTAAGGCTGACGACATTTGTGACATGGCATCAAAAATGTGGTAACCCATCAAAAATGTCATCACACAGAAGCTGGATACTGCCTAGGGCTGACAACCTTCATGATAGGGCATCACAAATGTGGTAAGCTACCACGAATGTCGTCACCTAGGAGCTGGTTTCTGCCTAAGGCTGACGACCTTCATGGTAGGGAGTCACAAATGTGGTAAGCTACCACGAATGTTGTCACACTATTTCCAGCCTGACATGCTGGAGTAAAATAGGAATAACTCTTTGCTCCGATATCGGATTTAGGCAAAATTGGTATCGTTGGAAAGATAATTCAATTATCTATCTGTTGATAGGTCATGAAATAAAAAATTCCAATTATAACCATAGATATTCTCTATTGAAGTTGACTATACCAATATCCTTCTCAAGAATTCAATCAGTAAGGAATGTTTTGATTCGTCTGATAGCTGGGAGTTATTTGAAGCCTTAATATACATCTAACCTACTCATAAAACTATAAAAGAACCATGATGTACTATGCATGATCTTGGTAATTGGCTCTAATATTGGTTTGGATTTTTTGGGGTATTACAAATAATTTGATGAATTTGAATTTCTTGTAGAGGAAGTTTGATGAACTAGGGTTTTGCTTCTTGAGGTGAAAACATGAATAATGAGGTATCTTTGCTTCTTTGGGGGTGAGATTATGTGTTTTAGATGGTTTTGGGTGAAGGAAATTGACCAAAGTGACCCTAGACCTTTTTGGGCTTGAATTAGCAGGTAAAATAGCTTTGGATCTGCGTCATTTTTTTTGTGTCGACGCGCAGTCGACGCGCCGCGTCAAGATTGCATCGGCTTACTGCCTCACACGGAAAATGCCATAACTTTCTACTCGATTATCAGATTTTTACGAAATTAGTATAGTTGGAAAGATAATTCAAGTATCTATAATTTGGTGGGTCTTGATTTGAAGAATTTCATGTATATAAAAAGTTATACACGTTTAAAGTAGACCCTTATAGAATTGAATATCAAACTTTGGATGAATCAAAGGATCTTAGATCAATAGGCTCTAAGTGACTTCTATGAACATTTTTCACCTCAAAATCAAATCAAACATGAGGGTAAAGATCATGAAACTCATATTTTCATGGGAATAATTTAGATTATAGCTTATACATGTAGGATTGACGATTCAAAAACTAGCTCGAAAATGCGGGGTATTACATTATCTCCCCTTTGGGAACATTCGTCCTTGAATGTGGCTAATTAAGCTAAAAATACTGAGGAATCTGATGCTATAGGCTATCATGCACAACTGAAATAATCTAAATAGCTGAATCTCAAACATAATGAGCTACTGAACTGATTTACGAGTGCATGAATTCTCATGAAAAATAGCTATATGGCTGAGATAGAAACGATAGTGTCACCTTATGAGTAACCATTACCTTAGGCTATATCTGATTTCATGATAAAAATATGATAGGTTTATGAAATAAAAACTTGGGGTATTATAACACCTCCTTTTTGGGATCGTTCGTCACCGAATGATACTGATTTGGTTGAAATACTAGGAAAAGACTGAGATGATACATAGAATACTTACGAATTAAATCATGACTTAATATCTGAAATTGAAACTGATGCATGAACTGAGTTGAATTCATAATTTACATAGATACAAACACATTACCTCTTGGAATGGACATACGCATAAGTCTGCTGATAGTAAGACTAGGTGAAAAGTTGGGAATCTATAGGAGCTTATCTAATTGATTGCTAAACAAGATTGCAGGCTATATGAACTGGATCATACTAACTTCCCATGCTCAAATAGAGTATTTCGTCAGCACTCTTCTACGAAATTCTAATAATATTAGGGAGTGAAGAATTTTGGGGATGATCTGAATAAGACATCTGACTAAGGAATCAGAACATTGATACAACTCTATAGCTTGGAACATAGACATATAGATTATAAGCTAGGTTAAAATTTCTAGGACTTAAGCAATGAAACTTCTTACTTTCAAGCTTAGCAACTCTTCTCGAATACTCCCTCAACTATACTATTCCTCTTAAATACCATACTCACTTGATTCAACTTCTAATTCTTACATGGTCATTGATAAAACTACTACTAAGGTCTAAACTAAAATAATTCCTCTCACCATGGTCAAGCCTAACTCAAAATCACGGGGTACTACATATAACACTATAATTGAACTGGACTAGCGACGCGATATGCGACGCGTCGCGGCCATATCGCGTTGCCTCACTATTTTTACCATCCAAATAGGTCTCAAACCTTGCCCAAAAATCTAAAACTTACACGAGATGTGATATTGACAACCCCGATCATGAATTCACTTAAAGATTTGCATTCCAAGGTCAGGAAGGTTGGAAACTAATACGCACCAAATTCATCCACTTATACACCAACATGATATTTAAGCCTATTTTTATAACTATATATGAACGTCCAAGCAAACACCCATAATAACATATTCCTCATACTCTCTAAACATCTATCACAACAACTACCATACATTACCCCAAGATCATACACACACAAGTTTCAACTAACCACTATATGTATCAAAGACTTGGACTTAACCTTACTTCACACTAATAGCCTTAGATAAAAAAAGCATACAATGATCTCTCATCAACAAGAAATATTTACTCATCACCCCCATCATTACATAAGGAGAAGTCACTAAAAGGTTAGAAGATGAGACCTTGAAGCATGGAAGGATACTATATGTAACTTGGCATTTAGCTGAGGCCTGAGGAATAAAGAATCAACATCATGGATTCATCAAAGAGATCTGAATTAAGGGAATTCATGGATATAAGCCGAATCTCGCCGATCATTAGGAGTGTACCATGAGTTGTGGGGACTGAGCATACTATAAAGCATGAGTACATGAGTCATGAGCTGCATGACCTGATTTTGGAGTTCATAAATTATGGAATCTGATTCTGACTGCTGAATGAACTGGAACTCCTTATTTTAGGAACTAGGAGAGTACATGATTTTCTATGATATGCATGAACAGGACTATGATCATGGAGCTAACACGTAAGGCATGAGTAGACATCGTGATAGCTGGGGTACTAATACTGAAATAAGAATGAGTCGGGTACCTTCCTCCCATACTAGAAGCACTACTAGAATCTGAGAATTCGACTTGGTTACCTATCTTATCATCTCTTTCTTAGATTTAAGCTATCAGTCTAAGTCTGTAAACCACTAAGTAAACTCCAACCTAAATTGAAATCACTTTACTCTAGAGTCTGGGGGTATAATCAATACACATAAAACTAAACTTACCCTAAAGGATTATATCTTCACATGTAACACCCAATGCTAATACCTCCTTCTAAGATCCAACTATTAGATTTCTATAGTCCTAAAAGTCATTATATAACAACTTAAACACTCACCAACTTAGATTCTAATACTTAACATGGATATCTCCAAACCCTTGTTGAACCATACTAACTTCCTTCGAATTCTACTAATATAACATCTCTAAATTACACCAGCATACCCAATGTCATCAACCTATAAACCATAAGTTAACTGACAAGAACATCATATACCATATAGCCTTATTCATACTTGTCAATTCAAGTGTACTACTAACCACTCAACACTTCATAAATTTTGAAATTAATAAAGCCCCTTATCACCTTGGGCACACCTCTATATTATACTAGTAATGTCTACTAAATTGCAAACAAATAAACTTAAGATCTTGCATATACTATTCAAGCCTACTAGATCACTTCCATACAACTAGCCATACTAACTAAGAAATCATTATATCGACCTTGATGACCATTCATTGTTCAAACTTAATGTCTATTGCCATTCTCACTTGGAATTTATAAAATAAAACATCAAGAAACACTAGTTCACTAGAACTTTATAACAACAATAATCGATCATAATCATATGGACTATCTTATCATAATCCATTAACACATCCTCCTTCTACACATCATTTCTATTTACCCTTCTACACATCATTTCTATTTACCCTTCTACACATCTAAATTACTATCCTAGCTCTATAAGTTTCAACTAAAACTCCTTTTTGTAACCTCAAGGAAATCCTACATTACCTATACTAAACCACCAAATACTTCATTAATATCCTATACCTTTCAAACATAATAAATATCATCAATAACTCCTTTCGTACTCCAAGCAAACAACAATTCACCTTAACTAATAATCCATTCTCTACCTTCCACTAAACTAATATAGAAGGACATATTAGCATAATGCAAAATCTATAACATGCATAAGTTTATCTCTATACTTTCTATCAATCGTCATTCTCACTTTTCTTGTCACTACTCTTCTATACCCATACGTCAAACTATAAGGCTCTACTATTTATAAATCATAACACTGAAGTTCACAATATCCCTCGAATGCACACTACACTTGAAAATCTAGGTTCATACTATTTTATCTTATAAGCATTGTCTATATTGAAAGGGTCAATACGCAATCTAAATACGTATCTAATTCGGTCTCAACTAAACAACTCATAACGATGAGAATAAAAACTTTCAACTTGAGGAAATTAACACGTTAGGGAGCTCCTCTCAATCCCCTTTTGTGTGACATCTAAAACTTCTGCTAGTAAATCTGGGAACATTATTTGGGGAGGAACTGGAACTTACTAATTATGTTATCTCAAGAATAATACATAGAATGAGGAATTTTGGGGTAACACACGAATAAACAGAAGATTTTGAGATAACAACTTTACTGCATGATATAGAGTAGGAAATAAAGAAAAGTTTTCTTAAATGTCTCATAGCCTCTCGAAGAAAAGTACAAACATCTCTGTACCGTTTCGTAAGACTATACTAGATACGGCTTCGTAGAAAGCCTAGGACACTTAAACCTTGTTCTCTGATACCAAGTTTATAACACCCCAAAAATCTATCCCGAGATATCACACGATGCTTAGGACCATAAGTGATCCCAAGCTAACCCATGAACTGACATACTATTAAGCAACTGAATAAATATGAAACAAATACTGAGTTTATTATGCGGAAACATAATAATGGTGGAATACATGATGATACAACATGGATACCACTTTACATTCTGATAAAGTCTGAAAAGAGGGACTGAAATTACAAGACTGACTCTAACTGACATCTATGAAGCCTCTACTATACCGATTATATATAGCTAGGATGCGAAAAAACTACCACAAATCAATACATATGAGTAAGAAAGTAAAGAAAATAAATAAATCTAACTAAAGTCCCCAAAGTAGGAGGACTCATCATCTTGTTGGCTGGAATCTGTAACAGTCTGAATCTGAATGTGCATACTAAAACTTGTACCTATATTATGAGACAATATAGCACATACACATATATGTGGATTATTTCTTTGAGGATGTACTGAGTATATGGGGGTGAAATGCATAAGTAAACAATATTATCACAGCTTATCAAATCATGCATGCTAAATATAAATGACTCACATAGCGTGAGTAAATCTGAAATCTAAAAATCATAAATCATGAATAGTAAAGCATGTAGTATAAATCTTGTGAGTCATTACACTTAGTTCTAAAATCTGTATTCTATTCTTGTTCTCAAATCATATAGGCTAAAAGAAGTCTGAAGCTTATTCTTCATAGTAAACACTTTATCTCAACACTTTAAATATTAAAACTATTTTAAGAGTGGGGGACATCTATTTGGGTGGTTCTTCTAACCAACATGTACACTATGTGAGCATCTATGGTGTCCCACAACTAGCCCACATAAGGTTAGAGATATTCTACACTTGCCATCAGAATAAAATAATCTTATCTCAGTCATCCACGTAGAAGTGAAAATAATCTAAATCCTACATTGGCACGTAGTTCTGGGGTATGAAACCATAGTAACGTATCCATCTCAGTGCTAAATACTACTCCTAATCTCATGCTCAAAATCTCAAGAAAAATCCACTTTAAAAGTAATCTAATGGTTCATAATGAAAACCAACTATAAATCTAATGGTTCATAATGAAAACCAACTATAAATCTATAATCTGAATCTTTAAAGTGGATTTCAAATCTGTTCTGAGACCAAAAGGTCAAATTTTTCTCAATAATCTGAAAATATTATAATCATGGGCTTCTTATAGCAAAACAATTATTTGAATAACAATATTTAAATAGGGTTTAATGACCCATGTATTAATATCATGATAAAACATCCCAAAATTCATGCTTGATAGCATAAACATTCATAAATCATCTTAAAATCTAAAAATTTCAGCAATGTGCATAAAACATAAACATACTCATATAATTCAATTTCTAAATCATTGAAAATCTCATAATCTCATGAATAGCAATATGGGTGTAAACCCAAACTTCAAATTCATAGGAAAACATATAAAATCAATAACTTTGGAAATAAAATCAAGTTTTGGGCACAAGGATGAAAGAATTGTCCTTTTTCATAACCCCACATACCTTAATTGATGATCTTTGATTAATTGAATGCAAAATCTTGAATCTTGGACTTCTATTGATGCTTTGGTGATGAATTCTTAGAGCTTTTGTATTGAGAACCCTTAATCTTGAATTTTCTTGGAGAATAATTTGAGGAATTTGAATTTCTTGGGAAGGAAGTTTGATAATCTAGCGTTTTGCTTCTTGAGATGAAGAGATGAATAATGAGGTATCTTTGCTTCTTTGGGGGTGAAATTATGTGTTTTAGACAGTTTTGGGTGAGGGGAATTGACCAAAGTCACCCTAGGCCCTTTTGGAATTAAATTAGCACATAAAATAGCATTGGGATTTGCATAATTATTTTCGTGTCAAGGCGCAGTCGACACGACACGTCAAGATCGCGTCGGCTTACTGCCTGACACGGAAAATGTCATAACTTTCAACTCGATTATCAGATTTTTGCGAAATTGGTATCGTTGAAAAGTAATTTAAGTCTCTACAATTTGTTGTGTCTTGAACCAAAAAATTCCATGTCTATAGAAATTTATACACGTTTAAAGTAGACCCTTGTAGAATCGAATATCAAACTTTAGACGAATCAAAGGATCTTAGCTCCACTAGGATCTAAGTGACTTTTATGAGAATTTTCACCTCAAAATCAAATAAAACATGAGAGTGAGATCATGAAACTCATATTTTCATGGGAATAATTTAGATTATAGCTTATACATGTAGGAACGATGATTCAAAGACTAGCTCAAAAATACGGGGTATTACAAATCTTTAGATTGATTAATGGTCAAGAGTGTTAGTAGGTGTCCCCGGACAAGTTTTAAATTTTTCGTACCTTGTTTATACTATGTTCAAGTGACCAAAACAATGAGTTAATGCGATCTCGATGCATCGCATCATCCGTCATGTCATCCATCGCGTCGACAGATAATTTTTCCCTCAGCTTAGTGCAAATTCCAATGAACCGACGCAGACTCAACGCGGCACGTCGGCCATTACGTTGATGCCAACAACGTGGCACATTGATCTACGCATCAATAATTCAATTTTTAGTCATTATAAAGCTGCATCCTTAGGGGTATTTGGGTCTTTTTCCACGTTCTTCAGCCCCCTAAAACACAAAATTTAGCCTTCTATTTCCAACATACACTCATTATTTCACAAATTGCTCAAGAACAAAAATCCTAGGTTATTTAATTTCAAATTCAAGGATCAAGATTCTATCGTTAATCTTCAAGAATTTAGTAACCAAGGTGTGTCAAGTGTTTATCCAAGGGTTCCTTCCACCCTTGGAGTCGAAGAAGCTTTTTTAAACTTCAAGTAGCTTGATTTCATGCTTTCCTTGATTTGGATTCAAGTGTATTCATGATTATAATGTTGATTAGATTTATATTCCATGATTATGTGCAAGATTTATGTAAAAACAACTATCATGAATGTAGTATCACGTGAATTCATGTTAAAGCCTTGAAATTGTGATGCTTATGTGTTGAGTAGTACTATGTGCATATACAATGCCTTACAAGTGTTTGATGAGTTTTTCATGAGAATTAAATAATGAAATTATATCATGATAGCATTTATTCAAGTTCATGCCATGCAAGTGTTTGCTAGAAGGTCCCAATTAATTAATGATGATCAAGTAGTTATTTATCATGTTTTGAGATTATTCCATGTCTTATAATTTATGCTATCGAGTCCTGGGGGTATTTAATACCTGAAAATTTAGCTGATTACCTAGAGCCATGGTCAGTCTTAGGATAGTATCAGTCATGTCACAATCAGTAGTACTCAAAGTCAGTTACAGAACTCAGCAAAAGCTTAGTAGACTCAGTATCAGTCTAGTTCAGTATTCAGTTTTGGCCTCAATAAATTCAGCCAGTTAACAAAATTCAGTAGTATTACGTCAGTCAATGGAACTCAGTGAACTTAATCCAGTTTAGTTGACAGTATAATCAGTAATAGTTTAGTCAACCCTAGTATGAACTAGAAATCAGTTCAGTGTCTATTCAGTTGGGAGTTGGATTAAGCACCGAGTTAACCCATGGATAGGGGCATTCCTGAGTAGCAATCCCTGTATTATAGAACTATGTAGCCAGCGTAGTTTGAGATATCTTCCTGCCAGATATTATAAGGGTTGATACATCTCATTCAAGTTTTCCTGCCAGCGAGGGCTGATGAAAAAACTTCCTATCTGAGAGGGTTAACTCACAGTTGTCTTTACCAGTGGCTCGGTACTGACACCCTTCCAACTGGGGTTACAGGTTGGACCCTAATCTATTCATAAAGGGGCATGTCAGTTAGATGATTACCTCCCACAGTCTCAATTTCAGTTCCAATCTCAGAATAGAACTCAGTTCAGTTCTACAGAATCAGGACTGTCAGATACAGTCACTCAGTTTAGTATGAAACTCAGTGTAGTTCCACAGGATCAATACTGTTAGATACAGTCACTTAGTTATCATCTACATAATATCAGTAAACTCAGATATTAGTAAATCATAAATTCAGAACTCAGTATCCAGTGTTATCATGATCTCAGTTACAGTATACATTTTCATGCATGTACTCCTATTTAGTTTCATTCATGTCATTCAGTCAGTATTTTTCATGCATATGAACCCACACATTTCAGCCTTCCTCACTTAGCATACTAGTACATTCAAAGTACTGATGCCATAACTTTCTTTTATGGTATGATATTTTATATCATATGTTCAGACGCACGGGTTCCCGATCATACTTAGCAGTTCAGATATTCACCTGACAGAGTTAGTGGTGAGTCCTCTTAGTTCGAGGACATGATGATTATTTTAGTAGTCCAACTTATTTTAGTAGTTCGGAGTTAGTTGTGGACTTATCCCGTCAACTCCATATCTCAAACAGTTTAGAGGTTTTTTTTAGACTAGAGTATTTTTCAAACAGATATTTCAGTTTTGGTATTGTTATATTGTATTCAGTTTTATTACAGTATTGAACCTTATCACATGTTTTTCGCCTAATTTCCACATATTTGCAGTATTACTATTTTGTTATTGCAGCAAGTACCAGTCATGGGTTGACTTGTGGTCCTTTGGGATTATAAGCACCGTATAGCATCCGGGGTACAGACTTGGGGCGTTATAGTCAAAAACTTACTAATGGAGTCAGAAAGGATCTAAAGTAAATAGGAAAATTCTGTATGAACAATAGTAGTAGTGAAAATACTTGAACACTTTAGGTTGAAATCAATATAAGACAAACAGTAGGATTGGGTTCCCCCTGACTTTCTATCTCCATAGACTTATCGTGATTGTCAAACTATCTCGGTGCCTTGCATGTAGAATTTAACAAGTTTTGTATCAACAACCATCTCTTGACACTATTTGGTGAATTTCACTTATCACCTCTTGGTCTTAGAGTGTCAACTTACTAACCCTTGACCTTGTCCTGAATTATAGATTAACTATCTTCTCTCGATCTCAAGTTAATTAGATGAAGGTTGGTATCTTTGAATTACTGTTGTGGTTTTCTTTTTGTAATCTCAACCTCTATCTTGGGTTAGTATCAAATACAGGAAGGTTCTTAGCATCTGCACTCTCTAAGAAAGCAATCAATACAAAAAAAATCATAATACATGAAAGAACACCAATCAAGAAAGACTTTGCACTTTCTCTACTTTGTTATCCCATCAGGGTTCCCACAATACTAGTTATGGGGATTAGCTACTCAAGATTGGAAAAACACAATATAATTAGTAATTTAAAGCATATGAATGATCCCACAAAGAATTAAGAATGAAAATTAAAATCTCAAATAAATATCAGACCCTAAAAGTCAAGAACAAGAATTCCAATATCAAAAGTGTATCTTAGAACTCAATATAACATTGTAAGTATGTAAAGTGCATAAAATAATAATAATACATCAATAGGGTACTTATAGTTACATCAAAAAACATAAAAATCCTATAAAAACAAAGTAGTAAAATAAGGTAGGCAGTGGTAACGCCTCAGAAAATAAGTGGTCTAGACTGACGATGACTCATTGTCAGCTACGTATCCTGGGCTCCAATGCAACTGGTGATGACTCATTAGGTTAGTAGACGAGTTGTTGACTAACTCGTAGTCTTTCAAGACACTTTTTAAATCTTTGAAACTTTAAATCCTTATGCTTAGAACTGGGGTCACTATGAGTCGTAGCCTGACTCTACGACTCATCACTGACATCATTTCCACTATTATAAAACTAGCACTCTTTCAAGAATTTCTCTCTCTTTTGCTCAGAATGGCCTTCACTATGACTCATAGTCTAACCCTATGATTCGTGGTCAATGCTGACCTCAGTATTTTTTCTTTATTCCTTCACTGGTCACCCAATGACTTAGATGACAAGTCATAGTGTTCCCCAATAAATCGTTGTCCAAGCATAAGAATACAATTCCAGAGCTTTTTCTTCCTTTTTTCACTCTACTCCCTTCCGACCCTGTTCTCTTGCAAAACAAACACAACAATGCATCACATCTAACAAAAAGACCTAAGTACATTCATAATTCCCCTGTTATAAGCATTAAAACTACCATGAAACCATAGAACATCAACACCCTTAACTTAGAACATTTGCATGTCCTCAGGAAACTATTACATAACATAAAAACATGTTGCTTAATTAAAAGAAACCTAAGGCACTATATCAGTCAACTCAATTTTATCTCAAAAATCTTATCCCATTTCATTTCCAACTATTAAAAGTCACTACGTGGATACCTGTAGCACAATAGTATGACATAAAGGAATCAAGTAATGACATTACATTAGCAACAAATAATCAAGCGTATATGCAATCTACACTACCAAAATAGATTAGCAGCCAACAATACAACCCATGTTACCCCACACCAAAGAAGTCCCAACTATCATAGTATCATTATACATATCAATGTAACGGTCTATATCGAGACACTCATGCTAACAAATAAATTCCGGCAATGTGCATAAAATACCATTTATTTTCTATACCTCACCTTTTTGGATAGTTGGACTAGGATCATTATAGGACTTTACTACATTTGTGATTTAGGCTTGGGGATTTGTATGGTAAATTAAGGATACAGTGACTCACCTCCGTGACACTACACATATATTTTTGGCTCTACTTCTCTACCATTCATCTCTTATTTCTTTTATTTTCTCCCTTACTGATTTTTTTTGGATTGAATGTGGTTTTTATTTATCTACTTCTCTTTTTTCTTTTCTTTTTTTTCCTTTTTTGCTTTATTTTTCTCATTTTGTTTTTTCCCTATCACACCCAACCTTTCTTTTTTTCTTTTACATTAAACACCCTTCTGTATATCAAATTTTACCTGTGCACCCCTATGAGAGCCACCCCCATCTTAGGTAATTTGCTTGAGTTGAGATGCACTGTGTCCAAGGAGGGACCAAGGCCAAAACAGGTTCATTGTAATCAATTGGGAAGATAAAAGGTGAAGACAAAAAAATAGGCTAATGCGGACTCAAATCAGGGATCAAGGGCTACTTATTCACATTTGGACAGTGATTTAGGCTAAGAGTGGACTAATTCAAAAACGGCCTATGATTATGTCCGAACCAACTATCCTACAACCTACGCAAGGCTAAACATGCAAGTTCTGGATTAAATGCAAACAGGGAACTAAGTAGCTGCCTCACAAACACATGGTACATTGTTATACTATCAACTAATACCTATCATGTTCATGTAATGCTAAGCTATGATTATTTTATCCCTAATTCTAATGCTATAATAATATTCTCACAATTGTCACACTGATATTTACATCACACAGTTCACAAATATTTTAAGAGGGGTATTATTTTTCTCAAAATAGTTCAAAAACACAATACAATTGTCAACTGCACTTAGGTTCCTTATTTTTTTCGTATTCAAACCGAAATAACACAAAACACAAAATAACACAATATAACCTAAAACGTCAATTCTACTAGGATACTACAACCGACGGAAAGAGAAACAACACAATAGAAACCCTCGATTGTGGTATACTCCCACCCTCAACTAAAGACTATGCATTGTCCCAGTTCATCACTACAATAAAAAATAAGGGAATGAAGGCATACCTAGGCACCAAATCAAGACATCTCAGCAGGAGGTGCCTCATACTATTCCCCACACTCATTAACAGTGGTCCCAATGGTGAATAGAAACTCACATAAATAGTGGCACTGATAGTAACCGATACACTCAATAGTGGTTGGCTCTTGCAAATAAGACTGTGCCTCCACTCATATTAACTACCACTGCAGCCATCATCTCCCTCAGTGGAGAGCTACTATATCTAAGTCCAATTATATGGAACTCAATTAAGTGGTCCTGATATGTATGTAGGATAGCTACTCGAGCTACTAATATCTCACCTCTCTCTATTCTTCTCTTTCTTCTCTTACTATCTCTTTCACCACCTTTCTCATAAAAAATTTCTCCTTACCTTTTATTTCCTAAATATCTGGCACGTCCTTAATAGGAACCTCTTCGATAATAGGAAAAATAGGGAATGACCTCACAACCATGTCATCTATAGTAATATGTAATATGGCTAACTCTTCATGCACACTCACTAGATCAGGGGCCTAAACTCTAGCAACTTTTTGGCTAATCTGCCACTTAAAACTATCAAATTAGGTATGTGTACCTTGCATCTCACATTGTATCTCCGTTCTTACCTAAGGTTGTACCCTCTCTTTTATATTAGTCACTTTTTTTCAAGGGTGCCTAACCGCTTCAGCATACTAGTTAAAATCTCCTACGAGACCAATACATAATTCTCGATAGGTAGACATGAGGTGGATCGTATTGATGATGGAGGAGTAGGGTCATGTGAGGACCCTGCTTTATTTATGGAGGCCTGCAGCTCAGATCATGCAATCTTAGTTAGCGTGTCTCCGAGGTCATCAAATCCTAAAGTATCTATATCCATGTGCCTGATGGACTAAAATATTTCTTGTAGTATTGATGCCCCTACCTTAGCCTTCAAAACTGGGTTGGCATGGTCTCGGATCAACCCTAAGTCAGTGGTATGATGGACCATAAAAAAATGATCAATATATGGGATCACCATAACTCGTTCATCCAAGTAAATTTGAGTCAATAAACACAGAAAGGCAAGGTTGGTTTTTATGCTGATAGCTCTGTCACAAATTTCCCTCCTTACTATCTTCTCGATATCGATCTCATTTCCCTCCGTATACCAGCGACCAAAGTATCCCTTTAAAGGTTCAACATATTATCTCCCAGGGATGGACTCAACCGATGCTGATCTAAATCCCACCAGGCCTTAGTAGCAAAACTCAAGCTGTCCTTGGTGATCTGTATGGATGGACCCACAACCTATGGCGCATCCTCCTGCATTGTAGCAATAATCCCCTCTCTCCACTCTAGGTGCATATACTTATTATCAGTACCAATATTTTTTATCTTCACCTTCTATATTTCCTCAATGTGATGATCAATCTCTAAAGTATCAATGGGGAGCTCAAACTCTGCTCCATGAAGGAACCGAGAAATGGTTTGTGTGGAGATGTTCACCCAAACACGTCAAATCATATGATAGTGTAGATAATCACCCTTTTCCATGACAACACTTATGGATACATCAAACTCAACTCTATCTAGAAGGCAACATAAAACTCTAGAACTAGTGGAAGGTTGTATCTCCCTGAGTCTCTCGTCATCCTCTTGAAGTGGTACTTATTGAACCAGGCCTCAAACTTAGGCATCTCAAACATGCCTACTATCATCAACTTTCATTTAAGATGGAACCCTCTCTTTGGGAACTGGTGAAGGCTCAAGCTATAACATTAGCTAAAACTATGGTGGAGGAGGAATTTCCATTAACACATTATCACTCGACTCCTCCTCCTTACTACCCTTTTGCACCCTATGACTCTAAATCAAAAACTTCACTATTGGAGACATGCTAGATGTAACAAACATTATGGGTGCTATTAGAAGCATCTTCCTATCCTTCTACACCCCTTTTGGGGACTCACTCTAACTACTTTCCCTTTTCAGATTGGAGAAGGTATTGTGGTGGTGATTGGCTCTAATTTCGTATCCAGGGATTATCCTTTTGGCCCAAGTATAAGATGCTCTATGTTTTCATTGGTTTTGAAATAGGATATTCATCTATGGAACCACTAGACTCTTTATCACTAGTCTCGTCCCTAAGTTGATGGGTGAGACGATCTTGCTTTATTAGGGTTTTCTTGGTTCCCTATACTGATTTATGATTTTGTGACATTATACCTGAAGGGAAAATACATATTAGTTAACACTAGAAGAAGGAAATAAAAATGAAAATTTTCACAGTGGTTGGGCACCCTATGAGTCAGGCTACAACTCATTGCCAAAGGTTATGAGTCATTCTAATAGTCATAGGGTGAAATGTAATAAAGGGGCTTGGGCAGTGGTTACTCTACAAGTCCACCCAATGTGTCATTGCGTCACCCAATGACTTGTTAGGTGACTCATCATATGACTAGAATATTATTGCTTAAGATCCATATATGCCCATTACTATGAGTCAAACTATGAGTCGTAGGGTGAGAAAATGACTCATAGGGTTGGTCGTAGTGTGACTAAAGGAATTTTATCAATAACCCACCTATGTTATTAGTATCTACCATTCACCCATCGACTCTTTAGGTTACCCCACAAGTCATAGAGTGGGTCATCATGATTATCAACATAAGGTCTTAGGAATAGTCAGTGTGAAAATTTTATTTCCCAGGGTACTCAGAGTTCCCCTTAGTTTTGGACACAACCTATATCTTATATCAATTCTCACAAAGTTTCTACTCTAGGTTGGATACCTCTATTTTCTCCATAAATTTAGCAATGAAATTTTATCCCTAGGAAATTTTAGGCAAATTACCCTGACAATATTCCTTTAATGGATCAAGTATGAGTGATAATTAGTAAAGAATATTTGAGTACTTACTTTTAATCAAAAATTGTTTGGATGCTATTACTTCACTTAACCTTGTTCTAGAGAATATAATATACAAAATTTTGAGTTCTTTGGGAGTAGTACTAAATCTTAAATGAGTGATTTAAGGAAATGAGGAGTATAATGGTAGAGGGGGAGTAAGTTATGAAAGTTGGAGGGAGTTTTGCATTCAAAATATGGAAAAAAATCATTTGGGACTTGATTTCCCTATTTATTTTGTGTGAACCGTGTCAAGTCAGCCCATAAGGCTCATGATTTTGGACCTAACCATGACTCCTGGCAAAGAATCGTAGTCAGTGGATACTATTCTTTATGTCTCCCTATTTAGTGTTAATACTTACCAGTGTCTCCAGTTTCTCCGACTCAAGGTGAGGAGTTGTTGTCAAAGAAAATGACTCATTCTGAGAGTCATCAAGAATCCAGAGACCATGTACCTAGTTGACTTAACCTACAACTCCCCTGACGAGTCTGGTGATGAGTCGTAGGTTCCATAGTGGGGAAATAGGAACCAATTTTTTTTGAGGCTTTTCCTATATAATTTAGCCTTGTACATTGGAACATCAAAGTTACCTTATAACGTAATAATTACTAAACATGGGTTGCCTTCTATGAGGTTCTTGATTTAACTTCCCGTCATGGCATGGCTATGTTGGGTACTCAGACTCACCAATAAGCCCATAGGTTGCCTCCTGTAAAAAACCTGATTAACATCGCAGCATGACTTACTAGCCTTGGCTAGTCAAACTTTGCTAAGGATAACATCCTCATAAATCATCAACTCCTCCATGCTTACCATATAATTATTAACAAGGTACCCATTCATTTTGTATGGGGCATCTCCATCTCATTTTAGCTCAATTTCACCATGTGAAAATAATCTAACCATAGTGAATGGTCTAGACCACCTAGACTTTAGCTTTCCAAGAAACAAGCAAGATCTCAAATTATACAATAATACCATATCACCGAGCCAAAATACCTATTTCTTAGACTTCTTATGTGTTACTGCTTTATATTCTTCTTATACAAAGGTAAACTCTTATATGTATGGAGGTGGAATTCATCTAACTCATTCGTCTTACCTATCCTCAAGTTTGTAGAATCACTCCACTGAAAATTCAGCTTCTTCAATACCAATAGTGCCTTGTGCACGAGTTCAACTGGAAAGTATCACCCCTTTCCATACACAAGCTGATAGGGAGAGGCACAAATAGGAGTTTAATAACCTGTCTAGTAGGCCCAAAATGCATCATCTTGCTTTCTCGACCAATTAGTCCGATTGCCTTCAGAGTCTTCACCAAAATGGACTTGATCTCAAGATTGGAGACCTCAACCTACCCACTTGTTTGTGGATGGTAAGGTGTTTCCACCTTATGTTTCATACCATATTTATTAAGTAGGACCTTAAGTGGGCGATTGCAAAAATAGGACCTACCATCACTAATGATAAAGAGTGGAGTGCTAATCTGAAAGAATATGTTCTTCTTCAAAAATGTTGTGACACTACGACCCACATTATTGGGAAGTGTAATTGCTATCACCCACTTATATAAATAGTTAAATGCCACCAAAATGTACTTCATTCCATGCGAACTCACAAATGGACCCATGAAATCAATTCCCTACACATCAAATAACTCTAAATCAAGGATAGATGTTATGGGGAGTTAATTCTTCTGCGAGATATTTCCTTGGTGCTAGAATTAGTCATAGGCCCTAAAATAATCATGTGTATCTTTATAAATAGTCGGATAATAGTAAACACACTAAAAATCTTTTTGTGGGTCGTGTGAGTACCACCATGGTGATACCCAATTGGAGACAAATGACAGGCCTCTAGACTGCTCATTATCTTAACTTTGGGAATACACTTCAAATCAAACCATATGCATACACCAAAAATAAGTAACGATCATCCTAGAAAATCTTTTGTACCTCATGCATAAATCATTTTCATTGATGAAATGATATGTCTTCCTAGATAAGATCACTTGCCAAATAATTGGTAAAATCAGCAAACCAGGGGATTAAGTCTTGTGATATTGCCAAGGTCCACTCATTTGGAAAAGTATCATTAATCTCAATATCATCCCCTAATTTGAGAATTGCCACCTCTTCTATGTGGGATAGATAATTTGCAACTTGATTTCTATACTTTTTCGGTCCTTATCCTCAAAATCTAACTCTTCCAATAATAGTACTTACCGAATTATTCTAGGATTTGCATCCTTCTTGTCCATAAGGTATCTCATAGCTACATGATTAGTATGCACAATGACTTTGATCATAATTAAATAGGATCGTAATTTCTCAAAAGCAAACACCACCGCAAGCAACTTTGTTTAGTAACCGTGTAATTTTTCTATGAGGGGTTGAGTGCATTGATGGCATAATAGATGGGATAAAGTATTTTCCATGTCTTTGGCCTATGATAGCTCCTCTCAAATAGAAGAGTCCAATCCCGAGACACAATGATAAGAGCATAAATCAAAATTTCTTTTAGGCACTCAAATACCATGAGACAAGCATCATCAAAATCAAACTTCACCTCCTTGTCTAATAACTTGCACAATAGATTTGTAATTTTAGAGAATTCCTTCATGAACCACCTATAGAACCCTACATGACGCAAGGAACTCTAAATACCTTTTACAAAAATTAGTGGAGGTAATTTTTCAATCACCTCAATTTTAGCCCTATCAACCTCTATTCCCTTCTTTGAAATCTTGTACCCAAGAACTATTCTCTCTTTATCGATGAAGTGACATTTTTTCCAATTCAACACCAAGTTGTACTCCTCACATATCTAAAGTGAATTCGTTAAGTAAGCCAAACAGTCATTGAACAAGTCTCCTATAACTAAGAAGTCATCCATAAAGACCTCTATAATATATTCTATTATATCAGAAAAGATAAACATCACGCTGAAAAGTGGTGAAAGCATTACAAAGTCCGAAAGGCATCCTCTTAAATATGAACATACCATATGGACATGTGAAAGTGGTTTTCTCTTTGTTTTCGAGGGAAATAAAATCTGACTATACCCCGAATAACCATCAACAAATAATACCATCCTCTACCTACAAGACAATCTAACATCTGGTTTAAAAATGGCATAAGATAGTGATCTTTCTGCATCCAAGTATTCAACTTCTAATAAACCATACAAACTCTTCATCCCATAACTGGTGTCATGGGCATCAACTCATTATTCTCATTAGGGACCAGAGTAATCCCACCCTTATTCAACACATACTAAACTAAGCTCACCCATTTGTTGTCAGTAATAGGGTAAACTACACCTACATCTAACCACTTGATGATTTCCTTCTTCAGTACCTCATGCATAGGCGGGTTTAGATGACACTGATGCTCAATGCTAAGCATACTCTTCTATTTTAGTTGAATCTTATGAGTGTAAATTTTGGGTAAAATTCCAATAATATCTGCAATACTCCAACCATTGGCTCGTTTAAACCTCTATAAAATAGAAATCAAGGCCTCAACCTATGTATCTAACAAGTCTGCAGTAATAATAATAATCAGAAAGTATTGTTGGCCCCCAAGAATGTGTAACACAAGTAAGAAGGGAGGACCTTTAATTCTAAGACAATTGGATCATCAATGGATGGACGAGCTGGTGGAGTCTCTCTATTCTTCAAATTAAGATCCAACTTCTTTAGAGGAAGAATAAAAACCTCTGCAAAAAAAACACTCACCATCTCATCATACTTATCGATACTGTCATTTCAAAGTTCATAATCACCGTCGCTAATGCCTCTACACTAAGTCTCTCCTCGATAGGTGAAATTAATGCATCTTCATCAACATTGTCTATCATAAAAACCACTCACATATATTTTGACTATCGCATTGACTAACCCACATTGAAAGTAACCTATTCATCATTGACCCTGAATTTTATATGTCCCATCTCCGTGTTAACCAATTCCCTACCCGTGGCTAGTATGGGCCTTCTAGAGATAATAGGGATGTCAAAATCCACCTCACAATTAAGAATCACAAAATTAGCTAGAAATATAAAAGAAGAAACCTTTTCAAAAACTTCACATAATATACAACCGGCTTCTTCATAGTGTGATCATACATCAAAAGTCTCATAGATGTTGGCTTAAGTGACCCAACCTCAACTACTTGTATACAACTAGAAGCATCAGATTTATACTAGCTCCTAAGTCACATAATGCTCATGTAAAATTTTGGAACTCAATAGTGAAAGGAATAGTGAAAGCTTTGATATCTTCTTTCTTCTCAACCAAAGATCAAAAAACAATAGCACTGCATTGGTGCATACTATCAGTAGGCTCAAAAGTCACCGTCCTTTTCTTCGTAACTAAATCCTTCATGAACTTTGCATAACTAGGAATCTGCTTAAATATTTCTACAAGAGGGATATTCACAGATAATTCCTTCAACATCGACATAAATTTTTTATATTTCTCTTTTTCCTTCTTATTCTTCAACCTTTGAGTAAAAGGTGGGAGAGGTCGTGAAATAGGCTTCAAAATTAGTTCAACCTCCTTACCCTTTATTTTCTCTATATAAACTCATTTTTCAACACCCATTGATTTTTATTACATCTCACCATTAGTCATCAACTTTTCTATTTTAGTTTTGGGTGTATCATCAACCTCGACAGTATCATTCCTTACCTCAACATCGGTAGGCATAGGTAGATCAGTAGTAGCCTTACGACTTTGAGTGGTGATGGATAGGTAGTGATTATCATTTTTAGGATTCTAAATGGTATTTCTCAGAAGAGTATCCAATTAATGTTGATTTAATGTAGTTGACATCTGACCAAACTATTTATCATGTTGTTTAATAACAGTAGCATGCTATTCAACTTTTTAGCTTAATCCCAAAATACATTCCTTAATCTCCTTAAGGAAACTCTCTTGACTCTCTGAACCCTTAACCAGCTTTATAAGTAGTACTTCCATCTCCGAATTAGCATCACGATTCCTTGGTGGAACATACATACTACTCTCTCCTTATAGTCATATTTTCTCCTCTAGTCAGAATTCCTCTCTCCACTCCTATCATTATACATGTCCTCATAATAGTTTCAACCTTGATTCGCTTGCCTCAAGTTCTAATTTTCATGATTGGATCCTTGGCCCTTGTCTTAGAAACCCGCTATGTCTCTATCCAAGTACTTTCCTTCCTTCTTAGAGTCAAACTCATTATGTTTAATAGATTTACTTCACGTGCCTACTGCATTCACTTTTTATACATTCATAGTTGCAAACTTCTTTGTAAGTAACCTAATCTTTGTCCTTAATAGTACTACCTCTTGAGCCATTACGCTATCTAAGGATCTCTACTAATTGGAAGAACCAATAGCATAAGTATTGGCTCCTCTTTCTGACTCCTAAGTATGCTACCCTTGGTTGGTTTTAGAGACCCAATCTAAGATTTATGCAGCTAGCTCCCAATGAAGGCTCATAAAAGCTTCACTGATAATAGTATTAGCAACAACTTTGGTGTTTGCATTCAAAGCTCTATAGAATATCTCAAGAAAATTCTCCCTGAAATTCTCTGATTGGTCACATTCAAAAACTTCTTCTTAAATCTCAACCAAGTCTCGTACAATGCCTCCAAATTTAATTGCTTGAATTATAAATCTCATTCTTTAATTGTACCATTCTAGAAGGCGAGATAAATCTATTCAAGAATTTTGTCCGCAACTTATTCCAAGAGGTAATGGACCTATGATGTAGTTACTTAGACATAACATTACTTAGCCTATAAGAGAGAATGGGAACAACCTAAGTTTCAAAACTTCCTAACTACCCCAGGTAGATTATATGACATGGAAATCCAAACAAAATTCATGATGTGTATTTTGTGTCTCGAATAGACAAACTAGAAAACTCACCTTTTAGGTTAAGCAATTGAATTACTACACTCGTAATGTCAAACTTCACTCCTTGGGGTAATTTTGGAAGAATAATAGCTCCTATCTTAATTTGCTTAACATACCCCAAATTTTCTTTTAGATCACCAAAAATTGGCATATACTGATAAGCATGGGATGGTTAAGCTCTATCTCTTCTAGCTTTGTCTTTGTCGAGTGTTGCTCAGCCATATTCTTCCTATTTAAGTCTTTTCTTCTCATGAGCTACATGATAGGCAACTGCTAACCTCGTATTCCCTTCAGCTAATAACCAAGTAGTGGGTTGCATGGCTGGTACTTGAACACTATGTAGAGGAAGAAGATTAAGACATCTGGGTCATCTTTAACCCCATCATGTTGAGTTCTATGTTCATACTCTGACATATTATGATTTTATCGTAAAGTTCGTTCAAGTTCAAGATCAAAAGGAATTAGGGGATTGCCTTAACTCCTAGTGCTGGACATACACCGAAGTATACCTAAGAAATAATAGAAAATCAAAAACCAACAACCTCAATCAGTCAATCTATAATTTTATTCCCTAGTAATGATGCCAAAATTTGATGTCGCCAAAATTACACCTCCTAAAAAGTATAACGCAATCACTGATCAAATGTAGAACCTAACAAAGGTTGGGGTCGAACCCAAAGGGAATAGGATGAAAATATGTAGGGGGTTGTAAGAATAGCAGTAGTAGTAGTAACAATGCATGAATACTTTAGGTTTAAATCAATATAAGACAAACACTAGGATTGTGTCCCCCCCTGACTTGCTAACTCCACAGACTTATTGTGCTTGTCAAACTATCTTGGTGCCTTGCATGAAGAATCTAACAAGTAATGTATCACAACCCATTTCTCAACACTATTTATTGAATTTCACTACCCCTCGTTCTTAGTGTGTCACCTTACTAACCCTTGGCCTAGTTCTCAGATTAACTATCTCTTCTCGGTCTCAAATTAATTATATGAAGGTTGGTAGCTTCTAATTACTATTGTGGTATTATTTTCATAATATCAACCTCTCTATTCGAGTAAGTATCAAATACAAGTAGGTTCTTAGAGTTTGTAGTTGCAAAGAAAGCAATCAATATGAATAAAACCACAACACATGCAAGAAAATCAATCAAAAAAGACATTGCACTTCTTCTATTTTGTTATCCCATCAGGGTTCCCACAACCCTAATTATGGGGTTTAGATACTCATTATTGCAAGAACACATATAATTTATAATTGAAAGCTTTTGAATGACCTCACAAAGAATTAGAATGAAAACTGAAATCTCAAATTAATACCGAACCCTAAAAGTCATGAACAAGAATTCCAAGATAAAAAGTGTATCTTATAACTGAATATAATGTTGTAAGTATGTAAAGTGCATAAACCAATAATAAAACATTAATGGGGTATTTATAGTTACATCAGAAAACCTAAAAAGCCTATCCAAGATAAAGTAGGAAAATAAAGTCGTTAGTGGTAATGCCTCAAACAATGAGTCATCTAGTCTAACAATGACTAATTGTTAGCTCTGTATCTGGTCTTTAACACAAAGGGTGACGACTATCCAGGTCACTAGATGAGTCGCTGCCTAACTCATAATCTCTACTGTAACTTTTTCAATCTTTGGAACATTAACTCCTTATGCTCAAAACAAGGGTCAGTACGAGTCGTATCCTGACCCTAAGACTCATCACCACATTGTTCCCATGGTTAACAAAGTTGCACTCTTTTAGGACTTTGTCTCTCTTTTACTAAGAATAGCCTTCACTACAACTTATAGTCTGACCCTATGAGTCGTAGTCAAGTTGACTTCATAATGGATGATGAGTCGTAGTGTCCCTCAATGACTCATTGTCCAATCAAAAGACTACAATTCCAGAGATTTTTCTTCTTTTTTCACATTACTTCCTTCTAACCCTATTTTCCAGCAAAACAAACACAAAAACACATCACATATAACATAAATATCTAAGTACTTGCATAATTCCCTTATTTTAAGCATTAAAAGTGTCATGAAACCATGGAATATCAGTGGCATGTCACTTTCTAAGATTTCTATCATGGGGGTTGGGGACCCCAAACTTATGCTTTCATCATGCTGTGTAACTTATATTTTGGGTACACAGACTTCCCCTAATCTGCAAAACAAACAAACAAAAACAAAGGTGGCACTATATAAATATGACTAACTATAGTATAACATAGGTTGCCTCCCAAGTAGTGCCTGATTAAACGTCGTGGCATGACTCACATCACAACCTTCATCCACAGTTTCTCAATCTCTCTTCTCCTTTGGCCATAATTTTTTTCTCTTCTTTACTCATCCAACAATACCATCAAAGTTTGCCCTTTTGCTACTTATTTCACCCCTTATGACATCACATACAAGATTTTAAATATATGGCTTACAAAGTAAATTTGCTAATTCTATCAGAGAGTCTGAAGTGGTAATTAGAATATTGCAACTCAGCACCCCACACTTATCCATTTCTATAATTGTAATCATGCATATATCTCTGCAGTGTAAGGGTATGCTAACTTTGTAAACTCTAAAAACCACATTTTAATTATTTAATCTCATGTGAGTGTTCCCTCTCTAACATCTATCAAAGCTCTAACCTCTATCAAAGATCCACTAGTAGCCAAGAATGAACGTCCCAAGATGATTGTCACCCTGTCACCTTCCTCAGAGTTAAGAATAATAAAATCAGCAACAATAATGAACTGTAATACCCCGAGAGTACCCCTGGAGGTCACACGGTGCCCAGGGCAATGAATAACCCCAAGCTAACCCTTGATATCTACATAGTTTGAAACTGTTACGGGAAGTGAACTAACATATGCATATAATTAAGGGAGGAAACAACTTAAAATCTCATTCTAAAATTGAAATTTGAAACCTCAAATAAACTCTTTAAATGAAAGATACATAGTTTGACAAGCCTCAAGTACTAACTAGAGAGCCACTGGGAAAAACCACAGCTTACCAGAATATAAAATGAAATCAAATAACTAAAGTAACGTTCATAAGTTGTGTCCTCAAACTACGAGGACTCATTAAATATCAGAATGTAGAAAGTGATGCTCGTGATTAGTCATGCTACTGGAAACGAGAACCAAAACCTACATTATAAGACAATGTAACATATAGAAATATATGTGTGGGTCAGTACTTTGGAATGTACTGAGTATATGGGGTGAATGTAGATGTAAAATACAAACTGAATATATTTTCAAATCATGCATGACAAGTGTAAAGGACTCACCTTTGACATGAATAAAACTAAAAACTCTGTGATGATAAAACATGAATAATAAAGCATACTGAATAAGCTTAGTGAGCTATTACACATGGTTTCTAAAATCTTTGATTTTAGTCTTTCTTGTGGGAGATTCTTCTAATAAAGATAAACCATATGAGATATCATGGAGTCCAATGTCTTACCCATGTTGGGGAGATAAACCTAAGTTGGCTCGTAGTTTCAAGGAATTGAGGATACTATAATGAACCGAGGATACCCCCTAGTAGTAAAATGGTGCTTGAAAACTACAAGTGATTCTAAGCTAACTCATGAGCTCGCATACTGCTAAAGCTTATTTAATATGTATTAAATAACTTGTTCTGCTATGTGGAAACATAAGCATAATGAAATCTGAATAAATATGTAACTGATAAAGTTTACAATCTGATAAATCTGAAGAGAGAAACTGAAATTACATGACTAACTCTGACTGACATCTATAAAGCCTCTACTATACTGATTATGGATAGCTGGGACATGCCTCCAGCTACCACTAATCAATAGATATGAATAATAATAAAAATAAAGTACAGGATCAACATCTAACTAGAGTCCTCGAAATAGGAGAAATCAACACATGGTGGCTGGAAACTACAATCGTTTGATCATGATATGTGGGCTAAAATTGGTACCTACATTATGAAACAATGCAGTCACACAGACATATATGTGGATTAATACTTTTAGAATGTACTGAGTAAGTGGGGGTGAATGCAATAAGTAAAACTGAGTTCATGCGTAATCTTAAACATGCATGCTAATTGTAAGTAGACTCACCAAGAGACTGAAATAAGCTGAAAGATGATATATCTTAAAACATAATTTACCTATAAAATCTGATAAGTTGATGAATCACTACACTTAGTTCTTAAAAACTATACTTTTGTAATATAAGTAGAACTGAAGCTGGAAAATAGTAAAACGTGGATACTGTATGAATACTGGGTCTGAAACTACATGATGAAAATTGACATAACTCGAGGATATGAATACACAATTATACTAAGCATGAATGCACAAACATACAAAACCAAACATAAAATATACTAAGCTAATTTGATTAACTGAATGATTGATAGCTGAATACTGAATAACTGACATTTGAATACTGAATACCTGGTATCTGGATATTGATTAGCTGGTATTTTTATACTGGTTAACTAATAATTGTATACTGAATATTGGTTATGTAAAATTAAATTATACTTAGTCTGAAAAACTGAACTGAAACTTTGGGGTATTGTGCATATGAGATAAGGACTAACTGAATAACATAAGATAACTTAGCATGAATGCTTGAAGACTGTAATATCTGAGAATGCAAGACTAAGTGTATATATTTTATGTCACTGAGGAAATCTATAACTCTGAAAGACTAAAATCTGTATAATTGAATATCTGAAAGTTTGTACACTTAGTCAAGCAAACCTGAACTGAAAATACATTGAATACTAACTAAAATTATGGGAGGTATCATCTAATCAATATGCCCCAATTTACACTAATCGGGGTCCAGCCTGCAACCCTTGTTGGATAGGTGTTAGTACCGTGCCACGGGTACAAACATTGGCTGTGTAGATCCACTAAACTGGTGTTCCAAAGGACTAATGAGTCACCCTCAATTAGTAGGGTCTCTAATTAGTTATGTGTTACCCTTAACTAGCAGATTAACATCTTGTCAACCCTCATCTAGAAAATAGACATCTCTAACCTACGCTGGCTACGTAGTTCTGGGATACAAGGATTGATACTAAAGGTCCACTCTCTAATGGAAGGTGAGACCTCATTCCTAGGTTTGCTCAGTGCAAAATCATACTCCCAATTGAGCTGACACTGGAAATCATGAACTGGTGCATGCATTGATAAATGATAACTGATAATCTCTTTTCATGGTATTCTGAAAATAATAGTGCATACGAATTTTAGGGCAATTATTAACATATAAACAGATAATGCTCATCATGAATATGAATATCTGAGTATACTGATCAGATTCATGGATTAACTATCGGAGTACTTGAAAAACTAAATTTATATAAATCACATAGGTATTGGGTGTTCATAATCCACCAATGCCGAATGAGTAAAAAATAAGATATCAAACTTGAAATACTGTAATAAGTAAATATGGTAAAAAGACCCAAACATGGGCATTTCAACAAATATGTAAAAATCACAAACTTATATGTGAGAATATCTTAAATATGAGGAAACAATAGGATTTCATGGCTAAATTCTTAGCTTGAGGATTTATCCTGAATCAACCAAACATAACATGGAAATCGCAACATTCAAACTATGATATGACTCATTCCACTTGAAAGCCCTTTATAATCATAACTTTAAATTGAATTAACTAAAGATTCAAGGAGATTGTTCAACTTAAACATGTAAAACTCATTATTTAAAACCAAAAAGGTTTCTTGGACTCCATGGGTGAAAGGGGACCAATGGATGAACTCCCACATAACTTAATAGATGGTTTCTTGAAGAATTCTTGAGGGTTTATTGAACTTGAACCTTGAATTCCTTAATTTCTTATGAAAGGGTTAGGGTTTGTTCTTGGGGAAAGAGAAGGCTTTTTCTTGAGAGAATTTGTTAAAAAAAAGGACCAATAATGCTCCTTGGGAACCCTAATTCATGTTTATGGAAGAAATAGGATGAGGAGAAATGACCCAAAAGCCCCTTGGGTGTTCAAATAAAAACACTGAACGTGTAGGCACCAGGAGACGCGGGCTCTAAGCCAGCGGGGTAAGCCCCACGATGTGGGATGTAGTTTGATGGACTAGACCAGGCACCGCAGGCTCCATCCCAAAAGACTGGACCATGCATTGTAGGCCTATCCCAGTGGTGTTACTATTTTTGTTTTCTAAACATGCCCCTATGCCCATCCGAAAGTTCTAAAATTCAGCCATGACATACATTGAACACCCCTGAAAATGAATCAACTCAAAAATAGATGTCCAGAGGTTGGGAAGTCCAATAATAAAATCATCAAAGTTTAGGGGTTTTGGAAAATGACTAAGTCCCCAACACTTAGTGAAATTTCCATGCTTAGGATCCCTTAAACATGCAAGTGAGAGCTGAATTGGGCTAAGACGTTTATAGGATATTACAATATCTCACCATTGGGAGCATTCATTATCGAATGAGATTGGTTAGCTAAAAAATACTGGGGAAACTGAGATCATTTTCTAAATATGCATGACTGAAAATATGATTACATAGTTGAGTCAGAAACATGATACATAAACTGAATTGATTTTGTGAATACATGCAATGAAATGAGAATAGTTATAAGGCTGAGATAGAAATGAGAGAGTCAACTTATGAGTAACCATTACCTCAATTTGGATCTTGTTTCGTGAAGAAATGATGAGAGGCTTAGGACATGGAAACTTGGGGTATCACAACATCTCACCCTTGGGATATTTCATCCCCCGAATTATACTGACTTGGCTGAAATACTAAGGAAATACTGAGATGATGCACAGGACACTTACAAATTGAATTATGACTCAATATATGGAATCTGAAAATGATGCATGATGCATGAACTGAGCCGAATTTGTAAATTACATAGATGCAAACAATTTAACTCTTAGAATAGTCATATTCATGATACTTTAGATAGTATGACTAGATGGAGAGATTGAAAACCATAGGAACTTGTCTCTCTGACTGCTAAACTGAAATGTTGGCTATACGGACTAACTCATACTTAAAGCTTATACTTAACTGAAGTATTTCTTCAACACTCTTTCTAAAAAGTTCTAATAACATTAGGGAGCAAAGAATCTTGGGCATGATCTGAATTAGATATCTGAATAAAGAATCACAACATGGCTATAATTTTGTAACATAGAACATAGGCCTATTAAACATAAGCTGGGATAGAATTTCTATGCATTAACCATGCAACTGCTACTTTCAAGCTGATATATACTCCTTCAACTATACATTCCACTTTAATACTATACCTCTGTTAAGGCTACTTAAAATCTTCACATGGGCACTGATGATTCTATTTGTTGATGTTTGAGAGGAACTAAATTCTGTCAATATGTTCAAGCCTACTTGAATCTACAAAGTAAAAAAATAACACTATATTACTAGTCTGAACCATGAATTCAACACTCCCTACTTTTTCACAACTTCTCATCTCATGAATAATTCTTATTAGCACTTTAACAGCTACATTTAATCTCTTACTTAGAATTCACTAACGCGTAATGCATTCATCTACTGAAACACCAACATGACATTCAAGCCTATTATTATAACCACATATAAACTTCTAAGCAAACAACACATAAAAGAATCTTTCTCATATTCTCTAAACCTCTCAATAACAACTTTCTTGCACTATTCTTAAGAAGACACACATGAAATTCTCAACTAGCCATGACATATATCAAAATCTTTGCCTCAATCATCCCTTACACTTATAACCTGAGATACAACAAGTATCCAATAATCTTTAATCAATAAGAAACATTTACTCTCTCCTATCTAACAAATTGTTCATTACCACTATCTTTATATTAAGAAGAGGTCACTGAAAGGTTCATAAGGACCTAAAGCACGAAAGAATACTACGCATAACTTTAACACTTAAGTGAGGTCTGAGAAATAGAGTATTAACGTCATGAATTCATCAAAGAGATCTAAACTGAGGACATAAATAACATAATTTGAATTTCAATGATCGCTAGGAGTATAGCATGAGTACCTGGAACTGAACATACTTTGAAGCATGAATACATGATTTATGAACTGCATGACTTGAGTTAGGATCATGGAATATGATTCATACTGCTGAGTGAATTGAAACTCCTTATACTAGGAACTGGAAGCGCACATGATTCTCTATGATGTTCATGAACCTGAAATATGATAATGGAGTTGACAAATAAGTCATGAGTAGATATCATGATGGATGAAGTACGAAACTTTACACTGAGATAAGGATGGGTCAGGGATTTTCCTCCCCTGCAGATGTTCTATAATACACTAGCATCACTACTAGAATTTGAGAGTCTGACTTGGTTACTAGTTCTATCATCTCCCCCTTAGTTGTAAGCCATCATTCTAAGTCTGTAGGACCCTTTTAAACTCTAACTGAACTGCAACTAGTTTACTCTAGTGTGTGGGGTAATATACATAAATGATAAACTCATCCTGAAAGACTACACCTAAAAGTGTAAAACCCGCTGCTAGTACTTCCTTATGATATAAAACTCTTAACTTTTTATAGCCCACAACTTAGCTGGTAAGAAAATCAATTACTACATTACTAGACTCATTCAAACTTATCAACTCAAGGGTACTACTATTTAAGCACACCTGCAATATTAAATTTAACTTAAATTCTTGCATATACTATTTCAAACCGACTGATTCACCTTTCATACAACTTGCCCTATGAATACATAATCTACTAAATATCGATAAACATTATCCCCACTTTAATGCTTCTAAACTTCTGGATTTATGCCTTTAACTCTATATCACATATTGTAATAGGATTCTGAGAAAGGATATGAGGGCACATTTGACTTCGGCTCAATGAACGATTTTCATGAAAAATAATAAAATACTTCATGCTTTGGAATATAAAGGAACTGATGCGATACTTTTGAGCCTGCAACCCCATAACTATTTGTAGGGACTATCTAAGAAAACTCTAACTATAAGAATTTGAGCTTCACTGAAAGTAAGGTAGAGTTGAGATGAATGAAGCAAGGTGAGAATCTGTATAAATTTCTTAGAGGACACTTTTACGACACGATCTGAGACATAAAACAAGGGAAATATTTCTTAAATACCCTGTAGACTCTAAAAGGAAAGTACAGACATCTCCATACCATTCTACAAGACTCTACTATATATGACTTCATAAACAAACTAGGACACTTGAACTCTATGCTCTGATACCAAGTTTGTGATGACCCGAGCTACCTCCTAGTCGTAATACGGTGCTTGAAACCATAAGTGATTCCAAGCTAACCTATGAACTAGCATACTACTTGAGCAACTGATTTAATATGTATTAAATGGCTAGTTCTATTGTACGGTAATATAACCATAATAAAATCTCTATCCTATGTTGGTTACGTAGTTCTAGAATGCAGGGATTTCTACTAAGGGTCACACCCTCTACTGCAGGTGAGCCCCCATCCCTGGGTTTGCTCGGTGCTAAATCCTACTCCCAACTGAACTGACACTGGAAATCATGAACTGGTGCATGCATTGATAACTAATAAATGATAAGTTCAGCTCATGGTATTTTGAAAATAATAGTGCATACAGATTCTAGGGTAATTATTAACATATAAACTAATAATGCTCATCATGAATATCAATATCAGAGTATACTGATACAATTTATATATTAACTGTCTGAGTACTTGAAAAGCTGAATTAATATAAATCACATAGGTATCAGGTGTTCATAACCCACCAGTATTAAATGAGTATAAAATACAATATCAAACTTGAAATATTATAATAAGTGATTATGGTTCAAAGACCCAAACATAGGCATTTCAAGAAACAATTGAAAATCACAAACTTATACATGAGAATATCTTAAACATGAGGAAACAATAGGATTTCTTGGCTAAATTCATAACTTTGGGATTAATTCTGAATCAACCAAACAAGACATGGAAATTGCAACATTCAAAACATGAAATGACTCATTCCACTTGAAAGCACTTATAATCATAACTTGAAATTGAATTAATAAGAGATTCATGGAGATAGTTAAACTTAAACATGTAAAACTCATAATTTAAAACCAAAAAGGGTTCTTGGACTCTATGGGTGAAAGGGGATCCATGGATGAACTCCCACATACCTTAATAGATGTTTTCTTGAAGATTTCTAGAGGGTTTCTTGAACTTGAAGCTAAAATTCGTTGATTTCTTGTGAACAATTAGGGTTTGTTCTTGGGGAAAGAGAAGGCTTTTTCTTAAGAGAATTTGTGAGAAAAAAAACCAATAATGCTTCTTGGGAGCCCTAATTTATGTTTATGAACAAAATAAGATGAGGCAAAATGACCCAAAAGCCACTTGGACGTTTAAATAAAAAGCTTAAATATGTAGGCATCGAGCAACACAGGCTCTAGACTGGCGGGGTAAGCCCCAAACCACGGGCTCCAAGTCAAGCAAACTAGACCAGGCACCATGTTCTCCATCTCAGCAGACTGGACCGGGCACCACAGGCCTATCTCGGTGGTTCTACTATTTTCATTTTCCAAACATGCACCTACGCCCATCCGAATGTTTTGAAACTCACATGAGACGTACATTCAACACCCCTGAACATGAGCCAACTCAAAAATCGATGTCCCAATGTCAACAAGGTCAAAAATAAAATCATCAAATTTAGGGGTCTTGGAAAATTACAAAGTCTCCAATAATTAGTGATATTTCCAAGCTTAGGACCCCTTAAACATGCAAACTGAGAGTTGAATTGAGCTAAGACTTTTACAGGGTATTATAGATACGCTCATCCACATTCCATTCTCAGTGCTAAATACTACTACCAAAAATATATGTATAGGATGACAATGCCCAAGCGCACACACAAGTGTACGTGGTCTATCAAGTAATATAGTGGCCTTAAAGAAAGTCGAATATCGATCCCTCAGAGATTTGTTCTAACAACTATTCAATTCTTATTTTCTATTAAGATTGATTTAGTACAAGCGTACCCAAAAGTGTTTGGAAAGTTTGTAAACTAAAGTAAAGTAAATAGTGTGAAAAGTAAAGACTTGAGACAATCAATAATTGGTACGTTATTTAACTTCATTCATTAAATCACTTATCCTTGTTGTTGATTCATAGGGTTTATCATATGTTCATAGTCTCTCGACCTCTAATCTTCTGCTTACTTGGACATTACAACTACATCATTGAGAGGGGATGTAATAATCCAATTAGATGCATTACGATATCTTTTTACGTGTGAACCAAGCAAGGCTTCTGGGTATATCCCTATCCTAGATGCTAATTCAAATTCCTTATTTAATAAAAGAATAAGAACCCTACTCTATTCATCCCCACGTTCTATCTTCTTATTCCCCCTCCCGAGATCACAAGGTCGACAATATATATATTCTAAGGGTTGTGAATCCTCAAAATAGTTAAAACAAGGATTAACAAACAAACAAAGATGATAATAAATTCAAACAAGATTAATTCAAAATAAGAGTAATCATGTTCTTGGCTTTAACCCTGGAAAGGGGGAATTTAGCCACTAATCAACATAATCAAATCTATTAAAAATATAAAGTAAAGAGAATTAAACCCTAAATAAAGTGTTTAGAAGCCCCTCTTAATGCTCCGAGATGTCCAAAAGTGTATACAAAGTGATTAAGGTCGTGTATTTATTGAAGGAGAGATTTGGTCGTGTAAGGAATATAAGGGGCGGGCATTTCCCCTATATCGCCTGGGCTTACTGGAATGTGCCAATTTGATGTGAAACTTCTCCTAGTGCATTTGTTGTCCATCCCAATCCTTTTGGTGTTGTTTCCACTTGAATTTCAGCTTTTTCCTCATTAATATATCAGAAAAATATACTCCAAAAGAATACTACATTAATAAATACCATGGATTAGAGCTCAAAACAATACAACATTCATAACGATGAACTAGAAACTCGAGCTAATACTAGGCTTGCCCATGTTGATCTTTGTTTAGTATTTTAACTCTTGACTTGTTCCAATTGCACTTTGAACATTATAAACAAGTTATTCCAGACATAAGTACACAATATAAACCATTATTAACTCATTACGCACATTATAATACATCGCGATTGACTAGAACAACACCTAGCTCAAGTTAGGAAACTAGTTTTCTTGTCTAGACTCTAAATGATCGATTTGAACCCAAACTTGTTTAAAAACACCTTTGAACATTTTAATCACAAACTTCAAAAATTAGATTCTTATTATATTATCATTAACACATAAAGTACATGAATTATCCTCTAAACAAGGCTAAATAAGCTAAGATAATGGCTTTAAATTGCATAAATACACACAACATCACCACCCCCCACTTACAGCCTTGTTCGTCTTTGAACAACTCTTTTCTTTAAGCATCATAAGTCTAGGAGACTCTACACTTATACTACAATCAATACATTCAAGCTAGTACTATAATGACTACACAGAATGCAAGTTACTACGCTAAACATGTTACAACACAATTGAAAGTTCAAGAACACTACTTCCAAAACACTCTAGCCTTAAGAATTGACTCACCAAGTTGGTAAATACATACATATTGTTCAGTCATAGAAATCATACAAATCATATTACTATCATCAAACATATTCCTTCACCATAAGAGAGTTACCTATAAACACTGACATAAATATAATTTATAATAGAATGGGTAAAAAAATCAAATTTCGCCTACTCTCACAAGGATTTCACAAGTTACACATAATGAACCATAAATTTTCCCTTAGTGTAGTACTCAACTAATATCATAATGTTAAAGCTTAGGGTCAAATAGGTCTTTAAAGGTTGTAATGTAGCCTAAGGTATGGGTAGGAACTATTTTGGCCAGTAATAGTGACTATCTTCCCTAAGCACTTTAATACATCACATTATACAATTAAGACCAATCTCTAACAACCAACTTACACCACCTTTCTCTACCCCATTTTTTTATTTTCCCCATCTCATTAAGCTAATTCACATACCATATGGTGGGAGAATGCTATGTACACATCATTTTAATTTACCCTTTTTCACACCCATTATATGTTATGCACCCCTATGATAGCCACTCTCAACTTAAGAAATTGCCTTAGTTGAGGTGCAAAATGTCCAAGAAGGACCAGAGCAAAAATAGGTTCATTGTAACATGACAAGACTAAAAATAGGGATTTCTTGAGCATAAATTTCTCTAACTCCCAACTACAACACAATAATTTTTACACACCAATAACTATCACTATGGATCTTCAATTTCACCTTTCTCCTACTTGAATTTTCTAACTCCTTAACTCAATTAATCCTTACATTAAAGCTCATAGGAGATTTTTTGGATCAAATCAAGGTCTGTCAAGAAAGAAGATTAGGCTACATATGAGGCTATCAAGGAAAAAGATAAAGGCTCAATAGGGATTTAACTAAGATTATGCTCAAGGGTAGGTAAAAGAGAGTATAAAACAAGGCTATCAAAGAAATGTGTATATCATCTCCTAAACTCACATCCTTTATTTCACTTTTCATACACACCAGGTAAGTTCTAGACATCACATGCAACAAGGAATATACAACAACCTCACATCACACATGGCACATGCTCAACTCAAGAAGGATCATCATAGACTCTCAACCAAACAATAACATGATTTTCAATTAAGACAACAAGTACAAGAGTCATAAACATGAGCCTGGGAGTCTCAATAGTAGCAATTCACACCATCAACATAATTTTACAACCAAATAACTTGCATCATGAGGTCAAATATAGAACTAACAAGAATATCCCATATTTACTAACACCAAAAAAATTTAAAATTACCCGAAAAATGGGAATTTCCCCACCCCATACTTAAAAATCTACTTTGTCCCCAAAGTAAACTTTAATTTTGAGATAGTAATACTCTTTGAGGCCTCTAGGCTAGCTAGTAGCATCTTTATACATCAAGAGGGTCAGGGGACCTTACACTTAGTCTTTTCCATGCTCCTTAACTCAGGTTTTTAGGTACTAGGCTTCCCATCAACCAGCGACTCAACAAAATAGAAAATATGTAAAGTAAAAACTAAAAATACTAGAAAAAACTTACCTTAACTTGGGTTGCCTCCCAAGCAGTGCCTGATTTAGTGTCATGGCATGACCCACATCAACTTAGCCATTTTCCTTCCTGCCCTTTCTCACACTAGGATGCCATCTTCGTATTCATTTCTGACCTCTTAAGTGTGAACTCTCAAGGACAATAGCTTTCTCAACTTTGTCATTTCAGGCTCATCAATCTGTATCATGTAGGGCTACGGTATTGGAGACTTTGGCTTCTTAATAAGGAAGTCTGAAGAGGTCTTTGGTGGAGAAGAATCCACCACCCCACACTTATCCCATTAAATCACTATAATCATGCACAAATCTTTGTAGTGGGATAGTATCTTAAACCGTTTGTACACTTTAAAAACCGTCTCTTCATCATCCAACTTCATTGTGAGTGTGGACTCTCTCACATCAATCAATGCTCCTCCTATCATTAAAAATGGATATCCCAAGATGACTGGTACTCTTTTATCTACCTAAAAATCTAAAAAAATAAAGTCACCAGGAATAATAAAATTATAATTCTTGATTAGGAAATCTTCTATGATTCCTTTAGGATGGGCTAGGGTCTAGTATGCCAATTGGAGTATCACCGTGCTCTGTCTTGGCTTCCCCAGGCCTATGGTGTTGAACAAGTAGAGGGGCATCAAATTGACACTTGCCTCTAAATCACTTAGTGTATGGATCACCTCACTGCTGCTAATTTGAATGGGGAGAGTAAAACTCCCAGGATCCTTGAGTTTTTGTGGCATCTTCTGCCTCACTACAGAACTACACTCCTCAGTGAGTGCTACTGTCACAACATCCTGTAGCTTAACATTGTTAGTGACCACATCTTTTAAGTACTTAGTGTAATTGGTTCCCTGCAAAACTTCTAAAAGAGGTAAGTTAATATGCATATCTTTGAACATGTAAAAGAATTTCTTAAATAATGCATCCTCTTTTGCCTTTATATGCTTCTGGGGGAAAACTTAGTGGTGGGATCTTATTCACCTCTTCAGTAACTTTTTCTTTCGAGTACTCAGACTTTCTCAAATTTTTAGCAACTTGTTTGAAAACCTATGAGGGACTCAACTTTGTATCTACCTCCTTAGTTTTCTTTGAAGGTCCTTCATTAAACTTGTTTCCACTCTTCAAAGTGATTTCCATTACTTGTTTAGGATTTTTAGTATCACTTGGCAAACTATCTTGAGTCCTAGTAGTTTATGCCTATTGAATCTTCCCTATATGCAACTCCAAACACTTTGTAGCCGTTTCATGTCTCTTTATATCTATGGCCAACTATGTATGACCAGCTAGAATTTGCTTCAGCATCTCTCCCACATTGATGTTCTGAGTTGTGGCTTGATTACTCTGAACTTGCTGCTGCTAAAATTGTTATTGTTGGGCATTCCATGAAGTATTTAGTGGTTGAGTCGGCCAATTTTGATTGTAGGCATTTCCATAATTCAGCCTTTTAACATTGCCCACAAACATCACAGACTCAGGATTTGCAGCACACATAGCCATTGAATCCCCATTGTTACCACAAACCTCACACCAACCTGCATTTTATTGAATTGCAATAATTGTGGTCGTAGGCTGTGTAACCCCTAAATTCATATTGCTTATCTAATTTTACAAAGAAGTAATTCAGTATGATATAGCAGTAAATTGATCTACCTCTAACATACCTGCAACCTTTTTTGTAGCATCCTCGAGTCTGAATGCCACTCAGTATTACCTTGTGTAATTTGGTTCAACAAGGTATACAACTCATTAGACCTTATCTCCAGAGCTTGACCACTTGATGCTTGATCTAGCAAAATTTTTGTGTCATGGTCAAGTACCTCAACAAAAGTATAAGCTAATACCTCATTGGACTGCTGATGGTGTGGACAGTCCTGAAGAAGAGCTTTGAGATGCTCCCAAGCATGATATAAATTCTTATCTAGCTTCTGTTTGAAGAACACAATCTCACTACGAAGTCTTATAGTCTTTCAAGACAAAAATGATCAGATGAGGAATCCCCAAGATAAGTCATCCTATGTTGTGATTAAATTTGCTGGATCAGATGAGGATTCAACAACTTCTTTGCTTCACCTAAAAGTGAAAAGAGGAATAACGTCCTCCTCACATAGTTAGTTGACACATCCGTAGGGATGAATGTGTCACTGATCTCCAAAAAAGTTTCATAGGTGGACTTGTGGATCTTCATGTGAAAGCCCAGTAAACTGTCCACTACTGATCAAAAGTTGCACCATATTCTGCTTCAGCTCAAAATTACCTCCAACAGCCAGTTTCTAAAAAAGAGAGGTCAAATTTACTGGAAGTAGGATTGCCACTTGTCTAACTATCCTATGAGCGGGATGTTCTACAGCCATGAGAGCAGGATTTTCTTGGTCTTCTTCAATTTATGGAATACGGGGGAGAAAGATTGCTTCTCTCCTTCGTTGATAGAAGCGTTACTCAGGTTTGGGGCTTGGTTCAACGAATTCCCTGTCCCTTGCCTGCTTACTAGCCTGAAAACCTATTTCCTGCAAATACAAAACCAACACCAAGTGTAAAGCACCAAAGAAATCTAAAAAATAAAACAAAAACACAAATAGTTTCCAATTACAAGTCCCCGGCAATGGCGCCAAAAACTTAACAGTGACCTAGCGGACTCGCAAGTGTACATGGTCTACCAAGAAATATTGTGGCCTTAAAAAATCCAAATATCAATCCCTCAGAGATTTGTTCTAACAACTATTCAATTCTAGTTTACTATTAAAATCAATTTAGTGCAAGCGCAACCAAAAGTGTTTGGAAAGTTTGCAAACTGAAGTAAAGTAAACAGTACGCAAAAGTAAAGACTTGAGACAATAAATGAATGGAAACCCAAGGTTAAATCACTATGAACAATCATACTATGCTATTGGAGTTCATTCGTTAAATCGCTTATCTTGGTTGTTGATTTGTAGGGTTTATCGTATGATCATAGTCTTCTGACCTCTAATCTTCTACCTACTTGGACATTACAACTACATCTTTGAGAGGGGTTGTAATAATCCAATTAGATGCATTAAGATATCTTCTAACACGTGAACCAAGAAAGGCTTCTAGGTATATCCCTATCCTAGATGCTAATTCAAATTCCTTATTTCATAAAAGAATAGAACCCTACTCTATTCATCCCCACATTCTATATTCCTATTACCCCTACAGAGATCACAAGGTCGACAATATATATATATATATATCAATTCATATAACTTAATTCAAAATGAGAGTAATCATGTTATTGGCTTTAACCCCGGAAAGTGGGCGTTTAGCCACTAATCGACATAATCATGATCCAAATAATTGAATACACAATCAAATCTTTTAAAAATATAAAGTAAAGAGAATTAAACCCTAAATAAAGTGTTTATAATCCCCTATTAATTATCCAATACGTCCAAAAGTGTATACAAAGTGATTAGGTCGTGTATTTATAGTAGGATAGATTTGGCCATGTAAGGAATAAAGGGGGCATCTCCTCCTTTGGACCTCTAGACTGATCGATCCATCGCTTGATCAATTCCACCAATACAAAAGGGTACCAAACTTCCTTAGATCTCCTGAGTGAAGGCGGAGTATCCCCTATATTGCCTGGGCTCACTGGAATGTGACAATTTGATGTTAAACTTCTCATCTTGTTCCTCATCAATATATCATAATAATATAATCCAAAAGCATACTACATCATTAAACACCATGTATTATTGATCAAAACAACACAACATTCATAATGATGAACTAGAAACTCGAGCTAAGACTAGCTTGCCCACGTTGATCTTTGTTTAGTGTTTTGAATCTTGACTTGATCCAATTTCACATCAAAAATTATAAACAAGTTTTTCAACATATACTTACATATTATAACCAATTAGGAACTCATTACACACATTAGAATCTATCTTGATAGACTAGAACAACACCTAGCTCAAGCTAGTAAAACTAGTTTTCTCGTCTAGGCTCTAAATGATCGATTTGAACCCAAACTCTTTTAAAAACACCTTTGAACAATGTAATAACAAACTTCAACAATTAGATGCTTATTTATATCATCATTAACACATAAATTACATGAATTATCCTCCAAATAAGCTAAGATAATGACTCTAAAGTGTATAAATACACCCAACATCATAGGCTCATACTTAAGATATCCACTTTAAAATAGCATAAGGTTTTATAGACTAAAAAACAAATTATAGTTCTCTTTATTTAAATCATAATCAGAAGTAATACTTGTGGAATTCATACTTATTTATATCAAAAGATCAAGCTGAACTTCAATCATGTTGTATTACATATAACTGAAGCTTAAAACATAGGTTTCTTGTAAACTTGGTGATTATGCTTAAGCCTTGAAAATTCACACTTCTTTCATAAAGATTATGTCAAGTATCATGCATAATACTTACATAACAAACCTTTTGTAAAAATTTCAAGTCAACTAATGAAATTAAAGTCATAATAGTAATCTTGAATGTTAAAACATGAATAGAAGAAAACTGTTATGCACTTAAATCCTTCAATCACATGATAATGTTATGCTTCAAAATTATGAGAACTTAGGTATGATCTCTAACTAAAACATGTAAATTTTACCTTAAATATCAAGTTTTTTAGCACAAGGATGAAAGAGTATCCTTGTTCAAAACCCCATATACCTAGATTTACTTGACTTGTGAAGAGAACCTGAACTTAGAGGCTTGAGAGATATCTTTGTGGGAGAAAACCCTAGTCTTGTTGTTCTTTGGGAAGCAAAGAGAATGAGTGTTGTTAATTAATTGAAAGTAGGGAAAAATAACACCTCTTCTTAGGTTATAAGTTGTGGGTTGGAAGATTTAAGATGTAAAAAGTCCAAAAATGTTCCTCAATTGAACTTATCGAAACTTGACCTTCGGTCACCACAAGTCACTCACGACTCATAATATCTGGCTATGAGTTGACCTAGTGACTCGTAACCTTGGTAGAAATAAGGAAAGTATGTACTGGTCTGGATATGAGTCGTACCCTACGACTTGTAACATATCACTACGACTTGTAGCAACCTCTCGTAACCTGGATAGAAACTTAGAGGACCTACCCTGTTGATCTCACGACCCTCCTTATATGACTCATGAAATCACGTGATGACTCCTAGGGTCGAGTCATCATATGACTAGAAACTATAGGCCTGTCCATTGAGCTGGTCATGACTGGACTATACGATTCATATGGTCTCCTTACGACTCTTATGGTCAAGTCATACCCAAAATAGTACTTCACTCATTTAAGATTGTCTTGGTTATGACTACATCATATGACTTGTGAAGAGTCTTCACGACTTGAGGAATAAGTCATAGGTTCCACAGTGACCTTGAAAGCATAGGGCATTATAATATCTCCACCTTTGAATCATTTGTCCTCGAATGAGATTCATTTCGGGTGGAAATCTTAGAATAGAATTGACTCCCCTACAATGATCTTACAATAAAGATTATAACTTATAACTAGGATTTCAAGACCCATAAACACATGATATGATATACGAATACTTAAACAAATTTAAAAGTAAATAATTACTTGGAAATAATGATTTACCTTCGATAGGAAATGAATCGGAAGAAACGAGATGAGGGTACTTGGTCATCATGTCTTCTTTAGCTTCCCAAGCAGCCCCTTCGATCAACTGGTTCCTCCAAAGAACCTTAATTGATGCTACATCCTTATTCCTTAGTCTTCGAACTTTCCTATCAAGTATCTCGAGAAAAATTTCTTCATACGACAATCTATCTTTGACCCAAATACTCTCTACGGGAACTATTAAGGAAGGATTTCCAGTGAACATTTTAAGAATAGAAATTTGGAAAATAGGGTGAATCGCAACTAACTCTTGAGGAAGGTCCAATTCATAAGTGACCTCTCCTACATATTTTAATATTTCATATGGACCAATAAATCGGGGACTCAGTTTTCCTTTATTTCCCAATCTCGGTATATCTTTCATGGGTGAGAGCTTCAAGAATAATCAATCACCGACCTCAAACCTAAGTTTTCTCCTTACATCTGCATACCATTTTGATGACTTAAAGAAGTCTTTAATCTTTCACGAATCAACTGAACCTTTTCCATTGCTTCAAGAATAGAGTCTGGCCTAATCAATGTTGCTTCACCAACCTCAAACAATCTTATGGGTGATCTTCACCTACGCCCATGCAATGCTTCAAATAAATCCATCTGAATACTGACATGGTAACTGTTATTATAAGCAAACTCGATCAAAGATAGATAATCATCCAAACTTACATTAAAGTCTAACGCACACACTCTCAACATGTCTTCCAATGTCTGAATTATATGTTCAGTCGGACCATCGTTCTACGGATCAAAAGTAGTACTAAGCTTAACCTTTATACCAAGGCCTTTCTGAAACGATTGTTAAAGCTGGGAAGTGAATTGTGTGCCTCTATCTGAAATGATGGACAAGGGTATCCTATGAAGCCTTACTAACAAGTGAATGTATATTTTGGCATAATCTTCTGTCGTATATCAATTCATAATAGGTAGGAAATAAGCTGATTTGGTCATTCGGTAGACTATGACCGAAATTGAATCATGTTGATATCTTGTACGAGGCAAACCTGTGATGAAATCCATATTCACTACTTCCCAATCCAAGTAGGGATGCTGATCTCCTATAGAATACCACCTAATATCTGGTGTTCAACCTTAATTAGTTGGTAATAAGGATACCTGGCTACAAACTCGGCTATGTCCCTCTTAATACCATTCCACTAATAAATCTCTCATAAATCATGGTACATCTTAGTAGCACTAGAATGAATAGAATACTTCGAACCATGAGCCTAGGATAGTATCCTTTCCCTTAACCCATCTATATTGGGAACACAAAGCCTACTTTGATAGTTAAGTACACTATATACCCCTTGGGAAAAAACCTCAACCTTGTGTTGCTGGACTATTTCTAATAATTGGTTAAGTATGGGACCATTACGCTGCTACTCCTTTATTCTGCTACTGGAGATAATTCCAAACCATTCTGAACAACTACTCCCCCATTATCCGTATTGACCAAGCATACTCCAAAATGGCCAACCTATGCACATCTTTGGCCAAATCCCATTCTTCCTCTTTCACATGAGACATACTACACATAGATAGCCTACTCAGTGCATCTTCCACCACGTAGCCTTACCCAAATAATAAAGCATATTCATTTCATAATCTTTCAATAACTCCAACCACCTTGTTTGATGAATATTTATCTCCCTTTGAGAAAATTCATACTAAAGAATTTTGTGGTCAGTGAAAATATCAACATGTACACCATAAAGATAATGCCTCTAAATCTTTAGACCAAACACCATGACAGCTAACTCCAAATTATAAGTTGGGTAGTTATTTTCATGATCACTAAGTTGCCTGAAGGAATGAGCTATTACTCTCCTATTTTGCATCAACACACAATGTAACCAAACTCTAGAATCATCACAATACACCACGAATCCATCTAACCCCTCTGGCAGGACTAACACTGGTGCCAAAGTCAATCAACCCTTTAATTCTTAGAAACACTTCTCACATTTATCCGACCATTCAAACTTCAACTTCTTTAGTGTCAGCTTAGTTAATAATGTGGCTATAGAGGAAAACCCGTCAACAAATTTTCTATAATACCAATCCAAACCCAAAAAGCTTCTGATATTAGATGGAGTGAAGGATCTAGGATGGTGCTTCACTGCATTAGTCTTCTGATGATCCATATAAGTACCATCCCCTGAAATGATGTGCCCAAGAACGCAACTAACTCTAACCAAAATTCACACTTACAAAACTTTGCATATAATTGACGGTCCTTGAGGGTTTGCAGTACTATTCTCAAATAATATGTATACTCCTCCTCACTTTGTATATATACCAGTATGACATCTATAAAGATAATGATGAACATATCAAAGTATTGCTTAAAGACCATGTTAATCAAGTCCATAAAGGCTTCAGGAGCATTTGTTATTCCAAACAACATAACCACAAACTCAAAATGATAGTACCTTGTTTGTAAAGCTATTTTTGGAATGTCGTCCTCCCTGAATTTCAACTAGTGGTACCTTGACCTAAGGTCAATCTTGGAAAACCACCGAGCACCCTGAAGCTGATTGAACATATCATCAATTCTAGGAATGAGGTACTTGATCTTGATGGTAACCTTGTTTATCTTTCTAAAGACTATACACATTCTTAAAGTGCCTCCTTTTTATGCACGAATAGAACTGGATCACCCCACAGAGAAACACTAGGTCTGATGAAACCTTTTGTAATACCCCGATCGTTTCTTAAGCCTAAATCCATCTTTTGAGTGACTATGGATGACTTCCAAAGTGATTTTTGTTAATATCATGTTTTATTTCCCTAAATTCTACTTTATATCATGTATAGTATTAGATAAGCTTTCCATCGACTGAAGATTCACCCGATGAGGAAGTTATAGCCATTTTGTAATTCCCCGAGACTCTAACCAATAGTGCAACCATGAATCAAGATCTTTAGAAATAAATTATGGTTCTTTGGTTGTTTTATAATCAAGGATGGTGTGTATTAAGGCCTCAAAGATGTCCTAATAATTGGGCGAATCAAAACTTTCCTTACCGATTGAATTCTTGTAAAGGATATTGGTATAGTCAACTTCAAATGAAAATATATCTCATTATACTTGGAATTTTTTTATCTCATGACCTATCAACAGATATAAAATTGAATTATCTTTCCAACAATACCAATTTCGCCAAAATTCGATATCGGAGCAAAGAGTTATACCCATTTTACTCCAGCATATCAATCTGGAAAGGTGTGACGACGTTTCTGATGGGCTGTCACATTTTTGACGATGTTTTTGATGGCCTGTCAAATTTCTGATGACATTTCTGATGACATCATCAGCCTTAGGCAGAAACTCATAAAATCCACCTTTTTTACGACATTTTGTGACGCCCTGTCACAAATGTTGTCAGCCATTTTTTTTCAGCAATTAAGGGAAATTTTTAAAAGGGTATTTTGGTCTTTTCCACCCATTTTGAACCTCTATATACATATTCAAGTAGAGAAGAGAAGTTAATTTTCTCTCATTTCTCTTCCAAGAATAATCAAGAAGCTAGGGTTTGCTCTCAACCCAAAAATCAAACCTTCTTCCAAGAAACTCAGGAATCCAACCATAGATTTCACAAATTGGTGCAAGATTCAAGGTACCCAAGTCAAAAGCATCAATAACCCTAACTCAAGAAGTGGAAAAGGAGACTATAACAAGTTTCTTCATTCAAATCCATAATCAAGGTATGTGGGATTTTGAACAAGAGCACTTCTTTCGTTCTTGTGCCCAAAGATTTAATTTCTATTATTGAAATTCATGATTTTTCAAAGCGGGTTTACACCCAAATTTCTTTATTTATGATTTATGATTTATGATATTTGAGCTATTCAATATTGATACACATGACTATTTCATCATTTTATTTCTTAAATTGAGAACTTATTCCATGAGTTGAATATTGTTATTATGAGTTGATGATTTACGAATGATTTGAGATAAGAGTCATGATTTAAGCTTTTCTATGAGAAGTTTGATTATTGAATATATATATATATATATATATATATATATATATATTGATATTTGAGCTTGAGAGTCAAGAATGAGTTCTATGATGTTTTCTTGAAGTTTTTAATACATGATTATTTTACAATTTCTAAATTATGACTTGATATTTAATATTGTGAATTTCATGTTTCTACCATGAGTTGGTATTTCAAGTGCTTTCAAGATATGTGTCAAGCTTTAAGCTTTCTTATGAAAAATTAGATTATTGAGTATATTGATTCATGAGATTGAGCTATTACAATAAGTCTTGATATTTCCTCAAAGTTAATGATGTTTCCATGATTTAATGAATCAATACATTTTGATATTGAGAAAGATTGATTTGATTTGAGTTGAGTTAGGAATCCACAAATTGATTATGATTTGGTAAATGAGAAAGAGATTTGATTTGGTTTTCATGATAGACCCTTGTGATGTTTGTGGTGGATTTCCTAACGCGTTCTGAGCTGAGTTTGGGAGGAGTATTTAGCACCGAGTGGGAAATGTGGTATTTCCCCAAAACTACATGCCACCGTAGGATTGATGTTGATAACTATTGGCCAGAGGCCGAGTATGCAATTGGGATAGTGAAATTGAGGTTGTACTCTATGGCAAGAGTACGACGCTCCCGCCAATGTGGGGTTCTCTCCTTAGGATGGCAAAACATTGGACTCCATGTGGCTCACATGGTTTAGTTTATGTCGGTTATAAGAAACTCCCAAGTCCATAAGAGTTCAAGTTTCATGAGTTACTGAGTCACTCTAAGTCATGATTTAAGGAGTTTGAGTTGAATATAATGATTTATGAGATATATTATGCTTGCATTACTATTGATGATTTACAAGGAATATATTTCAATTAATTCAAGCAAAGAAAGTCGTTATTGTCAGCATGTATGATTTTCAAAATCATTTATGATATTATTTATAATGTTGTATTGCACCCCCACATACTCAGTACATTCCTTAAAGTACTGACCCCTATATATTTCCATATGCTACAGTGTCTTATAATGTAGGTGTAAGAATTCAGTTTGTCCGTTGCTCCCAGTCAGGAGGTGATAAGTCCTTTTGATTCGAGGGCTTGAGTTGGTTATATAGTTCGAGAAGTATTGTATTTTCTTGTTTTAATCGTATTGATCTTGGATAGTTGGGAGTCATGACCCGGCTATCTAAAGTCAGTACCAGTAGAGGCTTCATAGATGGTCAGTAGAAGTTGATGTATTCAGTTTCAGTTTTGTTTGGTAAAAGTAGAGTTGTAATCTTGTAAAGTTCGTATTTATATCGATCAAGTTCAGAGAAGTTCAATATTTTCGCTGATTTTATATAGATTTAAGCATTTTATCCAGTTGCTTATGAGTTATGCCAGTAGGAGGGTTAGCTTGGAGTCACTTGTTCCCCTAAGCACCGTGTGACATCTCGGGACCAAATTTTGGGGCATTACAAACTTGGTATCAGAGCCCAGAGTTCAAGTGTCCTAGGGTGTCTATGAAGTCGTGTCTAGTAGAGTCTTGTGGAATGGTACGGAGACGTCTGTACTTTTCTTTGAGAGGCTATAAGACATTCAGATAAGGTCCCCATTCTTTCAAGTCTTAGATTGTGCTATAGAAAGGTTCTTTGAGAAACTTATGCAGATTCTCATCTTCCTCTATTCAGGGCATCCCTACCTTATTTTTGAGGTATTAGAGACAGTCAAACTCAAGTTTTTGCAGATAGTACTTTCTTAAATAGTCTCCACAGATAGTTACAGAGTTTTAAATGAGCTAGAAAGTATCCTATTAGTGTCTTATCATGCCTTGCTTATGAATCGTGCAATAAGCCCAGGTCAGTTGCGCTTACAGATTCCTTCTTAGAATCTATAATGATAATCTATACTTCTTTATCTATGTACTATTCTTGAGGTGACATGATCTATAAGTTTTAATTTCCTTTCCTGACAATGCCCTTAGACTTACAAGAGAGAAATTTTAGAAGTCTCACAAAGTGGCCTGAGAAAAGCTTACCAATGTGTTATAAGTTTCCTAAGTTCAATGTTATGCCCTCTTCCTTATGATTCTTTTAGTTATGATAGAGTAAGATGTGTATTCTTAGATTATCAAATATTGTATGGAGAGTTTCTACCTCTCGTAACCTTGTTATCGTCATGATATTGGAATTGAAAGTCTAGTGAAGCCGTGTGGGGCTCTTTCAATTCACTAGCATAATTGCCTTCCTATCCATCTCAAATTCTTTTTTTTAAATGCAAAATCAAAGACTAGTGAAGTCGGGTGAGGCCTATTTTGATTCACTAGCGACTCTTTGTGTATCTTGTTTTCTCGTGCTGATTGGAACAGGGTTTAGAGGTGTAGTGGCAAGAAAAGTGGAAAGTGTGATTTATTGGAAGTATGTATAGCCGATTCTTTTGCATATGATTGAGTTAGTGGTAAAGTGATATTATCCTTGTGTGTCCGCTCATGGAAGAAAGAGAAGGAGTATTGGTGGAGGTAAATAATAGTTTGCTTAAGGTATGAAAAGAGTTGTTGACGGTGTGTTGCACAAGATAAGTATAGGTTATGGATGAGGATACTCAGTGGATGAGTGTTGTTAACTTAGGTGCTCCTAAGATTGCAAAGGAAAGTTAAGTTGAGGCTTAGAGAGTTATGAACTAAGTTATGTTGTGTATGAAGGATAGATAGTAATGATGAGTAGAAGAAGGGAACGTTGATGGATTATAAATGAGAGAGACCATATGATTATGACCAATTATTGTTATTAGGGGGTTTAAGGGGACTAGTGTTTATTGACATTTTGTTTTATAGTTTCCAAGTGAGAATTGTGTGTCTGAGGTAGAGTTGTAAATTATGTTGAGCGTTAGGCATTAAACTTGGATGATTGGTGGCTATGACAGTGGATGTGATAATTTCTTAGCTAATGGTGCTAGTTATAGAGAAGTGATCTAATGGTGCTAGTCATAGAGAAGTGATCTAATGGGCAAGATCTTGAGTTTGATCAACTTGTAATTAAGTTCGATATTGTATTCTTGGTGAGAAAGCTTGCCCAAGGTGCTATGGAGCTTCTTTCTTGTTTTTTCTAGGGTCATTCTTTATGGTGTAATTAGTACGTGTCGTGGAGTTTCTAGGTGAAGGAAGAATAGTTAGGCAATGAGCGATGTTTCTAATAATTGAGATAAGGAGTGTGATGAAAGACGTTGAGCCTCTTGAGTATGATTTTGATTTTCACGGTTTGGAAATATAAGTTTTCAAGTGTAGTGTTAGTAGGCGATGATGGAAGTAGTGTGGCTGTTAGAGGTTGGGAAGCATTTAAGTTGAGCGTAAAACCCTAAGATTGAAATTTTGAAATTTGAGCAGATAGAAATAAGAGCTGAGGCACTAGAGGGAGTGCAAGTATTATATGATGACTATTTGAGATAAAAGAGGATAGGGTATAACTCATAAAACTGTGTGAAGAGGTGGTTGGAGACTTTTGGGTTAAGTTCTATTATTCTTATGTATTTTTATATCCCGGACCCTAAGGTAAGATGATTTCAGTTTAGACTAGAGTGTGCATAATAGTTCGTCAACCCAGAGTGATGGCTTTAGTCTAAGGGGGAGATAGTAGAATGAGTAATTAGGTTAGGTTGTCAGGTTCTAGGGAGGGTATGCCAATAAGTTGTGGAATAGCTGTGAGAAGGGATACTGCTCGACCCATTCTTATTTTAGTATTTTCAGTCATTCCAGTATTCATTCATGCTTTGCGTTTTGATTCCATGATTATTATTATGTCTAGGCATGCCATAAAGAATCTTGTCCTCACTTAGTTACCAAAATGCAGAGTTTCAGACCTTTCACCTGTTGGAATCATATTTAATAGTTACGAATTCCCAATTTAGGTCATGCAACGCATGACTTATGTACTCAAGCTTTGTGATATGTTCAATTCCAATGTTCAAGTGCTATTTTTAATGATCAGTGATTCAGATTTATATCGTCCATGTCCTCGGGCTGTATTTCTTTGTTAGATTTATGATGTTAAATCCTCTATTCCTCAAGCCTCAGTTGAGTGTCAAGTTATTCATAGCATCTATTCATGTGTCAGATCCTCATGCTCTAATATTTAAGTTATCTTTCCTTACTCAAGATAGTGGTGGTGAATAGTTGTTTAGATGGGAAAGGGGAGATGTTTCCTTATCAATGATAGAAGGTGGCATGCTTACTTTGGCTAGACAGTAAGGTGAAGTAAAATTGAGGCTAAGTCTTTGATAGATGTTATGGTTAGTTGAAGCTTAATGTGTTATGATTGGGAAGATTATAGTGTGTTCATTTTGTGTAATTCCATGAGTTGGAAGGAATATTGGAGTGAAGCATTTGTGTAGGACTTGATTAGCTAGGAGTATGTCAGGTGTACTTTAGGGAGTGCATGGAATTTTATTTTTTCTTGATAAGAGGTATGTAGGGTATGAAGAAGAGGATTTATAAGTGTTTGATTAGGAATGCGCATGTGGTCATGAAGATAGGCTTGAATGTCGTGTTTGTGTGCATGCGGATGGGTGCCTTGCACATTAGTAAATGGCTAGTACTAGGTGGATTGGAGTTGTCGAAGTGGTAATGAGAATTACTCTTGAAGTGAGAGGTTGTAAGAATGTAGATGTGTGGGAGCTCATGATTCAGAATGGGGTTATGTGGCAAATCTTGTGGTTCTAGGTTAGGCATGAAAATGATGAGGGGGTTTGGTTTGAGGGGATATGAGAAGATGGATGTATCGGTGTCATGTGAGGATTATAAGTCGAATCGATCAAGTATAGTATCAGGAGGGTATAGTATAGTCGAGACAGTGTTTGAGAAGTCTGGTAGAGTTGAGAGTAAGTAGTTTCTCGTACCCAAAATCTACGAATTCAGTTCAGTATATGTATCAGGCATCAATTTCAGATTCAGATATATAATTATGATTCAGTCTATAAGCATTCATTGAACAATCTTTGTTTTTTCAATTATTCTAGTCCAGACAATGTAATACCCATTATGTAGTCTTATCCTTGTTTCTCATCACCTATGCCTAAATAAATTATCTATTTGCCATCTATGAGTACGATTGCACCCTTATCACATCAAGTGAATTCTAAACTCTCAGTATGAGCCCGCCCGCTCTTTAATATAGGAAGAAGGTAAATCAGCTCAGATTCAGTCAGGAATTACAGTTGTCCTCTATCTATTCTTTTCCAGTCTCGAATCCAGCAGTATAGCTATTCTCATCATAAGTTTATACATTCAACGAAATACGTCAAAAATTAGAAAGATATAGATTTAGATTTGCAAGTTGTTTCAGCTATGTGGCTTCAGTTTTCTCTGTATTCTCGGCCAACAACAACATTCGAGGACGAATGTTTCCAAGGGGGAGATATTGTAATACCCCGATCGTTTCTTAAGCCTAAATCCATCTTTTGAGTGACTATGGATGACTTCCAAAGTTATTGTTGTTTATATCGTGTTGTATTTCCCTAAATTCCACTTTCTATCATGTGGAGAATTGTATAAGCTTTCCATCGACTTAAGATTCACCCGAATCGGACACCCTGTGAGTAAGTTAGAGCCATTTTGCAATTCCCCGAGACTCTAACCAATAGTGCAACCATGAATCAAGCTCTTGAGAAATAAATTATGGTGATTTGGTTGTTTTCTAATCAAGTATGGTGTGTATTAAGGCCTCAAATATGTCCAAACGATTGGGCGAATCAAAACTTTCCTTACCAATTGAATTCTTGGGAAGGATATTGGTATAGTCAACTTCAAACGAGAATATCTCTCATTATAATTGGAATTTTTGATCTCATGACCTATCAACAGATAGATAATTGAATTAGCTTTCCAACAATACCAATTTCGCCAAAATCCGATATCAGAACAAAGAGTTATACCCATTTTACTCCAGCATATCAATCTGGAAAGGTGTGACGACGTTTCTGACAGGCTGTCACGTTTTTGACGGCCTGTCACATTTCTGATGAAGTCGTCAGCCTTAGGCAGAAACTCATAAAATCCACCTTTTTTTTTCAACATTTTGTGTCGGCCTGTCACAGGTTTGACGGCCTGTCACAAATGTCGTCAGCCATTTTTTTTTCAGCAATTAAGGAACGTTTTTTAAAGGGTATTTTGGTCTTTTCTGCCCATTTTAACCCTCTATATATATATCCAATAAAGAAGAGAAGTTAAATTTCTCTTCCAAGAATATTCAAGAAGCTAGGGTTTTCTCTCAACCCAAAAATGAAACCTTCTTCCAAGAAATTCAAGAATCCAACCATAGATTTCACAAATTGGTTCAAGATTCAAGGTACCCAAGTCAAAAGCATCAAGAACCCTAACTCAAGAAGTGGAAAAGGAGTCTATAACAAGTTTCTTCATTCAAATCCATAATCAAGGTATGTGGGGTTTTGAACAAGAGCACTTCTTTCGTTCTTGTGCCCAAAGATTTAATTTCTACTATTGAAATTCATGATTTTGCAAAGCGGGTTTACACCCAAATTTCTTTATTTATGAGTTATGATATTTGAGCTATTCAAAATTGATACAAATGACTATTTCATTATTTGATTTCTTAAATTGAGAACTTATGCCATGAGTTGAATATTGTTATTATGAGTTGATGATTTCCGAATGATTTGAGATAAGAGTCATGATTTAAGCTTTTCTATGAGAAGTTTGATTATTGAATATATATATATATATATATATTGATATTTGAGCTTGAGAGTCAAGAATGAGTTCTATGATGTTTTCTTGAAGTTTTTAATACATGATTATTTTACAATTTCCAAATTATGACTTGATATTTAATATTGTGAATTTTATGTTTCTACCATGAGTTGGTATTTCAAGTGCTTTCAAGAGACGTGTCAAGCTTTAAGCTTTCTTATGAAAAATTGGATTATTGAGTTTATTGATTCATGAGATTGAGTTGTTACAATGAGTCATGATATTTCCTCAAAGTTAATGATGTTTCCATGATTTAATGAATCAATACATTTTGATATTGAGAAAGATTGATTTGATTTGAGTCGAGTTAGGAATCCACAAATTGATTATGATTTGGTAAATGAGAAAGAGATTTGATTTGGTCTTCATGATAGACCCTTGTGATGTTTGTGGTGGATTTCCTAACGCGTTCTGAGCTGAGTCTGGGAGGAGTATTTAGCACCGAGTGGTAAATATGGTAGTTTCCCAAAACTACGTGCCACCGTAGGATTGATGTTGATAATTTTGGGCCAGAGGCTGAGTATGGGATTGGAATAGTGAAATTGAGGTTGTACTCCCTGGAAAGAGTACGACGCTCCCGCCAATTTGGGGGTTCTCTCCTTAGGAGGGCAAAACGTTGGACTCATGTGGCTCATATGGTTTAGTTTATGTCGGTTATAAGAAACTCCCAAGTCCATAAGAGTTCAAGTTTCATGAGTTACCGAGTCACTCTAAGTCATGATTTAAGGAGTTTGAGTTGAATATAATGATTTATGAGATATATAATGCTTGCATTACTATTGATGATTTACAAGGAATATATTTCAATTAATTCAAGCAAAGAAAGTCGTTATCGTCAGTATGTATGATTTTCAAAATCATTTAAGATATTATTTATAATGTTGCATTGCACCCCCACATACTCTGTACATTCCTTAAAGTACTGACCCCCCATATATTTCCATATGCTACAATGTCTTATAATGTAGGTGCAAGTTGTAGCGCAGATACCGCATTCAGTCAATCCGCCGCTCCCAGTCAGCAGGTGATGAGTCCTTTTGATTCGAGGGATTGAGTTGGTTATACAGTTCGAGAAGTATTATATTTTCTAATTTTAGTCGTATTGAGCTTGGATAGTTGGGAGTCATGAACCGGTTATCTGAAGTCAGTGCCAGTAGAGGATTCATAGACGGTCAGTAAAAGTTGATGTTTTTAGTTTCAGTTTCATTTGGTAAAATTAGAGTTGTAATCTTGTAAAGTTCGTATTTATATTGATCAAGTTCAGAGAAGTTCTATATTTTCGCTGATTTAATATAGATTTAAGCATTTTATCCAGTTGCTTATGAGTTATGCCAGTAGGAGGGCTATCTTGGGGTCATTTGTGCCCCTAAGCACTGTGTGACGTCTCGGGACTAAATTTTGGGGCGTTACACCTTTATCTAAGATATATCTAAGCTATTTCTTTCACTTCTTAAACTTGGCCAGAACTATGCAATATGGAGGGATAGAGATGGGTTGAGTATTAGGGAAAAGATCAATACTGAACTCTATTTCTCTATTTGGAGGTACCCTGGCAGATCTTTGGGAAAAACCTTCAAAAAATCATTGACTAAAAGGAATGATTGAACTATTGGGGATTCAAATTTAATATCTTTGACTTGAACAGAGTGGTAAATACACCCTTTTGATATTAATTTCCTGGCCTTAATATAGGAGATGAAACAACCTTAGGGAGACAAAAAATTACCCTCCCACTAAAACAATGTCTCATCAGGAAATCGAAACTTCACCATGCGGGTGCGACAATCTATTAATGCATAGCATGAATGGAGCCAATCCATACCCAGAATAACGTCAAATCTACCATTTCTTACTCTATTAAATCCGCTAGTTTGACTTTATGGAGGACGATAATAGGACACTTTCTACAGACTCGTCTAACGATAACTGATTCACCCACTGGGGCAGATACTGGGAAGGGCTTGGGAAGGTTTTCAGGGCTTACCCTAAACTTTATAGCAACCAGTGGAGTTACATATAAGAGATTTGATCCTAGGTCTAACAACAAATATACAACAAGGTATAAGAAATGAAGCATACCAGTGACAATATCTGGTGATATCTCTTATTCCTGACGGAATAAAAAAGCATAGAAATGATTCTCACGCTGATCGTCACCAATTTTGGATGATGCACCTTGCGGAGATATTAGGTGGCCTGGCTGAGATACTAAATTTGTAGCGTGAGTTTGAAGACGCACATCCTTACTTCCCTACTTAACATATGAACACTCCTTGATCTTTTGGCCCAACCTTCCAAAATAATAGCAACCCCCTTTCCTAACAAACACTCACCAAGATGTGTCCTATCACACTTTGTACATATCAGATAGCTGGGCCTCCCGACCATATTATTCTAAGACCTTAAATTCAAAGTCCTTCCTCACTCTTGCCATGTACTGGGTGTAGGGGAACTGGCTGAGGATGGTGCAGGCAATAATGAGTGACCCTAAAACTGCGAATGACTTCCTCTACCAAACCTTTGTTGACTATACACAAACTATCCATTCCTGGATATTTTGTTCTTCTTCTCCCTTTCCTTCAACTTATCTACCTAAATCTGTTACACATGTATTATCAACCGAGCAATATACTTATCTCTGATCAACATAGTAGTCTGACACTCTTTTACCATAAAATTTGATACCCAGTAACAAATTTACTCGTATGATCTCTAAATTCAGATAACAACTCTGGGGCATACTTATCTAGTTGAGTAAACTTAAGGCAGTATTCCTTCACAATCACAGAATCTTGCCTCAAGTTCAAAAACTCCTCCACCATGGCCTCCATCATCTCATGAGGAAAGAACCTATCCAGAGAAGCACTCTGAAATACCTACCAACTCGTTGGAGCTGAATTCTCCCCCTACTATCCTTCTACTTAATGACCCAATCATAAGAAACATCCGTCAAATGATAAGATACCAGTTCCACACTCTCCTCTTCTATAACATGCATGATTTGAGTAATATTTCTCAACTCACCAATAAATAGTTGAGGGTCCTCATCCACCTTTGACCCGAGGAACTCAGGTGGACCCATCATCATAAAATTCTGAATCCTTGTTGCAGCTAAGTTACCATTTTGTAGAAGTGGGACTGTTGCTTGTTAATTTCCCTGAACATTAGCATTCACATCTTGGTCCAATACTTGAAAGGAAACATGAAATTCCATATGTGAGATAATTTTATTTAGAGGATCTGTGTGTACTGGTGGTGGTTGATTACTATTTTTGTAGGTGTTAGCTCGGTGAGGAGGTATATTCTATCGTATGAGATCACAAGTTAGGGCAGATAGAGACATCTTCAAGCACGATAGGTCATGAAATAAAAGTTGATTCCTAACTCGTCCCATAGCCTCTTACTCATAAATATGGCACACTTCACACTCACGATCAAGACTCGACGTAATGTGTCTTGTCTGACTCCCTAGGACCCTTAAAAACCATAGAATCTAATACCAAGTCTGTAATACCCTGGGAGTACCCTATGGATGTCGCACGGTGCCCAGGGCTTTGAATATCCCCAAGATAACCCTTGACATCTATATAGTTTGAAACTCTTATGAGAAGTGAGATAACATATGCATATAATTATGGGAGGAAACACTTAAAACGTCATTCTCAACAAGACTCTACTACTAACTAGAGAGCCACTGGGACAGACCCCAACTGACCCGACTATAAACTAAAATCAATTAACTAAAGTAACATTCATAAATGTTTAAGAATCTGATAAGTTATGTCCTTGAAATATGAGCACTCACCAAATGTCGATATGCAAAAAGTGATGCCCCTAATCAATCGTGTTGTTGGAAATGAGCACTAGAACTGACATTATAAGACAATGTATCACACAAACATAAATATGTGGGTTAGTACTTTGGAATGTACTAAGTATATTGGGGTGAATGGATAAGTAAAACAAGAACTAAATATATTTTCAAATCATGCATGATAAGTGTAAAGGTCTCACTTTGGACATGAATAAAACTAAAAATTGAATGATGATTAAACATGAATAATAACATATAATGAATGAGCTTAGTGAGTAATTACACTTAGTTTCTAAAATCTTTCCTTTTAGTCTTTCTTATGGGAGATTCTTCTAACTGGCATAAACCATGTGAGCTATCATGGAGTCCAATGTCTTACCCACATTGGGGAGAGCTATTCTACCCTTACCATCACAATAGAACCTTAACTTAAGTGATCACTATACTTCATCCATATTGGGAAATGTAGACACTCGCTGAAGAGGTCTCTTAAACCTACGGTGGCTAGTAGTTTCCAAGAATTTAGGATACGCTCATCGACATTCCCTTCTTGGTGCTAAATACTACTCCCAAAAATATATGTATAGGCTCATACTTAAGAAATCTACCTTAAAATAGCATAAGGGTTTATAGACTAAAAAAACAATTATGTTTCTCTTTACTTAAATCATAATTAGAAGGAATAATTGTGGATTTCATGTCTTATCTTATATAAATTGATCAGCTAAACTTTAATCATATTGTATTACATGTAATTGAATCTTAAAACTTAGTTTTCTTGTAAACTCAGTGCTTATGCTTAAGGCTTGGAAATTCATACTTTCTTTCATAAAGCTTATGACAAAGTATCATGACCAATACTTACATTGCAAACCTTTTATCAAAATTTCAAGTCAACTAATGAAATTTAAGTCATAATAGTATCTTACAAGTCAAAACATGAATAGATGAAAACTCTTATACACTTAAATCCTTAAATCATATGATAATGTTATGCTTCAATAATATGAGAACTTGGGTATGAACTCTAAATAAAACATGTAAATTCAACCTTAAAGATAAAAAATTTCGAGTGCAAGGATGAAAGAGTATCCTTTTTCAAAACCCCACATACCTGGATTTACTTGACTTGGGAAGAGAACTTGAACATAGAGACTTAAGAGATGTCTTTATGGAAGAAAACCCTAGTCTTGTTTTTCTTATGGATGGAAGGAGAAAGAGTGTTGTTAATTAGTTGAAAGTAGGGGAAAATAATGCCTCTTCTTAGGTTATAATTCGTGGATTGTAAGTTTTAAGAGAGGTAAAGATCAAAAAGGCCCCTCAATTGAACTTATAGAAACTTGACCATCTGTCATAATGAGTCATTTGACGACTCATAACATCTAGTTATGAGTTGACCTAGTGACTCATAACCTTAGTAGAAATAAAGAAATTATGCACTGGTTTGGATACGAGTCATACCCTACGACACGTAACATGTCACTATGACTTGTAGCAACATATCATAACCTAGACAGAAACTTAGAGGACCTACCCTGTTAATCTCATGACTCTTCTTATATGACTTATAACATCAAGTGAAGACTACTAGGGTTGAGTCATCATGTAACCATAAAATTTAGGCCTTTCCACTGAGTTGGTCATGATTGGACTATACAATTCGTACTGTCTTCTTATGACTTTTAGGGTAGAGTCGTACCTAAAATAGTACTTTAATAATTTCAAACTATTTTGGTTACGACTACATTGTATGAATCATGATGAGTCTTCACCACTTGAGGAACGAGTCATAGGATCTACAGTGACCTTGAAAGCACAGGGTATTACATGAACTTACCAACCTTAATGACAACATCCTCTATTATTTCTTCAGGGATCACTTTTGTTTTATCTACCATCTATAACACAACTGAATTGGGCCTTGACTTTCCCAAACCCAATGTTTTAAACATGGTAAGGGATTTCAAATTGATTTTTGCCCCTAAATAACTCAAAGCATAAACAACATCACTTTTACCTATTTGTATGGGGAGAGTGAAACTTCAGGTTCTTTGAGTTTTTTTTGCATCTTTCTCATAATCATAAAATTGCACTCTTGCATAAGTTATATAGTCTTAATACCATCGATCATCCTTTTATTCATGACACATCCTTTAGGTACTTAGCGTATTTAGGCATTTCCTATGAAACATTTTAAAAAAGAAAGATTAATATGAAGTTCTTTGAATCTGTCAAAGATATTTTTAAAAGAAGCATTCTCTTTAGATTTTTTATGCTTTGGAGGGAATGGTGTGTGGTCTATTTAGAGGTTTCTCAGTTGACATTTCATTTGGGTACTTAGACTTCTCTTTTTTGTCATCTTTTTTGGATTCAACTTTCTTTTTAGTTTGCTTAAGTATGAACAACTCTGCTTGCACCTCATGATTTTTCTTTGGAAGTGAATCAACCAAATCTATATCACTCATTAAGGTGATTTCCATAACTTTCTTTGGATTTTGATTTGTATCATTAGGCAAACCCCCTTGAGGTCTTGTATTTTTTGCTTGAGGTAACTAATCCATTTGTTTCATCTCTACAACTATTTGTTCTAGGTTTTTCAAAAAAAAAACAAAGTCTCTTCTATATTTTTAGAGAAAGTATTATTTTGAATGCCCTGCTACTACTGAAACTACTGAGGTTAACTCTGATTATTGCCCTGAAAGTAGTTGGACTAACTGTGCCGGTTATGATTATTGGCATTACCATAATTCTGATTCTTTTTTTACATTGCCTATAAAATTAATGGACTTCAAATTTGATCCACATAAATCTGTAGAGTGACCAATACTATCACAAATTTCACACCAAGACTAAACTTTTTAAACCACATTTAGCTAGGCCTAGGTAGATCCACACTCAACTTATTGAATTGAGTTATTATCTATTTCTAAAAGTGTCCAATTGTGCATCCAATGTTATTCTACTATCTACCTCGATCGTACCTATAGGATTCTTCACCATACTTTTAGATACATCTCCTTCCACTCTGCATTACCTTGTGTGATATGGTTATAGAGAGTATAGAACTCATTATAGGTTTTCTACAAAACTTGACCACCTACTGCTGATTCTAGCAAAATCTATGTGTTATGATCAAGATTTTCAACAAAAATAAAAGTTAATACCTTATTTGTCTATTGGTAATGTCGGTAATCTCTAAGACGATACTTGAATCTCTCCCATGCATGATAGAGATTTTTGTTTGGCTTCTAGATGAAACTTAAAATCTCACTCCTCAAACTTGTAGTTTTGCCATATGGAAAAAATTGAATGAGGAACTTCTTTGCCAAGTGGTCCCAAGTTGTGATTGAATTTGAAGGTTCTACCTTCAACCATTTCTTTGGTGAACCTAAGAGTGAGAATAGGAAAAGGGTGAGCCTCACATAATCTGTGGAGACCCTTGTTGGAATAAATGTGTCACTAATCAATATAAAAATTTTAAAGTGAACATGCGAATAATCATGTGGAAGTCTTGTAAATTATCTGTTTATGTGCAGTAACAGCATCGTGTTTTATTTAAGCTCAAATCCTCCTCCTATGTTTGATGTACGAATACTGACGGTTACATTGGTTACGAGTGGGATTGCCACTTTGCGCACTGTCCTACGGGATAATTGTTTATCACTTATTGATAAAGGAATGATCTCGCCTTGTTGAACTTGTGGAATTGGATAGAAAAGTTAAATAAGTGTGATCGGTAACCAATGAGAATTTGAATTTTGTTAGCTAAAGGTAACAATGAACAATAACGAAAATTAAAAGTGTTTTAAATAATAATTAGGAGAGTTCCAGGGAAAAGTCATCTTGAACAATCATGCTAAGCTATGCAATCTCATTGATTTAGTTATGGTCACGACCCAAACAATTAGATTATGAGAACACCTAATCTAATCCACATAGATAGGAGAACTCCTTATCACTCATTCAACATAACATGAGGAAAACTTTATTAATCAAAACTAATCAACCAACAATACATTATTTAGAAAAATAATTTGGAAAAAAACTATCTTAGTATCTAGTTTAAATAGGTACAAGAGCTACTAAGAGAAAAGTATACAAGATAAAACTTCCAATAAGAGTGAGAAATTAACGCAACAGTAAAGAAACCATCACTGATTCCTAAAAAAGACTATACCCAAAAGAGAGTATAGTAAGCATAGCATCAATATGAATCACACGTACTAGTAAGCCTCATCTATTTACAAATATCAGATTACACAAATATAACAAAACTATTAAAAGAAATAAGCATGCTCTTAACTTCATTATCACACCTCAAAAGGTTCCCTTACACCCCTGCACTAACCTCTGTTCATAAATCCTGAGATACCACTTTGTTCTTTTTCCATGACATAAACCACCAAGCCTAGCCTTACACTGATAATTGACATAAATCCTAGAGCAGAACTACAACAAGGGAAAAGCCCTATACCTAGGTCAAAATACTAACAAATCACCAATCCTACTAGGGCAAGGCACACCTGGGCATATGACCTGTCTACTCGACTTTCGAGTTATCAAATTACATTCATCCCATAACTATATATCTTTCCCTCTCATCCCACTAACATAGAACTCTTTAATCCATCCCAAACTCATGTGAACTTCCATCACCAAAGGTAACCTAATAAGTCAACCCTAATAAGAATTAAGAATTAAGTGTAGGTGGTTCGAACTTAACTAAACTATAATGCCCTAGGTTATCCCATACCCAAGCGATATACACTCAGCATAAAAGCAACAATCAACAACTACGATTAGAATCATAAGTCAACCAAATACCTAGTCATTTTCAATTAAGCCACACCAATACATGTAAATAATTATATAGTTAAATCACAACCAACTCAAAAACCCTGACTCTAACCATATCCAACATATGAATAGTACACAAATAACATAAACTCTCAAATATGTAAACATATATCAAACATATAAGCATAGTCCCCGATTCACGTATGGAACCATCAAATTCACCTAAACCTCATACATGCATAATATGGGTGATACATCCACCCTCTATATATGACCTGAAGGGGACAGTTATTGTCCATGTACTAAATCCCAAACATGAGCGTCTTCCAGCCTTATTTCACCAAGAACCTGTGAGACCATTCTAATTACTGAACATTCTAAATTTAATAAAGAGATAAGTCAAGTAATATTAAAACCATTTACATTGACCAACCAAACAAATAACATGTGCTAATTATGTTGCCTAGAACTACACCTCCAAGAATTATAATGTAATCTCTGTAAAATATATCACCCAATAAAGGTTAGAATCAAACCCACAGGGAATAGGCAAAAAATCTCTCAAGAAATTGTTTAAGTAGCCAAAAAAATACAAAAAGTAAATGGGGGGATTTTGTGAGAACGGTATCAAAAGTAACAAATCTTGGTTGCTTTGGTTAAAATAAATATGAGAAGAATACTAGGATAGTGTTCCCCTATAATGACCCTTCAGGTCATTTTCTATATTTCTGCTTATTTTCACTATTAGAAATTTTTCATAGCTCCCCCAAGTAATTTATGACTTGCTAGGACTGACAGTTTGGTCACCGGGCAGTTCGTTTGGTTCTTAGAGCAAATTCCCTATTTAGAAGTCTTTGCTGGTTACCAGGAAAAAACTTTAGTAAAATAGCCTCATATAAAAATTTTAACTATAGCAATACCTCCAAAATATTGATCTTAGGCTAGGTAGACCTTTGGTTTGGGTCTCAAGACACTCAAGCTCATTTTGACCTTTTGGTCAAAAAGTTGAGAAATTGGAAATATAGGTTTGGGACCCGCATTTGATTGAAATGACCTCGAATGGAAATTCTAAGTTTTTCATTACATTTAGAGCATTGAATTTAGTCTGGTTACATAGTTTGTTTGCATATACAGGATTTTGAATGAATCTTGAGCACCTAATAGAGCCCATTTTGGATTTGGAAAATTTGATACACCAGGTTTTCTGGTGCACTGGAATAGAGACACTTTGGACAGCGATTGTGAATCGCTTTATAGAGGAGAATCCATGATTTTGAAGTGATTTCATGAGCGCAAACCACGTGTGCAGTACCAAAATGGTGTGATCTCAGGTCTGGGTCTGCGACAGCAGGACTCGAGTACTTGGTATAGGTATAAATAGGCCCCAAAGTTGCAAATTCAATAATTTCTCACCCCATTCTTGAGAGCATAAAAACTAAATAGTGTGAAAGATTAAATTTGAGACTTGTGGCTGACTTAGGAGCTTGATTATTATTTATTTCCGTGATTATCTTCCTATTTAAGGTAAGAATTTACCCTTTTCCTTGTGAAACTTCTTGATTTCTTACTCAAAATCCTAAAATATCTACGTCTTGATTTTAGCCCAAATTTAGCTTTATTTTTACCCATTTTGTGGGTAATGATTCCTTGAGCTTCAGAGTATGTTGGGTTGGTTTTAAAAATGCAATTTTTATAAGTGGGACCCACATGGGGTTCTGATGTGATTTTTTGGATCAAAAGAACAACAGTGCAATACGGGTATCAATATTTTTATACTAATGAGTAGAATGCATTTTTGATAGCTTGGAATCTTTAGAAGGCCTCTTAGAAGGGAAAAGCGTTGATTTGTCGGTTCATTGAGCTTTCTTCGACATCGAGGTAGGCTAGATTTATTCCTTGTTAGATTGAGCTATCTCATAGTATTCTTACGATATTATGTTAGATTTGGGATGGGTTTTAGGTTTTGGATTGATGAAATGCAAGACTCTGGTTAGTTGGACCGTTTAGGCTAATTCGAAATCATAAAGTTGAAACACTTGACTTGTTCCTCGTGCCTTAGGTGAATTGGACTTCATTACTCATATTTTGAATGAGAATTCCTTAGATTATTCAAGGTAGATAAGAATGATTTAGACACTCATGATTAGGGTAAATTGTCCTTAGTTGCTTACGATATTAAAGGTTGCCATAGTTTCCATTTGACTTAGTTAAAGTTCTTAAGAAGAATCTCTACCTTAAGGATAATTGTCGCTTGCTATACATCTAAGAGTGTATTTAGATACCACAGCCTATTTTGGGGTAGTATTTAACTTAGAATTTAATTCAGGGATTTAGAAGTGGGCTCTTGGACCCACCTTAAGTCAAGATTGATGATTACTTATCTTGATACCCTTATACGCTTATTGAATACCTAAAGAATACCTTTTCACAAAATATTGAGGAACCTTAGCACGTGATGGTTATGGTGATGAGGATATTAAAGCTATGCTCATGGACTAGTTAATTTGATTGTCTATTATGTTATGTTAAGGCATTGATTATGCTATATTAAGTGGTTGGTTATGCTATGACTAACCTTTGGGTAAGGCCATGATAAACTATTGTGTATGATTTTGAAAAGGCCTTGATGATGATGAATGTTAAGCCATCACCTATGCCATTGATAAGTGATGTTGGTTGTATTTACACGCCTAAACACCATAATTTACCCATGTTATAGCTAAGTTTTGAGGATAAAATATATAATTTCTGCACTTTTAGTCCATTTTCCTGTAAGTGAACAAACCTACGTGATTAGCATGTTTTCAGGTATTAATGATGAAGATTTCAGAACTTTGTGGACCTTTGGGCAGCAAAGGAAAACTTCACAGAAGAGGGAAGGCAGCTTTTGGAAGCTTATGGACTGAATGTGACGCATGGAGAAATTGTCCCGGGCAAAAGCAGTATTTTAAAATACTTAGGGGTGCAGCAGTAACTTAATAGGACTAGGACAAGGATGTTATAAAAACCCTATTTGCTGAATTTTTCAGCATTCATTCATTCATTCATGCATTGATTCACGATTGCTTTTTCAGAATTCAGTCGACACTTTTGAGTATTATTCAGTTTACAGATTCTGTAATTTTAGACAGAGAAAAACGCTACAAGAACGGCTAGAGAGGAAATCACGCCATTCTCATAGTGACGCCAATACATACCCATCGTGAGATTGTTATCGTTTTGGTATGATGATGATGATGTCTTCGTTGTTTTCCTTTACAATCATAAGTAGCTAAACTTCTCTGTTAGGGTTATGGAAGCCTTTTGATATACTATTTATTACTATGAGTTTATGAATTCTTGATGCGTATGCTACTTATATCATTACTCTCTTTGTTTTAATTAAATTCTTGTGGTTGCAAAAATATAGAAGACGCCATTATAGCATTAACTTGTTGGAGAGAAAAGTTACATATTTGGAAAAGAGAGTGTGACAAGGAAATAGGGCTACCAACCCCTATTTACACGTTAGTGCCGTAACTGGGTTAACTTCTTGGAGAATTTGTACCGTTAGTTATACACTTTAAGCTCGAGAGAGTTAAAGTGAAATAATCCTTGATGGTTGAGAAACACTAGGATTTACCATTAGAATACGAATCTCTATAAGTGCATGCATGTCTGAATTCCGCATTACTCATAGTTAATAGATACGTAGAACTTATAAGGTGGACATAACCCTAACTTATTTTTCTTTGTGATTAAATCTTACTAAATCAAGCATTATGTTGTTACTTCCATAGTATTAATTCACGCCAAACCCAATCCCCCCTTTTCCGTGGAATTTTCGATCAACAGTCTATTAATAATTGCAACAATTAGTGACCAAGTATTCCCTGTGGGATTCGACACCCAACCCAGTTGGGTTCTATATTTGACAGTGACCACTTACACTCTTACGAGAGCTATAGTTTGGGCGTTATCAAATTTTGGTGTCGTTGCCGGGGAATACAGTTGTCAACTAAGTTTGTGATAGTTACTAGACCCTTTGGTCAAAGATTCTCGAATTTTACTTTTAGTTATTGTTTTTGTTTTATTCAGGTTCTATTGAGTGCATGCCAAATACTCGTAGTTCTGGTCAACCGTTATTACCCATAAATTCTGAACCTCAACTTATTGGCAGAATGGATGCACAGCGTGACATTGACAGAAGGGTGGCTCAATAGGAGCAGGCTAGATTAGCTGCACTGGCAGCTGCTCAAGTACATCAACAGAATATTGATAACCTAGGGAGAGCAACAAATCCTGATGATGAGGACCTGGGTGATGATGAGTTTCTGAATCCCAGGTGTACTGATTAAGTGGCGGCACCTATGCATAGGAGGGAACGTCAAGCTAGAATGAGACCTGACCGCCGAGATGTGCAGGCTCCTTTTGATAATGGTGATGAGTATCTGGATGGAGCTGGTGCCACAGGGGCTATTATTCCTCCACCCTTGGCACCCGGAGCTAAGTTCAATATCACTAGCACCATGATTTAGTTATTGCAGCTCAAGGGTTTATTTGGTGGACTTGCAGGCGATGATCCGAATATGCATCTAGTCAATTTTATTTCAACATGCAAGTCGTTTGACAATCCAGGAGTTGGGCAGAATGAAATTTGGCTGGGCTTATTTCCATTGTCTCTGTCTGGGGAGGCAACTCTATGGCTGAACGGGCTAACTCCTGATTCTATTACTAATTGGAGGCAACTGAAAGACGCTTTCCTAGAAAGATTCTTTCCGCCATCCAAGAGAGAACAGTTAAGAGATGAGATCAGCAATTTTCGACAGCTTCCAACTGAAGCTCTCCACGAAACATGGGAGAGGTTCAAAAAGAAGCTTATGCGGTGCCCAAATCATCAAATGACCAATATCCACTTGATGGAGATATTATACAGGGCTTTGAACTCAGTGACAAAGCCAGTGGTTGATAATGTTGCAGGTGGGTCATTCATGGACCTTACTTTCATTGAGGCAAGTGATATGCTGGATCGTATGACAAAGCAGAGTAGAGCTTGGCATACCAGGGATTCTGAGGTAGCGAGCTCTACTGTATCTATTGGCATGACTGTAGAGCAGCGACGAAAACAAGAGGAACGTGACCAGGATATGGCTCACATGAAAACGCAGATGGATCTTCTTACCAAGCATTTATTATCAGGGAAGACCGAAAAGTTAAAGCCGTTGTATCATAGGGAAGATATGATTCCAATTCTGAGGGGGAAGCAAATTACTTGAATAATCAGGGGCGTTTCCGAGGCAATGCCCAAGGAAACCAAAGTCGGAACTATTATGATAAATCTAGATACAAGGATCGCGATCAAGGTGGTTGGAAGAATAAGACTGACATGAGTGGTTTGTATGTTCCTCCTGGAAACCGTGAGGCTGTGGCGTCTGGCTCTAGAAAGATGTCCATGGATGATATGATGGCTAAGCTGTTGAGAAGGGTGGAGGCAACCAATATGGGTGTTACTGAGGTAAAGAATGATTTGTCGTCAATAAATAAATTGGTTGACTCGCATTCTACTGCAATAAAATAGATGGAGCAACAATTGAGTCAATTATCAGCGGCATTCAACCAAAGAAAGGCTGGCACGCTACCCAGTGACATTATGCAAAACCCAAGGAATGATGGATCGTGTATGGATATTACTACCCGGAGTGGTAAAGTGTTGGAAAATCCATCCAAAGGCAAGAAGGTGGTTGATGATATAGCAGAGAATGTTGATGAAGCAGAGTTTGAAGATGCCGTAGAAGCTGAAGTGAGTGCTCATGATGTTACACCTAGACGTCACCAGCCTGAAAAGAGTGATAATCGGAAGCAAGATAAAAAGGAAGTGGTGGAGAAAATGATTCCTCTTCCACCACCACCTTTTCCTCAGAGACCAAAGAAGAAGGCTGATGACACTCCTGAAAAGGTTGATAATCGGAAACCTGATAAAGAGGAAGTGGTGGAGAAAATGATTCCCCTTCCACCACCACCTTTTCCGCAGAGACTGAAGAAGAAAGATGATGACACTAGGTTCAATAAATTCATGACCATGTTGAAGCAGCTGACTATCAATGTTTAGTTGGTGGAGGCGCTGGAACAGATGCCTGGGTATGCTAAATTCATGAAGGACCTGTTGACAAAGAAGCGGGCAGCAAGTTATGAGCTGGAAGATAATGTTCATCATTGCAGTGCAATCGCGACAAGATCGCTAGTACAGAAGAAAGCAGATCCTGGTGCTTTCACTATTCCTTGCACGATTGGATCATTGGATTTTTCTAAGGCATTGTGCGATTTGGGAGCTAGCATCAATTTGATGCCGCTATCTATTTACAAAAATTTGGGGTTGGGTGATCCTACACCAACCAATATGTGGCTCGTGATGGCAGATAGGTAGGTAAAATGGCCTGTTGGTATCTTATATGATGTGTTGGTGAAGGTTTCCACCTTCATCTTTCCTGCAAACTTTGTTATTTTGGATTGCGAGGTGGATTCTGAAGTTCCCATAATCTTGGGGTATCCTTTCCTCGCAACTGGAAGTGTGCTTATTGATTTAAGAGCTAATGAGCTTTTATTTCGGCTGAATGATGAAGTAGTCCATTTTGATATATGCAAATCAATGAAGCAGCCTAGAGATATGGATGTGTTCTCTGTAGCTGATGTTTATTATGAGGATGAGAAAGAATTATCTGTAGAGAAGCAGCTTACTGTTGAGCCATTGTCTGCTAAGCTGTTGAATTTTGAGCGTGAGGAGGTTGAAGAATATGAAGAAACCGTTTGTGCTCTAACAGGAATAAAGTCTTATTCTCATGCTACTAAGAAGCTAGACTTTGATCTTAGAAATCGACCTTCACCAACAGCGAAGACTTCCATTGAAGAGCCACCAGTGCTAGAATTGAAAGAGCTCCCCAGTCACCTAAGGTATGCGTTCTTGGGAAGTGGAAATACACTTTCGATGAGTGTTGCGGCTGATTTAGGTGAACAGCACGTAGAGGCTCTCATCTATGCTCTGAAGAGGTACAAGAGAGTTATGGGTTGGACTATTGATGATATAATTGGTATCCCTCCTGGGATATGTATGCACAAGAGTCATCTCGAAGAAGATTGCATGCCTACAAGTAAGCATCACCGTCGTCTGAATCCATTCAGAAAATGATGCACCATCTATCTCGATGAAGTCTAAGTAATCAAGATAGCTATGTCGTGCCGCGACAATAATTCAAGCGCTAAATGGGAGGCAACCCATCGTTTTTAGTCGTTTTGTTTTCCTAGGAGTTTGTTTTGTTAAATAAAAATACAAAAAGAAGAGTCGAGCCACGACCAAAACTAAGGCGCTTAGTGGGAGGCAACCCATCTTTCTAATCGTTTTTGTTATTTTTGATTAAGTGTAGGGGAAGACGTATAAAGGAGGAGCTTGGTCTCAAATTTTGATTTGAAAGTAAGTAATGTTAAAGGTGGTAAGTGAGTAATGAAGGAGAAAAAGGCTTTCGGTTAGGAATTGCCTATACAAATCTAGGTAATGGACAAGGCAAGGCCTATGTAAATCTAGGCAAAGGACAAGGCAAGGCCTATGCTATTGCCTTTGCTCTCTGAATCTACAATGCCATAGCATAGGCGTCTCCTATTCCCAACTAGGCCATAGCATAGGCGCCGCCTATGTTCAACTAGGCAAAGCTAAAGGCACCGCCTATGCCATTGCCTATGCTCACTGTTTCAACTAGGCCATAGCATAGGCGTCGCCTATTCCCAACTAGGCAATACCATAGGCGCCGCCTATGCTAAGTATAGGCAAAGCATTAGGCTCCGCCTACTTATGATTTTTGACTCCTAACCCGATTTTTCATGGATCAAACCCGACCCAAGCCTTGGTCTATAAATAGAACCTCAATCTTAGAACAAAATCTCATTGTTTGCTCAAGATAGGCGCCGCCCAAGCTTCCAAATCCTCTCAAAAAAAAATTTCTTTTTGTGCATCTAGTTTTGTGAGTTTATGTTCCGGATCCATCACCAAGTAAGTCATTCTTTTATATTCCGTAGTTGTTAAAATTCTACGTTTATAATGATTTGTTAGATCTTGAAGTGGTGTTGGTGATTTGAATGTGGTTGGTTTGTTATGATACATCTAGTTGAGTGAAAGAATACGTGTGGGTGTTCTTGACTTTGTTCCAACTTGTATTTGATTGCTATACACTGTCATAGTTTGATGAAGTCGAAATGGTAAAGTTAATGCATAATCTTGACAGTTGAAAGCTTGAATGTTTGAATGACTCGTTCATCGAGATAAAGATCATGACTGAATACAAGCATGAGATGTTGTGATTATTTCTATGCCATAACTTGATTCGATCTCTACGTAGTAGTCTTGTTCAAAAAGTGCATTCATCCAAACATGAAAGTATAGACAAGATTACATGAAATAGAATTGGAAAGGATAGTTAAGATGACATGAACGTATGACTGTGCTGAACATGTTGTTGGAACATATCGCCTAAATGTATGTCGATGAAGTCTGAGTAATCGACATCACTCACTTAATTAGTTTGTGCCAGCAAATTAAGTGTGGGGTGGCGCCACTACTGTTTGTTTTTTGATTGAATCTTCCGAGATGAAGCTAACATGACTCTATTTTAATCTCAGGTAGAATGGCCCCAAAAGGACGACAAGTAAAAGAAAAAGCGTCCACCTCACAGAAAGGACAGAAAAGGTCAAGAAAGGAGCAAGCTGAGTCCTCCTCTCTACAAATACCTCGACGCACTTTTGGGATCAAGTGGGGTACATTTTGAGGAAACTCTGAGGATGACGACTCTGATGATGATTTCGACGCAGGGGGTATGAACCCAGACATAGAAGAGGAGTCCGACTAATTAGGTTTTCCTTATTTATTTTCCACTGAGGGCAGTGTGTCCCTTCTAAGTGTGGGGTGCTGGTATTTGTATGGTTTTTGTACTTCTTTGCCTACATTTATTCTAGTTCTTGTTTGTTTTAATTAGTCGTAATTAGTTAGTTTAATTTTAGATTTTTTTAGATTTTGCATGAAATTGTTCTGATAGGCGGCATGGTATTATGACAAGAGTTTGTGCCAAAATCATTACTATTGAGACGTTTAGGCTCTAAGTGTGACTCACTGTGTGATAAGTGTGTGGTTTAATTCATTCATCTGTTGGGTCAAGAGTCTATACTGCTCCCAATAAAGTTGACCATGTGCCTTGTGTGTGTGAGGTTATAGTATATTCTGTGTTGTGACTGATGCTAGAACTTGCCTGGTGTGTGTGTAAAGCGAAATAAAAAGTGCAAGTTTAGGAGATGATTTAGGCATTTCTTTGGCAGCATGTGATTGTTTACCTTCTTTTTACCTACCCTTAGACATTATCCTAGTTAACCCCCTTTGAGCCTTTAGCTATTTTTTTTTACAGCCTCATATGTAGCCTAATCCATTTTTTTTCAAGACCATAATTTGATCCAAATTCCTAAGCGCTTTAAATTGTAGAGTCATGTGACAAAATAAGAGGAATGTGGATGAGAGTGATGCCTCAGAGTGTATTGGTACTTGAAATTGTTGTGAATAAGAGTGGTTATCATAGAGGTGTTTTATAAAAAAAAAAAAGAAAAAAAAAATAGAAAAATATAAAATAAGTTGTATTTTCTCATCTTGGTGTTTATAATTGAATAACAAAATAGGTGAAAAGGGGTGTTAGATGAAAAGAAAGGTGGAAGGGTTGTTTAAAAGAGAGTGTTAATGGCATAATGTGATGTATTAAAGCGCTTAGGGAAAATAGTCACTATTTCTGGCCAAAATAGTCCTACCTGTCCCTTAGCCTACATTACAACCTGTAAAGACCTATTTGATCCTAAGCTTAGCATTCTGATATTAGTGGAGCATTACACTAAGGGAAAGCCTATGGTCATCAGTTGCAACATATGAATTCTTTGTGAGAGTGAGAGCAAGGAGAATCTTATACCCATGTTCCGAAAAATGCAAAACTTGTGAGTGATTATGGGTGATATCTTGTGTGAGACACACATGGTTGACGAGTTTTGGGTAGTTTTGTATGATTCTTTGTGCCTTAACTTGTGGATACAAATTAGCCATCATTAAGAGTCTATGTTGGAGATTGAATTGTTTCTAGTAGTGATCCAGAAAACTACTCTTTGTTAATAATTGTCGTGCATGTCTTGATGAATATTTTGTGTTACTGCTGTGAAATCCTAGTTAGATGTTTGCATGGACGTAATATTTTTTTCGAGGACGAACAAAGCTTTAAGTGTGGGGTGTTGATGTTGGGTGTATTTACACGCCTAAACACCATAATTTACCCATGTTATAGCTAAGTTTTGAGGATAAAATATATAATTCCTGCACTTTTAGTCCATTTTCCTGTAAGTGAGCTAACCTACGTGATTAGCATATTTTCAGGTATTAATGATGAAGATTTCAGCACTTTGTGGACCTTTGGGCAGCAAAGGAAAACTTCACAGAAGAGGGAAGGCAGCTTTTGGAAGCTTATGGACTGAATGTGACGCATGGAGAAATTGTTCCGGGCAAAAGCAGTATTTTTAAATACTTAGGGGTGCAGCAGTAACTTAATAGGACTAGGACAAGGATGTTATAAAAACCCTATTTGCTGAATTTTTCAACATTCATTCATGCATTTATTCATGATTGCTTTTTCAGAATTCAGTCAACACTTTTGAGTATTATTCAGTTTACAGATTCTGTAATTTTAGACAGAGAAAAATGCTACAAGAACGTCTAGAGAGGAAATCACGTCATTCTCATAGTGACGCCAATACATACCCATCGTGAGATTGTTATCATTTTGGTATGATGATGATGATGTCTTCGTTGTTTTTCTTTACAATCATGAGTAGCTAAACTTCTCTGTTAGGATTATGGAAGCCTTTTGATATACTATCTATTACTATGATTTTGTGAATTCTTGATGCGTATGCTACTTATATCATTACTCTCTTTGTTTTAATTAAATTCTTGTGGTTGAAAACATATAGAATACGCCATTATAGAATTAACTTGTTGGAGAGAAAAGTTACATGTTTGAAAAAGAGAGTGTGACAAGGAAATAGGGCTACCAACCCCTATTTACACGTTAGTGCTGTAACTGGGTTAACTTCTTGGAGAATTTGTACCTTTAGTTATACACTTTAAGATCGAGAGAGTTAAAGTGAAATAATCCTTGATGGTTGAGAAACACTAGGATTTACCATTAGAATACGAATCTCTATAAGTGCATGCATGTCTGAATTCTGCATTACTCATAGTTAATAGATACGTAGAACTCATAAGGTGGACATAACCCTAACTTATTTTTCTCTGTGATTAAATCTTACTAAATCAAGAATTCTGTTGTTACTTCCATAGTATTAATTCACGCCAAACCCAATCCCCCCTTTTCCGTGGAATTTTTGATCAACAGTCTATTAATAATTGCAACACTTTGTGACCAAGTATTCCCTGTGGGATTCGACACCCAACCCAGTTGGGTTCTATATTTGACAGCGACCGCTTACACTCTTACGAGAGCTGTAGTTTGGGCGTTATCAATAAGTTTTGCATATGATACTGCTTATGCTCATGCTAAGAAATTATGCTAGTAATCATGCTAGAAAACATCCATATTGATGAAATTAGAAATTATTCCATGAATTATGTTAGAGGTCATGCTTATTGATTACATGGGGAGTTATGCTATTAATTATTCTTGAAACCATGATACTTGATTGTATGATCACTTATGTTATTAATTTTGCCACTAACTATGATGATGTGGCTACCGGTTTGTGTCATTATATTATGATTATATTTATATTAATACCCAGAAAGGCTGGGTTACATCATGTAATAAATTGATACCCGGCTAGGTCAGAGGATATCGTGATAATATATTAATACCTGACATGGCCAGTGGATATTATGATGAAATAGTGATACCCAACAAGGTTGAAGGATATTATGATGATATATTGATACTCGATAAGATCAAAGGATGATTATAATGATATATATTTATAACTGACAAGGCCGGAGAATGACTATAATGATATATACCTAGCAATGTTGGAGGATGTTCATAATGATGCATTGATACTCGATAAGGCCGAAGAATGACTATATTAAGATTCCTATGTGTACATCTACCAATTTGAGTCCGTCTATGACCTATATATGGAAATTATATACATATATATATGTTGTTTAGGTATGATATTGATATTAGGGATACTGGTTATTCCCTGCATGCGTTAAATATTTATAAAGTGGTATAGTTGATGATTAGATCTAAATATGAAATAGTGGTGGATATTGTTTAAGTGACTAATAATGATAAGTTTATAATCAAGGATTAATTGGTAAATGATGATTAGTTGATAAATGAGGTTAGTGGATAAATGATGGCTATCTAAGAAATGGTGATTAGTGATTATGTGGTGAATAGTTGCTTAAATGAGGACTAGAAGTTATATAATGACTATTTATTAAATGAATTAGTTAATAAAAAATTGTTAGCCAATAATTGGCGACTAGTGAGTATCGATGATAAGATTGTTAAATGATGGTAACATTATGAAATCTAGAAATATTATCAAATGTTGGTAATTGATCTAGTGGTGATAGATTATGGAATTCTCTACTTCTTTAGAGGTAGTGGTATGGACTGTGTACATTCTACCCTCCCCAGATCCCACTAGGTGGGAATATACTGGGTTTGTTGTTGTTGTTGTTGCGATAGATTGTGGAATGATGGTTAAATAATGAGTTGGTTATTTATAAATGATAAATGGTTTCTTCATTTATCTTTGAGTGTGTTCTCCAGGCGTTTGGGAGTCTTTGATGAGTTATTTACTTTTTGCACCAATTGGTGTATGGGAGCTAATTTTGTAGTTATGTTTGCAAGTGTTGATGCTTTATGAGATGTTATTGCTCTGAATTATTTGCTCATTATGTTTTATTGATGATTAGCATGTGTTGATACCATATGTTATATTGTTATTCCGATTTAATTACTTATTATGTGCAACAATGTTGGAGACGATTTAGGTTTGTTTCTGTACCTTGACTTAGTTATGTTATCTTGCATTATATCATACTTGTATCATGATTTAGCTCAATCGGCCGATGATGCCTACTAAGTACCTATTATTTTGGTATTCATACTATACTTTTATACCTTTTGGTTTAGATTTGAGTACTAGTTGCCATTGTTGATCGACGTTTGTAAGGTGATTGATTTTTAGAGATAGGGTGAGCTCTTGGAGTTTGAGTTACCCATTTCCATCTATCTTTATATTCAGTCTTTTTTAGACAGATATTGTTGACTATTCTAAACATTTGAAGTTATATTATTGCCATTAGATGGTCTTGTACTGGCTCTACCAGATCGTTAGATAGTATTTTGTATTAACTTTTTTATCTATTTAGAACACTTTACTTATTTATAATTGTGTTCTTGAATTTTTCTATGATGGGAATTTCCTACTGAATTAACCCATTACATTAGCTCTTGGTTATGGTTCTTCTTACCTACTGGTGGGATTTAGTAGGTGCCATTATGACTCATAAATCAGGTCATGATATATTAGTATCAGATCAAAGTTTAACCAATATTGTTAGTAAAAGAGCAAGTGTCTATTAGAGTCTTATGGATTGGAATAATGACATTTATTTCCTATCTTTAGGAGGATATGGGACATTCTTAGGAGTTCTTCACTTCTTTCACTTTTATTGTGCTAATATTCTGAGTTGGATTATAGAAGTATTCCCTTAATTTAACTCTTTCATAGATGCCAGGACACGTGTTATTGCTATACGACACGATCGTCCTATGATCGAGCCTTGGGATCCTACTCCTATTCGTGGATGACCTAGAGGTTGTTGATAGTCGTATGATGTTTCCCCAGATAGAGGCCAGGATAGGACACCTTAGCCAAGTCCTATTCCTACTCTTGAGCAAGAGATTCTTCCTTCCCAGCTAGTAGTTGCCCAGGGACCAGCCTAGGCTCTACCAGGGGTTATTTTTTGTTCACTTCTTAGAGATATATTACTTTATAATTTGGGTTTAGTTGGTGGTTCATAGTTTACATATTAGAGTAGTACTGGGGTATGGATGCAACCTGTAGTTATGGCTCCCAGAGTTAAGGTCCCTCCTATATCTATAGTTTATCAGTCGACCGTTACTCAGCTAGTAGTTGCTTAGCTTGTTATATCTTCTAAGGATTAGAAAATATTGGGTATATTCTTGAGATTAGCTCTGCCCAGGTTTTGTAGTTCTCTAGATAAAGATGCATATGAGTTTTTGATTACTTGTGAGGATAGGCTTCATAATTTAGGCCTTGTTGAGACGCATGGTTTAGATTACATACTATTTCAGTTGGAATTAGTTGCTTGACATTGATGGAGAGGATTTATGGATTGTAGATCAGCTGGATTTTCTCCCTTGACTTGGGCTCAATTCTTTGGGATGTTCTTGGAGAAGTATATGCCCTACAGTTTTAAGGATCATTTGAGGGATTCGTTCTGTAGATTGTAGTAGGGCTCCATCATAGTTGTAGAGTATGAGGCTCATTTTCATGGGTTGGATAGGCATATGACTTCTATTTTAGATACTGAGTTTGAGAGAATTTATTGCTTTGTCAGGGGTTTGAGACTTCCCATTCATATCTCTACTCAGAGTTTAGTTATTTTAGGTAGGTTTTTTGCTGAGGTATCAGATCACGCTAGAATGATGGAGTAGATAAATGTGAGGGTCATGAGAGTTATGATAAGAGGACTAGGTTTTAGGGAATATTCAGTGGGAGTCATCATATATCCCGACCTAGAGATAGCAATTCTCAGAGTAGGTTTTTTTTGTATCTATCCTATCAGTCTTAGAGTCATCTTAGTCAATCTGTTCAAGCAGCTCTTTAGATTACTGATGGAGGTTAGTCTAGTGCCAGTGATCGCCTTGGTAAAGGCAGTGGTCAGTCTTTGAGAGATTCATCATATGGTTATTCTAGACATGGTAGTTATTTTGGGTTAGTCAAATCTATTATTCCTAGTTCAGCTTCGGTGTTAAGTTACACTTGTGGATCTCCTGGTCACTATTTATGAGATTTCCCTAGTCGTGGGGTAATTATTTCTTTAGCTTAGAGTGTTCCCCTATTAGATCAAGTTATCCCTCAGCTAGAGGTGGTTTTCGTAGTCACAAGGGTTGTTTCTAGGGTACTCTAGGATGTTCTTATGTAGGCAGGATAAGAGGTTCATCAAGCACCCAGCCAGGTGGCGGGTTTGGTCAGTTGTATCCAGTACATACTAAGCTTGAAGATGATACTTCAAATGATGTAGTTACAGGTATAATTTTAGTGTGCCGCCAGTCGGCCCTTGCTTTATTTTCTTTGGGAGCCACTTATTCTTATATATATGCTTTTATGTACTATGGTTGGAGTTTTCTTGTGATTTATTATCTATGTCATTACATGTATCTACTCTTGTGGGTAATTCTTTAATATAGGATCGGATTTTCAGATCATGTATTATGACTGCTAGAGATGTTGATACTTATGCTGATCTTATTATTCTGGATATGGTGGAATTTGATATAATTTTGGGCATAGACTAGTTATCCCACTACTATGCGGTCATGGATTATTTTGCCTAGACCGTTACCTTAGCCATGCCCGTCATAACCCTAGTCGTGTGGTAAGGAGTGGTTAGCTATAAGACAAGAAGGATTATTTCTTATGTTCGTGCTAGGAGGCTTATTTTGAGGGGCTGCGAGTCTTATCTCGCATATATTTCGATACGAGTGTGGGGAGTCTATTTCTTAACTCTATTCCTGTAGTTTTTGAGTTTCCTAATATGTTCCCTACTGGCCTGCATAGTATTCCCTTATCTATGAGATTGAGTTTGCTATTGATTTCAATCTTAGCACCTAACCTATTTCTATGGTACCTTATCATATAGCTCCAGCCAAACTTAAGGAGCTGAATTCTCAGCTTTAGGATTTTTCTGGTAAGGGTTTTATTAGATTGAGTGTGTCTTCTTGGGGAGATCATATATTGTTTGTGAAGAAGAAAAATAGCATTATAGGCAGCCTAATGAGGTGACAGTGAAGAACCGTTATCTTTTGCCTCTCATTGATGATTTATTTAACCAGCTTCAAGGTGAGACAGTGTTTACTAAGATTGATTTGAGATCTGGTTACCATAAATTAAGGATTTAGGATGAGGATATCTCAAATACAGCTTTTAGGACTTGTTATGGTCATTATGAGTTTCTAGTGATGTTATTTGGGTTGACTAATGCCCCAGTCACGTTCCTGGATTTGATAAATCTAGTATTCAAGTCTTATTTGGATTCCTTTATGATTTTGTTCATCAATGAAATCCTTGTATATTCTAGGAGTAGAGAGGACCATGTGCAACATTTGAGGATTATGCTCTATATTTTTAAAGACCATATATTTTTTGCCAAGTTCTCCAAGTGTGAGTTTTGGATTGAATCGGTGACATTCCTTGGACATGTGGTGTCTAAGGATAGTATTATGGTAGACCCTACTAAGATTGACGCAATTCATGATTAGGCTAGGCCTACATCTCCGACCAAGGTTCGTAGCTTTATTGGCTTGGCCGATTATTATATATGCTTTGTCGAGGGTTTTCCTTTTATTTCAGCCTCTATGACCAGATTACCTCAGAAGAAGGTTCCTTTCCAATAGTCTGAGGAGTATGAGTTGATCTTTATAAAGCTTAAGAATGTCTAACTTCAGCTCCAGTTTTAGCTCTTTTTATTAAGGGTGAGGGATTTATCGTGTTTTGTGATACTTCTAGTGTCGATTTGGGTTGTGTATTGATGCAACAACGTCATGTCATTTATTATGCATTTAGACTACTTAAGGTGCATGGGCCCAACTATCCCACTCATGATTTGGAGTTGGCTATGGTAGTTTTTGCGCTTAAGATTTGGAGGCATTATCTTTATGTTGTGCTTTATGAGATTTTCATATAACCTAGAGGGAGCTTAATTCTAGACAGCGTAGATGGATGAAGCTGCTTAAGGATTATGATATTTCCATCTTGTATTATTTGGGCAAGGAAAATATAGTAGCGGATGCCTTGAGCCGTAAGGCTATGAGTATGGGTATCTTGGCTTGAATATTAGCTTCTTAAAGGCCATTGGCATGTGACATTCATTCATTAGCCAACTTAATGGTTTGCCTTGATATTTTAGATCCTACGAGTATTTTGGCTAGTATGGAGGTGAGCTCCTCATTGTTTGAGTAGATTTGGGATCATCAATTTTAGGATAGTAAGCTTTGCTTCCTTCTTGATCAAGTGTTGAGTGGTAAGTTTGATAGGGTCACCATATATTCAGAGGGTATTTTGAGATTTGATGGCCGCATTTATGTTTTGATGATTGATAACTTGATTTATTTAGGTTTGCATGAGGCCCATAACTCCAGATATTCCATTTATCCTAGAACAACCAAGATGTATAGATATTTGAGACAGTATTATTGGTGGAGAAGTACGAAGAGAGATATGGCATACTTTATAGTTTGTTGCACATATTGTCAGCAGGTAAAAGCCAAACATCAGCGACCAGATGGTTTGCCTCAGGGGTTGCCCATTCTCGAGTGGAAATGGGAGAAGATTGCCATGTATTTTGTTAGTGGTATGCCTCGCACTTCTCATGGTTCTGGTGGTATTTGGGTCATTGTAGACCGTTTGACCATGTTAGCTTATTTTATTACTATTTTGATGTCCTTCAGTGTTAAGAGATTAGCCTATATCAATGTTCAGGAGATAGTCTGTTTGCATGGTGTGCCTATTTCTATTATTTTAGACCTTGGTTTTATGTTAACTTTAACATTATGGAGAGCTTTTCAGGAGGAGTTAGGTACTCAGGTGGATCTTAGTACAATATTTCATCCACAGACATATGGTCAGTCAGAGTAGACTATTCAAGTGCTTGAGGATATGGTCTGAGCCTGTGTTATGGATTTTCGAAGCCAGTGGGTGGAACACTTAGAATTGGAAGAGTTTGCATATAATAACCTTTACCATTCGAGTATTGATATAGCCCCTTTTGAGGCTTTGTATGGTTGGAGATGTTGTTCGCCTAATGGATGGTTTGAGACTTCTGAGGTTAGGCCTCATGGACTGATTTTTCTTTAAGAGTCATTGGATAGAGTTAGGGTGATTTAGGATAGGTTAAGAGGGGCTTAGAGTAGGCAGAAGGCCTATGCGACCGTAGGCTTAGTGACTTGGATTTGGAGTTGGTGATCTTGTATTCCTCTGTGTATTAGCCATGAAAGGTGTGATGAGGTTCGAAAGGAAGGGCAAGCTCAGTCCAACATATATTGGACCTTTTAAGATTCTTTGCACAGTTGGTGAGGTAGCCTATGAGTTATCTTTAGCTCTAGATTTTGTTGTTGTTCATCTAGTTTTCCATGTCTCCATTTTGTGGTGATACAATCCTAATCTGTCTCATGTGCTTAGATGGGACTCAGTCCAGTTGGATGAGCTTTTGACCTTTGTAGAGGAGCCTATGCTTATTTTGGCTATTGATGTCAGGTGGTTGCACACTAGAGAGATTTGTGTAGTTAAGGTTCAGTGGAGGAACTTCCTAGTGGAGGAGGCCACTTGAGTGATCGAGAGAGAGATGCAGACACAATATCCTTACCTATTTAAGACTTCAGGTATATCCTAGTCATTAACTTTTGCGAATGAAAGTTCCTTTAGTAGTGGATATTGTCATGACCCTTCAGGTTATTTTTCATATTTCTACTTATTTTCATCATTAGAGCTTTTCATATCTTCCCCAAGTCATTTATGACTTTCTGGGACTAACAGTTCGGTCAACGGGTAGTTCATTTGGTTCTTAGAGCCAATTCCCTATTTATAATTCTTCACTAGTTCCAAATAATCGTAGGTAAAAACTTTAGTAAAATGACCTCATATGCAACTTCTAACTGTGCCAGCAACTTTGAGATGTCGATTTTAGGCTAGGTAGACCTTTGATTTGGTCCTGAGACACCCGAGCTCAATTTGACCTATTGGTCAAAAAGTTGAGAAATTGGAAATATAGTTCTGGGACCCACATTTGGTAAAAACAACCTCAGATGATTTTGAGTACGGCATCACATCCGGAACATTGACTTTAGTATGATTACATTGTTCATTTGAGTATATAAGATTCCAAATAAATGTCAACCAACTAATCTAGCCTATTTTGGAGATGGAAAATATGGTACGCCAGGTTTTCTGGTGCACCGCAATAACGACACTTTGGAGTGCAATCGCAACTCGCTTTGAAGAGGAGATATTGTAATTGTGAAAGAGTATTGTGATTGCAACCCGCATGTCTAGAACCAAAATGATATGATCAAAGGTTTGTGTCCGCGATAGTGGGACTCGAGTAACTTGTATGGGTATAAATAGACCCCAAAGTCGCAAATTCAACCATTTCTCACCCAATTCTTAAGAGCATAAATCTAAAATAGTGTGATAGCTTAAATTTGAGACTTGTGAGTGACTTGGGAGCTTGATTAACTTTTATTTTTGCGATTAACTTCTGATTTGAGGTAAGAATTCACTCTTTCTTGGTGAAATTTCTTGATGTTTTGCTCAAAACCCCAAAACCTTTAGGCTTGACTTTAGCCTTAATTTAGCTTGGTTTTCACCCATTTTTTAGGGTAATGATTCGTAGAGCTTGATAGAATGGTGGGTTGGGTTTTGATGTGATTTTTGGACCCAAAGCACAGTGGTGTAATATAGGTATTGATATTCTCGTATTGAAGAGTATAATGTGTTTTTGATAGCTTGGCATCTTGAGGAGGCTTCTTGAAAGAAAAAAAATGGTGGTTTCGTAGTTCACTAAGCTTTCTTCGGCATTGAGGTAGGCTAGATTTATCTCTTATTAGATTGAGCTATCTCATAGTATTATTATGAAGTTATGTTATATTTGGGATGGGTTAGATGTAGGATTGATGAAATAAATCCAAAACTTGGGTTAGTTGGACCGTTTACGCTAATTCAAAATCGTAGAGTTAAAACACTTGACTTGTTCCTCATGCCTTAGGTGAATTAGACTTTATTACTCATGTTTATCATGAGAATGCTTTAGATTACTCAAGTTATATGAAAATGCTTTGGACACTCATGCTTATGGTAAGTTATCCTTAGTTTTCTTACACTATTGAAGGTTGCCTTCATTTCCATTTGACTTAGTTAAAGTGCCTGAGAAGAATCTCTACCTTTGGGCTAATTGTGGCTTGCTATACATCTAAAAGTGGATTTAGATACCTTATCCTTGTACGGGGTAGTATTTAACCCATTATGTTAGCTCTGGGTTATGGTTTTGATTACCTACTGGCGGGATTTAGTAGGTACCATCATGACTTGTAAATTGGATCATGACATCTCCTTGACTTCCAAACTCTGTTGATTTATTGTGCTTCACTAAAGTATCCCAATAACTTGCATGCAAAAGCTGATAAGATATGTATCACTAACCTTCTTGTGAACACCTTTGATGAGAATTTCACTTTTTACCTTGTGAGTCTCAGAGTGTCTCCCTACTAACTCTTATGTTGGATCCCAGGTTAACTATTACCTTTTGACTGCCAAGTTAATTAAATGAGGGTTCGTATCCTCAAATTTCTGTTATGAAATCATGGCACATAAACACCCTCAACTTAGAACGTCTGTATGTCCTCGGGCAACAATCACATAACAAAACAACATAATGCTAAACTAAGAGAAACCTAAGGCACCTATGGCAGTCAACTCAATTTTAGCTCAAAATATTTCCACCTCCTATTTCCAACTTTTCAAAAACCAAGGGTGTTGATCTACATAGCTCAATAATGCGACACAAGGATTCAAACTTATGGCATTACGTTAGAAACACGCAAGTATGCAAACCTGCAGTATACACTACCTGAACAAATTAGTAACCATCAACACAACCCATGTACCCTCACAACAAAGAAGTCCTGATCATATAGAGTAATCATACATGTCAATGCAGTGATGATATTGAGACACTCACACTCATAAAAGAAGTTCCAATCAATGTGCATACAATACCATAGGCTTGCCCTTATTTTCTTTACCTTAGCCTTTTAGACTGTTGAACTAGGATCACTAGAGGAATTTATTTGGATTGTAACGTAGGCTTGGAGGCTAGTATGGTACATTTGGGAACTAGTGACTCTCTCTCCTCGACATGATAATTACACTTAGGGTCCACTTCTCAACCAATTTCCTTTTATTTCTCCGTTATTTCTCTTTTTTCTCTTTTATTGCTTATTAAGGTTGGGTGCAGTTTCATTATTCTCTTTTTTTTCTTTTTTAATCTTCTTTTTTTTATGCTTTTCTCTTTTTAAATATTTTTTCTTCTTTTTACCACTTCCAATCCTTCTTTTTTTCTCTTATTCAAACCCTTTTTCATACCAAACTCTTACTATGAACCCTTATGATAGACACCCTCAACTTAGGTGATTTGCTTGAGTTAAGGTGCATAATGTCCAAGGAGGGACTAGGGCTAAAATAGGTTGATTAATGGTGTTTGGGAAGGTGAAAGGTGAAAGCAAGAAAATAGGTCTATGAAGGCTCAAATTCAGGGATCAAGGGACACTGATTTACATTTAGATGGTCATTTAGGCTAAGAGTGGACTAAATTCAGAAATAGCCTATGATCACATCTCAACCAAATATCCTGCAACCTAGGCAAGACTAACTGAGAAAATTCAAGAAAGGAAACTAAATAAGTATCTCACACACATATGGTATAGGGTTATATTACCAGCTACTACCTATCCAGTTCACGCAAATTCTAATCTATGATATTTTGTCCCTAATCCTAGTATCATAACAAGATTCACAATGGTCACTGCCCTTGGGTTCCTAATATTTCTCCTAATTAAACACTAATAGAACATAAAACATATAGGACACAAACATAAAATAACCCAAACATGCCAGTTCTACTATGATAGCGTAGCCAATAGGAAAAGAAACATGGCAAGAACAACCTTCGACTGTGGTACATCTCCATCCCTAATTAAAGACTATGCATTGTCCCTAGTGAATAACTATAATATAAAACAAGGGGATGGAGACATACCTACAATTCTCTTGGCATCTGTAATAGACTCACCCCCATCTGGGGTATCTCATGGTTCATCATGCGGAGGTGGTGGTAGGACACGACTAAAAGATACGCATGTTTCTATCTTAGCTCATCTCCACTTCTAAATAGATTGGGACATCCTAGAATCATGGCTAGCCTTTTCCAGGGCCTGGTTAAAGTGTATAGTGGGGTCCTGTAACTCTGCCTCCTATACTCTCTTGGTCTTAACCCCCAGGACCACATCTTCTTCAATAAATAAATCAAATCTCATAGGTGGAGGTAGAGGGAACATCTATGTAAAATATAGGATGATTGGAGAAATGACTGAAACCTATCTCTCCACTAGTGATCATACCTCAATGCATAATTTAGCCATCTCCTCATGAAAGCTAAACAAATTAGGAGCCTGAACCTCATGCAACCGTGCAGTCATCCTAGGCTCGAATCTATTAATCCAAGAATGAAGCACCTTAATATACTCTACCATCTTGTCCCTAATCCTTTCCTCAATTCAGGCCTCAGTAGTCTCAAGTGTAGTCTAGCCAAATACCGGATCTGCTCATGTAGTGCAGCCAAGTGAGACTCTGTCTGAGTGAGGCAGGCTGTCATCTCATCCTTTCATTCAACCATGCACTAAAGAAACTCATGCGACACACTAATCAAACAAATAACTATGGGTGAGGAGGGAAAGTAGATACCCTATCTAACTCAGAAGTAGAAGCTAGCACTGATGTAAAAGTGGGCATAGCCCCCTCACCGACAGTAGTAATTGGCTCATCTCTCTGCTCGCCCATGTCAATTTTAATACCACAATTTTTTCTCTCAATAATATCAACTATAATTAAAGGTCCCTCAGAATGGACTGGAATAACAATGGGAGGTAGTTGCACTCTCTATGCAAGGATCGAGTTTGCTAGATCCTTGATCAAACTAATATTTGTTATGCTCATCACCTCAATCCAATGATCAACATCAGGAATAGTCATCACACCAGCTGAACCAAGTAATTGCTAGATCAGATAATGAAAAAAGAGAGTGGTAGTCTCACAAAATGCTCTATCATGAACCTTCAGTCGGATAAATGCCGTAAAATTTATATCATATCCAACAAGCATGTTGGAAACCAATGTGTCTCAATCCCATGTAAGTATGTTGGCCGATGAAGTTAAACTCACCCTTTAACGTACCACGATCCACAAAAATTTTGTTGTAAAATACACTGATGCCTTATTTATCTTCCCTTTGCCCTCTATCCATGGGGCATCAGTGCCCAAGTAAAAAATTTGGATGGCTATCCACCTACCCAAGTCAATCCTCTATTATTTGTACTCTATATCTCTCATATCACATCTATCTCATGATAATCTCATCTGAAAATCAAACTCTATTATCGATGCCAATCCCATAAACTCCAGACTAAATAATACTCGATGGATGGTCACCTCAAAAATGTCTACTCTGACCCCCCGACCAAATTATGATTCATCTAGGGCTTCTCAACACCTCTACCCTCAGGCAGGGTAATTAGATAAATTGTAGAGTCCAAATAAGCATAAAATTCTTGAACTAGAGCCGAGTTGTACGAACCTTTATATGGAGCCATCCACCCACAACGATATCTATCAAAAGAGGCCTACAGTTATGGCGCTCCTACTAGACCCATCAAATCAATCCTCATTTCTGTTGTAATACTTCTCTTTAGATAATCCTACTCAATCAAAAAGTTATCCTTATCAAAAATATATTACAACCCCTTCACACACTATCTCAGAGAAATCTCAATAATGGGCAGAACCGAGATGTGTGTGGAATCAGTTATTGGGGA